>OY998259.1:3584398-4870648 GCA_963922045.1 Persicaria maculosa | reverse complement strand
AGTTGTGGTTTCCATTGACATGCCCGTTTGTGTAGCCATTGCTTCCTTCGGATGGCCGAACTGTTGCAGTTGAGTTCTTCTCGTTGCACTCTGCATGGCCAACACAGTGATCGGCTATGGCCTTTCTAAGTCTTTGGATTTCCATCTCCGAATCAAAGAGTTCTTGATTTGCAGCGTCCAGCTGGGACTGCAAATGGGTTGAATGAGACTCCTGGCTGATGAGCGTGTTCTGCAGCTCTGCAATCTGATCCTGCATCTCAAGTATCATGTCATCCCTTCTCTTAAGCTGTTGCCTGAGCTTCTGTATTACTTCTCTTTTGCTGAAAATGTCAGAACCAGAATCGGATGCACAAGGTGAGTCTGAGCAGTTGGAGCGATGGAAGCGCTTTGGAGGCAGCTCAAGTTGTTCTGGTGAAGAAACCCATATATTGCCATTCTCCTGGTGGTTCTCAGGAGGAGGAAATGTCACCAGCGCCAGTGAGGCCTCGGGCTCTGTCACAATTTGGCCTTTTAGAGGGTTCTTTATCTCAACCACGCGTTCTGCTCCCGAATCAACATAAAAAACTATTTTATCAGCAATTATAAACAAGGGCACTAGCATAAACAAGCTTGGATAACTCCAAAATTATTTGCATAGCTAATTTACATATACATTGGACCGACCTATAACTACACACACACTCTACAGGAGTTGTAACAGTATGTCCTGACATAGTTGTCACAACTCACAAGGTCACTCAAAGGCTACTGTCAAGATTTAATTAACCAAAACAGACATATCTTGATCACCCAAGGATAACTAACACAACGAACCACATTTTAATGAGTGTTAGTAGTTTCACCTGAATTGTAGTTTAAGTAGCTGTCTTCTTCAGGTGCGTAAGTGTAAATGCTAGGCTGTGAATGATGGCTCCCTAGCCGCTTGCTGTTGGAACAGTTTCCGTTACCTGAACCATAAAGACATGAGAAGAACTGAAAACCAACACCAAAACATTAAGAATAGAACAAGCCAGTGGTAATACAACACCTCTGGGGCAAGCTTTATCTGGTTGCTTTGCTCCAAGTGCCTGCTTCAGCTTGTAGCCAAGGTGAATAGATAAGGAGCTTATTAAAGCACCACCAGCAACAAGAATCCAATTTGGTCCGTTTTCTTTAACATTGCTAGAATTTTGAGTTCTAGGTCTCACCATAATCACATAGGTTCAACTGATAAACAAACGGTGCCAACCTGCATTAAACTCCAAAAATCATGATTTGACCATTGATAGAAAACAGCTAGCTAAAATTTATGCACCTGCATCTATAAGCGGAGAATTTTACTTTGAATAACTACAGTAGCTTCTTCAGCCTTCAATACATAAGAAGGGCTAGAGAGCAAGAAAAAAGTAAGCAACATTTAAAACACTTATTTCAGCATAAAATAGCATATTCAACAACCAATTGTTATTAATCTATTAGAAATTAAACCATAAATTGCATAAAGAAATTAATCAAAGTTTCTACAGGATCACTAGTGAATACATCCAAGATTGAAGAAAAATGACAAGGAGAATCAGAAATTCTGAAAAGTAAATGAGTGCTTTACAAAAATCACAAGGAAATTGAGGAGAAACTCCTTGCCTCAAACACCAATTGATTATGGAGATAAAAATCTCCAGCTCCATTAAGGCAAAAATTGGCCAATGAAAATACCAAATGGACTGAATCTCATTCATCTATTTTCTTCTTCAATCATCCAACTCAGCTATAATTTCAATATACAAAAAAATGCAAAGGTAATACAGAAACAACACCAAATACAACATCAACGACGATTTGTCGTCTAAAAAATTAGCAACGAGCGCAAAGAATGCCTTTTATGAACAACGAAGAGCTTCGGGAAGCGAGAAAAGGAAGGAAAAATTTCAAGCGAAAATCGACCGATCAAAATACATAAAGGACTGAATCTCATTCATCACTTCTCTTCTTCAATCATCCAACTCAGCTATAATTTCAACATATGACAAAATGCGAACGTAAAACATAAACAACAAGATACACAAAATCAGCGATGATTTCATCTCGGAAACTCGCAACGAGTGCGAATAACACCTTATATGAACAACGAAAAGCTTCGGAAAGCGAAAAAGGGAGGGAAATTTTACCGAAGGTTCTACAGGCGTAGAAAGAACGAGACCTCGCGACCTAGCGGAACAGACACTGGAGAGCTCAGCCTCCGATTTCGCATAAAACGGCTACGCCTCCCAATCTACCGTTGCCGCAAACGCCGCCGGCGTCGTTTGCCCGCCGAGAAGGAAACACCGGAGGGTTTAGTCAAGTGTTTGGGAGAGAGAGAGGAGGGGGAGGCGCTAAATGAGAGAGTAAAGAATGGAGAGAGGGTCTTTTTCTTTGCACACTGGTGGCACGTGCTCTGCACGTGACCTTATGATGTAGTACTACTGTACCAGTACCACTTATTTTTTACCTTATTTTTGTTCGAAAAATTATAGGAAAAAGCCCCTTAAAATTGATTTTACGCAGAATTTTGTGGAAACAACTTTATTTAATGAGTATTTTGATTTTCCAGGGATTTGGGAACAAATTATTAGAGTCAATAAAAAATTTCTTAATCAGTTAAAACAAGTGAGAATTAACTTTTGGAGCATTTTATCTTTTTATTAGACCTACTCGATTATTGATTATTAGGACTTACTACTATAATCAGGGACGGAACCAGAAATATATGTCGGGGTGTGCTAGATTGTCTTATGTCACGAAGAAAAATTATTGTGGAAAAAAATTAAATGAAAATAAAGAAATATAGTAATGAAATTGATAAAATTAAATTTACTATCTCGTATATAATTTATTGGGTACATAGTAAAAAATAATTTTGTGAATTTTTTGCACTAAAATAGAGATTTATAGTCATAAAATAGGTAGAATTTATAAAAGGAAAAAATGCAGCTGAAAGTGTAAGGAGGGGATTCGTAACTGAGAAGGGTGGGATTAGAGTGCAAGGTTTATACCAGTGGGCCAATTTTTACCTTGTGTTCAATATTTAAGCTATATAATACATATTCTATATAAAAATGGGGTGGGCTGCAGCAAAGCTCAGCCCACCCCTCCATCCGTCTCTGACTATAATCTTATTAATCTAGTATTTTTACAATTAAAAGCTTAATCAAGATTAAACTCAATTTTTTTTAAAAAAAAAGAGTTACTTTTTTTTGGTCATTTAAAAAAAAAAGCCATTTTGCCTAACAGTTTGTCTAATAAATGACCAAAAAAAATGTAAATCCTAAATTTTATTTTTAGAAAATTAGCAAAATTAATGAAATATTTACGAGAGTAGAAAACATTTGCCTGAAAAGATTCACAGTGTGTTTTTATTCAAATATTATTGCGAATCTAATCAAGAATCCCATTTAGAAGCAAGATCATGCCCATTCAGCCTCTGAAATTAGTTTTTAACTACAAAAATGAATTTGGATACTCCCAAAAATCTTAAAAACTTGCTGAGACAGTGGAAATTGCACATCCAGAGCTTAACAAAATAAAAAAGTGATTTACATGCACCTTATCAAACTTAACTACTGAAGCAGTACCAATTGACAAAGTTTCAAGCACTTCCCATGAGTTAAATAAGGGTTTCAAGCTAGTTCAAAATTCAGATACTCGGTTTCCATGTATTCCATAACAGATAACAAGCGAACCCAAACAGTCTTCGGACATCAGAGAACATCATGAAGCCGGTGGCTGAAACATCTACTAGTCGTCCTCGTCCTCAGGACCAAAATCTTTGACCTTCACATCCAAGTCCTCACCATACTGAATGGAGTTGTCGATCTGTGACAGTATATATTGGATGCTGCTCTCTTTCCTCAAGTCAAGAGGGGTGAAGCTGACCATGCTAAACTCGTCCACCAGCTCCATCAAAGCCTTGTTCAACTTCTGAAACTGTGGAGCCATCCTTGAGTTCAGCTCTGAAAGTAAGAACTGAGGCTCCGGGTTCAAGTAGTCCTCTAGGTCCTTCTTGTTCTTGACGAGGTCCATTTTGGACAGTATGTTAACATAGGGTACCTCAAGCTGAATCATAGCTGAGAGCGAGGACATGCATCCACTGATGAACTTGGTCACGTCTGTCATGAACTGTGAATCAAGCAAATATACGGCACACACACTGAAATTCTTGCGCTGCAGGTGTTCCACGAAGTTTTTGAGGACCGGAACATGCGAAAAGAGCTCTATTTGACCAGGGCAGTCAAAGACCAAATAGTCATCGTCGAGGTAATTGTCCAACTCTTCATCAAGCCATTCATCTAAGCTATCTTCAAAGTGCTCCATGCAGTAAACTAGGCCTCCATTTGGGCCTAACCCAAGTTCCTCCATGACATCCTCCAAGGAAACTAGCTCCCTGATGTCCATGGCAACAGGATAGTCAAAATGCTCAGCCGCTGGATCAAGGTTCACAACATGGATTGTTCTTCGCATAGTTTCGCAGTGTTGGTATAAGCTCGAACAGTAAGTTGATTTCCCACTCCCTGCGGGACCAATAACTAGTTGTGCAAATCCCATGATAGAAATCTAAGTTTCTGTCAGAAAGAAGATTAAATTTGACAGTCAGCTGTGCCAATGTAATGAAGCCAGGTAAACATTGGATAAATTTGAGAGTAATCAGTTAATCACATAATTTATAAGTAGAAGACTGAATAAAATTAACACAAATGCAACTGCAAAATAGCATCAACAACGTCAAATAAAAACAAAAAATTTGAAACAGCAAATAAGAAGTCACTGTATAAACCAATCCTAAACGGGGAGAGCTATGAGGACTCCTCAATCCCTCCAATGAAGCTGTTTCAATTCAAAAAGATCACCAAACTAGCAAAAAGCAAAGATGAAGCTGTTCATACAGCAAGCAAAAAGCCACAATAAAGTTGTTCAAACTTCAAACACCACATAAAAAGTCGTAATAAAGTTGCTGTGATGTTGTCACCGTTATATGGATCAAGAACAAACATAAAATGAGTCTTGTTGACATCACCCGCGCAAATATTTTCCAAATTCAAGTCATTCCAATATTCAATCACCATGAATCCAACCATCACCTTCATTAACTCGAGCAAAAAACTTAAATACAGATAAAACTCGATACAAACATGAACGAAATCTATTTCAGGGAATCTATATGACTCGGGATGGAAAATTCAGGGAGAAAACAGCGAATTTTAGGCCTAAATAAGCTTACATACTCTACTCGAATCAATATCACCCTCAAATAGAATCTACACAAGCAAGAAGTCGGCTTAAAAGCCGCGGATTAGGGTTTGGGGTTTCTTTGGATTTTACAGAGATGAATTAACAAAGAGATTGAGTAGTACTAGCATCCGGGAAACTGAGACTGCATTAGAAGAGAGAGACCTTACCGCCGGTTCCGCCGCCGAGGTCAGCAATTCCGTTGAGGTGGAGACGCCGGAGGGTTTCCTTTGGAGAGGAAGGGGCGGGGAAACACTTGTGTGGGTTTCTGAACGCTACCGATCGAGTATTTCTATTGCACTATTTTTTCTAGCACGTGAGAATGAATATCCCAGGATGACCTTTTTACCCCTCGTTTTTTTTTTTTTGAGGTTGCATTTGATAGATTAAATTTTAAAGTATAAATTATCCCTATGGTTTCGATTTTGTGAGAAGGATTCTATTGCATTTTAATTATAATGTAATTATTTTACCTCGTTTTATATGAATGTTTGGTTATAAAAATGAAAATCAAGCTAAAATCGTAATTTAACCAAATATTCACATAAATCGAGATAAAATAATGGCATTATAATTAATACATTTTGGAAACCAAAAATACCATAATTTAAACACCTTAAATTTGTGTTAACCAAGCACCGCCTTATCGTTTTGCATTATAAACATAACGCATTTGGAATCCAAATACACAATTTTTCCCTTTTGTGACGAGTAATCAATCATGTATTAATTATAAGAGTGAAGTGGGATGGTTGAAGTCACGCGGGATTTTCTACAACATTCCCTACAACCCTCCATACTCCACTAAAAAATTTTAACATTTATTTAATCTTAAAAAAAATTATAAAAATTATATATATATATATATTCCTAACATCTATTTTTATATATTTATAAAATTTTGTTTTGGAAAATCTTGCTTTAAAATTTTTAATAATTGTATTTTATAAAATATTGCCTTTAAATTTTTTAAAACTTGTAAAACATGATTTTTCAAAATAAAATTTTATAAATATATAAAAATAGATGTTAGGAATATAAATATAATTTTTATAATTTTTTATAAGATTAAATAAAGGTTAAATATTTTTGTGACGTAGGGAGGGGATTGGGGAGTAGGAAAGTGTTGTAGCCTTGTAGGAGATCTGCCCTGGGTTGAAGTATCTCAAACTTTTTAAAAAAAAATATAGACAAGAAATTAGGACTTAGGATTAGGAGCCCATAGAACTTTGACAAACACACATCATAAGCTCCTATAAGCACCAATTTAATAAGATCCTTATATTATTAACATCATAAGCACATACCAAAACATGGATCCATTTCAATCTTCTAATACATAGTCTTGACTTCAAAACTGAGAGATCCTCTTTCCTTTTTTTCACTTCATGAACCCTAATGAAAAAAAGTACACGGACCTTACAATATTTTACACACATTGAAAGCCCTCATCCTACATAGGAGCAAGAGCAACAGAGTCTGTCTAGGTTCTACATACACATATACATAAATCATAAATGAACATGATCTGTCCGAAACGCGCAGAGTTGCTTCATAGCTAGAATCCCACAAGACAATTGATGTTTCCTTTGTGAATAAACAGGAAACAGCGAGAAATTTATGAACAGGGAAGGGAATGAACTTAGCGATACATGTGAAAGAGATAGCTACCCCCCGACTAGCCTGATCAAGAAGTTTCCGTCTCTTGCATTTCCTCTTCGGTTTTCCACACAACGTCCTCCAGGGAAGATGAAAGGTGTTTGTAGATCTGCAAATCGATCAAATGCGTTGATATTTTCAATTTGGCCAATTTTCTCCTTGTAACAAGTTTATATCCGTTCTATGTTTCCACAGATAAAGCCACAGGGAGGGCATTTGAAGCGTGGTGAACCAAAGACGCGAAACTACAAAAACATACCTTGTGGAACTCCAAAGTGTCTCCCTTGGCTTTCCGGACCTCAACCAGATGAAGACAAGGCGCTACTTGAAATACCTGAAGCAACATTTAAGATATTAAGCAACGAAACATGAAGTAAGATAACTTGGACAGGTTGGTCATCTTCATCATCAATGTACCTCTGTGGCAATATTCAAGTTTCCTTTTCGTCCTGCCTTGACGTTTTCAAGCCTCATCTTCAAAGAAAAGAAGCACAGAGTGAATAAAATCCAAATTTACCGAGGATAAAAAGAGTGAAAATCGAGAAGCACAAGGATATAGTTTTCAACCTTGTAGTTTTTCTTATGGACATCAAAACCTAGTGGCTTAGCAGCTTCTTCAATCTTCTTGATAATTTCATGTGGAGGGCATTTAGAGGTGAAGCGTGTTTCTTTCTTAAAACCCTGCAGGAAAACAAACATAACTTCGATTAGAGAGCACGGACAGAGATGATATGAGAATGCAAGCAGGCCACTCCTGAAACAATACGTGAAACCTCCACGAGTTCTTTTCATAAGAGAAGCCATTAGCTAAATTAAGATGTATCCTCTAACAATACAAAGCCAAACAAATTACAAACTTGTTGTAGAGATGTTCTATGGAAGCACATGCAATCTAAGCACTAAGCAAATCTAAGACTGCAATCTTGCTCTCGAGAAGTTCACTTCCAAATGTGTTATAAATAAGACACCAAAGATCAACCATTGGCATTAACCGATCTTTTCAATATGATAGACCTTCAGAACCATATAGACATCCCTTTGCAGTTATATCATTTTTATTGCATACAAGTAAATCAACGAGCTAAAACACATTCTAAACTAAGTTTATTCAAAAGGGCAAACCTGCTCCTGGTCAAATAGATTTCCCAAGTTTAATCCTTTCGACATAGCAATCAGCTCAAATGCATTCATGGAAGCAGGGTTTTCTAACTTTGCTTCTTTCTTCTCTGTTACATGGTGTTCCTGCAAAAGCGCCAGTAATAACAAAGCTAACTTTTAGAATTAGCACTCAAATCAGACAAGCATCAATAAATTATAGCAGGAAGAGTGGTGCAACGTTAGGAATACCTCAGAATCCTGGAAGACAGCCTCTACATCATCCAAACTTATGTCGTCTTTATCGTCAAAAACAGGAGGCTTAAAGTCTTTCTTAAACCATTCATCTTCCAAAATCTCAGAAATGGTTATTCGCTGTGACATGAACAAGTTGGAAGTTGGAGGTGTCAGCCACAAAATATAGCTCAGACAAGAGCCTACAGTTTAGGATGGTCTACATTCTACAAACAAAGTTCTAGTTATGCAGACCACTAGGCTTTTCTATGTGGCAGACACAGTCATAGGAAGAGTACAACAACAACAACAACAACAAGGGTCTGGGGGTCAAGATGTACGCACTCTTACCCTAACAAGTCGAGAGAGTGTTTCCGAAACACAAAGAAAAATAGAGTATATGAATCTTAAGATAAAATGAAAAATAGCGGGGAATGAGACATCAAGAAACATAAAAGAATGTAGAAAAGAAGCATCAACGAAAACACCCAACGAAAACATAGGAAGGGTAAGATTCTTATTTAACGTAGCAAAGACATGTTATAAAATTATCACTACAGTGAATGTGAAGTAAGAGGATAGAGAATTCCATTTACTATGATGGGTGGGTCTGAATCAAATGGCAAATATTACATGCTTTTTTTCTCTAGTTTTCCAATATAAAATAAAAAGAAAACAGGAGCGCAAAATGGAAATCTTCTTACTGTCATAGGGTTGGGATCCAAGATTCGAGTAATTAATCTCCTGGCACTGAAGGATAGCCATGGGGGAAAGGTAAATTCAGCAGCTGAAATCTGCAATTTTCGGTAACAAAATCAAATGGAACTTGAATCTTCTGGCACATCAAGCGAATGAGAATCACACAAAAAAGAATGCTCACTTTTGTATATAGGTTGATAAGATTAGAATCATCAAAAGGCAAGTAACCTGCAACCAGTACGAACAAGATGACTCCACATGACCACAAGTCCGCTGTTGCGCCATCGTATCCTCTATCGTTAAGGACCTGAACAGAATAAAGGTAATCAGTATGATAAGACAGGATTTTGGTAAAAGGACAACCATATGAAGGAAACAAGTCAGGATAAGCAGATATTATGGTACCTCGGGGGCAACATAATTTGGAGTCCCACAGGTCGTATGAAGAAGGCCATCATCCTACAAAAGCAAATGTTAGCACATTAACACAGTTTTGAAATTTCCAGCGACATCCACATGATCAGAAAGTGAACGTTAAGAAATCTTTCTTCCTATTAAAGACAAGTTACTAGCATAAGAGTTCTAAGAAGATAGATACAGATAATATGACTTTAGATACAGTGGTAAGTGTCCCAGTGAACTCAACAAGATGTTAAACAAGGTTAAACAGAAACTCCTTTGGCTTGGTTATTTAAATAAATAAAACAATAGGAATGCCAATTCTTTTTTGGATTAAAAACAATTTTTTTTAAAAAAAAAAGTACAAAGAAAATTGGGTAATGTATCTTCTAACAAGCAGCATCAAGACTTTCACAGCAAGAAACTGATTCAAGCAATGCCAGACAAACAATGATGAACTGAAAATCTAAGAGCTTTGTATATTATAAGATTCTAATTACCCGAACTTGTTGGGAGAGTGCACTCAAGCCAAAATCAGAAACTTTGAGGTTCCCACTGGAATCCAGCAGAAGATTTTCAGGCTGTAAACCAACAAATTAAATAAAACAATATTAGTGTTAAGAATCTTATAATAACATAGTAATATATTTGAGAAAAATGATATGGATAATTAGGACTTATTAGAAACTTGAGTACCTTAAGATCTCTATGATACACACCCCTGCTATGGCAATAGTCAACAGCATTTATTAGTTGTTGGAAATACCTTCTTGCTTCATCCTCTTTCATCCGTCCTTCTTGCACCTATACAGTTGGATAGAATTTATTCATAATTTTAAATCTCTTCATCATACCTTATAATTTAAAATGGAGTTTCAATTGAAATGAAAAGATCAATTCTAGGAATTCTCTTAAGCAAATGTTTTACACAGAGATAAAGCAGCCAAATAAGAACAGAAAAGATACGATAGCAACAAAAAGAGTGTTCATATGGGAAATTACAGAAGATAAGGTTTGTTCCTTCAGTGAACTCCACAAAATTGTTCAAATCACAACTTCATGACCAAAATGTGTTACTGGGATAACTTACAATCTTGTCAAACAGCTCCCCACCAGTTACATATTCCAAGACGATGTATATCTTTGTCTTACTGCCCATAACCTGAACAAAAATACATTCCAAGTTTCAAAAGGAATTAATCCACATTTGGATGGTTTTCTCCGTCCAAGCTATTCTTATATTTGTACATACAGACAGAGTGAGAAACCTCAAACAAGCTAACAACGTTTGGATGCTTTATCCGCTTCATTGTTGCAACCTCCCGTCTGATCTGAAAAGCAAACGCAGTCAAAGTTTTAAGAAAAAATAGCATCAACGCTTTCTAGTTCAAGAAACAAAGGGTCAAGTTTGATCCTTTATCTAGATCAGATGCCGAAAAAGGAGGATCCAATGAAACAGACATACGAAGCAATCAGGATTACCTGTTCAGCTAATTTGTTCTTTAGAACCTTCTCTTTGTCAAGGACTTTAATAGCCACAGGCTCTCCAGTTTCAGAATTTCTCGCAAATTTCACTTTAGCAAATGTTCCTTCTCCAATTGTCCTTCCCAACTCATATTTACCTACTACGCGCTTGACTCTAGATGGATTCATTAAATGTCTTCTTGTGTTTTTGAGTTCTGCATAGTATGTAGAATGAAAGCTGAAATAAGTATCCAAAATATAACACTACAAGAACTAAACCTAAATTTCAGCCATTAGAATTACACCGAAGAGAAATCTTGCACAAGGTATATAAATAGCATGTCCAGTGAGTGGAAGAAAATGTGCATAATCAAGTTAGAAGTTCTTGAAAAACAGAACTTTTTGGCTTTAAGTTCCTGTTATTTTTATTTGAGCTGTCTACTTTCTGAAAATCTGCTTATTAAGAGATTGAAGGTGACCTTAGTGGTCCAACAATGGCAAATACAGCAAGCAGCAACAAAGCAAAATGCACAAATTTGCGGATATCAGATTGAACCATGTGAAAATAGAAATCGTAAACCTACTGGGTGTGCTACATTATGTTAGGCCATACAAATATCTTGGTGGAGCGTTACTTCTTTACATCTCCAAAGAGTTTAGAGAGGATCCATCAATGACACTTAAGAGAAGGACATCCTCAAAGTCTCTAATTTAACTTCACTAATTTCTTCCAAAGCTACTTGCCAAATCCTCATGAATGGACCCCATCATACAAGAAAGCAATGGTAGAGGATCTGTGTCTCGCTGGTTACTATATAAAAGAGCATTTGACCCATTTCACATCTCATTCACCCAGGCAATCTCCGGATTTCCCCTTCAAAGATCTTGTTCGAGAACACCCTCAAATCTCTTAATGTAACTTCACCAATTTCTTCTTTTTATCTCCAAGCATTCTGCATTCTTTCAAGTTCTTCGGGTGATCAGTGGCTGTCCACATTTCCTCTCCATTTCTAACTCCAAAACCATGTTTCCTTTGACACCCTTCTTCTTAACTCGCCCCACAACCTCATGCAATCCATCAGGAATGTATGTGATAGTCCCGGATCACATAGATATATGATGGGTTGTATGAGGTTGTAGGGGATGAAAGAAGAAAGGGTGTTGAAGGAAACATGATTTTTGAGTTTGACTAGAGCAGGAAATCTGGGCAGCCGTGGATACATGGGTTTGTTTTTCTTTGTTGTTGCTTGATGCAAGTGGCAAGGCTAAGTAGGCATATACTGGTAAATTTGATGTGTAATGAAGCTGAAAAGTGTCCTTATAGTATCTGTATCATCAGAATAGAACATTGATCATGACTATATGACATTCAGCTCCCTCTTAGCACACCCTCTGAGCGAGTTCGGAATTTGATTGGTGGAAACTAAAACTATACCTGGATCGGTATGAAAAGGAGGAATGTTACAAAGAAACCGCTCTCCCGGGGAGAAATCTCTAATCAAGTCTATGGCTTGAGCAGCTAACAAGCTGAAACCTCATCTGACCAACCTCCTTCAAAATACATATCCAAAAGGAACATGCAAATCTCAGAGTATTTGGCAAAAACTCAATCACATGTCCTCTCTTTACAAAGACCCCCACGGAGAATCAGGAGAACAGATCATCCTCCAAGATGAGACCAAGAACAGGAACTAATTAATTAGCTTGCCTTGAACTTTCGAGTCACTTAGTCACTGTGGAACAGAAGTTCTAACAAAATAATTCAACTTACTAGTTGGTAAGTTGCTTTAATGACCGCATGAAATCGCATTATGTCTTTAGAAAGTATTTTCCAAGAGAGCTGAAATTTACTGTTTACATTCAGCTAGAAACAGCATCAAATATTTAAAAATAGCTGGTCTGAATTCACTCTATAGATCAATAGATTTATTCAACTCAGTTTCAGCTCCCAAGTGAACATAGGCAACAAATGCCAAATTATAGATGACAAATTGCTCAAATTTATACACCATCAAATTCTTTTCTCAAATCTTATTTTCTCAAATCTTGACAAGGACCCAATTAAGAGTTAAAGGATAATCAATAAGCAGGAAAGTAGGAATGCAAATCTAAACATAATCAATTGCCCAAAAGATGTCCATAATGTGGAAGGAATTAGTATAAACTATCTCTACAAAATCCTTATGGCCAATTGTACTGCATAAAAATAGAAAATTCAGCAATCCATTCAGACAGCTCCGGAGATTGGAAAACCAGTAGAACAAGCCTCCAATCATCAAGGAAGCAACCCAATGTACAAAACCAGCCCTAAATAATCAAATGGAAGCAAAATTCATGGGTGCAAGACATCAGTAAATAGAGGGGGAGATCCAGAAATCAAGATAGCTGAAACCCAGATTGGAAAGAAATTATGCAAACCCAGAACAACATCAGGCTTTTAACTCTTGAACCACTCAAGCATTTGTACAAACACATAGTACTCAAACCAATTATCACACATAATTGAAGAAAGAGGCAAATAGGGGGTACCTTCAACTACCACCACCAAGCAATCCAAACCCAATGAACAAAAAAAAAGGTAGGATTTTGATGATCTTTAAAGGGCTCTCTCTCTCTTATAATATCAAGAGAGGATATTGTCTACAAGGGTCTACCAAATCTCGCCCCTCTCCCTACTGAATTTCCTATAGTTGGGTAAGTGGGTGGATCTCTTTCTTTGAACTCTGACACAAGAAAAGGGGAATTGGATGGAATTGAGAAATTGATAGTGTAGGGTGTATGGCGTGGAAATTCCTGGTGGAGGAGAGAGTGATAGAAATGTGATGGGACCAGGCAGCCATTGCATTTGCATGTGTGATGTGTTAAGAGAGAGAATGTGGTGGGAGATGCCTGTGGTACTCTGCCCATTTTTCTTTTTCTTCCTTTCCTTCTTTTATTGTGAAATTTACAGAAAATCACCCCTTAAACTCAAAGTTTTAGAAAATCTCATCTTAAATGATCTCCGTTAACAAATAACCACCCTTCATCTTTTTTCGTTAAGCTATCGTTAAATATATTATACTTTATAATTTTTTTAAATTAAAATTAAATATGGGTTTGATCAAAGATTAATCATTAAAAGTTAATATTTAAATTGCAAAAAAAAAAATTTTAAGATTTTATATTTATAAATAAAAATTATGATTTATAATCTTATTATCAAAAGAGTAATTTACATAATATTTTGAAAAATTATAAATATTTTTAGATACAGTTGGGCCAATAATTTTATGCTATATTTATTAGTTTTTTTATGAAAAAAATTATAAATAATTCCTAAAATCTAATCCAATCTTTAAATTCAAATTTTAAATATATTTATAATCAAAATTTGAGTTTAAAAATATTAAAATATATTACTCCCTCCGTTTTTTTATAAGTTTTTTACTATTTATGTATGGTTTCTTATAATGATAAAAAATTATATAAAAAATCAACGTTAAAAAAAATTAAATTTCATTCTTATTACTAATAAGTATGAAATTATTAAAAAAAATTAAATTTTTAATATTTTATATAGTTTTTATCATCTTAAAAAATGTGCATGAATAGTAAAATACTTTTTAAGATATGAACCAAGCACTACAAATGAATTTGTTTTGGAAAATCTTAGCAGAGCCATGTAACTAGTGGGTCCATGTGATCAAATAAAAATATTTGAAATAAACCCTCCTCCTTGAATACCAAGCGAAAAGGTAATTCATCTTGGCAATGGACTAAACTAATGGAACTAAAAGAAAAATTCTGCAAATGACTAATATGGCAAATAGGAAATGGAAAGACGATCAATTTTTGAAAAGACATCTGGCTAGACGGAAAACCACCACAAGGACGACAACACCCCAACATCACAATCAACGAAAATGACAAGACGGAAAAATACATCGACATAAAAAAGAAATGAAATATTGATGAACTATCCAACATACTCCCGATGGACGTGGTCAACAAGATCGATAACATCTGCATACCAGAACACGAAATAGAAGACATACTATACTGAAAATCAAGGAAAAATGGTTGGTTAAGCACGACAAGTGCCCTAGCACACATCACAAATCAAAACACGGAAGAAACTAGTGACACGATATGGATATGGACCCTAGACACATTCCCAAAAGTCAAAAACTTCATCTGGAAACTTGCACTAGATGGAATCCCGACGAAAACCAGACTAGCAGACAAAGGCATTCATGTTCCACTATTTTGCGCTTTGTGTCATTGGACGGATAAAAGCTCAGTCCATCTCTTTACCAAATGCCACCACACCCTACAACTGATTCACACAATCGACCCATACACTGAAAGAGTGATTCGAGAAATTGATACTAGAAGCAAATCGATCAAAAACATTGTATGTGAATTTTGTACTAAACTCAACCACGAGCAAAAAGGAAGTATTGCAACGACATGGTGGAGTCTATGGCCAAGCATGAATCGACAAGTATTTGAAAACCTCACTACAACATCCATCCATACTATAAAGAATTACACCAAACAATAAATACATAACTAGGCTGCCTCTAAATTGATATTTGAAGAGGAGGCCACATGCCACCACCAGAAAACTCGGACAATTCAACCACGAAGTAGAAGAAATTTGAGATGGAGCAAACCAGATGAGAGATATTTCAAAATTAATTTTGATGGATCCAAACTATATTCGGATGAAGCTTCTGTAGGTTTCATTATTAGGGACCACGGTGGGGCAGTCATCGAGTGTGGCGGCTTCAAATGTGGACACATCTCAGCATTAGCTGCGGAGGCTCTGGCGACCAGAGGAGGCATCGCCAAGGCAAAGGAGCTTCGGCTTCCCAACATCATGATTGAAGGCGACAACCTGATCGTCGTCAATTGTGTTTGCGAGGTCTGTGGTGCAGCCCGTGGGAGATCGAAATGCTGATTTCTGATACCCTGCTCTTACTCCAACATCTTGCTAAGGTGAAATTCGACCATGTCTTCCGGGAGGTGAACTCGACCGCCGACAGGATCGCGTGTCTGATCCACACAATGCCCACGCAGGACCTCTTCGCCGATCCTGCTCTGCGTGTATTCATCCGCAAGGATGCCCTTGAATGGTGGTCCACCAGAGCCTGACCTCATCCAAATCTTTACCTTATTAAAAAAAAATTAAAGAAGATTTTCTATAATTTTGAATTTAAATAGTGATTAAATAAAAATCCTCATACTTAAAGGGTTATTTTATGTAAATTTTCCTTTCTTCCTTTCTTAAGGCTGCCAATGCCATCCATCATCACTCGGTACCCGACAATTAGCGCCCACCATTTTTTACAGCTGTACTTAAGTTCCTATAAATTCCAAATCCATTTTTTTTAAAGAAAAAGTTTAATTATAATTTTTTTTAAATAATTAATACGAATTTTAGACCCGTTTAATTTTGTCCGACGATAGTATATCATAATCTAATTATATTTGGATTTTTGGGCCCATATATTACACTTAGGTGTGTTTGGATTATATTGCATTATATTTATAATGTAATTATAAGGTTAATGTATTTTTATGTTGTTTGGTGTGCACACATTACAATATATTTTATTTTAAATTCATCTTAACTTAAATACACTGTAAACCTTGCTAATCAAATACGACCTTTAAATTTTACAGTATAATTACTCCGTATAATATAATTAGAATCCAAACACACCCTTATATATATATATATATATATATATATATATATATATATATATATTCTAACAGGACTTGGAATTTTAAATATAGTCCATTCAAATTAAATTTAAAGAAAAAACAACAAAGTTATAATTTTAAAAAATGAAGCATTTTCTTTGAGCCGATAACACAAACTTCTTTTTTATTTGTAATTTTTTCAAAATAATAATAATTTGAACCAATATCGAATTCGTATGTCATTTTTTAAAATTGTCACCAACAAAAATAAAAGATATGTCACTTGAGACGCATTTAACAATTGTGGTTGAGACATGCATTACTTGTGTATCACTTAATTATTTAACTACCATTATTATTACATTAAGTTGAGAATTTCTAAAACTTATATAGAAATATTATGTTGATCTATTGAAAGTTATAAGCAGGTCACATTGAACATTATAAAGGTCGTATATTTATTATTCGTACAATGTAAACCCGAAATAAATTCAAACTTTTTTTTTGTTTGCTCTGTAAATAACCAATATTAATAGTGTTCAAAGTGATATATCATAGCTTAAAAGAATAAAAATGCAATGATAGGGCTTTATTTTATTTTTTGTTTAAAGGCTCTCACACATAACGACCTCCTTGGAGTAATAATTAGCAATATATATAATTACGGAAATTTCGCCTTGTAACCCTGAGGTTTCGCGTATTTCGTGTGGTAAACAAAGGTTTCAGATATTTCGTCTGGTAACCCTGTGGTTTCGAAATGTTTTGCCTCGCGCCCATAAGTTTGAATTTGTCCAATAATTGTGTTTTAAATTTATAGGCGGGTGAGTATTGTAATATTAACAACTTTTGTGGAAATATTTTATAAAAACTAACATTTTGAACCCTAAAGGTTACGGAGTAGTTTTCTTCTCACCTTCTGGAAGGTTCTGCTCATCGTCGATCTTGTCATCCGCCGCGGTGTTTGCTTCTTCGGCTTCGAGCTTTTCCTCTCATCACCGTTCCCAATCGACGAGCCTCTTCCATCGGCCGATGTCTCCTAATCGGGGTGAATCTTTCTAGATTCGCTCTGAGAACGTCATCATCCTTCTCCTCCGTTCGATTTGCCATTGACTGGTCGTTGTCTCCGGGACGATCGTTTTCCGTCAATAATCGGGCGATTCACTCGTAGAACGGTCGCGCTCTCCCTTCGCACCAGAAGAAGACTTGTATGTGCTCGCCGACGAATCACCCCGGTCCGTTCCGATGTAGCCTACACAAGAGCTTCGGCGAAGTGAAACGGCGGTAGACGATTTCGTATTAGCCGAACGGACTCAATATGCGCAGATCTGCGATGGTGAACTTGCTTGTGAGGATCGGAACAGTAGAGGGAGATTTGGTGAGGCGAGCGATGGCTATGCTTATCCGGCCATCGTCGCATCATCAACGGCGCCGCGCCAACTTCCAGTCGATGCCTAGCCGGCTCTCAATCATGTCCAAGGCCGGAGATCAATGACATGGTGTATTGATTTTTGAATCTCTAGAGTCTAAATTGGAATGGACACAGAGACGGAATATACTTCTTGCTTTTTTCAACATTTTCAACCGTGTTCTTCTTGAGTCATACACGAACAGAAGGACATGAACCGAAGAAGCGATATAGCAGATTGAGGGATACGGGCGAATTGCAGAGGCAAGGAAGACCGACGGGCAACTGGTAACCCCCGAGGGGCGGCGACTGGTGTCAGGTGGGCGGCGGCGGAGCAGGTGGTGGCCGGAGTTGGGGTACAATCGGATCGCTCAAGAAGAACAATGTTGAAAATGTCAGTTTTTATAAAATGCCTCCACAAAAATTGTTAATATTACAATACTCACCTGCCTATAAATTTTAAACACAATTATTGGACAAATTCAAACTTATGGGCGCGAGGCAAAACATTTCGAAACCACAGGGTTACCAAACGAAATATCTGAAACCTTTGTTTACCACGCGAAATACGCGAAACCTCAGGGTTACCAGGCGAAATTTACGATATAATTAATATGGTGAAGGTAACACAAAACAAATTTCATTTTCGCGTCTTTAATTCCCCTTTGAATACTCCTCTGTCTTTTTTGGTCATTTGTGTGTGGTCACACTTAGAGACAGCACAACAATACGAGGATACATTATTTTATTTTTATTTTATACTTCCTCCGTCCAAAAATACATGAACTTTTAATATTAATGCACGCTTTTTTAAGAGTTAAAAACTATATAAAATATGAACTTTTTTATTAATTTTTTTTAATAATTATAAACTTATTATCAAAATTAATATTTTATATAGTTTTTACCTTCTTAAAAAAGCGCGCGTGAATAGTAAAGACAATGTATTTTTGGACGGAGGTAGTATTTTTTTTTGGATAAGGTACGTAAGAATTCAGATGCGCTCAAGAAGGACCGCTATCCGAGAGCATCATTTTGGATGAGATCAAGAAAAGTTGCGTCAGGAATCAAGGAACGATCACTAAACTGGTGGGCAACGGCCACGCAATTTCCGCTTTTTAGAACATGTAAGAATGAAACCGAATTACTCCGTAATTTTTAAGAGAAGCATTTTAATATCTAACAAAAGAAGTTCCACCTCCCACGGGCATTTAATTAGAGCCATGTTTTAAGTGATTAATAATAATGAGCGAGTCCCCTTCAACAATGATGTTGTGGATTTTTAAGTTAATTACTTTCAAAATTCCTTCTCTAAGGGCTAAAGCTTCGGCTTGGATTGGAGTATGTTTGCCCACTTTTCGGCCTCCAATATTAATAGGATTACCCTTCCAATCTCGAATAATATATCCGACCGAGTTGTTGTTGTTGGTTAAAGATGACCCATCGAAATTCAATTTATATATCCCGGGTGGGGGTGTTTTCCACTCAGAGATTTTCTGCTTTTGATAACCCAGCTTGGTGTATCGCAAGTTGGTCCTGGTATTGAGGCTGGTTGATTTGTCTTTCTTAGTGCTAGGATTCGCCCTACCCTAGTTAGTCATCTGAAATTCGACAGTTTTGTTGAATCCCTCAATAGTCGGTAGCTTTTCATTTCTAAAAACATAGCTGTTCCGAACATTCCACGCAGTCCACCAGGCACCAGCTGAATGCCAATTTAATTTTGTCTATTACTGTATTAAATAATGTTCGTCCTAAGAAAGCAAGAGCTTGCTTGCAATCCCTATCCCCGCCCCTTTCATTTGATGAAAATCCAAGGTTTGTCTTGCTCGAGTCCTTTCCAGTGGGTCGAGCCGGTTGGCGCAAGCCGGTTTATCTGGTGCGTGGCTCTTGCCGGCTGGATCACGTGTCTGGGGTTTGTCACCAAAGGTGGGTTCCTCGTCATAAAAAAAAATCTTAATATGAGTTTTATGATGGGCATTCATATTTTGAAAGTATGTACTAAATTTACAGTATGAGGGTACATTAATAACTCCTGTATAATACCAATCCACGTTAGTTTTGGGAAAAAATATACATTTGTATAAGATAGGTAAAAATAAACATTATATATATTGACAAATTGCTCAGTTAGCAAATTGTGCATTTTTACTTACTATCCAAATCAAATATTCAAATTAATATAAAACAAACTAAAATTACGAAAAATAAACCAACAGAATCTCATATGTCATTTTTATAAAAGTTTATACAATATATGTTGTTCAATATCCTTAAATTTGCACATCACATATGCTTAATATGTATATTTGAATACCTCAAATCAACGGAAAAAAAATAGATTCTTAAAGATGTCGTTTGACTTTTCAATATGATTTTAAATAAACAAAAATCTATTTAAAATTTCAATTCTTTTTTTTATTACATGCTTATTAGTGTGGCGTGATATTGTGTTATGTCTTTCTTGCTTCTCATGCTTCATTGTTGCCCCTTCACAGTCTCTTCTACCTTCTGCGATGTCTATTACTACGAGGTTCTATAGTCCTATTGTCCTGGGTCTATCGTAAACACTCGCTCGACTGGTTCTTTAACTGGGTTGTTGTTGTTGTTGTTGTTTATTATTCATATATATTTTTAAAAAATCAATAAAAATTGTATACAAATACCTACTATGTATCTTTTTATTAAAAATTTAAATAATTTTGTAATTACTATTAATAAGTACAAAATTGTTAAATTTTTTATTATAAAATAGATATTTTATATAGTTTTTATCACCATAACAAACCGAAAATAAACAATAGTCCGTAGACGACATTTTTTTTCCCGAACGGATAGAGTAATGTAATCCCTAAAAGTAAGTTTTTTTTTTTCAAAATATTCACTAAAAAATAATTAATTACCAAAATATTTACAAAAATATTAATTTTTTGCAGATCCGGCAGAAAAATGCGGTATGAGACCGCATTTTATTCACAAAAGGAAAAACGTGAAATTAGAGAAAAAGTTGACACAAAATTAACAAAAGAAACACGGTATGAGGCCGCGTTTCTGTTTTTATTTTATTTGGGGATGAATTTTGTAAATTTGCAAAAAAAAAAAAAAATTACTATAGAGACGCGGTTTGGAACCGCGTCTCTATTTTTTTTATAAGAAAAAGGGAAACGGAATGGGAGCGCCAACCTGGAGACTGGGAAGGAGGTCGGAGCGCCACCGGAGGAGAAAGGAGGCCGCCGGGAAGGAGGAGAAGGGAGGGCAGCCGTCGTTGATCTCTTGAGGAGGCAGAGGAAAGGAGGCTGCTGGAAAGGAGAGGCCGGAGATCTCGAGCTTTGCAGGCGGCGGATCGAAACAGGAGGAGGAAGCTCGAGCGCCACCAGAGGAGGGGAGGAGCTGTCGTCGAAACCTCCTTGCTTCGGAGGAAGGAGGAGACCCAGAGGAGATACCCTCTCGAGGGCCACCGGCCGCCGACCTCCGACGCCGACAACCCTCTCTCCTTTCTCCTCTCCTCCTTCCTTCGAAATTCGACCTCCGGGCTCCGGCAACCCTCTCCTCTTTCCTTTGGCCTTCGACCTCTCCTTTCCAACGACCTCTTTTCCTCCGGCTGCTCGAGAGGTCGACGACGGTTGCCCTCCCTTCTCCTCCTTCCCGGCGGCCTCCTTTCTCCTCCGGTGGCGCTTCGACCTCCTTCCCAGTCTCCAGGTCGGCGCTCCCACTCCGTTTCCCTTTTTCTTAAAAAAAATAAAATAAAAATAGCGACGCGGTTCCAAAAAAATTTCAAATTTACAACATTCATCCCCAAATAAAATAAAAACAGAAACGCGGCCTGTTTCTTTTGTTAATTTTGTGTCAACTTTTTCTCCAATTTCACGTTTTTCTCTTTGTGAATAAAACGCGGTCTCATACCGTGTTTTTCTGCCGGGTCTGCAAAAAATGAATATTTTTGTAAATATTTTGAAAGTGTAAATATTTTGATAATTAATTATTTTTAGTGAATAAAATTAAACTTTTCTTAAATTTGTAAATAAAGAGCGATGATATCTGAGATTCGAATAAATATCCGGGGGTTCGAATAAATTAAACTTTCCCTTCTGGCAGAAAAAGTACGCTTTCATAACTTGCTGTGTACGTGGAGTCGTTTTGTTTTATACAGTAATCCATGTGCCATTTTTACTGTGTTTTGTTTTGTTTTAGTGTTTTACTACATATGTACTATAATAACGCTTGAAGCATGTGATGTGATTCATGTGAATGAGCTACACGACGACCATTTCCAATGAAGTGGGTCATTGTCTACGTAAGATTAATGTCTTTAGTTGAGTTTTATATTTTATATGATTTCAATACACTTTCTTCGATCTAAAGTGCATGAATGATTTATCATGTATATATGGGGACAACTATATGTCATTTGTTGATGAATGATTAATGTTTTCATATACTTCACTAACAAAGATATAGTTGTACGAATAAATTGGCAATGAATAATCATATAAAGTGAACCAATTGGTAGGTTTTAAACATTTAGATACATGGACGGAGCCAGGGAAAAATCGAGAGGGGACTCAACTATATTAGCGGAATTTTTTTTAAGGATATATATAAGATGCAATTTTTGTTATAAAGAATTAATATAGTATAAAACACATAGTTATTTTAAGTTTAAAATTCTAAAAAAAAAAGAAAAAATCCATAAAGTAATTCGAACTCAAGACCTCAACATTCTAATTCTCAACCCATGCCAACTAAGATAAGCAAACTCATTGGCTTAACTCTTTTTAACCCTTAAATTATAAAAAAATATATAAAAAATACATATTTTTTTTTACGTTTTCTTTTGACTCGGAGGGGCTCGAGCAACCTCATGCCCGGATGCCCCTTCCCTCCGTCCCTGTTTAGATGATAATTAATTAGCATATTTCTCATTTACTCCATTTAGTAATATAAAATTTGAGATTTTTTTTTAATTTAGTGGCGGTGCCTTAATGTTTTGTCAATTTCAAACAATATATGGCAACCTCATGCCCGGATGCCCCTTCCCTCCGTCCCTGTTGAGATTTTTTTAAATTAAAAATGCATATAGCGAGATATGGATTAGTGAGAATGCATACATGATTTATTTTTTAAAAATTAAAAGACATAAAAGATGCGTCCAAAATATGAAACTAGTTAGGTTCCAATTTTATTTTTTATTTCATGTAAGTCCAAATCAAAGATAATTGTGACAAATATAACATTTGGAAATTAAAATTTGGTACTAGTTATTTTAATGTGCAAATGTTATATTTTTCACAATTATCTTTTATTTGGAATTACATGAAATAAAAAAATAAAAATGGAACGTAGCTAGTTTCATAATTTGGGCACATCTTTTATGTCATATAATTTTTTTTAAAAAAATCCATGCAAGCATTCCCACTAATTCATACTCCGTATCTCACTATATGCCCTTTTAATTAAAAAAATTTTCATGTAAGCACCCCCACTAGGCCACATTAGCAAGATATGAGGTATGTGCCACTGACCGCAACTAAACCCCAAAGTTGGTGATTATTTTTGTATTTTTTAAAGTTTGTGCCACTGAGTGCAACCACCTCTAAAGTTCGTGCTATTTTATGCAATTTGCCCTTTATTATATATATATGCACCACACAATTTATAGGCATTTAATTTTGGGTTGTTTGGGTAGATATGAAAATATTTATTTATTTAGTTTCCTCGACATTTAAACAAAAAAAAAGACACATTCATCTCATTATATGTTAGAGAGAAAAAACTTGTCAGTTCAATAGCAGCAACATAATGACATCTCTCTCTGTTTTTTTTTTTTGTAAAGTACGAATTAGCAAGATGAAAAACCGTCGGAGGTAAAACGGAAAACAAAAAAGGACACAGTAAAACAGGTGACACCCACTCTTCATACAAGATGAAACTAAGAGCATTCCCAAGAGCTTCCCTAAAACAATCTCCAAAATAGAGAATGAGAAATCAAATATTGTGAATATTTTTTTGCCCCATTCCAACAGCTTCTTCATTATAGAATTCACCCCCAAAAATATAGAGTTTGCTACAAATTTAGGGAATGACCTCTATATTTTGCCTCCATTCTATATTTTGGAGAATATAATGGGCTCTTAGACCAAAAACCATCCCAACATTCTCCAAAATATGAAGATGGGGAATCTCTTAGGGATGCTCTAAGCAAGTCTAAAATTAGCAAGTTGGAGATGTAAACTAAAAACAAAGCCAAACACCACTATAAAATAGCACCGCTGACCAACAATACATTAGAAAATCACTTGTGGACAGTGAAGACGAGCCTCTAATAAAACTCCTTAACGAGTATGAGACCAAATAACTTTTCATAAAAATTATGTTAAATTACACATAACCACCCGTAAATTATGGTATTTTCACATAATCACTAATAAAAAACTTAAATTACAGTAAACTACCCATAAATTAGTTATCTTTTCATAAGACCACCCACCCATTAAAACTCTATTTGTTTTATTTAAAAAGATTAAAAATACCCTTAATTCAAGCTTATTTGTATTTAATGCAATGATTTGTTTTCATAAGACTTCTCATTTGTTAAATAATCCGGTTTTACTTTTACCCTTTTAAAAAAGGATAAATTATAATAAAATTAGTCACGTTTGGCTAATAAGTCAAATGATATGTATAAACTAAGCTTATTTTTTAAATGATATGGTTTGTCATTTAAGATATGAGCTAATTTATCCTTCTTTTAAAGCAATAATCTTGTTTGATTTTAGAGCTTATCCCTATCTTATTCAACACTTGAAAGAGAGGAGATTGTTATGAGCTATTGCAAGTCTCGACTCTTCGCAAATCCAATATATATATATATATATATAGGGAAGCTTTAAAATGTAAAAACTCCTTAACGTGTAAAATCCGCTTAACGTGTAAAATTTATTTATTTAATTAATTAGAACGCGCGCTCAGTTTCTCTCTCGGCCTCCCGCTGCCCCGCACCCACCTCCGGCCACGTCGTCGAGCCACCTCCGGCCACCAGCGACCAGCCGCCCTCGAGCCCACCCCGGTGCGCAACCCCCGAGCCCTGGACTGGCCTGGTTCGAGCCATTTGCTGCCCCGACGCGCCCACCTCATCGCAGCACCATCGAGCCACCAGCAGCCTCGGTTTTCGGCCTCCCACGCCACCCACGAGCCACCTCCGGCCACCAGCCCCGACCAGCTCGAACCCCCTCCCTCAGGCGCACCCCCCGAGCCCAGAACCCCCATGGTTCGAGCCCAGCCGAGCTCACACCGAGCCCATCTCTCCCGACAGACCTGTTCGACGTTTTTGGCTCGGAATACCTTCGAAATCCCGATTTTGCTCCTTGTTTCCACTCGAATTTGGTATGATTTCTAACCCTAAACTTGTTTATTACAACTATTTAGATTGTTTGAATGATTTAGGTTGAGATTGAAAATCTAGGGTTTGATTTAGGAGCGGAATTTGGGGCTTTTTGCCAAAAGCCAAATTGATTGAAATTGATGATATGGTTGTGTTGTTGGGTTGATTTTGAGCTAATTTCATGTTCATATCATTGTCAAATTGTTTATGGATCATGAGCTAATTGAATTTTAGAATTTTAGATGGCGATATGTTTTAGAATTTGGGGCTTTTTGCCAAAAGCCAAATTGATTGAAATTGATGATATGATTGTGTTGTTGGGTTGATTTGGAGCTAATTTCATATTCATAGCATTGTCAAATTGTTTGTGAATCATGAGCTAACTAGATTTTAGAATTTTATTGCAATATGCTTTAGGTTGATTAGGTTCTTCTATTTTAGCATGAAAATCATAATTTAGCCTATTAGCTCAATTGGTAGAGCAATGTGCATTTGCACAAAGATGTGGGTTCAAATCCCACATAGGTTACATAATAGACAAGTGCGCAACAATCGCAAATTGTTAATCATGCACATTATAATCTTAGTTATGCACAATTGTATCCTACGTTTGCACAATTCTATCTTACTTTTGCACAATTGTAGTTTAAATTTGCACAATTGTATCCTACTTTTGCACACTTGTATTCTAAATGTGCACATTACAATTTTATTTTCACACTTTATGTTCTTATATTTGCACTTGAAAGTTGCATAAAAGCACTTTAAAATTGCACAAATGCACTTTAAAGTTGCACAAATGCACTTCACAGTTGCACAAATGCACTATTCAGTTGCACAAATGCACTACACAGTTTCACTTTATGTTCTTATATTTGCACATTACGATTTTATTTTTGCACTTTATACTCTTATTCATGAAGAGAAACATCGAACTTCTAAGCGATAAACATATATAGTTGCACAAATGCACTTCACAGTTGCACAAATGCACTTCACAGTTGCACTTTATGTTCTTATATTTGCACATTACGATTTTATTTTTGCACTTTATACTCTTATTCATGAAGAGAAACATCGTACTTCTAAGCGATAAACATATATAGTCTATGCGGGGTTTGAACCCGCATCTTTGTGCGTAGGCACAATACTCTACCATTTTGAGCTAATAGGCTTTAGTGCAAAAACCACTAAGGGCATGTTTGATCGTCATTCATTAGAAGATAGGTATCCCATCTTGATGCCCATTTGATTTCACTCTCCTACGTGGAAGTATGATGAGGAGAAATATGGAGATGAGAGTACAGATTATTTCTTAGATGAATTCCAAGGTAATAAGAATTGGAGGGTGGACAATACCTCAAATATAAAGTATAAACAACATACACGAGATAGTATTGCCGGCAAAAAAGACCTTTTTGCATTTGCTGTCAAAAGACAACTCAGTCCAAATTCAAGGCAAATTGATCGTTCACACACACCACTACCATCCAGATACACGAGATAAAATTGCTACAGACAAGATCCAATTTGAACAAGAAATAGAGAGAGGGGAATAAGAAGCTACACCCACTGTTTCTTGGTGGCTTCCATCCTTTCCAACAAAGCCAGCAATCTCAACTTGCATTTCCATCTTCATGTTGTAGTATAGTGAGTGCTTTCCAAGATCTTTAGCTCCTCCAGCTTCTTCCTCCGCCTCTCCTCCGTCTCTTTCAAGCACAACTTCCCCAGCTTCTATGCGTACTCCTCCTCCAGCTTTTCTGTCCTCACTCTCCCCAGATGGTGGTACATTTCCGCTTCTTTTCCAGCATCGTCGGCACGGATCTAGACATTTTTTTCCTCTGCCTCCTTGATCCGCATGATACTCTCCAAGCTTTCAACCGTCCATGCTCGACAGTTTTCCTGACAAAAAAAATCTCTTTCAGTACTGGGATATAATGACATCTATAGTCTTTCACCCAAATATTGAAATATAAGCCTTATTTGAGCTCATAACAGAGGTCATTATATGCCAAATCATGCCACTCGAATTGCAGCGAAAGCTATATCATCCATGTTGTTCTAATTCTGTTGGACAATTAAAAGGCCATGCTGTAAAAATGTAAAGTGAGCAAAAAAAGTTTGGGAAAAAAGGTGCAATCCCACTAATTTTTCTTTTCATTTACATCTTCCTAGTAAGCTATTCGAGCTTGTATGTGGTATTTATTCATCAGAAGGTACACACCATGATATGGGAAAAGACAGCAGGCAAGAGTAATATGAGGAATAAGAACTGAAGTCCTAAACTGGCATAAAAACAAAATTCCAAATCCCAAATCTCACAAGAGCAAAATCTCACAAATCACAATCATCAAATTCCAATTCTATCAGTACAATCTCAATTTCAGCAAACTCAGAAAGCCAGGTCAAACAAACAGAAGCAAAATCTCACAAAAGCATACCATCCTCAGATTCTCATTCAACTATACAACCCCTGCAGCCTTCAACGGCAACCTCTAATCAACAAGAACATACAACAACTATATATCTGGAGGAATTCCATCTCAAGTTGCAAATTTAACAAACCTGGAAATGCTGATTCTGGGCAAGATATGTGATTAAGATATCAAGAACAAGCTTCATAAATTCATTCCCATCAACATACTTGGTTGATAGAAGCCATTTATCAGAACTTACCATTTGTCCATAGCTTGCTGAACTAAGTCAGGTTTCCCACATTGATTGTGAGCCCTAGCTCTTCCAAAGTCCTCCTCAATATTAAACACATCTGGAGCCACATTGGCACAGTTTTTGTAACCTTCAAAAGCACTTAAAATCAATGGTTTCAGAAGCAGGGCATTGCCTCTAATTGCTTATAAATCAGGATGTGATGCTCTCTTTCAATCATTTAAATATATTGAGGCAAAGATGATACACCCTGCTATCCCCCCTGCGGTGAAAGTAGCAATTGCTGATTCAGGAATAAAAAGCCCTTTTCTAAGAAGGAATACCCTTTGTCGAGGAGCTAGGTTTAAGTTGTTTAACCCTCTAACAGACCTGATATGTTGATCTGCCTCCTGCAGGGCTTGAGTTCCACCAATAAATTTTGGATGTGAAGTATTGATGTACTCCATCTACCAAAGAAAGAGAAATTGTTAAGCTAGGGGTAAAAATTAACAAAAGAAGCCAACATAAAGTTGGACAAGTAACGCCTAATCTTCATATCTTAAGGAATAAACAACCAGCCTTGATGAAATTACAGATAAACTAAGAATCTGATTCATAAGTCATAACCACAACTATGTTCTGTCAGATTGCCTTTTCTACCAATGCCCTTCAATTCAAGGAATCATTTATGTTTTTAAAAAGGAGTCCAATTGAGTGAAAGAAGAACTCACCATGCTGAAACTCTAGTTTACTGCAAAAAGGAGCATAGTAAAACATGTGATTTTTAATCTTATCTCAGAGTTAGTATCTTTTAAGTCGCTTTTTCATGTCAGAATGCAAGAGCATGCTTCCATTATGGATATAGATCACAGACACTTCATGTTACCCTAGTCATATCATCGTGTCAGAGACTCAATGGTTTAGACCGGTTAAGTTGAGAAATAAACTTTTAGTCAGCTTCCCGAGGAGTAATGTATTCATGAATTGAACCATAAACAGATATAGACAGTGAAAGAACTGGGAGGGCCCTTCCATGTAAACAAACCTCCATTTCTATAATATGGGCAATAATGCTCTCTGCATGCTGAAGATTTTCCCGCAAAAATTCTCCTGTAACTTCGTCAATTCGGCTTTTCAGGACAGGAAAACGATGCAGCTCACTGATCATAGAATGGCGGCTCATCTAAATTTTCAAAAGGTAAACAGCTTCAAGGTATTAGTGCTGCCTACAGGAGAGAAGAAAAAGGTTGGATCCAGGAATCCATACATTGCATAGATTCAACAGTAATCTAACCTTTACTAATTCATTGTATATAAACCTTGCACACTGAAGACCCGGGTCCAACAGACGAGCTATTTGTTTTCGGACAAGGAATTCAAATGGGACCTGCAATTTTATGATTTAATCTGATTAATACAGAAAGCATACCCGCTTATGAAAAATAAAGCATACCCGCTTATGAAAAATAAAGCATATCCTATCCTAAACATTTTCGCCCTTCCAGGATCAACGAATTTTAGCTAGTAACTTGCGAAACAGCGAAATTCAACAACAATCAAACAAATTAACAAGGAAAAGAAGAACATGGAATCAATAAATTTTCACAAAATCCACACAGAAACATGAAAAATCTAAGAAAGAAGAGGCGGAAATTAAGCGCTCACCGTTGTTGCGAAATCGGAAGCGGGAAGAAACACCAGTCCAACTGCGAATCCTTCTTCCATCCACTTCGCAGGTACCAAGAGCCGGAGAAATCGAAGGAGCAAGGTTTTTGAACAGGAATCGAAGGGCAGATCTAAGAGGCAGCGACTGAGCGAAAGTGAGAGACCGATGCAAGAACTCGGTGTGCACAGATGAGCATAGAAGCAGGCGAGATCTGAGAGGGGAGGGACGCGGCGGTTGCGAGGAGGCGAAATCTGAGAGCGTGTAGCTGTGCCGTCGGCGGTGGAGGAAAGAAGCGAGAGAACAAGAGCCGTGGTTGAACAGAAGCGATAGAACACCGAACAGGATCCACACGATTGGGCCTTTTTTTTTGGATTAAATGAGGCCCATACCCGGTTTTACTAATCCGAGTCCAGTTATATTAATTAAGGAAATTTTACACGTTAAGCTCATTTTACACAATAAGGAGTTTTTACATTTGAAGTAAACCCTATATATATATATATATATATATATATATATATATATATATATATATATATATATTTGTTGGAGTATTTAATGTGAGTTTGAATTCCATTTCATTTTAATTATAATTCAATTATTTACCTTGATTTATGTGAGCAGTTGGTTGTGTAACTAAAAATCTCATAAAAACTGAGGTAAAATAGTAATTTACCCAAATAATCATATACATCGGGATAAAACTATTACATTATATATAAGTAATAAATTGTGGAATCCAAACACACCCTTAATTTACCTTAAATTTTTTGTTTATCAAAGACGACCTTGTTTATTTTACATTATAAACATAATATAGTTGGAATCCAAACACTTATATACATGCAACACCTTTCCTTTACAAAGTACAAACAAATAAGCTTGAATGAAGGGTGTTTTAGTCGTTTTAAACCAAACAAATAGAGGTTTAATGTGTGGGTGGTCTTACGAAAACAAGTCAACTTTATGGGTGGTTTACTGTAATTTAAGGTTTTATAGGTGGTTATGTGAAAAGTACTTATAATTTACGGGTGGTTATGTGTAATTTACCCTAAAAATTAATACATAACTGTAAAATGGAAGAAATAAGAGGAGCAAGTGTGTCATGTCTTGAATAGCCATGCTTAAGTTTCATCACAAGAGCAACAAAGTTTCTATTTGAGGCTTTGAACAAAGATAAAGCAGTTTGTTTTGTGTGTGTGAACAAGTTATAGCGCTTGTTAGATTTATATAGTTCCGAGTTGGGTTGCAGTATTGGACCTCCTGTATGATCGAGAGGATCGTGACTGTGTTCGTGGTATTCGAAGATCCTTCATCTAGGTGGGGGCAATGTCGGTGATCCGCACTTCTCGGGTTTTGCCCCTTCCGATGATGAGTTACTGTTCTCCGTCTTTTCGACGTCGAGTCGTCGTGTGAGTCGTCGCACTCTCCCGTATTCTCGATATTCGTGGCTCGCCTTGGATCTCCCTCGACTCCTCCGCTAGCCGACGGCTTATAAGAGGTCGATGAGTCGGCAGACAAAAACCGCTTAAAATATACTGTACAATATAATTAAATAGAGAACAGGTGCAACGGAACACACACAAACAACTCGGAGAACTGTGTAGCCCGTGTTTTAATTGTTTTATGCCGTTAGTTTATCTTTCGTTTCTCAATCTAAAGACAAGTTATTTCCCAAAAAAAGAGTATATAAGATACATGGGCCGAGATAAATCTAATTGGTCCGGCCCAAAACCGAAACATGTGATCCATATAGCCCAAAACAATAATCTTAGGTAGATGAACGGTAGTGGTAGAACAATCAGATTCAGATCACGCAACATGCACGCAAAATAAACCAATAAAAAATCTCTCTCTCTCTCTCTCTCTCTCTCTCCATCATCGGAAAACTGAAAACACCTTTGGCATCAACCCTAAGCAAAGATCTCCAGTCTTTAACTACTTCTCTCTCTTCGTCCTCTTGATCTTCCCTCTCCCACCGACCGGCGATTCTGGATCTGCACTGGTATGCTTTCTCTTTACCTACTCAATTGCTCTTCATTTCATTTCTTTTTTTCATTCTCCTTTTTGCTTCGTACGATTTGGATTGGATCTGGTTTCTGACTAGTTAATTCATCGTTTCGTATTGAGAATTTGGCACTTTCAGTCGTTTAGTTCGTTTTTTCCGGCTTATTGTGGTTTATTATGATTGGTGTGTGAGTAACGTGAGTTCGCTTCGTGTTTCTTTCCTCTTAGTGTTCTTTGTAGTGCATTTAGTCGACAATTTTGCTATGTGGATCCACATCTTTCCTGATCGAGATTCTTGTTTTTTTATTTTTTTGAGTAATTGTGAAAGTTTGGGAGATTATAGTTTGCTACACATGCTAAAGATCCGATCTGATTATATTTGTTTAATTCTCTACAGATTGAATGTTGTTTGAATTGTTTATTTGGGGATTTGAAGGTCTTTATTAGTTGTAATGATTTTTGTGATTGGATCTGTCCTTGAACTCACCTGAAATTAAAAAACAATTTGATTGCCAAGATTAATGTTATTGAATGCCTGCTTCTTTGTAGATCTGATGCTTGGAAGAATAAAACAGTAGATTAGCATTGGTGAAGTTAACCATATTTGAAGGTTCTAGCTTGATTCAATGGCTTCTTCTGAGAAGAGGATGCTGCCGATGGGTTGGGCGTTTGTTAGCTTGATCCTCTTTGTCAATGTCTGCCATGGGTTTTACTTGCCTGGCACATACATGCATACATACTCCGTCGGTGATGAGATCTTTGCCAAAGTTAATTCTCTTACATCTATAGAAACCGAGCTTCCCTTCAGCTACTATAGTCTCCCGTATTGCAAGCCACAAGGTGGGGTCAAGAAGAGTGCTGAGAATATTGGAGAGCTCCTCATGGGAGATCAGATCGACAACTCACCTTACCGGTTCAAGATGAATGTTAATGAGACAGTTTTCTTGTGTGTCAAAGGTCCTTTGACCACAGATGAAGTCAAGCTTCTGAAGCAAAGAACTCATGATCTATACCAAGTTAACATGATGTTGGATAACCTTCCTGTTATGAGATTCTCGAAGCAAAATGGTATGACCATCCAGTGGACTGGTTTCCCAGTTGGATACACCACTCCGAACAGCAATGATGATTACATCATTAATCACCTCAAGTTTAGGGTTTTGATCCATGAGTATGAAGGGAGTGGTGTAGAGATCATAGGTACAGGGGAAGAAGGTATGGGTGTGGTCACAAAGACTGACCCCAAGAAGACATCTGGATTTGAGATTGTTGGGTTTGAGGTTGTTCCTTGCAGTGTTAAGCACAACCCTGATGAAATGTCTAAACTCCACATGTATGACAATACCCCCCAACCTATCACTTGTCCTGGAGAGCTTGAGAAATCACAGATTATCAGCGATAACGAGAGAATTGCATTTACTTATGAGGTTGAGTTTGTGAAAAGTGATACTAGATGGCCCTCTCGGTGGGATGCTTACTTAAAGATGGATGGTGCCAGAGTTCATTGGTTCTCCATTCTCAATTCTCTCATGGTTATTTTCTTCTTGGCAGGCATTGTGTTTGTAATATTTTTGCGAACTGTGAGGAGAGATCTGACAAGATACGAGGAACTTGACAAAGAAGCTCAAGCACAGATGAATGAGGAGCTCTCAGGCTGGAAGCTTGTTGTTGGTGATGTTTTTAGGGAACCTGATTGCACTAAATTGCTTTGTGTGATGGTTGGTGATGGTATTCAGATTACTGGGATGGGTGTTGTAACTATTGTTTTTGCTGCTCTTGGTTTCATGTCTCCAGCCTCCAGAGGAATGCTTTTAACTGGCATGATTCTGCTATATCTTTTCTTGGGTATTGCTGCTGGCTATGTTGCAGTTCGCCTGTGGAGAACTATCAAGGGTACTACAGAAGGGTGGAAGTCGGTTGCCTGGTCTGCTGCTTGTTTCTTCCCTGGGATTGTTTTCGTTGTGTTGACGTTTTTGAATTTCCTTCTCTGGGGAAGCAACAGCACGGGGGCCATACCCATCTCCTTGTACTTTATCCTCCTGTCTCTCTGGTTCTGTATTTCAGTACCTCTCACACTCTTGGGAGGTTTTATAGGCACTCGGGCAGAGCAGATTCAATATCCTGTTCGGACAAATCAGATCCCAAGAGAGATCCCTGCTCGCAAATATCCTTCGTGGTTGCTTGTTCTTGGAGCAGGAACCCTTCCCTTTGGAACCCTATTCATTGAACTCTTCTTCATCCTTTCTAGCATCTGGCTTGGGAGGTTTTATTATGTCTTTGGCTTCTTGCTCGTTGTTCTCATCTTGCTGGTGATTGTCTGTGCGGAAGTCTCTGTTGTCCTTACCTACATGCATCTCTGCGTGGAAGACTGGCGATGGTGGTGGAAGGCATTCTTTGCCTCAGGATCCGTTGCAATCTACGTGTTCCTTTATTCCATCAACTACTTGGTCTTTGAACTGCAGAGTTTGAGCGGGCCCATCTCTGCCATGGTTTACATGGGCTATTCTCTGATTATGGCTGTTGCAATCATGTTGGCTACCGGCACCATTGGCTTCCTTATGTCCTTCTACTTTGTCCACTATCTATTCTCATCCGTCAAGATTGATTGAAGTCTTTGAGTTGTTATCATCATCACGGTCAACACACTACATTCAAATTTTAAGACAATGAGATCTGCTGGTATGATTTCCCAATCTCAGCCCGTGAAACATCATGCACTTGGGCCACGGGACACTACTGAAATGATCAGGTCCGTTTCCAATTGCATCAAGAGACCATTTTACTTTACTTCATGAGGTTAGCTGCAGTTATATGTCTTTACCTTTTGTCCTTGCTTTTTTTTTTCACTGTTATTCTGCTCCGTGTACTGGAGAAATGTTTGCGAGTTGGACGTTAGATAATGTTGCCCAGGTAGCAAAGGTGATCCAGGAAGCTGTAATTGTCAGGGATTAAAATTGTATTGTGTTTATTTTATTGAACCAAGTGATTAGACTAAAGCCGCAATCTTTGTATTTTTTCGTTGATCCTGTCTTCTTCAATGCTATTGCTTGAGAAATGTTGCTGGGCCGCCATGCCGAATTTGTAGATGCATCAGTTATATTTCCTTGAAATTTATGCCATTTTGGCTCATTACTTTAGAGGAAGATTAAAGAGGAAGAAACATTGCCATCTTTGTTGTTTTGCCAGATTGCCTCAATGAATTGGTTTGTTACCTTTTTTTTTTCGGTTCATACAGCAGGCAGGGTTGATTTCTAATCAGCAGTTTTGAAGATTGCAGTTTGCAACACAATGCATACCAAATCCATACGGTATGACTAGTTGTGACTGTGAGTCTGTAACAGCTCCCGGATTGTTCCTACAATTTCTTGTATTGGTCTGTTGTAAAAATCCACGAGTCCTTGTTGTCAGTAAAAGTACCTTGTCCTGACACTTAAAGATCCGTAGTTGTTGTATACAATATTGCCTTTTATCTGGTACTCGAGACCCGCTATAACACGATACGAGGGTGGGCACAACAACGGTAAAGGCATCATTGGGATGGCACCCATAATGAGTCATTCTTCCTGTCATTGAGTCACTGCGGGCTGTCAGGTTAAGTCATATTGGATCTGAGATCCGATCCTGAATCAAATCGAACCCAAAATAATAGTTGAATTTTTTTTGGCACATCAGTTCGGAAAAATAATTAGATCCGGTATAGATGTTATTAGGATCATTACACAGTGAATGCGTCAAGTTTCAGACAATCAAGAGCTGCAATGAAGACTATATATGGGTGTGTTTGGCAAGACTATAATGGTAAAAACATCAGTATGCTTGACTCTTCTTACATGATTAAAATGATAAAAGTACAGTACAAAAAATGATGGGTTTATAGGGCGAGAAGTGAGTAGCATTTTATCACTAAACAATCTAAATCCATATGATGTTTCTCTTCTTGATTTCTTTTTCTGGGTTCTCTCTTTTTCCACATTGCCCCTAAATCATCAATTTTAGACCATCTCATAGGTTTTGAACTTCATTGCCATTGAAGGAGCTGGAATCCGCGAACACTTTCATGACTATTCTAGCTACGACTGTTGTGAATTCGTGCCAACTTCATGAGCCTCATGTTGTCGTGAACTCGTGAGACGTGCATCAAATGAAAAGGGATGGTTGCATACCTATGCACAATCGGAAGTGAATAAGGGCACACAATGGCTCGACGCATTTTGATCTGAACTACCCATGTCCATCCGGAGGCAATGCATAAGCCACAGTAGTTGACACGTTCGAGTCATCGGACTGTACAAAGAAGCTTCCCGCGATTATCAGGTAGCAAAGGATGAGCATCAGCCCCTTGATGTAGTTAGAAGTTCCTTCCTGCACCAATGATGCCAAAACCGATTTCTTCGTATGGATATAGGAGTCTATTTATTCGCACAAAGAAATTCGTTTCGGTGTGATATACAAACCTGCAGCATGAAAGCCACCACGAGAACCGTCATGAAAAGAGCAGCTGTCTCGAACAGCTGAAAGTTCAAGTCCATCGGACAGCCCATCGCCCAGCCAACGATGACACAAACCGGTATCTAGATACAATGCACATACCGGTGTTTAGTACTGAGTAGTCTAGGAGAATGAAGGCACTGGTGGTGTGTGTTTACTCACCCCGAACATGGCCATTTGTGTAGACGAGCCAATGGCTATTCCGAGGGAGATATCCTGCATCGCGAAGTATTAGTTGGAAGCTAGAGAGCCTTCGGTATGAACTCGTGGGGATGGGAACTAACTCACAAGCTTGTCTTTCATCGCAAACATGATGGCACCGGCATGCTCAGCTGCATTCCCGACAATAGGGAGCAGTATGACGCTGATGAATGACACCGGGATATTCATAGAAACCGATGCCCCCTGCACGAAACGAACAATCATATAGGCTACTTTTTTCGGATGTAACGAAAACTGGCATTACCTCTATTGCTTTCACCAAATACTCCGATAGAACAGCCACCCATAGAGTCAAGACGAGTAGCCATATGATCGATTCCCACATGGAGATCTCGGGGACTTCACTCTCATCCGAGCTGCTGGAGGAGTTCATACCTCTTCCCTGACATTCGAAGGGCAATAATGTCGCGGTGGATCAAACACAAATCACTTGAACTGTAAGCAAAACTACCTCATCAGCAGGGCTGTTTTGGTTCTTCATCTGATAGAACAGAAAGGCGGCATATGCAACGAGCATGACACAGCTATTGAACCGAGAGAGCGCCAACTCTGACTCCTCCAGCTGCACCACCACTTCGGTGCCTGTGGCATGGAGGAGAGCCGGGAAGAGGAGGCCTATGACTGCCATAAGAAGTAGTCCGGAGTTCATAGCAGTTGCGCCCTGCACGAATCATCGGACTAACTATGACAAAAATTGTCGATGAATCGCTATTGGAAGTTCATGCTTTAAGTACCTTAGAGAATGCCTGAGGCTTGTTGTAGTGGACAAGGCCGCCACAGAAGAATGCACATCCAAGGACCAGAAGCAAGTTCGACAGAATCGAGCCAAGCAATGTTTGCTTGACGACATGTATCATTCCATTCCTCAGTGCGTGTATCGATATGATCAACTCCGTTGCGTTACCAAAGGTTGCATTCAGGAGACCCCCAGCTGCAGCAAGTAATCATTCAAGAACATACTTTTGAAGCAAACATATACTCAGTTTCAGCTACAAGATGCCTTTAACTCTTTAAGTGCATCATATTGATTGAATTACCTGTAGATCCTGTGTAGAAAACCAGTTGCCTATACCAAAATGAAGATACATTATACTCTTATTTATTACACTATTTTTTTTACTTTGTAGAAAACTGCAACTAACAATATATTAATAATTACAAGGGCAGTTTCGTAAAGTAAAAACCAGATGGAGTACTTGCTATAATACTCATAAATTCAATAGATAAACTGAAATAAAGGTTAACATTCTTACTCTGTAGCATACCCTAGACGTTCCGCCAATGGTATGATGCCAAACAAGCTGAAGAAGAACACCCAACCCTGAAAAGGGTCGGTCATAAAAGTCAAAGTCTGGTGGACCAATTACTGAGGGTTGTGTTTATATGTGAGTCTAAACAAGGAATCCATGACAGCAAAATCCACCTAAGAGGAAGAATATTGGATAGAGGTTAGTCTTTCACTTACATGATGGCCAGAGAGCTCGTCAATGAATATTGCGAAAGGGCCAAATGGAAGAATGAGGAGATGGATCCGGTTAGAGAGCATAACGACGTTTATACTTCTTATCACGGTGTTCCTTAGATACGTACTCCAAGCCTCAGAACCGACATAGGCCAAGGATCGCTTCCTAGGACAATCGATAGTTAGTGCTGTGATTCTGATTGTTGTGTTTCGGATCAAGGGGGCCTCATCTGATATAACTGCTGCTTGCTCCAACGGCTTCATCGTTGATCTTGCTATGTCACCAATCAACACATCCTCCAATCAGTCATTTGTGTCCTCATTCACACCTAAATCGTTCAAATGCCAATCATCAGTTTGTATTGAAAGGGCAGTTTTTTGAAATTCTGTTATCTTAATGGTCTGTTTGGTTGAAGATTAGAGATACAGAAAGAAAGGCGTGTCCTTTATCTAGAAATCAGAGGCCGAAAGAAATCTTCACTCTGTAATTTGAATCTCAATTATCTCTTTCCTTTCATTTTGATTGATCAAATTCCACAAAGATTTAGACCTAAAAAAACACAATCTTGACTATTGGTTGAAGGTTTTCAATTTCCGGGTTGAATCAAATCACATGGAACTCACAACATAGCATTTACAAGCAGACAATTGAAATCACAAATACCCCAACTTGGCATCAAATTGGGAATCACATTAATGAATTTATGAATTTCAAATGTCCAAAGAAGAATCGGTTAATTAACAAACCTGGTGGCGAAATCATGTTGTTGATCTTCTGGGTTTCTGCATTTTTGTTTGTTGGATACTGCGGTATGGCAGATTGAACGAGAGGACAGAGATCGATTAAAGTGATGGAGATAGAGAAAGGGAAGCTCCGACATTTGTGTAGATCGCTGAAAATGGAACAAACCGTTATGTGATTTATGTCAAATTGTATTGGATCCGGTTACTTACATTACATTAGCCTTTTGATTTTCAGTTTGATTTGGTTAGGTTTGTGTTCGAATGAATAAGTCCTACCGAACGTCTGAACCGCACCGGTGAACCTGGACCGACCTTGAGAGTTTAGGTTTGATGTTATGTCTATCAATTTAAGGTTTTCGATTTTCGGTTCAGTTAGGTTAGTCTGTGTTCGATTCAGTCTAAACCAATAATTTAATTAATTTAATAAAATTAATAATCGTTTATACTCTTGTATTTGCTATTTGGTTATCTATTTTAGAGATTTTTTTAAAAGAGCGGTTGGAGATGCTCTTACATAGGATGTCCAAAAAGCTTCGAAAAGACGCACATGTCAAAGCCTTGTGATTTGAGCTCACTGCTCGGCTGCGCAAAACTTCCTAAATCATACACGAACTAATAATACAACAGTTTTCCTCCTTCCTTCAAAGGGAAAGCCCCCACTCCCCAACGGTTGGATGCATTGCTTACTCCTCCAAGTTCTGACCTACAACCTCCAAACTTCGCAAATTCAAGCTTGAACTACTAAGCTCTCGAGCTACTTATGCATTGCCCTTTGCTGTACCATTCCAAAAGCCGAAAGTACCTCTAGAGATGCGAGTGACTATTTTTCACTTGCTTGGTTTCGCCTTTTCTGTCAGCTCCTTGGGTACTCGAGAACAAGACCTTCTGCCACGCTTCTAGCCCGGGCATGTCCAAAGAGCTTCTTTACTATTGCAAGCGCAAAGTCAGTTACACAAGCTAGCCCCTTGCCTGTGATAAGCTTCCCATCAATCACAACTTTGGCATCATCCACCGTGTTGTTCTTGGCCTTCAACATATCTATTATAGACGAATGAGCGCTTACCCTCTTATCCTGCGTTTTCCCCCAAAATCAATAGTATTGGTTTAAAATTCCAATATTTCGCACTTGGGAATGACAAATAAGTCATTTTCAATTGATACCTTGAGTAGTCCTAGCTTTTGCAGGAGCCCGACAGATGAGCTGGTTGCTCCATATACTCTCCCAGAAGCCTTTTGTTCTTTAAGGAGCTTCTTCAAATCCTTTGACCTTTTAAGCCGCCCTAATCGTGTTACTTCACCCTGGGAAACATCCAATTTGTAAAGTTTAGGAATCATTATGGAGCAACAATAGCCCAAAAAGCTGATGACATTGGCATACTTCAAACTACTCTCTGCATAATCTTGATATAAAAATCACCATATCGATGTGCACAAAAATCCAAATCCAAAAGTTGTGTTAACGTCTAGATTTTCACAATTCATGGGATATTTTCTTTCAACCACGCTTTCCCAAGCTATATACATAAAATTCTTGAAATGATTTTGTTGAACCTAGCGAGAATTGAATTCCATTGAACCTAGGTCATATGTTTTATTCCCCTCCGTCAATTGTTAAGGGGAAAACAGGATAATATGATTTTAGGTGAACTGCTCTCACCGGAAGAATAATCAAGTCATACGTTGACTGAGCAGCTTCATCAAGCAACTGATCAGCAACAATTTTGGTGCCCTGGGATGCCAATATTTGCAGAGACCCTTCAACTGATGCAACTACTACATTAACATTGGCTCTCCTGAGGATATCAACTAATGTTACAACTTCAATCACTTCAGAACCATTGGCCACTGGAATAAGAACCTGCACGATGTTATAACTTATAATAAGAAATATCTAACACAATACTGCGGGAATTACCTTCTCAATATTACCAGTGTTGTGCAAGCTAAAAAACAGTAAATCATTGCATAGATAATCATGAATATAGTTGTCTCTAATTTCAAGTGAGATGAGGTTGAAATTTTGGAAAATAGGTCAGATCCCTCATGATATCATTGTGAACTGGAATACTTACACTGGGAATGTGGTCAAAGGCCCATTCCTCTTCATTTATCTCCTCTTTTCCAGGATGATCAGCTGCCAATATCTGAAATCACCGATTCAAGAAGTACTAATATAAGATTATTAAGATTGTTCCAGTAGTATGGAGGGATGCACAGATGGACTATAAATGCTTAAATGATACCAGCAATCTAACTTGTGTCTAGCAATCGGAGAAGGGAAAGAGATGTTGGTTAGAAAGGCAGATTAAAAACATAAGATATGTTATTTTCCTTTCCTTAACACAACAGTGCAGCATTTTTCCAATGCAAAAAACTACTAGAAGGGAAAGAGATGTTGGTTAGAAAGGCAGATTAAAAACATAAGATATGTTATTTTCCTTTCCTTAACACAACAGTGCAGCATTTTTCCAATGCAAAAAAACTACTAGAAGTTGGCGATAGATTAAGGTAAAATAACTTAATTATACACTAGTTATAGCATAAACAGAAAAAATATGTAAATGAGCATTAATTCCTCTCAGGTAACAAACATTCAATCTACAGCAGAAACTCCATCACATTCTCATAGTTCTTTAAAACAATACTCTATAAGAAACTCATTGGAGACTGAACCATTTTTGCAAGGTGAACAAAAATAAAACAGCAGGGAAACCAACTTACCAATAAATCTCTAACCTCGTCAGCAATAGTCTCACTAAATAATTGCTGAACTGATGTTAAAGCAAATTCAAAAGCAGTTCCCGGACCACGACTAGTAGTAAGCTCTCCAGAAACCTGGATATTGGATTTGACTGCCCAAAATGATGAGAGCTTATCCATGAAAGCAGGATGGCATGTGACCTTGCAATCAAAGAAACGTAAAAAAGCACATATGAGTAACATTTTGATAGTGAGAATTGAAACTCAAGATAAGGCCCAGGAGTATGAAAAATATACTCGTTTTCTTCTTAGCAAGCCCCAAGGTAGGAGAGCAACAGCTGGAGCAGCACAAATAGCACTATATAACCTTTTGTCCTCTGCTTGTTTACTTGTAATATCCCTGAGAACTTGACAATCTCTCAACCGAGCAGAACCTGGCATGCCCCCCTTGAGTATCGTCAATAGAAAAGCCATAAAAGCTGAATCAGACACCAAAACAAAAAAAAAAAACATGGGACAATGGTTTTGATGTTCAAAGCTACATTGAACAAATAACTAAATTGCAGAAATATAATTGCTAGACAGTCTAATCTCTCTTGCGTTGCAAGTAAAGAATTTCGCCTGATAAGCTTGCATTAATCATTATAAGCACCTTATTAGCCCCTAATCCTATAAGAAACCAGCACATTGTCCACAAACTCCACACTGAATCTTCCATTCATCTGTCATACATTCGTATACTTTCAATTACGAGCCTGTATTCATCTGCTCGAATGACATTTTGCCCACAGACAGGCCACAGTACGCCCTCTCCATTAATATATTAACTGATTATCACGATCTGCTGCTTCAGGTTTCATACATCTTGCAGTACGTACTGAAAATAGAATTAAAGATATCTGATAATGCTCCTATAACGATTAAGATGTTAAATTCAAAGAAACCACAAATCATAAAGAAGGAAAAGAAGCCGAACTAACCGGCAAGGCAACGAGATCGAAGGTCTCGCAGGAGCAACAACCAATATAAGTATCAGCAACCAATCGAATTCCACCAGATGTCTCAACTTCGAGCTGGTCAGGCTCGACGGAGGCAACTGTGACCTCCGCACCTGCTCGCCGCAAGACATCCGTCAATATCACAGCCTCCATTTCCTCAGTTCCATAGCCAATCGGAATCAGAACCTGTAATTTCCAAACCAAAAAGCCAATCTTTACAGGATAAACAACAAAAATAACAAAGACGACGATATCAAGGAGAAATTCCAAAATAATCACACCTTTCGAGGAGGAGGGAGAGTAGACGAGGTCGAAGCAACGGCGTTTGTAGACCGCAATTTCGAGGAGAGTTTAGACGGAGCGAGTGATTGCGAATGCCGTTGCTGGCAAGGCATAGATGGAGAAAGAGCCGGGCATGCCGGTGCTGCGGAGTTGAGCGTACAAAGCATCGTCGGTCGGATGGCGTACCTTTGCCGGTGACTGAGGGAAAGGGACAAAGGGTTTATGATTTATCATTCATTACAGGGATTTTTTTTTTAAAATAAAATAAAATAAACGGGTCTACGGGCCCACCCGTCAACCCGCTGGGCCTGACCCAACGCACCCTTAGATCCGATTTCTACTAAAAATGATGCGTCCAATGCACCCTAACAGGTTATGGGCCGAACTCGGGTTTTAGGGTCGGGTTTACGGGTTAGACTCAAAATGAGTATAACCAAGGGCGGTATGCAAATGCAAGGCCTGACCCAACGTACCCTTAGATCCGATTTATACTAAAAATGATGCGTCCAATGCACCCTAACAGGTTACGGGCCGAACTCGGTTTTTAGGGTCGGGTTTACGGGTCAGACTCAAAATTGGCGAATTGGGTTAGTTATAATCTTTGAATCAGTTGGTTGTATAATTTTGTATTTAGGGTATTTCTGATTGTTCTTTGTGAACGGAAACCCTAGATTTGAAAATTGGGATCTTTGTGGTTCAAATTATGCGAATTGGGTAAGGCCGATAATGAATCTCAATTCAGTCTTTGTGATCGAATTGTGAGATAGGGAGTGATTTGTGGCTATTGTTGATAGTGAATGGAAAAGACCGGGATGGACAATTCGCCCCGAGGTGGGATACGACGAAGATGGATGCATTTGAACTACTGATGTCTTCACCTCCATCGTGTTTAGTCTTTTAGATTTTGCATCAGGTTCTTTCCCGCCATTGTGACTCCTCCTCTGTCGGAGATTACACTTCGCCTCTTTCTCATTCCTTTCCACTTCCTTCCAAAAATCACAACTCTTCAAATAGAATGTGCGTTTTCTCTTTTGTATTGTTGTCTACTCATGTGTTAATTTGATTTTTAGGTTTTATCTCAGTTGATAATATTTGTCTGCTCTGTTGGTATTGTTGTTCAATTCTGTCAGCTTCTTCTGTGATTCTGAGCTCTTTGCTATTTTTTATTTTTCTATTCAACTCTATATTTAATTGTCTTTCGTTATTTCGCAGGCACTTTGTTACTTCGAAGGTAATTAATCCTCGGGTACTTTTTAAAATTCACAACTGTCTATTAGAATCACATTTGTGCTTCCAGTTTCCTCTTTTTCCATTTTGTTAACCCAGATGATTTTATTCTTGTCTCTTTTTGGTCGTTATTTTGCAAGTTTTTTTAGGTTTCTTCTCTCATTCAGGTACTTTATTATGGTACTGCTGGGCAATAACTCTCGAATCGCTTCTCTTGACCAAAGCTTCTTTCATTCAAACCTTTGTAAATTGAATTCTCTATCTTAGTTTGTTTTTTTAATTCTTATCCATTTGGTGCAGTTAATTGTTGATTTCTCAATTGCTTATTTTCTCTTGGAACATGGAAAAGGAACACACTATCTAGATGTGTTTGGGCTGGTGGATATAAGCCTCAAATATTGAATGGTTTACGAGTGTATAGTATTACTATTAAGCTTTATAATTCCTGCTAATGGCATTTATAATAATGATGGAATGGATTGATGTGGTTAATCCACATGATCCAACTTTAATACTCCGTATTTGGTTGTTATCAAGTCGTTTTCTAGGATTAATTGACGGGTTTTTATTCCTTTTATCATGTTTTGTAGGTTTAATCTTTAGTGAATATCTATTAAGTGGACTGATGTGGTGAAATACATGATCCAATTTCTAGCTTTTCATTATTTTCCTCTTTGATCCAAATCAATTACTTTGTAATTTTGTTTATTTAGTTTAGAAACTATATAAACAGATTGTCTTTGAGCTTCTGGCTCCTCTTCTAGGGGAAATTCCTATGAAATTTTCTAGGTTTTGGTGACCCTTTGAGATGTAAAACTATTATGTTATCTATGCTTTCATTTGTAGGTCTCAACAAGCTTACCTTTTCCTCCTTTTCGTTGTTGTTTTGTGTTTTGATTTTTTTATTAAGCTATATAGATAATAGTTAATTTTGAGATTCAAGAAAACAGAATATGTATATTGTTTGAAGTTCAACACCTATTTTCAAATAAGTTAATTTAAATCAGGGGTTTGACATTTGTGATGATGTTTCAATCAATTTATCACTAGAGCTTTAATAAACATGTGTATCATCTGGTGTTAATGCGTTAAAGTTAGGCATTCGAAGTAGTTTACTGAATAAAATAAAAGATAAGCTTTTTTAGTGAAACTATAACTTGTCATTACACAAACAATAGAGTTTGGCAACATAAATAGTTCATTTAATTAATATGTACTGTCTACAGAAACCAATTTACTTATTGAAGATCTAAAGCAATTTTTTTTTGCCAAGGTATCAACCCAGTAATCAAACCCAGGATTTAGTTGTCTGTGAGACTTAATTTATTTTTCATAATTTCCATCCTTTGCATCCTCTCTAAGCCAACCATTGTGTTATTTCAGACCTGTTGGTATTTTATTGATAATTGGGAGCAATTTAGAATGAGTGGAGAGGTTGAGGTTATTGATCCTATGACTTATCAGGTGAGAGTGAGGCTTGCTAGATTCTTGCTATATTTTTCACACTTTATGCCAACTTGAGTTGTGTTCGTCTGGATTAGAAGTCATACAATCATACTGTAAAAATTTATGTTCTGAGATGTTTATGTATTTTTTTTTTAAAAAATGATGTGAATGTCATTTTATCTTATTAGGAGGAACATCGATATCCTTATGCTGTTTGTTGGAAGCATGGCATAATGTGCCTGTGGTGTCTACGAAGTCAGTGAGAGGACTATTTATGTAAGTCAATCTTAATCTTCCTTATGACAGGATTTTCCGAATGAAGTCAAGATGATCAGAAAAAAAAAATGAAAAAACAATATACTGTGAAGTAAACTGTGAGGCATCTATCTTACCATAAAAAAAATTAGGCAAAGCCTCATAATTTTTTTTGTGGTTGTCATTCATAACAACAACAACAACTACTACTACCCAGTAAATCCCGCAATTAAGCAGGGTCTGTGGTTGTCATTCATATTATATAAAATAAACTTGTACTTATCCTTCCTCTTGCTTTGCTTATTTTTTCCCCCAGCTCCTGTGTATCTTTTAAAGTATTTTTACCTGCTATGTTTGCTCTTCTTTCTGAATACTTGTAGTGGTTTTCAACCGTAATAATCTAAGTTGGTTATCTAAGATTTAATTGCAAATTTATATTGATCCTTTAGATTTTTGGGTCATTCCTTGAAGAAGCCCAATTAGGATTATTTTTGAATTAGATAAAGGAAATTATTACTGCAAGTCCGTCAATAAAAAGAGAAAAAAATAATAGAGCCAAATCCGAAGACTTTGAAGCCAAAGAAGGAGAACTTATTTGCGAAGAAAATGAGCAAGAAGAAGAGTTTTTTGATCAGGTAAGCTTAAGTGGCGTTATTATGATCACGGGGCTATTGAAAAGGAAAAAAAGGATTATTGAACTGAAGTCCAATTCTTAAAATGTGACTTGGTTATCAATCCATTTGTAATTGCTCATCCTATTTTTTAAATCTCTTAAAACAGATTGGTGATTGCCTTGGAACCTTTATTAAAACATACAAGGCAGCTTTTTTGCTATTCTTTGACGAAATCTCAACATACTTGGCACCTATGTGGGTAAGTAATTACAACCCTAAATATGTAAGGAATTAAAAATGTTCATCAACCAAGTAAGTTTATATTTGTTATTATTGTTTTGCGGATAAACTTTTAAAAATATTTTTAATTTGTTAGGCAAAGAGTTGGAGGCTTTAGGATGCATTTGATTTCTTTTTCCTGGGAGTAGAAGAGCAACCTGGTAGTTCATGCTCTTCTTCGGTACATAGTGTGGAGCCGAGTTGCCGGACTACCCATACAAGTTCTTGATCTGTTTTAGAATGGAATTCATTGTTGGTGAGTTATCATGACATATTTTTTCATAATTTATAATTTTTTTATTATCTAAAATAAGTTTTTGTGGTTGTCCATTTGGATTTTTATGTACTTTATGTGCATTGATGTTTATTAAAAATCTTCAGTGTCCAAAACAATTTTTTTTTAGTCACCTTCTGATTCAGTTACATTGGCACCTACTTCACCTAAGTGTATCCAATGTCAAAAGCGAAGAGTTGAGGTGCTGTTATTTTTAGTGCTGATTATATCGCCATTATGTGGCTTTTATTTTTTCTGAATTTTTTTTTCTCTTGTCAGTTTTCTTATCTTTTTTTAACTAATTGATTGGAAATAACAAGAGTTGCAAACTTGAAGTTAAAACCCAACACAAGCATACTAGCTTCGTAAACATATTCCAATTTTCCACTGAAATCGTGGTGATGTCATATATAGTAAAACTTCTTAACTCAGGAAAAATTTTACTCCGTATTTTATTGGCTGATTTCTTTCTTGGGTATGTCAGATTATTGCTGACCATCCAAATTTTGCTCCTGCACCTGTTTTTGTCCAGCGTAGGCATCGACGTAGGCTGAGATTATTACATTCACGAGGTCTATGTTCTTTCATTCATCTCAAAAGTTGGTTTTGTCACCCATATGGTTGCTATTATTCCCATATTGTAAGAATATTGTAAAATTATAGTGTCCCATTATCATGCTTTTTTCAAGCATGTGACCATTCTTGATATTTTTTTTTTAATAAATGTCTTCATGTTTGCAAGTCATGACATACAAAATACCATTGGAAGTTTTAATGTTGTTTGAACCTAACTTGTAGGTGGTTGGTAAGAGGAAAGAGGCTGAGCTGAAAGAGGAATTAGTGTTGATAACGGAGACAAGAAGGATGTGGCCCTTCAAAGTTTAAGAATGTAAATAAGAAAAAGGAGAAGAAGAGGTATTCAGCTTCCACTGAGGAATATGAAAAGAAGGTAGCATCAAAAGAAATATGAAAAAGAGTTGGATGGTGCAGCTAAAGCTACAGCCCAACTGCAAGGAATGCATGACTGGCTCCTTCAAAAAAGAATGAGAACCACCACCGCAAGTCCACCAGCCTGTTTGTTAAAATGGTAAATGACTTATCCGATCAATCACTTGAAAAATCCACCTTCTTTAGCTGTAGAAATAGATGAAATAGTGTCGGAACAGATGTGAAATTGGCAAAAGGTAAGATCCGCAGTTTTGTGATCGATGTAACATCGGGATAACCGTGCGCGAAGCGCGCTTCATCTTCCTAGTCTTCAAAGATGCAGATGCAGATATGAAGACTAGTAGTTGGATGGCGACTTGAGATGAGATTTATTATACATTACATCCTTTTTTTTTTTGGTGAAGTTTATACATTACATCCTATAACAAAGTCTCCCACACTTGTTCCAAGACTTCCAACTACTAGTGTGTGTTTTCAGGCGCACCAGCCTCCTTAACCGCTCTCATAAAGAATCGTAAGGTTCGAACTCCTCAAATTGCAGTATTTGAATGTTGATGTTACTTTACCAGACTGCAGAAGTACTAAAGAGAGAGCCCGAATCGCCTCCCAGCTCATAGCTGCATCTATCGCTTACTCTATCATAAAGAATGGTGTAATTCGAACTGCTCACATTCCTCAAGTAGCAGGGTTCGCTGGTACTGTCATACTTGTATATCTGCTGAGTACTTCCCAATCCGCTTACAACTGAGTCCTCCTGCACAACCATATAGCCCTGCGCCGTCTGCAGGTTCCTCAGTGAACTCGTCGAGTATCCAACACCATCATCATAAATACTGTCCTTGTTAAAGCCGAATGTAACATCATCCACCTCAACACAATCATTGTCGCTCTGATAATCTTGGGCATCATACCAGTATAGAGGAAAGGTCTTATTTGATTGGAAAATGCGGAGTTGAGAAGACGGTGTTTTGGTGGAAACGGAAGTGTTAAAGGGAATTGTCTGGTTAACTATCTGCATATTGGCGTTATCTCCCAAAACCATGAAGTTAGCAAAGCCGAAATCTTGGGTGAAGGAGGTAGTGATCTCCCCATAGGAAGATCTAACCCATCCAGTTGAAGAAATAGACCGGTTTGCCTTTGTAACAAACGTCCCATTCAAGCCTGTGAAATTCGATGCCTCAGATATCTGGAGCGAAGGAGCTTTGTAACTCAAGACCTGCCCCACGGTCTTTGAGCTCGCCTTGTCCAACCAGAGATGCAAATTCGCATCAACGTACCAAACATTGAGTGCATTCGTCACACCAAACCCCATCCTATGCTTCATTCCATCCATCAGCAGAGTCAGCTCAATGTCATAAGTTGGCAGATCAAACGAACCGATCCCAGTGATCGGCCTCCACAGAAGAGGATTGATCCCTCCTGTGTAAATCACAGTGAAAGGCCAAACTGCACCAACAACAACAACATCATCCAAGGTCACAACCACCTCCCTAAATGGCCCATTCCCATAAGCTCCAGACAGATTGTTCGCTGCAATGTAGTCATTTGGAAGATTCGAGTACCAACTCTCATCGTCCTCATGAAACGACACATAAACCTCCAGCACAGCTTTATACACATTAGCCGGAATCACAAACTCCTTGGTTTCAATGTCAGTGGAGTTCTCAATCTCAAACCATAGCCCATCATTAACCGGCAAATCCCTCGAAATCGGTATGATCAAATCCGCCCAATTTCGACCCCCAATCGTGGAATCCGGATTCTCAGAGGGATAAAAGTGGGGATTCTAATGTCGACATTGTAAACCCCAGTGTAAGTACTGGAAACAATGTTACCTAGATACACAGCTAGGGTTTGGTTTGACATGAGGAGAGAGTAATACCTAGTGATATCTTTCTCCACTTTCCAACTTGATGTGTTAATCCAAGCATATGCACTTCTCCATATCCAAAACGCAGTGCATAAATTACCAATAGGAGCACTTTTACAAGCACAGAGGGGCAAAAAGCAGCTCAATCCAAGTATATCAGTATATGCACTTATGACTTATCCATCTCAAACAAGTTCTTACAACCTATGGTTTCTTAATCCTAACACAAAGGAGTGAAGATTACAAAATCTTTATCACATTGCACAAACGCCCCTCATTTCTACAGCCCAATCTCTCCATCAATGATGGCGTGTCGCGTAAGCACAATCTCCTTCACCAGATTCGTGTACGTAAATGGTCTAACTGCTGCTCGTAGGAACAGCTCGGGTGGGATCCTGCCCTTCTTAACCTTCTTCCTCCATGGACCTAAACCAAGCTGCTTCCACTCCTCCGGTTTCACCTTCGCCCTCTTACCCCTCAATGCAGTTTCATCACCAGACTCCGCCTTCCTTCCTTGACCCCCCTCTTGCTCTCCCTCCATCGTCTTCATTTGCTTCTCGTAGACCTTGTTGGTTCTTTCTATGCTCTTCCTCACAAATTCCTCCATTGCCCGGTTGCTGCTCAACGATCTCTTCAACTCGTTTTCCCAGTACTCCTCATCCTCCTCCGGATCAGGATCCTCTTCCCCGGTACCTAAAGCATCTTCCACCTCTCCTTTTACGTCAATAACTGTATCATCCTCATCGTCATCCTCGTCTTCACCAGCATCATCCTCCATCCATTCGGTGAACTCCTTATCACCAGAACTGCTAACTTTAAAGCCGTCATCTTCGTCATCAGGAGCATCACAACCCAACTCCATTTCCTCCAATTTCGCCTTCCACTCCTTAGTGTAAGGATGCAGCAACTGCACCGGATGGTTCTTCAGCAAGAACCCTAAGCACTTGGACTTCTTCTCGTCACTCAGCTTCTCAAACGCCTTCACCACATCATCCACAAACGCCTTCGGGCTCACCCTCGCAATCTTACACAGCCCGCCAAAGTAAGTGCAAAGCTCAATCCTCCCATCATCCCTCTCCAACTCAAACAGAATCTCATCCTCCGTGTCTGGATCGAGCAGCGGTATTAAGGCCCTAAAGAACTCATCTTGAGGCTCGAACCGACACTGATAAACCGGCCTCTTAACATAGATTATATCAGGCCTCATCCAAGCAGCACATTTCGTGATCAGTGACCTTGTCAGATTCCCCAACCTACCCATCAAACTCCACTTATCCAGCCTCTGGTTGCCGGCTTCCAGCACCACTTCAGCCACCAATGTCCACTGCTCCCATGGCAGCTCAGACACTTTCCACTTTGGATGTCTAACAAACACCCAAAAGTGTTGAAAACCGGCTTCCTGATTCATGGATTCGATCCTCGCTCCGAAATCAACAGCCATTTCATGCTGATCAATCTCATCAAACTCATCATGGTCCTTCACCTCACCATACATAGACACACCCTCATCTGAAAATCGGCCTCGAACGGGGTCTCCAACCACAACCCCGCGCCACGAATAAGGCCCGAATTCGCCATACTTGTACCAGTCATAAGGGTGCTTGAGATTAGGATCATCCTTATCCATAAACCTAACCATCCTATCATACCCTAACCCTATCATCTGCAGCTCCTCCTCGGTGAAATTATCAGCCATTGCCTTGTGGGGGTTCTTCAATCGGTAGAAGAAGCTCTCGCCAAGCTTCTGGGACCTCCTCCGCGCGTTCATCTTGGCCTCCCGGCGGAGCTCCGCGGCGCCCTCGATACGGCCCCCGGAGGTTTTCTTGCTCCGGCCGGCGGATGGGGGAGGCGGTGCGCGGCGCGCTGGGGTCGAATTTGGGCGGGGAGAAGCGGGGATTAAGGGGATTTGAGAGGCGGTGAAGGCGCAACAATGGGGGGTTAGGGTTTTGGGGAATTTGGGATTGGAAGTGAGAGGTTGAAATCTGCGGGGCTTCGATGATTTGGGGAAGATACGCCATTTGGGTTCAGAAAGTGGGATAGGGATAGGGTTTAGGGTTTTGGTGGAACCGAGTGCTTCCATTTCTGATTTCAGTGGCGATTGGAGAGGAAGGAGATGGAGTCCTTGAAAAGGACTAGGAATTTGAAACGCGCTACGCACGTGACATCTGACTGAAATACTCCCTCCGTCTCATATTAAATGTCGTTTGTCTTTTTCTGCACGTTTTTTAAGGAGCAAAAAAAACTCTATAAAATATTAATTTTTAAATATTTTTATACTAATTACTAATAAATACGAGTATCAAATTATATAAAAAAAATAATTAAAAAAATAATATTTTATAGAGTTTTTCGCTCCTTAAAAAGCGTGTCGAAAAGCAAAACGACATTTAATTTGAGACGGAGGGAGTAGCATAATTAAAACCTAAAGGCATATTGGCATCTACAGCTATGAGAATCTGGTGAGAAACAATCATGTAAATAGACTGAAATATCAAAATGCTATTCCAATTAGAACAACCAAAGCTACTTGATCATTACAGCGTTAAGAGTTCTTTACCAAAGTAAGATTGGATGGAACCTGGATTGTGGCTAGAACAACAAGTAAATGAAGTTGCAAGCCAAATTAGAATCGAACAAATTTTTTTAACTTTCTCAGCTAACTCCATGGACTCATATACCACAAATGCATGCAACTGCACAAAATAGAACCATCCAAGGATGGATTAGTACGTTCACTTCAAATCACCAAAAGTGATTTTTATTTATTTATTTTAGGACCCAAATCAGTTGTATAATGTTTTTTGAAAAAGACCGGTTGGGATGTCTTATTTCATAAAACCAACCGCCTCTAAATCAACACAAAACAAGCAGAATAGAGTTTGCACTTAAGCAACTTTATTTGTGAATTTAATCTATAGTAAGTTGTAATTGAAGCATTAAAAAATATCACGGTGTAACTGAAGCACTACAAATTAGCATACAACAGAGATTTAAGCAACTATATTTGTGATTTTAGCATTAAAAAATATCATGGTGCAACTGAAGCATTACAAATAGCATACAACAGAGGAGAAAATCATAATCCACATAATATTCTTCACAAAATCAAGCAAAATGCCTTGACATATATGTGTCCTTTCAGGATAGCAAAATTACCTTATGAAGCATGTTGTCCACTTTTGGTTGTCTAGATGTTAGAGTAGCTCTAGTGTTCATAGTTTGTGGTTGACAAGTACGAATAGACTTCACACTAAAAGGAACTATTTAGATTAATTAATAGCTAAAAGCTACTACAGATTTATAAACACATAATTATTGAAAAGGAATGTTCCTGTTACACGGTAAGGATCCCGTGGAGTTGATAGGATACCTATAGAAAATTATTGATCCTAAAAAATAAATTTAAAAAATGGCTAAACTAATTTAAATGTAAACCACTTATTTAGAATTGAATGGTTAAGATGTAACCAATCTTACATAAAGTTATTTTTTTTTACCGACGCTATGAGATCTAAAGTGAAATCCACAAGTATAGAGAGTTCATCTCCATCAACAAGTGTGGTGTAGAGGCTATCTTGCATATATTCTACTACATAAGTGTAATTTAACATTGGGTAATAACTCATGTCCTAAAAAAATCGATGTTGATGTGGGTGATGTTAAAACTCAAAACTATATAATTAAGAGCGGTCAAAACCTGATGACTTTGTTATTTTATAGTATCAGTTATATATTTTGATTAACATTGGTTTGTAGCCGATGTTTAATGAAATATTTGTAGTTTTTTTTTTTGTTGATTATTATAGTAGTATCTGCGAGATTTGAATCCGCATATTTGTGTTTAAGCACATCGCTCTACCATTTGAGGTAATAGGATTAAATAAAATATTAGTATAATTCAGTTTTTAGATTTATGCTAAAATCTATTTTTTCAGATTTCTATTTTACAGCTTATTTTGGATTTCTGCAATTTCTATTCATAAATTCTGTTTTTTCAGATTTCTATTTTACAGCTTATTTTGGATTTCTGCAATTTCTATTCATAAAAATCTGTTTTTTCAGATTTCTATTTTACAGCCTATTTCAGATTTCTGTAATTTCTATTCATAAAAATCTGTTTTTTCAGATTTCTATTTTACAACTTATTTCAGGTTTCTGTAAAAACAGATTTCTATTCATAAAAATCTGTTTTTTTTTTCATATTTCAACCAAATTTCTATTTTACAGCTTCTGTTGATTTCTATTTTACAACTTATTTCAGGTTTCTGTAAAAACAGATTTCTATTCATAAAAATCTGTTTTTTTCATATTTCAACCAAATTTCTATTTTACAGCTTCTGTTTTTTTTTTTTTTTTTTTTTTTTTTTACAGTTTTCTATTTTACAGCTTCTGAAGTTTTAAATATAGCAGATTGCAAAAAATCTACAAAGCAAACACAAGTGTGTAAACAAAATTGGAATCTACCGCAGCAAGTTGAGTTTAAAATTCAGATTTTTAAAGCTGGAGACACTGCAGCTAGTTTAGTTCAAATTCAGATTCAATCAATCATCAGTGTGTAAAAAAGTCGAGCTAAATGTGTCTCCACTTCTTTTCTTAATTGAAAAATACACCAGTTGGAATGTGTATCTGTTTTTGGAGTCACTGAATAATATAAGCATAAGCAAACATTTGTATTGATTGAAATTATAAATATAACTTAGCATATAGCATAAACCTGTCCAGATTCTGAATTTTTACAACTTCTGAATGTTTATGGATTCTGAATTCAGATTGAAAGCAGCGGTACATCATCATTGCTATTAGTAGCGGAAAGGAAGCCATGCGTGCTTCGAAGACCTCAAATGCAACCACATTTTATCGAATGCCCGTTGAGAGATGAATAAGTGTCAATTGTCAAAAATTCAAAATAGGAACAACTTGTGTGAGAAATATACTTGAATTGTTTTCATATCAACCACCATTGTTCATTGGAAAGACATTCCATTGCTGTCATAAAAAAATCAGTGCTAATTTATCAGGAATTCATTCTCTGCCTATTATCAACTCCGCCTACTTGGTCGAATGCAACCACACAACTTCCTTGCCACCTGAGCTCTTGCAATCTCATTAACTATCTATCTCCTCTTATATGCGCGCTCGCCCTCCTCAGTCCTCATGGCCTCTTTTCCTGCTCTCGTACCAATCCTATAACAGCCAGAACTTCCGTCCCTCACGATTACGGATATGTTGGATAGAGTGCTAATGATGTTTGTGAAAACTAATGTCAAGGCGGAAACAGTTGATGAAGGAAGCACAAGAAAATGAGAGCTTGATTAACAGCAACGAACAACACTTGATACAGACATTTCATCGAACACATTGTGCGCGTTCGTTCCACCAACAGTAACAAGACGCCATTGCCAATGCACACCGTTGACATCCCAAAACCAACAGATATAAACGGCAATCGAAAGACGTGATTGCAAATCACAAATCCAACGGGCATTCCGAGCTGAAACTCAGCCTCACTATCACACTTTGATGCACAGATTCCTCCTTCAATTCTGTAAGGTCGTGAATTGGGGATTTTCATCTGCCCAATTAGGTCTGAGTTGCCACTGAAAGCAACTGATACCCCAGAAAGATTGAAACTTTTATTCTTAAAAAAGAGAGAAGAAAATTGCCTTTATCCGTTCTTTCAGAGAGGCAACCAAGAGAGCCACGTGGAGAAAGAGCAGCCACTGCTGACACCCAAATGAAATTCAGCTCTGGAAATCGCAGTGAAATGAAACACTATCAATCAAATCCATAGTGCACACACAGTTGCAAAAAATGGCTTTCATCCTCTCCCCGCCTGCACCTGCACCTGCACAATCAGCCCAATTCCACGCTCTCCCAACTCAGTGGAGGAGGAAGATCGGAAGCTGCAGATGTAATGCAATGATGGAAGCCAACAGCATCCCGCCAGAAACCCTAATCGAAAGTGCTTTTCAAATCGCCCAATCTCTGTCAATTTCCCCAATTTTCACTTCTGCGTTCTCCAGCCTTGAGAGGGTAGCCAGTGAAGCCCCCGAGGGAGAGAGGTGGGGGGTTCTGGTTCTCTCCGGGCTCACCTGGCTCTACTTGACTGCAAGGCCTGGGGTCCTCATGGGCGCCATTGATGCTTATCTTCTTGCCCCTATCCAGACTGGGTTTGATACCTTGACTGGTAAGAGGAGCTTGAAAAGGACTGATTTCCTCATCACTGATCGGTTGGGTGAAGGCTCTTTTGGCGTTGTTTATTCCGGCATGGTTGTCCCCAAGGATATGGATGAGCAAGTCCTTCAGACAAGGGGGAGAGGCAAAGCTTTCTTGAAATTCGATGACAGATTCAAAGAGAAGGTCATTCTCAAAGAGGTATTTTGTTGTTACACTTATACATTATGAGCTTCTTATAAGCAATCAATCACCACATTGTCAATTTTAATCTATACTGATTCAATCTAGCTTAAAAGAATATAATCTAGATGAAATTCTTGATCAAAACCAATGGATAGATTGAATGTTTAGCCTTTGTGACAGAGATGTAAACAAATAGATCAAACAGACCCTTAATCATCTTGCATTCATTCAATTTCATCAATGTAGTAGTTCAAATGTATTGTTAATGTGTAGGTGAAGCTTGGAGTGAAAGGGGCTAAGGAATGTGGCGATTTCGAGGAGTGGTTTAACTATAGGCTCTCTAGAGCAGCTCCTGAAACTTGTGCTAGTTTCCTTGGTAGCTTTGTGGCAGACACAACCAATTCACAGTTCACAAAGGGAGCAAAGTGGCTGGTCTGGAGATTCGAGGTTCTTGATGTCCTCAATCAAATCCAATTTGAGGTTCTGATTTTTTTCAATCTTGTTATGAGCCAATCTTGATTGACAGGGGGATCAAGACCTGGCCGATTACATGAAGGACCGAAACTTCCCTGTGAACCTAGAATCAGTAATGTTTGGCCGTGTCTTGCAAGGACTCGAATCCCTGGAGCGCAACGCGTTGATCATAAAGCAGATAATGCGCCAGATCATCACGTCGTTAAAGAAGATCCATGACACGGGTATTGTCCACAGGGATGTGAAGCCTGCAAACTTAGTGGTAACCAAGAAAGGACAGATAAAGCTCATAGATTTCGGAGCTGCAACTGATCTTAGAATAGGCAAGAACTATGTTCCTGACTCCGGCTTGCTTGACCCTGACTACTGTCCTCCTGAGCTGTATGTGCTCCCCGAGGAGACACCTATCCCGCCTCCTGAGCCGATTGCTGCTTTACTTTCTCCTATCTTATGGCAGGTAATTCAGTTTTTCGCCCTTCCCTTCATTTGTCAGCACGAATTTATATAACTCATTTCGTGATTTGTGGCAGTTAAATAGTCCTGATCTGTTTGACATGTACTCTGCTGGGATTGTCCTAATGCAAATGGCAATACCAAGCCTGAGGACCGCCTCCGCCTTGAAGAACTTCAATTTGGAACTAAAGAATGCAGGCTATGATTTGAGTACATGGAGAGACCGTACCCGGTCAAGACCCGACTTGAGAATTCTTGACCTTGACGGAGGAAGGGGCTGGGACCTTGCAACGAAGCTCATATCAGATAGAGGCTCTCTGCGAAGGGGGCGTTTATCAGCTGCAGCTGCTTTAAGGCATCCTTACTTTTTGCTGGGTGGTGATCAGGCAGCCGCTGTTCTTTCAAAGCTGAGCTTGTCGCGATAGGAAACGCAAACGCTCGTCTATCAAACAAGCTTATGCCATGTGAGTATGATATGTCCTCTACATTTAAACAGTTTCTGAGTTGCTTGCAGATGCACATAGGAGACGGTCCCAGATGTGAATTGCCAAACCCTCTCCTTTATACGAATGACTTATCTTCCTAGCAGTCTTGATTGAGTGCTTGATCTGCAGCAGTGCGGAAACATAATCCTTCTCCACACCGTCTGGAAATTTTCTTGCGAAATGTTCACTGTAATGCGCAGAAATATCGTTTCTTACACATCAATGATGTAAATGTGAGTCGGAAAGGAATCCATTGACAGAATCACACAAACAAGCATCACTATTTGTATGTTTCTTCCTTGCCATTCCAACACCGCCTACAAACTCATGAGCTTAAGTTGAAGAGATACGAACTCATGGACTGTCAGTAAACATAATCCTTCAGATTTGTCTGATCTCGAATTTTTACCTAATCAAAAAAAAAAAAAACACAATTTACTGTTCAAACATGGGATAATTGCATAAAATAAAGCTCATACGGTCATACCTATACATATACAATTGGGATTCACCAAAGTTGCATCTCAAAACAGGTTGATATACTATACCGAAGGGGAAGGGCTACCAAGATTTCTGGTACTTTTTTGGATGATTACATATTTACATACACTAATCTCATACAAATATAGCTAAAAATTGTGTTCCTTCTAGTTGGAAAAACTAAGGTTTCTGATTTCTCCAAGCAAATTCAATTTGCCATTGGAGGAGATCCTCATCCTGTGATGACTAAATCTTATCCGCTTCAGGAATCTGAGTGATACTCATGTCTACGCCGTCAAGCTTACTCAAACCTGTTGCCGCGGTGAAGCTGGCATCGTCTGTTGGTGCAATTGTGGAAGCCGAATTATTGAGCCCAGAAGCCGCTTGGATCTCCTTGAACATCGCGATGACCTGAATCATCGAAGGTCGTTTCCATGGGCGGTCATCCAAGCAAGCACACGCCACCTTCAAGTGCTGCAGCAACTCGATCTCCAGGCTTGGGTCCTCCTTCATCAGCTCTGGATCAAACACGTCGCTTATTCTTGTCTTGGCATGCTGCTTCACCCACCCGACAAGATTATTGTCCCCGAAATCAGCTGAATCCGTAGGCTGCCTACGAGTCAAGAGCTCGAGCAGCACCACACCATAACTGTAAACATCTCCCTTTGTTGAGCACCTGAAGCTCTGGTAGTACTCCGGGGGCACGTACCCAGGAGTGCCGGCCAGAGTGCTCACGCTCAAATGAGTGTCCATTGTACTCATAAGCCTTGCCATCCCGAAATCAGAGACCCGGGCCTCAAAGTTGTCGTCGATCAGAACGTTGCTCGATTTCATGTCACGGTGGATGATGTGAGGAGTGCAGTTGTGGTGGAGGAAAGACAATCCCTTTGCTGCCCCGACTGCAATCTTCCTCCTCACGACCCAGCTCAGCTTGATCCCCGCCTTGTTCCGATCGTGCAGAACGTCTTCAAGGCTCCCGTGTTTCATGTACTCGTAAACCAACAGCCTCTCCTCTCCTACTTTGCAGTAGCCCAACAGAGGCACCAGATTCTTGTGCTTCACCTTGCCAATGGTTTCCATTTCCGCTGTGAACTCCCTATCACCCTGTCCACTCATGTGTATCAGCTTCTTGATTGCAACAACGCTTCCGTCCTTGAGCTTTGCCCTGTAGACGTCCCCAAACCCGCCAGAACCGATCATGGCATCGTTGTGGAAGCCGTTGGTGGCTTCCATGAGGTCTGCAAAGGTGAGTCTCCACAGAGGCTTCTCGAACGTAGCCAGGTTGATACTAAGGGCCTCTCGTGTGCTCGTGAACTTCCATCCGGTATGATTGCCCGAATTAGAATTGCCATCGGGGTACTCGCCCAATGTAGACTCCAGCTTCTTCCTCCTCTTCTTCTTCAGCTCCACATACACAATGAGCACCCCGAAAATGCAGAAGAACGAGAACAGCAATCCCATTGCCACACTGCCTATAAGAGTTCCTTGTTTCTGCCTCCTCTGGTGCTGAGACCTCGATGCCGAAGAACCATTGTGACAGTCCTCAGTAAGCGGGTACCCGCAAAGGCCAGAGTTGTTGAAGAATCTGGATGGGGGGAAGGTTTCAAACTGACCGGCCGGAATCAACCCGGTCAGGTTATTGTTAGACAAGTCAAGCTCATTGAGTAGTGTGAGCTTTGTCAGCGATTGCGGAATTTGGCCTGAGAGATGGTTATAAGAGAGATCCAAAATGTTCACACTCTTCAGACCATCTAGCTCACTAGGAATCGGACCAGACAGCGCGTTGTGAGACAAATCCAATATGAAGAGATTCGACATGGACCCGATTTCCTTCGGGATGTTGCCCTCCAACATGTTGCGAGACAGACCGAGAAACAGCATTGACCCATCGTGCTGGAAGCTCGGCTGGGTGATGCCCTTGTAGACTCTGGTGAAGTTGCAAACATACCGGTTCGGGATCCTGTCTAAGGAGCCTTCTCTAATCCCAGCGAAGAATAGCAAGTTGCCTGGCCCATGGCACTCCTTGCTGTTATTGTTCTTCAAGTAGGCAAACTCCTTCCCGACAACAAACGTGTTATCAAGCTTCCCCGACTGCTCCGGGAGGCTAGGAGGGATGGTCCCATTCAGCAAATTGGTATGCAAATCCAACCACAACAAGCTCTTGCAATCTCCCAATTCCGGTGGGATATTGCCGTAAAAAGAGTTGTTTGACAGTTTGAGGATCGCGAGCTTATCCAGCCCACCTATCCAAGAAGGAATCACGCCACTCAACTGATTACTCGACAGTGAAATCCAGTGCAAATGAGCACAGTTTCTCAGCCCAGACGGGATGTTCCCTGTCAGCTTGTTGTAATCCAGGATCAAGTTCTCCAATGGCCCAATGTTCATCAACTCCTCGGGAATTTCCCCTTCGAGAGAGTTCATCAACAAGATCAAATCCTTGAGGTTGGGAAGGAACCCTAAGCTGGGAGGGATCTCCCCATTCAAGTAATTGAAGCTAAGATCAAGAGAAACAAGCTGAGAGCAGTTGGCCAAATCAGGAGGGATAGGCCCAGTCAAGAAATTATCCTGCAAGTACAACTCCTTCAAACTAGTTTTTCTCTGACAAAAATCAGATGGGATACTCCCAGAGATGTTGTTGGAGCTCAAATCCAGAGTCTCCAATCGACTTTGGAGTGACAAACTCTCAGGAAGAACACCCACAAAGCTGTTACCAGATAAGTCCAACTTCCTCAACCCGCTCAATTTCATCAGCACATCAATTGGCAGCTCGCCAGACAAGTTATTATTAGACACAGAAAGTAGCTCCAGAGAAGAGCAGGACTCAATTCCAGTGGGGAGATTACCAGATAGTAGATTCATGGAGAGATCAAGCTCCACAAGTGAAGTGCAAGCTTCAATTACACCTCCATGGATCCCACCTTCAAAGCGGTTCCCTGCCAGGTAGAGGAACTCCAAGCTTGAGGAGGTTGGGAGTGCTGGAATTGGACCTGAAAAGTGGTTGCAAGACAAATTCAAGTAACTGAGCTTCTCACAGGCAGCAACCCCATCACCAATCAGCCCACTGAACTTGTTGGATGATAAATCAAGGTAGGTCAGGTGTGCACAGCCACCCAATCCAGGGATTGAGGTGGAGAAATTGTTGTTGGAGACATCAAAGTGCTGCAAACTATCACACCCGTCCAAGGAGAAAGAGCCCTCCAATTTATTGGCCCGGAGAGACAAGAAGCCGAGATTAGCACAGCCGGTTGAGAGGAGCCACGGCAGGAACTCACCTCCGACGAGGCGGTTGGCCGAGACATCGAGGGTTTGCAAGGCGAGGGAGTACCGGGAAGTGGCAGTGAAGCCCTGGGCGGACTCGATGCGGTTGGAGGAGAGATTGAGCGCAGAGAGGGAGCGGCAGTTGGAGAAGGAGGAGAAATTGGAAGGGGAGCCAGAGAGGGAGTTGGAAGAGAGGTCGATGTGGGAGAGGGAGGGGGAGCAAGAAGAGAAGGGGCGGAGGCTGCCGGAAAGGTTGGTGGAGGCGAGTTTGAGGGAGGTGAGGTCGTCGAGGACAAAGAGGTGAGCAGTAACGGAGACGAAATCGGCAGAGAGAGGGAGGGAGGTGAGATCCAGGGAGAGGATATGGCCGGAGGAGGAGCAAGAAACGCCGGTGAAAAGGCAAGGGGGTTTGCCGGGCAGCCAATCGGGGAGTACAGCTCGGGGGTTGGGCAGGCTAGATTTGAAGCTGAGGAGCTTGTCGGAGTCGCCGGAGAGGGCGGTTGCGGCGGTGAGGGAGAGGGAAAAGAGGAGGAAGGAGACGATGAAAGCCATGGCAGGTAGTATCAAGAAGACGGAGATGAAGATTTGGTAAGCTGCATCTTCCTCTTCTTCATTTTGGGATGGGGATGGGGGTGAGTGGGGAGGTTGGAGGAGTAAATTGATTGAGGGTGGGGAGGGGGTTCAAAAGTCTGAAGGAGGGGGAGGAGATGGGTCATATATGGGGAAGAACACAGTCAGACAGCTGTGCTCTCACATGCCATGTGACCCACCTCGGCACCTCCTGTTTCGGTGAGTCCTTTACTGGTATGTCTCCTTTCCTCTGCTCTTTGCTTTGCTTTGCTTGCCTTCCTCCGCCTTTCTGTCGTGCTTGTCTCTCGTTTCTCTATCGTTTTCCCTCTTTCGTTCCCGCTGCAGATGCGCAATGCAATGATGGAAGCCAACAGCATCCGCCAGAAACCCTACTTTGAGAGTGCTTTTCAAATCGCCCAATCTCTGTCAATTTCCCCAATTTTCACTTCGAGGGAGAGAGGTGGGGGGTTCTGGTTCTCTCCGGGCTCAGCTGGCTCTACTTGACTGCAAGGCCTGGGGTCCTCATGGGCGCCATTGATGCCTATCTTCTTGCCCTATTCAAACTGGGTTTGATACCTTGACTGGTAAGAGGAGCTTGAAAAGGACTGATTTCCTCATCACTGATCGGTCCCAGATGTGAATCCTCGAACCCTCTCCGTTATACGAGCATAGTGAATCATATAAGAATGACTTATCTTCCTAGCAGTCTTGATTCAGTGCTTGATCTGCAGCAGCGCGGAAACATAATCCTTCTCCACACACCGTCTGGAAATTTTCTTGCGAAATGTTCACTGTAATGCGCAGAAATATCCTTTCTTACGCATCAATGATGTAAATGTGACTCAGAAAGGAATCCATTGACAGAATCACACAAACAAAGCATCGCTATTTGTATGTTTCTTCCTTGCCATTCCAACACCGCGGACAAACTCACAAGCTTAAGCTGAAGAGATATGAACTCATGGACTGTCAGTAAACATTGTCAGATCCTGCAATTTTGTTGTTTATGTTAACCCCTAACGCGTCAACTGATTCGAGTTCTAGACAAGATAAACAACTATAAATCTAAAGAACACGAGGATTTGTTAATGCGGTTCGGTTTCCCTACTCCGCGGGGCCTCAAGAGGGGAGACTCGGTCCCGAGAATACCACTAACTCGAACAAAGATACAAGATCTGGTTACAAGTTTTGGATATCGGACGAGAAACACCTAACGAGCTAGCATACAAAACACATAGAAACGAAAGAGATAAGGGTTCAGAGATTTGAAAGGGCAAGAGGCCCCTTTCACAGCTCTTCAATCCATATGAAGACGTTGCAGACTCCAAGTGATAGGAATCGAAGCTTCCATGGATGAGCATGGTTCCTCCTTCTTTCTCACTCTCTCTCGCTCGGGGTTTAGGGTTTGTGCCGTCGGAGCTTCTCTCTCATCACTCCAACTTGTGAACAGGAGCATATATATATAGAGAGAGGAGGGTGTGGCTACTTAGGGTTAAAACGTCTCCGAAAGGGGTTCAAATTAAAAGAGGGAGGCCATGGGCTCGGATTCCATTCTCATAAGAGAATGTCATCCAAGTAATGGGCCGACCCACAATCTAGAAACCCTTAAACCTGTAACACCGAACATAGCCCACACACACATCATAGGTTAGTCTTCAAGAGTCTTGGTGCACCTAGAGTCCTAACCAAGATGGTCTTGGGGTCCCTTAGGTGTGTCCAAAAGGCTCGAGACCATACCTATGGACCTAGCTAGCTCATTAGGGTTTCTTTAAGTCCTTTACATCCAAAACTTATCATCCTAGATCTATGAATTACAAAGACAAACTTAGGATTACAGTGTATAACAGTTTATATTGTAGATTTTTAGAAATCGAGTTGTGCACATGGTTATTAGGATCCCGATCCGGATCTTACGATCCTACGATTCTAGGCAAGGTTTTGGTCCGGATCGGGCATATAGACTCCTTCGTGCTAGGATCTACCTAGGATCGTGTGGGATCCGTAGGATCTACCTAAGATCTACCGATCCTAGAAAAAATATCCGATCCTAGCAAAAATCATATTTGTGTAATTGTGTTTGTTTTGTTTGGATATTGGGCCTTCTGGATACGATGAGCCTTTTAATTTTTTATTTTTTTTGGCAACCCATCTCCTTAGAAATTGAAGGCATAAGAGTGAAGACGTTGAATTGAAACCCTAAGCCCTTTGTTTCGTTACTTAACTCGACAAATTCACGTTTGAGCACCTGAAATTGTTCATGATGTGGTTAATTGCGATGATGGCATTTGAAACTAGAGATGGCATTGGATATTTGGATGTATAATTTATCTCTTGTATGTTTTTCATATTTTAAGACATTATCCTTGTCTGTTTGTCACCTTTTGAGACATTATTCTTGACAAATTATGAATGTTAAGTGCTTATTATTGGATTATTTTAGTTACTTAATTTGTTTAATGAAGGAAAAGCTTAGTTTTATTTTAAAATTAAGGTATTTGTTTAGGATGGTTTGTTTTTATTTTATTATTTATTTTATTTTCAATTTTTGTCTAGGATCTTACGATCCTACGATCCGATTCTACGATTCGATCCTACACCCTTGTCTCGATCCCACACTAGGATCTCGATCTTAAAAACCATGGTTGTGCAACTACAAACATGAGTAGATTAGATGACCTCTAGAGTTAGTAGCAAACTATCTTGACATTTTAATCGGTAGATGCATTGAAGAGATTCATCCTCCGTGCGATCGCACTCTGAGCAAGGCCTCGGGTGCTTCGTCTTGTATGATTTAGGGTTGAGCTGAAGTTTTATTTTAAAATTAATTGGTAATAGATAATAGAAAGAGTGTGTGTATATATATATATAGTATGGATCATATGTACTCACCACTTATTGTGTATCAAGTACACAAATCTAGGCCGTTGATCTAAGTAAAATAAAAGGCCGAGATTATTCCACGTCAAACAGGAAATTAAAAAGGAAAATTGGTTAAAAGAATTAACTCAAGCGTCTAAACGCGTGTTCCCCAACCCCTTCAAAAACTCCATCGATGCAATCTTTCAATTTCAGATCTGGGAATTCCAAAACAATCGAGAGAGAGGCGGAATTAGGGCTTGGAGGAGGCGGAAGGAGGCGGAGGCGATTCTGGTGTTCGTTCCGGTGTTCGTTCACAGATTGGAGGAGGCGCCATAGAAGTCGAAGGAGGAGGCGCCATAGAAGTCGCAGACTCGCACTAATTAGGGCTTGGAGGAGGCGGAGGCGGCGGAGAGCCCCAGACGATGTGGTGGCGAGGAGAGATCGGAGCGATGTGGTGGCAGGGACAGTTGCAGGGGACTGCCGGCGCGCGATGATGACGGCCGACGATGGCGGCTTGCGGTGATGACGGCCGGCGCGCGATGGCGGCTTGAAGAGAGAATCGTTGTCTTCTTCGCAGATCTTCATCCTTCTTCTACTTCACAGATCTTCTTCTACTTCGGCTTGCAATCACCATCACCACGCCTCCTGTCCCCAGTCACCATCGCCATTCCTCCGACCCATAACACTCTTCGACGGTAGCCTGCTGCCCTTCTTCCTTTCTCTTTTCCCTTCGATTCAATTTCAGGTATACAATTTCGTCGATTTCATTCCCAATTGATTCGAGGGTCGCTCAATTGAAATTGAAATCATGAGGCCTTTAATCACAGACTTGTCCTCGTTGATTTCGCCCCCAATTAGGGCTTGGTTATTTTCTTGAACGAAATGGGTGCTTGAAATGTGCTTTCATGGCAGATTGTTTCATTTTTGTGCCTTATTAGATGACTTGTCCTCGTTGATTTTTGTGCTTAATGTATGATCGATTCTTGCTATTTGATAAGTTTTTTTTAATGTTGGCATTTCAATAAAAACTCCAGCGAAACCATCGAATAATCTATTGATACGATCGAATAATCATGTTATACCATCGAATAATCTATCGATAGCATCGCATAATCTATCGATACAATCAAATAATAAAACAACCCAAATCACAAATAATGAAAAAAACCCAAATCTTGTCGATATATTATTCGATATTATCGAATAATCATGTGATACCATCGAATAATCCAACGGAACCATCGAATAATCTATCGACACGATCGAATAATCTATCGATACGATCGAATAATCCTGTGATACCATTGCATAATCTATCGATACGATCGAATAATCCAGCGATACGATCAAATAATCATGTGAAATCATGGAATAATCTATCGATACGATCGAATAATCCTGTGATACCATTGAATAATCTATCGATACCATCGCATAATCTATCGATACAATCGAATAATGAAACAACCCCAAATCACAAATAATGGGAAAAAAAAAAAAATTCATTGCACGCGCCTCTTATAAAGCAGTGGGGCTGAGAAATTGTTGGGGCCCACCATTTTTTCAATTAAAAAAGTGTAAAATTACCTTTTAATCTCAACCACCCATTTCCTTTAATCAAGGGCCTAGATTTGTGTACTTGATACACAATAAGGGGTGAGTACTCCGGAACCATCCCCTATATATATATAGTGTGAGCTCACTCTTTCGATTTCTTTATATTGAGCTGATCCCCAATCGAGGTCGCGCTAATAAGAGCTGATCTAAATCAACCTAATTCCAGATCAGGATGATCCAAAACACAAAAGTATTAAATCGGTAGGTCGAGAAAGAATAGAGTACCTATGGGGCGAGGTAGTAAAAGTGACTAAAATTATAAACAAGTTAAAATCGAATGTTTTTGTAAAATAAAGGTTGAAAGATTATGAAATAATATAAACTCCGTATGGGACGTAAAAAAGTTTATTTGTAAAAAGTGGAGTTTATTTAGTTATTATTAGAGGTGTTATAGTAATTTCAAATCAAATAAACTAAAAACACTACAAAAAAAAAATATCAGCTTTTTTTTAACCACAAATTTTAATTAAAAAAAACCCCTCATTATACAAGCCCCATACAATGTTAATTATTTTAATCCCTTCAATTAACAAGTTTAAAAACTATTAACACCCCTACCCCATACACACCCTAAGGACCAAACTAAAAAAAGATTCTTTTTAGGGTTAATTGCACTAAATATCCTGACCTTTATGGATAGTTGTGTGAGTGAGGCTAGATATAAGATGTTCGAATGACTATTGACAACATAATTTCAAGTAAATTGCATGCATGCCCTTTTCATTTTTTCCGAACACATTGCAAAAATGCCCAAAACTCTCTTTTCTCGAATCAAAACCTAAATCCATCGAACGAATTTTTTTGATCGAAAACAGCCGAAAATCGATGAAATTAATCAAAATATCTATTGATCGATACACGAATTGGTATATCGCTCGCTTTACATGATTATCGAATGGCGATTTTTGGTCTTCATTCGAAAAAAACGTCGAAAGAAGGAGCTCGGCAGGTAGAAACAAGGTACATATGGAGCTCGGCAGGTTTAGACGAGCCTTCATCAAAGCCTCGGTGAAAGAAACTGAGCCTCCATCATCACCTCGGTGACATCAATTGAGCTTCCATCATCATCTCGGTGACATCAATTGAGCTTCCATCATCAACTCGGTGACAGCAACTGAGCCTCCTCGACGCAGACAACAATTCACGAGATTTATGCCTGACAGAAACGACATAAAAAATCGCACCCAAATCGCAAACAAAACAACCAATTTCTTTCGTTTTCGTTCCAGTTTGTATTCATAATTCAACTCAAACAATACTCAAATCAACGACAATCAAACAAAACACACAAAAAACAACCAATTTCATCAATTTTAATGTCAATTTCAAACCCTCTAACACACAATTTCTTCTCCAAAAGCTTATCAAAAATAAATTATAATGAAATTTCTTACCTTAAAGTTGATATATCTATAGAAATCTCTCTCAAATGGACCTCAAAACTCCAAAATATTGCTGCTATTGGTTTCTCATTGAAAGCACACGAGATGTTCTTGGTAGCGTGAAATGGAGGATGGGTTGGGGATCGATTTTTGTTGGAAAGGACTTTGTGTGCAATTGTTTGAAAAAAATGAAAAGGACTGTGTGTAATTTAGGTGAACTTATATTGACATTATCTCTTTCTCCATCTTGTCTGAAGCCCTTATGTAGTTGTGTTTAATATCCCTAAAATATTTTCAATAAACCCCTAATATATTTAAAATCCCCCACCCCCCCAAAAAATCATTTCTAATAGATAATTATTATAATTATTGAAAATAATTAATTTTATTATTTTTCTTAATAATATGTGTTATAAAAAATCTTTGTTTATATATACCGATCTATACATGTGGATTTGTACATATATTCTCTATATATTATTTTATATATATTTTATTTTTGGTCCACATTATTTTATATACATTAAAACTAATACACATAACATCTTATGTTCAATCTTGTGATTGAATCTTAAGAAAATATTTTTCATCTAAATTCCACAGGATTAAAAAAGGATTCTATAAGAAATGCTAACTATACATATATGAAATACAGTATAATACTTTTAAAAAATAAAATAAAATATATTTTTAAAAAAGAATTAGTAAAATACGTAGTATATGATAAATATTTATAATTAATAAAGATATGATAAACATATATTAAAATAGGCAAAATTGGGTATATACTCATGAAAACTTGATTAATTGGGCGTATAATATGGTAATTACATATTAATCTTACGTAAATTATAACTGCGGCTTTATAAAATAAAGTTTTAAGGAATAAGATATAATAAGAAATAAGTTTATTTTTAAATAAGTGATCTTATTTTAATTTTTTAGAGTACGCATTTTTATATGTTTGGTATAAATTCCTTTTTATTTTGAATAAAATAGGGGATTATTGAATTTTTTTATATATATAAATATGGGTGCTTTTGTGCAATGTTCATATTATATTACTGAATTTATTAATTTATTAATTTAAGAAACCCAGGGTAGAGAGCGCAACTAACACCAAAGTTTCGGATATTTCGTAAAATCTTACAAGGTCGAAATATTAAACACAATTATCCACAAAGGTCTGGGTATTTAGCGCAATTAACCTTTTTTTCTATCAACAAAGATAAAAAATACGTAGTATTAAATATTTATTTATGGAAAATAAATGTTAGACGTACTAAAAGATAAAAGATCAAAACATAAACATTTATTTATGGAAATATATATACTATGACTACTGCTATATAAAGACACCACGCTAATAATCTTCTAATCCATCAATCCGTTAAAAGGAGAAGCCAAACCCTAACAATTATTAGGGCGTCGATCGGAGTTGATTCGGCACCGGAGAAGCCGCGGAAGTCCGGTCATCGGAGGATTTGAGATCGAGATTGACATACGAGGAGACAATGCATCAGTTTAAAACCCCCAACAAAAACAAGTGTTTCAGGAAAAGGCAAAATTTTGATGTTGATGCCTTGGAGGCAGAAGCCATTGCTGCAGGTCTCGGTGATGCCGATCTCGTTCGTCGTAGTGATCATATGAGGAGGCAGGCCGCTAGAGACGAGGACGAGGGATTTGTCGAAGCCGAGAAGAGAAGAAGCGCTTATCGAGCCGCGAAAGCTAAAGCAAATGAAGCATGCCGCGCTCTCATGATGGATCAAGTCCTCGCTGCAGATGGTGATCGAAGAGGAACCGCTCGTACGAAGCGTGATCTGGAGGCAATTGTTGCTCCGAAGATCGACAATGAGCCAAACGATGGTCTCGGGTTCAGACTGGGTTTCGTCGTGACCGAAACCGAACAGTTTGCCCAGAGTATTCGAATCGATAAAGGTACTTTCTTTGCGCTTTCCTGTGTTCTTCGATTGCTCAGATGACTCGAATTTTAGAATAATTATTTGATGATAACTATCTGTGTAACAGATTTCAAGCCTGTGGTGGAGAAAGATGATGCGACCGAATCATTCGTGGAAGATTCTGAAAAGCAAGCAATGCCTGAGAACGACGAAACTATCCGAGAAGCGCCGATAGGGAAGGGAATGGCAGGCGTGCTGAAGCTGCTCAAAGAAAGAGGGGCGCTTAAAGAAGCAGATGATGGAGGCGGCCAAAAGGAAGGCTTCCGTTTGCTGTGTCACAGGTTCCATGGGAAAGGTCCCGGCAAGACGAAGCAGGAGAAGCGGCGGAGGCTAGACGAGCTGGAGCTGAAGTCGAAGCGAGTGAACTGCTCAGACGCCCCTTCCGAAACTGCTGAACGTATGAGAGAGGCTCAAGCTCGGTTGAAGACCCCGTATCTCGTCCTAAGTGGGCGTCCCAAGCCTGGCATTTAACGGCGAAACTGCCTTTAGTGTTGGCTTTCGAAACATAACAGATCATTCGAGAAATCTATCACTGTCATCTCGATTCCTCATGGTGTCGTTCGATCATAGATTAGTAAATGACAATCAATCGAATAAAATAGAATGTATTGCATAGAATTGTGCAAAAGATTGTTTAGGACAGCATCCGTTCGGGTTCTCAATAGAACCAGTTTCCCTACCATCATCTGATATGAATAAAAAGAGACCTAATATGAACTTGCCTAACTTCCGCGGTTTAATCTCAAGGACTCTGTACTAGATTCATGACAATTTCGCCTCCAAAAATGTGCAAAAAGTTGCGTCTGGGTCGTCTATACAACTGGAACGATTCCATCGGGCTGCTCTACTGATGCCAAAGGTGCTCCTGCAAACAACCAACATAATCAGCTCTGTATCGCTGTGACGTTGTCAAAGAACATTCCTCTCCAATGGTTTCGGAATCAACAGCCACAATGGCACTAAGATTATGACCCAATTTATTTTACAAACCAGAATTAGGTTAAGACGAGTATATACAAATGATAAGCTGTTTACCTGAATTCGCTGTACGAGGGCAAGGCTTTGAGCTATACATGCTTGTTCTCATTTCAAGAGAAGGTTTTTGAGCGGTCAAGCCATCATTTGCAATAGCCTGGTTTGGAAGACTGTTCACGGTTTCAAAGCCTCCCCTCTGGCCCAAAAATACCCCTGAATGTTCACCAACTGTCTGGTTGGGAATTTGAGGGGACAAAGTGTGCGCGTTCGAATTCTTGAAACAAGAAACCACAATATCCATGTCAGTTGATGAAAATGATATGTTGCGTATAAAAACTTAGTTAGGATGATTGAATGATACTCTACAAACCGACAATAACAGAAAAGAGTCAAATGACAGCACAAGCTAAGGAAGATCGAACCAAATACAATTATACAAATCAATAATTTAAAGGTTCAGGGACTAAAAGAAGCAAAGCTCGTCAACATAAACTCAGATCTTTAATTTTTTATTTTTTTTAAAAAGTTCTGAGCTTTGATGAAAGTCATGATGAGATCATTAACCAAGTTGAAACTCGTGCTAACCTTAATTTAATGATTAAGAGAGAAGATCAAACCTCTTGAGCCTGTTTAACCAAGTGCTCGTCAGAGTAGGAGATAATCCTAGGAGAAGTGACCTCCCAAGCCGTGAAATTTCCCTCTGATACTTTCGGGCTTGCTCCATCACTACATTGTCTCGTTGCTCCATCATGATGATACATATAACTTAATGCAGCACGTAGACGATTGTTTCTCTGCGAGTAATATGTTTTGGTTGCAAGAGGTGCTGGAACATCTGGTATAGTGACATGTTAATCAATACAAAGAAAAAAGTGAAAATTAAATTCAATAGTACAACTTTAAACATCATGAAAATACAAACATGAAAGACATGGTAAACCAATTCTCAGAGAACCTTCTTCCTTGCTTTTTGGTGATTGACGAAGACATATTCATGTTAATTAAAAAAGGGAAAAATACACTTCGATTCCATGAGGTTTGGACAAATCTCACTTGGGTATCTTAAGGTTTGAAAAATCTCATCTAGGTGACAAGAGTGTTTGAATATTCTCTCACTTGAGAGCTACAACCTACAGACAAATTTTACAGTGAAAAAAAAATCAAATGGCATGAGTTCTATAATATTAAAAAAAAAAACATGAAGTTACTGAGTTATTCAATGACGTAAAAGTTTCAATATTTACTTTATTTGATTATGTCTTTTTTACTCTATATCTAAGACCATCCGCAACCATAAGGTTACCTCTTATCCAATTTTTTTCCTCTCTTCCTATAATATTTTGACACCTTATTTATTTTTTCTTTTAAATAAATTTTCACTTTATCAACCCCTTTCTTTAAGGTTTTCATATTTTTACTCCACAACCATGAGTTTACCTCATTCTTCTCTTTTTCCCATTTATTTATACCCACTATATGATTTCCACCAATCATAATATTATTAGTTAAATAAAAAAATAAAAATAAATAAAGCTTCATGCTTTTGCACGGTCCAATGCACTTCCTACTTCTCCACACCAAGGTAACCCCTTTCCTCTCTTTACCTTAAGGTTTTGCCTACAACCATAGGGTTACCTTTTAGCAACCTTAAGGTGAGCAAAACCCATGGTTGTTCATGCTCTAAGGCTTATGTTTAATGATTTTTGTCGCATAAGTGAGACAAAGCTTAAATCATAACATCTAAATGAGATTTCTTAAACCTCATGGCATCTAATTTTCTATATGCAAAAACCTCATAGCATGTAAATGAGATTTTTCAAAAAAAAATCCGTACCTGCTAGACAGAAAAAGTCATAACTGGACGAGATTGTAATTCACTAGCTATTAACTAGAAGGTAATAGGAAAAACGTAGTGACTTTAAGAAAATAAAATCTGGTCTTACAGGTCAATAAATCCTTACTACTCGATACATTTCTAACATCCCGTCCAGTCACTATACCACTTGAGGATTGTACCATATCAGCAGCTAGCCTACACAAATGGAATACAAGCTGACATTATTTTGAAGACAAATAAGGAGATGGTCTGAACACTTTGCGTTCTGCATTCTGCAATATGCCCATAATAATGCAAAAATATTACAAAAGAAAACTGTTGTTAAGAGAAATTTTGTTGCCTTCGCCTCACAATGAAAAAAGAAAACCATACAACATAAGATGACAACATCTCGATTGCAAACACACAAAGGGTTTTTGTTCTAACTTTTTTCAATCTTGTGCTTTATATTTTGGTTGCAAGAGGCAAGTGTAAAGCTTTCAGCTCGGATCAAAATAACATAATCTGCTAGTAAAGCAAGTAAGATAATAAATCATCCACTTCACCACAGAAATCATTGAACACAAAAAGACACAATGCAACTTGAAAAACAACATATCTAGAAGAAAAAAACTTTACATATCTGTGTATTGCAATAAGGAAAAAAGTATTGTCTCCCAAAAAGAATCAGGATTGGCATACACAAACAGCAAACAGGAACTCACAAGGAAAGAAGGCATGGCATATATGAATGGAAGGAAAAGGAAAATGTACATTCACCAGTGATGTTCACTGCTAACAAATATTGCTTTTGGAGGAAAAGTGCACATACAGTTTTGGACGCTTAGATGGGTGCTTCGTTGCAGCTGCTGTTGTTTTGGCATTTGGACATGTAAGACTGTTCCCATGTGGACTTGACAAATTTGCAGGACCATCTAAAGAAAAGAGTAAAGAGAAGAAGAAATAATTCATCAAAGAGACGAAAGGTTAGGAAACTTTATTATATTGCATATGATTTTATTTTATTCTTTATCCCGACCCCCAAGATCCAACGTCATTGCTTTCTATGGGCTGTTGTTGTTGATTATATTTTATTCTTTGATAAAATGAAAAGTGATGAGAATATTATGAAACAAAAATCCCATGAAATGCCTTCACGGGAAGAGAGAGAAGAATAAAAAAACGGCAAAAAGAAAACAATTCGCCAACCTAGGAAAAACTGATGAATGCACTGGCCCAAATGTCAAAAACAGTTATTTTTCTATTTATTTCCAAAGATCTCTATATTTCTCTTTTCCATACGTCACATATCTCTGAGGAAAGGGTATATAAGTGATGACACATCACTCCAACCATTAGGGCAAAAACCAGTTCGATGTTATATAACGAAAAAACAAACCAATTGATCCAACAGCACCTTTATGAATCAAAAACTTTTAAACCACTTTCCAGAATGTGAGAGAGATTCAAAATAAACCAATTCTCTTCATCACTGGATAAGAATATCTAAAGAACCGTCAAGAGATCAATTACAGGTTACATATCACAGGAACATTTCTCCGAAAACATCTAAATAATTCGAGCAGAAACTCATGGACACTTAAATCTAGGCACAGACAATTTATTTTATATGCCTATCCAATCAAGCCAAGACTACAAAATGACTATTAGGCTTCTATGCGCCAGGTGTGACAAAATATTACATCTGGTGAGAGAATGGAACTAACTGATTCTTATGGTCTGCATCTAAATCAGGCATGAGCTTATGCCTAACTGATTTTGCTGCAGGATGAAAAGAAACAAAATAATACCCCAGTGCAGCAAATAATTGAAACGGGAAAGATTACCTTTTATGTCAACCCTGGAGGAAGACATTGGGCCATCCTGTCTCACAGGATGGGACCTGAAAGCAGCAGCACCAGAAGGATCCACTGTTTCATAATGCTTCTGTGCCACAATAGGTGGCACTTGATCCATCTAGGTGTTAAGATCCACACATATCAATACAAAGATGATGACTTCTTAATTAAAAGACTACTAATATGTTGCTAATTCCAAGGGAACACACAGATATCCAAAGAACATGAGAAATGGCATAAAAACCAGCAAAAGTTTATAATGTAATAAACTGTCCTCTTTCCTCACCCCATACTTTCCTTTGATCCTTGATCAAAATCTCTAACAAGAATGAGCAACAAGCAATTCAAGATGAATGGATGAAATAACAATTTCTCCACCATGGACTTCCATATGTATGACTGCCCAGCAAGAGCATTGGAAAAATATTAAATTAGAAATGGCTAGGAAGTTAAGTTTCAGCAGACAGGACAGGAAAACTATCAAATTAGCTCGACCTTTTAATTATTTTGATCATTTAAGAGTACTTAATTCAAGAAATTAGTTTCAAGTACAGTAACAAAATTCATACTCCCTCCGTCTCGAAAAACAAGTCGTTTTAGACTAATTGAGTTGTATCAAAATACATGTCGTTTTAGGTTTTCTAGGTAGAGGGATAGTAATGATTTGTTTTGGTTTTTGTGTTGTTGACTTTTTAAAAGAGTTTGATTGGTTAAAAAATATAGTGGGTATTTAAATATAATAAAATTAATGAAAAAAGTTAGTGGAATGATGATGTTGATTGATAGGTGAGTGTTTTATTAAAACTAGTGCACAATGCTAAAACGACTTGTTTTTCGAGACGGAGGGAGTACAAGAGTCGTCTATTAGCATTATGCCAACTGGCTAGTTTCTTGGTCTGTGAAAAACTTTTAGTACTTATGTTTGTATAAAATAAATCTAATGAGCAATCGTTCAATTAGATAAATGTGATTGAATAGGATAGAAATAGAACTGGACCCCCAAAAAGGCATGGAAATGGAAATGAATTTCTGTCAAAGCATAATTGTGATGCAAGAAAAAGGTCTCAAAGAATGGAGAGAGTGGATTTTTGGAATAGATAAAGAAAATTTGAACATATAGAGAAAGTTACCCAACCACTACCAAACGCCACACAAGATACTTGCCCCTTAAATGTTAGAGGAAGTACATAGCAATTAAGCCAAGTACTTTATTAAATACTTATGAACCGGAGTATAGTAGAACAGAGATAAATTAAGTGTAAGGATACTGCCCGCTGCTTTTGTCCTTTTCCTCTCCATTTTGGATGGCTTTTTGGGTCCTGCGTCACCATTACGCTCAGACAGAAACTCTTCTGTAGACATTAAGGACCTGCAAAGCTCTATAAAACAGGAAACATCCAATAAAGCAGCATCCCAGGACTAAAGCAGCACTAAAATCAAAATCAACACCACTCTATGCAGTATAAGGGTGCAGCTTCAGATAATTAGCAGTCATTGGGCGTGCAATGTAGCAAGTCTTGTGTCTTAGTTTTTACACCCATAGATATATTGAAGCAAACATGGAAGTTGAAACCAGGTGAAGCAGGTTTAGCACTACATTATGCTTTTAATCTCAACCACTAGGCTCTAACAACAGGACACATCATAATAGCAGTTCTATAGAGGAACTGCATGAAACTTGCCAAGTCCATTTAACTAAGATCAAAAGATACTTGCAATCTTCTCCAACATCCATCTGCCTAGCACAACACGAGCATTGTAATTTGACCAACCTGAGCATTGTAAATTTATGGAGGAGAGGGGAAGTAATTTGACAAACCTGCATGAGCTGCATACTGACTTGCTTTTACAGGCTTTTTACACGCGTTGCAACGAACCTTCATTAAGAATAAACAGAAAATTTAAAACACTTATCTACCTGAAAAGGATATATGTGTTCTTCTATCCCATGCCCCAGGGGCAAAGGATAACAAACGAGATATAGGAAGTTAGTTATACCAAATTTTGTCTTACCCTACATTAATTTTTATAGCTGATTTTATCTTATCCATAAATTAGGTATTATAATTATTAACTTTAACAAAAAGTGGAAAGGAATAAGATCCCATCCTCCAAGAAGAAACAAGCCGGCCCATCCAAGTGTTGGTTTCAAGTCTTAAAGATGATGGTAAAAAAAACTTTAGATCTTTGTTCTCGTCATCTTCAGCAATTAGAGAGACAAGTAAACACTTAGCATGAAGATCTAACCACATAGTCCTCCAACTTTTTACAAGAAACAAAGCACAAGTTAAAATCTCCAATACGACATTAGTGTCTCCCATACTTGCCTTGATTGCTTAATTAAAATTATTAATTGAGCTTAAACCACTAAATGTCACCATAAAACCAAGAGAATACAACAATAGACTAGAGAAATCCAGTAACCACAATCTTTCTTGATGGAACACAAACTTCCCTTTTTTTTACAAACAAGGATAAATTAGAAAAAAAATGAAGGTGTGCATTACACACAGCACCAGAGCTTACTAGATATAAAGGATCAGTCATAGGCTTCAGATCAAAAACATGCATATCTGCCAAGACAGAAAATCAACAGTGTCAAGGTATGGAACATAATTAGCATAATAAGCACAGTTTCAGCACATTCCATAGAAAAGGCACCTCTAACAATCCAATGATATGAAAACCATAAAACGACCAAGTTTGTGCAACTGGATTAAACATTTCCTGTTACAGTATAATGCAAATAAAAAATATACCAAAAACAATGAGCAGCAACAAGGAACAAAATGATTTGTTCAATCTAGTACATTTGCTTCATGGTAAAAAGAATATGGATATTATATATATGTTGATTTTGGGGGTATTTTGCAGTAAGTTCCGCATCTATGCATTGTGCAAGAATATGGAGCTCAGAAGTTTGCTGCATCTGTTGGGATAACATAAACTATGTATCTGTGCCTAAGTGATAACAAGAAGCATGTTACACTGGGCCTAAAAAAAGATACACGTAGAGGTAAAAATATCAAAAGGTACCCTTTTCATCAAGTAAATTTGCTTCGTCTGCCTCACATAATTGTTTGTGAATGTACTGGGAAACTAGCTTTGGTCGTCCAGCTTCTTCTGCCAAAAGGAACATGAGAAATGTCAGCAACAAAAAAAACTATTAAAAAAAAAGTGAAAATAAGCTCTTTAACCAATCCAGGGATAGAAGCATCATTCCACCAGGCTTTACAATGGATTATAACTCAACAAACAAAAGGCAAGAGAGATATCAATGCTGTGGTATATATATATATATATATATATACACATCCATATAATTATGAGAAAAGAAACATAATCCTTCAAGTCGATATTCCGTATATACCTTCAAATTTGCTTGATCTGAATCCTATTTTTATAGGACTACCCACATGTCAAAGTGTCAAACTGCCTATGGCTATCCCTAAACCCTAAACCCTTGTTGGCAAGATTTATGTACACACGACTTGAAAGTTTGCATAAAATTTTATACTTGTAACTGATATCAATATGAGGGCTTCCCTTGCTAAAAATGTATGTTATTCTTAGCCTTAGTCAACCTTTCTGCACACAAACATACTTCATATTTTGACCCAAAAAAAGTACTTTTTGAGAACACAAAATACTTATTCAGTACAAATAAGCATCTTATACAGTTATACATAATAAGGACATCACGCCAAACAGATCCATAATCCTTCTAATTCCGCATAGGAATCAACCAAAGTATAGCACCAACACAAGTATGTTACCCATAACATTTATTTAAATGAATATAGTATACTTCATATTTTGACAGAATCAAATTATATCCTAGAAGAAAGGTGATTTCATAATGATAGGAAATAAAATTCAAATACTTGTTGCCTACCTGTTATAGTTTGTGACAATCTACCAGCCGAAAGATACCTTGCCATGACAGCCATTTTAACACTACCAATTGAATTCACCATTGGGTTAAATGAAATCTATACAGCTGTACACTGCCACAAAACAAAGTATCTTAGTTAGTCCCATGTATCAGCAAGAATTCAGCAAGTAGAACTGTCTCAAAGGCATGACAAAGCAATTGTCAAAGATGAGGACGACATTTAAATAGGAAAAAGAAAACCAAAGCATAATCAAAGTTTAAAGCAAACATGCATATCAAACTGAATCCTTGAATTATATCTAACTGCAGAACACGAGTCTCTCTCATACTCACAAGTCAAAGACCCAAAAGTGCCAAAATGGCTGATAGAAAATTACTCAATAACAATCTCCTATCTTTACACATACCAAAACACACACACATACAATGCACTTGCAGTTCAGCTGCTATTGAACTAAAGAAAATCTGAAACCCTCTCACCAAATTGAGAAACCTTGCATAAGAGGCTAAGAGCAATGCAACGGAGTAGTGAAGGAACAAATGACTATTTTCACCAATTTGAAAGCACGTCAAATGACTACACAGTATATGGAACCATTTCATTTAGAAATACCTTAGTCATGAGAAATTGGTGTATGTTAAAGGGGTTAAAAAGGTGAGAATAAAATGAAGTATCCACAATTCATCAAACTAACAAGATAGCTAAAGATCCAACTATCCAAGCCAAGTTGGTAAGTTATTCCAGCTACATCCCACTAGGATGGCCTTGGAAATTTGAATAGAACAATGGATATAAACTAGAAAAAAGTTGTCTCAAATCTTAATCCTACATTACAGCGGAAGTGTGCATTCACATACATTAACAAACAGAATCAGAAATGTCGACATTAGGAGCGAGGTGGGAGTTTCGAGTATCGTGGATAAGCTGCGAGAGTTTCGACAGGTTGCATTGGTTTGGACACATTCGGAGAAGACCCCTTCAACGCCGGTGCGTAGAAGCGAGAGTTTAGATATGTGACCAATCCATAGGGGGAGAGGCAAACCGAAGAAAAGTTGGATAGAGGTCATAATACAGGTTCTCAACCTTTTGAATCTTTCGGAAGATTTGACTCGAGATAGAGACCAACGACGGAGGAGTATCCGGGTGTCTATTTTATTGATGCTTCTTTGCTGCTTTTCGGTCCCTTAATTTACTTTCTATTCTGCATGTCTTCATTCTATACGTATGTTCTGTTATGTTTGGGTCTATCGAAAACACTATCTCGACTAGATCGGAGAAAGAGTGCGTACATCCTACCCAAGACCCCGCTTTATCGTGGGATATATTGGGTTGTTGTTGTTGTAACAAACAGAAGTAATTTGGACAATTGGCATATCATCATAAAAACTGAAGACTTGAACAATGTTCTTTAAGACTTATAGAGTTCGGAGCAGGGAACAAACAAAAACACACAATCACTTAAGAAAACTCACAAACCAATAGGCAGACAACCTAGCCGGCCATTAGGCGAAAGATAAACACAAGGTAGAGTTACATAATCCTATACTAGCCTCATTCACTCTCACTAACACCTCTTCTTCAACCTAACAATACCCATCACAGACCTAACAGAAACATGGCCTCGTCACATCAACCCTAACCACGCCCCCCTTGATACATAATCTGCCTAATAAACAGACAATGCCAGACTCTAAAGAATCATCAACAACTACATTACCCACAAGACCATATGCATAAAGCCTGATCAGATAAATAGAGGTTCTAGTAAACAAGTAACCTATCAAATCAAGCATGCAACCAAAATTTGGGTTTGAACCCTTTTATTACGGCTAATCAACTCCCAAATATATTCACAGAAAAACGGCAATCCTCCAACCCAAAAGCAAGACGAGAGAAATTGGAAATTCCAAAATTTTCAACCCAAAGTCTCGTGGGAAACAAAGTTTTCCCCAACAAAGAATCCTCAATTTTGACCTAGAAATCCTTTCAATTTAGCATCGGAAACAAAAAGCCAAGGCCTTACCCGGAAACCGTCGCAAACAGAGAACAAGTATCAACTCGATTGCTCCATAACAGGCGGGATGAGGATTGCAATGCGAAAGCAGCGATGTGTGAAATGGGGTTTGAGGGCGTGATCGGGGTTTGGGTAGTAAGGGCTGAGAATGCAGTGAAGGGCGAGTTGGGGGGATCCGTCGAGAAATCTGGTTGCGGTCAGGAGGAGATTTTGGGTAGGGTTAGGGAGTGATCGTTGTGGAGGTGGCGAAATCTGCAAAGAGATGAAATTGCGCAGAGATATGGGTGTGTTCAATTTAGGCCATGGAAGGAAGGGAGGGAGCCTTTCTCAAGGTTGAAGAAGATGAACACCCATTCTCCCCGTCTGGGTTAAAATCCGGTAAAACCAAGGGGTGAATTTATGGCATTGCAAAACTCCCGAATCGGATCGCCCTGTTTGGCACACTATTCAGCTTTTTTCAATATTATACTATAATTTTAAATAAAAATAATATTTTAGTTTAATTACCTTTTAAAATCATAAATTTTTTTATCAGCTACTCACTCAAACGTTACAGAGTTTATAATTTGTTATTCGCAATTTTTCATCAGCTACCATAACAGATTAACAGCTACGTTTATAAAACATTATACTAGTTTATTAACATATATTTAACGCAAATAATTCGTCAGCTTTAGCTATCCAATCTGTCATTTTACCAAATATAGCCACAAGTATGACTTTGGTTCACCACGCAAATATTTTTTTATTTTTTGAAAAGAAAATAAGTTTTATGGCGTTTATGCGTTGATAGGTTGAGAAATTGAAAAGAACAAGTAGTAAAAAAGTACAATATAAAACACTGAATAAAACTAAAGATGATAAGGCAACACTACCGTAAATTGGCAATGAACGATCAATAGTTGATGAAATTGATACAAGAATACAAACAAAAAGTCAATTCAAGTACATCTAGTCAAAGAAGAACCGAATTGATATTGAGACAATTCAAATCTCGCCAAAGACATAAACATGACATGTCACTCCATCAAGTTTTCAAAACCGTAATAATATCCCTCAGTTGACCACAGCTTCCCAAGTCGTGAGGATCTTTCTTGGTTTGATTTTTGGAAGTTGTGACATTTGAGGTTTAGATTTCGGAAGTTGTAGCCATGACTACGTATTTTGTAAGAAATTTGTTGTATACATAGTAACTCCTAAGAAGAAATAAGTAAATTGTTATGAAATATGAGAAAGATCTAGGATTGGGCTAGTTATAGCAAAGAAATTGTATGTATGATCTCTTAAATAATGGTCGATAGTATCACCCAAATAAATACTTAGATCATCTTCAAAAGCTTTCTTAAATAGACCAACAAAATACGTTTTTTTTAAAAAAAAAAAATCCAACTCTAATAGCTTCCACAATTAAAAGATTTGAAAAAATACATCTACGGAGATGCGTCTCTATATTTACCGTCGTTTTTCTATTTTTCATAATAAGATAGAGAACTAATTGAACTAAAAACGTTTAGAAGTCTAAGTAAGACTTCAAAAATCCATAAAATGGGTAAAATGAAGAAGTTATTAAAGATGTTCATAATAAGTGCCCGAATCAGGAGAAGCGGAAGAGTACCCCGACACATAATAGTAGCATATCAAGGTCATGTTTGGCCAACATTTTGAAATTTTCGCATGAAACACACAATGACATCACTAGAGCTTTGAATTGGTAAATAAAGAGCGGCCATTCCGGAGTTCGAAATGACATCACTAGAGCCGAGTGGAATGTAAAATGCGTCGTTTGAAAATCGCCCTGTGTTCAGTGCAGATTTGTTGTCCCAAATTTCTCTATTCCTCGCTATATCCTCTCACAATCTACTCAATCCTTTACCTATTTTCTTAAAATTTTAAAATTCAAAATTTTTATTTATAAAACATTGTTGTGATGAGGAACAATAGGCGGATTGTGGACATCTGATCCCACCTGCCTTGTATTGGCCTCCGTTTGTCAGCATGCACGCCTGATGGGGAGATGCAAATTTTCTCTCGCCAGTGTATTCTTAAAAATAAAAAAATAATTTTCGTCTATTAAAAAATTGAGTAAAACACAAAATAAAATATTAGCTCTATAATAAAATAGAAGGATAAGGGGAGAATAAGAGATTGATTCTATTCAAATTGTACGTTCTGGGGAATCACCAAATACAATATATAGGCCTAACTTCCTTAGGCTCTAAGAACGAGATCTTTACTAAAAGATAAAACTTTCCTAAGTAAACCTTGTACATCCATAAATAATATATATTATAACACTCCCCCTTGGATGTACAATCTTTATTCTGCTGACTGCCTCGTTAAAAACCTAGCTAGGAAAACCCAATGGGACAAAACCATAGCTTAGGGAAAAAGAGTGCAGTCTCGTACGCTCTGCTGGTGCCGCCTCGTTAAAAACCTTGTCAAGAAAAACCCTGCGGGACAAAAACCTGATCGAAGGGAAAAAGAGTGCGGCGCGTACATTTCTCCCTCTCATGTGAGCTTATCTCTTTTCAAGCTGCGCATTCCCATCTTGTATATGAAACCTTGGAATGTTTTCGCGGGTAATGATTTGGTAAACAAATCTGCTATGTTGTCACTTGATCGAACTTGTTGCACATCAACCACCCCCTTTGATTGAAGCTCGTGAGTGGAGAAAAACTTCGGAGATATGTGCTTGGTTCTATCTCCTTTGATGTATCCTTCCCTGATCTGGGCAATGCAAGCTGCATTATCTTCATATATCACCGTTGGCCTAGGCATACTCGGCTTCAATCCGCATGATGCTTGAATATGATTGATAAATGAACTTAACCATACACATTCTCTACCGGCTTCATATAAAGCAATCAACTCTGCATGGTTTGATGATGTGGCTACTAGACTCTGTTTTGTTGAGCGCCATGAAATAGCCGTTCCGCCAAACATAAACACGTACCCTGTTTGTGACACAACTTTGTGTGGATCAGACAAGTAACCTGCATCAGAATAACCCACTAAACCTGCACTTTGTGAAAGATTAGATCTTTGAAAATACAACCCCATATCAATTGTTCCTCGTAAATAACGTAGAATTTGTTTGACACCATTTCAATGCCTTTTTGTGGGGTTTGAGCTATGTCTAGCTAGCAAGTTTACTGCAAAAGCTATATCCGGTCGGGTATTATTGGCTAGATACATTAATGCTCCAATCGCACTGAGATATGGTACTTCAGGACCCAATATCTCTTCATTATTTGATCTAGGGCGGAAAGGATCCTTGTCTACGTCAAGGGATCTTACTACCATCGGCGTACTTAATGGATGTGCTTTATCCATGTTAAAACGTTTTAGTAATCTTTCCGTATAACTTGATTGATGGATAAAAACTCCACTCCTTGTATGCTCAAATTGCAGGCCGAGACAAAATTTTGTTGTTCCTAAATCTTTCATCTCAAACTCCTTTTTCAAATAATCTGCAGCTTCTCGGATCTCTTCTGGAGTTCCAATAATATTTAAATCATCAACATACACCGCTATGATCACATAACCCGAGCTTGTCTTCTTAATAAATACACATGGGCTTACTTGATCATTCACAAAACCTTTCTTTAATAGGTATTCACTCAAGAGATTATACCACATCCGACCTGACTGCTTTAGCCCATATAATGATCTATTTAGTTTAATGGAATACATGTGTCGGGACTTGGACTTTAATTCTTCAGGCATTCTAAATCCTTCGGGGATTTTCATGTATATGTTTGTATCTAGTGATCCATATAAGTAGGCAGTTACTACGTCCATTAGTTGCATTTGTAGTTGTTCCTTAACAGCCAAAGCGACTAGGAATCTTAGCGTGGCTGCATCTACTACTGGTGAGTATGTCTCCATATAGTCTACCCCAGGCATTTGGGTGAAACCTTGTGCAACCAGCCTAGCTTTATACCTTACCACTTCCCCTTTCCCATTCCTCTTTCGTACAAATACCCATCTGTAACCCACTGGTTTCACATTTTCTGGTGTTAGTGCTACAGGCCCAAACACACTACGTTTACTTAATGAATTAAGTTCTGCCTGAATTGCCTCCTTCCAATTATTCCAATCATCTCGACATCTACATTCTTCCATTGTTCGAGGATCATTGTCATCTTCTTCCATTACTGTAAGTGCAACAGAATATGAAAAGATATCATCTATAATCTCATCTCTTCGATACCATCCTAATCCGGTGTATGCATAATTCAATGACATCTCAAAATCATTATCTTCTTTGTTTCTACTGTTTGGATCTTCTATAGGGATCTCTTCTGGAGATTTATCCTCATTAGTATTCATCTTTGGCACATTAATATCTTTTCTCTTTCGTGGGTTTGAATCCTTAGATCCAAGCGGCCTCCCACGCTTTCGACGTATTTGAGAAGTCGCTGCCATATGCTGATTTGTGGTTGCTTTTGGAATGTCTAAATGAATCGGTGCATTTTCAGCTGGTATATGTGACTCTGTCACTTTCTTAACGTCCGTGAATACATCTGGGAGTGTGTTTGCTACACTTTGTAAGTGTATGATCCTTTGAACTTCAAAATCACTTTCACTCGTTCTTGGATCTAAATGTGATTGATAATCCACACTCCAGTTAATGTCTCCCTGAATTACTTTCTTTTCTTCTCCCCCTAGTTTTGGGAACTTTGTTTCCTCAAAATGACAGTCTAAGTATCGGGCCTTGAATACATCACCTGTCATAGGCTCCAGGAATTTAATGATTGATGGGGACTCAAACCCTATGTATATTCCTAGCCTTCTTTGTGGTCCCATTTTAGTTCTTTGTGGGGGAGGAATTGGGACATATACTGCACAACCAAACACCTTCAAAAATGAAATATCTGGTTCTCTTCCAGAGATCAATTGTAATGGGGAGAATTTATTTGTAGCTGTGGGTCTTAGACGTATTAAAGCTTCTGCGTGCATAATTGCAAATCCCCAAGCCGATGAAGGCAATCTCGATTTCATCAATATCGTTCTGGCTATCATTTGTAACCTCTTAATCAACGACTCTGCCAGGCCGTTTTGTGTATGAGTATGAGCTACTGGATGCTCAACTACAATACCAATAGATTGACAATAATCATAAAAAGATTTTGAGGTAAATTCTCCAGCTTTATCTAGCCTGATTCTCTTAATTTGGTGATCTGGAAAATGAGCCCTTAACTTAATAATTTGGGCTAATAACCTTGCAAATGCAACATTCCTAGTTGACAACAAACTTACATGGGACCAACGTGTCGAGGCATCTATTAACACCATAAAATATCTGAATGGTCCACAAGGTGGTGTGATAGGTCCACATATGTCTCCTTGAATCCGTTCAAGGAACATGGGAGATTCCTCATTCACTTTTGTTATAGATGGTCTTGTTATTAACTTGCCAAGAGAACACGCATTACATGTCAAATCATCCTTTGAAAAGATCTTCAAGTTCTTTAATGGATGACCATGCGAATTTTCAATAATTCGACGCATCATCGTTTCTCCTGGGTGACCGAGTCTATCATGCCATAAAGAGAAAATTTCCTTTTTGACCAACTTCTGGTTAGTAACATTATGAGTTTCAATGGGGTGGATTCGTGTGGCATATAAACCAGATGTGTGCATACCCATTTTTTCTAAGATATGCTTATCATCATTCTCACAAGATGTAAGAAGCAAATACTCAATGCCATTTTCATTCATGGTTTCTATATGAAAACCATTTTCTCTAATATCTTTGAAACTGAGTAAACTCCTTTGCGATTTACTTGAATATAGGGCATCTCTAATGAGTATTCTTGTTCCTCCGGGCAACAAGATTGAAGCTCTTCCAGAGCCTTCAATTAGATTACTCTTCCCTGAGATTGTGTTCACACTAGTTTCCATCATTTGTAGGTTGGAGAAAAACCTTGGACTTTTCAAAATAGTATGAGTAGTGGCACTATCGATAAGGCACAGTTCCCCGTCATTTAGAGTCTCGTTATATCGATCCATATCTACGAACATATATATATATATATATATATATATATATATATATATCAAATTCATAATAAATAATTCAATAGGCAAAATATCAAGTCCACACCCCATAAAGATATGAAACTAATAATCGTAATAGTCTTAAAACTTAAACTAAGGCCAAGTGCCGTAACCAAAGTATCAAATGCAATAACCAAAATAGTCTTAAAACTTTAAACAAAAACAAAATATCAAATGCCGTAACCATTAACGAATCCAAAACCAAGAACACTTTAATAATTAACTAGTCCTAAATGCTGAAATCATCAAAATACCGTAATTAAAAAAAAAATCATAAGAAGAACAATTATAATAATAAACCAGAATATAAAACTTAAATAAGGACAGCTGCCACTAATTCAGGAGATCATCATCATCGTCGTCATAGTTGGACTCTCTCTCAAGAACCGTTTTGGTTTCATTAACTTGTTTGAAAAAATCAGCAGCCTCCAGATGGGTCTTTCCTGGACCTTTGACAGTTGCAAAATTTGTCTCTACATCTTTATCTTTTGCCTTCAAAGACTTTTGATATAATTCAACCAGGTGTGGTGCACTGCGACATGTGCGCGACCAATGTCCCGCTATTCCACATCTATAGCAGAGGTTTTCAGTTTGAGGCGCAGATTTATCAACTTGAGAATGCCTTTCATGTTGATTTTGCTTCTTGAATTTGTTTCCATGCTTCTTTTGAACATCATGATTGGACCATGCGTTACCTTGCTTTTGTCCCTGGTCTTGTTCATGGCCTTGACCGTAACCACGACCACGACCGCGACCACGATATTGCCCACGTCCTCTTCCACGTCCTCTACGTGATGAGGTAGCATTTGCTTCTGGCATATTTAGCGATCGATCTGGTAGCGGTTTCGAACCGGTTGGTCGATTGTGGTGGTTGTTTAGAAGCAACTGGTTATTTTCTTCTGCCAAAATCAGGCATGTTAGGAGTTCTGAATATGTCTTGAACCCCTTTTCTCTATACTGCTGCTGGAGTACGAGATTTGAAGCATGGAATGTAGAGAGTGTTTTCTCCAACTTATCTGAATCTGTGATAGTTTCTCCACATAAATCTAGGATAGAAGCAATGCGACACAACTCCGAGTTGTAGTCATGAACCTTCTTGAAATCCTGTAATCGAAGGTGCATAAATTCATACCTAGCCCGAGGCAAGGTAATAGTCTTCTGGTGTTCAAAACGATCTTGCAAACTCTTCCAGAGTTCGTGTGGATTCTTAATCGTTAGATATTGGGCCTTCAAATCCTCATGAAGGTGGTGCCTTAGCAGAATCATTGCTTTTGCTTTATCCTGGTCGGATGTTGTCGACTTTTCTTTGATTGTTTCTCCCAAATTGTGGCTAGCCAGGTGGAGCTCCGCATCAAGTACCCATGTCAAATAGTTTCTTCCGGAAACATCAAGGGCAGAGAACTCCAATCTTGCGAGATTCGACATGTCTGGTATGATAAGAATATAAGTATATGATATTCATATAGAAACTATATATATGTAGAGATAAAACTTTGATAAACGTTGATCGAATGTACTGATATACACTGGAACGATGCATATAGAAAGGATATAATATAACAGATGTATAGGTGATCAAGCAATTATGCTGTAGCATGCTATATAACTATATATGTTTTACGATCAATTGAACAAGCAATTAATTCATGGATCAATTGAACATGCAAGCAATTAGATATATATGCGGCAAAACACAGGCTATAAATATGCGATTAACCACGGCAATTCAAACCTAAACTTCAATTAGATATATCAATGGCAAACAGTAACATCAGTAGCATTAGATATATATATATATATATATATATATATATATATATATATATATATATATATATATATATATATATATATATATATATATATATATATATATATATATATATATACACACGTTAGGCAAACATAAAATTTCAATTAGATATATATGATTAACCACAACAAAACATAAACTTCAAATTAGATATATGTATGTCAATCGGCAAGAAGTAGCATCAATAGGGCAAACATAAAATTTCAATTAGATATATATGATTAACCACGGCAAACTTCAAATTAGATATATGTATGTCAATCGGCAAGAAGTAGCATCAAAAGCATTAGAAAAACGGCAAACAGTAGCATTAGACTTGGGTTGAACGACGGCAAACATGAGAGACCAATATAGTACTTAATCTTTAGCGTTCATAAATTACGGAGAACAGAGATCGGATTAAGGCCATGAACAATTACCGTGAATAGAGAGGGGATGAAGTACGTACCGGATGAAAACCAAAGAGCAAACCCTCGTGCTGATAACGTATAATAAAATAGAAGGATAAGGGGAGAATAAGAGATTGATTCTATTCAAATTGTACGTTCTGGGGAATCACCAAATACAATATATAGGCCTAACTTCCTTAGGCTCCAAGAACGAGATCTTTACTAAAAGATAAAACTTTCCTAAGTAAACCTTGTACATCCATAAATAATATATATTATAACAAGCTCTTCATTTGAACCTTTCTCAAAAATCAACCGTCGTTCAAACATTAAAACTGTCCAAATATCAGAAGCTCAATTCAGATGATCAGATGATGTGTTCGGAACCGCCCTCAATCAGTCAGTACTCAGTAGTAAGTGTAGTGGGCAGAATGAGCATGCTCTTATTTGTTACACTAGAAGGTCTATATCCGTCGCATGATGGCATACGTTTGGGTTGCCAATATATTGACTGTTTTTGCAAAGTGTCGGGAGAATTTCACACTGGTTGGGTAAGCTCCAAACTGGGGCATTCAAACACAATTGAGGCTATCAAAATAGAGTTTACAACATGAATTTCAGAAGACGATGGCCACAATGAAGCTACACTTGGACTACATTCATATCTCAATTTATGAGCTAAAATGGTAGGCTGCATCAGGCCGAGAAAGCACAGCGTCTAACCATTCAAAAGCATGAAGCAGAAGACGGGAAGAAGGGGACGCGCACTCACTGTTAAGGTTCCTAGCATGTGCTTCTTGACGTTATTGAGCTTATAAAGAAAAATCGACTAGTTTAAACTGAAGATCCAGGGGTAATTCTAAAGTCCAATCTTGGCTACATCGTATCTGGACCTGCAACTGCCAAGAGTATCACGTCTGAGACAGAGAACTGAACAAGATATTGTATATATCGAAGCATCTCAAAACAGAGTGTTAGCATTTCCGTAAGATTTATCGAGTTGGACAATAGCCATAGCCAAACTTCTAACTGAAAATCATTTCTGATGGCAACTAGGGTAAAAACCGTAAAATAATTAGGGCTTACCAGATATTATAAATGCTCACAGAAGCTCTACGACAAGGGCGGATGCACCACCTCCACCGTTGCAAACACCACCGACTCCATATTTACCATTTTTCTGCTTTAGCACCTGAATTAAGATCATCAACCAAGTTGTATAAAGAGACGATTGATAGAAGTTCAAATATCGATGAGCCAAGCCCAATCAAGATTATTTTATAAAAAAAAAAACATGTATGCAACTGTATATTACCCCCAGAAGTGTGACTAGGATACGTGCACCACTGCAACCGAGAGGATGCCCCAAAGACACAGCTCCTCCATGGACGTTAACTTTCTCCTGTAGACAGTTGAGGTACGAGAAATGGAATTAGATAAAAACATATCAAAATGCAAAAAGGATAATGATTATAGCATAAAAAGTGTTACACAACAAAGACAACAAGAAATGCATTAACTACACAAGTTTTCAGGAAATAGAGACTCACTTCGCCAAGTCCCAGCAACTTTGCATTAGCAAGAGAGACAACCTGCAACACAGACATTGCAACCATACAAGTAATCAGAAAACATGTTGCTCAGTTGCCATCATCATCGTTTGTGTAAAATTAGGTTTGATCTTACAGCAAAAGCCTCATTGATTTCGTAAAAATCAATTTGTGAAGCATCCAAACCAGCATTTGAAATAGCTTTTGGTATAGCAAGGGAAGGAGCGGTGGTAAAGAACTCTGGTGCCTATACAACAAATCTCGTCAGTACAAGCTAAGGAAACAAAACAACCATGAATGTGGATACATCACATATATGCGATGCCAAGAGTTTGATAAGCAGTCTCGTGGACATCACAAAGATCCGTAAGATTACCTGAGCAGCATCAGCATATCCACTGATCTTTGCAATCACTTTTAGACCGAGTTGAAGTGCTTTCTCTCCACTAACCAAAACTAAAGCAGCGGCACCGTCACTGCCATATGAACAATATATCTTTTTAGAAAGATCATTTTTACATCATTTACATGAGTGACATATTTTAAAACAAAAGGTCACTGATTGGAAAGCGGCAATAATAACCAGAAGTTGAGCACCGTAAAAAAGGAACATCAAGGATGCATATGTTTGGAAATTACTTCACAAGTTTAATAAACAAAGAATATAATTATGGCCTAGTGGCAAAAAATTATGAAGCAATTAAGGCATCAGTTTCTAAGGCCCGTTTCACCAGGAGAATAACTACGTTTCACTTGCACTAGAATGGGGAAAAAAGCGTGCATAAAAACTTATTTTCAAACCATAAAAAAGCACAGTGCATAGATTCCAATAACCAACCTTATGCTAGAAGCATTTCCAGCAGTTACGGTACCTCCACTTTCCTTGAAACTTGGTCGCAGCTTTCTCAATTTAGCGGGATCAAACTATAACAAATGGTATCAGTAAACAGGTTTGTAAGTTCTCAGATAGGGAAAAAAACAGATTAAAAAAACATAGAATATCAGCTGAGACAATTTTGTGTGTTCTTGGACAGGAAGTAATCTCCTAAGCTTTGGACAAACAGGCAACATCAGCTTAATGCTTATCTTTTATAATTTAAAATGTTAGAAAATTGACTTTCAATAATAAGCTCCACAAGTAGAGTTTAAGAAACTATCTAGATGCAATATGACAGACTGATGGTCATGGTAAATTGGTAATGATGCCATCAACAACATAACCCGTACCTTGCCAAGGCCTTCATCTTTATCAACAATAATTGCTGGTCTTCCTCTTCCTCCGGGTACCTCAACCTAAAAATTGCCACATGTTACCATGGAAAAGAAGAGAGAGAAAATGTTTCATGAACTAGTAGCAGTAACCATCTTACCGGAACAATCTCCCATGAAAATGCACCAATATCTTGAGCAGCAATACCTCTTTCAAAGCTTTGACAAGCATAGTTATCCTGAAAGATAAGCATCGACAATAATATCGTGTGAGTCTATGCGCTGGAAGATAATGCTACCTCACAAATGCAGGTCTGCTCAAAGGGAAGGAGGGGATTTAGCAGGCTCCTAAGAACTGATACAGCAGACTCTAAACATGGTTATCTGAAACAAGGATAGTGCTTTATTTTATTTTGAAACCGTTCATGCAAATGCACCAACTAGAACACAGCTTGCAGGTTACATTATCGAATCAGGTGAATATATGCAGTTTTCCAAGCTCCAGTAGCGACATGCCAGGAGTAAATAAATGAAAATTAATGGTACAAACTTGTTGAAAAGTACCTGTTCCTCCCTTGTTATTGAATATTTTTCTGCGCACGTTTCAGCACAGACTCCCATGCCAACATCATTGTAAACATCCCACAACCCATCTTTCATCATTCCATCAACAAGAGTATCATGTCCAAGCCGTGATCCTTTCCTGAAATTTCAGAAATGATAGTAATCGCTTAAGCATCTCCAACATGCCCAACAGACTCCTCCATCAATGTCTAGACGGTATCCCAAGTCCATCAGAGGAAATTAAACATGAGAAATTGAGAATTATTACAAATAGATTGAGAAGCACATAAACTGCATAAGTAGTCTTTGCTTTCCTTTCGGGTGACAAGAAATAGAACACCTTATGGTTACCATGGTGCAAACTTAACAAGGTACAAGTATTTAAACATCAAACAGGAAAGCTAGGCAAGATTCTAGGAATCATATGTATATCACGCCTGGATAGAATGATAATGGACAAGCCTTCTGGAGAAAGGATCTGGGCATAAAAATCTTTATAGTTCTAAAAGATTTGATCTACACCCAACAGCATCTGAATTTTCAAACAGACGATGAGGTAGAAAACCAGGTTTCAAGAACTGAAGCTAGCCTAAGCACACAATAAATCAGTCGGTGTCATAGAAGATTAAAACTCATTAAGCCACAATCAGGAAACATAATTGACCTTGCATCGGCAATGTACTTGGGCACATTGGACATGCTCTCCATGCCTCCAGCCACAACCACATCGTTGATACCCAGCTGGATGCTCTGTGCAGCCAGCATTGTTGCTACAACAACCACAGAGTGAAAAGTTAACATAAGCAATTTGCTCACACGAATATTTTTCATCATTACCATAGTGCTCAGGATTTTACCTTTCATTCCAGAGGCACATACTTTGTTAACAGTAGTACAAACGACAGTATCAGGGATCCCTGCTCCTAATGCTGCCTGTCTTGCAGGCGCCTGCCCCAAGTTAGCACTTAGAACATTTCCAAAGATTACTTCTTGAACAAGTGCGGGTTCAACATTGGCCCTTTTCAACGCACCTGCAATTTTTTAAGACAGACAGCTAAGAGAATTAAACACGTGATGTAAGATTATTTCATTGTATTAACAGCAGAAGCTATAGATTATTTGTCTTAGCAACAAAAAAATATTACTCTCGATGGCAATAGATCCGAGCTTTGTTGCTGGTACAGATGAAAGTGCACCAAGGAAGCCCCCCATGGGTGTGCGTGCAACACCAACAACACAAACATCTGCAACAAGGACACCATGGAAGGTCAAATAAGTAGCTCAAACACTGTTAAGCATCTAACCTTCCATACATCACAACTCCAAATAAGAGTAAAAGAGGCCAAACACACAAAGTCAAGGAAGTAGAGAAGAAAAAGCACCTAGTATACGAGGAATCCAAATATCAAGATTCTGATATTCATAATTTACAGAGAAGCACAAAAAATGTAGAAAAGAAAACAATTAAAATCACTAGTTCTGCTCCAATAGATTATGAGAATTATTTGCTTGAATTGCCAGACGCCTCCTGATCTAAATCCACAGTCACAGATACATTCTTCGAACAATACAAAACTGCAGAGATTAAGAAATTATGTCAGCTGAAATACCTCGAGGCCTGATGGAGTCGGTTGAAGGAGCCATGATCTACAAAAACCGGATCTCTGTAACACGGAAAGTGGGAAAAATGAGATTCCGCTTGCTACCTTAAAGAAGTAAATATAGCACAAATTCGGCACAGTTGGAACACAAGTTTAATGTATGACCAAACATATCGGAGACAAAACTGCTTAAGATCCTCTTCACATCAAGATACTGTATCTCAGCAGATATATCCGATCTAATCCTTGAATAAACAATAGATAATAAAGATGGATCCGTAATGACGAAAACAGTACGAAAATGCAAACTGATTTGCTAATGCGTAGAAGGAATTCAGAAAAACTTGATAGAAACAGAAAATCCAAAATTTCACAATCTCAACCTCTCAGTCAACGGACACAGCCGAATCTATCAAACAGATTGAAGATCCGGAAGAAGATTGAGGATAAATAGGAGCGAATGACTCACCTGATTGTACGAAGGACCAACAAGAGAACCGGCAATCGAGCGAAGGGAGAGACAGGGAGAGGGGATAAACTGTGAGTTAGTGAGAAGACCAGACGATGGAGGTATTTATACAGGGGAGGACACGAAGAAAATGCGTAGCACGAGGTAGGAGACTGGAAGAGCAGCCACTTTCGACTTTTTTTTTTTTTTCCAATTAACAATTACTCCTAATTATTAGGGTGAACAGTAAATTACATAAAAGTATAAAACCCCTAATTATTGAATTTATAAATTCTCTTTAATGATTTTCAAAAACAAAGTTTAATTTATTTCAAAAAAAAAAAAATCTATTTCTAAAAACTTATGAAAACTATTATCTTAAAATTGATTAAGGTGGAGACAATTTTTTTTTATTGTTTATTACTATTAAGATAAGGAGAAGATGTCAAATGTTATATACGACTTATCATTTATTATATGTATTATATATATGTTCTAAAATTGGTTACATATGTTACATAGGTAAAATCTTATCGTATATAATAGGTAAAATATTATCTTATATAGTATTTAAAATCCGTTAATATCTTCTAAATATATATCCATATATAATCAAATTGGGTCAAATTTTATCTTATGAATATATAGATCATACTGATTAAATAGATTTAGAATAAAATTTTATCTTATGCATATATTAATTATTAAATCTTATCTTAAATAATAGTAGTATTTAATCAAATTGGATCAAAATTTTAATCAAATTTGGTTAATATCTTCTAAAAATATACCCCTATCTAATCAAATTGGATCAAAATTTATCTTATACATATATAGATATATATTAATTGATTGAATAGATATATCTAATTTTATCTTGTACATATATTAATTATTTCTTTAAAAAAATGTGATTGGTTCATATGATAACTTTTAAGAGAAGCAGTTATGTATCTCAACCGACTTCTCCTTTATTATATATAACTAGTGTATGCCCCGTTCCCTGCACGGGAATATATTAACACAATATTATAAAACTTCACTTATTATCTATAAAAAAATCCTATTATAAATATAAAAATAAATAAATATGAATTACATTATGATAATTAAACTAATAAGTGGAAATATAAGATTAAAATTAATCTAGATCAAAATAACTCATTCTCCTAAAAAATAATATAGATATAAATAAAATAACTATGAAATAATTAATTTTGATATAAATAATTCTTTCCACACTAAATAATCGATATATAAACCGTCCATATGCCAAATTTATATATATACCGTCCATTGGAAAGATTATTTATAATCCAGATGAAGATACACTTATATGACAATTTGTATATCTGTATATGCCAAATTTATTACTATTATTGTGTTTAATTATATTGATATAATTATTTCCTTATATAATATTTATTCTTGTATAATATATTCCATCTATTCAATTATATGAATTAATGGTAAAATAAAATAATTATTTTTAATTATATAGATTAAAACTATCTTATTATTTTTATTAGCTTTCCTTTTTGAAGGGAGAAAGTTTTGCGAGACGCACTCACGCGCCGCCACGTAGACAGATTCACTTACATGCCGCCACGCAGACTTCAATGCATCGGTTTTAGTATATGTATATAGATAATATAATAATAATTGATTTAACCTAAGAAAAAATATGATTCAAATCCGATTGTAAAGATCCTATATGTAATTTTCAAGGATCAAAAAGTATTCTGAAATCTGAACAAATGATATTTTTCTACCAAACATATTTATGTCGTCAAGTAGCATATTAAACAAATGAATTTTTTCTCAGATGACGGAGATATCAAGGCTTTCCAAGTAAGACGACGAAACCTGGAAAGATTTGTTTGGGGCCATTTTGGTAAATACTCCATAAATTATATAAAATCACCCACTAAATATTAAGTTTTTCATTTAACTACCCGTTAAATTTAAAATTACACAAACTATCTGTTAAATATAATTTGTTAACAAATCACCACCCATGAAATTATTCCGACTATATTTTATCAAAAAATAATACAAATGACTAATATATCCTTATTTTGAGGTACTCCGTATTCAACATCCACAATTCCACATATATACATAATAGTCGCATATTTATTGAAAATTCACAAATTTGACATCTTACTAGCATATGAATTATGATGGTGAGGTAAATAAATGTTTTTTTTTAATTCATCTAATTACGAGTTTGAGGTGGTTCAATGGTCATTGAATTAAAATTTGATTAAATCATAGGGAATTAGGGATAAATCGGTCATATTATTGATTAGATTGTGTTTAACGGGTGATTTTATGTAATTTTAAATTTAGTTGGTGGTTAAGTGAAAAGCATGATATGTATAGGTGATTTTTTATAATTTACCCAAACAATAATTCAAATCAGAAATGGCAGTCCCACCTGTTATTCAAGCCGAACGAGTCGAATATTGTTTGTTTATATTCTGTTTAGTTAGGATATGAACAAGCTCGAGCTGAGCCTAAATTTTGATTCGAGCTTTAAAATGTTCGCCTCGTTTAGGAAACCCAATGATAAGGATTTGAATGCAACTCGATCTTTGAAATGTGTTCATGTTCAGTTCATTTAGTAAATAAACGGGTCTAAAGTAGTTATACTCACTTATAAGATACGGAGGAATAGCTAAGGTAAAATTATAAATTATAAACCATTCGAACTATTCGAACTTGAGTCGAGCCGAACCTCAATTTGAATCGAGTTTAAAAATAAGTTCATACTCGACTCGTTTAACAAATAAGCGAATTCGAGTTGAGCTTTTTTCGAATCGATCACTGACCGTGTTCAAATTACTCAGCTCATATAACCGATAGAACCCTAGACTGTACCGGTCTCTCGCGTACAGTCTAGGGTCTCATCTCTGCCTCTAAATAACAAATTTATTATAGAGTTTCAAATTAACAAACGTTCAGTCGATCAATTGGATTCGGCTCTCAAGATTTGAAGTCAAAATATATATTCATAATTCAGTAATACAGTCAAGTCAAATTAGATATGTGGCCATCGAAGATTAGGGCTGCTGGTCTAATTTTTGCTAACGACGCCACTAATTAATACTTACATTATAATGGTTCGATCATACAATTTCGTTGCCTTTCAATTCCGAATGTAAAATTCTTTGATTGACTCATCTGTTGTGATTTTGTTTTTGGTGGTACGTACGTACACATACAGAAATCCTAATTAAAGTCGGGGCTTAATTTACTTTTCTTCTGTTATATCAGCTTAATGATCTTATTTGCGTCTTTCTCAAGCTTGTTCGTTGTTGTTTTATGTATTGTACCCAGTGATCCACTTCTCCGAGGACGTGGTCGTTAAAGAAAATTTTGTTTCTCATATTGTCTAAATAAGTACCCATAAAGATAGGGCAAGAGTAGATTTCTTGTTTGAATTAAGTTGTGAGAATATATCGAATGCGATTTTCTTATATGTTCTATTGGTCTTATTGGTATTTCATATTACACTTTGTATTTTCTGATCCATTTTCGCTATGATCGTAAGGGTTATTTGTCACTCGATAAATATGTGTTGAGTCTTTATCAATGTGATTGCAAAGAATACATGTTAGAAGTACGTCTATTCTTTTATTCCGTAGTCTTATGTTGGTGATATGATGGTCCAATAAATGATACTCCCTCCGATCGGAAATAAACGATATTTTGACTTTGGACACGTAGTTTTAGAAGCTAAAAACTATATAAAATCTTATTTATTTTAATTAATTTTTTTTTCATAATTTAATACCTATTACTAATAAGTATTAAATTATGAAAAAAATTAATTAAAATAAATAAGATTTTATATAGTTTTTAGCTCCTAAACCTACGTGCCCAAAGTCAAAACATCATTTATTTCCGATCGGAGGGAGTATGCAGTAATAATAAAGGTACCTTAATTAAGTCAAAATATTACAGTATTTTTTTAGAAAAAAATATTTATTGTGTATTTCTTTCCATTTATTTTCTTAATAGTTAAATGATAGATGGTGTTTAGAGTCAAAATAATTCAGCAAAACAGTCAAGTCAAATTAGAATGAGGCCATGGAAAATTAGGGCTGCTGGTTTAATATAAGCTACGCCAGTAGTTAAGTAGTAATATGCTTCAAAGTTCAATTTCGTCGCGTTCAATTCCATACACATAGTCTTGGCTTGACTCATCTTAGTCATCACTCATCAATAAGTAAAGCTGCAAAACGTTGGCCATAGATTTTTGGAATTACTATTCTATATATAATCATTAAACAAGAGACACTTTGTGCTAAAGGTTTATAAGTCAAAAATCAAAATGGCTATGTTAATTAACTCTACCTACCAAAAAAAAAAAAAACTACACCACCATGAGAGGCTTCCTAATATCTGAAAACCTATAAGAAATTAAAGAAAGCAAATTAAAGGTTTGTTTGGCAGTTTTTAATATTTTAAAAAGCGCTCAAAATTTAATCTATTTTGGATTTTCATAAAAAAAAAAATCATCTAAATTATAATAATAATAAGCTAGATTAAATAGTAGACGTGCCAAACAAACCCTAAATAATTACTTGACAACATATGTTCTAACAATACTTGAAAATGAGAGGGAAATGGATCTGAAAAAAATTACAACCTTGATATGTAAATATGAGGCCAATAGCTATAATAATTATGTTAAATATTTATGATAAAAAAAATTCAAAAATATATTTATGTTACAAATAACTAACCATATATATGTATAATTTTTTCATGAAAAAAACATATTTTGAAAAAATTATTTAAAGAGAAAAGATAGTTATGTGATAATAATAATTTTAATATTTTTAAAAATATGTTTCTTCATGAAAAATTATAAAAATATATATGATTAGTTATTTATAACATAAATATGTTTTTTTTTGAAATTTTTTATCATAAATATTTAATATAATTAATTTTGTGTCATACGTAAAGATGCATAGAGGGTTGTGAGTGATTTTGACTCCTCGTGTATGTATTAGTTAGTCAAAAGAATGCAGCTACTAACAATAAAAAGAGATTTTGACTCCTCATGTTGTGAGTGTTTTTTTTCTCTTTTTTTTTTTGTAACGACAACCAATAGAGAAAAAATAAAAGAGAAGCAATTTGAGGCCTCCGCAGTTATTCCCCATGAGTCAATCCTATGTTGTTTCTCCCGTTGATGACCACTTTCAGTATCCTTGTGTCTCCTCTCTGACTTCTCAATGGTGATTTGTGGTGATTGGTTGCTTTCCCTTACTTGTAAGATTGTTTCTCATGATGGTTTGTCCAGCCATCGAATTGTCCGATCTTCAGTACATTAGACATAGTTGTCTGGTATAATGAATCCTTACCTTCATCAAAAATAAAATAAAATCAAACAAAAAGAACAAGTTTGAAGTATATTATAGATTTCGTTATAAGGTCACTCTTGGATGATAACTGATGTTTCTAAAACTCGTGATCAACTCTTTATCAAAACCCAAGTCAGGTTAGGGCCGGTTTGACATGCTTACTATTTAATCTAGCTTAAAATTATAATTTAGATGAAAATTTAAAACCAACAACAAATTAGCTATCATCAAACACTTGAACTTCATAATTTTCGAAGTCGAACTCGAGTGCCACTACAGGGTGCATTGGTTTCTAGGGCTGATCTACCTTCTACCTTTACAAGAGAAGGGGAGGGAAGACGAGGCCATGATCGCGATAGGCCTATAATTCGACTCCAAATATACACAATACGAGTGGGAGCTCGAGGGGCTGCCTAGCTGATCTAATACCTATCCGCGATCTCCTACATTTTTCTTACTGTCTGGATTGTTGGCTCAAGAAGAAGTTCGGCCAGAAGGGTTCTTGGGTTCTGAACTCGGGTCTGAATTCCTTGAGAACCTTCGGGCTTGGGGGGCCATCCGGGCAGCCGAGATCAGGGAGCTTCCTTTTCACCATGTTGGCTTGGTGGCTACCCTCCGGGATTGGCACTTCAGGTACTGCAAATCGCAGCGGCTGTGGAGGCGCAGGGATTGGTGTTTGCAGCGGCGCGAGAGGGGCCATGAGCGAGAAGCTGCTGGGATTGGTATGCACGTGGGCGTGGCTATGGCTGCCGTGAGCGATGCCATGTTGCACATGGCTGCTGTAAGAAACGCCAGGCTGTCCGTGGATGTTGTGGACCATGCCATGTCCACGAGCGTCGTGGGCGATTCCATGTCCATGAGCAGCGCGGGCCATACCATGTCCATGAGCAGCGGTGTGGGCATGTCCGTAGTAGACTAAGTTGGTAGCGACTGCGAAAATAGAAGCGTCCCCTTTCGGGCTTCCAAGCGACTTCCTCTCAACAATCGAGACCTGGCCACAGCACTGATCTCTGATCGATGTGTCTCTCAGCATCTGGCTCACAGAATCTGTCCCATAATCGACGTCCTCTGGTGTGGCCTGGAAATGTGTACAACACGACAAATGAAACTTGCGTTTTCAGCTACAACTCAATTGCTTTAAGCTTGCACTCTATACAAAGTCGGGGTAAATTGGTAGAAACCGATCACCTGGAAATCAACTGGATACTCGACATTGGTGTACGGGGTGCCACACCCTTCGCTAAAGTTAAGCTTCAGCATAATCGTAAATGGTCTTGCTTTGATCATTTCCCTGCCAGCAGAAGAAAGATCAGATCACTATTTAGATTAAGACTTTAGAAGCTAGAACCAATGATAAGCGCACAACTCATAGGGGATCTCCCAAGACATGTGTCGAAAGTGAAGGTGTGTTATGGGATTCAATAGACAGAGCTTTAAAACGTAACGGTACCTTTTCAGAATGAATGGTTGCTTGCTAAGAATCGCTGTCTTTAGTTCCGGCCTACCAGGAAAAGAGATCTATATCGAAATTAGAAGAATCAGCCAGAGTTATCAACAAGAGCCAACGGCATTTTTAGATACTTTCTCAACTGTTTCGATAGAGATATTACAAAGATGAAAAGTAGATAAGTGGTACTGTGGTAGAGTTCTAGTCTCTTTACTGTTTTATAAATTTCTCTGTACTCCTTTCGAAGTTTTAGTGATATGTTTAATCTAAATTTTTTAGCAAAAACACGTACCTCGACAGATTTGATATAAGGCAACGGTGATCTGACCCCATGAACGCTAGCAACTCTCAGTGTCCACTTCATGTATCGCTTATCTGCAAAATAAAATTCAGCAAGTTACTCAAAGTCTCAAATTATGTCAAATCTGAAATTGATTAAAAAACTTGTGTATTAACTGCTTAAAACATGCCCTTTAGCTCAAGTCAAAAAAGTGATTGACAAAGGGAAAAAACAAAAGATGTAAGAAAACCAAAGAGAGCATGGGGAGAAGTTTAAAGATCGCTGATCTTCACTGACATACTTATGAAGTAGAGTAAATCACCTGATAGTCTCAGAAAGTGTGTCAGAACAACCTGGAAAAGATCAACCCGTACGAATGGAGGAATACGAAGATTTAGGCAATGCATTACCCCTGTCATGACCTGTATCGACAAAAAAGGGCTCATTAATATCCATAGAAGTGAGGTCACCAAACCCAAATTTAAAGTGCTTGTCTGTAATAACTTTTTATTAAAGCAGCAAAACAAAATTAGATCGTGGCAGCAAATAGTAGATAGGATAAACTGCAAACTGTAGGGATAAGAGCTCCCCTGGAAAACGTACGAGAGAGAGGACAGTAGAGAGAGAGGACAGTAGGCCATAACTTTGAAAAAATAAACTGATGAACCATTGTGATCATATTATCAATCAAATTTACCGTGTAAATCAATTTAATTTTGACGAAAAAGTTTTAAGCCAAATTGTTTTGCATAAAGAATGTTGATAACATTATGACTGACCAAGATCAGATGTCATCCATAAATTTGGCAGACTGGTTTTCCATTATCTTGAATTATTTCCATTAAATGATAACTTAGAAAATCAGAATCTCGTGCTTCCCTCCAATCTGAGAAGATACCTTGTCAAACAATTATACTAAATATCTACCTGAAAAAGGTTATAATGAAAAAAAGAAAATAATTTAGAGGATACCTTGTCAACAAGCCCGTGAATCACCAAACTTGCTTTCTCATCTTTAGGAGTTTGCTGCAAGGAGAAAAAGTCATTTTAGGCATTACTTGTTTGTGAAAGAAATCAAGGCAAAGCAACGTGGATCAACATAAGACTTGCCTGATCATAGAAACTAATGAAAATAGTACAATGCAATATTATACTTCTCCTAAAGCAGGTTTTTCATCTCAAAACATTAAATAGATCGATACTTTAATGTTGGTATATCAAATTGCTGGTCATAGGAAAAAAAACATCTGTGGTGATGATTCAAGTCCTAGACGCATTATAGTCCATATCAAGAAAACACTATACACAAACTAATCCTTTCTAACCAGTTGAGACAGTGATGAGTTCCTGTTTTTATCACTGATGCACACAACTGAAATTACACCCAAAAAATTAAGGCAAACAAATTTTTTGGAAATAGAAGCAAGAAGGGAAGTAATTTTACCTGGAGATTGACTATGACAACCTTCCCGCCATTACGAATAGCTTTCAAAGGGAGATCACAAGCAGGAGTTATCTGCAAGCTACAGGATTTGCAGAACTATTCATTAACCATGTATGCACAAATAGTCACAAATGAAAAAATGAATGGTACACATATTTGGAAACAACCTACCTTGTACCTAGACATAAAACAAGGTCTGTAACCTGAAAATGTTTCTCTGCTGTGGACATCTCCTTTGAAGGCAATTCATCCTACAAAGATAAAGTAATTTAAGTCAAGGAACTCGTTTAAAAAATTAATGTTTAAACATAACACGACAGTAACTATAAAGAGTACTCGCTTTTTTCCTGTTAAGGAATAGTCACATAAAACTTCTCAACACACCAAGAAAAGTCTATAATATTGTAATTAGGCTCTGATTGTCATAGAGATTTGATAGGGCCCCAATGTGGTACTGGTGACATAAGTGCTAGGTATGTGTATAATAAATAAAGGGATTTGACCTCCATTTGGAATTATTCATGAATTGTGAGAATTGCAATCAAAGGCTTTTCCCAGTGCATTGGTGAGAGAGAAGATTCCCTTCTCTAATGCTAACTTCGTGGATTTCACCTTGGAAACCTTTGGTTCCTAAATTGAGTGTATGAATTCTGATTGTGTTTATGTGTGCTCTTGAGCTCCATTAGAATTTTGCTAAGACTAATTAACGCCTTAATATTTATGCCTGCTAATAAGGTTAACAGTTAAAAACTCATAAGAGATTTTTTTTAAAAAAAATAGTCTTTTTTAAAAAAAAACTTATTTAAAAAAATCATGAATTTAAGTAGTACAGATGATCACATTGCCTTTACTATTTAAGGAAAGAAAGGGAATAGGCAAAGATAAAGCTATAAGAGAACATACAAGAACCAAAGCAGATCAATGGAATGAAATGAGAAAAGATGACGGAATGAAATGTTTGTGGAAGGAGGCAAAGCAGATCAATGGAATTTACCCATTCCTAAGGATACCAGACTGAATCTGAACAGTAAAATTAAGATCAGAAATCCCTGAATGAATCAACTAAGACGGAGAGACAGGAGAAAACTTCAACACACTCCTGTTGCCTGACAATTACAAGAGAAAATGTGTCCACTAGTCATTCAAATTTTCTCTACAGTGGTTGATTCATCCAAGGGTTTTAAATCTTAATTTTGAATTTCGTTCCCTCTTAGTACTTAAAAAAGTTATAATAAAAACTCCAGCTATTCAAAGGTAGCACTAGCACAAGGGTGCAATTCAAAAGATTTTGAAGTACACTCCTGTAGAGAATTCATAAACAGACAAGAATCAGATTCACAATAATTGCTTTCTCCTGTTCTTAAATGTTGCATTAAATAGTGGCCACCAGGGCATGCAGACTAGCAGCGTAATTCTTGTCAAAAATTTAAAATCAACGATATTCAAGCCACAGAAAGAAAGTTATAGTACCTCCCAATCAAGCACAGTGTCCCGCAGTCTTTCCTTACACTCGTGACTAGAGCAGCGACGTGCAGTCTTCTTCAAGCCAATAGTTTCCACTTCGAAATCCCGGATATACCTTCAAATATTTTAATCGAGTTAGAAATATTTAAGGAAATTTTCATTGTTAAATAAAGAAAAGATTGTTTCATGCTCAATCAAACCTAAAGAACAAGATAAAAAGAAAACAATAGGTTCGGATAACTCTTACTCTTTTCCACAAGTAGGGCAACTTTCCCTAAATGAGTTCCCATGCAGCTCAGCAAGCTTTTCTCTTGGTATACCAGATCGAAGATGCAGGCCATCAACATTCTTGAAATGGAAAGTAGGTAAAAGGGGAAATGTTAAACAGACAGCTGAATATCATCAGAGAGTAGATGTATTACGTAAATTATTTAATGTACTAGAGCTTGACATTGTTTAATTCACAAGAATATTGTATCCTAACAAGCACCATCAGAATTCAGGAAGAAAAAAAAAGGCTAACTTTGGGAATAAATTGCTTTCTCAAACACCTTGATTTAAGCCCACTGATCACAATTAAATCCAACAGATGCTTCTTCTAGTCTATAAATAAGAGTAAGTAATATCAAAAGGCACTCATCACAATTACTAACCTGGCTTATTACAAACTTCAGAATGCCGACTCTCACTAACTCAACCAGTGCCATATGTGTGAGACTCGGCATTGCACGGTCAAAGGGCAATGCAGCATCAGGAACACCTTTCCCTTGGCGCTGTAGATGAAACATACTACTTATAATCATATAATGATCAAACCGTTGACTGTCATGGATAAGAGAGTGAACACCAATAATAACAATATAATGGTTTTACCTGAAGAGTCCAAATTCCTTTAGGGCCTCTAAGAGAACTAATTAAAGAGGATTTTTCTCTTCAAAGATAAAGGCTCACAGAAAGTTTCATAGCAAACTATGGTTTTACCTGAAGAGTCCAAATTCCTTTAGGGCCTCGAAAATCAGGTAACCCACAAGAAGTTGAAATTCCAGCACCTGTAAATACCACTAGATGCTTGCTCTGCACCAGGAGCAAAAACCATCTTAGATATACAAGGGAAATAAATCCAAAATTTGTTTCTTTTTATGATGTTATAGTGATTATTAAGCTGTTTACCTCTAATATCATTCCAGCCAGCTGCTCTATCTGCCAAGCACACGGGAAAACAACTAAAATTACTGAAATGCATCAAGATGTACTCTCATAAAGAAAACAATGGAACGAAACAACTAATATACCATCTAGAGTATAAATAAGGATGATTCAAACTCCATTCTTTTGTGAGATATTGTCTGTATTTCCATTAAAGGATTCTTTTTTAAAAAGAAAAAAAATTACACATTTTTCAAGTACAAGTACAATAAAAGACTAAAAGTTGCCCTGCCAAAATCCCCTATCTTTTAGCAAAGACCTCATATAATATGCACATCCCCCTGCCTCCCCTGTGTCCATTCCCACTCTCCTGTGTAGAACACACCCAACTATTGTATCCCACATGTATCCAAGTTCATTCCATAACCAACCAATAAAGCCAAGAGGAGTTAGCAACTTGTTGTGAAGGAAGACAATCCATGCTTTGTCAGTAATGGCATAAATTCCACATCAGCTAAAGTTCCTATCTTGTAACCACTAAACTACCATAACAAAAAGAATAACTGCATCTAAATTTTGTTTGGTAGCACAAATAAGGGGTCCCACTCCCACTCCCACTATCCTAACCTCCATCTTTATCACAGATGTTCATACTAAACCATACCCACAAGGCCACAACTACTTAACCAATTGGATGTGTTCAGACTTGAGAACACTTAACCCCATGTCTAACTTTTGTCTTCTTTACTTCTGAGTTTCCCCTATAAGATACTTCTTATCTTCCTTCCTCCTTCAAGTTTAACAATCTCTTTAATCCAAACTATCAGCTGCATTTTTCTCCCCGTCCATAGGAGGAAAAGCCTATAAATGATTTATCACTCTCGAGTACATCCTACAAAAAGACTCAGGTGTATAAAATGCTTTGCCAACACAGAGTAATTCTAACTCAAATGCACCTATTTTTCTATCCAAGTACACATCCAAAACAGCATAAAGCCATAGATAAAGTTACATTAAGAAGCACAAACATCTAGTGAACCAACTTAAACCAGAAGGACAAACACCGATAATTTTCAGCTAAACTGGGAGATCCATCACTTTCAACCATAACACTGGGACATTAGCCTAATCAAGCTATCTAGCCAAATCAATACCAATCGGGGAAGGATAATGGGAAGACTATTGGAATCAAAGAATAACTTCACACCCTTCTCTGCAAACTCGTGCATTTCCACTGCTTGATATAAGGAAAAAAAATGCCAAAAAAATACAATGACAGACCCAAAATGTACAAAATAAAATGAAAAACACCCAACTCAACCCAAAATTTCCATTTTCACAAATTAAGGGTTAAAAAACAAATGCCCACTGAACCCAGTCGCTGAACACTGCCCTAAAACACCATCACAAAAACGAAGATAAAATTAAAAAAATGAAGCTGTTCCCTCAAAGATCAAGTGATAAATCCACAATTTCAAAATCACTGTTTGATACCCAGATGACTCAACAGACCGCCCAAAGCGCCGATCACTAACAAGATCAAAATTTGACTAAAACAATGCGGAAATCGCACAAACCCACAACGGAAAAACGAAGGGAGACCAACTGGGTAGCAAGAAAAGTGGGGGGAACGGCGGAAATTGGAAGCAAGAGACATTAATAATTGGAGGGTGGGGGCGTACCTTTTGCTGTAAAATGACAGGGGGGTCGAAGATCTCCGACATTCCGAGGGTGCCCACATCTTGTTTGAAAGAGAGCTTCTCTGCGTAGCCCAGAGACATGGCTGAAGTGGGTTGGGTTTTTGCCGGCTTTGGAAAAATTCGTCGTCACCCCCTTTTTTTTCCTTTTTTTTTAGGGGTTTTGTCTGTGTTTGTGTTTGCGAGAGGGGGGAGGGGGGGATTTGGGAAGAGGGACAGCGGTAGGACCAGATTGAAATTGAAATCCACTCTCTCTGTGGAGGACGAAGAAGTGGGGGGAGAGAGAGAGAGAGAGATGGGGGGTTACAGTTTGCGTGATTATTTTATGTTCTCTGCAACTTTCGTTTGTTGTCTCTCTCACTCCACAACTCACACAGCAGTCAGTAGTCATCTCTCGTTCATTACTCCTCACCTCAGCTAGACTTGTCAAAATGCGATCCGATCCGATCCAACGTTACCCGTAAAATATAGGTTTTGAGTTTTGACATTATATTTTGACCCAAAACCTAAAACGAGCCAAATCTATTTAACTCGTAAATTTTTGGATTAGATTAGGTTAACCCATAGATCACCCGTTTATAAAAACCGTCATCGTATTCAGCTTAATCTGATAAGTGTTTCTTGCAATAAAGTTCAACTTGTACTTTTAATTTATTTTTATGATGTACAAGACATCCTTATAAACATAACATTATCTAGTTTACTGAGTTTTTATCGGCCTCTTAATTTATCAAACAGGTTTGTCGGATATTTCAAACATTAAAAAAAGTGCATTTGTATAGTGATATTTCTTATACTAGTAATTAAAAGGATTGAATATTATTGTTTATTATCAATTTGACTTTATAATTTAATACTAGACTACGGGTATTGCAACATACGACGTATATAAAAATACATATTAATATTAATACAAAATTAATTACTTCTTTTTTGATAAAAATAAATATGGAGTATAAAGTAGCAATTGGGTAATATGATGATTTTAGCTTTTAGAATTATGAAAATAGTCCATTATTATAAAAAAAAAAAGTGAAAATTTGAGGAAATGTACCATTTTCAAGTTTGTTTTTAGTAATTATACCCTTTAGTTTTTCTTTTTAGTAATTATATCTTTTTAGGGTGAATTTTACCTAAATACCCTTAAGGTAGAATTTTTGTTTTTTTTTTAAATTAAAATAAAAGTAATAGATAGAGATAAGATTTTATCTTTTTAAAATTAAAATAAAAGTAAATAGTTTATGGTTTAGATTGTAGATAAGATTGTTTTACTTTTTGTTCAGATTATTGATTTGTACGTACAGACGCTACTTCTTCCATGAGTTACAGGTAATTAAATTTTGATTGTAACATATTGTAACCGATTGTAACCCTAGAGTGCTACAAGAAATTTAATTATTGTAACCATTATTCTTGAAACCTTATTATTCTTGTAACCGTTATTCTTGAAACTTAATTATTGTAACCATTATTCTTGAAACCGTAATTATTGTAACCATTATTCTTCAAACCTTATTATTCTTGTAACCGGGTAATTGTGCATGTAATTGTAATCTAAATACACACGATAGATTGTAACCACTAACCAAGTAATTGTACCTGTAATTGTAATCAATATAGTAACAATATTGTAATTAACTAATTTTGTTGTAGGGTAATTCGATTCTTGTAATTATTTATTTGTATCTAGTTTGTATCGTAACTAAACTCATTGTTAGGGTTTTTATTGGTTACAAACTTACAATATATATACACCATGCATAGTTGTGGGAAGGAGGGTTGTAATCAATGGCCGGCAAGATATAATATACTTGTAATCAATGATCGACCGGCAAGATAGCAATATATCAACCATATTACAATCTCAGTTACGGCTATATACGTTCTAGCCTAGTCTCGATCGATTACGGCTCCCAATTAAATCGAAGTGATAATATCCAAATTAATTTTTTGATTTAAACGATTGGTAATCCAAACATATATCCGACGTAATTAAGCTGGTTGACTCTATACAATCCTACCTGTTACTTGTACGTATTTGGCTTCCAATTCCAACTGTATTCTTAAAAGCTTCAAACAGTCTTAATGATTGAAACTAGTTTGAAATGGCCCCAACTGATCATAACTCATACTCGTAATTAGTCCGATTTGATTACGATTATACATAAAAGATATAACCATGAATCTTCAATCTTGTAACTTGATTTTGATTGACACTTACAGAAGTATCAAAATAAATTGATGGTTGAGAAAAACGTATTGAGCGTTCAGTCCTAGTTGTAATCAATTTGTGAAGAAGGAGTTAGTTAGACGTGATTTAAGGAAGTTATTTTTAGGGGCAAATCAGTCATCAATAACAAAAAAGGTACAATTACTAAAAGAAAACTTCCATTGGTATAATTACCAATAAAAAAATTGAAAATGGTATATTAACCTAATTATCCCAAAAAAAAAACAGTGTTCGTGGCCCGTTAGAAGAACAAGAAACGATCAATCAATTCATAAAGCCAAATAAAACTTGGAATGTAGAAAAACTAAAAGACTCCCTCCCTTTGGATATTGTCGAGAGAGTCGCTGAAGTTCATATTCCTGCAAATAAAATTGAAGATAGACTATACTGGAAACCACACAGAAGCGGTTACACAGAAGCGGTTGGTTTTCAATAGCTAGTGATCTAGACCACATAACGAGAACTAGAAGAACCAGCTTGGATCAACTCGTCTGGATTTGGAAAATTGATTGTCTGCCGAAAATATAAAAAAATTCCTATGAAAAAACCTACTAAACGGAACATCGACAAAGATTAGACTCCGAAATAAAGGAGTTTATGTACCACTGGAATGCCCTCTATGTAACCAAAACGAAGAAGATACTACACACATCTTCACGTTTTTTCATGGTTTACTGTCGACCATAGGACTCGTGTAGATTTAGCGAGGTGATGATTTATGCTCGCCTACTGACTTCGACCCTCATGTGTACCCTCTACACTTTTTGCCGATGTTCTTTCGTACCCTCAACAACCTTTGCCGAGCCTCCTTTGTACCCTCAACAACTTTTGCCTAGGTCCCTTATTTAGATCGTCCTCTCCGAGATTCGACAGATTTTTCAAACGACGACTCCAAATAACCGTTGAATTTCATTCGATAATAATCCAAATTGGTCGACGTACGAAAGTGAGTGTCGATTAATTCGTTCCTTGATAAATTTCACCGATTTTCGACAATTTCGAGCACAACAATTTATTCGACAAATTTAGGTTTTTTCAATTCGATCTGATTCGCAGATGAGAATTTTGGACCTTTTTGCAATTTGTTTGAAAAAAAAAATGACCTGCATAAAATTATTTAAAATTGTCTTAAAAATAGCCGTTTTGGATTCTTATCTAAAGCCTCGCTCTATTTTTCTTCATAATTTTATGATTTTTTTAGTCTAAATTAATTTATGAGTCCAAGGTTTCTTGTTAATTATATTTGAAGTCCCATTTATTTTTTTTTTGTTTTTGATTTTTAGACATTGTATTGTTATTGGTTTAATATGGTAAAGTTTGTACATGAAATTATAAATTTTAAACGTATTATTTTTTGTTCAAATTTGATAGTTCGTATTATTTTTAGTCATTTTTTTTTATAAAGTAGGCAACTTTGCACCATCTTCCCTAAGTTTGAAACATTATTACTTTGAACCGATTTCAATCGGGATGGCTATATACACCTATTGCAGGTGCTATATGCACTCTAGTCGGGTGGATCTAGGATCTGTTTCACCCATAAGATGACATCTGTCTATCAATCATTACAAATTATAAAAAAATACACGAACGAATTTAGGATCCGTTCGTGTTTTGGGATCTGACTAACCTTTTTTTTGTCTTCCATCCAGCTTCTACTCTTTCTTCTTCTTCTTCTCCTCTCTCTCTACCAAGGGCGGATCTACCCTTGTTGTTGTTGTTGTTTTACTTTTGTCGATATTCTCTTTCCCTCGTTTCTTTTTCATTTTTGTTTTTGCATTTTAATTTATTAGGACATATTAAGAATCCGTCCTTTGAAATTTTTTAGATCTGTTTGTGTATTTTTTCTACGACTTTGATAATTACTGGACATGTATCGTGCTATAGTTAAAACGGATCTATGATATGTCCGTTATAGTGTATATAGCTCCTGTCTTCGAGGCATATAGCACAATACTCATGTGATACAATAACCAAATAACTAATTCCCATTGATGTTTTTCCACAAAATGATCAAAATCCAACAAGGATTTTTTTTTCAAAAAAAAAAGGGATAATTCACTCAACCACAAAAGAAAAGAAAAGAAACAGCAAGCTATGTGAGCCAGAGCCAAGGAAAAACCTTATACATGCATACTATATATGGGCAATGCCACTAATCTAAGTTCTCTTTTAACCAAAAAAAACACCTAATCTTAGTTTTCATGGGGAAGATCAAGCCCCCTTGGATCTCGAACCTTGGATAGTCTAATCAGTCTTAAAATGCTCAAAAATTAGTCAGCTCATTGAGTCATTTAGCCATCCTCAGCTCTTACTACTCAACCTTCTCTTCAGCTCCTCAACCATCATGTTTCTGGGGACAGCTTCCTCTTTGGACAGCTCTATATCCTTCACTTTAACTATGCCTTCATTCACTTCCCGCTCCCCGACGATGACCATGAATGGAATTTTATCCTCCTTTGCGCGGTCTATGTGCTTCATTACCTTCTTGTGCACCATGAATTCTGTTTTTATTTTTGCGCTCCACAGTTCGCTCGCCAGCTCTGCAGCCAGAGATAGATCGTCCCCAAGAATACTAACCAGAACTTGGGTTTCGCTTCCTCGTACCACCTGTCATTTCATGATGCCACAGTGATTAGATTATGCAGTTGCCACCTTCCAGGGTGGGGCCCCAGCCGAAATGATCAAAATCTACTAGTGATGTATCTGTATTTATAATTATACAAGACAACATTTTTATCGATTTCCTATAAACTAATCATATTCCATCGGAAGCAAGAAAGCTAGAGCTAAAACAACAGCCAGCCAGAACAAATTAATGTAAGAGTCATACTAGTTATGTACATGTTGCTTAACGATTATTCCAAAGGGCACAAACTGTTGCCACCACTTAGTTATGGAAAGCTTGGGAGTTTTCTCTATGTTAAGCCAGATGCAAAAGTCAAGCTCCGTGGAAGTCTGGAAGGTCAGTGATACTCCAATTAACAGCACAGTTTTTTTCTTGTTTTTATCAAGCTGAAGATTCTGATGGAAATGATTTTAACATTTAACATTATTAAGTACTAAAACAATTTTGATCCAGAAACAGGAAGAGGACTCCACTGCATTAGGATTGTCAAGAGTTAAATGATATCCATAATCCATCCACAGCTGGCACTTCTACTACAGGACCGCATCCCAAGCTGAAGCTAGCCTTGACGTATCATGCCTTAATGTAACTATATCGTATTTATCCAGCAATAGCAAAGCAAACAACCAAGAATTCTCACTGTTTAAAGAGAGCATTGTCAATCGTTACCTTGTCTTTGTCGTCCTTGATTTGCTGCTCCATTATGGCATATACACGTTCAATACCAAGACTGACACCTACAGCAGGAACTGGCTTTCCACCAAACATAGAAATAAGATTGTCATAACGCCCACCAGCCGCAATCGAACCAACCTAGGGAGTATATTCAAGATTTCACATCATCAGCACTCAAAATACCATCTGAAGGATGTATGCACATCACATCACACAACATAAACACTTCCATCTGAGAACCAAATAGCATAATATTATCAGCACTCTCTTAAAGAAAATATTGTTAATTAATACTTTTCATAAAACTAATGATTCTCAAACTCAAAGTAATCATATTTTCCCTCCATCCAAAAGCCTGTAAAGACAATTGCATTTAATCCATTCGAGAAAATATCAAAAAAGGGAAGGCAGACATAACTTGTAGCCAAAATAAAATATCACAGCAGGAAGTAACTTTGGCAGCATTAGTCCCATATCTTCAATTCTTCATGGAACAATAAAGAAAAAGGATCAATCAAAGTATCACAAATCTTTTCATAAATACGTAAATGCTTTCCTATTAATCTGCATCTCAAAAAGGGAGATCTTTCCAGAGGGGTTATGGGAGAATGCAGCCACCCAATAGGAGAAAATCATACACAATCACTAGTCAGAAATGAATCAGTTACATAAAGACAATGCTCAATGCTTTTATAGCAGAAATACAAATCACCAAGGGCAACCTGCTATGAAAATAAATACCTGGGTCGTGCCCTTGAAGACTGCCTCAAATATCACTCCGGTATAATAATCCAGTCCTCTAGCAAGACTCAAGTCAAAAACCACTCTGTCAACGCATTTAGACTTGTCAAGAGCTTTAAACAAAATCTCCAATTCATTCAACGCTACAACTGATTCTTTATTCTCCAAAAACTTGCTCCCATCTTGCTTAAGCTTAGATAGAAGCTCAAGAGGGCGTCCGTTTTCTATCACAAATTCACCTATCTTATCAGCGGTCTCCTTGGTTAATCCCTTCTCATAGACCTGCACATGATAGCATAAAGATATTCCAATGAACATAGAATATGTAAAATGTTTCTTCCCCACAAAAGAAACAAGATTTGAATTGCACTGACCAATTTCATACATTGCATTGTTTAGTAGGAATCTTCATGAATAATAGCAAGGATTAAAATTGGAGAGAGGGAATGCATAGGAATTACTATCCAACACAACACATTAAAGCTAAGAACAAAGAAATTCACAGTCATTAACAAACAAGAATGGCGAGCACACACTTAAAAAAAAAAAAAAAGAGCACGTGATAGATATAACCTACCATCTCATTTTTTACTTGGTCCAGTGGTAGCTTGTCCAATTTGTCAATACTGGAACAAATGGTTCTAAATTTTTCAGGAGGAACACCACAAATATCCAGCATCCCATCAAGCAACTTCCGATGATTCAGTTTTACCTGCAGAAATATTTAGTAAGCATAAATCAAATGCCATTAGGACTTGCATCTTCTTAAAAGTCAAGGAAAACCAGGAAAACTATACAAATAATCAATCCTGGCTGCATCTCTACAAACAAGGCAACAATATGGAAAAGGGGATAAAATAATCAAACCAAGAACTATTCGCACACCTTAGCACATGCATTACAGCTAGAAATAGTGTGCCAATGGTAACATTCAATGAGCTAGAATACTTGTTATCCTGGTTTATGATATTTTTAAAATACACAAAATGTAGCTTCTCAATGTTGCACTCGGTCAACATAAATATATGCAAATTTGGATTGTAGAATATTGAAGACATTGCATTAGGAGGCAAAATTTTGAGGAGACAGTACCTCATAATCCCCTATTTTCAACTCATCAAGAAGCTCAGTCAAAATTTTGACAATCTCAAAATCAGCAGCCATCTTCTCATTTTGACCAGCAATGTCAAAATCACATTGATAGAATTCACGATACCTTCCTTTTGATGGATTATCTCTTCTGTAGACCTTTGCAATTTGGTATCTTTTATATGATGTAAGTCCATTCATTGCCACATACCGAGCAAACGGAACAGTCAAGTCATACCGTAAGGAACAAAGCTCACCACCCTGCAAACATGGTGATAAGCAAGCAAAACAACACAAGTTTCATATTATAGTTTATTTTTTCCAATTTATTATGATATTCAAGGCCACTAATATAACCAGATTACAGGTTAGCATTGGAATAACTTGGTTATCACTATCAAGTCCTATCATAAGGGTCACCACTATACGAATAAGTAGCATGTCTTACTTTACAACATTAAAAATAAAAGGCCTTAGTTTACATAGAATTACTTTGGTTTGCACTAGATATCTCCAAGGGAACACTAAGTGCAAGGTTTTAAAGATGTATCAACCTAAAAAATTATTAGTGTAGTATTTGCAATATCACAGGATTCATAAAAATCAACAAGTAAAAAGATTACATGGATTAAGTATTAAGAATATTAGGTCAAATGAATCTAGCCTACAAAGCAACTTTACAAAGGGCATGAACTTCAAATGAGTTTTTAATCAGCACGATTTATGAGTAAAAGAGCACTAGCAAGTTAGTTTAATCAAGCAAAGGGACTGCATGATAATTTTGATGCATCAGACCCACATTTCACATTTGTCAGCATAAAGTTATTTTCAGACAGACGATCACTGCCTTAATTGATGATGAGATTACTGATCATATGCAGATGTGTGGTAATATGTGACTATTACTTTCTTATGCGGTTAATGGCTTTTCTAATGATGGTTATTAGTTATTACAACATAATACCCTTTTTGTTTACAAAATCTGTTTCATATTGCAAGTAAAATGATTTGAAAACATGTTTTTATGATGATTACCTCATTGTTTGATCAATTCATGGCATGAGATTTAAATAACCTTTTTTCTTTATGACAATAAACTTCTACCTTTACTTTGAAACCTTTGTGTTAAGGTAAATCTCTAACTGCCAGTGATATGCCCTGAATGCTATCTCCAGTTTCTACCTTTGCAAAGCGCTTATTTTTTAAAACCACCTAATAAAACTGAAATAACAAAGAACCACCAGTATAATACCTTCCAAATGTCACTCATCCCTTTTAACTGTGTTAAATTTCTACCAAAACATTTAAAATGAGAAAGAAATTCACTTTCTTCTCGCTGCCATTGAACTACTTTATGCACTTAGAGGAACCCACTAGCCATGGTGTGTTGGGACGCCAGGAACTCCCTTACTTTTAACAAGTAATCACTTCCTCCCATGTTATCACCACTGTCACGAGGTTAATTGAAATCATTCTTCCCAATGACACCATCACCATTCAGATAGGTATCCCAACATCAATTTACTACCACAAAAATCTCGGCTTGGACCTCTCACAAAGCTTCACTCTTGATACCTACTAGCCAATCCTTGCAATTACTTTGCACTCATCTATCTCTAAGTTGTGAGTACTTTATGGTTTTCCATCTAAAAAACGTATCCAAACTTTCTCCTGCATCTAAACAAAACCTTGAAATCCCCGATAATGTCAAGGGGATAATCCAAGTCTGTACATTTTTCATTGTTATTTTGACACAAAAAAAGAAGCTCTCAAGAAAATCAGCACAGACAAGGAGCAGAAAAATGGAACTAACAGAGACTCGGAGAAGCAAGAAGAATCTGTATCAGATGATGGCATAGGCTACATAGCAGAAACAACAAGAACACAACAGGAGGAAAGAGGAGAAAGAGAACTAATAGAAATCAAGCAAAGAACAGGTGGACCTGGTGGTCACAACAGGAATCACTAGGAGAATCACCAGAGGACAGAAGCACATGGGCAAGACTTGGGATATATGTGGTAATGATCCTTTTTTTTTTGTGGAAGCTTAGCAGCTAATTAATGTTCATTGCAAAATGCATACAGATGGAAAACAATTGGATAGGTTACTAGATCAGGAGGCTGAATAATAATAAATATTATTATTAAGATAGGCTTAAACATCAAATATTAAAAAATGAAAGATGCCTACAGAATCTAGGGCCCAACTTACAAAAGCTAAATGAACTTTCATGCAAAATGTTCAGATAGATAGGATATAGGCAGACACAATTTCAGCACAGAAACAGAAACCTATCGATCATTTCAATAACTGAACATCAGAATCACTAAAAAAAGCTACAGAAAGAACCAGGTCTTTCAAACCAGAGTGTTACCTGATCAGCCAAATCATAAATCAGTTTTGAATCTTCCCCGTATTTTCCTGTTAGTGTTTCTTTCAATTCAAAAGCAGGAGTATCAAGAGCCATTGCACCGTGTCTCTTGAAAACATCAGTTATTGTTGCAAATGCAGTTTCTCGCACAGCCATCTGTTCTTTGGCAAAATCACGAGTACCCTGGCCATTCCAATATCAAGGAGATCTTGAAACAGTTAAGACACAAAAAGGGGGAAAGTGAATGAATCCGCTATATGCCCATACAACAAACAAAGCCAACCAACATGGATTAGACAAAGATGACATGCAGATAAACTTTTGGTAAGTTAAATATTCATGAAACGAAATTAGATCCACTTATAAAGAACTTGTTTAATTCTACTAAAAAAATTATGATTTTAAGTATTTATCATTGGCATGTAGATGTTCAAATTTCTTCACTTCAAAGTCATAAGAAGATATCTTAGCAGTTATGAATATCAACAATCAGATTAGTAAGTGGTTGATTGCTGTTACAAAAGGCCAAGTTCAGATTAGTAAGTGGTTAAAAGTGACAAAAGAAATTCCACAATAGTTACAAAATTCATATCTCCAATGGCAATCAAGAAATTCCCACAAGTCAGACGCTACTTAGAGATAGTAACAATGGTGATTGACTTGAGAAAACAATGAATGCAAAGAGAATTTCATACTACGGAATCACACTACTTTCATTAATACTATGAAATACATAAGAATCCAAGAAGGCAAACCATATCACATTTATCACCCACACATTCACGTGTAACAAGCCAGCTCAATTGCAGAGAGTAATTCAAATTAGTATTGTACCTTTGGAATCTTGGGGAGTCTTCTGCTTTCATTGCTTTCCAAGAGATCTTTGATTTTCTGTACAAAATCATCAAACTCCTTACCCTTGGGGTTCAAAATTGATTGAAAGCACTCTGCAAACTTCGCAAGGCGTGCAAATTCATCAAGTCCATCCACAGAAGTACACAGCAGTCGTTCCTTAATAAGTGGCATGATGGCATCAGTCCCTTTCCCCAGAACCTTTTTCTTCTTCTTTTCCCCCCTTTTCACCGGATTTTGGTTTCCACTGCTTGCATCAACCTTGACAGCACCTACTTCTCGAAGCAGATCAGCAGACTCAAGTGAAAGAACTGCCATTGCCATCTCCCAAGACAAAATAGTCCTCACTAGCCCCAGCAGCTCATGAGATGAGTGCAAAAACTTAGCATATTGTTCATTCTGAGCTGCTTCTGAAACTATTCTGGAAGCTCTGCTCAAATCTTCACCGGTACCACCGTTTGCAACCAATAAACGCCTCAAATTCGACTTCAACACATCATCCACAACTGCATCCACATTCGCTTGTGCCCGGTTTAAGCTGCTCTTTCCGAAATAGAAGAGTGCATTCACCAATGCTGATAGGGATACCATATATGATTCCTTAGTTCCTCTTGAACCGCTATCCTTATCAGCTGAATTTAGCTTGATCCTTGTTCTTGAGTGCACCTTCCTAAGCTCTTCCCTGAGCGACCCATGCACAGAAGGGATGCAAGATACACCACTTACATCATTCTTACCAACCAATTTCGAGCCATTGAGCAAAACCTTAAGGTTGCTAGCGACAGCAGCATCGTCTTTCAAGGTAAATCCATCACCTGAATCCAGAAAATTGAACGCAGAAACGTTGGCTCTGGAAGCCTCGCAAGACAAGGCAGCAACCAAATCTGCGACACTGCAAAGAGAGGAAGTTTCATGGTCAAGGATCGCGCAGATCCCATCCAGAGTATCAACACATGAATCCAAAACGGATTTCTCTTCAACTGTGACAAGAGGAGGTACATCCTGAAGAGAATCGTTGAGGATTTGGGAGATGAAATTAGGGAGTTGAGCGCAAATGCCATTGGAAGAGGAGAGCAGAAGCTTGTTAAGGGCGATGACAAGGGAAGCTCTACGTTGTTCTTCGATTAGGAATTCGGGATATGTGATTTGGTATGTTATCTCTGCCGCTGGGGAAGATGGAGAGCAAGATAGCTTTTCGAGAGCAGCTGAATCGATCTGTACACGAGACAGGTTGTGAGCAATGGAGAAGACAGAGGCTGAGGTGAGAGAGGACCCTTTCCCTCCGAGTGTAACGGAGCTTCTTTCCGCCATTGTTCCCATCATTCAAACCTGCATTCCAGTAAATTAGCTACTGAACTATCATCTATCATGCCTGGTGTTAGCTGTTAAGCTTGAAAATTGAAACTCAATTTTATATAAAATCTGTACAAACTCAATGTAATGCAAATTGAAACTCGATTTATATACTTAACAAAATTCAAACTTGAATAGTATCTTTGTGAGATATTATCTTACAGAATATGTAAAATGTCGACGATAGGCATAAAAGCATGATTAGTTCCACACCCTTGAGGGTGCGGTAAGACGTCTAAGAAGATCGGAAAAGAGATAAGAGGAGTATCTACGGTATGTAAATGCAATACAAGTTAAAACATCTGCACATACAAGGACAACTATGGTCTTGGCAAATGTCAACCACTTGAATCTAAAAAACGGATGATTGAAGACTGAATGACTATCTTGAAATTTTTATCAAACAGCAGGTAGGATTGTAGGTCGTAGAACTCAAATTTATCAAATAGCATGTAGAACTCAACTATCAAACATCAGGTACACTTGAATCACACATTGAACATCAAAGGATAAGGAATCTCACATTGAACATCAAAGCATAAGGAATCTCAAGTAGGTCTTAATTAGCAATTTCAAACAGGGGGCCAAACTGCCAAAGAGGGTAGAACCGCAGAAAAGAAAACCTAGACGCGATTGAGCAGCGAAATGGACGGGATGAGTCATGAGCACGAGTGACCAACTGAACATACCTGCAGCGCTGCACCGGCCACGACGGAAACGGAGTCGCCGGAGAAGCGAAATCGACGAGCTCGAGTGGACTGAGAGTTCAGGGTTCAGGGTTTGGCGGTTCGGCCTGGGACTTTGATGCGCTTCAAGTTAGACCAAATAGGCAAGCAAATATTATATACTCTGATATTTTAATTTTAAAAACCCGGTCTGAACCGAGCCAACCATAGACCGATTCGGTCCGCGTCCCCCCCCCCCGGGAATTCTTAGCTCAGCCCTTAACAAAGCGTTTACACAAATATTTGTGGTACAAAGCATTTAAACATGGCACTTGCAGATATCACAACCTATACCTTATCAGGATGAAGTTAAAACAAATAAATTTGTTGTATTGTTGTGTGATCAGTTGAAGAAGATCAAGAAAAGAGGGCAAACATGAGCGTCAACCAGCTCAGCCTTCCATTCTCCATCAACCAACATGGATATGGAGGAGGAAGACCCCATTGTTTTAATACGCTCTCTCCCTGCAGACCCCCTCCCACCCGCCTCCATTGCAGAGTGAGAGCTGTCAAGGAGGAAACCAAAACCCCTTCTTCTTCACCAGCAGACGAAATCACCCAGAAGTACGGCCTCGAGGCCGGCCTTTGGAAGGTTAGCTTCTTTCTTCACGGTTAATCCCACCCCCAATTCGCAATTTCTTCTCATTATTTTGAGATTCTGCACTCTTTTGTTTCTTCTATTGGATGGGTATAGATCCTAATTTCACCCAATTTCCGCCCCTTGAAGATTGTAATTCCTCTCAATTTCAGAATTCAGATTGGTTAGCTGAGTTCCGAGTCTTCTGACGGTTTATCCATTCAATTGGGTGGTGGACGTGGAAACAGCACTGACCCCATAAACCTTCAGTGAGAGTTGACCCGTGATTGAAATTGTGGTGACCCGTCTGAGGAAATTGGATACTCATACCAACCTGATTTAGTTCCCATTTATCTCGCAGTGGATTATTTTCACAAATTTGGCTTCCAACATAATCGTTTTTGTTTTGAATTAACAGACTTGCAATCATGCTGATAAGTTATAAACATATGGATAAGATATTAAATTTAGTTTTTCGTGCGCACCAAACAAACCTAAAATGAGTTTTTCTGCGAGTGAAACCGTCGAAAACCTTAAAAGCTGTCATGCCATCTTTGCTGTGACAATTTGTAACAATTCACTAATCGGAAAAGGGATTCATGTGGCATTTGGTTGACATAATGTATGCATGTTTTATGTGTATGGGCGATCTTATGTAATATTTTCCTGAAAAGCTTATGTAATATTTTTCGGTTGTGTAAGAAAAGCTTGGAACTCAGAAGATAGTGAAACTGATTATATGAATAACGCAGATATTCAGCTCAAAGGAGGAAGGAAAAGGAGAAGGAGAAGGCGAGGGGGAAAAGTCGAAGGGGGAGCAAGCAAAGGATTTGCTTGCAAAGTATGGAGGAGCCTACTTGGCTACTTCCATCACCCTCTCTTTGATTTCATTCTCGCTCTGCTATGTTCTCATCAGTGCTGGTGTTGATGTCCAATCTTTGCTTCAGAAGGTAATTTTTTACTACTTTCCGTGTTTCTTTTAGGCTGTTTGAGGGTTAGAGAGAAAAGAGGATGCTGTGTTTTTGGAGTTTTAAGTTGTTTTTAATGGTTAATTAAATAAATGAAGCAATCAGAATTTGGAGACACTGGATGAAGATGAACTGTTAACAACAAATTTTGGGATGTTTGATTACCTACTTTGGATTTCAGATTATATTATGGGATGAGTGATGGGTGGATTGATGGACCTTTGAATCACCATATCCTTGTTTTCTCACCCATTTCACTGATCGCAGACTGCCCATGTCTCAAGATACCTGAGTCTGATTCACTAGTCATGCATTATAGCTTATTGTTGTCAATGGAATCTTTTTTTAAACATACTGTATACGTTTAAATACGATTGTTATCACTTACTTATCAGTAATGTTTACCTTATTTAGTATGAAAATGATGGATGTATTTGATCACATAAGCTGATAAGCACCCCTCGTCCATGTTGTTCCCATGGTTTCTCCAGTTTGCCTATTTTTATTATTAGTTTGGATGACTTGATCTTTGTTAACTAGGTGTGTAAATTAAGGGTGATATCTGCAGGCCTGTCTTACTGATGAAAATGGTTTCATATATGCAGGTGGGAATCACAGCAAATGAGACTGGAGAAAAGGTTGGGACGTTTGCTCTTGCATATGCCGCCCACAAGGCTGCCTCGCCCATAAGGTTTCCGCCAACAGTGGCCCTTACTCCAATCGTCGCAAGTTGGATAGGGAAGAAAGTTGACGAAAAGTAACCTTTGGTTTTCGATTCCAGTTTACGAATGTAATAATCTCACTATCAATGTTGCCATTTTATACATATTAGCATCCTTGTAGTGGTTGAACCTTGGAATGGAGTTTACATTGCCCAAAGAGATGGTCTTTCTATTCTCGTCATGTTTATAATACCAAGTCTAGACATGTCTACAGTAATCAAGAGACGAGACAACTTGGTAGATTTAGTGGTTGAATTTGTGCATAATCTGAAACTATGCGGAATTGGGTTTTTTTTTTTGTTTTGTTACATGTGAAAATTAGGGAATCTGGAATTTTGTTTCTGAAGTAGGAAGGAATGAGTGTTGTATTAGTGAAGTCAATTCTTCAAAACAATGAGATGAACCTAGGAGGAGATTGAAGAAGTTGAGAGCAGTCAAGGTTACGAAGTTCGATAGATTCAGATTGTCGATGAATAGGCCGAAATCCAGGATGAGCCAGGGGGTGCTTCTCGCAGACCACTCATTGGAGATGGTTTTGAACCAGAATCAGAATCCGAATAGCAAGTTTCAAGAAGCTGCTCTGAATTACATGAAGGCCACCAACTGTTTCAATGCGAGGAGAGGGCCTTCGCAGCCGAATCCAGGTACAATCTCAATACCTTACCTCTTGATGCCTTGGAAATCAGGAAGTGAATTTCAGTTAGGAAAATAATGCTAAATGTTGCAGGTGATGGTTCAATTGCGAGAAAATCTGCGAAAACCGTAAAGAGGATGTATACTTTGAAAAGATTGAGGAGATTTGCCAGTGTGAAGAAATCTGGCTTGTCAAATTCAAGTGTTCATCTTAATGCGTTTCATGTAAGTGCTGAACTCCCAAGTACAGGAGATGATTTTGAGGTTTATCGAGATTGGGAAACGGAAAGCATGATCAGATTGGCGCCAGCAAGATTGAACCTGCTCAGGTAAGGATCGATCAAACTTACAAGAGTTAGGAGCGTGAAGTTGTCGAGAAGGCGTTGTTCAAAATCTAGACTCGATCAGGCTTTAGTTTTCTTGATAGATGATGAATCAAATGAGGAACTGTCATTAGAGTAAAGTTAAATTTTTGTATTTTTTTTATAGTTTACAAAAGCTAACTGATCTCCCAATACAGAAAAATGTCAATAGGAAGAAGTTAGTTCTTGAATTGAAACTGATTTGAAGCTTTCTATGAACAGAAAACCATAAACAGTTCATTAAAGACATCTGGTTTGAAGCTTGGCGATGATGAACCTGAACATTTGCAGCCCAGATCCGAGAAAGGAACCCGAGCAGGAGGTAGATGCAGCCAGGGCGAGAATCAGATCTGAAGCGGGTACTTGAGAAACGAAACGCAGCCCACATTGGGTGGTGCCTCGGCCTCTCATGGTGGATCGCACTCTGAAATGGTGACAGGTAACTTGAAATAAACCACCCATATAAAAAAGCCGCTACTTCTCTTTCTTCTTTATTAGTGCTATCTAAATGAAAATTTCACATCTCTTTCTTTTTCCACACTAGGGCTGAGGAAATTTGTAATTGGAGGCCTCCAATTACCTATTGTTGGCAGGATATTGGCAGATCGATGTGCTTTGTTATTCATTTTTTTATAGGTTAGTTCCTTGGTGTAGCCTGGAATCGGCAATTTTAGCTATTGGTGATTTAAGCTTTTTGGATACAACTAACACATATCTCTCATCTTCTTTGTACTTGGTGTGTAGCCCAGTCTTTCTACTAGAGTTGCTAACTTTGGCTATCTCGGCATAAAGTGAGTCGTTCATTTATGGTTTGTAGTTAACCGTCCTTTCTTAGATATTCCAGTGATGGGTTAGTGGAGCATGCTGTTGGTGGACTTTCTGTGGCTGAAATCTTTAATTTGCACAGTGACGGATTTTTTAGAGATAGCAAGGTCGGTATTTTTTTTATGTGGATGAATCTACTATGCTGGATAAAAGGACATCTATATAAATGTCCTATTTCAGGGCAAATTATAAATTGAAACAATGGGGATGTAGGTGCAAAGCCATATTACAGTCAAGTACGCCAATCTACTCACACAACTTTGCCTAATTATACTTTAGTATGGTCATAAAAGTATCACCATATGCAATTGCTAACTCACCTGAAGTGGGTAATATCAGCACTACTATTGTTGTTATGATCATATACAAGTGATATTATTATTTTTAATTAGATGTTCTTTACTGCCGCTTAAAGTAGGTAATCAACATGTTTTCTCTTTCCCTGTTTTGTCTTTTTAGCTTGAAGATGGGGATATCATATGCTTTCGATCAAAAATTAGTTCCAGCTGAGCTAAAGCTGTTGAAAAGTACTGCTATGCCGATGTTTCATCATTTTTGGATTATGTACATAATCGCCAAGTATGTGCTTCTGTTCACATGTTCTTCAACCGCCTCTTAACATAACATTCTTTGCTAGCTTATCATTCTGTCAATGTTGATATATTCCTATTGATGACAGTAATAATGATATATTCCTGAATTTATACTTCATTCGACATATTAGTGGAATCTTAACTTGTATTTTAATTGGTTTCCCTTTTTTTTCAAATTGTTTTTCCCTCATCTCTGGTAGATGAAATTGGCCAAAAAAGTAATACAGAAAGGATCAAAATAAAGGGTGTCACACTGAATTTTTATTTAGTTTTGAACTAATGACGTCATCATCTTATATTATTGAGATTGTAAGCCATGAAAGAAATTATCCAGATTCCTTTTAGCTGATCATTCCTTTTAGCTATATTCATCCAACTGAGCTGTTCCATGTCTCATTGATCCTTTTGTTCTCAGCAGGGTGCAAGCTTATGAATGGGAATTGAGAGAGATCAATGGTTTCAGCTTAGGTGAATATGTGTTTGGGTTTGTTGCAGGTTGAAAACAACAGCATTGGGCAAAGTTAATAAAATACTCGTGCATAAGGTGCGAGCCTAATTTATTTCATAGTAAACGAGATACTGTCACTAAAGTTGTTGTCCACATAGGAGTTGTCTGAATGCCATAAGGTGCGAGCCTAATTTATTTCATACTTTATGCTATCATCTCAGTGGTTGGCTATCGAAAGGCTGGTAGATGTAAGTATGGGGGTCAAAACTCCCTTGACTGAGCAGCTCACAAAATCACTGCCCAATGCTGTTGTTTTGTTGAACCTGAAGGAACTATCATCTAATGCTCATAAGCTACTTCCAAAAGGTAATTTTCAGAATTCATGTTGATGTTCCTCGGTGCTTGAATCCTCATATTTACAGCATACAATGGATATACACCTGCTCCTACTCTGAAATCATCATGCATCTAGCAGGAACCCGTTTTAGCTGCATTCGAAACCGCTAGAAGAGTTGAAATCGGCTGCAAATGGAGGAGTGTTTTGGATTATCAATGTCATCTTCAAAGGATTGTGCCAGGTATTCCACCTTGGAAGTCAGTCCAGATGTCTAGGTGATGGATTTTGTATGCCTTGGATATTCAACAACAAGCTTCATTAGTGTGATTAAGGTAGTTTTTGATCGGGCTATTGGGTATTTGAAAAACTATGACGGGTGCAGCTGAATCAAATTAAGATACCCATATGGTTCCCTAATTTCTGCTATGAGCAGCCAATTTTAGAGTAATGATAGATTTACATGAATATGCAAAAGGTGTTCTTATATGTAAGTGTAAGCATTTCCTTGAGCAAAATTAAGGTATTTGATCCTAAAAAAATATGGGCAACAATGTAAGATAAGATATAAGAGATCGCTAATAAACTCTGAATTAGAGGTTCTCCCATCAAACACTTAAATTAGAGTGGTCAAACAAAGAAGAGATGGAAGAATTAAAGAGTGAAATGGGAAATTTTTCTCTATTAGTTAAATATGTATTTTTTACCCACCCTTCAAATTAATAAATTTTTTTTTTCTTTTTTTTTTACAGTAGGCAAGAAGTAGATCGACTAAGCGATCTTGAAGCCATCAAAAGATGACTTGATGAACCCTACGCAGAGGGTCGCCAGTAAAAAAAAAATTTACTTAAGCCTAAAATTACAATAAAATAACTTTAAATTTACCACTAGTCTAAATCTACGGTTACAATTATAGTTAAAATATTATAAAAACATCTGCACTGGTGGCTCAGATGGCTTGCATGCAAGTCATGGAAGTTGTGGCTCAGATGGCTTGCATGCAAGCCATGGAAGTTGTTGAGTTTGGCAAAGTCGGCTCATAAGTTGACGATGTTGCGATTTTGGTTCCAAAATCGGTGACGGCCAAGCACGAGGAAGGATCCAACCACGGAAGGCAAATCACCAAGTTAAGGCTGCTATATGGAAAAATATTGACAAACAAGAATTAGTTGTAAACAAAATTTGATAAAGAAACAAAGTTTAAAAATGGGGCTAAAGGTTGTTTGAGGATTTGTAATGGTGGAGATAAAATTTAGTTTTGGGATTGGAATAGGGGTTTGTGTTTATGTTTAACAAGAGAGGTAGAAAACATAGATTTGAGTGAAGGGTGAGTTTGGTTTTCAAATTTGGATTTTTCCATGGCTAAGGGGAGGAGATGCACTGGCATCAGCGACGCCAAGCCAAGGAGGATCGAGTGCAGGGAGATTGATGTCGGAAGGATGTCACCGGGTGTTTGGACAGATCTGAGGGATCTGGGTAGTTGGGCAGGAGTGGGAGAGAGAGAGACGGAAGCATCCGGAGCGGCGTCGGAGCCTGTGGGGCAGCCGCACCGGCCGACGGAGAGAAGAGTCGTCAGCGGCGCCGGCTGGAGTGGAAGATTTAATAGGGTTTGGTTTTGAGAGTTTTGAGCGTTGAGTTTGTAGATCGGGGAGGCGGGGAGCCAGGCGGGCAAGGCTGCCGGAGGAAGCCATGGCAGGAGGCTGGTGATAGCAGGCGCACAGAAGCATCCGGAGGCGGCCGATGGAGGATCGAAGCTGCACTGGCGCTTGGCGGCTGCTGGATAGGTTGAAGAAAAGTTAGTTTTTAGGGTTGGATTTTGGGTTTTGGGTTTTTAGGAAAGAGAGAGTTTTTAGGGTTCAAATTAATAAAATTGATTTAAAATAAAAAGGAAAATAAAATCAAGAAAAATGAATTAATAAAATGGATCTTTTAGCTAAGTGTCCATTTTCAACAAGGCATTTTGCAAAATGTCCACTTCTATATTTCCTTTTGCAAAATATCATAATATTACACTTTTGCCCCTCCTTCCCATTTTTATTTGACTCCCTTCCTTCCTTTCCATTTTTATTTTGACCATTGACCGGTCAAAGTCAATGAATCTGATGATACAACTTTGGTGACACATGTAGGATAATAAAAAAAAAATTTGGTTACAGTTTTTTTTTTACGAGATTAGTGTCACCAACTTTATAAGTGATGACACCGGTCAATGACTTTGGTGACACATGTATGATGATAAACAATTTTTTTTGTGACAGTTTTTTTTTTACGAGATTAGTGTCACCGCCCTATCGCTGTCACCACTCATATCGTTGTCACCACCACCTCTATCGCTGTCACCACTACCCATATCGCTGTCACCACCTCTATCGCTGTCACCGCCCTATCGATGTCACCACTCTTATCGATGCCACCACCACTCCTATCGCTGTCACCACCACCCCTATCACTGTCACCATCACCCATATTGTTATCACCACCCTTATTGTTGTCACCACCTCTATCGTTGTCACCGCCCTATCGTTGTCACCACTCCTATCGCTGTCACCACCACTCCTATCGTTGTCACCACCACCCATATCGCTCTCACCACCTCTATCGCTGTCACCGCCCTATCGCTGTCACCACTCCTATCGTTGGGTTCAAATAATACTTAAAGATCTAAACACTACATCTCTTGACAATACATTTGAGTTAAAATATTCATACTTGAAACATTTATTCGAACACTTGGGTGACTGCTAATAACATATTAAGATGTCTAACAATACCTCAATACTTACTTGAAAGCCCTAGACACATTTGGGTATACTTTATTTTAAAATAAAATATTCCTTTTCCTTATCACCCTTGAAAGATATTAAGAAAAGGGAAGATTAAAAAATCTTCTGAAAATAATATTTCCATAACCCACTTAATTAATTGATATTGAGGAAAGTTCTCACACCAGGGTTAGCAATAGCGGATATCTATGATTTTGAAAATCTTAAACAACAAGTTCTAAGTTGTAACAATAAAATTTTGATGGTATATATTTTTAAATTTAATATTTCTCATAGAGAAAGTCACATTGATTATCATATTTTTTTTAAAATACTTAAGTTGAAACAATAGTATGTACCATTTGCAAAACCATTCGGAAATGTTGTACAAACAAAATAATTTATATTAACATAGCTTTTAGATTATTTATTTGAAAGGACAAGTACATTTTGTTTGTCTTCCAAAAATGAATACCAAGATTAAAAGAAGATTTCACCTTGAGTTTTGGTACTACTTAGTTGGACAATTTAACTTTATTATACTTAAAACTTTATACTCCCTCTGTATCGCAAAACTTGTAGTTTTAGAGTAGTAAACTTGTATCAAAAAACTTGTTGTTTTAGCTATAGTTATTATCTTTATATATAGGTAATGATTGCTCTTTTTATAGGTAATAATTAGTGCTTTTAGGTACTTTATCCTATAAAAGTAAAGGAAATATAGGTATTATTAATAAGTGTGCATAAAGCTAAAACTATAAGTTTTGCGATACGGAGGGAGTATAAGATATTTTAAGAAAATGCAAACTCGTGTACGAAAACCTCGCTCTGATACAACATTCTATAACACCCCCTTCTATTAAATTTGTTAGTTTATGGGTGTGACAAGGGTAGAGACACTTGTGTGGATGTGGTTGGGGCTTCACCGTTCACAACTAGAGCCAATGATTCCTTTGTACCCGGCAAGGCAGTCTCTCAAGCCACTGAAAGAAAGGAGAAGAAGTACGCGGATATTTGTGCTGCTAAGGGGTATTGTTTCATGGCATTTGCGTTCCCTACTTTTGGAGAACTGTGGGGTGATGCTATTGGTTTTCTGAAGCGGGTTCAATTGGTTATGAAGAGTAATAGAGCAGGGTCTGATAATGGTGATTTCATATTTCATAGAGTTGGTTTTACTATTCAAAAAGGGGTTAGAGCTCAATTTGTTACGAGGCTTACAACTAACTTTATGTAAATCTTTTTCATCATAATAAAGTCCTTAATAATAATAATAATAATAATAATAATAATAATAATAATAATAATAATAAAATATATATATATAATAATAATAAGGCGAAACTAATTAAAATAACCCGATCTTTAAGGGTGTGTTAAAAATATATCTCAACCTTTCAAATGTAAGATAAATATCCCGACTTTTAAGGATATGTTAAAAATATATCCCTACCTTTCAAATGTAAGATAAATATATCAACCTTTATAAGTGATGTTAAAATAATATATAAAATAATTCTCTACCAAAAAAAATAACATGGCATACATATGTGGCAAACTAAATTAATAAAAAAATAAAATTTTAAAAAAATATATAAAAAATTAATAGAAGGGTTTAAGAAAACAAGTTTTTTCATTTATTATTTAAAAAAAAAATTTCAAGACACTTTATTAATATTTCAATTTTCCATATTATTAATTCTTCTTTGTTCAATTGTCCCATTTTTTTTTACATAATTTATTTACTAAAATTCTAACTATTCTTCTTTCTATTTTAAATTTTCATCAAAAATGCGAAATTAGTTAAATGGTCCATTATACAAATATGAGTGTTATCCCTCAAATATAAAAATAATCTAAATAAAATATTAAACACTTGCAAATATATCATTTTTTTATATATATTTATATTTTATTAATTTATTTCTTTCCCTTGATAAAAAAAAAGAAAAAGAAAAGTGGTTTAATAAAACAAGGTTTTTTAATATAGAGTTATAAGAAAATAGTGTGTATAAAATATAAAAGACGAAAGATATGTAAATCTATAATTTTTTTATATAGATTTTTTAAAGTTTTTTTTATTAATTTTTTTTGTCATATATGCATGTCCTGTTAGCTTTTTTTTTGTACAAATTTTTTTGAGATATTATTTTAACATCACCTATAAAGGTCGAGATATTTATATTACATTTGAAAGGTTGAGATATATTTTTAACACCCCTTTAAAGGTCGGGATATTTATCTTACACTTGAAAGGTTGGGATATATTTTTAACACGCCTAATAATAATAATATGCGGGATGAGATTTGCGGGATACGAAATCCTCGTCCCGCGTCCCATCCAGCATAATTTTTACGGGACGGGATTTATTAATTTTTTTTTCAAATTCCACCGGGACCGGGTCGGGTCCGGGATTTGCGGGATTTGTGCCCACCCCTAGTTAATCGGATTGCATGTCTTTGATATATACCACTCATTTTTGAAATTATATAACTTAAGATTCTCATTAGTAAAAATATTCTTAGTTAATGGTAATTTGAAACATTTTTTGAAGTAACTAATTCCCATTGATATGCATGGTCTCCCATCTTAAGGGATCAAATTAAATCCTATACAAGGATTTAAAAAAAAAAAAAGGCACTTCACTTACCCACATAAAGAAATGAAAAGAAAAACACACCAAGCCATATGGGTGTCAAGGAAAAACCATATGCAATATATGGGGATCAATGTCACTGATCTTAGTTTTCATGGGGAAGATATATCAAGCTTCGATCTCGAACCTTGGGCACTTGATCGACCCGATAGCTATGTCGATCTCAATCATGTTATCTTCCTCGTAGATTTCGGCTAACAAATCCATCAAAGCCTGCCTCTGGAAGGGCTCCTCATCAAACCAAGACTTGTGCTGCATTAGAATTGGCTTCTTTGGGTCAAGCTCTATCAGGCCCTCTTCATCCGAAAACGACCCATCTGAGAACTCATCGGTCTCCTCACTTGCAGATGTTTCACCCATGCTTTCACTAAGCAAGGACTCGTCATCATCATCACATGTGTCATCATCAGTGTCTTTCTCCTCTTCACTAACGACTTCTTCATCGAACTCCTCCTCCTCCTTCGCCAATGTGGCCTTGAGAGAGCTTGCCCTCAAGAAGGTGAAGAGAGTGAGAGCTAAACAAGCTAAGAGGAACTTAAGTGGGTCCAAAGTAGAGGAGATTGCATATAAAGAAGAGGAAGCAATGGGGATAGTAAGCCATGGAGATGGCAAAAATGGGCCTTGTAATTGTGTTAGGGCTTTTGGGTCATCTTTGAAATGGATGATTGAGATCATAAGGTTGGGAATGGGATAGGGAAAGGAATTTAATGCCATTATTGAGATTCTTGTTAAGTTGAACAACATGCTTAATGATCAATTTAGGTACAAAAAACATAGGTTTGAGGAATTAAATGAGGAGGATGCAAAAGGGAGTGAAGTAGTGAAAGTATGAGAGATGATTGATTTTAGGGTTTTTGTGTGTTGATTTTATAATGAATTTGGGGGTTACTACTGTGGATAAACCAGCTGATTAATCTCTCTTGAGATTGGAAACTAGCATCACAATTAACCAGCTTGGATAAATGGGTTTTCCATGAACATTTTTTTTTTTACAGCTTCAAAGGCTTTGAAATGGGAGAATACCATGTGCAGCTCTCTCAGCTCAACACGCTGCACCTGCCTACTAAAATGGAAACCTAAAAAAACTTCTCTCTTTTTACCACTTCAAGAAATAAACTGTTGCTTTGAAATTGCACCTTTTAACTGATTTGATAGATCTCCTTCAAGCAAAATCAGTTTGAATTTCGCCCTAATACTGTTTCATTTGGTATTCCTATATATAACGGTTTTTCTAACCTATGTCGGAAGAACATGGGTTAAATAAACCATATTAGAAAAGATTATTTGGATTTGAGTGGTTAAACCCTAAAGAAGCAATTAAAAATGTATCTTGCATTGAAAATAGACTGCATTCATCTCGTTTCTGTTTACCTTTCCAAATTTTACACTGAATAGGCCCTTAATCTTAATTCGTTAATTAGCTTGTTATATAGACATCAATAGGACATTTCTCATAAAATCGGAGTTTCAATTCAACGATGGGTAGAGAAAATATACTACTCCCTCAGTCCCTCCTATCATAAATATAAATATAAGGAATTTTACTTTTGTGCACGTAGTTTAAGGAGTTAAAAACTATGTATTTTATTAAAAAAAATTACAATATATGTAATACTTATTAGTATTATATTGTAAAAAAAATTAATATTAATTTTATACAGTTTTTAACCCCTTAAACTATTTGTTCAAAGTAAAAGGAATTTTTTTTCAAAATATTCACAAAAAAATAAATAATTAACGAAATATTCACACTTTCAAAATATTTACAAAAATATTCATTTTTTGCAGGTCGGACAGAAAAACGCGGTATGAAACCGCGTTTTATTCACAAGGTAGAAAATTAAAATTAGAGTAAAAGGCCAGAATAAAATTACTGAAAAAAACGCGGTTTAAAACCGCGTTTTTTTGGTTAAATTTATTTTGGGCTAAATAATGTAAATAGGGAAAATTTGTAAGCTAGAGACGCGGTTTGAAACCGCGTCTCTCTCTCTCTTTTTTTTTTTTTTTTTTTTGGAAATTGAGACAGGGGAGGGGAAGCGTCTTCCTCCTCCGACCTCTTGAGCGCCGTCGTGTGCTTCGACCTCTCGTTTCACAAATTGACCTCTCGAGCGCCGTCTTGCTCCAACCTTTCGACCACCAGCAGACGGCGGAGCATCTTTCGAGTTGCAGGTGCGGATTCCTCTCTCGAGTGCCACCGACCGTCGAAATCCGATCCCGAAAACCCGCCTTGTGCTCTCCCGGCCGTCGACCTCTGATCCCGACCATGAAGGAATTGGATTTTCCGACAGACCGCCCTCTCTCCCTCTGCCTCCCAATGCTCTAGGCGCTCCGGCGTCCGGCCTCCCTCTCTCCTCTTCCCGGCAGGCGATTTCGAAGCAACAGGAAGATGGCCGGGTTCGACCTTGTGCTCTCCCGGCCGTCGCCCTCTGATCCCGACCGCCCTCTCTCCCTCTGCCTCCCAATGCTCTCCGGACTCCGGCGTCCGGCCTCCCTCTCTCCTCTTCCCGGCAGGCAATTTCGGAGGAGGAAGACGCTTCCCTCCCCTGTCTCAATTTTACCTATTTACATTATTTAGCCCAAAATAAATTTAACCAAAAAAACGCGGTTTTAAACCGCGTTTTTTCAGTAATTTTATTCTACCTTTTTACACTAATTTTAATTTTCTACCTTGTGAATAAAACGCGGTTTCATACCGCGTTTTTCTGTCCGACCTGCAGAAAATGAATATTTTTGTAAATATTTTGAAAGTGTGAATATTTCGTTAATTATTTATTTTTTTGTGAATATTTTGAAAAAAAATTCAAGTAAAAGTCTTACATATATAATTGTATGTAATTGGAGGTAGTTGAATTTTTGTGTAGTGTATGTGGGCGTGTGGCTTATAAATTGGAAGATGTTTGATCATAAAATCTCGAGTTGTGTATTTGCATATGTAAGATGCGTAGTTTCGAATTATGAGATGTTTAATGGCGAAACCCTAGATGGTTTATGCATATATATATTGTATTGTATTGTATATTCTAAAGTGAAAATAAAAAGTTGCAACAAGGAAAAGGGAAAGAAGCAAGAACAAATTAATTAAATATATGAAAGTTGACAATAGTTGTTGTGCAAATGAAGCAAAAGCCACATGATCAATACCATGTGGAAAGCAGTACATCTCTTCACCCTGCATGCATGCTTTCTACAGGACATTGAAGCAATACACCATCAAAAATTCCAACTTTGGTAAACAATAAGGATTCAATTGCTATCATTATGTTATACCATGCAGATTCAAATTTGAATCCTTTTAACATAAAGGAGTAGCTTGTAAGTGAAAGGTTCTACCTTTTTAATGGATTATAGAGTACTCGATTCGAATGTAAAGTGTTTGAAATTGATCGAATCAGACTCAAATAATTTAGTTTTTCAGAAAACCATAATCCCTCTGGCCTCTTCCCTGTCTTTGAAGCGGTTAGATCATCTTCAACAACTTCTCTAAGGGCCAGTTTGGCAATACGGAGTTGATAGGGTAGCTGAAGTTGATGGGGTAGTTAAAACTGATGGATTAAGTGTGTTAAATATATGTTAAATTAGAGTTTTCATAAGCTAGTAAGGTGTTTGGTAACTCAGCTGATAAAATAGCTGATACAAACTAGCTGATGAGATAGGAGAAAATAAACAGAATTATGAAAAGATTGGGGTGAGTAGCCGTTGAAAATCCAATTTGAAAATCTACTTAAATTAAAATCTTATATTTAACTTATTTAAAACTATAAAATATTAAAACCAAAAGCTCCGAAAAGCTACCTTCATTGCCAAACAGACCCTAAAATTTATTCAAAATACATATACTTCAAATTATTTTTTCTCCAACTCCAACAGCTTTAATTTCCATTTCTAAGATTTGGAGAATATTGCTGTAGATTTAGAGAAACCTCTCTATTTTTTCCTACTGCTTTCCCATTTTGAATAATGAGATGGGAAATCTGTTAGACTAAAAAATGTTTTAAAATTCTTCAAAAACTCTAAAATTCTCAAAATGAGAAATGTGTTGGAGATGCCGAGTTTGAATTTTCAAAAGGCAGCAACTTTTAAAACACAATTAGCTAACCCTTCTCTTTTTGTAATATAGTTTGTATATTTTAATATTTTTTTGGTCGAAACCAACGGCGAGTTATTCCATTTTAGGTAATAGTGTAATATTATATGATCAGTATTCTTTAGTTTTTAGAGTTGCATATTGAGATTGGTGAAGATGAAAACAGAAAATATACTAACTTAGGCTTGAACCTTTAAAAATTTTAGTATTTCATGATTAGGTATGGACCATTTAATTTCTTGGTGTTTGGGTTAATCTTTACTTTTACTTGTATCTTTTTTGGAGTCTTGATTTGATAGTTCTCTTTGTTTTAAGTTACTGGAGAAGTTGCAAATGAATTCACACCAGTTATACCTTACTACAGGTAATAACCACTTGTTGAGTAAAAAAATGTTGTTGTCCCTTGAAGATCTCCGAACAACAAGTAGTAACTAAAATGGAACTCAAAATGAGTCATTAAAATTTAATTCTTTTAAGTGCATCGGTCATACTCATGGAAGTCCTACAAGATTTAAAATATGTAAAACTTTTTAGATCATTTCGTTATTTGAATTTATATTAGACAGTATAATATAGATGATCAAAACAATCGTATAAAAAACTTTTAAAATTTTACAATGAACTCTCTTCTTTAACACAATTGTTAAAATTTAATGAGTTAGTCCCTAATTGAAAATCGTTGGGTGATCTCGTAATTCCTACGGGGTGAAGACAATGGGTTGATCCATGAGGTTTTTTTTTTTTTTTGGTCGCATTTTACTCAAAGGGTTGAAGGGAGATAGTCCATTCTTCATATTGCGAACTATCTCCACTTCAGGTGTAGTTCACAATATGGACTCACGCATACATAATACATTAGGTTTAGGTTTGAGATTTACCTTCTAAGTTCTAACCCTAAAATTTCAGTTTGGGGATTGTCTCAAAAGTTCTGCTATGAGCCCAACCAATCGGTCCACAACAGAACCGTGTACTCATTTTGGCGGGAAATTTGTCAGTTGCCGAACCAAGTTCTTCTCACCGGCCACGGTAACATGCCTCCTTGGCTTCTCAGAACAACTCCCGTCCTCCAAATCCATGGCCGATTCTCTAAATTCTCTTCACTAGCAAGCGTTTTATCTTGCTCTTCAACACCTGCAATCAACCCTTTTGATTTGAATCATCACCCACCAGGAAATGAATGTGTTCAGCCATTGGATTCCTCGCAAAACATCGCTAATACCCCAAATCCTCCGGGCCGTGAAATCAGGGACCTTTTGGCTTACCAGTATGCCGATTCTCGGTGCCTGGAGGAGGCTAAGCAGCTTCATTTGAAATTGGTTAAACATGGCCTGTTGGGGGAGTTGTTCTTGTCAAATACTCTGATCAATGTGCTTGTTAGGGTGGGTGAATTGGGTTATGCACACAAGGTGTTTGACGAAATGCCTGAGAGGAATGTGGTTACTTGGGCGTCTTTGATATCTGGGTATGTTAAAGGTGGCTTGGCTGATTGTGCGTGTGCGGTGTTCCGGGCAATGGTTTGCACGGGGGATTGGCCTAGTTGCTATGTGTTTGGAAGCGTCTTGCGGGCGTGCCAGGAGCTGGGGTCACAAGGGTTTATGTTTGGGATGCAAGTTCATGGTTTAGTATCAAAGACATGGTTTGCATATGATGTGGCAGTAAACAATGCGTTGATTTCTATGTACGGGACTTGCTTTGAGTCGTCGGATAACTCCAGGAAAGTATTTGAAGAAATGATGCATAGGAATTCTATTTCATGGAATTCTATAGTCTCAGTTTACTCCCAAAGAGGAGATGCTGTTGCTGCCTTTGGAATTTTCTCAGATATGCAGCAGGAGGATGCAAATTTTGGTTTGGAGACTAATGAATATACTTTTGGTAGCTTGATTGCTGCAGCATCTGCTTCTCCAGATACTGATGTGTTCTTACTTGATCAAATGCTAGCACGAGTTCAGAAATCCGGATTCCTGAGTGACTTGTATGTTGGAAGTGCTTTGGTTAGTGGGTATGCTAGATTTGGATCGATTGACAGCGCTCGTGCTATCTTGGAACAGTTAAGCTTAAAAAATGCAGTCTCTGTGAATGGATTAATGGTAGGACTAGTGAAGCAGAAGAGAGGAGAAGAAGCAGTTGATGTATTTAGGAAGATGAAAAATCTAATTAAACTTAACCTTGATTCCTATGTGGTTCTTTTAAGTGCCTTTGCTGAATTTGATGTGCCAAAAGATGGAAGACAATTAGGTAAAGAGCTTCATGCTTATGTAGCTAGAACTGGTTTGATCGATGCCAAGATTGCAATCAGTAACGGCTTCATTAATATGTATGCAAAATGTGGCGCAATTGAGTATGCTTCGGCTGTTTTTAGACTGATGTCGGAGAGGGACATAGTTTCATGGAATACGTTAATTTCTGGCCTTGACCAAAATGACCATTGTGTAGAGGCTTTAGCAAACTTCTGTAGGATGCGAACTTTTGGGCTTCAGCCATCAAATTTTTCACTTATCAGTGCTCTGAGTTCAAGTGCAAGGCTCGGTTGGCTCAACCTCGGAGCACAGATACATTGTGAAGGGCTTAAACTGGCCCTTGACCATGATGTCTCAGTTTCGAATGCTCTTCTCACATTATATGCGGAGAGTGGAGATCTGTATGAATGCCTGAGGTTCTTTTCTCTGATGACAGAATATGATCAAGTGTCTTGGAACACAGTAATTGGGGCATTGGCTGATTCGGAATCATCTGGTGCAGCAGAAGCTGTGGAGTATTTCATGGAAATGATGCGCTCCGGATGGAATTTGAACAAAGTGACTTTCGTCAACATTCTCTCAGCGGTATCATCAGTTTCTCTCAATTCACTGAGCCAGCAGGTACATAGTTTGGTGTTGAAATACGCCATTGTGAATGATACTACCATTGAAAATGCACTGATTTCTTGCTATGGGAAATGTGGAGAGATGGAGAACTCCGAGAAGATATTTTCAAGAATGGATGGAAGAAGGGATGAAATAAGCTGGAATTCCATGATTCACGGTTATGTTAACAACGAGCAACTGTCTAAAGCTATGGACCTCGTGTGGCTCATGATGCAAACTGGCGGTAAACTAGACCAATTCACATCTGCAACAATTCTTAGTGCATTCGCATCTGTTGCAGCATTGGAGCGGGGTATGGAAGCTCATGCTTGCCAAATAAGAGCATGTCTGGATTCTGATGTTGTCGTAGGAAGTGCACTTGTCGACATGTATGCAAAATGTGGAAGAGTAGATTATGCTTCTAGGTTCTTCGAGCACATGCCTAAGAGGAATTTGTATTCTTGGAACTCCATGATAGCTGGCTATGCTCGCCATGGACATGTAAGCAGAGTTATGGAGCTGTTTAAACGGATGGAGCTAGCCGAGCAACCACCAGATCATGTTACATTCGTTGGCATCTTATCTGCGTGTAGCCACGCCGGGTTAGTTGAGGAGGCATTCAAACACTTTGAATCAATGAGTAAAGATTACGGGCTGTCCCCGAAAATGGAGCATTTCTCTTGTATGGTTGATGTCCTTGGACGGGCTGGTGATTTAGCTAAGGTAGGGAAATTCATCAGCGAGATGCCAATAGCACCGAATGCACTCATTTGGAGGACGGTTCTGGGAGCCTGTGCTCGGACAAGTAGGCACGACAGAGAGCTAGGAAGAATGGCCGCTGACAAGCTTCTAGCGTTGGAACCCGACACTGGTGTGAACTACGTGCTTGTTGCGAATATGTATGCCTCTGGAGGGAGGTGGGAGCATGTAGCAAAGGCACGGTCAGCAATGCGAGTTGCTTCAGTGAAGAAAGAGGCAGGCTGTAGTTGGGTCACGACGAAGGATGGCGTCCATGTGTTCGTCTCTGGAGACGATTCTCATCCAGAGAAGGATGCAATCTATGCAAAGCTCAAGGAGCTGCTGCAAAAGATGAAGGATGCAGGATACGTGCCCCAGACGAGCTTCGCTCTGTATGATCTTGATGCCGAGAGCAAGGAAGAGCTCCTGAGCTACCACAGCGAAAAGCTAGCCATTGCCTTCGTTCTTACCCGCAAGTTAACTTCCAAAACCATCCGGATAATGAAGAACCTGAGGGTCTGTGGTGACTGCCACTCCGCCTTTGGGTATTTGTCGACCATCGTTGGTGCTCAGATCATCTTGCGTGATTCTAACAGGTTCCATCACTTTGCTGATGGGAAATGCTCCTGTGGGGATTATTGGTAGCACGGTTGCAGTGCAGATGGACACCGCTCGGCTCATCAAGATTGGCTTTCGCCAATCGAATCACGATGCAGTGGAAACTATGATGACATCTCTTGGCATCGCAAGGTAAATGTGGCATTGCATCTCCTTTCATTCGATCCTATACATTCGGGTATCCGGTATTCATGTGTTCTTGTTGTATGATTTTCTGCTACAGATTGTCTTAGGTTGTTTGTTTGATTTGGACCCCTTTTTTCTGATGCACTATACTCCAGTTCATTCAGCTTACAATAAGCTCTTTCTTCATCTTACACAGAGCTCAAATCAGCAATGCAGGCACACCAGAAGAACACGCTCGAATTCAAGAAAAGATCCGGCCTTGCTAAGGGCATAGCTGACGGCTAATTCATCGTGTGTTGTCGGGTTTTCCTTAACAGTAGCTGGCTATTCGAGTTTTATGCTTAACCCATGCTGCTGTTGCTGCCGTCTGCTGAACCATCGAAGCCGTTAGCTGTTGTTGCTGCATCCTTACGGATGAGAATACGAAGTTCACCATCAATTGTGTGGATCAGAGATAACACTAAAGCAAGTTTTTCTTGCCATTTTTTTCTTACATTGTACACATTTTGACTATCTGAGCACCTACAAAGAGCTATCTTTCCTTTGCTCCTAGGGTTAGTTTTGCGCATTTTTCCATTTTTGTATCCAAGGAATAGGAAAGATTTCGGGGCTTCCCTTCCGATCCTTGTCCGGATCTGTTTGAAATTCTGGTCATGCGATGTCGGGGACCGGATGGAGATGGAGTAATCAGAAGTGTAAAACCAAATCTTCACAAATCTGGTTTAGTAAGAAGCAAAAGCCAATAATACACTACTTCCTCATGAAGCTTGTGATAGTATCAAGCAGTGCGCGACGACGATGACCAAATATGTCTGAGGGTTACTCGAATACTAGGTTACAAAAGCAGTTCTGTCAAAAACAAAGTAGAAATCAATGAAAAATTCGGGTACGAAGGTTACCTAACGAACATTGCGAGATTCATTGGCGGCTGCGAACCCATTAAAATCTTCTGGGTCCGGTTTTGATGGCGTGTAGATCGCCATAGTAGCTACCCTAAAGTTTCTATTGAGACCTATCCCGAGCTACTGGAATAGATGTGTTCTTTCTTGAACTTTCACCTTATGAGAGGGATGGGAGACCAATGCGCGGGAATGAAGGATGCAGAACAGCTACACTAGCTTCAGGTGTTTTCTTCACCGGTTTTATCTTCAACGACCAAGTCGTTGGGTGTCTGCAGCAGCTCGTCTGGTGTGGCGGCAGGATCCAAATCCCAGCTCCCCTCGGGCAAGTCTTTCTCGTCTTTAAGCAGCCATGACGGGACCTGGTGTGAGAATCGCAGCATCTCTCTCCTTGGGACCCAACCGATAGACTCATCGTCAGTACTCCTATGGTACACAGTCTTGAACCCGTCTAGCTTGATCAGCGGAACCACTTTGACACCGAGCTCTTCAGAGTAATCTAGAACCTCCACCATATCATACTGATGTCTCACTTCATAAGGGGTTGATCGGTTCCAATCAGTTGACCAGTTCCTATAAACCGCCCACACTTCCCCACATCTCGGGTAGATTCGAACAAAACCTCCCCTGCCAGCCTTCTCTCGGCTCAGAAGATGAGAGAACATGTTCACCTGCTCAACAACGTCGGAATTGAACGCCCTGAAGTGACCACAAGACTTTGTGAACCCAGAGTTGATCCAGTTTACGAGTCCGAATTCGGTGTCCGATTTAGAACTCAGGTAGCTGATGTGCATCTTGAATGGATTCGTAGAAATAATCTGACGAATCAGACAATACAGCCTCGGCATTCCATCTTCTTCATCGTATATGGCCCATATTTGCTTTGGCTTGAAACATTCTTCTGTTCTGTCCTTGTCAAAATCATGAAAGTCGGGGTCAGGAACAACCAGTGTGATGGGTCCGCTTCTCAGGGGTTCTAAGTCGGTAATGGCCGGATTTGCTTTCCTCCTAGTTTTACCAAATTTACGAACAATGCCTTCAACTCCAAGCGTTTTCTTCTTCTCAGCCGAAGCAGCTGAAGCTGCCTTCATTTCTACCAACTTCTTCTGGATCCCAGTTCTCGCCTTCTCAATCAACAAGTTTCTTGCATCTAGAGTGGATGGGATCAGATATTGCCTACTTAAATTCTCATTTGAGCCTGAAATCCTAGGACTAACAATGGTGCTTCCATTTCCAACAGCTCCAGCTTCTTGGGCAACCCGTGGTCTAACATCACTACCATTTACAGAAAAAGCTACTCCAAGTTCAACCTTTCTCTTCTTGTAAGGGCGAGTAGTCTTTAAACTGGCAGCTCCATTGTATCCAAATGAGCCATTAGCATTCCCATCAACTACCATGTTATTCAGAACCCCAGCCGATGCCTTAACCTTCTTACTAGGTTTACTGACATACCCGTTAGCATGGTAAGCAGTGTCACCAGGTGCAGTAGTATATCCATTTGGATCAGCATACCCAGCAGAGGTTCCGGGATGGCCGCCCCACTGAAATGACATATTCGAGGAATACTCAGATCCATGTCCTGAAGGATAACCCGGGGCCCCTTTTCCTTGGCCATGAACACCACTGGATCCAAAGTAGGAGACGCCATTGTACCCATGACCTCCATATCCACTCTCCTTCGCATAAGACGACGACCAGGAGACAGTGTAAGAGCCATCCATTGGAGCAGTTCCCAATTCCACAGCAATGAAAGTTGCCCGGCAGTTTTTACAAGACAACCTTTTATTCACATACTTCCTGAGATACTCATACTGAACTTGACAAGACGTGCAAACGGTCCAGAATGAAGGAGTTACAGGAGAAACGGTACAAGTATCAGCATACGTCGCCCCAGTGATGACTGTAGATGGCAGCTGATTATTCCTCTTCATATCATAAGATGCTCGCTTGGTGGCATCAGATAGAAGAGTCCAGGCTTCAGAGACAAGCCTAAACGCTCCGTCAGCACCAACTGTTTTGTTCTTATCTGGGTGCAGCAACACTGCCAGCTTCTTGTACCGCTTTTTGACCATTGACCGATCTGCAGATGACTTTACACCAAGAACTGAATAGAAGTCAATTTCTCCGTTAATTCTCATCTCAGAAGCGCTGTAAACATCAAACGTCGCAACCATTTGAGAAACCCCATCCAGCTCCGGGAACAATGACTGAGCCTTCAAAGCAAAACTTCTCGCGCCAGCATAGTCTTTCGCAGCAAACCGCTTCTCAGCATACTCTTTGGCCTTAAGAGCTTCCTCTTTATTTGTTTCCATGTTAGGATTCAATACACAGAAAGTAGCACATCAACAGTGAGCAGGACCACAAACAAAGGTCAATACTTGAATCTGAACAGGAACTCGAACCACTCCAAACATCTGCGCATTGATGGAGAAAAGTATATTTCTCAAATATTCATATGAAAACTACAGAAAACTACTCTTAATTCTCATGAATTGAAGAATCAACGAGCACTTATAGATGCAACAGAACAAAGTTCTACTCCTAGAGCGGTATTTATGGGCTAGGAGTTGAAAATTTACAATGTTAAAGAGACACAATTCGGAAATGTGCATGCTCATTAGAGCAAATCTCCCAAAAAATACCAACCAAAATGGAAACAGGCTGCAAAAGAAGAAAACTCACAAATGTGCAATCTAGTTCAATTAGTGAAGTTAAATAAGCTAAAGGCATAGATTCCACAAACCAGAAATGTTGGTATTAACAAAACCCTAGGGCAAATTTGAAATTGAAATTATAATTGACCAACTTAGATCTACAATTCATCGCATAGATAAAGGGCCACATAAATGGTGAAAATTCATGAAAGCTACTAGATTCAACTGCGAAACCCTAGAAGCAGCTTAGATTCCGAAAACCGCATCTCAATCCACACAAATGAACAAAAAAAAGCAACAAATTTGATCGAATTCACCAGCAAGGCGACCAAAATCCAGCAAAATCATCAACTCACAAGAGCCACAAAAGCAAAGCAGGATCCAAAACCAAGCTAATTGCTGAATTAATTAGGAAACAAACAGCAAAAAAATGAGATTTAAAAAAAATGAAAAATTTCAACTCAAAACTTACTGACAGTAGAGTTAAGGAGCAAAATCACCAGCACCGAGATCGTCAAACAGCTTCAAAGACTCACGAATTTCCTCCTGAAGCCTTTATCGGATCGAATCGGACCAGTTCGCTAGATCTGCGGACTCGAAAAATCTGAAAAAAGAAACGGGGATAAATTAACCCCCTTTCCACTTTAATTACCAAAATTAAAGCTGGAAAATTGAAAGAGCAACCCACAAATCTGAGCAGTAGAAGAAGGAAACTTCAAGGGCGAATTCACTCAAGGAGCGTCGGGATTCCGGCGACCGGCGGAGGAGGAGGCGGAAATTTCTCCGACCAAAAATAGTAACCCCCAAATAAATAAAAATGATAAAGGGCTGTTGTAATATAATCTGGTTAAAAATAAGCCCTGTTTATGTAGTAAGGTATTTAATTGGAGGTTGTTCTATGGTGCACACTAGTGTGTAATACGCACTCTTTTTTTTTTTTACTTTTAAATTATTTTTTAAAAGATTTTATTTTAATTATAAAGATTTTTGTTGAGATTTTATAATTAATTTTCTATTACTTTTTGGAGGTGAGTTTGGTGATGGGTAGTTTTGTCAATTGAATTTTGTTGTGATTCCTTTTCTTATTAATTAAATATATTTTTATTAATATACAATGTGTTTTCCCTTTTGTGTGTATTTATTCCTTTTCCCCCCAATTTGTGTATAAGTTTATGTATTCATTTCTCAACTTGGTGCCTAATGAGAAAAAATTACTGTCTGTCAAATCTTTTTTTTCCCCTACTATTTTCAGAAGTCTTAATAAAATACAAATACATTTATTTAATTTTTTGCATTATTCTCATCTTATGATTATATCTTATATTTTTTGTTGGAAATAAAAGTTATTTTCAACAAGTAACATCACATTTACAAAATATTACTGTCAAGAAAAAAACCCTTGAAGGAAACAATTCACTATAGCAAAAGGGTGTCACACTTCATATAAGCATATAGCATTGTAGATTACTCAAAAGTATAGGTTAAAATTGAGTGGCTATTGGAAGCCTATATTAATGTCAGTGTTGACTTATGGAAGCATTTGCTTGTGCAAAATAGTAACTTACTGATGGAAGTGAAAATCACTCAAAGCTTTTGCCTAGTTGAAACTTGAAAGGTTAAAATTTATAGTTGAAATGAAGCATGGTTTGTACTTCTTTGGTGATAAGGCTATAAATGACTATTAATATGGTAAGAATTTGTTGTTTGGTTTGGGGTGTTAATAGGGTGCGTAGACATACTTTTAAAATGTGGCATAGTTGATTTATAATGTCGATCTATATACATTATAAGCTGGTTGATGATTCTAAATTTAAGATACAACATACATAACTACAGTTTTTAAATCGAATCTTGCAACCTGGAAGTTAGTTAATCGCATGATCAATCTTACGGTGGAATTCAATCAATTCTTACTGTGAGTCTGTGATATTTTTTTTTTAATAAGGTAAAGATTTGAGTGGGGTCAGGCCCTGCTGGACCACCACCCAAGAGCATCCTTGCGGATGAGGACACGCAAAGCCGAGTCGGCGAGGAGGTCCTGTGTGGAAGTAGTATGGAGGAGACTCGCAATCCTGTCGGCAGTCGCGTTGACCCCCCTCTGTGAGTACTAATCGATAATTTCCCCTCTGTGAGTACTAATCGATAATTTTTTTTTTAAATGTTTTATTGAGCTTTAAAATGAAGGTTTTATCGTATTTTAGAATAACGAAGGTAATGACTCAACCAACTTTTATATATATATATATATATATATATATATATATATATATATATATATATATATATATATATATATATATATATATATATATATATATATATATATATATATATATATGTGCGCGCGCGCGCGCTAAAACCACCTGTTATTTTTGAAATTACATAACCCATCCATTATTTGTAAAACATGGTGATCACATTATCACAACCGTTTTCATATAAAAATGCCGTAAAGTATGTTAGACATATTTCCTTATTACTAAAATAAGGGACGAGCATGATTTTTTTTAATAATTCAATTAATTGAAAAGGTCAATGTGATTAATATTGCATTTCAACTTTCACCTAAGTTGAAATGACCACATTGCACTTGTTCATTTATTTGGGCCTAAAAAATTTCCAAATATGTTCATTTCATCAAAGGAAACAAGGCAATGTATGTGGTCCCTTCAACAAATTCTTGGATCACATTCCATTATTCCAAACAGGGATAAGGTAAGGGTGGTTAGTTCATAAAGTTTAACAAATAATGTGTAGGTTTGTGTAATTATAAAAATAAGAGGTCGCTCTATGACTCTATCCAAAGTTGGATAACACACCTGATATCAACAGTGGCGGATCTTGAGAAGCTTGAAATGGCTAAAGTCCTTGTAATCCGGAAAAAAAATTGTAGATTTTTTTTGGTAATTATTAATAAGTTTAGGATAAAACAATTTAAAAGTACTAAAGAATTATAAAGACAGTTTAACTTAGTTGATCAATATATATATTACTAAAACAGAGGCGTGGAAATCCTATGTGGCGGGTTCTGGTGCGATTCGCTTACGTGTTATTTTTCGGTGCAGTCTGACCCGGGATTTTTGACACGTCAATTAATGAGTATCCAATAAATTTAAGCCACGTCAGACGATTAAATTATCTATTTATACACGTGTCATCCTATTTGTCTACATTAATTGATTATTATAATTAATTCTTAAATCTTAAGTGGTTATAAATTCTATCATTTAGATTATTAAACTTATCAATATGAGTTGTTACAATTAATTTTTATATCTTATTTGTTTATAAAACCTATTATTTTACCTTAAGTTATTTTATAAATATTTTAGTTTAAAAAAATCTACATAATCTTAAAAATCTACATAATTTTTTTTATCTTAAATTTTTTTTTGTTCGCAACTTTGATGATAGGTTAGGATTGCAATTCCGAGCAATTGGTTTAAATTAATGTTTTATCATTAAAAAGAAGTTTATAGTGTGTATATTTATCATATCTTTAATTGTATTATATATATCTATATATATGTAAGAGTTTTTAGTTTATATAATATATTATATTTATTCAAATAAATCATAAAATGTTAAAAGGTAACTAACCAATATATGATAAAAATTTATTATTTAAATTAAATATGTTTATTAATAAATCTGTATCCATGTTAAATGACGTTTGTTTTTTTGATAAGCAAACGTACTATATATATGAACAAAGGAATTTAAACTCTATGAAATCTTATCAAAATATTCATGGATACGTTGAAATAGCAAACAAAAAAGATGTATTTATGTTTGTACATAGATTTGTATGTATGATCGGATTATTTAGATATAATAATTCGATGGAAAACAGTACGTAATGTAAAGTCATGTATTTAAAAAAAAAGCAATACTTCATTGGATGTATGTGTATATGTATGTTATTTCAATCTATGTAAAAAAAAAAGATAACTGAGGAATTATTGTGTGTGTGTTTTTTAAAGGACACGTAAGGTTTTTAAAACCAATCTTATTCTGTAATCAATTAATTGGTAAAAAAAAAATTAAGCTTGGGAAACCATGAAATCTTATCATTTCATATAATAAACTTACTTAATCAATCTCAATGAATAAAGATAAAACAATCCAATGTAAAATAATTAATTATAAAATACCTCAAGATAAAGTGATAAGTTTTGTAACCACTTAAAATAAAATATGTGATTGAATATTTATATCAAAAATTATTTGTAGTTATCAGTTGAGATATACACATAGGATTACACGTAGAGAAAATAGATAAGATTATTGTTTGACGTGGCTTAAATTTACTGGATCATCATTAATTGATATGGCGAAAAACTGGCCAGATTTTGCACCACAGAACGACATGTGAGCGAATCGCACTAGAGCCCGCCACATAGGATTCTCACGTGTTTGCACTTTGCGAAATCAAATTCCAATGACCGAAGAGAGTAAAAAATGTGTGAAATCAAATTCCAATGACCGGGTTTGCACTTTGCGTGGTGGTAAATTGATTATTCACGGTCTGATCTATATCCTCAAATTGAATTGAGCCATAACATGAAAATCCAATTTGTAATAAATTGCTAGAAAAAAAAATTAACATGATTAAAATAGTAAACAAACTTTAAGAGGTGAAAATAGTAAACAGAGAGATTAATAAAGATAAGGATATTGTTACGTAACAATTCTAAATAAGGTTTAAACAAATAATAATAAAGTATATTTAATTGCAAATTGCATGAATATAAAAGCCAACGTTTATAACACTCTCGACAATGAATATGATTATAGCTTCAATTTTTGTATATTAATACATCATTTTATGTAACTATGTGTTGTTTGAATATAAACAAAATATTTTCTTTTCTTTCACCTGTACGAGTGTTTGATCATGTATACAACTAAATATTTAATTAAAATAAGGAGGCTTTACAATCTATCTATTAAAGATTTAGCCTAATCTTATTTTATAGCCTTATAAGATAATTAATTGAAATACCTTAATTATAAAAATGTCATATATATGATATTTATATATATGCACAAATAAACATGTGTGAGAATTATATATTTTCAAAATTATTTAAAGTAATTAAAAGTTATTTTATATAAATAAAGGTTATGAAAAAACCGCGAAGATCGCGGGAAGTAATACTAGTAAAGTGTATTCTTGAGCTCATGTATTTAATGGTTTGAACCCTTTTAGTCTTACTTTAAAAAAAAATTATTTCTCTAACATTTTTGTACTAAAAATGCCTAATTAAATAATAAATTTAAAATTTTATCCAATATGTTTTAAAAAAAAAATTCTTTTCTATAAATAAATATAAAAAAATCTCATTTTTTATAATTTTTATTTTTTCTACTAAAAACGACCACTTAAATCACAAATTTAAGATTTTTTCTGATATATTTATTAAAAAAATATTTTCATATATATATATATATATATATATAATCCTCTAAATTTTTTTAGCACCTTTATAAAAATTCCTCCATCCGTCATTGATTATCAAGCAACAAGTTTCGCATGTGCAAATTAGAAGAAATACATGCTCTAACATCTTAAAGCCTATGTATATTGAACATCTTTTGACTTTTGTTTGGAGCAAAAATATTTCTTGGAAGATATGCAGATGGACAAACAAAATAAACAAAAGGAGAAGATAATCATAATTTGATTACTTGATTAAAGAAATTAAGTAAACAAAAAACAATTAAAAAGATAAATGCATATATTATTTTAAATTAATTTCCAAGGTGAGCCAAAAAATCCCAACTACATGCCTCCCATCACTACCCAACCTTGTGAAAAAAATAAATACTAAAAAATTAAAGAAGAAGAAATTATTCCTTTTTCATCCTCTTTCTGTAATTCAAATAAATTGATTAATTGCATTGCAGTAAATTCAATTTTCTTGTTTCTTTCACGCAACCTAAAAAATAAAAAAATAAAATCAAAAAAAATCAAACGTTCACGGGGTTGCAGAGGAACATGAGAGAAGACGTGGACGCGTCGCTGCGGATCCCAGCTCCCGCAAGGCCAAGCCGCTCGTAGTAATCCACACAAAACAAGGAGAGACTGAGTTGAGCGCCGTGGCGAGTCCAGACCCGGCGAGTCGACTCGGAATCAACGCGGCGGCGGAACCGGAGGCGGAGCGAGGAGAGGGCCGGCTCGACGCAGAGCGTGTAGAGGCGGCGGTACCCGCCGAGGGAGGCGACGAGGGAGCGGACGGCGGCCGGGGAGGGCGGCGGCGTGGCGTGGCGGAAGCAGAGGTGCTCCCATACGACGTCGTTGCGGGCGAACCCGCTCCAGAGGCGGCACACGCACGCGGCCACGCCCAGGGAGCGCGCGTCCAGCCGCTTCAGCACCTCCAGCAGCAAGTCGGCGTGGTCGTTTATGTAGAATGACGACGACGTCGTTTGGACGTCAATAACTGGCGCCTGCAGCATTAATGTGGAGGCCGTTGCTGGTGATCCGACGTCGTTTTTGGTGGCGAGTCTCCTCCTTCTACTCTGTCGCTCTTCTCTTTCCTCCATCGGTCTTCTTCCGTTTGTTCACTGCGTACGTGTGGGAAGAAATGGAGCGAGAGAGAGAGTTTACTGGGGCTGACCGCAGTCTAGTGTGGAAGAGGAGACAAATATATAAGCAAATATTATATATATACTATATGTTTTTTACTTCTATCAAAAAAATTATATATGTTTTTTACTACCTCCGCCTCAAAATCCTTATTTATAAAATATTAATTTTTTTAATAATTTTTTTTCATAATTTTATAGACAAGTGTATTAACTATTAAGTAATAAATTATTTTTAAAATTAATAAAATTATTGACATTTTATATAGTTTTTACCGTTATTAAAAAACGAGTCAAAAGTAAAGTGACAAGTATTTTGAGACGGATGGAGTAACTTCTTATCTAATTATTGCACTCTTAATACGGAGTATATAATAATGTTACAATCAGATATAAAATTTTTAAATTTGTATAACTTCTTATCTAATTTTTGAAAAAATGATTAGTATAAATAACCTCTCTTTCGAAGGTCATGAGATGAATTATAGTATACATGAACTTTAATTTAAGTAAAATATAAAAATATTATAATCTATTGAAATAAAATTAAAGTGATTAATTAACCTTCAATTTTGAAACGTTCATAATTTTTTAATTAGATGTTGAAATATGGTGTATTATATATCAAAATGAATTTACCGACGAGAAAAATATACTAATTAGTTAATTTGTCAAATGAGAGGAGGGGCACGTGACCCAGGTCCCCTGGCTTCGCCCCTGGTTAGAGTTAGTAGATGATCATGAATGTCATCACGTACTCATCAATTATCCACTAAACTTATAAGATGCGAATTATTCTAAAGTGAACACATCTCCAACGTAACGGCTAGGGTACGTAGACTATTAGGTAGATATATGGAGAGAGGAAATGGGAACGTACGGCGTCGTTTTAGCAGGTTGAGGAAACGAAGCCATGGATGGATGGATGGATTTGACTTGAGAGCATCGAGAGGAGAGGGGAAAACCTCCAAAGGGAAAGCTTCCAAATTTTAATTTCTCATTAACCAATGCTCTCTTGTCTTTGCTGTACTTTCATACGTAAATTAATAAAAAAAATACATATTAATTATTTAAATATATTCTTTATTTATTGATGAATTTTTTATTCTTATACATGCAAACAACATTTAATTTGTTTGATCAGAAGTTGGTGTTTGTTTTGAGCTGTGGGAATGCATGGGTGTATATATGTATGTTATGTGCTGTCCCTTTTGGGGAGTAAAAGTCAAATCATTCTGTACAAAATTGTATCAAATTGACAGTGAAATATTGCATTTAGTGAATTCCATGCACTCTCCGGGTACGAGCACATTTTTAGGTTCGATTAAAGCTCAATCGACTTGTTAGAATTAAGCTCGGGTAGCTCAAAATTTATGGAATTTTTAAAAATTTTCTTTAAGTTACCGTATAATGAGCAAGTAAAACTGCTTAAAGCTTGAAAAAAATTCAGGTCGAGCTCGTTCATTTCCTGAACGAGTCGAGTATGAGCACATTTTTAAGCTTGAGTCAAAAGTTAGACTCAAGCAATACTCGGCTCGTTCGGCTCTAATAACAACCTCCTAATTGATACTTGCTTACCTTCCAAGTCATGCATGTTGATGTAGTAATACAATTTTATATAATAAAAAATCGGTGGGATACACCTCCTAATGTATACGAGTATGTTTCAAAATGAAACTTCGTTGGATTTATGTGTTGGTTAGATTTAAGTGCATGTAATTGCTTGTATGTACATAGCCCAGATCGACCTAAATAATAAGACGAAGGAATAGACGAATCGTGCATACAGTAAGAAGAAAAGAATAAAGGAAGAAACAAAGGAGATAGAATCACCAAAGCAAAATGTAACAAAGATCTATATATGGACCACTTCAATGGCTTCAAATGTAACAAAGTTACCAATTTAGAGACTCCACTTTTATACCTTAACGGCTATATATTTCTTCATCCTAACGGTTGTATATATATCCGCCTAAATTAAGCTATTACTAGGGCCAAGAGTATATCTACACAACTTGTGAAATTCCGGTCGGGTCGTGTGAAAACGGGAGTTATGTCAGATTTTATTTTATTTTTTGTTATAAGGCTAGAATTCACCTTTATAACACAAAAGCTTAAGCCATTATGTAGAGACTTTCTTCCCTTATATTTTGTATTGTTCAACCCCATCCATTCAATGATCAGTTGATACAAACTCGATTACAACCTTGACATTTTCCCTTGACCAATTTGAGTATTGAATTTAATTAATTATAATTAGGGCATCTCGAGCCAATTAATATATACTTTTGGTTCAACCAAATTCATGTACACTAATGCTATAAAAATAGAGGGTATCTAGATGGACTAGGTAAGCATATACATAATTAATAAACACGTAACCTAACAAAATTAAACTAGATGTAAGGGGGTGTAGAACCCTATAGGCTATAGCCCACCCGTGCAAGTTTATGTATAAAATACACCTATATATATAGTTTTTCCCTAATTTCTGCGAAATGAAATTGAATGCAGTTTGACCCTATAATATGTCAGTTTAAGATACCGATCGACATTTGATAAATGTAATTAATTTAGTTTACACAAGTGAATTAGTAATTAATTAATTATATAGTACGTATGAAGGGAAAAAGGTTAGCAAAACAAACATATATAGAGAAATGGAAAAGAGTGCACCGACGGTCGGTCATTTCTAAGTATTTGTCCGATTCCTCTTCTTGGTTTTGAAGATCATAAGGAAATATAATCGCCTCTTAATTTCTATTATTATTAGTGTCAATTAAGTTTACGATGAAACCATATTTGGATGTGTTTTACATGAACAAGTGTTGTAGGCACGGAACCGTGAATGAAAATTGGAGTTAAACATGGACTAAAGTTGCAGACACGGAACCATGAATGAAAATCGAGATAGGCTGAAATTGAAACTAACGAGGAGGAAAAAACGAAGGACAAATGAGCAGTTTGGGAATCTAACTCTAGTGGGTTTGTTCTGAATTATTGGAGTGAGCTTCAGCACAGTCCAGTCTACCCCTGGATTTGTGTCTGTCCGCTTAATTGACATATACAGGCGCTTATATGTTATATGGACGTGAGATAAAATAAAAATAACTAGGGAGTATAATAAGAAAGAAATAAAAGGGCATCCAATGAAAAGGAGAAGAAATCCACAGGTACAGGGTGTAAAACAAACAATGTTGTAATCTCGAGAACCCACAAAATCCCATAGGAGTAACATTGACCTAACCTAACATCAAGATGCAATGTCATGTGTACATTTATATAGGCACCGTATTCTTTTTAGTTAGACAACAAGGACGTGGATGAGTTTGTACTTTTATCTTTTAATATAACCTACTTCCATCAATTAATTACTAGGGTTGGATTAAATTTTTAGCAATTTTGACCTAATCCGATCGAATAGTGTATTTTAATTATGGTTTGTGTATATTGTGTGTCCTAAGGGCATAAAATGAAAATACTTTACTGTGAAAGAAAATCCTAGAAAGGAAGGGTGAATCTTATAGTCTAATTTTAAAAGGGGCGTTTTGCAAAATAGCCACGAAAATAGGCTTATTTTGCGAAATAGTCACGTTTACGGACATTATTGTAAAATGGCCACAATATATACTTCTCACGCTCATCCTCTCGCCGCTCCCTCTCGCTCTCTCGATCTCTACGGACGCTCAATCTCGCTCGCTCGGCCTCTCGCTCTCTCGTCCTCGCCGTCGCTCGCCGGCGTCGCTCGCCGTCGCTCACCGCTTCGCTCATCGTTCTCCCTCCCTCCGATTGTTCTTCCAGATCTGATTGTTTCTTCCAGATCTCATCGTTCTCCCTCCCTCCCTCCGATTGTTCTTCCCGTGCAATAATTGGTTGCGGTAGTTGATTGTTCTTCCAGATCTAATTGATTCGGCAAATCAATTGAGCCGCCGGAGCGAGGCCGAGCGATCTGTTGCGGCGTCGTGAACGAGCGAGGCAGATCGATTGAATTTCCTCCAGATCTGGTTGCGGCGTCGTGAGCGAGCGAGGCGGAGGCCGGAGGCGGAGGTAGCGGCGACGCGGAGGCGGCAAGGCGAGGGAGCGGCGACGCGGAGGCCGGATCTGTGATTTCTCTCCTCCAATGGCGGCTCACGCGGGGAAGAAGACCTTTTTATGAAAATTACAAAAATCACCCTACAAATATGAGAAATTAAAAAAACTATCTATATTTTATTACGTGATCCATAATCATATTTTTATTTTTATTTTTTGCACAACACACTATTATATTTACACAATTTACGGTTATGTTTGCACGACAAAATGTTAAAAAAATAAAACTAGACTTGTTTCAATTTATTCTGAATCACTTACAGTTTATTGAGAAAGTATAAAATTATATTGAGATAAAATAAGATAATGTTGACTATAAATTCACAAGTCTCGATTGTTGTGCAAAAATAACATATAGTTGAGCAAAAATAAGATGATGTTGAGCAAAATTTCACCAATCCCTCATGTTGTGTAATTATTGTCTATTGATGAGCAAAAAATAAGACCATGTTGTGCAAAAATAAGAGCATGTTCAACAATAATTTATTGAGAAAGTATGAAAATATATTGAGATAAAATAAGATAATGGTGAGTATAAATTCACAAGTCTCGATTGTTGTGCAAAAATAACATATAGTTGAGCAAAAATAAGATGATGTTGAGCAAAATTTCACCAATCCCCCATGTAACTCTTACAAGAGAATCGTGCAACTCTTACAAGAGAATCGTGCAACTCTTAAAACGAGAGTCGTGCAACTCTTACAACAGAGTCGTGCAACTATTAAAACAGAGTCGTGCAACTCTTAAAACAGAGTCGTGCAAATCTTAAAACAAAGTCGTGCAACTCTTGCAACATAGTCGTGCAACTCTTACAACATAGTCATGCAACTCTTACAACATAGTCATGCAACTCTTACAACAGTGTCGTGCAACTCTTAAAATAATATTGAGAGAAAATAAAATCACGTTGAGAACAAAGTCACAAGTCTCGATTGTTGTGCAAAAAATAACCTATTGTTGAGCAAAAATAAGAGAAAGTTGTGCAAATATGACCCAAGCCTAGTTGTTTTTGTTTTTTTTTGTTTTTTTTAAACATTTCGTCGTGCAAATATAAGAGTACGTTGTGCAAATTTAACCATAAGTTGTGCAAATATAAGATCATGTTGAGCAAATATAACCGTATGTTAATTGGGATCTAATTGAATTAGTAAATGTAACGAACATTTTGCTAATTTGTCAAAAAAAGGTGGACATTTCACCAATTTGTCCCAAAAAAGTGCATGTTTAGCAAATTTTTTCCTTTTTTAATTTCTCAGATTCATTGGGTAATTTTTGTAATAAAATATAGATATTTTTTATAATTTCCATATTTATTGGGTCATTTTTGTAATTTAATAAAAACATATTGTCTCCTTCCTCCCCCGATCTGGACTTGAATCCCGATCCGCCTCCGGCGAGCTCCGGCGTCGTTCACTCCCTCAAGCATCGCTCGCTCCGGCCTCCTTCGACCTCGCCGTTCCGCCTCGCCGCCTCCACCTCCGAAATCGCTCCGTCGCCCGCTCCCTCACTCACAGCATCCGGAGACGACGACCAGATCCGGCCTTTCGCTCGCTTGATCCGCTGCTCGCTCACCACAGATCCAAGCATATACAGATCGATTTTGCAATCGATTTTGAAATCCAACCACAAACAGATCAATTTGAGAGATCGATTTTGCAATCAATTTGAGAGATCCGCCGCTCGCTCGACTTCTCCAGATCGAGCACCATCGGAGCACTGAGGCCAGGAGGAAGAGCACGGAATCGAGCATCATCGGAGCGGACATCTCAGATCGAAGGGAGTCTGAGGTAGTCGACGTCGTCGGTGAAGTCGAAGGCCGGTGAAGTCGAAGGCCGAGGGAGTCTGAGGTAGTTCGTTCAGCGCCTCCTCCGTGGATCTGTAAAAAGGAGAGAGAGGGGATCTCGGATTTAGACTCAATTGTAAACAAGGGTGAGATGTGCTCATTGTTTATACAAGCTCTGGTGTGTTAGAATAGATATTTGTAATGTATATATAATATGATATGTGATAAAAGACTAAAGTTAAGGCTAAAAAATTACTATAAATTTGATACAGGCAAAATTTCTCATGCAATCAACTATTTTGGTGCAATCTGCAAGCAATGGAGACTTTTTGACATGTACACACCCTGCTTCTCCAATGAGTGATCAACTTCACTGCCATGAGTAGTTATTCAGCTGTAGTAACTAGTTTTTCAATTATAATGTTATTCGTTAGTAATTACAAATGAATAACTACATGTGGCAACCTTATAACTACCCAGGATCGGACCTTAGATTTGAAAGGCTTGAGGCCTGATTATAAAAATGGGTCTTCTACTATATTTTTTTAGAGATTTTTCTTTATCATTTCATTCCTTTATTTTATTTTATTTAGCTATCTTTTTTATATAAAAAAGCTCAATATGGGTGGTTTTAAATATTTTTTTATTTGTGATTTTGGGCAATTATTCTTTTAGAAAGGGTTTGTGAAAATCTAAATTTGTTGTTTAAAATGTGAAGTTGCATAAGATAAAAGGAAATAAAATATTGTTTATTTTTCATAACTATATATAATGGATAATTTCTATTTTATTGGTGGTTTTTAGTGATTATTAAATGGAATTTTGGAGGAAAAAATGCAACCAAATCAACGGGTTACAAAGAGAATTGAATCATGGACTAATGAGAAATAATGAGATTTTTAACCAATACACTAAATGACTTTAGTTAAATTTACTAATAAAAAAAATACATATATATATACTTAAAAATAATAATAATGGGCCCCTTTAAATTTTGGGCCCGAGGCGGAGGCCACTTCGGCCTCCCCTCAAGTCCGGCCTTGTAATTACCCATTGCAATCGAATAACTTGAATCTTGATCCAACCAAATAATTGCTCATTATAATTGAATAACTCATTGCAAGCGAAAAAACTACCTACTCCAATCGAATAACTATTGACGGTAAGGCTGCAACCGAATAACTTGATGCAATTGAATAGTTACTCGCTAAAACTGAATAACTATTGATACTGAATATCGCTACTGACTACCTGTAACTGAATAACTACTTACTATAACTGGATAACTCAGTGAAGAATACAAATTGAAATACGTGTCAACACACTAACACTATGTGTCCTTATATGTTATAAACAATCGATGGGTACATTCCGTCGGTCAGCCCAAAGGTGATGTTGAATGGTAAAGGTAGTTGCCCTACTACTAGCTAGCTAAGTAGCTAGGCATTTGAAAAGCATCCCCATCCTCTTAGTCTGTCTTCTAATAAACATGGAATCCCAGGCTGAGATGATTTTGTAAATTGCCAACATAAATCATTTAATTGATAAAGGGTAACACTTAATTTCTCATATTTAAAAAATATAAATAAATAGGAAGTGACTTGTATAAACACTCACTTTCTTAATGTCTTTCGTTCTTGTATTCACATATGTTGTTGTTTGGTGGTACCAATTTTCATTTTTCTAAGAAACTAGAAAGCATTTTATAAAAATCTTAGTGTACAACAGTTGCAACTTGTATAAGATGTCTTAATAAAGTGAATAAATAAGAATTTTTGTAACATTTTTTATTTTATCTTTGTCACACATGAATCATATACTCCCTCCTCAGCAATACAGTATAAAATTTTAAACTTTTCAGCACACATTTCAATAAACTAAAAATTATACTCCATCCGATTGGCAAAATGTGTCATTCTCTTAATGCACGCTTCTTTGGGATGATAAAAACTATATAAAATATCAATCTTTTAAAAAATCTTGAAACTACGAATAAAATCTATTGAAACTATATAAAATATCCATCTTTTAAAAACTATATAAAGTGAATAAATGTGTCATTCTCTTCATACTTATTTATGGAAACTACGAAATTGTTAAAAAAAAATCTATTGAAAAACTAGATATTTTATACAGTATTTATCCCATAAAAAACATACGTGAATAGTAACATGACGTATTTTGATGAACGAAGAGTATAAAATAATTATTCTTTAATTCTTTAATATTTAATATAATTTTTACCTCATTGAAATACGTGTCGAAATTTAAAACATGAGTATATAATTTTATTTTTTTCATAATGCATCAAATCTAATTTGTTCACATAATGCATGAAATCCCTATCCACAAGTATTAATTTGTGTCTTGACCATTAATTTCAACTATCTCAGTTCATGGTTGTGTATATATAATATATTATGTGTTTGTTGTTTGGTGGGAGAAAGTTTTTGTTTGTAAGACATGTGCCCTTTATTTGATTGCTACCAACTTAAAAACAATCACTAAAGTTTGAAGAGATAGCTTTGAAGTGCATATATAAATTAATAAACACAGAAATTCATGTGAAATAGATATATTGAACTTCATCACATCACATTATATTAACGTTTCCCAATGTATTTGGATCCAACCATATATATGCACAGATCTTCACAACCATAGATGTCGGCCTTTTTCATGGTCAACACTTTTTAACATATTGTGTGTATATATGTGTATAATATATTGTGTGTGTATATATGTGTATATGTGTATATGTGTATAATATACTCACATATGCATTTTTCAAGACAATATATAGAACATGCATGTGTGCTTAGGAAGTGTTTGGAATCAAAACATGTAATTTGATTAATTATACAAGTGACTTTTTATAAATAGCATTTTATAAGCTTGAAATCTTTATAGACATTTAGGAGGGCTTAATTACATGGGTGATCATGAGTAATTGCAATAGGTATTTGTTAAAAAATTTGAGCTCTATGCATGGAGTATATGTTTGGCAAGAGGTTTGGTATAGAAGGTGGGGGGAAAGGGGGAGGTTTAATTTGGCCTTTGGGGGTTAAATTTGGTAAAAATAAAAAAAAACTTTGGCTCTCTAGTTTTGGAAGTTTATTTTGGGTGTTGTTAGATATACCGCAAATCTTTCATCAGAAATGCACGTCATTTTCAACGTGCAACTCTTTTCCACTAATTAGCACTTTAAAAAAATTAATTAACTCACTTTAACCCTGCACGTCAATTCCGACGTGATGGGTTTGGGGTGTATATAGCGGAACCGTTTATTTTTCTTCTGTTTTTCCCCCTTTGAACTCAACCGGATGAGTTGAGGCAGCCTCACTCTCGCAGCAACCCCAACAACCGGTGAGAGGCTCCGGCATCAGATCTAAGGAAGAGGCAGCCCCACTCTCACAACAACCCCGACAACCATTGAATCGAGAGAGAGAGCAGGATTGTGATTTGTGAGAGCCCAGTTTCAGGCCTCAAATGGCAGTCGCGAGAACTGAAAGAAAGAGAGGGTGGGGAGACGAAGGGTCCGAGGGAGAGAGAGATCGGACAGGAGTCGAGAATGAGCGGCGATTCTAGACCCCAGGTCGGACGGAAGGCGACGATAGTCGTGGTGGAGTAGAGAGGAGGAGACAAAGAGTTGATGATGGCTGCAGATTTCAATTGCAAGGAAGGGAATTGGGTAGATTAAGGATATTTTAGACATTTTCATCTTAAAACTCATTTATAAACCTTACTATCACCAAACACCCAATCAATTGTGTGTTTTTTTTTTTTTTAATAAACTCCACATTTCACATCTCCAACTCGACAATCTTCAACTCCATAATCTCCACATATTACCAAACACCACCTTAGCCAATCTCGCTCAAAGTACGGCCTTGGAGATTAAGAGTTGAGATGTACGCACACTCGGGCAAGAATGTTTCCGATTGACTCAAAAGAGTAGAGTCATACAAACATAATAAAAACATAAACAAAGTCGGAAAAACGAGGAACGGAAACGGAAACGGAAACGAAAATGGAGGTAAATATGACCACTATGAAGAAAATAGACTTACAAATCCTAACTATACCAAAAGTTTGAAATTTGGCGTAAATACTAAAAATTAACACCACAAAGGGATTAATTAGGTGCAAAATACAAAAGATGCTCTCATATAAAGAACCCAATGGCTCGATTGTACAAGAACAAGCCAAACTTGGCAATGGACCATCGGAATCGGAGAGATTATACAACTGTAAAACCAAACCACGAGACTTGTATGACACCCCAAAAGACATCAAATACTTGTTAGCTAAGTCGACAAGTACGATAATTTAATGCAAGCCAGACGACATGTACCGATGTACGATGGCCCTATTTACGGGACCCCAAGCAAGATCGATAGCACGGTATTCTTTACGACAAAAGGAAAGGAAAAAGAGACATATTACACATGCTTCAAAGTGTGAATGTCCTAATGACATCACAAGCTTCCTTCTTTTTCGCCCGAGTCCTAAGGGAACTGCTGCAACAGGCATAAGACATTCTTCTACCAGTAACATGAGCTTTCTATACGAGACTATATATATATGCATAATGAGGGCAAGATACGAAAGCATACGTGTTTAAGTATGCCGATCATGGTTCCAGTTTCAGTGAGACTACCCGGGAGTGTCTGTTGCGCTTTGCTGCATTGACAAAGACTGGGGACAGACAAGACGGAGCCCACCAAGGCCTGCGAACCTTCTGCTCTCCTTTCAAGCAGGCAACTAGAAATGGAGAAAGAGGGTCCATCCGTGTTAGGAGACAGGAATTGCCAGGATGATAAAAAGGAATAATGCATTAATGCTGGCTTAGGCATGGAAACTAAATATCCAAATCAGAACTAACGTGCGAGGTGGATTACATTTAACTTGCCGAAATTCTCCAACTATAAACTACCATGAATTTCGCAATTACTCCACCGCCTGTGACAATGTGCTTCTTTAGTATGGATCACTAGCGATAAATGAAGGTTGTATGGCATTCTAGGAGTTCCTTCAGCAGTTATCTCAATTTTATACCGAAAAGCCTACAAGTTCTAATCTTTGCTGAAGTTCTATATATGATTCTAAAAAGAAACTTCCTCAAACTCAACGGATGGGTGTGGAGAGGAAAAGAGAGAACCTTTAATTCGTCTGAGTTCCTTGCATAGCGTAATGAAGTCTCCCCATCTCATGTGGCAGCGCCTTATGAATCGAAGTATCTGCTCAGTTGTGAACATGGACATACCCTCCAAGTACTCACCATTTACACCATTTTCTTTAAAAACCTCGGAGTAACTACCCAGATTTATTTCTTCCAACCACATTCCTACATCCTACAAGAGAAGGGAATACAAATGTGCAATTCAGATCTAGCAGCCAGTTCATTGAAAAAAGGATAATGGACAATTATGTAAATTGTAAACACCAGTCATCAAGAAGAGGGAGTCAACAGCCATGATTTCTCATCATGAGGTCCATAGTGAAATGCCGGGAGAAATATATTCAGGGAAAGAAACAAACCAGAAGAAAAAAATATGCAAAAAAACTTATCTGAAGGATCGTAACTGTCCACCTCTCTAAGAGACTTATGTGATAATTCATCACAGGTTTTCAGCAATAACAATAATTCATCAGAGAAGGCAGCAAACAGCTCAGCACAAATTAATCAATCAATCAATGACCATCATCAGTTTATCTCTCTGATTATACACTACACGCAAGAAAACGTTGAACAAGTCTTGGAAATCAACTATTGATAAATGATAACAATAAGTCAATAACCATTCACATTTCACACAGTTTCCGAAATGCTGTCTCTCGCTATCCTTAATAAAAAGGCCATTGCAACTGCAGCCATTTAGCTACAAGAAAATACAGTATGCAATAGCAATGATACCATTACGAAGACATTAGTGAAATTCTCTAATTCCCCCTCTCCAGTCCAAATCTCTACCACAGGACTATTTGGTTAGAAACTTAGAATTAAGTAATGGCATGGTCCGCATGGATACGAGGAATCGATTTGGGCATGAATTGTGAATTTTGATATAGAGTGCATGTTAAAACTATAGTATGAGGAGGGATAGTGGATACAACTACAAGGGAGAGGAATGGTTCGTACCGAGGTTGGGAGGGTCATTTTGATATCGATACAAAGCAATTCCAAACACAGTATGGGGGTTTTAATGCATGGTACTACCTAGGTATGGATACCAGACGGGGCCTTGGTCATTTCTTCAACACAAAAGAAAACATTCTATCCAATTAGAACCCATTGGGTGGTTTTTGATTGGTTGATGGATTCGAGGAATCAGCAATTGGATGATTGTTTGCATATCAGGTCTCCCAAACCCCAATTTTCGAAACCTACTTCCAAATTCCAATTCCAAACAAAGAAAACTTGGGTATGAAATTCCGGTTCCAATTCGACATGTGAACCTATAATGGGAGCGGAATCGGATTCCAATTTCGCAAGGTGTAGTCAGCAAGTAGTAATCAGAACAACTAGAGATCTCAAAAGACCCACAAAATTGTTAGTAGGAATTTTGAAATTGCATCAATCAAGAACACAGAGAAACCAAAAGTAAAGGCGAAATAATACCTCAACAGTCCAGATGAAGAAATCAAGAGGCTCAGGCGGCCGATCTCTGATCATCTCCCCAAACCCAATTCACCTGAACAGGAGAAAAGAACCCTAGAAATCCCCATAGCCACAAAACACAACAAAGAATCAAATTCCAAATAAATCGTCAAGGAAGTGATCAAATAAGAAGGGTTGACAAGCCAAATCGCAATACCCTGAAAAAATTGGTTGAAATCAGGGATCATTCACTGCATTTGAGATTGCGAGATGCAGCAAGGGAAGATGGAAGTGGGGTGGGGGTGGGGTGTTTGGTGAGAGCCCCAAGACATAAAAGCGCGGGGAAAAGAGTGTATGGAGGGGAGTGTTTCGGTGTTTTTCTTGCTTCTTCTTTTTAGCTGAGTTGCCAACTCGACAATGTCCATTCACTGCTACATAGGGACTGCTAAGACCAAGTGCTCAGAATTTGGATAATACTCCTCAAAATAGGTCGTTTATTACTCCGTATTATATATAGTAAAAGTTTTTTTAATAATAAAAATTATATAAATATTTATTTTAAAAAATTAACAATTTTAATTACTATTAATAAATACAAAATTGTTTTAAAAAATAATATTTTATATAGTTTTTATCATCCGCATACATGAATAATAAACGTTTTTCGAACGGATAAAATATAGTTTTAAGATATAGCGTACAGTAATCCTAAGATTATTGTTTTTTCGGGTGGAAACCATATTTTATTTATTTATTTATTTATTGCAGGATTGTTTGGGTTAAATTGTTAAAAGTTTAAAAATACACAACGAACATTAAATCTTAATTACAATCCGAGAATTAAATTAATAGCAATCAATAATCTATGAAATGAGATAAAATTAATGATCACTTATACTATATAAAGTATAGATTGACATTTATTTACCATATTGTTAATATAATGTAATACCTATTTTTTGGGGGAAATGCCAATTATTCATACATTTTTTGGGGGACATTCCAATTAGGCATTTATTAAATTTGAATTTGTGGGTACTATTTACATGAGCTTGGAGAATTAGATAAGAATTCCAATGTGATTTTTTTATTTTCTCCTTTTTTCTTTAATATTTTAATAATTTTTATTAATGATAATATTATAATTCTCCAATGAGATCTTTTAATACTCCGTAGCATTTCCTTAATTATATAATATTTAATCTTGTTGATCGGATATTGCATCTATCCAATTATATGGGATAAGACAAAACAATTAGTTTATTTAATTTAATTTAATCTAACTTGCAACTATCTAAGTAATGTCACTTTTTAACTACGAGAAATTTTTATAAGAAGTATTCACAAATGTATATATATTTAACATCGTATCTAATCCACCCTTAAATATCTAATTGAAATATCAACCCTCACTAGATGGGCTTTAGTTTCATTCACTGTTCTAAAAATCGCGCATAGGTGCCATCTGGGCACCGCCTAGGCGCTAGGCGACCCCCTCCGCCTAGAGCTAAATGACCGCCTAAACACGTCTAGGCGTCCGCATTGACCGTCTGGACGCCGCCTAAACGCTAGGCGGCCCCCCACCGTCTAGGATCCGACTAGCGCTTTTTAGAACACTGGTTTCATTAGTATTAGTATAATAACTCTATATGAAAAGTGACAAGCATATGCATAATTTATATATCAACATAACATGGCTATAATAAATAGGTGCCTTTTGATTTTGACGGGGATTGTCATATCCAAGTGCAATGGAAAAGAAAAGAGTCAAGTGGATATTTTTATTCAATGAATAGTAAATCATAAAAGATCATTGATTGTCAATGGATAACCATCTTTCAAGTTTCAAGTTTGAACACCCATATATTATCATCAATCAATACTCTACTCCATCCGTGTATTTTGGTGTGGAAAGGGTCAAGTAAAAATAAACCTTGGTATAACATTTATTTACTAAATTCCATATAAAGTGATCAATTTATTATAAACAATTATATTATACTTGTATTTTTTTTCTTCAAACATGTTTTTTTAAACGGAAATTAGGCTAGATCTGTAATAAGATTAAGAGTAGAGGTTGTATGACCTAAGAAGGTCAATCTATCCGCTACATTGTTAACTTCTCTAAACACATGACGAATATGGACTGTTTGGAATGACAAAGATTCATCAAGGAGTTAGATAGGGTTGGCATGGTACGATAACCACCAAAAAATGGTGATTACCTCGTACCAACCACAAACTAGTGGTGCGCAAATTTTCATACCACGTACCAACCACAAGTCGTGGTTACCGCATATGTGGTAACCACGACTTGTGGTTACCATCGGTACATTACCATGGCTACCAAGTTGTAATTCTGTTTGTATTTTTTTTGAAACACTTTGACTACCTTCCAGTAGTCATCAAAGTTATCGAACGAAAAAATATGATTACAAAAAATAATATGCATGGTTACCATCTATTAAAAGTTCAAATAAATCAAGTTCACTACGTAAAGTACAAACCAATTCAAATCAACCAAGTTCAAAGTCTTGAAATAAACCAAGTTCAATTGTTCAAACATTCAAAATGTTCCTGCAAGTTCAAACAAAACAAGTTCAAAGTCTTCAAATATTCAAAATGGTCCTACTGTTTCTAGTAGAAAAAAATAGAAATGACCAATTTAGGTCAAAATCAAAACACAAAATATAAATTAAAAACTTAAAACTTAAAAGTAATAATAATAAAACATTAAATAAAAAAATTAATATATATACTTGGTAACTATGGTAACCATGGTATTCAGATTTCATTACCATTACCGTATCACCTTCACGTGGTTACCACCATGTTGGTTACCACAAGTGTGGTTACCAACATAGTCGGTTTGTGGTTGGTACGTGGTTGGTATGGTAATTTCCGTATCATTTGCCAGCCCTAGAGTTAGAAATGATCAATTTCAATTTTCAAGGGCATTTTCATACCTTTTTTTTCATCATAATTTTATTTTATTTTTTTGCAAAAAATGTAAGAATGAAGGATGATCTATAACATAATTTTAAAACTCTTTTGATTGTGTGTGAAATGAGAGTTTAATAATTTACATTTGTGTGTGAAATGCATTACAATCAACTTGGAAGTTGGAATGCATGAGATGAGACAATGAAAGAGTTGGTCATTTTTATAAAAGTTTAATAATTTACATAAACAATTTAAATGTATTCAAAAGTAATTTTGAACAAACCAACTTTATATGATAAGATATGATGAATTGTGATTTGTGATTTCCAAGTGCTAGTTTTCATACCCTTTGTTAATGCCAAAACCAATCAAAGGGAAGAAACTGGTCCATGGAGCCACATTTGTATGTGAGCCTCTGCTTGGATAAAGTGAACGTTGGCTTTGAGTTAACATCAAGATTACACTCACTTTTCCCTACCCAAAAAAAACTACTACAGTCAAGCCTTGCTAGCTTAGCTGGTAAGGATGATATGTAGTGACCAATAAGTCACGAGTTCGAATACCCCCTCACCTATATTGTAATGGTCTAAGTGCCTACCTATGGGCCCAAAAAAAAAAACTACTACATAGGTATTGCCTAATTACACTTTCCCTACTTAAGAAATCTTTTTTAAAAAAATATTCCAACTTTTGGGTATGGTTTTTGAGTTTTCGTATTTTGGACATTGTTTGATCATGCATTTACCAGGGTTGGTTTGATGCGATGTGCTAACGGGTTATCAGAAATTTACAAGGAGCTTATTTGTGCTTATAAGTTACTCCCTCTGTTCGCGAAAACTTGTCATTTTAGCTCTTAGCATAATTTTTAAGAAATCCAATAATCTACTCTATTTTTACTAATTTACCCACATTTATTATTCTACTTTTCACTTTATCGAAAACTACAACTCACAACCCATCAATCATGTTAAGGGCATTTTAGTAAAGTGGAAGCTAAAATAACTACAATGACATGTTTTTATGAACAAAATCAAACCTCTAAAATGACAAGTTTTCGCAAACGGATGGAGTATAACAAAATGATAAGGAGCTTCTCATGCCAAATGAACTAAGTACAATTTTAGCATATTATTCCTAGTTCCTATCATAAATTATTTATAACACACTGCTTTGTTTTGGAGATCAGATCCAATCCAAGGTTGATGACAAGCCAATTCATTATTTGGGCAAAGTCTAGATGACAGCCCAATACAATAGGCCCATATTTACAAGTTTCACACTACACCATAATGCCCGCTCACGTTTAGCGTAAAAAACAACATCAACCCAGTATATCCCACAATAAAGTGGGGTCGGAGAGATCAGAATATACGCACTCTTACCCCAACCAGGTCAGAAGATTGTTAGACCTAGAATAATATAACACAAACACCACGTGGTACCAACCCACACAGAGGGAAAAAAAGACAGTAAAAAAGCCAAAACAAAAGCAAAAGAAGATAGACGAAAAGCATAGACAGAAGGGCATAACACCCTAGCCCATAACTCTAGACATCACCCGCCCGAATGCACCAACTCAGGTAAAAAAAATAGTTTTAAGTATAAATTTAAATTATTTTTTTGAGAGCCAACTTTAAGTTATTCCTAGTGATATTCTTCTTAGTATGTTAGAATAATGATATTCCTAATTTCCAATAATAATATTCGTTAAAAAATTGCCAATCTTGTTTTCTCTTTACTAATATTTTTTTACTTAAAATTTTATTTATAATAACTTTGTTATATAAATAGAGAGACAAGAGCCACACCGACAACAATGGAATAGCCGAAGCTGATGGAGTATTTGTTTATAGGTTAATAAACTAGCATGGTGTTTGGTAGACCTGTCTATTAGAATAGCTGATAAAAACTTAGGAATAGAAAACCAAAAGCTTCGAAAAGATTAAGTGAGTAACTATTGAAAAAGCTCCGATTCCAAAAGTTAATTAAACTAAAATCCTATATTTATTTCATTTAAACCTATATAATATTAAAATCAAAAACTCCGAAAAGCTAGCTCATGGTGTGATTTAGTGTCAAATCGAGCCTAAATGTAGTACAACTCTTATATTCACTATTCATGCATGTTTTTTAGGATGATAAAAACTATATAAAAATTAATTTAAAAAATAATAATTTAACACTTATTACTAATAAATATGAAATTATTTCAAAAAAAAATTATTTAAATAATTTTTATCATCCTAAAAAAACATGTGTAAATAGCAAATTTCGTTTTAAAAAAAACGGAGCAAGTATGAAAATTTATAAATTTGGCTTGGTGAGATAATTAGGGGAGGAAGTATGAAAATCGTTAATGTGTGATGAGATTCTCAGGGTGTGAGCATGTGGCAGAGAATAAGTTTTAAATACTCTATGGAGGCATGGTGCAAATGTGGGTCTAAAATTTGTAGTTCAAAAAGCAAACTTTTATTTCTTGACTAAAACAAGTTTGTCTGAAGACAAAGAACCTTATCATTCAAAATGGGTTTGTCTCTATCTCTTTTTAAAAAAGCAAAACAAGTTATGTTTAATGTATTTTAACCACAAAAGGTTAAAAACTTCCTCAATATATGCCTAGTAAACATTAAATTAATATTATTTACTGTACTTCATAGTTGAGTCCCAAAAAGTACAGTTTCAAATACACGAAGTAGTATGAAAGAAACAAACAGTAAGCATAATCATAATTCATAATTAAGTATGAAAAGACTCTAAAATATATTTTCAAAAGGAAGATTAGATTACGTATGTAAACTGAGAGAGACAATTTTGTTAGTAACAATTTCCTAATTTTGGCAGAGAATTTATTTATACAATCTACTGCATAGAAACCGACTCCATGTTTCTTTTACAATAAAAATGACAGGATAGCTGAAAATGTATCTTTTAAATTGATAATACTAAAAAGCCAACATTTTTCATTTATTGCAAACCTCAAATTGTGTTTCTTCTGCATTTCAATTGAGTTCGGTTTGTTTATTGATCACCATATGTTGCCAAAGAAGCCAACATTTTTCGTTGGGGATGGGAACAAGTGGGGTTGCATTGTTTCTCCAAGGCATAAAAACGTGCTCCAATTTTCATTTTTTTTAAATCACTTATCACCTTCGATTAAAAAAGTCTCTCACATCTCAGTCTTGTGTTTATAAACATTAAAAAAAAGCTGTAAAAAATAATTTGGTAACCTCTTGATAAAAAGCAATAGTATATGAACATACCTTTAAGAACAGAGGAACTACATCATGAAGAACTTCCAGCTGCTGTTGAAAAACACTATGAGTATGAAGAAGTTTTTTGTTTTAAAAGTAAATTCAACTATATACACAAGCCTATATGATCCAAAGCTTTATGAATTCAATACACAAGTTCTAAGATTTTATCAATCTAAGCTGTAAAAATTTGCCATGAAATGTTTTCATCCCTAGGATTCTTAAAGGTGGCACAGTGACATGTGGGGATCAATGTGCTATGTTGTAACTTGTAAGGAAACACATTGGGACGTTCCTTTTTGAGCCATAAGATTTCCACTCAAGACATGATCTACCAACTAAGTTGTAAACTGTTGACTGTACTAGTTCATGACGCGTCTAACGTTGACTATTTTAACTCAAGAAAAGAGATTAGAGTGCGTAATGGTTTAACATGACATGCTAACCAAAGGAATCCTGCAAGTATCATGATCTTACAAAGGAGCAAACCGTAGGAATTAGCCTTAAACCACATGTAACAATGTCATTAACATTGACTCAACCAATAGGCGATCAACAAAAGTCATCATGATATGCTATGCGTTTCGATGACCAAACAATTCATAGCTAAAGATGTTTGAGTTGTTATTCACAGCTGATCTCGTTGTGCTATTTTCCAAAAGTAAAGTCAAAGTTGGAGCTATTTAGGGCAAGAGGTTGGTTTTTTTTTCCTGCCACGGCATTTTGAAGTCTTTCTGGCACCCAAGATAGAAAGTGTAAAGGGGGAGAGGTTCCTATCTATCTTTCATTTCATGGAGATAAAAAGAGGGGAGTTGTAGGGCCAGGAGACACCATTTTTCTAGTTTTGAAGTTAAAATAGCTTCACAAGGAGACAAAGAAACAAGATTCCCATTTTGATTTTAGTTAATTATTAAATTAAGGAAACCAGGGGGGACTAATCACTATTTGATGTCATGCTTTGGATTTGTTAAATTCCCATCTTATCATATCCCACCAGCTTTTCTAGTTCATGTCCTTCCAAGGTTATATACGACACAAAGCTAGATCTATCTGAAGCCTTTTTATAATGGCAAATAGCCCATAGCTGTACCGCTACTTCGGTGCATATTGCCAATGTTGAGAAAAAATCTACTTTGCACCAGCAGGTGAATAAGGAGCCCTGTTGAATCTCAATCTCATGAGAGAACATTGACACCTCCAAGCCACTCACCCCCAAAGGACGTCAGTCAAAGCTGGGACAACCGACTAAAACCCGTCAAACATTTAACTTGTGATTCATTTTTCTTTGCTAAAAGTTAGTTGATAGCTCATGACACCTTCCCTCTGCATTTGAGTTTTTCTAACCCCTCCTTTCATATTCATACACAAAGACAGCACTCCAAAGTTCATTCTCTCCCTCTCACACCCAGTTTGAGATTTCCTGGAGTTAGTAAACCCTTGAACAGTGTTAACAGAAGTCTGGTTTTGAGGTATGGAACCCAATTCTTTCTTCTTCTTCTTCTTCTTCCTTTTTCCCTTTTTTTTTTTGCATTTAGACTTTAGTAGCTCTAGTCTATGCCTTTGATGCACAGTTTGAACTCTGATTTCTTCAACTTTAATGTGCACTTTGTGCTTTCCAGAGATTGGTTAGCACCAGAATCTTTGAAAATTGAATTATTGGTGCGTTTGGCTCTTGAGATGTTTGATGTTAGGTTTGAACTTTGAATTGAAGTCATGCTCTCTTTATCAGAAAATGCTTTATTAGAGGCCTACTTTTCAGATAGGAATCTCAGGTCTTCTAGACTTTTCACTGGACCAAGCTTCTAGTTATCCTCCTTTATCTTGCATTTTCTCTTCTTTTGAATTTGATAATCTGGTTTATCTCTATGGTGCCCACTTGAAGCTCTGAATTCTCCAACATTCTTGTTTTGTTTTACTTTGTTTTTTACTTCACATAAATTGGTTTGTTGTTAGTAGACCCTTTGGAATTGGAATTCTTGGTAAGTGCTCTTATGGTACTTGTCTTTATATGTTTGAAGTTGTGTCTTCTTTCTTCTTCTTCCTTGGTGTTTGCTACAGAGATTTTTACGGCCATTGAATTGTTTGGTAAATATAACTAGTGTTTCTCATTTATAATGAGTTTCATTTTAAAAGGAACTTTAGGAAATTTGCTAGTTCTATTAGAAACTCAAAAAGTATGAGCAGCTTCATAACCCACTTTGGGAATGCGTTATTGACTGATAGGTGTATGGTTTTTTATGTACTCACCCAAGAGATGGCTGATAAATTTTTCAGGAATTGTGAAGTGTGGTTACTGCACATCTAAATTGCATCTTATCACAGAAATTGATATTTAAGTTACCTATTCATGAATTCCGTCTTTAATCTTCTCCTTGGTGTTTGGTACTACGGAGTATTATTTTTGCGAGATCAAGCTTTTGCATCAACACTTTGAATAGGGAAGAACAGGTCAGCTTTGGGTCTGTCTGTAGTCTTTAGTTTAGGCTTGAGTTCACACCTAACCATAATTTTTTTTTGGATCAAACCGGGTAAAAAGTGGGGGAAGGGTTTAACAATTCTAAATCTGTGTCATCTTACCTCAAAATTGGGATTTTTGGTAGGAAAATACTTTACCCTAATTCTAGAATTCTTGGGTCAGGGACAGCTTTTTGGTCAAGACGTATTTCGACATATCTGGATGCATAAATGGATGCTATGCTACTAAGAACTAACTTGGACAAATTTCCTTACTAAATCTCTCCTACGAATGCCAAAGATATGATAATAAGTTTCTACTTTATGCAGATTATATATGTATCTCTCTAGGCATGTAATATAATACTACGTAATTACTAATAAATAAGACTCTTTCTTACCTGGTATCCTTGATATTTTGGCCTCAGGTGAAAGTAGCAGCACTAGTGGAAGCAGCTTCTTGGAAAGAGGAAAACACGACTTCTTCAGTGCTGTTGAAACAATGGCCTACTTGGTTTCGGAAGAATCCGTCTGAAGATCCCAAGCAAGCAGATCTGGCAATTAATCGTCTTTGTGTTGTGAGCATCTCAGCATTATAAAAGTACACCAGTACAGCTATGTCGAATAGCTTGTATTACCAGCCCAAGCAGGAAGCCGAGGCACGGTTTCTGCATAAAATTCAACCCTTGAATCCCCAGCTTTCCTGCAGTAATCTGAAACGTGGAAAGCGATCCCAAGAGCATTATACACTTGAATCATACTCAACAGTTACTGGACGTTGCAACATGTATGACTCTACGTTAACTACCAGATTCTCCTCCACCGAAAGTCCTGTGCTGCAGGTAAGTTATTCTGCTGATGGTACCGTCTATCACTCACCTATGAATGGCTCGAGTATAACAGATGATACAAGCGAGCTGAAACACAAGCTGCAGGAACTAGAAACAGCAATGCTAGGACCAGACACTGATCCAATAGACAGGTATGACAGTGCATTCCAGGGTGATGGACCCCGAATCTTGTCAACTGATTTGGACAGCTGGGGACGGATGGTTGAGATGATTGCTCAGAAAGACTTGAAGCATGTTCTTATTGCTTGTGCAAAAGCAGCGTCTGAGAATGACACTCTGATGAGCCAGTGGTTAATGGATGAATTAAGGCAGATGGTTTCGGTCTCCGGTGAGCCGATTCAGAGGTTGGGTGCATACGTGCTAGAAGGACTTGTTGCAAAGCAAGCCTCATCAGGAAGCTCAATATACAAAGCCTTGAGATGCAGGGAACCGGAAAGTGATGTTCTCCTCTCGTACATGCACATTCTGTATGACGTATGCCCATATATCAAGTTTGGTTATATGTCAGCCAATGGAGCCATTGCAGAGGCCATGAAGGATGAAAGCAGAGTTCACATCATAGATTTCCAAATAGGTCAAGGGAGCCAGTGGGTTACGCTTATCCAGGCATTTGCAGCCCGCCCTGGTGGACCACCACAAATCCGAATTACTGGAATCGATGACTTGTATTCTGCGTATACACGTGGAGGTGGGCTAAATATTGTCGGCCAGAGGCTCTCAAGGCTTGCCCGGTCATTCAAGGTACCATTTGAGTTTCATACAGTAGCCATGTCAGGTTGTGAAGTGGAGCTAAATAAGCTCAGGGTTCAACAAGGTGATGCACTGGCTGTGAACTTTGCATTTGCCCTACACCACATGCCAGATGAGAGCGTGAGCACAGAGAATCACAGAGACCGATTGCTGAGGCTGGTAAAGAGCCTGTCACCAAAAGTGGTAACACTCGTAGAGCAAGAGTGTAACACAAACTCAGCCGCTTTCTTCCCAAGGTTTATCGAGACATTGGATTACTACACAGCAATGTTCGAGTCAATGGATGTCACCCTTCCTCGAGAACACAAGGACCGGATCAACATAGAGCAACACTGCTTAGCAAGGGAAGTAGTGAACCTGATAGCCTGCGAGGGGGCTGAGAGGGTGGAACGTCACGAGCTTCTTGGCAAATGGAGATTGCGCTTTATAATGGCAGGGTTTACTCCATACCCTTTGAGCTCATTGGTAAATAGCACAATCAAAATGCTGCTGAAAAGCCAATGTGATAAATACAGGCTAGAAGAGAGAGATGATGCCCTTTATCTTGGATGGATGGATAGAAACTTGGTTGCGTCCTGTGCATGGCAGTGTTGCTGATGCCAAATCAAGAACCCAGCTTTTAGTGTTAGTCCTGTTTATTTTTTTCCATAATTAATGGGCTGTTTTCAGAAAATCACATCTAAAATAGGGATGTTTTCTGTAAGGCACCACCCCTTTTACAAGTTTCAATGAACCACCTCTAATTTATAATTTTGAAATCAACACATACAACCACCCTAAGCTCAGAATTCCACCCCTCTTCGAACTTCTCCGATGGTATTCTACGCTATTTTGAGATTGTGGTAGATGTACAGTCTTTAAGTACTTCTCTCGTGATTAAACAATATGTTTTAATCGTCAAGTAAAAATAGTGAGATTAAGGGTGTCATTTTTTTTTAAAAAAAAGAGCGCAATTAGAGGTGGTTCGTTGAAACTTGATAATAGGATGGGAAGAAGAAACCCAAAGCAATTATTCATAAGCATGAGTTAGGAGGATATAACCATTAGCCAGCCCACTTCTGCCCCCGAAAAATTCTTTTTACAAATGAAAAAAAAAATCCAAAAGATTCCAAAAAAAAAAGCTGTAATTAGCTGGGTGTTGCAACAGTTAAATTGGGTTTCATCTTCTGGATTATTAGGAGTATCAAGAACTTCTAGATTTAACAGTCATAAATTTTCAAACATAACAAACAGGTGGAATGACAAAAATTAGATACCCACCTAACCAATAGGAAATATATAACCCAATAAGATTAAGAGAGGAGTGACACTTTCAAATAGGCACTGATAAAGTGACTTTATCATTATGTTAATGCATGACATAGGAAGAGATAACTACAGAAAGGATTAATTACCTCATATTGTGTCTCCGGAGCAGTGCAATGTGGCAAATAGGAATCCTGGAAGCTTGAAGCGTAAAAGCGCAGCCTTGGATCAATCTCTAATTCTTTAAGATCAGAAGCAGTTGCTCTCCATGCTTGTAAGCCTACTATTTGCATGCTGCAACATCCTCAACAGGAAATTAAAGTGAGAACAATTGCTAGCTTAAAGTTAAAAGATAAGAGGACAGTAGAATCCAAGCAAGTAATCTATCTTTATATTGCATCATGTAACTCCAACATTTCAGCATCAAAACGGCAAGCTTATCAAACAAAATATAGCTGGAAAACCGAGTTGCAGAGATAACCACAACCCGCTAAAAGTGGGGCAGGGAATATGGAACACTAAAAACATTGCAAGAATTATGATATTTTTCTTAAAGATTCAAGTAGAAAAGAAGAGATAGGACTTGGAAAAAAGATAATTTCATTCATTTTTGGAAGTATGTACAAAGAAGGAACCTTTAAAACCCCACAATTGCTCTATCAACTAAACTTCTAATAGAACTGATGTACTCCCTTTTGCTTGATATACAGAAGGATAATACAGTAGTATTTTTCCAATCAAAGCTAAAACATTTCTCCGAGTATCCATATGCATATGCATGTCACAAAAATGTGCATAGCATCTTTCAAAAACCCATTCTCCACATGCAACCCTTCTTGCAGAGGTCCTCTATATGGATATTCATAGCCTCTAGATTCAAATTCTGCAATGAGAAAATAACAGTGAGTTTACACACTTTCCAGCTTCTGATGCAGAAAACCATCTCCTTCTACAAACTGGTACTCCTGAATTATTCCACACCTAACAATGGGAACCAGCACCCATGATCAACCTGTATGCTTCCTTATAATCCAGCATTGCCACACATTACAGGAAGTATGAGCTTCAAGATCTTTACATCCAAAGACCCACTTGTCAGCCAATGACCAATCATCCAAAGACCCACTTGCTTTCAGTATATTTTCTTTCCAAGGTGTTCAGACAAGCCAATAAATTGAAGGCAACCACCTGATATCATTTCTTAGCCCAAAAGTTAAATGATGACCATCAACAAGAAAAGGCCATGCTAGGATATCTTGTGCCCATCTGAGTTGCAATGTGTTGAAGGATAATGGCTCAACATTATCTTCTCCCTGCAGGCCCAAATGAATTCTGCCTCTTTTGAGTACCCAATGGTCGACCATCTCTTGACCTATCACCCAAGTGATCAAAACCATTAGTAGAATTTTCAAAATGAGGCCTCATGGACCGGTGGTTCTCATTCCTTTCTATGAAAACCCTTTCAGATGAAGATCCAGGTTTGAACTCCACTGGCATATCAAATGATCTTGGTCTTGGTCCTCCACCTGATGACCTTATGCCTCTTGCACCATGTGAAATCATACCAGAAAATGCAGCATAAGAAGGTCCTTTAGGTATCAGAAAGTCTTTGGGAAGGGAGTCCATGTTCATATAACAGTTTCTACCCTTTGCATCAGCTATCAATGCAGCCCAGTCATCACATTGAGCCAAAGCATTAGCATTGCCCATCACCTGTCAAAAATAATTTTCGCAATTGGTGAGAAACCTAAATAAACAAAGATAGCTTAGGGTGGCATTGCCAAATCAGTTGTTTACAAGGTAATATAGTAGCTGTCTTACCCAAAGGGCTCTCCGAGCACGAGTGAGAGCAACATTCATCCGGCGGATATCGGCAACAAAGCCAACCCCATGACCTGAGGCACGTACACAGGACATGATAATGACATCACGTTCCTGTCCTTGGAAAGCATCTACAGTATTAATATACAAATCTCGACCCTCTTCAGAATTAAGGACTTCCTCAAATTCACGCTGGAGGCATCTAAGTTGCAGCTTATATGGAGTAATGATGCCGACTGAAACTTTTCCCAATCCTAAAGATTTAACAGTTTTTTGAAGATGTTCATATAGACGAAGGCAAAACTGTGCTTCATGGACATTCTGGTATGAGACAGATCCACCTTTGTGAGACTCCCTCCCATGTGTAATATCATAAAAGATGTAAGGTCTTAGCAATGGATCCTGGTAGTATTTTTCATCAGGTAAGTTAATAACACTTTCACTGTCAGTAAGACGTCCTTGGTAAAAGTGCCTTGAAGGAAAATCTCGTATTTGAGGATGCATTCTATACTGCATAGACAACAACATTGATGGACATCCAGCTTGCTGAAACCTTTCAAAAAGACTTCTACTGTACTGCAAGGTTCCAGCTGCCTTGCTAATGACAGTTGCAGGAAGCTGCTGTGGATCACCAACAAGAACACAGCGAGCTGCACCAAGAGAAAGTGGTGGAAGGACTGCCATCTCACTGGCTTGTGCTGCCTCATCAATCACAACCATATCAAAATCATGAGTTAAACGTGAAAACAACCTGCGTCCGCTGCTGGAAAGAGTAGTGAATACAATCTCAGCTTCATTGGCAAAGCTTGCCTCAAGACTTGCACGAGCTTCTTCTAAATTGAAGCCACTACCTGGACGGAATCTGCCCTCTAAAATGAGAAGGCGTGACATTTCAACCAAAACTTTGTCCCTTCCCTCTACAACTGCTGCAAGATTTTGAAGTAAGGCATCCCGATTTTGATCCCTCGCCATAAGAACATCAGGATCTACACCCACAGAACCCTGAGACCGCCCAGTAACAGCTCCCGCGACAAGTTGTCTCTGCAAGGAAGCTATCTGGTGAGACAAATGATTTTCCCGGATTTTCAATTGCTGCAACCACCCATAAACCTCCTCACGACTCTTCACCAAAAGCTGCTCAGTTCTTCGCTCAACAGAAACAGCCTGTGCTGCTCGTGATTGGGTATCGACACCCACTCGTGCCACGTCAGGCCTATACACTTTCATTTCACCATCAATGAATCCACGGTCAAGTGCACGGGTTAGTAACTCATCAGTTGCTGCATTAGAAGGAGCACAGACAAGCATTCTGGGTTTTGGACAGAGCTTAGGAAGAGTACGAAAAAGGTTCTGATCCATATTCAGAAGAACTTCGTCAATGGATCCGGACACAACATTTTCAGTGTTTTCATTTGCTTGCTTATAACTATCTGGTGCCAGCTTTTTAAGCAATGCATTGTAATAATGCTGGTATTGAACAAGATGAATGACATTCAGCATTCCCCAAACAGTATGTGTTTTTCCAGTTCCAGGAGGTCCTTGGACAAGAGTGAATGGCCATGGATCTTGCTTTCTAGCCATACCATTACTAGTGCCAGCTGCTGTATGTGTTGCAGCCCATTGTATAGCTGCCAGCTGAGGACTATTAAATGTCCTATGTAGATGTTCAACAAAATTTGGTGTGAAACATTCAGGTATTGTTGGTGTCTTTTCCTCATATTTTGGGAAATGTTCAGGGCTTGGTTGAAGAATTGCATCTTGCATCTACCAATATGAAACTCAGAATGTCAGAAAGTTTATATTAAGAATTAGGGAGTGAAAAAGAAGGGACTAATCCAAAAGACATCTATATTTTAAGAAGAGAAAAGATTGAGGAGCCCTCACCTGCGAACTAAGACGACCAAAATCATGTAATCCAACATATTCACGTTGACTTGTAGCAAGAGAACCAAGTACAGTCAAGAACCACATGTCTCTTGGCTTTAGTTTCCTCAGGATATGATCATTGTCAGCACTGCAGTCGAAAACGAAGAAAACAAGCACATGTATCATTAGAAGTGCACATGTGGTGCACTGGCTTTTTTCACTCCAATATAAACTATTTGTAGGTACATAAACAAAAATTAGAAGGGAAAAAACATCTGCAGAGTAAAACTCAAATTTCTAATACCTGTTTGAATCATATGCATCCCCAACATAAAAGTGAAGGGTTGCACCAATAGGATCACGTGTATCGATTGGTATGTGTCGTCTGATAGTTCCAATAATGCGCCCAGTTGTCTCTGCCTCCTTATCCTCTTCAGTAGATGAGTTTAAATTTCTCCTAGACCTAACTGCTCATCAAAAATAGCAGAAGTGTTGCAATGTAAGAAATCAGATAATCCCAATCCTATATATTAGCCACTAGAAGTCAAATTTAGCACCCATATTCCATAAGGTTAAAACAGAACCTGAACCAGGTTTTGAAGAAGAAAGAACTGCAACATCACCGTCCTTGAACGTCCACTTGGTGTCATTTACTGGCACAACGACCACATCAAACCATCCTAAATACCAGAAAAATAAGGTAACAGGAATAAGTTCATAGAAAAGGATAAGAGTTCGATCAAGTGTGATTTTACCAAGAAATATGAGATCTCAAAATTGAGGATTACGTCAAGGGCATGAGGAAGAACATATGTAAATAGAAAGTCCTATACATCTGAACCACCTGCGGAGTTGCTGCCATATCGGTTCAATGGCACTAAAGCTTTCATAAAATTCCAGCCAGTTCAGAGAACAATGCTTTAGTGCCTGGCAGCACAAATTTGAATATCAATAAACCAGGGAAGGGAACTACCACTCACACTATAAGGTATGCACCATGAAAAACCACTACGATACAGATGGTTATAGTAGGTAGATAGACAAGAACAAAAGAGAAACTACCTCTTTCCCGTCTTTCAACGCCTTTTACACGAGCTCCTAAATGTACATCTCTAGAAGATCCTTCCGTTAATTCTTCCCATGTACTGAAAAGTTGTGCTCGACACTCCTCAAAAAGCAAAGGCTCAAACACTCTAACATACTCCTCTACAGACTCAAACTGACCCGGCACGCACTCAAGCTCAGTATCCTCTGCCAAAACAAAAGATAACAGATTATAAAGTGATAAATGGTGTAACCAATTAAATTGAAGCAACCAATGGAAAATTACTCATGAATAATATTCAAATAGCCCTTAACAAAACAGAATTCAGATTTGCTCAAAAAGAAAAATAGAATTCAGATAGTAGATTGGATCCTTAAAGGAATCTATACCGAGATCAATAAATGCAAATTATGTGGTCAGCTCCTCTAAATTAATAATCTGACAGATACAATCTTTGGTCTAGCCAAAAGATTCATTTGCTCAAGTCTAACTATTTTGCTCGGTCAAGTCCCAGGTGCCTAAACAGAGTTGCTAACTTGCTATGAAACAACATCAACAACAACAACCACCCAGTGTATCCCGCGATTAACTAGGGTCTCGGGAGTCACGATGTACACACTCTTTCCCCGAACAAATGATTGCAAAGCACCGCTTGAAGGCAATACAGAATTAAATTGTATAATACATATATAGCTCGGTGTACATATTGACAATGGTCTTGAATCGTGCAACTTATGCAAAATTTACAATGAATGTAACAGGCCAATGAACATTTAAATGAGTTATAGAAAAGCAATTTCACCCTGATTCACATCCACAATAACTGACAGAACAAACTGATGGATTGACAGAACTTTTAGCGGCACTCTTGAGCCTTCTATAATTCTAGCTGGGAGTAAGTCACTAAAATGTGTAAGTTAATACGCTTTGGAAGAACTACATATGGCAGTCGAAAGCTAAATTTTCCTTGGTCAAGACTAATCTATACCACTCCTCATTAGATTTGCCCTAGTTGACAAATTCATCCGAAAAAGGTAATTAAGTAACCAAACGCAACTGCCTGTCAAACCATATGTCAATTAGTTCACGATTTGTAACCAATCAAACTTGTATGAAATTAGACACAAGGATGCAAAATTTCAATATTATTGAAATGATGATAAAGCTTTTGCCATGAAGAATATCAAGAAATAGCAAATGTATCATAATATTTCCCGGACATCAATGATCCATCACCATCACATGTGAAATATTAGCTTTATAGGAAAAATATTTTCAAAGTTAGATAGTTACAGGACAGGAACAGATACAAGTTTCTACTAAACATGAAAGATAATAAGTTCGTACCTGGATTATGCCAAAACTTTCCACTGGTCACTTCCCGCAGAAAGCGCTCCACTGATGTGTCTTGATAAAGTTGATATTGGCTGCTAGATCCTGTTAGTTTCTTTGGAGGATTTTTCCTATTGCCTCCCAAGTTCAGACCAACTGATCCATGACTGACTAAAGCTGGCTTCTTGAATGAAACCTGTGAATTCTTTGTCTGAAAAGTTTCAGCAGGTTGTTTCAATACCCCATTGTTACCTTCCACAGATAGTTCACTAGAGCTATTTAACCTTCTGGTTCTAGTTAATCGTGCTGCATTGATGTCACTGTTGCATTCAGAATTACAATCACTGGGTTCTAAGGAACTTCGTTCTTCCTTTAATGACGAATCATCCTGATTTTGATCCTTGGTTATGGAATCATTCAGCTTTTCTCCTTCGAGGTCAGCAGGTGAAGGAAGAACCCGACTGCCCCTGATAGTGCGACTGTTGGGTGTTGGTATACTCTGCCTTTTTGGAGTTGAAGACTTAACAGCTCCAGCTTGCTTAACGCCTTCTAAATTCAAAAACATAGTTTGCCTGTTCCGTTTTTTTCCATGCATAGCTTCTTTCTGGTCATCAAGTTTGTGTTTCTTTCCAATACTATTTGCGCACTTCAGCGCATAGCTAGCTTCAATACCTTTAACTTCCTTTCTTTTAGGAAATGAATCAGGATCCCTCTGTCCATCTACAGACTTACTAGATTCAGAGTTGCCTTCAATGCTGCAGCCACCACTACCTCCTAAATCATGCAAATGGGTATCCAATCCTGCTGATGGAACATTAGTATCATGTCTGGCAAGTTCAGTTACATTATTAGTGAAAGAGTTTTTCTCGACAGGAACCCCGGCTGCAGACCTGCCCTTCAGATCAGCAATTCCTTGCTCCTGCGATGGTTTACTATTTCCGGTGAATTGTATTGCATGCCTGCTGTGGCTAATGTTCCCAGGCAAATCAGCAGATAATTCACCGTCAGACCATTCACCTTCTTCTCTCTCAACAGCCTGAGGACATATCGAGCCTGAATCAACAGTTGATGTCATTTTCCTTTCATTACTTCTAGACTCATGTATTGGTGGAACATGAGAATCTCCATCTCCTAATCTCTTCAGATCCCCACTATTTTCTAAGCTAGGCGAAAGCTTGGTCCTACCAAAAGGCTGAAATCCTGAAAGAGAAGATTTCTGATAAAAGTTATTGCTATTTGTCAGGCTAGATGAACCTGTAGAAGCTTCAAATGTACCAGAACTGGATCCACTTGAACCAGGACGAGCCTTCTGAGGCTGGACAGCAGCACAATCATCAAATCCTTCGCTGTTGTCCATGGGGTCTTCATTAAGATCAAAGATGGGCCTTCCACTAGATCCCATCTCACAAACAAACGCGAACTTCTACAACACAATAAACCAAATCGATATGCTGCCAATTCCCTGTCAACAAAGAACATCCAAAATATTCAACAAAAGCAGTTATTTAGAAACCCTAGCAGGGCACAAATCAACTAAATACAAATGCAAACATATAAATAAAGGAGTAATGCAAATAGGAACAAATTCACAATTCACATATCCCTTTCACAAACGTGCAGATTCCATTAATCCGATTCTTCAAGGTTCGCTACCTAAATCTAAACCAAAACACATTCACACTTTTCAAGTCCGAACACACAACACCGAACGAATAACAAAAACTTCTCAACCAATTGCAGCCCCAATTGCGTCAATTAACCTAGAAAAAACTCTTCAAATCGGCTCAAAACGCAGCGAGATAAAACTATTCACCCAATCATTAACCAAAGAAACAACGCAAACGAAATCCAACTCAATAAGTTTATCTCACCGACAGCACGGGAAAAAAATCGATTGAATCAGCGGGAGAGACAATGAGACAGACGACGTTCAGAGAGGACGTTGCAGCGGCGGTGGCGGGGAAGGGATTGGAAACAGATCTCAGACGCCGATGAAGAAACACGGCGGGTGTCGGTGGCTAGGGTTCCGCCGTCGACGCCTAAGCGAGAGGGGAATGAGAGCGCGGTAGTTACGAGGGGAGTCGCTTTGATTTGACCGGGGGGGTAGAGTGTGCAGGGCCTTCTTTTTTATAGCCTCTCCTTTGAGAACGACGATGAAGAATTGATGACGACGAAGAAATTGTGTTGGGGGTGGGAAATCCAAGAGCGCGGTTCGTACATTAAATAATAGACCGGTTCGTTTAAAATATTTTCTCCGTAAGGTTTGTTGCACCTAACCCGGTCCGGATAATCGATTAAATTAGGCTATGAGACACTTATAAAGTGTAGATAAAAAAATACAAGATATTTAAAATAATTTGATTTTAAAATTAAACATCTTATAGATTTTTGACGCAGTAAGAAGTCTTAGAGGGTGTACAAGCGCTGATATATCTAAAATTCACTAGAAGCTTGGAATCCACTGAGAGATAAAGAGAAAGCTCTCAGAAATTTTAATTGAAATATAAGGATTATGGTTCAAACCTATGTGTGATTATATAATAAACAGACCCTAACAAGATAAATAAAATTCCTGACACATGTGACAAGGCAACCTAAAACCTATCTTAATAAGATATAAATTTCTAAAAACCTAAAAAAAAAATAGAAAACCCTAATTTTATCTAAAAATCCTCGTACATCAATTTTATAAATCAATTACATTAAATTTATAAGGTAATTATAATCTTAACGCAATATTGAGTATTTGATTGTACAATCTACATAATATTTTATTTTAAACTCACATTAACCGAAACATATAAAAATTAAGTTAAAAAACACTTCCAAAGTGTTTATATTGATGATTATATTGGAAACATAAACACTTGGAATCCAAACACGCCCTTAATGCGAAAAAAAATACTCCGGTATAAATTATTGATTACACATTATGTTTTAATTTTCTGATGTATTATAGTAACCACCATGTACATATTTGATTAATTAATTTCAAAAATAGTTATGAAGTGATTTTTTTATTAATAGATAATAGATTTGGGTTACGTCAATTTTTTGAGGTATTTTTTTTAAAGATTGTTAGTTATACAATGATATTTCTACAACTAAAATAAATTGTCACTAGAAAATTTAAATATTTTACTGAAAAATAGAGATTGATATTTCTATTGAATTGATTATGGTATATGACGTGTTTCTATTTGTAAAATATAATTTAAAATATATTTTATTTAAAAACTCTATTATATAAAAAGTATTTTTAGAAAAATACAAGGTTTTTTTAATCAACTTTTTACAAGTAAGAGGTATAGCACTCGACTCAATTTGAATTTGTTGTTTGGTTTAATGATTTGTTATCACATTGAGTCTGAAATGAATATCAAATTGAGTAATATATATCTCTCAATGATTAGATTCACATAGTAGGAAACTATACATGAGAAAGAAAAAAAACAATTCTACATTTTAAACAATATAATGTAGTATGTGTTTAATACCACCATTTACATTAATTAGCATGAAATGCACATAAACAAATACTTCATTCGATCCAAAATAAGTGCCATTTTAGATTTTGACTCAATTTTAAATAAAGTACGGAGTATTAATTATCATTAGTTTTATACATTTTTTATAAATATTATCATTTATTAAATGCTTACCAATTTTTTCAACCAATGAATGGAGAGTTTAAAAGAAAAAATAGTCAGCAAATACAATTTTCATTAACAATTGTCAATAATCAATCTGTTAAATTGCCTAAAAACATAAAACGACACTTATTTTGGATCAAATCCAGAAGTCTAAAGCGACCCTTATTTTTAATAGGAAGTAGTAGTTCTCATAATTAAAATAACGGTTTTTATATCCTATGCCCCAAGGGTATAGGATAATAGTCATAATTTAGAATTATATTTCAACTTTTAATTAATTTACCTTTTCTTTTAATTAGATACTTAAAGTCCACTATGTTTTTAGTAGGGAATCTTTCACTAATTAGATTCTTATCATATGTCCTAACGTTTTGGAAATGATTTTCTGACATTTATAGTTTGAAACATATAGAATCTTTTCATATTTGATTTCTTAACCTATACCCAATTAGAAAGACCATTATAATTATAATATTTAACTGTATCATTAAGGATCGTATCAATAGAGATCTCCTGTAACCTTTTATGCACCAGAAAACTATTTAGCCTCACAAAATTAGTCAAGGGAAAGGGAGTTTTCACTTTTCAGTGCTGCAAACACCCACCATGAAAAAGCAGCACACAGAAATGTTGCTTAGTTCAATGAAGGAAAATGAAAAATACAGTTTAGTTTGATGCAGTGTCCTCAACCAAGGTGTTATTCTATGCAGGCTGATACTGCAGGGCTTCATTAGCTGTAGAGGTATGAAGAATGCTAGACCCGAAATGGCCCGATTACTTACACTTGGCCACCAAGTCTGTGAAGTGTGTCTATATGGAACGGTATACAAAGCTCGAATCAGAATAGGACAGTAGCATGAGTATGTATATGTATGTACCTTTATGCCCTTGAGTTTGAGGCGTCGGGACATATTGCTTCAAACACGGGCAGTCGCTTTTTATCAGATGGCCGGGGTCCAAAAAGAATCCTGTTGATGTATTCATCGACTGCTTCCCGTGATGGAGGATTCTTAGCTGGGTAAGGCAGTGTCAGTTCAAATCCATCATCCAGAGGAGACCACCCCGGGGCTTTGACTGAAGGGCTGATTTCTGGGTTTTGCTCTGGTTCCTTGGTGAGATTTACACCCTCTCCGGATAGCAAGGAGGTTCCCTTTTCCTTTAGATTTGCTTCAGTTGGAGCCTTATCTGAAGGCGAGTTCTTGCCATACATGATTGTAGCATTTGAAGCTGGTTTGCAGATGCGTATCTATCCAGTGAAGAAACATGGGTTATACTTGAATAGATGATAAGCTGAAGGTGTTTTCAGTGTTTGATGATTAGAAAAATGTCTGAGAATGCCTACCTCAGATTTTGTCTTGCTAATCATGCTAGGAAGTATATCTTCTTTACCATGTGTAAACTGAGACGAGATACAAGAGAACAATCAATGGATGATGGAACGTATAGCATACAAATAATTTTCTCAGATCTTTGACATTTAACTATTGTGTTTAAGACAAAGGAGTTTATATTTTTTTTACATTTTTTAATCAATCATTGCACATGTTTATAGATCAGCAAAGAAGTAACCATAGTTTACACTGAATTGGATGATGGAACGTATAGCATACAAATCATTTTCTCAGCTCTTTTGGCATTTAACTATTGTGTTTAAGACAAATGATTTTAGAATTTTTTTACATTTTTTTTAATCAATCCTTGCACATGTTTATAGATCAGCAAAGAAGTAACCATAGTTAACACTGAATTGGATGATAGCTTGAAGTTATATTTCGGTAGGATGCCTACCTCAGATTTTGTCTTCCTGATGATGCGAGGATCTATCTCTTCTTTACCATGTGCAAACTGAGACAGGATAAAAGAAAACAATCATCAGATGATGGAAGGTGTAGCATACAAATCATTCTCTGATCTTTGATACTTTACTATTTTTATTTATTTTTAAAAATAACCTTAGGAATTTTTTTCTAAATAATCCTTGCACATGTTTATCTATCGGCAAAGAAGCAGCCATAGTTTACACTGATCTGGACGATAACTTGGAAGGTATATTTCAGTGTTGGATGATTAGAGAAAAGGTCCGAGGATGCCCACCTCAGATTCTTTCTTGCTGATGATGCGAGGATCCAGCTCTTCTTTACCATGTGCAAACTGAGGATAAATGAGAATGATTATCAGATGATGGAAGGGAAAGCAGACAAAACATTCTCAGAGTTTTGACACTTTAATATTATGTCTAAAACAAATGACCTTAGGAAAAAAATCATGGATTGATAAAAGCAATCTGTCCGTTCATATTATCCACCTTGATAGTAAAATCACTGAATATTTGTAGAGTTACTAATGCTATCAGATGAATGTTCTAGTACCAAGAACTTTCACATTGCAGGGAAAATATATCATCAAAGCTAACTAGGAAGCCGAACAATTAAGATTCTTGGCAGCTCCAAGAATAGAAAATTCTAAAGAACAGAAAATATATCTGAAAGAAAAGATACATTTAAGGTATTCATTTTGGTTCTTGAGATCATATCAGTCATCTTTGCCAGTCCCAATTCCAAATAAGACATATGAAAAAACAAAGTCAATAAAAGCGAAGAGTGGGGCAATATTCTTCACAGGACACACAGACAAAGATGATGAGCAGTTAAGCCAACCGAGTGATTCTGCCATGAGTATCAACGACCAATGTTAACATTTCAGCGCCATAGTGAATTCACAAATTAATCTGAAAACAGTATGAGGATGCATCATGAAGAAAACTAGTAGAAGATATATTGATGTAAACTACTTTGACTAGGTTTTGTCAAATCCAAGACCAAGAATCATATTAGGGAAATCAAAGTGCCTGTAGCGCATTCATTCATCCTAACGAGCAGTGTATTGAATTCATATCCTAACCAATGGATAAAAGAAGATTAAATATACTTCAGGAAGAACAGCCAATGGTGCTGACTGGCTAGTTTTGTATCCTGATTTTCTTCAGCAATAAGCTAAAATTTAGATAACCAGATAAACCTCTCTCCTTCAACTTTATTTCAACTTTTTAGGGCGAGTTTCACATAATTCATTGGTCTCCAAACACACACAGAAAATTATTCCGCTTCCATCCGCAAAGTAAAAGGTTTCATATTGAGAACACTTCTTTGTTAATAAAAAGGAAATGCTAAAAACTGCACCGAGACCTGGGAATGTGTACCATAACAGCAAAATCACACAGTCATGTCAAGCATAATCAATGATTTTGACAAGTAGCAGTTAAGCAAGCGTACGTGACGTACGCAGTTGGAAGCCCCAAAATCACGCAAGAATCCACCAGGAAAAGAGAGAAATTCTCTAGAAATAATTGCAATGTGATTGAATAACCTATCTCTAAATCCTATCTTAACCTTAAATCCTATCTCTAAGAAAAGATAAAAATATAAAGGCATCAAGTCAAAAAAGAAAAGATGAAACCTTAATGCCAAAAATAACAATCCCATAAAATCTAGTTTCTACAAGATAGAATTAAGCTCCTGCATCAGTATGTCAGAGCTGAATAACTTCCATAATCTTTGACTATGCAGATAACAGAGATAAGAGGACTACTGAAATGCAATGACTGCAAACATAGCAAGGAAGTTCAATTTTGCAAGAAGTAGAAAAAAAGAAAAGAAAAATTACTGAAATGTGTCCGTCAAAGGCAATAACTTGAATTGCACACGAATAATTAATTGAAGTTCATGGGTTGATGATTTGAAGTTTGAACTCAGTCTATTACTAATTTTCATAATTTAATAAGAAAAACATGATGATCATGATTCATGAACTAGTGTTGAGTTGAGCTCTTCTACACAAGTAATCACTAGAACTTTCACATCAATGCAGTGTCTTATCCAAGTCAAACTTTCCTATTTTTCCCAGAATAGAAGGAAGAGAATAGATCATCGAAGCTCACTGCACAACAATAAGCACTGTGCTTTGTCCCAATTATTCAATTGCTGCACAGCTAAAATCTAACACATATAAATCTAATACATATAAATCTGCAAAATGAGACAACAATGCCCCTATTTTACCTTTCTACAAGATGGCTACTGCTGTGTAATCTTTGCTCAATTCTCCTATATCTCTTAAATATTTGAAGACTACTGATTTTCTCAAACAACTTACCAACAAGCATGCTTACAAATTCAAAAACTAAGGCGTATGCACAAGACTGGATTCCAGTTTTCCTTGCTTTGATAAAATTTAGCTACAGTAAGAGATTCAATACACAGCAAAGTAACTAAAAAGGACCAAATCTATGCAACTACTAGCTGTTTCTATAACAAAAGGAATGCTTTGACAAAACGAGACAACATTAGTAAGAAACACTAACCGCGCATTTGGCGCCATATCGACAAGTGCCAAAGTCCTCCCACGGCTTGCATATCGCCCTCTTACGCAGGCCACTATAGCCTGTCACAGAAGATGGGGATGGCAATGCACCTGAATCTGAAATCAAAGAGAACGGCGTCCTCATCCTTCCACTTCTGCTACCACCGCCAGCACGCACCCCTGACCGTGCAGGAACTGCATCCACCACAAGCACCTCCTCCTCTATCTTCGCTGCACTCGAAGCCAACTCTGACCTCCTCAAAGGCGAAATCTGAAGATTCTCCAGCGGAGACAATGGTGATCCTCTAGGGCTTAAACATCCTCCGCTGCTACTGCTACTCAGGCGACGGAGCTGATTGCTGCTGATCGTAGCTGGACGGTTCCACGGAGAGGCATTCTCATCTGACGATGAGGAACTGGAGAGTAAGTACCTCAGCAACATAGATTCATCATAGTGACGAACCCTGGCGAGAGGATCATAATCCCTAGGAGGCGTGAACAGCGAAATGTCGTCATTTGGCAGGTTGAGTGGCGAAACAGCGTGATTGAAGTTGCTGTTACTACCAAAATAGCGGTCCATAGATCCAGCTGCGCCGAACAGCAAGAAAAACCCTAGAAATTACTCCACACTATAACTAAACGGAAAAAAGCACTGAAATTGGATTCGAGGTACGCCCTATCGTTTTCCATTACGGGAACGACAAACCGAAATCGTTCGGAAACTCGAACCTGGAGAACAGAGATCTAAGGAGAGGGAGAAAAACGACTTACAGCGAACAGGCGAAGAACGACAATGGTCTCCTTCGTCACTCTCTGGCTTCCGCTTGAGAGAAGAAGAGATCAAGACAGGGGTCTGCATTTATATACATCGGTAAATTACAGAAAACCACCCAATAAATATCGAGTTTTCCACTTAATGACCCACTGAATTTGAAATTACACAAAATCGCATGTTAAATACAATTTGTTAACAAATCACCACTCATAAGAATATTCTGACAAGATTTTACCAAAACTGGCTTACGGAGGTACTAATTTTTATTTATTTTTTATAATAGGCCGAATAAGAATATTTTATAAAATATTATATTTTAATCTATTATTAACCTTGACCATTACCGTCTACGTCATATGGGAAAAGATGCCTTAAAAATAGTTATAAGAATGATCGTAGAACAATAAAATAGGTCAAAACAATATGATGAGGACACGAGGTAACATATTTGAAAATCATTGCACGTGAAGAAAGCTACGGTTAGAAAGCATAGATCTCGTAACCAAACAAGTTGTGAGCCCATCGTAGAGAGCCAACACTTTAGTTTTTTTTTTTTTTTTGGTAATGTACTATTGCAAGCATGGTTTTTTTTATTATATTATAAAATTAATAAATTATATTTAGAAAAATGAAATTGTATACAATTAAATTGATTAATACAAAGTATATCATTTTTAAACATATCTAAAAATTATTATGTAATATTTTTTTAATAAAATCTTATTTTTTTCCCACCATGAATAAAAGAGAAGGGGAGTTTATACTAAAAAAATACTTGAATAAAATATAATGTGTTGATTTTTTTTTCTATTTTTCTAACTTATTTCATCAAAGCATATGTTAAGTATTCCAATTTATGAAAGATTTTTATACTTACACTGACTTAGCCATTTTCCAAATATTTATACATGATTGATCCATTTATATTTAAGGAAATATTTTCTTAGTTCGACTTCTTAACTTATGCCCCTAGGGCATATACTATAAAAATGAAACAAAATATGCAATTCATCAAATAATTAGACAAAACCAATTAGTTAGGAGTTCATGTAGAAATATATATAAAAAATGAATAAGAAATAAACAAATGAATAAGAAAAAGTTTTCCTGAAGTATAATGTATTGTAAAAATCTTAAAAATGAATATAATGAATAAGAAAAAGTTCATGTAGAAATATAATGTATTGTAAAAATCATAAAAATTTCCCTGAAGTGAAAAACTATTAGAAGAAATAAACAAATGAATAAGAAAAAGTTAAAGAGAGATGAATGCATAGGAATAAATTAGCACCTTTGATTTATATATACATATATAAATCATTAGGAATTTGTCTCCAGTTACACCTTGATTTTGGTAAATAGAGAGAAGTCATCCGGGTTCGAACTAGAGGATCTTTGCAAGTCCTTTCCGACTGAACCACTATGGAATAGTTGCCTCCAATTACACTATTCGTTAGGTTCAAAGCATGGCTCCTACCTCACCAACATTGTCCTTTCATCGACATTGGAAATCAATGACATAACACTTTGGCAAGAAATGACCCCTTAAATGTTGCATTGCATATGTTATGGAGAGTTTGGAACAAGCACTAGTTTCACCCCTGTTCTTCAGCTTGGCTATAGTCGAAGACAAACATGATCAATAATGACCGTCGCCGCAGCTCATTGAAAAATCCCTTTTGAATAGATCTTCTTGCACACATCAAGTGGCAGTTCTACTCAATCTTACATAATAACCATTAACCATTACCAGCAAGCATTTAAGCCGAATAATCTAAAGGCAAGAGTATATACAAGCAATCAAACACCCCTCTGCCCTTCTAAAACCTAGTCGTTTCAGGTCTCGGGCTTGTACAGCTGCATAACAGGTAGAAAGAAAGACATCTCTCATCCAATAGCAACCAATACCCTTGTTTATGATAAACATTGAACTTTGCTCACCGAGTTTTTAAGCAGTCAAGAACTGATCTTTCAACAGCTAACAGGTTCAGAATCCGAGTTCTGTCTTTCTTTCGGGTCTTTTTCTTGGCAGGAGATAACAAGCGCTGTGCCATCCGGAGTTTGCTGCTGCTCACTAGACCCAATCTCAAGACCAGAGCTATCATGGGTAGGAGTGCCTGCATCAGTGTCAGTTGGTGCGTCCTTTTTCTCTTCAGCTGTGTGATGAGAGTTGTCATCTTCTTGTTTTTTAGAGACGGTTGCATCGTCTTGAGCTATAGGTACCAGGCTTTGATCAGGCTTTTTGGACTTTTTAACACCATTTGGTTCAGATGAAGGACTCAGAGGTGGGTTACCATGTGGGAGCATGGTCCTAATTGGGGGTATGTCGTGATCATGCTTGCCTTCGTACGTAGTGATGACGACTTTTGGATCACGAAATGCTCGCTCTACGTGCTTCTTAGCAGGGCATCCGGGATTTGAGCACCTGTAGTAACTCCTATACAGAAGCCACAGAAAGAAATTACAAATTGATAAAGACAAGTCCGGGAGACATGAGCAACACTTCAAAACCAAGAAGAGCACCTGTTACAGGTCAGTCCTACAAATTTTCCCACAACATTTCTACAAAAATTATTCAGTAAGAGGGCAATAAACGGAATGGAAATCACCTATATACGTTGAACATCAGGGTTCTAGAATAAAGTAAACATATCAGGCACTTAAGGGAGAAAAAATGCATGTTCTCACAGTTGAAGGTGTTATAAGTTTGGTATAACTTTAGGCATCGGATTGGGCCTGGTTGGAATCACCCAAACCAAAACTTGAAGGTGTTATAAGCTTGTGTGTTAAAAGCAATTCCAGCATACCGGATTTGATACCCATACCCGGACAAGGACAACACCAGGCATCGGATTGGATCATTATAGATGTATTTACATAGTATCACAAATAACCAGCATAAATATTTTCAAGTGAGAGAATGGGTTTCATGTTTACCTTGGATTTAGATTGCCTTTAACTAGTTTCTGCCCATACTTCCGCCATCTGTACCCATCGTTTACAATATCAACAACACTTACTGTCTCAACGACATAGCATGCTTGGTTACCAGGTTTATCAACTATAGATTCAGCATCATCAATGCCTTTTTTCCTGGTGATTTTATTGTTCAGTCAGAAGAGAGGTAAGGACGGCATACGTAAAACCAGAATAAAGTAAACTTATGCAGTGGTAATGATCCTAACATACCGCCGTTTTACTACTAGTTTATCATTTTTCTTTGCATCATCTTCTGCCTCAATTGGGGGTGGGGGAGCTTCATGCCCTCCCTCACTGCTTGTTACAGCTAGTGCAAGCTTATTGGTGTCCTTTGGCTCCACTTCTTCAGTGAGAGCAACTGCAGTCGATGACTTGTCTTTGATCCGATAAAAAAAAAATAATGAGAAAATCAAGCTAGAGTATAATCTAGAAACTTAGAGAACAAAAGGTAAATTTAATACCTTCAGCAATAGTTAATGAATGACTATCCGCAATTTGAAGTTTGACAGACACAACAGATGGAACGGTAACTGGGAGATTATTTTGAGGTTTGGGATGCTCATGCTCCCCAAAGTAAGTGGTATCCGTTATCCGTCCATCATGTGCATGCTCCACTTGTTTCTTCACTGGACAGTTCTGATGTGAACATCTGTAGTAGCTTCGAATATTTTCATTTCGTTTGACATTTTTTTGCCCGTATTTTCTCCAACTATATCCATCTTCGGAGGGTCTCTTGGGTACTACAGGCGTGCTTCCATCTAGATCAGAGCTTGAAGCATGACCAGCAGAATGATGACTCCCATTTTTCTGTGAAGGAGTTGCACTCTCTAGAGCTTCCTCTCCAGTAACCATTTGAAGATGTACAGATGAAGTGGAATAAGCAGTCGACTTAAGCCATTTCAAGTCACAACTTCTAGCTGCAGCTATTCAAGGCAATAATGAATTCTTGAAATAATCCCCAGGAAAAAATGGAAAGAGATCCCTCAGATTTGCAAAGTTATTAAGGACCCGAAGAGTTTAAATTTTATGGCTAGACCAGATGAAGTAATTGCCGGAAGGAAAATCAGCAGCCAAGAAATTTCAAGAACTAATACAGGGTTATCCACCATAGAGCCAATAAATCTGTCACTCAATCCGAGCAAGTGAATAAACTTTATTCATGATTTTTTTTCAAATAAAAATAACTTAAATAGCTCGTGCTCCAAGGCCTCCAACCATGTTCATTGGATTAAATAGCATTTTGAATTAGTAAAAGTTTGAACCACAAGACTGAAATTATAATCTCTCCCCAATTCAGAGTGATGCATATAATCTAAAGTCCATGAAAATGTGGAACATTAATTTCAAAAATAAATTCATTTGTTACAGAAATACTGTACTACATCTTTCTAAAGAACAAAAACTCTTAAATGACGTATGATATGTTTTCTTTACTTATGATTGGTTGTATCCATTCTCTACCTTCAATTAACATATAAATAAATAAATAACCATAAAAATATAGTGGTAGAATGTTTGATTAAGCTTAGAATAATGAGCACATCCATTTACCCAGTGAGGTTGTTATTTTAAAAGATGAAATTACCAAAGTGGCACTGCACAAAGTAAGCCACCATTTCTACCTCACCTCAAAGAACTAATGTGGTAAGCTACTAAGCTCACATATGGCTCTCGCCCTTCCTCTAATATTGAGAGGCCGAGTAAGGACTAGAAATATGATTAACCCCAATTCCAAATCAATCAACTCTTCTTTGTCCTTTGTAGTCCACATCCAATTCCAAATCAATCAATTTCATCGCAGTTCTCCCATCCGGAAACTACACAATAAGTTCTGCGAAAGCTTTGAAGGGGACAACATTTCCTGATTCCGTTCTTAGAGAGACGCAAAAATAAGAACACACGTATGTAAAACTATGGTAATTATAGATGGAATTGATGATTCCTCATGTATGTATCATCTATACGTTTTCTTTACCGCTTGATGAAATGAAGTTCGATACCCACATAATCAGCTGAAAATCTAACAATCCATCATTGCAAACAAAACTAACAAAGAAAAATGCCAGAGCCTCTCCTCAGAATGTATACCTACATTCTTCAGCTAAGCGATCAGCAATACTAACTACTAAGAAAAATTGAGAACTTCCTCAGTGAGCTGAAGCACAAACCTTTACCAAAATACCAAATCCCGGAATTCAGCAAAACAAACCAAATGCCCAAAATTGAAAACAATAACAAATTGCAACAGTCCGCAATTTTGAGTTAAATTACTCAGAATTGGGAACTCCAACACTGTAAAACTAGTAGATTACTCAAAATTGAAGCTCTAAGGGTTTAAAAATAATTCAGACAAGCACGAAATCCAACGGCAAGTTAAAAAAAAAACAAGAAGTAAACAATAGAAAAAATAAAAATAAAATAAAAACAATTAGAGAGAGCTGTTATTTCACTTACTAGGGTTTAGAGAGACGATGTAATTCGTAACACAACAGAGGTGGGAATAGTTGAAGAACTGGCGAGATGATAAATCAACCAAAGCGGCAAAAGAAAACCCTAGGAGAGAGAGAGTACTGAATCGATGATGATCAGGTACGAGATGTATTGTGTAACCTGTAGAGAGGAGGATTTTAGCTAATAGGTTGTTTGGAAGAATGGAAGGGTGTGATTCGGGTTTGGGGAAGAAGAAATCTGAACCGTTGGATTAAAGGAGTGAGTCAAAAGCTTTGATTGCAAAGCTGATCATCGGGAAAGAAGAACCAAAGGTGGTGACTGCTTACTGGATACTGTTTCTTTTTTTCTTTTCTTTTTTCCCTTTTTCCAATTGTTTTTTTTTAAACTACCGGACATGTAAGTGAGTCGATAGGCCGAAAAGATCGGCAACGGACAAACCGTTAGGAAAAGAAATGAAAATTACAAGACCAATCAACAAAGACCTAAGCACCACAAATAAACTAGAGAATGAAGCTTAGAACTAACGAAGACGAATGGGGTTGGAACTAAGACAAAATCATTTATTTTCTTTTGTCGAGTTATGATATTCCCCGATCGGAAATAAACAATGTTTGATTTTTCTACACTTAGTTTTATGAGCTAAAAACTATATAAAATTTTATTTTTAATTATTTTTTTCATAGTTTAATATTTATTAGTAATAAGTATTAAATTGTGAAAAAAGTTTATATATATATATATATATAAAAGATTTTATGTAGTTTTTAACTCATAAAACTACGTACACAAAAATCAAACATCGTTTATTTTCGATCGGATGGAGTATAGGTTTGAAGGTTTGCCGTTTGTCGACTTATCGGTCTCTTGAATCTCAAAATTATCTTGAATTTTAACTTAATATAGAAAAATTATTTTGTTGGTTTATATATTTTGCATTGTAAGATGACATTTACTCCCTTTTCTTTTTGTATTTTTTATATCATTTACTCTTCGTACTTTTTTTATGTCATTTGCTTCTGATTATTTGTTTCTGATTATAAATGATACTCCATCCGTTCGGAAATAAATGATGCTTTGATTTTTGAGCACGTAGTTTTAGGAGCTAAAAAATATATAAAATCTTATTTATTTTTATTATTTTTTTTCATAATTTAATACTTATTAGTAATAAGTATTATATTATGAAAAAAAAGAATGAAAATAAATAAGATTTTATATAGTTTTTAGCTCCTAAAACTACGTGTCCAAAGTCAAAGCATCGTTTATTTCCAAACGGAGGGGGAGTAATTCACGCGTCTAAATAATCGAATTTCTTTCCTGACTAAAAAAATGATTTTACATATTATATATATTTAAGGAATTAAGCGTCACACACAAGATTGTGTTATACTTGCGTAGCATAGATATTTAATATTTGGCAATTTTAATTGATTTTTTGAACATGTGGGCAATATGAAATGATATATCTAATGGACTCGGACATTAGAGATAATCAACTTAATCTCTTCCTACTTTAGATTTCGAAAATTATATGCCTAAATTTTTATTTTTATTTTGAAATTGTGGGTATGATTTGGGTGGGGGATCGGAATTCTTGATTTTGATATTTTCACATGATAATTAGAAGACTAAAATTATATTACAATAATGGATAATTTAATGATTATTAAGGCTAGATTATGAAAAGGAAGATGATTAACCATAAAAATGACCATCCATAAATGTCATAAAGCTTCCGACCAAAAAATAAATTTCATAAAGCTGTGAAATAGCTAAAATAAAATTTTAGAACATAATTACTTTTTCTTTTTTAAAAAATAAAAATTATATCATTTCTTTTTCTTTTTTCTTTATACCAGCGTTGATGATTCTGACATTCTTACATATTCGTCTCGGTGAGTGAGAGAAATGGAAAAGAGGAAGAAAATTGTTTATTACGAAAGCAAGTAGGAGAATATATGCTACCTTATCAAAAGTAGTACTGTACTTTCTACAATATTCTTTTCAAAATTATTAAAAACATAACGAATTTTAGGATGTTTAACGTCATGAAAATGTTTATAAAAAAAAAATGCCATGAAAATAACGTCACTTTTGGAGTACTTATTAATGGTATCGGCTACGACTTAATTTGGTGACTATCATAGTTTTTTCAAGTAAATACACTGATTTATAAGAGACATATAAAAGATGCTCCATCCGATGTTTTAAAAGAAATATTTCAATCAATAATATAAGATATTTTAGATTTTGCAGGTGATTGATAGTAGTGATTTAATTATGTGTTTGTTTTAAATAATTTTGATTAGTTATAGAGTAGTGATAATTTAAAAAATAGTAAAAATTATGAAAAAAGTTTGATGTAATGATAATGAGCTATACGAAATACTCCGTACGTTTAGAAAAAACATGTTATTTACTATTCACGCGTGTTTTTTTAGAATGATAAAAAAAAACTCTATAAAATATCCTTTTTTTAATTTTTTTTTAAACAATTTTGTACCTTTTAATAGTAACTACGACATTGTAAAACAAACACATTTATATAAAAAAATGGATATTTCATATAGTTTTTATTATTTTAAAAAAGCATTTGTGAATAGTAAACAACATATTTTGTTGAATGGATGGAGTAATGTATATTCTTAGGTAGCATTTTTTCGGGCTTGGATCCCATGAAGTTACTCAGTAAAACCACTCTCGACTCGACCTAAAAACTCACCAGAACTCGACGCTGCTTAAATCAGAGCCACCCTACCTAACCCGACTAAGAGGGGGCAGTCGAAATAGAGTCACCACTTGATATAGACACATATGAGCTCGCCAAATGTTCGGAAGTTCTTCATCATTGAATTTACAGTGTTGATCATAATGCTGATATTTTGATATCAGATCAATGGCAAGGGTGATAATCACCCTGTATGTACAAGAAAGAATTTATCCGAAAAAACGGATCTCCTATGCTAAAAGTCACTACCAACTCAACTTTGACATGCTATATAGAATTAGAAGGCGATGGCCGATGGGTGCTCCTGTGCAGCACCTCAGACGAGATACATATGGTGTTTTGTCGTGTAAACTGTAATCATCTGTACAAAATCTACAAGCACAGAAGCGAGTAGAAGACGAGTGGAATGAATGCATTGTCAAGCTGTGCTGTGTAAGCCTCCAGTAATCCGCTCAAGGATACCGCAAAGAAAAGGGAAGTCCAGTCCTGTACATATAGTTTGAATGAAGAAATGTTTAGAATTTTGCAACACCGGTAAATTTCTCTCCATAAAGCATAAGATTGCTTGTAGTCTTATTTTCGGAAGATCATACGCAGTCAGCTGTTGAACTCCAATTTTAGCTAAATCTTCAAGTCAATTTGGGATGCATATATTTCACATTGGGTAGGTTATGACAATCCCAGGTCAAGTCATTTCGGGTTTAGCATGTTTTCTCATTGGGTTACTCCGCACTTGATTCAAGGTAATTCGGGTTACGAATGAAAAAGTACTCAATCCTAACCTGTTCAGATTGTCACAATTTGACAAAGAACAAGTATACTAGAAGTATTCAAAGATCACATAACTCATACTCTTCCGTTTTAATCCCACTGCCAGAGGAGTGGAGATGCAGCTAATTGTATCACCTGATTTCAAGTTATGGGTATAAGAAAAGGGCATGCAAATGCATGATCAATGTGTATGGAATGCACATCAGACCAATAAAAACATGCATATAAAGTATAAACACACGCAAGAAAGCAACGGGGAAGTGGAAGAGAGCAAGAGAAACCTGTGTAAGTATATAGCCAGTTGACGCAAGAAGAGGAATGAGGACAGAACAAGCTGCAAGAACAGATGTTATTCCAGCTGCTGTGCCTTCAATTGTCTTCTCTGGCAAATAACATTGCAAAAACACATGTTTAGCAACATCTCTAATAATACGACTAGAAATCTTCCATTAATGTAAAACAGTGGTACTTACTGCCGGTCTTGCTCCATCTGAGGACGCCATATTTATGCCCCACCATTGATGCCTATGCACAAACGGAAAAATCATCAAATATTAGAACAGTTCTAATCATAGTGATGGTAAAGAAAAGAAAGAATAAATGCCAGTGGGTCATGTTGGGTAACTGATCCTCCCCTTTCCTTCCAATTTCCCCTGACAAAAATTGGTTCAAGATGGCATTCATCTGAAGGATGTTCATGTCAGATAATTATTATAATTGTAGCTAATAAGTGCACGTTGTGTATTATTTACCACACAGACTACAGTAAAGGAACAATAAATTTGCATACAATTGGTGCATGGGATTTCAGCATTCACGAATTTTTTGAATCTCAAAACATCAACCAACTAAATGACGGGGGATGTGCTGTAACTAGGAAACATCTACCAGAATGCCTGAATGAGTGGTTTCACATTCTCATATAGAGGTTTTTAAACCAGAAGAAGTCTTTATCCTCCATCAAGATCATCAGCTTTTATTCAAATCCTCACTCTCGCATACCCCCAATAATATGTTTGAATAACATTGAGAATGATGGTCATAAGAACGCATCTGCACCAATAATATGTTAACATGTCAAAGAATATCAACTTCATCTCACCATTGTATCTCCAATTCCAAGGCTCAAAATACCAGCAAAAGGAGCAAGAGGTCGATCACTAAATCCAGAAGACATCCATATAGGTAGTGCACATCCCAACAACAGCGAAAAATGGCTGAGGAAATTTTGGGTTGAAAAAAAATCCTTAATTAGCCATGTTATTAAGTATTACAAATACTACATTCACAACAAGAAACATGAAGGCATACCTGACAACTAGAAGATCAGAATCACGATGATCGGTGAACGCATTCATAAATTGATGAATGAAATCTCCTAGTGGCCATATTCTCCATATCTGCACACGAACTCACAACTTTATGAGAAAAAATCCTAATAGATCAAAATCAAAAGATTTACTGTCAGTCTCATGTTGAAGTAAAGCTAATGTTCCTAAGAGCTAAGAAGGTATAGTTTCCTTCTCCGTTCTGATATCTTTTGGAATCTTGATTACCTAGACAAGGCATTTTCAAGAAGAGAACAGAAAGGACTAAGATTTTATGGACTTACACGAATAACTTCCACAACCAAAAAGACAGCCAAAGCAGCACCAAATGCAAGCTGCAGAAACTTTGGCTGAAATTTATGAAAAAGAAGCATTAGAAATTTAGAAGGTTGATTAATGCTTGAAAAGCTTTTCAAGCTTTTCAACCTTCAAAAGCTTTTCAAGCTTTTGAAGGTTGATTAATGCAAGAGAAGAGAAAAGACGCAGAATATACAAAAATATGGAACTACCTGGAAGATAAGAGCAGGCACAAACATCAGCACAGCCATCAGATGATAGTACTTACGAAGCAGAATCCTCTCTATCTTACTATTCTTAGAGATGTGGTAGAACCTTCGGACGGACACATAAATAACACTCATCCAATAGCCGCACAGTGACAATCTCTTTAGTGGTTCGGAGAAAACAAACGCGAGCACCCTGTGAAAATAAAATCGCCATCATGGAACACAGGAAAAAGACAATCCACCAGCTTTCAAGCACAGAAATCTAGAAGAGCAAAACTTTCTATCAAGAAGAAATGGTAGCATAAGATTGCAAGAAGAAATTAAATTGAAATAGTGTCTGCAGAAACGACGGATCAAGTGTCTAAAAAACACTTCAAGACAAGAAAATTTAGAACCATGCAAATTAGACACAATTAAATAAGTTCAAAGCCTGAAAAGGCCCCAAGGATATTTATATGTTTACTTGAGTTGCTAATGTGTGTTATCTTGCATGTATAATCAAACCAAGCAAATGAAAAGATCAGAAACAAGACAAGGCAATCATCTGAATTATCAAAAACAGTTTTGGCTGTAAGTTCACGATAACAAAGAAGCACTCACAAGCTGAGAGTGTGTCACTTTCACTCGTTTCTTTACAAAGAATGATAACTCCTTGCAAAAATAACAAAAAAAAAAAGTACAGATAAAAATCTATGTAGGAAGAATAAGAAAATTACCATAGTAGAGGATGCACTTGAAAATCATGCACAAACTGCACCCATAATGGGATGATCATGGTCAAGTTAAATGCTAATGAGCCAAAGAAAATGATAGATCTCCCAATATCATTGTATTCTCCAGTAACATAATAGCTCAAACGCCAGAAGGAATCCATGAATTTCAACGCAAATTTATAAAATAATGGAAAGACAAGAAGGCCAAGCAGCACACCCTGAAAAAAGAAAACAATTACACATGATGCCAGATAAATCCCGATTCGATCATATAAACCAAAAGAGATGAGTCACTCTTTAAAAAAGAAAAGAAAAGAAAAGAGATAATAGCAAAGAATGTGACTGAACCTGAATAATGGTGCTTATTTCACTTCTCTCAACTTTGAAACCAATATCAACTTCTGTTGATATCCAGATTCCCTGAATAACATCAAAGAATGCCATTACGCTCCATAAAGATAAAGATCACAGGCTCACATATGGCATAGTTTTCAAGGAACTAATAAATGACTAGTACATAAATAAAAACCTTTAAGATAGTGGATCTAAGCATGTCCCCTGCATATATAACAAGCCCAGCGATCACCAGAAGTGCTTCTCCTACAATAAGAGAAATTACCACCAGCAGTAAGATACTAGAAGTACAGACCGGTGCAAACGTAAATTCTGCAAACACTCGTTAATGATTCAAAATCTCTCTTCATTTGGTAATTTTTATTTTTATAATTATCCCCATCCTAAATCTCATTTCACCAACATTTTTCCATTACTTTCTCTCAATCTTAGACACAAAGAAGTCACCTACAGTCCCACTGCTTCTTCCAAAAGTCCACAGTCAACCAACTCCCCACCCACCACACCCCAAACATGCACATCAACTTTTGCCACACACACACAAAAAAAAGACTATCAAAATGACAAAAAATAGACATGGATATTTAAAACTACTAGTTAGAAAAATCATACTTAACGCTGATGAAGCACAGGTCTTAAAATTGACGAAAGATGATTCAATGAGAAACATTATGATTCTAAACATAACATCATGCCTATATTTAATGTCATATGATGACAGAAAGCAGGTGCTTCACAAACTTTAATAATATTGTCAAGCCTACAGTCTGAAAAACTTTGGAACTGATGGATGTTTATGGATATCAATATGCATTACCAACAAAGATACAAATAACAATATTCGAGTAGCATGTATGGCATACCTATGGAAGCACATGATGGGAACACATGGAATACATGCTGAATTAACCTGACAGTTGCCATACTGTGACCAAGCATCCACAACAATTTCAGAGTTGAAGCCAAGCCCATTGTTACGTTAACAGCTGGCAATTAAAGCAGCTATTCATTGGTCAGAAAATTAATGCACGAGTAAAAATGGGGGGGAGGTGGTGAATTAAATCCATATAGCAACCTTCAAGAATGATGAACAATTGAACATACACATTTGACTTATTATAAATAGCAAAAATTATGTCAATGTAGCAATCAAGTACATGGGCATACCAAATACTGCAGTCACTACAATCCAAGAAAAATGTGACAATGAGAATTTGCTTCTTGAACGCCATGTAAACAGGAACGGAAAGAGAAGCACACTCAAGCAGCTAACAAATGTAGCCCAGTACAGTGTCTTCTGATACTCAAATTCTGCAAATAACCAAACTTTTCAAGCATTCTGATATATCCTGAAGAATGCAAGGCGAATTAAAACATTAAAGAACATAAGTGATATACCAAAGGGAATAAGTGTAATGCAAGTTGGAAAATAATCATTCAACAGGGAGCATTTACTTGATAAAAATCTGCTGGTCCCATCAGTTTGCTTATTAACCCAATGATCCCTTTAAGCTTTAAACATTTATTGTATCATATAAGAAACATTGAATTGCAGGAAAGAAAGAAGTATTCCATAAGATGAATAGAACTATTTCATTTAAGCACATATGTTTTTTTGACTATTAGGCATTAGCAAAGGAAATATCAAGCAAACCTCTTCAATCTCTCTTCTTTCTCACCATGGAAATGTTTTTAGCACTCAAAATTATGTTTTCAACAGTTATTCACTCTGCAGTTCTCTAATTAAATTAATATTTTGCTACTTCTCTGGGTAATTTCTACAAATATGCTCCTTTAGATGCACTGAAACCGAGATTTTTCTCCTTCAACTTACATACTCCAACTTTGAAGATGATTTTGGGAGTTCCTTAGGCCTCAGTTTTGAAAAGATTACCAAATACACATCCTTGTATTAGCACTATCCTACTTGACATTCTTGTATGTCCATGCCTGAATATCCAATATCAGTATATCACAATTGTCATTCTCTCTCTATGACCTCTAAATTTACATATTGCTGCTTGCCTGGATAATTTCTACAAATATGCTCCTTTAGACACACTGAAACCAAGATTTTCTCCACGATTTTGAAAAGATACCAAATATACGTCCTTGTATTAGTACTATTTCTACTTGACATCCTTATATGTCGTTGTATTGATATTATGCGGTCGCTTGGCACAACTCTCTTACGACTTATTAGGAAAGTTAAATGGCCTAATAAAGTAATTGATACTATAATAATGTGTTGATACAAATGTCCTATATGACATAAGGTCTCCACACCATATATACCTTATTACAATTTCACATATCATGGGCTCAAGCATGATTATGAGATTGATAGACTCGATTTACTAAGCTTATTTCTTGTACCATATAGCATTTGGTACCCATCGGCTGCTAGCAATGGAGCTCAAGACCTTCTCTTTAGGAAAGAGAGCAGAAGAACTGTATTGTTATCCAGAAACCACTTAAATGTAACATCAAGATAACTCAGAAAACAGCAACCTTATGTCAATTAATCCACTGTGTAAATCGGAAATGCTTCGCAGAAGTACCTTCAAGTTGTATTTTCTGTAAAGGCAATCCTCTAGATAATTGAATCAGCTTCGAAACCATAACAGCAGGCAGTGTAACTGCTCCTAGCAGTATCCCAGATGAGGCACCCGGCCTTTCGAAAAATAAAAAAACAGATAATAATGATAATGAACTCTCATTATATAAATGGATACATGCCAAACCTATAAAAAAAAAAGTACACGTATCATTATGAGAATCAAGTTCTTGAATCATACATTCGACGGCCTAAGTATAAATTGGTGTGAGGTTAGTTACCTAAACGATCAGCATTACCTCTAAAACTTGGCATTCTGACAATGCTCTACAATCTAGGTCTCTCTGTCTCTATCTCTGTCCCATTCCTTATCTTCCTTTCCCTCTATCGTGCCCAGTAAGTACGGAAACATTCTCCTATATGCCATTTTTCTATTTTAGATTCATTTCGAATCTTTAAGAAATTTTCTACTATAATCTGTATTCTATGATATAATTCAAACTTAGTTTGAGTTGTTCCTTAGCACCAAAGTTAATAGAACGTACGAATCAGGTCAAGAAACTAGATCACAAAAAAGGAAACCTTACATCATCACAAGGAACATGAGAGAATCCATTATTAGGTACCAATGCAAGAAGGGCTATAAGATTGCAGCAATTTCAAAGCAAAAATTGCAGGAATATCCTTATATGTCACCAAAGGCTTCTCATCCGTTTCTCATTCTTCTACCTCCAGCAATCTTCCTAAACATAATTCACAACCTAGAATTTCCTAGTTCTAATTTTCTCAAGGGATGAATGTAGGATTTGCAGGGGCCAGATGTACAATGTGTTGGAACTTTCAGTAAGCGACTCCAACCAAATTCATGATGAAATAAACATAATTACTATCCAGGATTGAAAATCCTCAATTATGCGTCATTGTTGCTAAGGATTGAAAATAATTTCTATCCATGATACGCGACGACGTAGAAAAGCCAAATAACCATCACAGAAGATCCTAAAAATCCACGATTTCTTAAGAACGAAAAAACCCTAAATTGAGCGGGAATCAACAGGAATTCAATCAGGAAAACTCAGCAGAGCTGGTTGATTGAAATTCAAACCAATCCAAACAGAGTTCCAGTAGAGAGGGGAAATAAGAGAGATTACCTGATCTTGAACCGGCCGAAGAGGCCACTGGAGGAATCGGCGGAGATCTCGACGAAGAGGGAGAAAAGGGAGAGGAGCGAGAGGGAAACGCATTCTGGGAGGAGAGAGAGCGGGGCGGAGAAGAGAATTCGTGAAACGAAGAGGACAACGACGAACCTCTCGCCGTTGAGCAAGGAGGAAGCCATTGAAGAAGGCGGAAAATGAAAATTTTTGGGCGACTTCTGTGATCTCGAGACCGAAAGGGGAGACAATGGCGGCCAGGCGGTGGTTCTGGTTAGGTGGATTGGAAGAGCCGTTACATGGCCTCAACCCCAAAACGACGCGTCGTGGAGTAGAATTCACGCGTCCAGTCGCCGCCATTTGAATGCTTCTTTGAGTTTTTTTTTTTTTTAAATGACTCAAAATAATATCAACTACTAGTACTGGATATGAACCAAAAATAATACGAACTAAAAAAATCTCAAAATAACACACGGATTATGCACTTATAAACCAAAAATAATATAAACTTTAAAATCAACCAAAAATAATATAAACTTTAAAATCAACCAAAAATAATACAATAAATGAAATTTTGACTTTAAATAATACAAACTTTTGAAATTAAATTAGGATAAGATTCAAAATAAAATTTTATTTATCAAAATTATAAAAAAAAATCTATAATTATTCATACTTTGCACAAATCCACCTTTTATATTTTAAATACATCAAACCCACTATTTAGTTGTCCAACTTTGTATAATACAACCCCATTTTTTAGAAATTACACACAGTTACATGAATTCTAGGATATGATTCTTTCTTTTTTGAATAATTATGGATAAAGTGGATTTGATTTTATTAAATTTCAAAATGAAAAATATTTTTTTGTAAAGTTGAATAAATAAAGGCCAATTTGCTAAACTAGACCAAAAAATGGGCCTAATTGCACAAATAGACCACAAGCCAAAAAATTGGCCCAAAATAACCTCTCTACCTCCAAGCAAATATAACAACAGGTTTTTTGGAACTATTCATTACCGGTTGTAGGAGGTGACCTGGGAAGAGAAAAGATGAGAGAGGCTTCGCTGCCTCCTCCGAGCCAAATCCTGGGTGAGCGCCATTGGAGAACACGATTAGGGCCCCGCGGATGAACAACGATTCGATCTCATTCCAGATCGACTGCCGACTCGCGACAGGGAGGTGCAAAAAGCGGACAGAGGAAGAAGAAGGTGCAGATGCCGACGGCGACGGGGGCGGCGGAAGCTCTGGACGACGGCGAAGGCTTCGGTCCTGGCAGCGGCGGAGGACGACAACACTTAGAACGACGAATCGATCTCATTCTAGATCGACTCCCGACTCGCGACAGGGAGGTGCGAAAAGCGGATGACAGCCCCTTTTCTCCTCTTCACAGATTCGCACCAAACGCCCCCATCCCCTCTATTTTCGATTTCAATCCCTCGTTTTGCAACTCTTCTGGTATGGATCTTCTCCCTAAACTCTTTATTTACGGATTTAGATTCGATTTTGATGATTTAGGGTTAAGATTTGATATTGAGTTGGAATTTGATAGTTTAGGGTTTGAAATTGCGCGTGAGAATTGCAGGGACGGATGATGATCTTCCACCTTCTCATCAGAATAGATTCGCGAGAGGTGGCCGTCTTTCCGACAATGGAAGATCTATGGCTGCTGGTCCTCCTCCAACGCTTCCAAGATCTATGGTTGCTGGTCCTCCTTCTGCTGCTATCGGAGTTCAATTGGCCCTTTTCTGAGAAATACAGGTACACTCTATTCCCTTTCTAATTTGAAATCACGTTCCTTACTGAGATTATGAATAAGCTCATCTATGTGAATTACAAAGGGATCTGTTTACTTGGTGCCACTGCGATTTTTTTCTACCTGTGATCCTATTGTTGGATCTCTCAATTGTAAACTAAATTCAGCTTTTAATGATCTTTCAAGTTTTTCTTGTCCCGATTTCTAGCGAAATTAATTGTATCTTTGTTGAATTACCGATTTAAAACTAGGAAAAGTGGTTACTAATGATGAAAATGATGTATCCAGCAATTGTGGTTACTAATGATGGAAATGCTATACTGCATGAACTGGACCTTGCACACCCAGCTGCAAAGGTATTCTCTCTTTGCTTGAATTGTTACTATTTACTTCTCTTGCCATGTTAGTAAGATTTTTTATGATGAATTTATTCAGATTTTCATGGTGTTTCTTAGTGCCCTGATTAGTTGTATCTTTGTTGAATTATGTGAGTCTTTTATAATGATAGTAGGCATTGATTGTTCATTCCGAATTGAGATACTTATTACCTATTGTAATCCTGCATAAGTTTAGAGAAAATTGAATAACTATGTGAATAAAAAACTGAATTCAGTTAAAATGCTCCAAAAATTGATAAGGGGTTATATTCATTTCAAAGGCTAAGAGCCACACTCCAAATTGAGATACAAAAGAGACAAAAGCATTACTTAACCATCTAGAACTTTGCATTCCTTTTTTTAACTGTTGAATGATATTGGTTGCATATGGTACTTCACAGTTTGGCAATTTATGAATCATTTCCATTTTCTACTTCTTTTTAGACATGATAATTTGCTTTAACTAGCGTCAAAAGACATTGGAACGTCAAATTTCTTAGTGCCAACAATTGGTAGAAGATATACACCCTATTAGTAAAATATTTTATAACTATTGGTAGGATTTAAAGATCTTACTGGTAAGATGATAATCTAATTTACACTCAAGTGAGTAATTTATCAAGTATTGAGTTGCTTATTTACATTTTACAGTAACTTCTTTGTAGGATTAATGGCGCTTTAGTGTGACCGATTTGTACAAAGGAGGGTGATTTTTAATGGTTGAGTGCTTTTACTTTGTTGTCTTGATTTGATGTTGCATTGCATATTGCAACCATATGTATGGTTTGAGGGTAAAACTGAGTAGTCACTAGTGAGTACCACCACAAGGGTGGTTGTATATAAACTGGGAAAGCTCTCCTGCTTATAATTCCTCCAAGTTACTTTCTAGTCACTTTATTGGCCTTGTATATAAATAGATGTTTGTTTTTTGACGATTTATTGTCTTGCTTGTCAATGGATATGTAATGCTTTTTTTTTTATAAACGCTAGCTGAATGAATTATTACTTGTGCTCAAAGGAGGAATTAATCACACTTTATTTAGGCTGAGGGATAGGGATACTGATGTGTTATAGTTGTAGAACAATGATGATCTTTTCTTCTGAAAGTGGATTTGGACGATAAAGCCTTACCTTGCACAGGGTCCAATTGCTAATTCAGTTGGATAAGTGATTAGAAACTTTGATGATGGTAATTCTGCTAGATTGTTGGGCTTCAGAGTTTAGTATTATCTCGATTCTTTAATAAAAAAATACTTGAAGTTATAAACGTACTGGTGCTTCATTTAGCTGCTTATCTTACAGAGAATTTCTCATAAGTTTGAAGCTTGTTAGATATTTTCCTTTTCCGATGTAAGAGATATTTTTGCATCTTGCAGGATCGCTTAGAATATCTTAGTTAAGATGATTTCCTGATCAGAAGCAGAATATCCATATTCAAGGAGTTGCAGAAGCAAATTCAGCTTGAAGCTAATCAGACTAAGGGCCATCTTTTGCCGCCAAAGCAACAAGTGAGTGCACTTCAAGCTAAAGAGGAGGAAGCCTACAGGAAAGATGCTGAGGTTGAGAGGAAGCTCAAGGCTTTCAAAGAGCTCGAGATGGATGTCGCACAGCGTAAGAACATTGAGCTTCAGCATGAAAAGCGCGAGCTGATGGTTAAACTGGATGCTGCTGACGCAAGATAAGACTAGTGGTAGGACAAATTTGTAAACCTGGTAGGATAAATATACGATATTGGTATGATAAAAATGTAATCACCGAAATTCCTAAGTGTATAACTTGACGCTAATGATAGGATAGATGTACACGAATGGTAAGATATAGTTGTACTATTGGCAAAGAAGTAGAATTAATATTTACCAATCCACAAATCCCAGACTAGTAATCATTGAGGCGTGAATTGACCCTAATCTCAATCTCAATTACCAATCCATAAATCTCAATCTCAATCCAATTTCTATCAATCAAAATTCATGAATCCAATCTAATTCAATGCTAGAACGACCGAATTAGAGCCTCTACCCTTGGATATAATGTTACTTAGGTTTCCTTCATCTTCTGTTGTAGACTGGAAACCCTCTACCCTTGGTTGTTTTTCTGAAAAATGTGGAACATAATTTGCTACAGTTTCTAGCTTTATTTTCCTTGAAAGCTATTTAAATTGGTAGGATAGATGCACAACAATGGTAGGATAGATGAAAACGAATGGTAGAAGAAAACAACGTTATTGGTAGGATCAGAATGGTAGGATTGATGGAAACTAATGGTAGGAGAAAACAACGATATTGGTAGAATCGGAATGGAAACTCAGTAATTCCTGTATAACTTGACACTAATGGTAGGATAGATGCACACTAATGGTAAGATATATTTATACTATTGGAAATATGTAAATGCATAATTGACTTTACAACAACACAATATATCGGAGACTTATGAACACACACTCCGTATTAGCCCATGTGAGAGTCGAACTCACATCTCTGTGTGCAAACACAACGCTCTACCAATTGAGCTAATAGGCTATTTATCATCGTAATAGTAAAGACCAAGTATTTGATGAGTTACGAGGTAGTCCACCACCACCATAGCTGCAGTACGTGCCTCTACCTTGAACACCAAGCTCCCACTCCCGGGAGCCCACCAACCGCCGCAGACGACATTGATACATACCCTATCACCTGGGGTACGCCACAGGAATAGAGGATCAGCCTGGGGGGTAGTTCTGATATAGGAAAGAGGAACATAGAAGTCCTCGACAGTGACTGGTACCAGCGATGGCAGTGACAGCGATGGGTAAGTCATCATGTGTGGCTTTTCCCAGCGATGGGTAAGATAACATAACAGTACATGATGACTTACCCATTGATGTCATTGCCACCAACAAGCTTGTTGCACTTTTCCTGGAATGGATAGACAGTTAAACACTGTTGGCAGGCCAGAACTGTACTATTGGTAGGATGACAACTGTATCGTTTCCTCGGATGCACGTGTGGCTTTTCCCCCGTCCTTTCCACCGATCTCCTGCTCTGCCTCACTTTTTGCAGGGCATGTTGGGGTGTTTGAGATCCTTCTCTCAAGCTTATATATGTGCTTGGGGAACACCCATCAATGCAATGATTGCATTTTCCCCTCATAAATGCTCTCCCCTTCCCCCCAATGAAGAACCCCGTTTTGGCGCCAAAATTACACTGACAACCCGCCAAAACAGCTACGGTCAATCCGTTCCAAATTTCTCCAAATTTTCAGGTATGGTAGGACATTTTAAGCCTATTGGTAAGATAACTATATGCTATTGGTTAGATAACTGTACCATATTGGTCAGACAGATGCTCTCCCTCTTCCCCCAATGAAGAACCCTGTTTTGTCGCCAAAATTTCACGGACATCCCGCCAAAATCGCTACGGACAATCCCCTCCATATTATCTCCAAAATTTTCATGTATGGTATGACAAGTTTGGCCTATTGGTAAGACAGATATCTTCTATTGGTAAGACAGATGTGTTCTCTTGGTAAGCCAAACGTGACCAGTTCCCATAAATGAAGGTGATGTTTTTCCCTCACATTTCCACTCGTCTCCTATGTTGGCTCCCTTTTTTGCAGAGCATTTAATAAGGAATGACACCCATCAATCAAGATTTTTTAAGAGTTGATTGACACCCTTAATTCAATCATTGAAATTTCCCCTCATAAATGCCCCCCCTTTTTTCCTACTTTATTGGAGCCACACCCCATGTCCAGCACCCCCCTCCTGATTTCTCTTTTTTCAAAAGATGGAGCTACAGTGCTGCTCAACTCCCCTTCACCTGCTACCTCCACTGCCGGTGGTATTTTTGCATTTGCAAAAATACACCACTTTCTACCCCTAGCCAATTATTTAGGTACATGTCTAGTTTAGCCAATAGGCCCATTTTTTGGTCTAATCACTACCATTTCCTCATAAATAAATAGTGGTATGCATTTGTGCAAAGTGGGACTATATACACATATTTCTGTAATTTTGGTAAATAATGTTTTGATTTGATTCTTCTCCTAGTCCAACTTTAAATTAAAGTTTATATTATTTTGAGTTAAAAGTGTATAGTTTGTATTATTTTTAGGTGATTTTAAAGTTTGTATTGTTTTTGGTTTATAGTTAGATAGTTTGTATTATTTTGAGACTTTTTTTAGTTTGTATATATTATTTTTGGTTCATATCTCATACTCCGTAGTTGGTATTATTTTGAGTCATTTTTTTAAACTAGTGTGTAAGGCCCGGATATTTAGTAAAAAATTATTAAGTTTTGATGTTTGGTTTTCCATATATTTTTTAAAAAGTTAAAATTTTTATAAAATATTACTCCGTATATCATTTTTTTTATGACGAGGAACCCACCTTTTGCGGTAAACCCCGAGCACGTGACCCAACCGGCAAGAGCCACGTACCGGGTAAACCAGATTGCGTCGACCGGCTCGACTCACTGGTAGGGATACAGCAAAGAAGGATTGTTTGTCGCTACATAATGAAATGAAAGCTAACTTAAAGAAGGTGTTAATGGGTCTTCTAGGAAGGATATGTTGCACCTCTGATTTATGGACTTCAATCAACACTAAAGGTTATGTGTGTCTCACTGCTCAATACATTGATGAAAACTGGAAGATTCAAAGTAAGGTACTTTGCTTTCGTCATTGTCCCCCTCCACTTGGTGGGTTTGAATTAGCTCAAGAGATGAGAGATGTGCTTTTAGAATGGGGAATTGAGAAGAAGATATTTTCTTTGACGCTTGATAATGCAACCAATAATGATAAAATGATTACTATCTTGAAACAAGGAGTGTTCAAGGACATGATATGTGAAGGCAATTAGTACGTTTGTATTCGTTTTTCTGCTCATATTTTGAATCTTGTAGTGAAAGATGGTTTGCTTCTCATTAAACCACTTGTGTCTAAAGTTAGAGATGGTGTTCGTTACATAGTCGGTTCAGAAGGTAGGATGCAGAAGTTTGTTGAGTGTGTTAAGAACTTTGGTGTGTCTACTTCAAGTAAGTTGTCGTTGGATGTGCCAACTAGATGGAATTCTACGTATATTATGTTGGATAAAGCATTCAAATACCGCAGTTTCATGAACTATTATTTCGCTGGAGTTGATGGTGGTCAAGGTTATACTTTGAATCCGAATGAGTGGGGTAAAGTTGAGAAGATATGCAGTTTGTTGGAGCCTTTTAATGCAGTTACTGAAATGTTTTTAGGAAGTGAGTATCCAACTGCAAATCTATTTTTCCCTCAAGTATGGAAGATTCGTAACCGTTTGCAGAACATAGTAGCATGTGATGACATTGATATTAGTGCAGCAACTGTTGATATGCTAGCAAAGTTCGTCAAGTATCGGTCTGATTATGTGCCTATTCTAAAGTTTGCAATTATGTTGGACCCAAGATTCAAGTTGAGGTTTGTGCTCTTTGCTTTAAGTAAACAACATGGAAATGTTGAGGGAAAAAGAATGACCAAGGAAGTGGAACTTCAATTTGATGAACTTTATATTGCTTATGGAGGTGCTGCAACTAACATGCGAAATGACAATTCATCTCAAAATGAGAGTCTTGATGGACTTGAGGTATGTATAATCTTACTTATATTTAAAATTTGCTACTTTGTATAACCTTACTTATATTACAAATTTGTGTTTTCATAAAATAGGAATTTGCTACTCTTGATCAAGTTAGCACTTCAGAAGTTGATATTTATTTGAGTGAGGGCACTTTACCGGTTACAATGAAGCTAGATGTGCTAAATTATTGGTAAGAGAATTCTCCCCGCTTTCCCATACTTTCTTCTATGGCTAGAGATGTATTGGCCATTCCAATAACTTCCATTGCTTCAGAGTCCTCTTTTAGCATGGGAGGAAGAATTCTAAACAAGTGGAGGAGATATCTTCTACCAAATAATGTGGAAGCACTAGTGACCACTCAAAATTGGTTGAATGGATATAGTGGTAAGATACTAAGTACATAACTTGATTTATATATTGTTATAAAATTTAAATTTATATGTAGATTGTATTTCTAACATTTAGATGTTTATTTACATATTGTGCAGCAGAAGGTGAATCTTTGGAAGAAGAGTGATGCTACAGCCTGTGTTGCTGCTATTCTGCTGCTTTCTTGTGTTGTGTACTTGTGTTGTTGGACTTGTTGTGATTGTGTTGTTGCTATTAGGCTATTACTCTATTATGCTATTCTGCTACTTTCTTTTGTTGCGAGGGTATTGCTGATTGTTGTTGGTTTCGAGAAGGGTATTTTGTTGGGTTGTTAGTAGTTGTTGAAAGGATATGTTGTTGGGTTGCACGCTATAACATCTGCAACGATTAATGAACTTTTAGCATTTCTGACTCGTAATATGTATCGATGTTTTGATTTGATGTATGGCGGTTGACTTACTTGACTCATTGACTTATCTGCTTATCTATTGATTTTACTTGGGTTCTGATTCATATGATAACAATTAACAAAAATAATTGGTGTTTTATATGTTAAAGTACAATCATAAACTTGCGTTAAAATAAAAAAAAATTAACTTTCAAGTATTAAAATGTTGATGTTAAATAACCATTTCAATTCGAGTCGGGTTGGGTCGGGTTGAGAATCGGGTCGGGTTCAAAGTCGGGTCGGGTTTGGGTCGGGCCGAGTTTATCTGTGTTCGAGTCTGTTTCGGGTCGGGTCGGATTCGATCTCGGGTTCGGGTTATGAATGACTCCAGATTTTCGGGTTCCGGTCGGGTTCGGGTTTGGGTGAGTCGGTTCGGGTTTTCGGGTCGGGTCAGATTTTGCCAGCTCTGGTAGGGAGCAAGGTAAACCTTGGATGGAAATCTCACCGTATATCATTTATTAATTTCATACGTGCCGGTGTGTGTCGAGGCGACTACGTGTTCTGGATATTTCCTTAAAGGATCGTCTTCACCGTCCACAGGGACTTCTGTTGTATCGCTAGCCTGCAGTATCATCGCTTGGCGGCGCTTGGCTCCGGATTTAGTCTACGTTGTCCCCTGCTTTTTTGGGTTAGGCTCGTTTGTTCAATTGGGACTGTTTGATTGCCGCTTTTTGTATTGCACCGTGTTTATTTTACGTTGTATGTTTAACGGTTCGTCGTCTCCTGACTTTTTCGGCCTCTCGTGGAGTCAGGTTTGTCTGGTCCTCGAATTATTACCTAATCAATTTTTTTTATTAATTTCATGCTTTTTTCATAAGGAAAGATATTCGAGAGGCCGATAAAATCAGCAGAGCATAGGAAAGACCGTCGGAATACAACATATAACAGGAAAACAAGTGCAAAGCAAAAACGAACAATGCTTGACTTAGCCCGATTGGAATTGAGACTCCACGCAACGGGTTCGGGAAAGTCTTTTTGGATCCGACCAGAAGCCCAACATATAAGACAGACTGGGGCATATATCATCCAAAATCCAATTCACATTAAATGGAGTATCCTATAGTCCTATACACTTATATGTTAGGTTCAGAATTCTCTCACCTTTTACGTGGATTCACAACTGTCCAAGTAAATTCAAGAGAAGACTTTGGAACTTCATTCAATAACCAAACATATAAATTCATTCAACATGTGAAACGGGCCTAAAACCCCTCTTTGAGAAAAAAGTATGCGCTGGGGCCTAATGCCACACGCGCCCCCCAAACAAGGAGGTCCTCTCCCTCCGGTGAGCCTCCGTCGTCAACTCCCTACCTCAATCTTGTTTCTTTTTTAACATCCGCCCTCGCCCAGTGTTTCCGACCACCCATGGACCCTCCTCAGTGAGTTTGGTTCCGGTGTCTCCTTGGCATCGCCGGCGCCCTTGCTCCCCCCCCCCCCCCCCCCTATTTGGTTATCCTTGGTGCCGCTGAGTTCGTCTCCGATGTCGATGCGCCTTTCTCTATAACCGTCTTTTCCTGGATCTGGTTCATCCCCCTTCCCATACTCTGGGGTGGTGCTTGCCGGTGGTGTATCCTCCTTCTTGCTCCCTTCGGATCCTGTTTATTTGTCCATCCTCCCGCCCCACCTTCTCCTCTTCCTCCCTCCTCGGAGTCCGTTTGATTTCCGATTTGGGTGGTGTGGATCTGGTCCACTCGGTGTTGCTATTGTTGATCCCGGCCTCCTCTTTCGGAGCTCCGTATCATCCTCTGCCGCATCCCTCCTCTTTTCTCCTCCTTATTTGTGTTGGGAGTTTTTGGTTTGGATTTGGTACCTCCTTTTCGTCAGCCCTTGGATCGCCCTTGCCGAAGGCCGTCGGGTTTCGGCGCCTTCCGCCTGGTGCCTTCCCAGCCTGGGTACTGCCGTTTCAGCATCCCCAATTCCCTGTAAGTTATTTCCTTGGCCCCAAAAGATTCTCCTTGGACGGGGAAAGCCCGAAGCCTTGTTCAAGCATTGGGCCCGAAGGCAGCCCGTATTTTTTAATTATAAAAAAATAAACAATTTAATAAATAAATAAACCCCGTTAGTAATTATTTATATTTATGGCTGAGTACATATCCCGTAAGGATATTTTTTAATTTCGCTCGAAAGAGTTTGAACTAAATCCCGAAAGGGCTTGTCCAAATTCCGATTGGCTAATTCTTATGGCGTGTTTGCTCGAGCGGTGCTTGACTCTACTTTCGGCGTTCCTTGGAGGTATTCTGCTTGGTTGTGGGCGTGAAGTCTAGAGTCGGGACTGGCTGGGATCGAGGTGGTTCTTTCAGGGCGACTCCATATCCGGAAAGATGTTTCCCTAGAGTTTCGCTTGCACCTCCCACATGAGACAGTCCTGCTGTATATCGCTGGCCCGCAGTGTTACTGTTCGGTGATGCTTGATTTCGTTCTTCACAGTCGTCCGCAACTGTTGAGTGTAGCTCCTCTTAGTTCGTTCTTATTGTAGAGTCTTTTCTACTTGTTTCTTTGCGCCGTTTTTCTAGTCTTATTGTATATTATGGCGGTTCCCACCTGTCGATTCATCGGCCTCTCGAGAATCAGACTTATCTGATCTCGAATTGTTACTCAATCAAAAAAAAAAAAAAAAACCAACCCTTAATATGTAGTAATGTAGTATGTACTAGCTAGTTTTGTAGGCTCGAATTCGATCGATCGGTTCCAAATACAGTTCCAGAAAAATATAAAATGTCATACTCGTATAGTTTATAAAATTCAAACATAGTTTCATAAAAATATACGTAATACAATAAGTCAAATCAATCCCATTATATATATATGGCACACAAAGATATATTCTCTCCGATCGTTTAATAAAGTTATTCACGTAGTTTTATAAGATAAAAATTATGTAAAATTTTATTTATTTTAATTTTTTTTACAATTTAATATTTATTACTAATAAATATTAAACTATAAAAAATTAATTAAAATAAATAAGATTGTATAGGTTACTTTGCGATCGCCGATCGGAACGTGTATACTGGAGGTTCAAGCCCATTTAGCCAAGAGGGACATGAAACCGGCTCCAAGGAGGAGAGAGACGGTAGCAGCCTGGTGGAGCTTAGGGCTATTTTGGATCCTAGGGCTCATGAAGTCAGTGGCAAGAAGCCCCACCAGAGCCATGTAGATCAATATCCCGCCCGCTGCCGAGTCGAAAACCCCTTGCACGATCAACGACGTCTGACTGTTCTCGTCGTAGCTGTTTGCGACTCCGATCCCGATCGCCACCCCCACCGGAGTTGTGAGGCTGAAGAAGATCGCCATCGTTGTTATCGTCTGCCACTTGAACTTTGCCTGGATCGTGGAACACAATTTATTAGGGTTTAGGGTTGCATTCTTATTGATTTAACATTTTTAGGGTGGTTAGTTAAAAACGAACAAGCATATCCTCTCTTCGATAAGAAATATAAGACATTTAACTTTTGTGCACGTAATTTAAACATAAATATTGATTTTTTAATTTTTTTTATACTTTATACATTTATACTCCATCTGGTTGGAAATAAGCTATGTTTGTGTGCACTTAATTTTTTTTTATACATTATACATTTATACTCCATCCGGTTGGAAATAACTTATGTTTTAGCTTTGAATCCAGAAGCAATGGAAAGGGTTCCGAGTCATGAAGAACATCAAGAAGCTTCTCGAGATCCGTGAGGTGGAGAGAGCCATTCTTGATTCATAAACGGTGGAGGCGGTCCGGAGGGATGACGAAGGTGAACGAGAGAGGCGGGTTGGACGGTGCTGTTATGGACCTCCAGAAAACCTTGATCCGTTGGTCAATCGTCTCGCAACCGGCTAGGAGAAGTTCGGTCCTCTAGACTTGTGAGAGAGCTAGAGAGGGCGACGACCATGGTGATGGAGAATTGGAGAGTTATGAAATTCGGGTTTATCTTTGATTTTTACTTTTAATTTTAAAAATGATTTTTTAGCTTTTTTAATAAAAAAAAAACTAACGGAGATTTAATTAAAGGGCACGGGGTGAAAAAAATTATAAACTGAAGGGTATCACACGAAATATGTTAAACAGTTGTACACCCCGTGAATTAAGCCTTACCTCAGGGGTAACTGGTGAAATTTTCGTTAAAATAAATAAGATTTTATATAGTTTTTAATTCTTAAAACTACGTGCACAAAAGTCAAACATAATTTATTTATGACCGAAGAGAATACGTAGTACTCCGTACTCCGTACTCCCTTCGTTCGGCAAAACTTGACGTTTTACTATTCACGCACGCTTTTTTTATGAGCAAAAAACTATATAAAATATCTAGTTTTTTAAATAATTTTTTAAACAATTTCGTAGTTATTACTAATAAGTACAAACTTGTTAATTTTTTTTTAAAAAAAATGAATATTTTATATAGTTTTTATCATTCTAAAAAAACGTGTTTTGTCGAACGGATGAAGTATTACTTATATGTACAAAAATCAACATGAAATTTAATCACCTGAGCAATGCATCCACCGAGACCAAGGCCCTCAAAGAACTGATGGAAACAGAGCGCAGCTAATAGTGGTTTTATGGTTGCGAGTGTTTGAGAAGTGCCCAGCGATATGCCTATAATTACCGAGTGTACCACTATTCCCAGCTCCAGTACCTAGTCACGTGTTTCCCACGTGCCGGACAAAAATAATTGAATCAATTGCGTTGTTCAATGTTCACTAGCAGTTTGTAACGAGTCAACTCAGTGGTCAATGCCTACTTTATGTAACAAATAAAAGTTTTTATTACAATATTTAAAGACACATCATAACAATACCATAGGTTAAATTTGAAAAGATGGTAGTTTCATTATATATCTTAGTCAAATTGACTAATTAATGTATTTAAAATTTTAAGTAATATAAAACTGATAGAGGTTAGAGACATGTTATCATGATTTCATTGACTCAGCGATGTGATAATATTTTTTTTTGCTGATGACATAATAATAATAATAATTTTATTAATATAAAAAACAACTATGACTCACTCATATAAATTCATTTCTTCCATATATGAAATTGAAATGGCGACATTTTAACTACTACAGTATGTTGTTATTTATTCAATAAGTGTTTTTTTAATTTATCATCGTTTTTTTTAATTTAGCTAGTAGCGGTCTGCCTCTACCTATCAATTTTTTCAAAAATATATTAAAATTATGATATTTTTAATTTTTTTTTCCTAAACCCCCCCTCCCTCCAAATAAAAAAAAGTTGGTTTAGAAATTATTTAATTCAGATTTTTTTTAAAAAAAATATAAATTCTAAAATTAGTTCATTTTAAACTAAAATTTGCTAACACAAGTGAAAAATTAATTAGGATTAACCTTATTTAAAAACTATTCGGACTAATCACCTAAGATAATTTTTTTTAATTACCATTATGAAACAATTGTCTATTTAAATTAAAATTCTTATCAACCATTCAAAAAAAAATCAAAATAACTACATAAGACATCTATGATCTATGGTGTGTCATCGCCCGATCATTTACATAAATAAATAAATATATTTTTTTTTCTGAAAATTTGCATACCCTTATATTATTATTATTTATTTAAAAAAAAAAAAATTAGCCGTTGACCCTCAACGGATTAAAAGTTCTTAATCAATCCAAGTGTACAAGAATCCAATTTACACATTGATAACAATTCAAACACTAAATCAGAGAAAATAATTAAAAACAAATCCATCTTACTTGTGTAGTAACACGGTGCCTAATGAGATCCAACTTGCTCGACTCCTCACGCGCCACCACTACGTCCCCGTGCGCGTGGCCGTGGCCAGCGGCGTGCGTGTGCATATGCACGTGCCCGGCATGCTCCCCGGCAGCGGAGCTCTCCTCATCACCGCCGCCGGCCACGGCCTTCCCCGCAAAGTGCACCCTCCGGTAGTACCCGGCGGCGCTGGACTCGACCACGAGGGTGGCCATGGCGGCGACCATGGCCACGAATCCGGCAAACGGGAAATCGCCCCAGGCGGCGCTCGAGAGACACGGCGACGAGAGGCTCTCGAAGGCGTCGGGGAGGATGTGGATGAATCCGGTGGCGAGGATGACCCCCGCGGCGAACGCCTTCATCACCAGGAAGGCGTCGCCGTCGGGGCTCATCGCCGGGAACCGCTTCCCGGCGAGGGGGATGGCGACGCCGAGGGAGCTGGCGACCAGGATCGCGAAGATGGACCCCACCTTGTACGGCATCGTGGCGCTTTTCGGGTCGGATTCGAGGTCATGAGCATCGCACGTGCACTCCGCAGCCGCGTTGGATACCAGGAAAAGGAGGGAGATGAGAATGAGAGCGGTGTTAGCCATGTTTGCTTGCAGGTTCGGATCCGTTGAAGTTGATGGAGTAGCTGAATCGTAATCGAGTTTATATGTAGCATTGTGAGGAATTTAAAATTAAATTGAATTAGGGTTAGAGACAATTTGAAAGAATGGATCAACAAGAGGAGGAGTTGAATTAGATGCATCGATGTAGATTGATGGGAATTAATTAATTAGAGGATGGAGGGATTTAAAAATTGGGGGGAGTTGATGGTTTGAATTAGGTTTAAATTTAGAACAAGCCGGCTGCATAAATAAAGAAAGAGGAAGAAGACGACACTGTAATATGCATGACGAAATTATGTCCCATGGAATAAAAGATTGAAAGGTGGTGGTGGTATGCATTTTGGCCCAATTGTTAATTTAAATCAGTTCAAATTATATGTGGTTTTTTTAATCTAATTATATCCTAAACACAAAAGCTAAACCTAATTAATTTGAAAAGAAACTCAATAAACCCTAGAAAGGTCAATAACCCTAAATACGAGGCCCGCGCATTAGGTTTGAGTTAATTTGTTAAAATTATCACTTTAAATTCGCTAATTATTATATATTATAAATTAGAGAATATAAAAATGATCAAATAAAATGAATAAAAAAATTAATGTATTATTTAAAAAAAACATAGCATTAATACATGATATTTTAGTAGTGAGGTTGGTAGGGTGGTTAGTCAGGATGTGACAGTTACAACAATGAGGTGTTTAGTATGAAAGTGTAGGCGGGTCATAGAGAAAGAGAGTGAGTGATGTAGCGGGGTGACATAGATTAACTTATAATGAGAATGTTGTTTTTATTGTTTCATTTAATTTAATTACGTCGAAGTAAGTGGTTGGTGTGTCATGATGTGCGGCCTAGCTAATTGGTGATTTTTAAGTCATGCATGTCCCAAAGTTCGTCACGTGGAACAAAGACTGTTGATGATGTCGCGTGAGATTAGGAGTGTTATTTGAGTCGAACGAGCCGAGTAGGGGGCTGCTCATATTTGGCTCATTTTTGCTCGAGCTCGGCTCGAATTTTTGTTGAGCTTAGAAGTGAGCTTGAACTCAGCTCGCGAGTATTTGAACAAGCTCTAGCTCGTGAGCTCGTGTTATTGTTGTATCTTGTTTTTGCTGGAAGTTCGTTTTTAGCTCGTTCCGAGCTCGTTTTTTAGCTCGTTTCTGAGCTCGAGCTCGTTTGAATGCCTGAAGTGAACGGGACTAATTTGAGAGAAACCCTAAAGCTAAAGGGAAAAAAGCACAAAGGTAAATTTGCCCAAGCTATACGAGCCACTCGAGCTCGGGAACCCGCTCGAACTTGGCTCGTTTTTCAAATGTGAACGAGCTCGAGCCGAGTTTTTCGAGCCGAATCCGAGCAGCACGTGTTCACATAACACCCCTACGTGAGATAGATATGCTTAAGGGTTAATAGTAGTAATCTATTAGAAGGTTTCATATCAAAAATATAAAACCTGGAAGAAAAAAAAACGATTAAACAAATAGGGCTCTTAACGTTGGCAAAAATGATTAAAAACTAAAATTCATGTAATTTTTTCAAATAAAAAAAATCAATTACTCCTTTCATTAAGCAAACTTGTCATTCTAGCATTTTTCACACTTTTGAAAAGAAAAAAAAAGGAAAAAAATTTAAGTATATTTATAATTATTACTCTATTTTTTCACTTTCTCGAAAATTTCAGTTAACATCGGTCTATCTCTATTTAACGAATATATATATATATATATATAGTATAAACCTATGTAAACAAGTTTTAGTATGCAATTTGAGAGAAAATCTAAAGTGTTGGATGAAGAAGATCAAACCGTACATTTGAGATTAAAAATAGCTTGTGTATAATGAAATCATTTGTTTGTCCACATATATATTTGACAAAAGAAAATACTCTATCTCCATCCGTCACATATTTTCTTTTGTCAGATATACATGTGGACAGACATTGAGCTAACAAGGTTCATTTTTTTAAAAGTTTTTTAAAATCCAATTGTAATTCAGATTTATTGTGTTTCTTGTTATATTTTTAATATTTTTTTTATAGATAATGGCTATAATTTTATAATATTATGTTAATATATTTAATGTATAGAACAAGACATACAATTGTTTAAATTTATCAATATTTTTTTTAAAAGGTTGAATAGCAAAGTTTTATTCAAATAAAATTTCTAATCTTATCACATACAATAAACTACCACATAATTACAACCCAATTCCAAGGGAGACCAATTATATATATAAAAAAAATGTTTAAAATAAAGTTTGAATATAACAAAACGGTAGTAGCAGTATAAAATCCAGTTAAAGTTGGAAAAGCGAATTAAACGAGTTTTGTTCTAAAAACTTAAAAAATAATTTATTTATTTTTAGAATATAAATAAACTCTAGAATAATTTGTGATTAAATATGCCCGTACAGAGTCTAATACTCCGTATATTTCTACGGAAAAACATACTCTGAAAAATCAAATTTTTTATATTATCCTCTATCGTGTACGGAAAAAAGTGTTCTCATTGTGTCGACATTGTTTTACTAGTAATATAAAAGTGCAGGATAAATGTAGCATACATAAAAAGGAATCTATGCAGACTTTTCATTTTATTTTATACTCTACCCTCAATTTTAAAATTTGTTGAAAAAACTAGTTGAAAATGTCAAATAAAATTCTCAACTATTTTAACGGTAGATTGCACAAATTAAACGACCTCTTATTTAATAGATATTTTGGAAAACAGTAACCTTATTTTTAAAATTATAGTATATAATAACTTTCTACTATGTACTTTTTAAAATATTTTATTTACAAGTCACGATGTACCGTATATCTATTATATTTCTTATTTATAAGTCCAAAGATAAGGCGAAAACATCAATTGTACAAAAAAAAAAAAAAACACATGCAATATTAATTATGAAGCATAAGAGCTATTAACAAAATTTTAAATAAATTGCACAGTAACTTTTTCATTTCAGAAAATATTTACAAATCGAATAGAAAGAAAAACAAAAAACTTATACATTAATCAAAATATTCAATCCGTTCAACTAACTGTTGTACATCCTCTCCCATTATATATATACTCTGTCCTTAACGAAATAATTGGTCTTTTAGGACACTTAACTTCTTGTAACAAATTAGTTATCACTTTTAGTAAATCTTTACATTTTTATACTAAGATTAAATGAATTGTATAGGTAAATGGTGAAGAGTAATTTTTATAAAATAGAAGATTTGGATAATTATTAGAGATTGGTAAAGATTTGGATTATCAATACATATTTGAATTACTTGATTACTTTTAAATTTAGTTAAATTAATAGATTAGTTTGATTATTAAAAGTTAAATTGAGATAATTATTTTTAAATGAAAGGTGGGTCCAGATTTAAGTACATGATGCCACGTAGAATGATTTAAGGAGAATCGGCCATGTGGCATCTCTAACATGTGTTTTAGTATTATAGTAGCATAGTACCCGTGCGTAACGCACGGGATTTATAAAATATATTATATTGTCATAATTTATTTACATTATATTTTAGATATATTATAATATTATAATGATATGAAAATGATAAAGCCAAATAATATTGATTTATAAAGTCAATAATGCTTGTATTATTTTAGTGTATATATATAGGGATTGACTCCGGTGAAAACCTAATACGGGTAAAATAATATTGCAATCTTTTTTGTTTGTAATTAGATAAACATTGGATTTTAACAAATATTGTATTAAATAATTTAGCAATAAAAATTCCCCTAAATTTTCGAGATAAGATTAGAAATCCTACCAAATACGGTTAAAACATATAATGAGATTGTAATCATTTTTGTTTGTAATTAGATAAACATTGGATTTTAAAATCATTGTATACATAATTCAGCAATAAAAAAACCCACCAAATTTTCGAGATAGCATTAGAAATCCTACCAAATACGGGTAAAATGAGATTGCAATCTTTTTTTTTGTAATTAGATAAACATTGGATTTTAAAAAATCATTGTATTAAATAATTCAGTAGTAAAAATCCCACCAAATTTTCAAGAAGCGTTAGAAATCATACCAAATATGGGTAAAATGAAATTGCAATATTTTTTTATTTGAAATTTTTTTTTATGATTTTTCATTTTTACAAATCATTTTATAAACAATTTAGTAATAAAAATCCCACCAAATTTTCGAGATAAGTAGAAATCCTACAAAAAAAACTGTTTGTAAATATTAAAAAAAAATGGATTTTAACAAATATCTACTAATATGTTTGAATCAAATAGTAAAGCCCACCTAATTCAACAATCATTGATGTTTAGGAGATTAGTAGTGAAGTGAAGAACGCCAAATCAACGTTCCTGCAGATGCATCAAGAAGATGGAGCTACATTCCAACCTGGGCAATGATCGACTACAATGTTGGATCGTTATATGCATCAAGAAGAGTAGTCACTGCGGCAATTGATGTGCATTAAGAAGCAATATTTCATCGATGGATAACTTGTTGTCATCGCCCAAAAACAAATCTAACTAAGCGCCTGAAAAATGGTCGACTGCAATGCTGGATATCCCCGTTTGTTAATCACTTTGTTTACGAAGCGCGCCTTCGTCTCGAACATGTCGGGCTTCCTCCAATTCAACATGGGCAATGAACTTCTAAATTTAATTTCTAGTGTTTGACATATACTTTGGCTCGACATATGCATGAAAATTGATCACTACGGCAAAGCAATGGCTATTTGATGTAATTTTGAGCTTGAGATCTAGCTAATTCAATGTTTAAATACGCGGTTGATGACAAAGGTGCAAGATGGAATTCCTTATTGTTGGATCTCAATGAGATTATTTTTAGTAATTCATATGAATTATTCAAGTAATTGATTTGGTTTTAATAATTATTATATTTGATTCATTGTACAATGAAATTAAAGATGAAATTGTATAAATTATGAACCAATTGAATGGTTAAGGGATCTTGAAACTATATTTGATTCATATGAATTATTCAAACATCGTAAGACATATTTTAAAATTAATCTTTTCGAAAATTAATTTTATGATAAATTTGTTAAATCGGTTTAATAATTAATTGGATTTATTTAAATTAATAATGGATTAATTTGAATTAATTTTTTAGGTGGTTTCATGTGTATCTTTAAAAATAAGGTGGAGCCACATTGAATAAAAATCCGCCACATAAGCCTCATTTAAGGATAATCCGCCATGTGTCATCATTTAACATGTGTTTTAGTATTATATTAGATATTAGATTAGATATTAGATATTAGATATAGATAGATATAGATATAGATATTGATAGATATAGATATAGATTTAGATTTAGATAGGGGTGTGCAGAAAAACCCGACACGGCTGACACGATACGAAACCGAAAAAATACGACACGAAAATGACACGAACCAAGAAAACACGACTGTAAACGGTTCGTGTTCGGATCGGCCATATCACCTTGTCGGATACCCGACACAAATTGGTAATTGGTAATATAGTACTAGTATAAAAAGAATCCCTTAGGAAGCTGAAAGGGCTTATTGCTCAGATGGTTCAAGGGATGTGCAGGCGTTGTTATGGACTAATCAGATCCGTGTTCGATTCTCCTTTTCAACTCTTCCTTGCTTTTGTGATTTTTTATTTTATTTTTCCCCACCTTACCTTTTAAATTTATTTTTATTTATTTTACAAACAAACCCTAAAAAACAGGGGTGTGCAGAAAAACCCGAAACCGAAAAAACACGACACGATAATGACACGAACCGAAAAAACACGGCTCTAAACGGTTCGTGTTCGGGTCGGACAAATCGCCTTGTCGGGTACCCGACACGAACCGTTTAAATTTTTTTTTTTAAATTTTAGATCTGGTGGTATTAGTACTTGTATAACTAAGATCCCATAAATCACAAAATGTTCAGTTGGCTCAATTGTTTCAAGGGAGGCGAGAGGAATGGGCTATGTTAACCGCAGATTCAAGTTCGAATCCCCCTTGTGTCTCTTTTTTTTTTTCCATTCCATACCTCTTAAATCCGTCCAGATCCGTCTCTCACTCCCGATGACAGGCTCGAGCTCTCGACCTCTCCACTCCCGTCGAACCACCCTCGCCTTCCCCTTTCCATCTCTCTCCTTGCATCCTTCTCTCTCGCTCTCACAGTGACCGTTCGTCCTCTCAACTTCTCTCTCCTCTCACTCTCAATTGATTACTGCCTATATATGATTAATTTCTTTCAATTATGCAATTTCTAGTGTTTGCCTGCGTTTGGGATGTTAGGGTTAGGGTTAAGACGGTTCACGGAACCGAAAAGCTTAACCGTGTCGGGTACCCGGGTTAAGACGGTTCGGATACAGTTCGGCCATTTAGAGCTTAACGGTTTCGGGTATCCGACACGATTATCCGATTCGTGTCGGGTACCCAGATATGCACACCCCTACTAAAAAAAACCTTCGCCGATTCCCATCTCTCTCTTTCTCTCCACTTCTCCTCTCTCTCTACCACTCTCCAGAAGTCCAGATTAGGCGAAGCCTCTTCATCTTCAATCTTCCTCTCCATTTTCGGCGTCCCGGCGTCTTCAACCTTCCTCTCCATCATCGGCATCCCGGCGTTTTGCACTGCATCTTTGATAGTAGGTTTGTACTCCGCCGCCGCTTTACATATTTCGCAGAGCTTCAAATTGAAGAAATCGACGATGACGACTAGATAAAAATTGATGATTGCAGTGCTGTCAACGAGCCGACGGGAGAATGAAAGGCGCGCACGACGACAGATTGGAGTCGAATTCGACGGAGGCGGACATTCTAGGGATCTTGCGCCGTCAGCAGTTCTAGAGCAAACTGTAAAATCTCTATCCCCGTTTATCTTGTTCGCAATCAAACATAATTCCTCTTTAATTAGGGTTATGTATTGTTGAATACTATGAACGAATCGAAACATTGTTGAATGTCTTGAATGGAGATCTGTGTTGAACAAAAAAATTATCTCAACTAACCGGGTCGTGGCGGGTATCCGATTTGGATACACGAAACCGTTTCGTGTATCCGTGTCGGATACCCGTCTCTTACCGGTTCGTATTCGGATCGGCCTTTTGGGTCTTAGTGATTTCGGGTACCCGACACAATTACCCGGTTTGTGTCGGATACCCGGCCATCCCTAGATTTAGATTTAGAGCATATTTAACGGTGCACTGTAGCGGATGCTAAAGTCCCAAAATAAAATAAAATATTGAAGAGTAGGGGGAGATGGATGCTTATGTGATGCTAATTAAGCATCCATACTAAGCATCCTCAAGCTATAGCAATGGGCAACATGGTGGTACACGTGTCGTTTCATGAGAGGGGAGAGAGTGGATGGGTGTGATCTTTTGACAATGGACGGCTATGATTGTTTCTGAAGTTAGAGAAAATTACATTTATAAAATATAATTTTCGAGAATGAAAATGTAAAAAATAAAATAAAATAATTTTACCACTAAACTAGATTTATTTTTCTCTGTACATAGACATCAATATTGAATATATTTGACCATATTTTAAAAAAACTAATTTTCTATTAAATAAAATTACGTATAATAATACCAAAAATAACCAATTAATTAATAATATTTTTATATTTTGGGTTATATATAGTTGCATATTTAGTTTATAAATAATATCAATTTATTAATAATATTTGTATAACAAAATATGAATATAATAAGTTAATCTCGAATTGACAAAATTAGTCGAGAGGGGTATAATCGTAAATTTTTTTGGTAGGAAATGGTGGAAATAATTGTTAGAGAGGGGTATAATTGTAAATTGAATTGATAAGAAAAGATGGGGTTTTGGAATGATAGGGATGTTATTGTTAAAATGGAAAAAGTAAGAAAAAGATGTTTTGTTGATGTGACGAGAGAGATGAATAAAAAATTAATATTTTTAGTATCTTAATTAGTAACTGATAAACATGTCCTTAGATTGAATTATTTTTTAAGCAGTGTTTGGATAATAAATGTGAAAAAGTGCTTAAATTAAAAGCGTTTATTTAGACGAGTCTTCACTCTTCCATCTTAGCAGCTCTCCTTCCTTTCAGGGTTGCAAATTTGAGTCGAATTTCCCCTTGCAGGATGGGCGGTCTCGGTCCGGATCCGATACTCCCCGATCTCTCTCTCCCTGGTCTGGGTCTGAAGCCGCCCGCCTCTGGTCTGGGTCTGAAGCCGATCGCCCAAAGGATTGGCAATCTCGGCCAGGCTCCAATCCTCCCAGTCAGTGGAAAACGTAATGTTTTAATCACGAGCGCCCTACCGTACGTTAACAATGTTCCGCACTTGGGAAACATCATCGGCTGTAAGTTCTTTCTATTTTCATTATCCAACTCCAGATTCTCAATTCACCAGATTCTCAATTCATTCAATCATTCGGAAATTACTGGTTTTCAGGTGTTCTCAGCGCCGACGTGTTTGCCAGATACTGCCGGCTTCGAGATTACAATACTCTCTATGTCTGCGGGACAGACGAGTATGGGACTGCTACTGAGACGAAGGCCATGGAAGAAAAGTGTTCCCCAAAGGAGATTTGTGACAAGTATTTTATTTGTTTCTTCACTTTTCTGCTTAAAATTTTCATTACTTTCTCTGAATTGATTGGTCAATTTGAGTGGTAAACCATGAATAGCTGTATTTGGTTGCTTATGATTATCACAGGCATAGAGTCTTCCACCAAATGCATGTATGATTTATTTATTTTTCTTATTTTTTTGGGGATTTAATTGACAGATATCACGCAATTCACAAAGAAGTGTATGAATGGTTTAACATACGCTTTGATAAGTTTGGACGAACGTCGAGTCCTGAGCAGACTGAAGTTTGCCAAGCGGTCTTCAAGAAACTACTAGAGAACAACTGGCTGTCAGAAAACACCATGCAACAGGTTACTTAATGTGGCTCATTGATTCATTTTCTTGCATAATGAAGTTTTGATGGGGGGTTTTCGATTGAGGTACCACATTAACAAGTCAATTTTTTGAATAATTATGTAGCTTTATTGTGACAAGTGTGAAAGATTCTTGGCTGATCGTCTAGTGGAAGGGACGTGCCCTACCGAAGGTTGTAATTATGACTCTGCTAGAGGTGACCAATGTGAAAATTGTGGGAAGCTTTTGAATCCAACAGAATTGAAAGAACCTAGATGCAAGGTAAGCTCATTTTTCGTGTTGTTTTTTGCGCATATATCCTCGATCTTTTGTCATATAACCTTGTTTTCATGGCTAAATATTTTAAAAAAAAATTCATGTAGAGTCTGTCTTCCTGCTCTATTTATCATGTCAGCGCTGCATTTATATGTAATTTCAGTTTTTACAAATGGAAAGAAAAATTAAGATTTGTTTCATAAATTCCTGCTGTGTAGGCAATTTTCTTGGTACCATACATTATTCTTCTCGTTCTGGTTGTGAAATCCGTAGGTTAAGCCTTAAGCTTTTCACTTGACAGGTTTGCCATTCAACTCCTCGTATCCGAGATACAAATCATTTGTTCTTAGAGCTTCCGTTGCTTAAAGATAGACTAGAGGAGTACATAAATAAAACATCAGAGGAAGGATGCTGGAGTCAGAACGCTATTCAAGCGACAAATGCATGGTTGAAAGAAGGGTTGCGGCAAAGATGTATTACTAGAGATTTGAAATGGGGTGTTCCTGTACCTCATGAAAAGTTCAAGGACAAGGTATGGTGAAATTAATTATTCTTTCACATTCTCCTTTCTCATAAATTAGGTTTCTGGTAACTATTATGCAGTAACAGGGGCTTGTTGCACTTCTTTTCTTCTTTTTGTCATATTGGTTTTATGATCTCCTGTCTCCCTATATTGATGATCTAAAAATGATTGTAGGTTTTCTATGTCTGGTTTGATGCACCCATTGGATATGTTTCTATTACGGCCTGCTACACATCAGAATGGGAGAAGTGGTGGAAAAATCCTGAAAATGTTGAGCTATATCAATTTATGGGAAAAGATAATGTGCCTTTTCACACTGTAAGTATTTGTTGCTGCTGTTGATGTTTAAGCATGAGTTTACTTTCTTATGAAATGCATGAGGTTTTTGCTCCTCACCTTGAAATTGGTTCTTGTGCACTACATATATAGCAGTTTGTTGTCATCTATGCATTCTAGTCCATAATAAAGGACAATCCCACTTGCCTTCCAGATCTTTAGGATATCATCTATCAAAATTGGTTGAAAGTGACTTTGGAATTTCCAGAAATCATATGTTTTTGGCGCTAAAGTTGGATATCTTCTCTTGGAAATTTACTTCAATGGGGAGTTCTACCTGGTCATGTATTTATTTTCTAATTGCAGGTCATGTTTCCATCAACGCTTCTTGGTACTGAGGAAAACTGGACATTGATGAAGAATATTAGTGTTACTGAGTACCTGAACTATGAAGCAGGTAAGCATTTTATGTTATTGTTTTTTAGTAGCACGATTTTTCTTAGTTCCTGAAGTTGTTTAGTCACCCTCTGTTATTTCACCTTAGATCCCTAAGGTTTGGACTAATAATAGAGAACTGCCTATCACAAAACCAACGTTTGTTCTTTCTTCTTTGCTGTCTTTGTTTCCAGGAAAATTCTCTAAGAGCAAGGGAGTGGGTGTTTTTGGTAATGATGCCAAAGATACTAATATTCCCGTTGAAGTATGGCGATATTATCTACTGAGTAACAGGCCAGAGGTAGTTTTTGTCCTAGCAGTTTATCAATTACAGCATATACTTATTTTCGAAAGTTAATATTGCTAATGGTGAAGATTTTGCATGTGCATAGGGTTCAGACACAACATTTAAATGGTCTGATTTGAAGGCAAGATTGAACAGTGAACTACTGGCTAATTTGGGCAACTTCATACACCGTGTTTTGAGTTTTATAGCAAAACGCTCAGGTTAGTTATTTGGTTCTATTCTTTTGGTTAGTATACTTTTTTATATCCATGATCACTTGTTTCTACACCACCTATTATTGTTTTTTAAAAAAAACTCATTGGTCACTGGTCTGGAAGGTAATTTTTGTATGGTACTGATTTGCCAAACCAATTATAGATAGTATAATGGAGAAATAGCAAGACGTTTTTCTTCATGTTGGAATTTCATGTCTTGTATTTCTTGGCTAGTTACGCTCACTAGTAGGACAGTAGTACTACCAATGTGGAGTCTCTCAACTTTCCTCCTCATGGCTTGTTAAACATGCACCGAATGCACCAATAAGTAATGTATAGTCTGGACCCTAACCCTCTTTTGTGGGAAGATGTCCATTTTTTGTTTTTTGGTCATTTATGGTTTCTGAGATGGTTGGTATTTTTGAGGCTCAATAAAGTCTTTTATAAACTTTTCCACCAAGACCTTACAAGTGTTTCAATGTATGCTAATAGACCATTGTTGTTGGATAAGCTTGTTTTGAGATTCAAGAATCTGACATGACTATATCATACATATTTGAACTGTTGTCCAAAGAATTGTTTCTCTTGTGGATGTAATTAACCTTTGATACCTAGTTTAGGATTTAACCTTTAACAAGTGGGCTTGAACTATATGATATTCTTGAGTCTTTGTTCAACAGGTGAAGGATATGGTTCTGTCATTCCTGATTGTCCTCCTAATGCGGAACAACATGCCTTGACAAATTCGTTGATTAAGAAAGTTGAGGAACATGTTAAGCAATACATCGAAGCTATGGAGAAGGTGATGACTCTTGATCTGATTAACTTATGCAGACACCATATTTGATATGCCTATTCTCTTTCTTTGTTTTCTCATTGCTATTGATCTTCTGTCTGTCAAACTCAGGTTAAGCTAAGGGATGGGTTGAGAATTGCAATGTTGGTTTCAGGTGAAGGAAATTGGTATTTGCAGGTACATTTGTCGTTTTGATAATCATTTTTTTTTTCAGACATATGATGCTATTTCATTTTCTAAAATTGCGGTAATAAGATTGATTGAGCTTTGGATTTATTGTTGTGTTGGTGTAGGAATCTCAATTCTGGAAGGTCTATAAAGAAGACCAAGATTCTTGTGCGGTTATTATGAGGACAGCAGGAGGACTAGTATATCTCTTAGCCTGTTTATTAGAGCCATATATGCCATCTGTCTCTGTTGAGGTTGGTGAGCTAGATTTTGACTAATGTTTATTCTTGCTTATGGGAAGACTTCTTACTTGTTGCTTATGCAAAGACCTCTTACATTCACTTTGTGGGTTTTCAGATACTCAGGCAACTCAACTTGGTGCATGAAGCTCCTTTGTCACTTTCTGATGATACAATTAACAAAGTAAAGAAACTGTGGGAGATTCTACCTCCAGGTCTCACAATAGGAAAACCTGAGCCATTGTTCAAGGAGTTGGTATGTATATTATTTTGTTTATTAATATTTTATTCCTGTCATCATGTTAACTATCAAGATTTGATATGATATGGGTAACACGTTTAGTTGCATCACTGGGAGTATGCTTTGTTGTTTGCTTCTGTTGTTTGTTGAAGATTGCTTTTTAATCTAGTGGAATCATTGACCTGCAGAAAGATGAAGAGGTTGAATTTTACCAAGAAAAGTTTGCTGGGAGTCAAGCCGATAGAGCTGAGAAAGCAGCTGAGAAAGCAGCCGAGTTACTAAAGAAGAACAAAATTTCAGGTCTCTTACTTATCTTTCATGTTCTTTAAATAGCAAATAGATGAATATGATTTGTTGGAGTTTTCTAAATTGCATTTGCAGCCCAAACTTGTCTAATATGATTCTTTGTTTCCCTGTTTCCTTTTTGCTTTCTTCCTTTTCTTCCTCAAGAGATACTAATGTATAGCTTCCTGGTTAAGTAAATTATGCCGTGTTTTTATATTTTGTTCTTGCCATTTTTTTACGACTGTATAAATGTTATTTGAACCGGTTAGGGGTCTTGCACAAAAAGGAATTCGTACTGTCTTTCGTATATCATTGTTGGAAAACCTGCTCTAAATCCTTAGTTATTTTGCTTCTTGACAGACGGAAGCCAAAAGAAAGGGAAAGCAAAGCCTGCAGCTGGATCCAAATCTAAACCAGTACCTGAAGCAGAAATTACAATTTCTAGACTAGATATCCGTGTGGGGCTTATTACGAAAGTTCAAAAACACCCTGATGCAGATTCCCTCTATGTGGAAGAGATTGATGTTGGCGAAGCTGCACCCCGAACTGTTGTCAGTGGTCTTGTCAAGTACATACCTCTTGAACAGATGCAGGTCAGTGTTGTTTGCCCTTGACCTGCACCCACTTTTCCAGATTCAACATGTTACCCCTGTCACTCAAAATGAGTCTAATTTTTCAGGATCGAAGGGTCTGCGTTCTCTGCAATCTAAAGCCAGCTACCATGAGAGGAATCAAGTCGCACGCAATGGTCCTGGCAGCCTCCAACAGCGATCACACCAAGGTAACTGGGTTTATCATCTATGCGACAGGCTAACAAATCTGCGATCACCTGTTGTTTTAACTAGGTAGTTGTATTTCAGGTTGAACTTGTAGATCCACCGAAAGATGCACCGGTTGGGGAGAGAATTCAATTCCCGGGTTTCGTAGGAGAGCCGGATGATGTCCTGAATCCAAAGAAGAAAGTGTGGGAAACCCTGCAGCCGCACCTTAAGACGGACTCTGAGTTGGTTGCACGGTTCACAGACGTGCCACTCACCACCTCTGCTGGCGTTTGCAAGGTGCTGTCCCTTGCAGCTGGATCCATAGGGTGAATCCATGCAAGGTTGTTATAGATTTTGGGTAGGGATTGTAACTGATTGTAAGGAAGAGATAGTAAGGAAGAGAGAAAAGAGAGTAATTCTGATTTTCATTTCACATATCCTTCACAATCAACCCATTCAATGTAACTCTCAGTTGGGCCTTCGGCCCATCTCATTCTAAGTCTATATATCACACTTTGAGGTGGCAAGTGTCGGAGCTCTCTGACATTCCAACTGAGATCGGACATAAAGGTGATTGGGTTTTCCTCAAATTGATTAGGTGTCTAAGTGGGATGACGTGGCCATGCGTCAGCACCTGTACACGTAGCTCTAGCGTGGGTTGAATACTTGAAAGTTGGTTTGCGCTTTCCAAATGAGTCGTGGGTTTGTGGCCCGAAGGGTCAGCCCATTGGTTGATGGGCCCAAAGAGATCCATGCACATGGTAGAGATAGGACTGTTATATGAGCTGAACAGCTCGGCTCGGGATTAACTTGAAAAAAACTCGATTCGAGTTCGTTTACTTATCTAAACAAGCCGAGCTTGAACATGCTTTTAAACTCGGTTGAAAGCTCGGCTCGTTCGATTTAGGCTCGAATAGTATGAAATTTCTAAAATTTCCTGTAAATTAATATGTTATGACCAAGTAAAACTATTTAAAACTCGATAAAAGTTCGCCTCGAGCTCGTTCATTTATTAAAACAAGCCAAGCTTGAACAAAAAAGAAAGCTTGTTTAGAAATTGGGCTCGTCTCGGCTTGAGCTCGTTTACTAAATGAACCAAGCTTGAACATGCCAAGCTCGGCTCATTCGGTTCGAATAACACCCCTACCTCCCTTCTTCAAAAGCTTGTCCTCAAGCCGTAATGAAACCCGGGAATTGCTGAATGATGTGTCCCGCGGCCTCCCACGTTGCTTCTTCTACCGGTAAGTTTCGCCACTTCACAAGCCATTAAGTGACGGGTTCCCCGTTCGACAGATGAAGGAGACGAGTGTCCAACACAGACTCTGGGAAGCATTCAATCTCGCCTTTCTCTGTTGTGGTCGGTAAAGAAGGAGACAAGGCTGACCATGGACCCAGTTTCTTCTTCAATTGAGATACATGAAAGACCTGGTGAATCCGGGATCTCCGCGGTAATGCCAAGCGATAAACGACGCTTCCGACCTTCTCCTTGATTTGGAAGGGTCCATAAAACTTCGAACTGAGCTTCAAGCAACATATGATTGCCACCGACACTTGCCTATACGGTTGCAATTTGAGGAAAACCCAATCACCCACCTCAAAGGAGCGCTCTTTACGACCCTTGTCTGCCACTTGCTTCATCCTTGCATGTGCGTTCGAATGTCTCGTAATACGGCTTCCCTCTCGCTCAACAGTCCCCCACTGATGTTGTGCTAATTGTGGTGCTGGGCAAACCACATTGAGGAGGTTCGTATCCGTATAGCACTTCAAAAGGGGTCATACCTAAAGCGGAGTGGTGGCTCGTATTATACCACCATTCGGCCAAATGCAACCACGAGAGCCACTTCGAAGGTCGGGAGGAAGTCATACACCCAAGATATTGCTCGAGACACTGATTTACTCTCTCCGTTTGCCCATCAGACTGTGGATGATAAGCTGTGGACAAATTCAAGGAAGTGCCCAATGCTTGGAACAACTCTCGCCAAAAGCGTCTCACAAAGATTTTATCTCTGTCAGAGATGATGCTGTTCGACAACCCATGGTATTAGTACACATGCTCCATGAACAACTGAGCGACCTTCGATGATGTAAAGGGATTATGTGAATGCTATGAAATGGCCATACTTCGTCAATCTGTCCACCACTACTAAGATCGCGTCATTGCCTTGCGACTTTGGAAGACCTTACACGAAGTCCATTGCAATGCTAGCCCATGCTTGCTCTGGAATGGGCAATAGTTGTAGGAGCCTAGGATAAACTACTCTCTCCGCTTTGTTCCATTGAGAAACTTCACACTCACAAACCCATTTTTCGACCTTCTGTTTCATAGTTGTCCGGTAGGAAGCCTTCACCCCTGAATGCCCCACTGCTGGTTCGGTGTGCAAGGCACTGAAGAACTTGAATTCAAGGCTTCATCATCCCCGATGTACAACTGACGTTTATATCTCAGAACCCCATCATGTACACTATACAATGAAGAAGGAGCCAGCGGAGTACCAGTGATTAACTCCCGTGCTTTCTCATCCTTGTCATATCTCCGCAAAATCTCCATCATCCAAGCCGGTTTGACTGAGACAAGAGTTGCACAATGCCCTGACTCCCCTGAGCTCTCCTTGAACTTCCTTGATAAAGCATCCGCCCCTTTGTTTTCCTTCCCTTGCTTATAATTAATGGAGTATCTAAGACCCAACAATTTCCGTACTGCTTTCTTTTGTAAGTGGGTCGTAAGGCACTGGTCTGCTAAATATTTCAAGGATTGGTGATCAATCTTAATCACAAAAGGAGCCACCTCCAAGTAATGGCGCCACTTATCGACGACCAAAAGCATCGCCAAAAGCTGCTTTTCATATGTCGATAACATCAAATGTCAGCCATGGAGGTTTGTACTAATGTAAGCCAAAGGATGGCCCTGTTGCATAAGCACAGCCCCGATGCCCGAGTCACAAGCATCGGTCTCCACTTCGAAGGGGAAAGTAAAATCAGGCAATCTCAACACGGGCGGGCTAGCCAAAATTTGTTTCAATTGAGTGAAAGCATCCGCAGTAGTTGTATCCCAACTGAAAACCTTCTTTGTCAGGAGCTCAGTTAGTGGTCTGCAGATCGTCCCGTAATTCTGGATGAATCGTCTGTAGTACCCGATTAGGCCCAAAAAAACCCTCAACCCCTTGATCGACTTAGAAGCTGGCCAATCAAGCATATCATTGACTTTATTAGGATCAGTAGCTACCCCCGCAGGTGATATAATATCGCCGAGATACTCAACTTGGCTTTGTGCAAAAGCACATTTCGACCTTTTTGCAAAAAGCTTGTTCTGCCTAACGATACCCAGCACAGATCCCAGATGCCCTACATGTGAATCTAGGGAGCTACTATAGACCTGAATATCGTCGAAAAAAAACTAAGACAAACCTCCTAAAAAAGCTATTGAAAATCTCATTCATAAGCGATTGAAACATAGCCGGAGCATTTTTAAGGCCAAAGGGCATCACCTTAAGCTCATAATGGCCATGATGGGTGCGAAACGCTCTTTTAGCAATGTCCTCCTCAGCCATTCGCACCCGGTGATAGCCCACTCTCAGGTCTACTTTGGAGAATATTTGTAGTCTTTCCCAATTCATCTAGTAAGTCCTCAATATTAGGAATCAGAAACCTATCATTCACTGTAATGTCATTCAGTTGGCGATAGTCAATGCAAAACCTCCACGATCCGTCCTTTTTCTTCACTAGCAACGTCGGAGAGGCGAAAGGGCTTTGGCTACGCCAGATTGTACCCTGATTGAGCATCTCAGTCACTTGTTTTTCAATCTCTGTTTTATGAAAGCAGGGGTACCTATAGGGCCTTGCACAGACCGGCATCGCACCCTGTTTCAGCGGAATGGAGTGCTCGAGACCTGGACTGGCGGCAACCCCTTTGGCTCTTGGAACACATCCATGTACTCATGTAACAACTCATCAATTGGGGAAGGAAAAGAAGGCTCAGTGGCTTGCATTTGCGAGACCTGGGTGATATGTGAAATGAAACAGGGTATGCCTCCTCGCAATCACCTTTGCAGCTTTCGCCCAGTCACCATTCTCACTGATGCCTCCTCCTTAATGCCCTTCAGTGTTATAATCTACCCCTTATTGACAAATGATATGAGACGCTTTTTGTAATCGTAGGTGATCGGGCTGAGGTCTGTCATAAAGTCCACTCCCAGAATCATGTCACACCCTTCCAATTTGAGGGTTCGAATATCAAATGCATATGTGTGGCTCTGCATATCCCAACGGAACTTCTTGCATTTGTGTTGACTAAATGTCTGATTGTCGTTGGCGACGTGTACCTCCATCAAGGTTGCTTCCGATATCTCACATTGCAACTCCTTAGCCTTTCTAACATCCAAGAAGCTATGTGTGCTGCCACTATCCAGTAGCACCGTGAATGACCTCTCCTTGTTCATGCCCTCCACCTTGATGGGGGTTCGAGGACTGCTTCCCTCCAATGCGTGAACATATATCTCCGGTTCCTCTTCATCTTCAATCATGACAACATCCTCTACATTGTTGTCCACAACTGCAGCCACTAGACTGTGCAACGTTTGGGATCGACATTGATGCCCCACAAAGTACTTGTCATATTTGCACCAATAGCAAAGACCAAGATTCTTCCGCTGTGCCAAAGTCGAACTCGGAAGCTTAGGAGTCGAGTCTGTTGTCACTGAAGTTTTGAGACGGTCTGAATCATGATTCTTAGAAGAAACTGGCTGAGATGTTGATGTTGTCGGGCTGCTCTTTGCATACGAGATCCCCTGACTGGATTTCCAAGGCGGCTTGCTCAGCTTAACAATCGCTTGAATTGCCCTCTGATGCAGACGCGCCTGCTCAAACACGTACCATACTCAAGGAGTCTGGTCTACTCAATTTCATCAATGATTTAATTTCAGCTTTGAGTCCGCTGATGTAGCTCGATACAAAGTAGAATTCCAGCAAACTTGGATTATAAGCCAACATACAAGCCCCCAGTTCTCAAACTGTTCAGCTTTGAATCCGCTGATGTAACAAAGGTGTTGTCGATTGCAAATTGATTCAAAGCTCAATTCGGCTCGATTAGATTCATGCTCAAATAGCATAAATTTTTGTGAAATTTATAAAATTTTATTTTAAGTGAATATGTCATGACTCATGAGCAAGTAAACTTGTATAATAGTTCGGAAAAAAAATCCAGTTTGACCTCGTTCATTTACTAAACAAGTTGAGTACGAGCTCAAAGTCCAAATATAGGCTTGACTTGAGCTCAACTCACTTCTAAATGAGCTAAATATAATCAAGTAATAGTAGACTCGTTTGGCTCGAATAACAACCATAGTCGATATGCACGTAACTTGTTGCCAATGAGTCGATTTTAAAGAAGAGTGATTGATCGGGTGGATGAGAGTAAAAGGCTAGGAGAGAACGAGTTGGATGGTTGATCGACGAAAGTGTAAAGTGTAGCTAGTTGGGAATGGGGGGTGTTGGAATGGTACCTGCAAAGATGCCATATCATTATATTACTAATTAATTTAAAATATCTATATTTATATATTATACTTCACATAAAATTTAAAAAATAATAATTTTATGATATAATTATAAGATACATTTATTGTAAAGTTTATTTTTAAATGATTTTTATCTTAACATTTATTAATATTTTATAATTATATATATATAATTATATATATATATACACACACACACTATTTTAGTTTTAAAAAAACGCGTCATGGCCCGGAAATCGTACTAGTTCTAAATATAATGGATGATGGGTGGTAGTGGGTGATAGATGATATATGGGTTGGATGCGGGTGAAAAAAATCATCACGCCCACATCCAACTCGACCCATCACCCATCATCCACTTATGACCCGTTTTTTTTTTTTTTGAGTTTTCACCCACTTTTTCAGATCGGGCGATTCAATTTTGAACTGTGTGCTATCAACGGTCAATACCTCTTCCTATACCAGCAAAATGTCTCTTGATTTTACCGACACGAAAAACCGATGGCATAAGTCTTTTTTTAGGAAAAAGAATTACTTCTATCGAAAGCCGGTGACTGGTTATGCTATTGACGAAAATTTAATCTTGCGTACAGTAGCCCAAAAACGTACAAGATGATCACTAGTACTTTTTCGATTCATACAAACTGAAAAAGAAATGAATCAAACTCGTGACCTCCTTATGTCATTTATAAAATCCTCGATCGAATCAATGATGAGCAATTAGTTAGCGATTTGTGCTAGTGCGATACCTATAGATGGTTTCACGCCCATTTGGCCAAGACAGACATGAAGCCAGCCCCAAGAAGAAGAGAGATGTTAGAGGCCAATTGAAGGGTAGGGCTCTTTTGCACCCTAGGGTTCTTGAAATCGGCCGCTAGAAGATCCACAAGTGCCATGTAAATGAGGATCCCAGCCGAGGCTGCTTCGAGGATCCCTTGAACGATCAAAGCCGCGGGGCTGCTCCCCGAGTAGACGTTGGATATCCCGATCCCAATCGCGACCCCGAGTGGAGTTGTGAGGGAGAAGAAGATGGCCATTGTTACCATTGTTTGGACCTTGAAATTGGCCTGCATAAGTATATTTTGGTATAATTATCAATAAAGTATTGACTTTATTTTGAAGAATAAAGTGTTTGTATATTTTGGTATAATTTATCAATAAAGTATGTACTTTTAGTATTGAAATTGATGGTGGGAAAATTTTGGCAAACAAATTAAGTAGTAACGATATTCCTCTAAAAATGGTCAATAAATCGTTAATGATATAAATTAGGAATAACCATTCCGTAATGACTCCACTGAAAAGTACTAATAGGTCCCCAGTTCGATCCCCAGATGACCGCTCTTTATTTACCAAATTCAAGATATAAATCAAGAATAATAGCATATATATATATATATATATATATATATATATATATATATATATATATATATATATATATATATATATATGGTCCGACCAAATTAATTTAATATATATAAGTCTAAAAATGGGTAAAATCCACCTATAGTCCCTGAACTTTGATCAAATGTTCAAACGGGTCCCTGAACTTTATTTTTGTTCATTGAAGTCCCTGAACTTTGATACTTTGTACACATTTGGTCCCTCTGTTAGTAAATTTGTTAAATATGTGTTAAGTAATGATAGGGAATCAATGTATTTTTATATTAATTACATGAGTTAGGTTATACAATTGTAATTGCCCGGTATTTGTTTTACTAAAGTAAAAAATTAAGCTTTTTTCTTCTCAAAAGTCATCATACATAATAGAGTTTTCTTAAACAAAGCATATTTTAAAATATATTTTTATCAAATACACTTTCTATTTTTTTACCAAATGTTATAATTTTCCAATAATAGTTTATTTTAAAGTATTTTAATGACTAAAATTTCCTTATTTAATTAAAAATAGAGTTTATTTTGTTAACACAAATAGAATTTATTTTTTATAGAAAAAGTAGAGCTTATTTTTTTTTAACAAAACACATTTTAATTTTTTTTAATTAAATAAGAAATTTCCGGTCATCAAAATACTTTAAAATAAAATATCATCGGAAAATTATAACATTTAGTTGGAAAATAGAAAGTTTTTTTATTATAAAAAATATTTTTTTAAAACATATATTTTTAATATAATATTTTTTTTTACTTTAGTAAAACAAATACCAAACAATTACATGTGTATAACCTAACTTATTCTATTAATATACCAAATTACATTGTTTTTATATCATTATTTAACACATATTTAACAAATTGACTAACAGAGGGACCAAGTGTACAAAATATCAAAGTTCAAGGACTTCAATGAACAAAAATAAAGTTCAGGGACCCGTTTGAACATTTGATCAAAGTTCAGGGACCATAGGTGGATTTTACCCATCTAAAAATTAAGAAGGTTTGTTTATTTTTCTTTTTGGTCGATTTTATAAATTGATGACATGATCAATTCGACCAAATGGAAGCAAGGGGTGATCGAGCTCACCTGAGAAATGCAGCCGGCGAGGCCCATGCCTTCAAAGAGCTGGTGGAAGGAGAGCGCTGCTGCCAGTGGCTTGACGGTGACTAGGCTGCCGGAAGCTCCGAGTGTCATGCCTATTATTACTGAATGTATCATCACCCCGACTTCCAGAACCTGATCATATATCATTCAAAACGGACACTAATTAAAAAACAATTATCTTATTTACTCTAGAGATACTTATAGATTAAAGAATTTCCTCATTTAATCTACAACAAAGACTAAAATTTTAATTTATCCATATAATTTCATTAAAGATTTCATCTAAATATATTGTTGGAAATAAAAATTGACCCTTTTTGTGGTAGAATGCACCATTTTCTCCAACACTTTGAATGATTTTCTTGCACTCATGCTTTTCGAGAGATTAATAGGGTGACTGATAAAGTGGTGTTTTTTGGACATGCTATAGACCACGATGTTATTATGTTGCACCCAAATATCATCTCCCTTCACCACCCAAATAAAATCCGATACAACTCTCGTTTCTCCTTTCTGTTGCCCGGTCAAAACTCTCGTTGCAAACATAGCATAGGAGTTGACTAGAGATATTGGGGGTGCTCTAGCACCCCTGGCCGGAAAAAAAATACAATTTTTTTTTACATATATTTAGTATATTTAAGGTAATATATGATTTTTTAAGTGATATTTAAAATAGAAGTGTTATTTAGCTAAATTGGTAAAGGGGAGAAAGAGAATTAAATGGTTTTGGGTTCAAATCTCAATCTCTTCACTTTTATTATATCATTATTCCACATAATTATTTAGGGATTTCTTTCTATATTTTTAGTTTCTCTAAACTATTTCAATTAAAAAATGTCATATCAATTAAATTTAATGTTTTCCTTCAATATTGTTTTAAAAGTAATTCTTCTTGATTTTTTTCCTATGTTTTTTTTGTTTCTCTCAACTATTTAACTAAAAATATCATAAATAAATCACAATTTTAATATTTTTGTAAAAATCTTCTTAAAAGCTATAAAAAAATATTTTAAGAAATTTTTTTAGCACCCCTGAATTTCATCCTGGCTCCGCCACTGCCACTAAAGCCATTACTTAGCGTTGTCTTTAACATACCAATTTGTTTTTAAAAAAAACATTTGATGTTTCATTTAATTATTTGAATTTCCAATTCATATTTTAAATGTTAAAATAATTAAACATCTTAATAAATCGGAAACAAATCCAACCCTATAGTTACTGACCTGTGAAGTAACTCGATGTCTAATGAGCTCCAAACCCTCCAAGTCCACCTCCGCCACCACCGGCGCCACCGCCTCTCCGTGTGCGTGGCCATGGGTGGCGTGCGTATGAACATGAAGGTGGCCGCCGTGCTCCTCATCATCCGCCGGGCCCACCGCCGGAGCTCCCCCATCCTTACCCTTCCCACCGAAATGGACCCTCCGGTAGTACCCGGCGGCAGCCGAATCAACCATCAGCGTCCCCAGCGACGCCACCATCGCCACGAACCCCGCGAACGGAAACTGCCCCCACGCGCCGCCCTCTAGGCACGGCGAGGACAGGCTCTCGAAGGCGTCGGGGAGTATGTGGACGAAGCCGGTGGCGAGGATGACCCCCGCGGCGAACGCCTTTATCACGAAGAAGACGTCGCCTTCGGGGTTTAGGGCCCGCACCCGCTGCCTCGCCACTAGGGGGACGGCGATGCCAGCCGTGCCCGCCGCTAGGATTTCGAATACGGCGGCTACTTTGTATGGGAGTAGTGGGGCGGCCGCGGTGGCAGTCTGGATGTCGTTCGGGTCGCAGGCGAATTTGCCGGCGGCCATGGAGGGGACGAGGAGGAGTGAAGAAGCTATGAAGGAAGGGAGGGTAGAGGTTGGTTTCACCATTTGTATGGGTGATGGTTTAAGGTGGTGTGGGTAACGGTGTTGGTTTTTAGTTTTATAGGGGATTTGTGAATTGGTTTACCAACATTCTCGGTGGCGGAGTCAGAAAATTTTCGGAGGGTAGCAATTATACATATAGGTATGATATCGTTTTGAATTAAATCGGCACAAAGATCAAGTTCTATATCTTCACATTTACAAAACGAAATGTAAACAAAGAAATGAAATATTTGGGAAAAAATTAACTAAATAAGGATAGGAAACACAATATAATAAATATTAAGTTAATATTGAGGTTGTTATATGAGTCGAGTAGCTAGAGCTCGACTTGGGGTTTGCTCAATAAAAGCTCGGCTCAGACATCATTACTAAACGAGTTGAGTATGAGCACATTTTTAAACTCGGCTCGGCTCGACTCGACTCGATTTAAGCTGAAAAAGTGTGATTTTTTGTGAAATTTACAAAATTTTCTTTAAGTTAATTAATATGTCACGAGCAAGTAAATTTGCATAATACAGAGTAGGGGGGGACTAGCTTGACCTCGTTCATTTACTAAAAGACTTGAGTATGTGCTCAAAGTCCAAATATAAACTCGACTTGAGCTCAATTCATTTCTAAACGAACGAGCTAAATATAATCAAGCAATAGTAGACTCGTTCAGATCGAATAACAAACCTAGTCGATATGTAAATTGTTAATAATGTATAACCAGATATAAAATTTTTAGAACTTGCATAACTTCTTATCTAATTTTTAAAATGATTAGTATAACCGACCTCTTGTTTCGAATTAAGCTCTCGAGATCAATTATAGTATGTGAATATGTTAATTTAAGTAAAATATAAAAGTCTTATAGTCTATTGAAATAAAATTAAAGTGATTAATATACCTTTAATTTGTAAACATTCGTAACTTTTTATGCAGTTGTCGAATTATAGGCATATTATATATATATCAAAACAAAGATATCGACGAGAAGAATACACTTAGGCAATTCATCAATGTATGTAACCAGTAACCCCATAGGCCTCCTTTGGCTCCGCCAGTGTGCTCTACATGTAGACCGGGTTTATAGGATCCCATTTGGAGGGTTTGAATCATTTGTGTTCCCAATCCCGTCCCCTCTCCCTCTCATAATAAATCTAAATATTTTATTTTTTAACCTATTTTCGACATTTGAGATCCCCTGTAAGTCTGTAACACTTTATGTGTTACACCTGATAATACACTTAATTATTTCAGGTATAAATTCACATTAAAAAATATATTTATACCCTATATACTTATATTAGCATGTCTATAAACTTTTATTTTGAAAATATATATATATATATTAGAAAATAAAAAAATTCTAAAATAATCCATCTTTTAATTATCCATAATTTTTCATAATAAAAACTTATAAACATGTTAATATAAGAGTATAAAATATAAATATATTTTTTTATAACTTTTTAATATAAATTTATATATGAAATAATTAAGTGTAACATCACTTACTTACCCGATGTTTCATGGATCCTCATTGATATTTTATACTACGGTTTATGTGTGTGTGAAAAAATGAATAACTTACAAGATACTTCTATAAAAGGAAAGTGTTGAAATTGTGTTATTTCATATCTTTTGATTTTTAATTGACAAAAAAATTATCAACAAAAAGGTCATATTTTTCTCAATTTTTATAACGGAGGGTGTATATATTAATATTGTGCACAAAGTTGTCCCGGTTATTGGACCAAACTTCATAGTACTTTGAAATAAAAGACAAGATCGAGCCCAAACATTGATTGAAAATGACCACTACAAACACTTGAAAGTTACAATTGTAAAGGAAAGAGTAAGATAAAAGACAAATCTTAGTGTCCAAATCAACAAGTCACTTTGTAGTGGTTCATTAGCATACTTCTTTTCGCTATCAAGTACCAACCATTTTAAAAAGGTCGCCTTTAGCACCATGGATGGTCAATTGGTTCCTTATTTTTTCCTTCCTTCAAAATAATGGAATTTTTGCAATAAGGGATCCTATCATAAATTTATAATCAATAAAAAAAAATTGTTTTTTTTTAACAAGAAAGAATTTGGCTGTTGGAAAACCCAACTAGCCAAGAGCATCCTTACGGATGATACTGCTTAATGCTACATCTGAGGGGCAGGCACGTCTTGTTCCGATGAGATCGAGATGCTAGTATCCGACTCACTCGGTGCTCTGAGCATACTTCTGTTTTTTTTTGTTTTCTGTTTTTTTATATGTTGTGAAATGATTATAAAAAAATTTATACAGTAATCATTAGCATACTTCTTTTTTTGTTTTCTGTTTTTTTATATAATTTAATACTTACTAGTAAATAATAATAATATTTTTGCTTATTTTAATAATATTGATAATATTATAAGTTAATTATTTCAATTGATGATATTGATTATAGTATATTTAAAATTATTTTTGTAAAAAGATCTGAGATCCAATTGAGATCATCTATAACCTAATAGGTAACAATCTATATGTGACACACTTACACTCCACTCAGCGGAGTGTCAATAAATCACAGTGGAGTCCATTGTGATTGATTGACCGATTTTTTTTTTTGAGATCAAGACAATCATGAGGTCATTTCATTTCTTTAGTCAAAACTATAGCTACAGAGTCTGAAAGCGACTGAATAGAGAAAAACAACGAGTAACAAATAGGTCTAATGGCCGCTAATTCATGGACCGCCTTATTGCCTAGATGACCGATTTTCAAATTAAATAGAAATACAATTTTTACTACTCTAATAAATAAAATTATACAGTGCTAGTATAAAATTCAAGTTATCTAATCAAACCATCTATATGGTCTCGTGTCTCTTTTGACAACATGTCAATTTGCCTTTGACTCTATGACTTAAACTTCCATGGACCACCAAATGTGGCATCTTTACATGTACCATACCTACACGGCTACACCCTCAACTAGCTACACTTTACACTTTCGTCGATCAACCATCCAACTCGTTCTCTCCTAGCTAGCCTTTTACCCTCACCCACCCGATCGATCCCTCTTCCTCAAAACCGACTCATTGACAATGAAATGAGTAATTCAGATGCTTTTATATTGTTAAAAAATCTCAATATTTTTCAATACATGACAACTACATTCCAACACTATAAATTAACATGCATATCTTTAAATTTATTCAAAGCAAAGTGTTAACCGATAATAATTCAAATTATATAATGTTGAATCCCCCAAGATAAGTAATCTCTGAAAAGCTATAAAATATATTTGCCAAACACGCCTCAATCTAATTAAAGAATTAAAAAAATTTAAGGAAGTTAACCAAACTGACCCAACAAAACTATTACTCGCCCCCTGAATACCATACAAAAGATAAAGTTATATAAATAGTTAAAAATTATATAAAATATTAATTTTTTAATAAAAAAATAGATAATACAAACAACGAAAAATGAACAAAAGTAAAACCTAAACATACGTACTGATTAGTTGGTGATTTTATTTTTAAAAAAAAAGTGCTCTGTTTTAATTATGTCATTTCTAAACTTTAGGCTTTTTACTAAACACTTTGGTGGCCAACACATCAAGACTAACCGGTTTTAATGGGCATGTGTTGAGGACCGGTGAAGTTGAAGTATGATGGGCCCGGGGTATGTGGATTGTGATGCAGCTACTGGCAATCTTAGTATAAACACACATGTGGTTGATTGGCTGATATTTATGTTATGACAGCAATATGCGAAACTTAGATATTTTAGTGGTGGTCTCCAAGTATCATAACAATTAAATAACAATTAAAATAAAAGGAAATGTAAGAAAAAGTAAGAATTTTGAAAGAACACATAAAGAAAAGTAAGCTCAAGTATCATGGGTAAGATACTCATTTTTACACAATACCATAGAATATTACCCAATAAAATATTAATAGTGGGTTCCATTTGATTTTTACTTCTAAAAAAAATTGTAAAAAACAAATTTAATGCAAAAAGTGAATTAAGATACTCATGTCAAGTATCATGATTGTGGAGTATCAAATATTAAAGTGGGGTGGATGGAAGAGAAATAGCAAAAAATAAGTTATACTACAATATTCAACATGAGTATCATGGTTAAAGATGCTCTTAGAGAGAATTTTATATATAAAAGAGTACTTTATATGTTCAACTAAAGGAGCCACTGGAAAAACACTAGCTAGTTCTCAGACTAACCACCTATATATAAAAATAGTATATACTATATGTTTTAATCCGATAATCAAAAGAACAATATTCATTAATGTTTGAAATTACATAGAATGCATATTAATCACTTCACAGTTCACATACGTACATTTCAATAAATTGATATATATCCTTTTATAATTTACTTAATTAACTTGAAATTGTGACAATATATAATTCGATTAAAGAGTTTCAAAACCACAGAAAATCCAAAAATGATAAATACTCCATACCACCTAAAATAATTAAGTGTAACACCAGGTGTAATACATAAAGTGTTACAGGGAATCTCAACTGATATAATATAGTCGATGTCGATCTCTTAAAATTTATATATTCTCACAAACATGATAAACTCTAAAAAAAAAGGGCGATAATATTTACACCAAAAAAATTTACTATATACACCACCTTCTGCCCCTCTTGAGTCACATGTCTGTAACTCAAGAGGGACAAAGTCTATTTAAAAAAATAAAAAAATGGGATGTGTGATGTAGATAGTAAAATTTTGGATGTATAGATCACTCCCTCAAAAACATTAGGCCATAGTCTATTTTTGTATCTTGATTTGCAGGTTGAATGTTGAAAGACAAAATTTCAAGCAGAAATATTGGAATCTCAAACTTAGTAAATTAGACCTTATTAATGGTTAATAAGTATATATAGGCATAAAGCAGTTAAAGTTGCTACAAAAGCATCCGATTCATAAATTTAAATGCAGTATATAAACAACTAAAGCTCGGATTTTGTTGCTCGATCGTTGCCTATCTAGTTTGATGCCTCTTCTATTTCTGCTTTCATCATTTGACCAAATAAGAGCCATATTCTTTCTTGCATTATTAAGTCTACAATTTTTTTATATAAAAAAAGGAACCTAGAAACCCTAATTTTATACGGCGTATATTTCAATTGTTAACCTTTAGGCATACGTAGTCGTGTTCTCCTTTGCTACATAAGAGATTCCAAGATGACAAAGTTACTTACCAAATTGTTAAATATTCCATTTTATGCGCCTCAACCATGGACGATTATGACATTCCATAAATTTTCGTACCTTCTCCTCCCTACCGCCTAAAAAACAAAGGGGTTTTTAGTTCTCCTTCGAGATAGCCAGTGACGGATCCAAAAAAAATTCGAAGAGGGGCACGGGACAGTTATATATGTGTGGTGTCATTTTAGATTAAAGTGACATAAAGAACTCTATAAGATAAGAAATAATGTTATTTTAGGACAAAACATTATCAATTTATGATAAAAGGCTATTTTTTTAGCGTTAAAAAAAGAAATATAAATAAGTAAACGTGCTCCCAATGCCCTCCTTAGCCCATCCCCTTTACATTCTCTTAGAGAGAGGGAGGAACCGAGGAAGGGTTGGGAGCTAGGCAGCTAGTGGGTGTAAAACTTTTCTATTAAAGGTATAGATCAAACGATAAACTTATAAATATTGTTCCTATTGGAATTGCTTAATAAGATGTTAACTTCAATGCCTGGTTTAATTTGCTAAGCATCTTTGAAATTCCAACCGGTAACAACGCTCATATGAATGTCGTAAATCGTTCATTTCAATTAGCTAATCTTAAATTATTATTTAGACGCTATTCATACCTGTTGATATTAAATGAAAAGAGGCTTATGACAACAAAGTCAAGATGGCCGAGTTGGTCTAAGGCGCCAGTTTCAGGTACTGGTCCGAAAGGGCATGGGTTCGAATCCCATTCTTGACATTATTTTTTCCCCTCTTTTGCTCCAGTAAAAGGCCCATCTAAATGACTAAATCCCATGGTGAGCTTGTGTTTGGTATTTTTTTTTTCAAATAAAAAAATTCATAAATTTTAATCGTTGAGAATTCCAATTCCTACAAAATGAGTTAACTTAACATGAGAGAGTGAGTACAATCTACTTTTCCATTTTTTTTTAATCTCAAATCTCCTATTATTTTATTTTTTATAACCAAAAGTACTCCAATTACTATAAAATTTTAACGTTCAATCAAACAAAAGATCGACTGACTTATAACAAAAGTTGGTACATTATAATTAAAATACAGGGGAATCCAAACACGCCCTAAAAAATACTAATATCTCCCTCTTTCTTGATTTCAGCCATGGCTACATCCACCATCTTTCCCCACCCCACCACCAATAACTCCACTCTTCTTCAAATTCTCCTCCTTAGCCTTCCTACAAAATATAACCCAACTATTCACCTCCATGGCTATGCAAACCCCTATCAAGCTCGAAAGGCACAAGCAATACGCCAACTTAGCATACGACGCATTGAGCCCCATCACCTCGAGCCCTTGGAACACATTCACAACCCCTAAAACCACGCAAGCATACCCGACAAAGTGGTGGTAGGACTTCCAATACTTGCGGTACTTGTTCGTCGTCTTAGGCCTAAACAACAGGGCCAGGGTTTGGAGGCATCCTAGGCAAAATGCCGCGTACCCTAGCGTCCTGTGGAGCCCATAGACCTTCCCCGGGGAGAGCTGTCCTAGTCGTATTCCGATAGAAAAGCCGACCGTGCCTAGGAAGAACCCGGTGAGTTGGATCCCGGCGTGGGCGTAGAACCATGCTGCCCCTAGGCTTTGGAAGTGCCTTAGGTAGCGCGCCATGACAATACCTGCAGAGATAACAAGCAAAGATATAGTGAATTATGAATGGGTTGGTTCATTGGACCGGCCCATTGGACCTAATGGAAACCCAAAATCAACCTAAATTGTTACAACTCTAGTGATATATTTATAAATTTATTTCTTAAAATTCACATTTTCAAATATAAAATATAATATCGATTATTAGAAACTACTCATCTTTATCAAAATTTAAGTCGTTTTAGAATGATTTAGTTGTATCAAAATATATGTCATTTTAGGTTTTTTAGGTAGAGATTAGTAATAATTTGTATTGATTTGTGTGTTGTTGACCTTTTTAAAGATTTTGGTTGGTTAAAAAATGTAGTGGGTATTAACAAAATTTATGAAAAAATTAGTGAAATGATGATTTTAATGGAGGATGTTAGGTATACCGGGGTGGTAGTCCACCACCCCTGCCACGTCATTAAATGAGTCAGTAATTAAAAAAATTACGGAGTAAAAATAATTAATTAAGTCAAGTTGATAGTCCACCCTAATTAATTCTACCCATTTCCCCATGCCATGTTTAACGCTAATCAAGTACAGCACTAAAATACTCCGTAATTTCCTACAGTAATTAGTACTTCGTATATACGTAATACTCCGTAATTCTACCCATTTCCGGTTTCCCCATCCCATCTCTTAGTTAACAGTAAAAAAAAACAGAAGGAATAATAATTTGGGTTCATTTTTAGATTATAACTAGCATAGTACCTGTGCGTTACGCACGTGATTTGCAAAATATAATATATTGCTTAATAGATATTATCTTAATATATATTTATTTAATATATATTAGATATATTATAACAATATGAAAATGATACAACCAAATAATATTAATTTGAAAAAAAAAATGATTTTATCATATCAATATACAATATATGTGGCAAAACGTCAATGTCTCATCTTTCTAGATAGAAACAATTGCATGCACTAATGTAGAGAGTGTTTAAATTTTTTTCCTCCTATTTTTTTTTAACACCTTGATTGGTTACTTTGAACATTAAAAAAATATTTGTTATCGTAATAAGTTGAAAGGTAGAACCAAATACTTTGTTACTGATTAATATCTTGTAGCATCTTATTTAATCAAATTTGAAATCAAATTTTTGGATTTGTCTTCATTTTTAAGAAACCTATAAAATAAATGTATTACATATTAAGATAAGTATATATATTAAGTAATAATAGATACAACAAATAAGTAAAGTTAAAATAATAAGTTGTCTAAAGTTTATATTATATTTATATGAAAAAGACCAAATTGTTTAGAGGTATAAAAGACCAAATTGTCTAGAGGTATAATTAAAAGACCAAATAATAAGTTCCTCTTGCTCATCCTTCACCAACTTCAGGCGACGCTCTCTCTCTTTCACAAATTGGGAATCAGATTAGGGATTTTCAATTTAGAGAAGGGTAATATCGTCAATTAACCATCCGAAATTAGAAAAGTGGACATTCCACTATTTTTTACAAAAGCTAGGACAAACCTCAAATTAGGGCGAAAATTTGTGCCTTCGGCACAAATTTTCTCATTTTTTTATAATTGCTTATTTGTCTTATTCGTTTTACTTGATTTTATATTTAATTTTTTGAAACAAATTTAGATTATTATCAATTATAGAATAATCTTGTTGGATTATTATCAATTATAGAATAATCTTATTTCCTGTTTATATATTTTTGTTTTATTCAATAAAATACATTTAACTTTATGGTTACTCTATTGAATATTTGGGATTATATATTATTTTTATTTATTATATACATAAGACAACAATAATTTTTTTTTTTGAGAACAAATACGGAGTATTACTTTGTTGGTTCGCAATACATTCAACAATAGTGATTTCAAATGGTTCTGATAAGATGTTTTCATGATTTTATTTGTGGGCTCCCAAATGAACCCAAATTATGATTGCTTGTTTGTTTACTGTTATCCAAATGACGGATGGGGTATATAATTACTAGGAATTTACTCCGTATTTTATCGTTAACCAAACCTAACATGGGAACTGAGTAGACTTAATTAGGGTGGAGTACTCAATGTAAAAGTAATGATTCAATTTGACTTAATTATGTATTTTCATTTTTTCTAATTACTGACTCAATTAAGATAACACTTTTTTTTTTTAATGACGTGGCAATTGAGAGGTGAGTTTTTTTATTAGACCATGTTTATCAATTGATACTAGAGATACTAGAAATACTAATATTTTATTCTTCTCTTTCCTCCACATCATTCAAGCATCCCTTTCTCACTTTTTCCACTTTATCAATAACTAGAGTTGGCATGGTACGGTAACCACAAAAAAATGGTGATTACCACGTACCAACCACAAACTGGTGGTACGTAAATTTTCATACCACGTACCAACCACAAGTCATGGTTACCGCATATGTGGTAACCACGACTTGTGGTTACCGTCGGTACATTACCGTGGTTGCCAAGCTGTAATTCTGTTTGTATTTTTTTTTAAACCCCTTAGCTACTTTCCGTTAGTCATCAAAGTTATCGAACGAAAAAATATGGTTACAAAAAATAATAGGATTACCACCTATTAAAATTAAACTTCAAATAAATCAAGTTCACAACCTAACGTACAAACCAATTCAAACCAACCAAGCTCAAAGTCTTGAAACAAACCAAGTTCAATTGTTCAAATATTCAAAATGTTCCTGAAAATTCAAACAAAACAAGTTCAAAGTCTACAAACATTCAAAATGTTTCTACTATTTCTAGTAGAAAATGTAGAAATGACCAATTTAGGTCAAAATCAAAACACAAAATATAAATTAAAAACTTAAAACTTAAAGGTAATAACAACAAAACATTAAATAAAAAAAATTAATATATATACTTGGTAACCATGGTATTCAGATTTCATTACCATTACCGTACCATCTTCACGTGGTTACCACCAAGATGGTTACCACCATGTTGATTACCACGAGTGTGGTTACCAACACAGTCGGTTTATGGTTGGTACGTGGTTGGTATGGTAATTTTCGTACCATTTGCCAGCCCTATCAATAACATCTCTAGTATCCCAAAACCCTTATTTTCCTATCAATTCAATTTACAATTATACCCTTCTCCCATAATTATTTCCATCCTTTACTAGCAAATCAATTTACGATTATACCCTTCTCGACTCGTTTTCTCCAGTCTAGCGTAATTTATAATATTCATTTTCCGTTAAAAAATATTATTCATAAATTAACAGTTTCATTCTCGACTCATTTTCTCCAATCTAGCTTAATTTTACGATCCATTTCTATCTCATTTGCAAACGAACCATACACATCATTAACAATTTTCAAATATTAAATAACACTTTGTTCCAAAAAAATAAAATAACTTCTTACATTTTTTATTCTTACTATTTAAAAATAATTAAAATTATTTTTTTGGGTATTATTATACATAGTTGTATTTAAAGAAAATTTAAAATATGTTCAAATATATTCAAAATTGATGTCTATATGTAGAGAAAAATAAATCTAGTACAATGACAATTTTTTTGATTTTTTTAAAACATTTTCAATGTCCAAAATTAGATTTTCGACATTTTAATTGTATTTGACATGGTGAATCATGCCCGTCTAAATCGGTCCACATGTCCATCATCTAGCCATCCAAAATTGCACCCAATGAAGCCAAGACATGGGGCCTGCAATTAGTACTTGCTGCTGCCCTTGAAAGCTTTGAAACGCAGCATTTGTGGACTTGAATTTCAAAACGACACCGTTGTAATACTCAATCCGGATAAAAATAAAATAAAAGCTGACACAACACTATTAGCATTTAATGCAAGGGATACTTGAACGAATACTAGAGATAGTATCGGAATGGCTCGATACTTGCACTCTTTCTATTATTTTATCATATTTTTCTAGTATCGATACTAGAAATAATGTCGATAAACATGCCCTTAAATATTGTGCGCACTCCTAAAATGACTTAAATTTTGAGAAAATGGAGTATTCTTTATATTCTTCAGAAATGTGATTTTTTAAGATATAAATTTATAAAGATATAAATATAAGAATATAAAACCTATAAATATATTTTAATTTTTTTTTTGGAATGTAAATATAAGGATATTATTTAATAAGATTTTTTTTTGTTGTTGATAAATAATTTTCAATTATCCACATGATCATAACTATCTTTCAACTATAATTAACCACACAACATCATCCGTCGAGATGACCAATAATGATCTTTACTGACATTCTAAATTTTGGCTGCTGTAAAATAAAAAAAATATATAATTAACCACACTACTCACCAGTGGGAAGAAGAATGCCCCAAGAGATGGCATTCAAGATGCCATGGACGATCTTGAGCGTCCTTATACTGCCTCCGTTATCCGCCATGGCCGATCCCGACATCAAATCGACCGTCGATACCGACGACAGGTCGCTGATCCCCGTCGGGTGTATGGTGGGAGAGTAGCCCTGCACGTACAATCCCCTATTCCACACCATATTAACCTTGGTCATATTCGCCGACGCCAGCTTGAGCGTTGCAAGTATCTCCACCGTGGCGCCGTTGTGGACGGTGGCCATCTTGCCGCCATACATGGTGGCGGAGGAGGAGAGGAGGCGGATGCCGCCAGCGAAGGGGCGGGAGAGGAGGGGAGTCTGTTGGAGCTTGACGGTGGGGTCGAGGACGAAGGGGAGGACGACGACTTGGCCGGAGGTGGGGTCCGGGAAGGCGATGAGGGCGGAGGCGCCGGTCATCCCTGGGGAGGAGGGGTTTACCCCCCATCCGACCCAGCCGGAGGGGGAGATGAAGGAGCCGGTGAAGGCGACGTCGAGGGTGGCGTTGTGGTGGTGGAAGGTCCATGCAAGGGAGGCTTGTTGGGTGGGGAGGGACATGCATTTGGTGAAGGTCTTGGTGGTTGTGGCGGTGGCGATGCTGGTGGTGCAGTGGGCGGCGGTGGCGGGGTGGAGGTGGTGGATGAAGAGGAGGAGGGGGAGGAGGAGGAGCATTGTTGTTGAATTGCTTTGGTGGTGGTGGGTGAGGGAGGGAAGAATTGGAGGGTTTGTAATGAGTTATTAATTAGGGTTTTGTTATTTTGCATGTGGAATATATATTTGGAATTAAATTATGAAATTTAATTGGATGAGAATGAGGGATGATGAAATTGTGAGTTTTGCTTAAGCTTGAAGATAAAGGAATGTTGATTGTTGGGTAGTTAGTGCTACAAAAGTTCATATGAATGATTGTGATTTGTGAATATATTATGATGCTCTCTCTTTGTTTTATTTATGTAATTGGAAGAGGTTGAGTGGATTTTTAAATAAAAATTTTATGGGTTAAGAGTCATAATGAAATTTCGTTATCATATGTTGGGTGGTTTTGATTGTGGTTATAGATTTCATTTTCAAAGTTGAAATCATAAATTTGACATCCAGTACATGAAGTCCTGTGAGTGAGAAATTTATGTCTTAGATAAATTTGTTGAAGTCTTTTTGAATATAGTATATCAGATCCATATTGTGGATTTAGGATAAAATTCGATTGGGCTCATTGGTTGATTTTGGAGAGAGCAAGTGTGAATGCTTATTTTTAGATATCTTTGCTTCCAAGGTTACAAGAAATCATGGGAAATGTTTTGGCTGTAGTGTGGTAGGTGCTAATTAACTTGTGATTTTCATTATCCTCACACAAGAGATGAATTAATATACAGGGAAAATTACAATAAATTAAAAAACCCAAAACTTATGGAAAATATATATTATTAATTTTTAAGATTGTGAAAAAGAAACATAAACATGTGTATAATATCGAGTCCTAAGCATTTTGATGCATCAGAATGCTTAGCTAACTACCGCGAAATCTTAGATAACAAGAGTGTACTAGATTATGAATTTTCAAAGGAGAATAACATCGCTTCTTTTATTCTACTCGGTCGAAATTAAAAAAGAGTTATTATTAATTTGTTACCATCTTTACTTTCAAAGTTTGGAATATTTTTCTTATCATATAAAGAAAATGATATATTTTTTTCAATCACCACTCTAAAAGTGAAAATATTTTAATTAACTATTTGCATAAAACATCACTAAAAAATTTAATTTCTATCCTAACTCTAAATTTTCTAGATTATATATATCCTTGAGTAATTATACTCATTAATTAAATTCCCCAATTTAATTATGGAAGATTGAAAATTAATTAATGTGCCATAAAGAAACAAAGCACTGAATTTTCCAAAAACTAAGCAAGACCAATCAATAACTTAGCCAATGACTTCCTTCTAGTTCCACCCTCCCCTAAATTTGTCTTCTTTACAATTTCCCTTTGCAAAAATTAAAACAATATAAATATCCCCAAAAAATTTAAAAAAAATCTAACCAAACCCCGCCCAAAAAATGGCAAAAAAATCCTATCTTGCGTTTTTGTGTCTCGTCCTTCATGTATTTTCGTCAGCCTTGAACGGGGAATCGGTGGTCGTCAATGTGGCTAAGTATGGTGCAAAGCCAGGAACGTCGGTAGTCCAGGTAAGAACCCAAGACCTTTGGTTTGGTGTCACGAAAGAGAGTAAGTGTTTGTATGTTAAACAATTCATTGTCTTTGTTCGTTTGTACGATTTGGTTTTAGGCTTGGTTGAAGGCATGGGCGGAGGCTTGCAATAGCCCGGGGAATAACAAGATTGTGATCCCAAAGGGAGAGTATCTTTTGGGACCTATGATTCTTAAAGGCCCTTGCAAGGGCTCGATTCATATCGAGTGTGCCGGGAACTTCAAGGCCCCTGCTGATCCGGCTGCGTTCAAGGGCTTCGAAGCTGGCGTTTTGATCGAATATGTCAAGGGCTTGACGATAACCGCTTCGTCGGGAGGCGGAATCTTTGATGGCCAAGGACAAATTGCTTGGAAGAAGAATAATTGTGCCGCTACCGGAACTTGTAACTCACTTCCCTATGTAAGCCTATTCGACCATCTTAAACAATCTTAAACAGCTTCTCTAAAATTTTAAAATTCTTCAATTTTTAAAAGATTTTGAGAGTTTTACTGGTAGATTCTCTAATCGTTTTGAAATTTCCGAATTAGAGAATTTGTTAGACCATCTCTAACGTTTTCAAAATAGGTAAACAAAATACATATTTTTCAGATTATTTTTGCTTTAAATCCAGCGGCTTCACCATTTCTTAAATTTGGACAATGATTTATTTTTGAAGAGTGTTGCAGATTTAGGGCAACATCTTTATTTTTTCTACTACTTTTCCAGTTTTTAGAATGAGATGGGGAATATATTGGACCATAAGACCATCTCCAACAACTTTTTTAAAATTTCTCTAAAATGGTGAAATAAAATACATATTTTTCAAATTATTTTTGCTTCAACTTCAACCGCTTTCCCATTTCCAAGATTCGAAAAATAATTTAATTTTGGAGAATGCTGCTTTGGAGAAAGAGCTGGTGAATCTGTTGGATTAAGAAACATCTTAAAATTCTTCAAAAACTACAAAATCTTCAAAATGAGAATCTATTGAAGATGCGTTAAAATGTCTTAATAAAATTTTTTTAAAAACTTCAAAATCCCTAAAATGGAGAATCTGTTGGAGAAGAAACTGACTGAAATTACCGCGATTGTTTCGTAGAACTTCCGATTCAACTACATCGAGAACTCGATGATCAGCGGAATAAGCTCTCTAAACAGCAAGCAATTCCACATGAACATTCTCGGGTGCAAGAACTTGACGTTACAAAGGATGACAGTCGCCGCCCCGCCCGAGAGCCTCAACACGGACGGCATCCACATAGGGCGGTCGGAGGGTGTAAAGCTAATGGACATCGAAATCAACACGGGGGACGACTGCGTGTCGATAGGCGACGGCACGAGGCATCTCACCGTGGAGAGGGTGACGTGCGGGCGAGGCCACGGGATCAGCATCGGAAGCCTCGGGAGGTACAAAAACGAAGAGAACGTGGAAGGCATATTCGTTAGGGATTGCACCATCAAGAACGCGCAGAACGGCGTCCGGGTCAAGACGTGGCTCAACTCCTACCCGGCCGTCGCCTCCGATCTGCACTTCGAAAACATCATCATCGACAACGTCACCAACCCGATCATCGTCGACCAGGCCTACTGCCCGTACAACCATTGCCATCAAAAGGTACCATCTTCTTCAAAACATACTCCTTCCTCCTTCCCTTCGGTAATAGATGTTCTATTTATAACACAATGTCAATTTTTTAAATCAATTTTTAATACAATTACATAAATAAGTAGGAAAAATTGTATCAAGTAAATTAATTTTAAAAAATTGATATTTTACACTCCATGTCTCAAAATATAGGTCGTTTTAACTTTTCGGTACACTTTTTAATTAGAAGCTAAAAATTATATATAATATTAATTTTTTAAAATAGATTCATACTTATACTTCTTATTAATGAGTATGACATTATTTTAAAAAATTGATTAAAAGTTGATATTTTATAAAGTTTTTAGCTTATTAAAAAGTGTAATGAAAAATGAAGACCTATATTTTGAGACTGATGAAGTATAGTTTTTATAAATTTTTTTACCCAGTTAAGATGCTCAATGGGTAAATATTTCATAAAGTTAATTTATTTTAGTTTTTTTTTTAAATTGCTTTTATAGAATCACTTTTTTTTATAGGTTAGAAAGACTTTAGATTTTTTTTATCTTCTTTAAAAATGTGTCAAATAGTAAAAGTATATCTAATTATCTATTGTCGAATGGACCAATCCAGATCATTTGGTCCCTCCGGTAGCCCCTTCGATGTATTACAAACTTATTTCGAGTATAAATAAATATTGATATGTTTATAAAATTCTATTAGAAAAATTCATGTTTTAAAAAATAATAAAAATTATTTTCTAAAATATCAATATTTTAATTATTTATATTTTTTAAAACGTGAATTTTCATAATAAGATCTTATAAACCTATTTTAATTTTTTTTTTCAATTTTTATTTATACTCGAAATAATTTTGTGTGGAGCTTTCAATCTCAATCAATTTCCCTTAATTATGGTTGGATGGATCGCAGGTGCCATCGAAGGTGTGTTTGAAGAACATAAGCTTCAAGAATGTAAGGGGGGTGGCGTCGAGCCCGTGCGTGATAAAGCTGGTGTGCAGCAGCAGCGCGCACTGCCAGAGAGTGGAGCTACACGACATCGACTTGAAGTACAGCGGTCTAGGCGGACTAACCGCTGTCTCCGAGTGCTGCAACATTAAGCCCGTCACGAGCGGCAAGATGAACCCTCCAGCTTGCACCAAGCAAGCTGCCGAAGCTAAGTCTGCCTGATACATTATCGCCATAGCTAAGCTTCATTCATTCATTTTTTTTTTTGATCAGCTAGCTAGAGATTTTCTAATTCAGGGAGTTTTCGGCGAAATAGATGGATGATCAAACTGTAATCATATCATACAATTAACACATGTATATATACAGAAACAAATTGTTGCTAACTCTCCTCCTTTGTGTTCCCGGCCTTGATCCTACTGGTTTGGATTGCGATTTTCTTTTCTTCTTTTTTTTTTTATAAAAAAAAACATGTTGAGACGTGGAGATTGAGGTTGTGTTTGGATTCCAAATGCAATATGTTTATAATGCAAAATGATAAGGCGGTGTTTGGTTCACCCAATTTTTAAGGTGTTTAAATCATGATGTTTTTAGATTTCACGATGTATTAATTATAATGCAATTATTTTATCTCAATTTATGTGATTATTTGGTTAAATTACGGGTTTACCTCGATTTTTACGATATTTTTATTTTTATAACCAAACGGATACATAAAACGAGGTAGAATAATTATATTATAATTAAAATGGAATGGAATCCAAACACACCCCGAGATTAACCCCTTGTTTATAGGTAAGGATTACCATTCCGAATCTATTTTATTTTAAACTTAAGATTAATATTCTAACTATTAGTCTTCTTACCTTCTTTTTTCATACAAAATCTATTTTCTTTTCTCATTTGATTACCTAATTTAAATATAGAGTAACAGTATCCTAAGATGCTCTAACCATTTCCCTCTCCCCTTGACTCACAAAAAAGTGATGATCGTATAAATTTTACGTATAAAATTTGATTCATTTCCCTTTTATTCCCCTCTGCTAAAAAAAACAATTAGGCCTAAAAGTGTTCCATCGAAAGTATAAACTAAATAGGTCTAGTATATAAGTCGATGTGCTCCTTCTATTTCTAATTGATTTTAAGACGGAATCTCACCGCGCGGACGTTTGTATATACAAACGTTTAATATACGACCCTCGATCATGAGTGATAACCGAAGAAGTATTTTCTCACTAAAAAAAACCCCAAGAATTTCACTTTATGTAAAACTAAGAAGAAACCAAAGGGAGCTCAGAAGAGCTTAGATCACTCCATCAATGGAGTTTGTTCGGTTGCAAGTTAGTTAGGGAGAGAGAGTTGTGAAAGTGTTTCTTGATTGCATTGAAAATGAATTGAGTTCTGTACAACTGCCGACCTTTATTTATACATCAATGTCTAATGTGCCTAATTAGGAAAAGACCATATTGCCCTTCCCGTATGCACATTACAAATTCATCAAACACATATGGTCATTAAAAACATAGAAAATGGAATTACTTAGAGAAAACTTTAAGGAAAGAAATTAGTGAACTTATAATCTGATTCAAAATTTGAATAAATCGTCTGTATCTAGGGAAAATATTTCTGAATTGGAGGTAGGAAAAACCATTAAACAAGATACAATAAAACCGAATAAAGAAAGCGAGACTAAATCAAATATTGACAAAGTATCGAAAGACAGGATACTAAAAATGACAACGTACAATTCCATAATGATTCAACTGAAAAGGATTTGCAGCTAATTAATACCCAAAAGTCTCCGGTTCAAATCCCGGATGGCCGCTCTTTATTTACCAAATTCAAGGATACTAAAAATGACTCCCTGGACAGGCGTAGATCACAAAAACGCCCGTCCCGGCCACCTAAACGAGGGAGATGATGATGAAGTTAGGGCTTATGGAACTCTATAACCCAATTGCTGCAATCGGAACAAATGGGGAGACAACCTGAAAACCCAGATTCAAAAGCCAAGGCTTTGAAGTCATCTATAGTCCTCTCCATTGCACACAAATTTGCATACATTCTGAGGTTTGCTGTAAAGATAAATTGTGATTCAAAGTTGTTTTCAGGAGTCAATGGCAGAAGGTTTTCCATCACTATCACCTTCCCCTTCTCTGGAAGTGCTTTCCAGCAGTTTTTCAGAAGCTTCAAACACTGCGAGTCATCCCAATCGTGTAGTACCCACTGCACATACGCTTATTCCAAATCATCATAACATATACAGTATATTAAAACAATAACAATAGTTAGGGAGTGTTTGGATTCCAACCTAATCAAATTAAGCCAATAATAACATGATATCGATCTACATTAATTAATAATTAATTACCTTTAAAAATATTGCATCTCCCTTTGGAACTTCCTGAAACATGTCCCCTCCAATGTGCTCAACTCCTAAGCACACTCACAATATAGAAGCATAAAATAATAAAAACTATATAAAATATTTTTTAAAAATAATATCATACTTAAGCTTTTTAGTTTTTATATCACATATATACCGGGATTTTCGGAGGCCGCATGAGCAACAACATGAGGCAAATCAAAATTGATGCCTTTGATTTGGGGATACTTGGAAGTGATGAGGGTGAGAGTAGAACCAATTCCACCACCCACATCAACCAACACATTGAGCCCTTCGAACCCTTGATAGATATGGAGGAGTTTCTTGATGATGATGGTGGTGTAACCCGACATAGCGTCGTTGAACAACTTGTTACGCCTCGAGTCATGTTTTGTATGTTCAAAGAGCTTCATCCCATGTGCCTTTTCAAATGCAGTTCCTCCTTCTCTTATAGCATCATTTAAGTGGTTCCTAGCAATTGAAAACATGGAATTACAACTTGAGTAAGACCCTCTTTCTTTGTTAATTAGAGAAATTGTCCTTTGTTAATTAACAAACTCATGCTATGTTTGGTAAAATGGTAGTCGATCGAAGAGTTAGTTGAAGCTGATAGATTATTTGCATTAAATATATGTTAATAAGTTATGGTGTTAGATAAAACCTAGTTGTTAGATTAGCTGATGAAAATTTGTGAATAGAAAACCAAAATCTAATTAAACTAAAATCTTATATTTCTTTTATTTAAAACTATATAATATCAAAATCAAAAGCTCCAAAAAGCTGTGTAAGGTTGCCAAGCGAAGCCTTAATTCAAACTTTAGTGTCAAGTAAAAAATTCAAACTTTGTAGTGACAAGTGAAAATTTAAGATTTTTTTAGGTCACAACAACAACAACAACAACAAGCCCAGTATATCCCGCTTCAAAGCAGGGTCTGGGGGGTTAGGATGTACGCACCCTTGCCCCGACTAGGTCGGGAGGGTGTTTCCTAGTGACCTTATCTAAAAACTGGCAATATTTGCATACCATGTCTCATAGGTGACCTTATCATAGAGCAAGCAATGGAAAGAAGCCATGGAGCCATCAACTTGTTGGTAAGGAAGTACTTGCAAGCCGGCGCCACTGCATATACTCTCTCGGTTCGTCCTTCGCGGTCCTCGCCATTTTCGAGCTTACTCCTAGTCTCCCATTTCAAAAGAGAGAAGCTCGCCAAGAGACTAAGAACACACTCTATTGGAGCCGACGCATTAGGGTTCACACACCCTGGGATCTTGGTGGCCACCTCGGAGGCTGATAACCAGGTACCGCAGTTATTGGCCTCCGAGATGGTGTCTGATAGAGCAAGAGTAATTCCATATGATGTCTAGGGGCATAATCGTCACGTGCAAGGTGAAATAATCTAACCCTAATTCTCATTATAAATATTATTGAACTACTAGGGTTAAGGGGGCTCTCGATCAGCCAATACAATCCTGACTTGAGCGTCGGAGGCTTCCCACGGGGAAGCAGCCCCGCCTCTTCCTCTCCTCCTTCTATGCAGGTGATCGATCAAGGCCGAGAAGGAAGAAGGTGCAGATTTATGCACTCACATTTGGCGCCGTCTGTGGGAAATCGATCAAAGAGTCATGTGATCGGATCTCCCAATCTGCAAAGCAACAGAAGATCAATTGTTGATGGTGAACCGGTGGACGCTCAGCCTTCAACTACAAACCCTAGGAGAGGCGCGGCTCACCAGTGCCGCCTACGGAGCTTTGCCTAGGGCTCAAGGGCATGCCGGACCACCACCGCTCCTAGCCCGGTTCACAAGAGATCTCCCAATCGAAGCTGAAAGAGAAGGAAGGGTAGAGAATGAGGGAGATCTAGTGATCTCCTAAATGGTGATTCCGACATCGACTGTCTCTCTCTGGGCGACTCCAATCGGATCCGGCTTAGCATTGCGCCATAGCCGCCGCCACCAAGCACCCCTTTCACCGAACAACGAGAGCACGCCGGCATCGATGGGTAGGTCGGGGGCACCCCAATCCAGATCCTTCGCCGCCGTCGAAGATCAAGGTCAGAGATCGAGCCGGGACGATGGCGAGGACGCCAATTCGTGCGCCGCCGCCGCTCACTGCCAACCCTACGTACGAAGAAGACGTTACATTGAAATTTTGGATTAATTACCAATAATTAGTCCGAGACGTTACCTTGCAAATTGGACTAATTACAAGATCAGCCCAGAGTTCATGGAAATTGCAGTTCAGCCCACACATTTAAGCTATTTGTGGAAAAAACACCAACTTAGCCGATCAAGGCCACATTAGCCGATCAAGGCCACATTAGCCGCTCAAGGCCAACTTAGCCGATCAAGGCCAATTTAGCCGCTCAAGGCCACATTAGCCGCTCAAGGCCAACTTAGCCGTTCAAGGCCACATTAGCCGCTCAAGGCCACATTAGCCGATCAAGGCCACATTAGCCGCTCAAGGCCACATTAGCCGCTCAAGGCCAACTTAGCCGATCAAGGCCAATTTAGCCGCTCAAGGCCACATTAGCCGCTCAAGGCCACATTAGCCGCTCAAGGCCAACTTAGCCGCTCAAGGCCACATTAGCCGCTCAAGGCCACATTAGCCGATCAAGGCCACATTAGCCGCTCAAGGCCACATTAGCCGATCAAGGCCAACTTAGCCGCTCAAGGCCATATTAGCCAATTACGGGCACAATAGCCAACTGCGAATCAAGCGACTAACGTTAACGGCAAAATCATCGTTCAATCGACAAACTTCGCCATTTACTTTTTCGGCTTCCTTCATCATCGAGACATGAAGAAGAAACCCGAGGGGCAATTGATAAAGCAAGAGTAATTCCATATGATGTCTAGGGGCATAATCGTCATGTGCAAGGTGAAATAATCTAACCCTAATTCTCATTATAAATATTATTGAACTACTAGGGTTAAGGGGGCTCTCGATCAGCCAATACAATCCTGACTTGAGCGTCGGAGGCTTCCCACGGGGAAGCAGCCCCGCCTCTTCCTCTCCTCCTTCTATGCAGGTGATCGATCGAGGCCGAGAAGGAAGAATGTGCAGATTTATGCACTCACAGTGTCCAAGATTCCGAGCTCTATGGCTGACTTTAGGGCCATTTGAAATCCCATCCCTCTTGCTATCTCGCTAAGTAGCTTCTCATCCTCCACTTCTTGCGTACAACTCATTTTCTCTTCCTTACTTTGAAAACAATTAACCCAAAAAAAATAAAATGAAATGAGATCTTCAAGATTGTATGATCGATTGACACTATTGTTTGTCCTTCTTATATGAAGCTATTTATATATATGTGGATTAGTTGTTTACAGGTTAGGTGTAGATTGTTCTGGGTAATTAAATTAAAGGTTGGAGTTTCCAAAAGTTAGGTGTGAATGGTGGATGATGGACGATGAATTTCGGATGGGAGTGAGTATGGATCGAGTTTCGTGTTTGAATATGATTCAAAATTAGATTAATTAGAAATTAATTAAGTCAGTAATTGTGTGTGAAATGTGAACGGTTAGTTTTTAGAGTTATAACAAATTGTAATTTGATTTATCATATCAATTGAATGGAGGAGTCGCTCATCTCTTCTATTATTTCGTTGCAATAATACATTCAAAACAAATAAGAATAATATGATTTAAAAAAAAAACCACACACAACAATATTAGCAAAACGATATTCTATGTTATGCTCAAAGATCGGGCGAAGGATAAGGACTAATATCTTATCTTATGTCATTGGGGCATAGAATAGAAAAATCGTCAACAAAAAGATGAACATAAATATGTGGATATAAAAAATCTAATTTCCTGATCTACATATTTATATGATTATATCCACATATTAAAAAAAATTCCTAATGTACGGGTTCTCTATCTCATTCTCTAAATAGAAAAGGCATCAGAAAAGATAGGGAAGTTTTCTTAAATCTACAACATTCTCCAAAATTAAATGATTTTCTAAATCTTTAGAATATAGAAGTTGTTGGAATTTGAGTTAAAATAATTTGAAAATAATATATATATATATATATATTGTTTACCATTTTTTAATGTATTTTGTCCTTCAATTTCAATGATATGTAGAGTACACATTATATCGCTTATGAGTGAAAGTGTCTACTCTTTGAGTAGATTATATATCGGTTTTTGGGAAATATTTTTAAAATTTTAATTAGTTTATTTATTTTTTAATTAGATTCATATGGTCGGTAATTTTTTTGGCAGAAAATCTTTCTCAATTTAGAATAGGGTGTAGAATAAAAAGATCGATTATATATTTATAAATGAGAGTAGAAATGGTTGGGCCGAGATAGGTCCAAAAATAAGAGATACTAGTACAATCCTCGCACATGGCGTGAATTTTTCTTTTTAAAATATAAAAATAAAATTTGTAATCATAAAAAATAAAAAATTACTATTAAAACATAAAACATAGATTTGATAAAGTAAGTAAAAAATAAAATAAAAATAGCATGAGAAGATATTGTCTAATTAACTTTATTAAAAAAATTCATATATTTGGAACTATGTTTTTTATAAGTTTTGAATTAATCACATTGTTTAAAAAAAACAGCATGCATCGATATTGTCTAATTTATATATATATATAAATGAAATAATATATAATGAATTAATCCCAGGTTAAAAATGGACAAAGATTAAGAAATGTCACGTCCACCTTTAAGGGCGTGTTTGCGAGGGAAAAAAAATTTAGCAGGTGGAGATACTTTTTGGAGATGGAAGGGATGAAGATACTTTTTGAGGGTGGATGGGATGGCGGCGAATAGCGGAGGAACTAGCAGGTTAATGGTCGCTTCCGAAGCAACTGCGGTGAATCCGACGATCACCGTCAACACCACTGTCCACACCACCGCATAGAGGAGTAGCAGCCGCCGCAATAGAAGGCGGTCGAAGAATGAGACGAGGGAAGAGATCGACATCGGCGATTGATCGGAGATTTTTTTTTCTGAAGGCTTTAGGAGTAGTGTTAATTAATAGATCAACATTCAAAAGTTCCTAATTTCAAAGAGATCTCCAATAAGTCGCGAACAATTTAAAATTTCGAGATCGTTGGAACTTTATGAGAGGGGAGATGAGCTGGAAGCTGGAAATTAAATCTGAAAATCAAAAGGGCGTGTTTTCTCACTCCCCACCTCCACCTTCCTTTAGATCCTCCACCTCCTTCATCTCCCCTCCCTCCTCTCACATGGTAGGAGATTTTTCCGTACCTCCACCTCATTTTCACCCACCTCCACCCCCTCCACCTCTTAAAAAAGAGGTTCAGAAAACACGTCCCAAGAAGGAACGGAGAGGAAGGCGAGGAATCTGAAAAACTCATGGCAAAAAGGCCTATCTGGGGTGGAAAAATATCTCCACCCCGTCCATCCTGGAAAAAAGATACTTTATAATCGGGTGTTTTTCTATCTCCGCCACCCCCACCTCCACCACCCCCTCCCAAGCATGCATGCACCAATCCCAAAAAAAAAATCACCCATCCTCCCCACCCTTTCCACCCCATGCCAAACACACCCATATATGACCCTAAACACCCTTACACCCCATCAAATAATTTTTACTCCCTTATCACATTTATTATGCACAAATATGATTGGTTAAACAAAAAAATATAAATTATATTGTTATTAGTGCAAAAGTTAAAAATAGTGTAATTATTAATTATAAAGCATCAATATTGTTGATCAAATTTGACCTTCTACGAGGCTACGACATTAAATATTTCTGATCGGATAGAGTATTGAGCAAATAATACCTTATAAAAATACTTTCTCTGTTCCAAAATAAGTCTTTTACTATCATTTAGTGTACGTTTTTTTAAGGAGATAAAAATACAATAAAATATTATGTTTTTTAATCAATTTTTTTTTAATAATTTCATACTTGTTAGTCATAAAGCTATAAAAACAAATTCATTAAAAAAATAATATTTTTTAGAATTTTTACCTTCTTAAAATACGTGCTGAAAAGAAAAATGATTTTTGTCTTGAATAAAGGGAGTAATATTTAATGAAGAGATAACATGTGACATTAATACTACTAATCTTTTACTAATATGGTGGTACTATATAGATTGGATCGGATGGATGAAACATGTGGACGTGTGAGCTTCTGACACAGCACCGTTACATTACATCTCTCGCATTTTTACAGTAAAAATCATTTCATAAAATATTCTGAAATTTCACAAATACCAATACCCGTATTTTTAGAGTATCATCAAGATTTGGAAATATCTCTCAAATATACTGTATCAATTATGAGTTGGTGTGGTACAGCTTAATTCGTGAGATATACAAAATTTTGAGAATTTTCACGAAATACCTCCGAGGTTTTGTAAAATTTTATCATATACTCCTCCGTTAAATGGGTTAGCATTTTCATTAAAAAATAAAAGAAAATAAAAGAAAGAAATAAGAGAAGAGCGATTCAGAGAAGAGAACGAATAAAGGATCGAGAGAGAGAGAGCAAGAAGAAAGCCGATAAAGCCAGTGCACCACCTCCCAGGACTACTACCTCCCAGGCTCTCTCTCTGTACGAAACTTAGACTACGAAGGTGATTGGAGAACTCGACGAAATCGAAGAGGGCATCCGCAATTGCAATTGAAAAGCATATATGAGCGATATTTGCTCGTCTATGGCTGATTCACAAGAATATGGAAGTAGTGGAAATCCAAAGGTATGTTTGTTAGAAATTAGGGTTTTCGATTATTGAAAATTTTGGGAAAATCTTTCTAAGTAGTAGTTTTTTTGCTTAAATTGTCAAAAGGTGAAGATGAAAGGAGGCCTAAATTCATGTTTATTCATGAGAAAGTGGAATGCTACAACAAAGGATTCTAGACTAATAATATGTGAATGTGGATTTGAGCGTCAATATTTCACTTCCATGACAGATGGAAATCCAGGAAGAAGATTCCCGAGATGTAAGAATTACAATGTATGTAATCATCTTCACTTAATGTTCCATTCTTGAATTTTTTTCTGCTATGATAGATGGAGTTGAGGGATGAGATATATAATCTGTTTTTTCTTCTATTACAAGGTATATGTAATCTGTTTTTGTTTATTACAATGAAGTCGGGAGGTTGTCGAATGTGGGAATGGTTTGACCCTCCATTATGTGCTCTGGAAGGCAATTAATCCCGATATTAAGGGATGAGATAATTCAAGTGAAGAATGCATTAGATGTGAAAGAGGATATCATCCAAGCATATAGGAATGAGATCCGAAGGCTTCAAGATGAGAAAGAGAGCAAATTGAGCGGTGGCATTCACATATGGAGGATTATCTTTGGTGCCGTACGTGGCACTTGCATTTGCATTGGAATTTATCTTTTTTTAGTCGAGACTGATTTAGAGTAAGTTGTCACGTGTAAGTTGTCATTGAAGATATTGCGTTAGGTTGTAAGCATATGTTTAAATTGAAGTAAATGAAATTGGTCATTCAAAAGTGCTATTTTCTTTGCTATCATTTTTTTACTTTATTCTTGGTTTTGCTTGCTGTCATTTTTCTTACATTATTGAATATATTTCTTCTATTACAAGGTGTATGGTTTTTCCGATGTCATGACTCATGCCATTACTTGGCCGGCTGATTCTTTGCTAGAATGTGTGGATACAGGGGCGGAGCTGGGGGGTGCTCGAGCACCCCCCTGGCCGGAAAAAAAATACAAAAATAAAATAAAATTTGTTACATATATTTAGTATATTTAAGGTAATATAGCATTTTTAAATTTAATATTTTCCTTCAATATTGTTTTAAAATTAATTCTTCTTGATTTTTTTCCTATATTTTTTTTTGTTTCTTTCAACTATTTAACTAAAAATATCATAGATATATCTATTATAAATTAGGACAAGAATAAAAGGAGGAGAATATGTGATTGTATTCAATTAATTGATTGTGGAGTATCCACCAATACAATATATAGGAGTCATATCCTTAAGCTCCAAGTATAAGATAAATCTATCTATAAAAGGCAAAACTCTATCTAAGTAAAGTGTATATCTTTGTACATCCACATAATAATATTATAACACTCCCCCTTGGATGTACAATCTTTATTCCACCAACTGCCTCGTTAAAAACCTAGCTAGGAAAACCCAATGGGACAAAACCATAGCTTAGGAAAAAAGAGTGCAGCCTTCTATGTAAATCGCCTTTGTTGCTCTGCCTCATTAAAAACCTTGTCAGGAAAACCCAGTGGGATAAAACCCGATCGAAGGGAAAAAGAGTGCAGCGCGTGTATACTCCCCCTGAATTCAACATCCTTCTCGAAGTCTTCTCATTCTTCTTAATGTCGCCGCCTTCATGAGCTTATGGTCGAATCTCAACATTGTCTTTGATGCATGTAAGTTGGAATGTCTTCGTGTTTGACTTTGGCGCGCTTGACTTCCATGTATTACTGTTGATCTGCTTTGAATGCACAAGTAAGGTACTTCAGGACATAGTGTGCCTTTAATTGTTGATCTGGGGATCTGATGTATTAAATGGTGCTTAAGTTGCCTCATTAAAAACCTTACCTTGGAAAAACCCAGTGGGATAAAAATCAAGATTCAGGAAAATAGTACAGCTTTGTATGGTACTTCGGGACCTAATAAAATGTCACCACTTTCACAGTTATAGGTAATTCAGGTACTCTAATAAGAATCTTTAACCAACTGCATGTGACAAGACTTTGATAATAATGCTTCGGGCATTTTCAATCGATCCTTTCCATTTATATGGGTATGCACTTACAACATTTGTCATTTACATTTGAAGCCAAAATTATATTCACTCCTGGTGAATAAATTCTAATGTAACATTTAATAGGCTTTTGTCCAATCAATTTGGCTTTATATTTTCCTTTGTACGAACACCCATTTAAAACCAATTAATGCTACACTTTTCAATGTTGGAGCTACAGGTCCAAAAACTTCATGCCTAAATAATCCATCTTTGCATGAATTATTTCTTTCTAGAATTTGGGATATACCATGTATCCTTGTGAGGGGAGTTGCCTCGTTAAAAACCTTGCTTTGGAAAAACCCAAATGAGACAAAAACCAAAGTTAAGGAAAAGAGTACAACTTTTCTCCCCTTCAATTTAGCATATAAATCACCAATTTTATAAAGGCATGGTACTTCTGGACCCTTAATATCCTTTCACAATCTAATCAAAGATGAACTACAGGTCGAGATATTTTATAAAGGCATGGTACTTCGTAATACATCTCTCTTTGTGCACTTGAACTACAGGTCGAGATATTTTTAGAAGCTCTAATTATTCTTATCAAGCACTTCAAGTGCAAACTTAGATATGTGCCATCAACGATAATCAAGGATCTTGTCAATTCAAGACAACTCATAATCAATTATAACATTGTCAACGTTCATGAAATCTCTTCAGAAGTTTTATACTTGTGGACATATCACCATTGTTTGAAGTTACTACTAGAACCTTGGTCTATAAATCATGCTAGTGCATTGGTTCAATTCTCTTCCATGCCATATATTGCTTCTTGATCTCCTTTTCTTCTCCCCCTAAATACCGAGTATTTTATCATTCGTGATAAACTCTAGGTATTTGATCATTTATAAGGACTCAAATCCTCCATATACCTCAACTTCCTTGATTTATAACTACTTAGTGTAATCTGGGGAGATTTCAGTGCTTATATTGAACGTGCTTATATTGAACATGTAAATATCAAGCTCTCTACTGGAGATAAATTAAAGAAGGAGAATTTACTCTATTGTTGACCGAAATCGAATCAAGCTCTTGATATTCATGCCTGCTTATTAACTATTATTGATGACTCTACTGGGTCATCTCATGCATTAGCATTATCCTAAACGATAATTTCATAAGTAACGATTTCACTTGGTTGTCGCCAGCTTCTCAAAGCTCATTTATCCAACATATCAATTCCATTGATAGCATTTTCATATATCATCCATCTTGCCAATATGGGTAATCTATTTATTATGGGTTGGATCTTCTTTTGACATCCTCGATTAGAGGGAAACAACTGCTTCTGGCAATTATCGGCTCTCACGATCTCAATTTATTTGTCATTACTACTTCTCTTTAGAGTGTTTTGACGCTCTTCTGGAGCCATTTTCTCATATGAATTTATTGCTTGATTATATCAACAGTCCTTCGAGGACTAATTTTGTTGCTCTTCTGCATAAGGTTTCATTATGCCAAGTATATACTTTATGCAAATACTCATTAGTTATTTCATCCAGAAAACTTCAGGTTTTCCATATCATCAAGTACCAAGCTTTAAACCATTCTAGCATTTTCATGTGATGATTCATTCACAGTTTGGGAGATTACAAATCCAATAGGTAAACCATCATCTTTGACTTGTTCTTCCACATTCTCTCCTTGATGTGGGAGTCGACTCATACATGATTATCTATAATCATTCTCAAAATTATGACCAGTATCCTAACAATGGTCGCGCGCACCGTATCTTCTTTATGTCCTCTGCTAGAGGTAACATTATATATTGCATCTGGCAATAAAAGAGGTTGTTATGAACCATAGGTCATTTAGCTAGCTATTTATTTGAGTTCTACCATACCCAAGTAGATTAAGAACAAGCTCCCAAAATAAAGAGTCTTTGGGCTCTCAAGAATAAATTTATCGATTTCACACAATTTAACAAGGATTTGCTTCAAACTCTTCTCCCAAATCATCATTGGTTGAATAAAATTGGCATCATCTACCCATAATGGTTTCTTCAAGAAACATTTCCAATGCATATACATATACATAAAATGCAAATCAAATCAAATAGATAAATAAAACATAGATTCCATGTAGCTTCAAATAGCCAAATTATACTAATAACAAACCAAATACGACCAAGTTTGCAGAATCAAATGTGCTGGATCATCTAGGCTCTTTCGTTGATAATCTTTCATATGTAGAGATAAGTTTATCTACTTCAAGAGATAACTTTTATTAACACAAACAATATATATAATATAAAACCACATATGTTTATGGCATAAAAACTCTTAACAAGTTGTTTCTTCTGGAAACAGTTTGAGTTTTGTGCAAAAGTAAATTAAAATATATACACCTCACAAGTAAATAACAAAAATAATCTCAATAAACAATACCAATCACAAATTTATTTGGCCACTTCAAGTGGATATCAATCAAAATATTTATCATTTGTTTCAATAAACAATTTCATCCACAAATAGTGTAGGATCAATAACTATCTCAAATTTCAATTTCATGCAATTTAAGTTGTATACAAATCAACTTCATGACATATAAATAATGTCAACTTCTGGTGACCAGGAATCAAACAAGTTTAACTACTTCAGGAGTTCATATTTCACCTTCTATGAAATAAATCATATATGAAACAAATAGTTACAAGTACAGGATGAAATCAACAATATCATCTTGACTCATCACTACAAAGATGAGGCTAATATTTTAATCGATGCATGATGACGTTATTTATTTATCAACTTATCAATATATCAATTAATTTAGATATCATTTATCATGTATCCGTTCAATATATGGTCAACACCCAATCGTACATGATTTATCAGTGCTCTAAATTCTTATATATCAATGTATATTAGCACTATGACATGATTTATGATATAAAATCTATATGTGCAGTCAATAACGTCATATTGCAATTAGCAACTAAATGGTAATCCATATTTAATGTAAGAGATCAACTCATAACACACATATATATAATCACTTATGATCAAGAGGCACAAAAATCATAACTCAAATATATGATGTTTAGGCTTACCTTACCACAAGCTCGATCGCATATATCAGTATTAAGAAATCGGTCCAACTCCATCACGAGCCAGTCGAGCCTAGCATAGATAAGCTCACTACCAAGTAGGGTTCAATCTTCTAAGGTTCGCCTCCTTTTACCATGATGTCCTGGTGTGGATCCGTGGACAAACCACTCACATGACACCACCCATTAAAAAATATTAAGAAATTAGATATGTCTTTTCATCTACTTCGGGAGATGAATGATAAAAATATAATATACAAACAAACAAAAATCATAATCATTGATCATCGCTACATGGATGATATTTGTTGTTTCCATCACTATGGGGATAAATTTTATTGTTCACATCAAGTGATTTATAATATCAATTTCTTTACTTTCATCCACTTCGAGGGATTTAATATTTTCTACTCCAGGAGCCCAATTAAATTATTTATAAACAAAATAGTAAATTAGAAACATCAAATTGCACTTACCTCCACTTACCTTCACTTACCTTTACGACAGCGCAGAACTCTAGGGCTAATAAATTGATTTGTAATTCTAGCCTAATTGAATAGGCGCACCACTTCGGGGATTGATATATATAATTTATGTATGCATCCTCTTTGATCCCTTCAGGGGTATACCTCGTTATTCACTTCAGGGGATAAAGAATTGAGATTATATATTTTATATCCACTTTAAGGGATAAAATTCACCACTTCGGGTTGGGTTCATATAACACATGTACACACATCTTCTTCGGGGATGTGTTTATCTATAACGGATAATCACCACAATGAAACGATGTAATATAATCGATATATAGGTAATCAAGCAATTATGTTTTACGGTGATTAAGTAGCATGTTATATAGGAACAATAAATTAATCAAACAATTAATTCATGGGTGATATAACACTATAACATTAACTTAATCCAAAAGGGGATATCGAAATAAGTATATAGCAATTAGATATATATGCGGCAAACATAGGCTAATGCATATGATTAACCACGGTAATCATAAACTTTAATTAGATATATATGTCAAACAGTAGCCTGCTAGCTATATAGGAATAATCAATTAATTAATTAAATTGTACTGTATCAAATTGAACATACAGACTTAATTCTAAACTTGAGCTAATTGATTAATTACACGAAAGACATGAATCCCATACAGAAAAATATGTAAAGCTAAAAGCTTTATTGAAATTCCTTAAAGAATATTTAATTTAATTATGAGGGCAATGTTAAACATGGTAATAACGATGCAACCACACGAAAATAAATTATAGATGGACAATTAAAGATTTAGCAGAGGAAAAGAGAAAGTATAAGGCGATACCGTAATACCACTTCGGCCGAAGCAAGATGATTATGATGATATACAGTGTGAAAGAATTTCGGCATATATGAATATAATGAATTTCGTAATCGATTATAGTGGAGAGGAGCAGACTAATCAATTACAATAATTAATACCGTATGCAAAAATTAATTAAGAACATACGTACATACCGTATCGAAGAGTAGATCAAAGGGCAAACCTTCTAGCAAATCAAAGAGCAAACTCAAGATCTGTGAATCGGAAGGTGACCGCTCAAGCAAGCAAATTCAGGATCTTGACTGGAATTCCGTTACCACCAGAATCATATTTGGATCTGAAGGTATGACAAAAGGAATCATATACTAAGCAATCGAAGAGCAAAAGTATGTTAAAGATCGAAGAACAAAATAAAATAAAGGGTCCTTTATCATCTGCTCATCGGGCGGCGGAAAGTTTGCGGCTTCGGCCGAGTCCCTTGAAGAACATAGGCGATCGACCTTGGCAGAATCGGAGTAAGAAGGAAGAGACAAGCCGTTCTTCTTTACGCATAGAGAGGTCGGACGGAATAGTAGAACAGGCTTTGCACCGCATGACTGAATCATGTCTACGATCAATTACAAAGAATCGTTAATCAATTGTCAATGGTTATTCTAATTAAACCTAGATTCAAAATACATGAACCAATCGATAAGCAATAAAATAAAATGAATTATAATCAATCGAAACTTATCTTTCAAATTGACAAAAGCGATAAAAGCTTGAGAACATGCTCCGATCTTGAAACTCTAGTAAGAGCAAACTCGTGCTGATAACGTATTATAAATTAGGACAAGAATAAAAGGAGGAGAATATGTGATTGTATTCAATTAATTGATTGTGGAGTATCCACCAATACAATATATAGGAGCCATATCCTTGAGCTCCAAGTATAAGATAAATCTATCTATAAAAGGCAAACCTCTATCTAAGTAAAGTGTATATCTTTGTACATCCACATAATAATATTATAACAATATCACAATTTTAGTATTTATTCAATATTTTTTGTAAAAATCTTCTTAATAGGTATAAAAAAAAATTACGAAATTTTTTTAGCACCCCCCTGGATTTTATCCTGGCTCCGCCACTGTGTGGATATCCAACTCCAAAAAAATAGCAATAACAACATAACTTGGTTGCCGAATTTTTGGGCTGTGAGAACAGCAAAGACAGCAAGCAAAACCATGGTTACTGAATTTATAGGTTGTGAGGACAGCATAACCATGGAAGCTGATTTTTTGGGTTTGTTTTGATACTTGGTTGCTGATTTTTGGGGTTGTGAGGACAACAATAACAGCAAGGACAACAAGCAAAACCATGGTTGCTGATTTTTTGGGTGTGAGGACAGCATAACCATGACAGCATACAACAAGGACAACAATAACAACAAGGACATATATAGATCATACGAAAAATTAGCTTCTAAATACAACCATGGTTATGAATTCAGCTTCAAAGTATTAACTTAATACATACTAGAATCGACTTTTGGGCATACAAGCCTAAGCTAAAGTTGTCTTGGACACCAATACAAGGACAACAATTTGTTCCAAAAAATGCATTACAAGTTTTGGCGACGCTATACTCGGATGCCTTGTTCCCTAATTTCTCTTGTCGTTGGTCCACCCTTACAAGTCTTCTATTATGCCCGAACGCTTTGCATCTTCCACAAGCCACGATGCGAGACCTCTTTCACGGCTCTTGTTGACCTTCTTGCCTCCTCCGAGTTCTTGGAGGTCTTCCAACTCCTCTTATCATTTCATGTTTGGTGGACTGATTTTAGGAAGATCAAATGTAGGTCACTCTTCCTCATCCATAACCGCCTTGTAATTAATCGAATAATGAAAACCAAATTAATTAGAATCTGAACAATGAAACCACAACCTGAATGCAGTGGACACACCAGCAGATTTTGGTACTAAGTTTTTAAACCTCAATTTTCATCGAAAAATGCTCCATGAATTCCAGCTGCTGAATTTTAGAGAATGTCAAAATGAGAGGGGAAATCAGTTCAAACTTTGAAAGTTGAAGAACTATGGAGTTTTCAGCAGTGTCAAAATTTTACAGAATGTCAAAATTCCAGCTTCTGAATTTTATAATCTGAATTCCATCTTTTGAATTTTACAGAATGTCAAAATGAGAGGGGAAATCAGTTCAAACTTTGAAAGTTCAAGAACATTCATTTTCAGCAGTATCAATTATGAGATTTGAGCAATACAACAACTGATGATAGTACATTAATACATGACAATACATAATACATGCTTCCATATTATGAGATTCAATTTGAGCAATACAACAAACCCTAAACTGAAGATAGAAATTGTCCGTTTTGCTCATTTAAATCTCAGAAAACCAATATTTAACTTGTATAAATCCCCAAAACTCATAGGCCTTAAATCCCCAAACCCTACATCTCATAACTAAAAAAGGGAGTCGAAATCAAATATAATTCACAAAATTAGATACCTTTTCATCCAAAAAACCAACAAACAAACCCCAATTCAAAGATTCTCACATGATAATCCACCAAATATTCCAAATCAAAAAACATAAATCCTCAAATTGTATATCGTTAAGTCGAAATTAAGAGAAGACACTTACCTCAAGAGCAACTATTGGCATCGACCGCTTCCTCTTTACTAGTGTTTAACAATCTCAGGCAATGGCTTTGGCTCCAAGCTCCATGAGTCCACTCTTGCTCTCCCAGGGTTGATAAAGTTCCTCGCATCGCGTTACTGTAACCAACGGGTTGAGCTTCTTTCTTCTTTTTTTTTTTTTTGAACAGGAAATAATTCGGAGTCCAGGGCTTTAACTGAAGCCTGGAGCAACGAGAGGCCGAAAAGGGCAGACGGGCTAATCGTCATGATACAACCAAAAAAGCAAAAACAAAAAACCCGGAAACAAAAGATCTCAGCATGATGACCAGAAGAGAGGCAGTCGAAGGACACCGAGTAGAAGCAGCGAATGCCGAGAACATGGGAAAGTCGATGGACTGACATGGCGACTCGATGCCGGGGAGACAGATGCAGAAACCCATCGGGAGAAGGCGTCACCTGGGGAAGTGCGGATCAACGACGTTCCCCCCCCCCCCCTACCTAGATGAGAGATCTTCGAGAATCACGAACACTGCCACGGCCAAATCGAACAGCAGGGCGCCCGAGACTGCACATCATCCGGAACCAAACGAACCCACACCCAATGAACGACTCCACTCAACCGGGCCAAAAAAACCAAGATCAAAAGAAACGGATTAAAGGGTAAAGCGATTCAGTCAGTCAGATATTTATATTTATATTTATATTTATATATATAATATATAAATACAAATACAAATACAAAAAAACATATATAAATATAAAAGTGTAGTCGAGTTAAAGGATCAACCAAGGAAAGGGCCCAAGAAACGAGAGCCGAGCTGGGCTACAAGTCTTGAATCAATTTGATAAAAGAGTTCCAAACGAGGTGCACAGATCGATATTGGTAGAAGAGGGTTGGTTTAAACAAGTCCACAATGAATATCTTGTCATGTTTTATTTTTATTATTTTTATCCTTAACCAAAACGTGGCGTGCAAGGGCTAAAGAAAGTCGTGCACGCCAAGGACTGGAAAGAAGCAGAGGGGTTCATCCCAAAACGCCAAACGCCAGCGGCGGAAGAAGGCGCCGGCCGAGCCAAAACCGCAGGGAACCAGGGGATGGCCTGGATTTTGGTGGACGAGCTATGAGGGGGTGGATGGCTTGGAGGCGGAGTCAAGCGGCAGGAACCCAGGGGATTGAAACCCTAGCCGCCGGACTCCGAGGGGAAGGAGGTGGCCGGAGATGCTGAAGGCGGAAGGAGGTGAGCGGAAGAAGGGAGATGGAGCCGGGGCGAGGCCATGGGCCATCACCCGAAGCCGATCAACCAGATCCGAAGCCTCCAAGGGTCAATCGGTGGAGCCAAAAGGTAAGGTGGTGGGGATACTCGTGACGGTGGTGGCTCCGACGAAGAGGCCGCGGAGGGCGGCGTATCCGAGCCCAAAGTCGGAGCAACAAAAAAGGCAAGTCTTTTTGAGTTTTATCTAGATCTGGTGAAGAAGAGGGGGAACAGAGAGTCGGTCGCCTGACATCAAGCCCGGAGAAGAGCGAGACGGGTTCGGCGAAGGATTCATTGTGCACACAGGTGGAGGAGGCTTCGAAAACGAGATCAAAGCCAAAGTTTGGGGTTGAGATCGAAGGCACCAGACATCAAGCCTGGTGCGACAGATCCGGACGGGGAAGGGTGGCGGCGACAGGGGCCGAAGGTGGTGACGACAGTGGTTAATCTTGGTGAAGAAGGTGATGATGGTGTGGTCCTTGATGATTAAATTGATGGTGATTTAGATACTCAGTTGCTCAAAACAACCCAGGTAAGGGAGATGAGCAAGGACCCGGAACTAACCAGATCCAACAACCGATGAGTGACGAGAGTATGTTTATTGTTGTTGTCATTTGTCGAAATCAACAAATTAGAGAGGTTATCTCTATTAAAGGTTGAGATTGTTGTTACTGTGTACAAATTAGAGAGGTTATCTCTATTAAAGGTCAAGATTGTTGTTGAATACAAGGGAGGGGTTGAGATACAAATCTCGATTGTTCCCCATCTTGTATTTGAGATTGTTGTTGTTGAATACAAGGGAGGGGTTGAGATTCAATCTCGGTTGTTCCACATCTTGTATTTGTTGTTGTTGTTAGAAACCGTAGGTGACGAGCTGGTGGTCGGATGATAGTCGGTGGTGGTGTAACTGGTGTTTGTGGTTAATGGTTTGGGGTTTTGGTTTTCTAGAGAGTGAAGCTCTCTCTCTAGAAAATTTCTGATTGGGTTGAGCTTCTTTCTTTCTTTCTTATTTTGCCTTGACAATTTAACGGAGTTATAACCTTTTTTTTTAACCCATTAAACGGATGGGTATATGGCGAAATTTTACAAAACCTGAGGGGTATTTGGCGAAAATTCCCAAACTTTTGTATACCTCGCGAATTAAGCTGTACCACAGGGGCACCACGCGAAAATTCCATTTTTTTTTATCTATTGATAATATGAGTTTAAGCAATTAAATTAAAGTCTTTTTCATTTTTAAAAAAATAATTACATTTTAACCCGAGAATTAAAAAAAACTAACTCACGCCCCACCAATAGTAATGCAAGTTGAAAACATTAAACCACAACTGAAAAATCAATCGATACAAAGGGATCGGGTGAATACAGAGGCACGAAGAGGAGAGGAAGAGAGTTGGAGAGGAGAACAAAGGGACTTAAAAGCGGTAATGGTGAAGAGAACTAGGGTTAGAAGAGTCACTATTAGAAGAGATCTTCATAGGGTAAAGATAGAAAGATCCTTAATTGTTATAATCGCGGTTGTGAAATAGGTGCTATGACGGTGGCTGACCAATAATGGATTTTTCTTATTAGCAGAAATGACAAGTTAAAATGATAACTTTTAAATACCTAATCTAATATCAATTCTTACCTTCTATTTTGTTTGGTGGTAAATAGCTATGCAGGTGATGCTGTGATTGACAAGTTAAGACCAAGTGCAGCAGTTGACCCAAACTCGTTGTTTAAATGGAATGGGGATATTCTCAAGTATAAACGCATAGTGGTAATTGGGGATAAGAAGGAGTTGAAGATTCAGATCTCCAAAGCTTTTCATACAGAAGCTACAGGCGGTCATTCGGGACTGCGAGCCACCTATCAAAAACTATTAGAAATTGGTCATCTTGCAGGACAAAACTCTCGGGAGTTTTTATAAACCCCTGAGATATGACTCTCGCAAGAGGATTTTTATAAAAACTCCTGATAAAAGCGTGTTTCTATTTTTTTTTTAAAAAATTGACTATATTCTCTCGGGATTTAAATAATAACTCCTGATAAACACCAAACTATGTCGGGAGGGTTTTAGTAAAAGGCCCGAAATATACTACGTATCTCTACATATAAAAAATGGAACTTTGCTTATATAAAAACGTGTTCGCTATATACACCCCAAATCATGCACGTCTTTATGGTTAAAAGGGGTTAATTAATTAGATACACCGCAAATCTAAAAGTAAAAAATGCACGTCTTTAACGACGTGCAACTTGCACGTCGTTAAAGACGTGCATTTTTTACTTTTAGATTTGCGGTGTATCTATCAACACCCTATAAAAAATGGGACTTTGCTTAGGAACAGTAACGTTTCTTTTCCAAGTTTACCCTCTTATTTTAATGTATTTACTAGCCCAATTCAACCTAAGGTTAGCCCGGCTGCAAGAAACGGCCCAGATTTAAGCCCATATGCCTTTGTCATCTTGTTTGTTTCATTCTCCTCTTACGTTTAAGGCAGTCCCACTATCTCCATGATCCTCTCCTTATATTACCCTCCTAATATTTACCTAATAAGATAATCTGGACCGTCCAAATTACTCTACGGTGAGGATTATATCCCACCCAATTATCTTTTGCCCAACATCAGAGAAAGAGAAACGGAAAGAAACGGAAAAAATTGCCTCCTCCCGTCGTCGACCTTAATCTCAATCTCACCCGCCACCACTGACGCTGTCTGCTGGCAGTCCCCCTCTGGATCTGTGTTACCACACTTCTTCGTCACATCATTTGTCCTCATCAATTTGTCTTCCTTGGTGCTCCCATCAACGAAGGATGACAAATCGGTCGATGAATTATCGGCTAAAGGATGTCTTATTGACGACATTCAACGCCAACATTTCGGAAAGCTCCAATACGGGTATGCGGTGCTCCTCTCTCATCCTTGTCAGATTCAGAGTCGAATTCCAATTCCATCGCCTGCCGTAAACAATTTCTTCTTTTATTTTTGTTTTTCCGATGTGAACATTATAGGAGAAAGTGCGAAATTCGAGTTCCTGTTGCAATCAGGTTTTCGCCTGCCGCCACTGTCACAACGAGGCCACAATTTCCTCTCCATCACCTGTCGCAAACAGTATGATTTTTAGCTGTCTTGAGTTTGTAGGTTTTTTCTGGATTTCCTCATATGATTTTCTTGAACTGTGTTGATTGAGCAATTCTAAAGAGCGTCACGAGCTTGTTCGCCATTGGAGGCCGAAGAAGCCCTCGAGAGGGAAGTTGTCGTTGCCGATGCCGAAGCCACCGCCAATCAGCCATGGATGGAGCTTTAGAGAGGGAAAGCAGTGGCCTTGAGAGGGATTTTGTGTTGAAATATGGATTATAAATTTATAATTGGGTCGTGTTCACAAAAATTCGAATTTTTTTTCAAAATATTCATGAAAACATAAATATTTATAATAATATTCACGAGTTGAAATTATTTACAAAAATATTCATTTTTTGCATGTTACACAGAGAAATGCGTTCTCAGACCGCGTTTCATTCAGAGGCCATAAAATTTGAAACGAGAATAATTTCAGGAAAAAATAAGTTAAAGAAACGCGGTTTTAAACCGCGTTTTATAACAAATTTTGAATAAAACGCGGTTTCAACCCGCGTTTATATCGTATTATATTTTAAAATGTAAAAAATTAAAAAAAAAAAGATAAAGTCTGTAAAACGCGGAACGAATCCGCGTTTTACCCTTCTTCCTCCCCAAATCCAGAGGCATAGGCGGCAGGCGCACATCCCGTCCATCGCCGACCACCACTGCTCGCACGCCCGCCGGCCCGACCGCCACCATTCCACCACCGCCTCTCCCTCGCTGCCACACACCGGATTCGTCATCGCCGTCGAAGATAGACAGAGAAAATCAGAATGTCGAAGGAGATGATGGATGCGACGGTGGCTGGCGGAGGCGGTGAAGGCGCCATATTCTTCACCAATTCGACAATTGATCCCATGGTGCACCGTATAGCAGCGGCAATTCAACCGACAAGCGAAGAGGCGGTGTCGACCACCGGGAGACACCGCCGCAGTATCGCCCTTTGTCCAGCTCCCACTCTTGCATACTCGAATTCGGCGGCGATTTGGAGAATAGCTCAACGGAGGTGGTGGAATGGTGGTGGCCGGTGGTGGGCGAGCGAGCGGGCGTGCAGCGCAGGGTGGACGGTGCTGGTCGGCGGTGGATGGGATGTGCGCCTGTGCCTCTCAATTTGCGGAGGAAGAAGGTTTACACTACGCCAGATTCACTCTCGCTCGACGGACCTAAAAAGGTTCGTCGCCTGAATCACGTTCGGGTGACCAACTTACTAAGGCCCGTCGCCTGAACGTTGGGAGGCCCAAACCGCCTCCAACCCATGTTCAGCCGACCAGAAAACCTCAATGTTCGTCGGCTGAACTGTACTCAGGCGACGGAACAAATCCAGGCGACGAACGTTGCTCAAGATCGGTCGCCCAAACAGGTATCCGAATGACGGCTGTCAGAATGGGCCTTTGTCGCGACGGAAATTCCAGTGGTTCGTCGCTTGAGCGTTGTTCGGGCCTTTGCAGCGACGGAAGTTCTAGTGGTCCGTCGCCTGAACGTTGGACTTTTTCAAAAGTAGAGTAATAAAGTCCGGTTGGTGGTGGTTATTAAATACTGTTCATTCAGGAGACGAACTTTTAAATATATTCGTCGCCTGAAAAGTGGGGTAGTTGACCCCATATTTATTACTATTCACTCAGGAGACGGATGTGTATATATGTCCGTCGCCTGAATGTGTTTTCCGTAACAACCAAATAAATCGGTTGTACTGTACAATAATTACCCTCTCACCTTCATCCTTTCTCCCAAAATAACCCTAGAGGGCTCGAAAATTCTTCCCCCATTTCACACCTCCATTGAAGGTATGTATAAATTTTAAATTTTTTTGTTTTTTTTGTTGAATATATGCATATACATTGTTTGTTTGGATATTTGATGATGAGCTTGTCTTTTTTAATTGAGTTTGGATGGTAAAAAAGTTGTTTCAATGGAGTTTATGAGGAGAAAGAGTTGTGTATGTATATATGGAGTTGAAATTGAGGTTAAATGGAGGTTAAATTGAGTTTGTGTTATGAATTGATGATGAGAATGGAATTGAGGTTAAATGGAGGTTAAATTGAGTTTGTGTTATGAATTGATGATGAGAATGGAATTGAGGTTAAATGGAGGTTAAATTGAGTTTGTGTTATGAATTGATGATGAGAATGGAATTGAGTTGAAATTGTGTATGTATATATGGTGTAGAATTACATAGATGATGAGAATGGAATTGAGTTGAAATTGTGTATGTATATATTGTGTATGATTGGAAATTGATTTTAATTTGAGTTTGAGGTATGAATGGATTGTGTATGTGAATGGATTGTTTATGTTCAATTTTATTTTAGAATGTGGTGTAGAATGACATAGATGATGAGAATGGATTGTTTATGTGCAATTTCATTTTAGAATGTGATGAATTCATATGAATGGATTGATAATGATAGGACGATAATGGGCGACAAAAGTTGGATGCTACTCCCTCACGCTCACGGGGAGTATCAAAATGGAATATTTCTCTTTATGCAGAATCTTAGAGATAATGCGAATGGAATGACTCATTTCCTATGTCCGTGTCGGAGATGCCGCAACAATGAATGGCACCCAATAGATGAAATACACAGTCATTTGGCCCACATGGGAATGTGGCCTAGTTATACTGTTTGGGACAAGCATGGCGAAGCCCCAGTTGATAGGACAAATGAGCAACGACGAACGCAGATCCTGGAGGAAGGGGCATCTTCCTCCGTTGATGGTCCGGCTATGAACATTCTGCACGATGCTTTTCCGTTTCATGCCGGATATGAGGCGCACTCTGTCCCCGACGATCCTCCGTTCCAATATGTTGTTGATGATGATTACGAGAAATATAATAGGCTTGTAGAGGCAGCAAACATGCCATTGTGTGAGAACAGCGATATGACTGTTCTGGATGCCTGTCTGGATGCAATGCAGATGAAGTCAGAGTTTGGTTGGACAGATAGGAGCATGGACGCCATGTGTGCACACATTGCTCGCATGTTGCCGAAAGGACATAAACATCCTACGGATGGAGCGAAGATGAAGAGTGTGATTAGGGACCTTGCATTTGGGTACGAGCTGATCGACGCTTGTGAGTATAACTGTGTGCTATTTCGCAAACAATATGCAAATCTCGAAGCGTGCCCCAAGTGCAACACACCTAGGTGGTGTACTAGGGAGGGTACGAGAGGCAAGGTTCCCAGGAAGGTTCTCCGGCACTTTCCCTTAACCCCTAGACTGAAGAGATTGTTCATGGAGCCGAACATTGCAAAGGCTATGCGATGGCATGGTGAGCGGGTGAGAGATGCAGAATGGTTGAAACACCCATCAGATGGTGAGGCATGGAAAGATTTCAACAAAACCTACCCGCATTTCTCTGAAGACGTGAGGAATGTGAGACTTGCACTTGCAACCGATGGATTCAATCCATTTGGGAATCAGTCAACCCTCCATAGCAAATGGCCTGTCATAGTGATGCCATACAACTTGCCTCCGTCATTGTGCATGAAGAAGGAATTCAACATGTTAGCGTTGTTGATTCCGGGACCAAAGTCTCCAGGAAAGTGTCTTAGTGTGTTCATGCAGCCGTTGATCGATGAGCTTCGCCACTTATGGGGGACTGGAGTATATACTGTTGATCGATACTCAAGGTCCACTTTCACGATGAAAGCAGCAGTGCTGTGGACTATAAGCGACTTTCCTGGCTTGGGGATGTTGGCTGGAGCTGCGACGAAGGGGTATAAAGCCTGCCCTATTTGCTTGGACGGTACTTCTGCAACGCATGAACAAGGGAGAATGGTTTACGATGGGCACCGTAGATGGCTTCCACTAAACCACCCGTGGCGAACCGATGGTATGGCATTCAATGGAAGCGAAGAACACAGAACACGCCCTTATGCTTGGAACGGGGAGCAAATTCTTTCACAGATCGATAGGTACGAGAACTACCTCTCTTTTCACTCTCTTTTCCCTTTTCATACGTTTGTCCGATGTCTTTCTCATTATGTTTCCATCTTTCTCAACAGGATCAACTTCCCCGTCCTCAGCTCGCACCCTGCTTTCAAGGCCCCATACAGTGTGACTAACAGAATGTGTTGGACCAACAAGTCCGAGTTATGGAGATTGCCTTACTGGCGTCACATTAGAGTCAGACATGCACTCGATGTTATGCACATCGAGAAGAACGTCTTCGACAACATCATCGGCACTACTCTTAACATCGAAGGGAAGACAAAGGATGGTCCCAAAGCTCGAGCCGCATTGCAGCAGAGAGGGGTGCGGAGAAGCCAGGCACAGAAGAGAGATGGAACACTCCCTCATGCGCCATTCCTGGTGAAACGGGAGGACATACCAGATATATTCGAATGGTTCGGTGCAGTGAAGTACCCCCATGGGTACGCTGGATCTTTGCACAACAAGGTCAAAATTGCAGAGAGAAAGTTCCACGGCCTAAAGACCCATGACATTCATGTTATGTTTCAGCGTCTTCTTCCCATTGTCGTCCGTGCATACCTGCCGTTGGGTGTTGCCAAGACTTTGGTTGCACTAGCGAAATGGTTTCAGAAATTGTGTGCTAGGGAGGTCAGGAAGGAGGATGTTCGCCAGATGGAGGATGAGATAGTTCAGATTCTTTGCAGACTGGAGATGATTTATCCCCCACACTTTTTCACAATCATGGTACACCTTCTAGTTCACCTACCGCAACAAGTGTTAGAAACTGGACCAGTACATTACACCTGGATGTACCCAATAGAAAGGTATGCTACTTATAGGTTAAATTCATCTCACAATTTCACGTCCATCTTACCCCTCCAAAACTTCTTCCTTTGTTTTATAGGCAACTTGGCAAATATAAGGCTCAAGTGAAGAACTACTGTTACCCGGAGGGAAGTATTTCAGAGCGTTACGTTTTAAACGAGGCAACAACATACTGCAACTTGTATCTCGGGGGTCGAGATGAGAGCCGTGCAGGTACGAATGCTATGGAGGAGTTGAGCTATGATATTTCTGTCGTTTCAAGCCTCGTGCGTCCTCACGGTGAAATCATGAGAGAAAGGTTAGGAGAACCTATGATTGCAGAGGCTCACTGGTAGGTTTTAACCAACTGCAAGGAAGTTGAGTTCTACTTGACATCGCATGAGAACCTGTATAATGAGGCTTACCCGGAGTATGAAGAATGGGACCGTAGAAAAGATTTTCTCAGTTATTTCTACCCATGGGTAAGAACGAACGTGATGTTTCATTGAACAAATTGCATGTTTGTTTTCCCAAAACAGAACTCTAACATGTTATGTTGTATAGGTTTCTAAGTTGCACAGAGATGGAGACAACTACCTAAAACCGGAGGTTCTGAACTTGGCAAAAGGGCCACTACAATGCAAACTGTATTGGGCTTGCTCTGTCAATGAGGTGAAGTTTGTGGCATGGGACAAAGACAAAGATTTGAGAACACAAAATTCAGGGGTGATGGTGGAAACTTCGGATGCTAAGTACTATGGGGTGCTTGAACAAGTGGTAGAGCTGATATACGCTACTTGTATGCCAGTTGTGTTGTTTAAATGCAAGTGGTTTGACACCGACCCTGAAAATAGTGGAAGCACCAAGGTAGATATGGGTTTGCTCTCTGTGGACACAAACAGCAGTTGGTATGAGGATTCCCCGTTTTGTCTTGCACGCTCGGCGAGGCAAGTGTTTTACGTGGATGATCCAAAGGCGGGTGATGCTTGGAAAGTAGTTAATGTGATGTCCCATAGGAACGTGTATGATCCTCAAACTCTAGCAACTCGCGGAGATGATCTTACCAATGAGGTGGAAGAAGCTTATCAGGAGATTGGCCCGGTGATCTATTTCGAAAATTTGAACCTCGCCATTGATCTTGAAATGGAGGAAGAAGAAGAAGAAGACGATGATGATGAAGATGAAGATGAAGATGAACATGATGAAGATGAAGATGAAGACGGCGATGAAGATGAAGATGAACAAGAGGATGACGAAGAGGAAAATGACGATGACGAAGGTTGATAATGTCTTCGGATTCCATAAATCATATATTGTAATCGTTGTTTTTGTGAGACATGGCGGTTATTTTCGTATGTGTATGACATGGTTGGTATCATGGCTTCTAAGACTATTTTTTTTGGTGCAATTTGTCATTAAGTTATGGTAAACAGGGCAATAACACATGCCAAGTGCTCTTTTTAAAAAAATCTGTATTTTTTCAGGCGACAGAACAATTAAATTTCCGTCGCCTGAGAGTATTCAGCAGACGAACTTATAGAAAGTACGTCTCCCCAATGGAAAAGTGAATTTCACACCATTTTGGCTCGAATAAAATTTCATTTCCCACCTTTATTTTCACCAAAATTTGAAATGGTTAGTCGACGGAATTTTTTATGTTTCGTCGCCTGAATTGATTCAGGAGACGAACTTATTACTAGTACGTCTCCCCAATGGAGAAGTGAATTTTTGCCCCATTTTGCTCGAATAAAATTTCATTTCCCACCATTATTTTCACCAAAATTTGAATTTCCGCCAAATGGTCAGTCGACGGACTCTTTTATTTTTCGTCGCCTGAAATGATTCAGGAGACGAACTTAGTATTAGTATGTCTCCCCAATGCAAAAGTGAATTTCCCCCCTATATTTTCACGAAAATTTGAATTTCCGCCAAATTTTCAGGCAACAATATTTTTTAATATGTCCGTCGCCTGAACATGTAAGATTTTACAAACTCGGACTCCTCCCCTAACCCTAGCCCCAAATCAGTTTCACTATCTCTCTCTCTCTCTCTGTCTCTCCTCCGCCTCCTCCCTCTCCAACTTGCCTCTTTCCCTCCTCCGCCTCTCCTCCGCCGCTCCTCTCGTCCCTCCTCCACCTCTCCTCCGCCTCTCCTCCGCCGCTCCTCTCGTCCCTCCTCCACCTCTCCTCCGACCTCTCCTCCAACATGCCTCCTAAAAGCCGCCCTGTGAAGGGGAAAAAGAAACAAACTTCCTCCACTCCGGCCCCGATTCCTCCGCCATTGATCTTGCAAACCACCTCGCCATCGAACTCAGCCGCTTCAGCGCCTCCGGCTCCCTCTCCAAACCCGGGCCCGGCTCCCACTCCCACTCCCTCTCCAAATCCGGCCCCGACTCCCACTCCCACTTCCTCTCCAAACCCGGCCCCGACTCCCACTCCCACTCCCACTCCCTCTCCAAACCCGGCCCCGACTCCTCCTCCTGCCTCAGGGACTCCTACTCCCTCTCCCACTCCCTCTTCAACAACCCCGGTGCCACCTCCTCTCCTATCTCTCACCAATGGCAACCCTGCGCCATCCACAGCCATTGTCGGCGCCAACCCAGTAGCTACGTCATCAGGCGAGGCCCCTCGCTCCATCCGATGTCGTGGTTAGCATCTCTCTCTCTCCCTCTGTCAGATTCTAGGGTTTCAATTTTTATACTGATTTAGGATTTAGGGTTTCAATCTCATAGGATTTAGGATTTAGGGTTTCAATTTGTATAAGGATTTAGGGTTTTAATCTGATTTAGGATTTAGAGTTTCAATCTCATAGGATTTAGGATTTAGGGTTTCAATTTGTATAAGGATTTAGGGTTTTAATCTGATTTAGGATTTAGGGTTTCAATCTGATTTAGGATTTAGGGTTTCAATTTGTATAAGGATTTAGGGTTTCAATCTGATTTAGGATTTAGGGTTTCAATTTGATTTGTGTGAAATTCAACAGGAAGTATGTTCAATGTCTTTTTGTTTTAATCTGCAGTGATTCATTTTTTTTTTCCTTTGGCTTGATATTTGTGGAAGTATGTTCAATGTCTATATGTTCAATGTCTATATGTTCAATGTCTTTTTGCTTGATATTTGTGTGACATTGAACAGGAAGTATGTTCAATGTCTATATGTTCAATGTCTTTTTGCTTTCTAAATGTTACTTCCTAAATGTTACTAAATGTTACTTCCTAAATGTTGCTTGCTTTGTAAATGTTACTTATGTTGAATATACACACAAGCATTCTGTTACTCCTTCCCCAACAATCTGTTACATTATCTAACCTTCACCATAGCCATATCACTACATGTTGCTTCTTTTTTTTTGTTGCTTATTAATGTTACTTATGTTGATGATGATTGTGTTTTTTTTTTGTTGCTTATTAATGTTACTTATTGCAACTGTTATCTGATATGTTCTAATGATTTTTAGGTAAATATCGAACCATCAAGAGTCACAAAACAGCACTCCTCAAGGCCGCAGCAGGGAAGAAGCTGAAGATTGAGTGGTCCTGCTTCCACAAGGGGCCTGGCCTCAAGCAACTGCATGACACCTTTGTCCGAGACATTGGGTGTGCTATCAGGGACAAAGTGCCGATGCTTGCATCAACATGGAGCAAACTAACAGATGAGCAACGGTCCCCCGTAAGAGATTACTTGGAGGTAGTTTATTTTTTTTTATTATCTTTTATTTAAGTACTTATTACTTATATCTTTATAGTGTGATCTGTGTTTGCTTTCTTGATTGGGTGTGCTTATTTTTGCTTCACATCTATGTCTACATGGTTGGTATTATTACTTATGTTTCTTTATAGTTGCTTTTTCCTTCACAAAATGCTTATCTGATGCTTATTTTTGCTTCACATGTATTTCTTTATAGTTTCTATGTATAGTTTCTTTATAGTTTCTGATGCTTATCACATGCTTTCTGTGTATTTCTTTATAGTTTCTGTGTATAGTTTCTTTATAGTTTCTGATGCTTATTTTTGCCTAAAAATCATAAGAACATCTATGTCTTTATAGTTTCTTATTACTTATGTTTCTTTATAGTTGCTTTTTCCTTCACAAAATGCTTATCTGATTCTTATTTTTGCTTCACATGTATTTCTTTATAGTTTCTTAATAGTTTCTATGTATAGTTTCTTTATAGTTTCTGATGCTTATCACATGCTTTCTGTGTATTTCTTAATAGTTTCTGTGTATAGTTTCTTTATAGTTTCTGATGCTTATTTTTGCCTAAAAATCATAAGAACATCTATGTCTTTATAGTTTCTTATTACTTATGTTTCTTTATAGTTGCTTTTTCCTTCACAAAATGCTTATCTGATGCTTATTTTTGCTTCACATGTATTTCTTTATAGTTTCTTTATAGTTTCTGTGTATAGTTTCTTTATAGTTTCTGATGCTTATCACATGCTTTCTGTGTATTTCTTTATAGTTTATGTGTATAGTTTCTTTATAGTTTCTGATGCTTATTTTTGCCTAAAAATCATAAGAACATCTATGTCTTTATAGTTTCTTATTACTTATGTTTCTTTATAGTTTCTTATTACTTATGCTTTCTTGATTTGTGCTTCACATCTATTTTTTCCTTCACAAAATGCTTATCTGATGCTTATTTTTGCTTCACATCTATTTCTTTATAGTTTCTTATTACTTATGTTTCTGTATAGTTGCTTTTTCCTTCACAAAATACTTATCTGATGCTTATTTTTGCTTCACATGTATTTCTTTATAGTTTCTTATTACTTATGTTTCTTTATAGTTGCTTTTCATCTATTTGCTATGAATTTTTTTATAGTTGCTTTATAATTATGCTTCACATCTTTATAGTTTCTGTGTATAGTTTCTGTGTATCCTAAAGCAACTATAGTGTGATCTGTGTATAGTCTCTGTATAGTGTGATCTGGGTATAGTGTGATCTCTGTATAGTGTGATCTGTGTTTACCTATGTTTCTTTATAATTATGCTTCACATTTATTACTTATGTTTCTTTATAGTTTCTTATGTTTCTTTGGTTTTGTGCTTCACATCTATTATGTTGCTTATTACTTATAGTTTCTTTATAGTTTCTTCACATCTATTATGTTGCTTATTACTTATGTTTCTTTATAGTTTCTTATTACTTATGCTTTCTTGATTTGTGCTTCACATCTATTTTTTTTTCTTGCTTAACTGTTGCTTTTTTTTTTTGTTTCCTTGCTTGGTTGTGCTTATCTACTTTTGCTTATCTCCTATACTTATGTCTTTTTTTCTGATATGGATGTGTAGATGTACTATGAGATTGACCCTGCAGTTGACTCATACGTGGAGAAGAAGAGCGGAAAAGCATATGGGGCCTGGAAGTATGACTGTCATCAACACTTCCTGGAGTGGGGGGGCGAGGACATACCACTTGAGTTTGTCGCTCGCCCTGAGCAGTGGCGGTTCTTGGTGAGTGACTTCACAGACGAAGCGAGAATGGTAATTTCTCATTAATTCCCTAACTTGTTTTTTTATTCTCCGTTTATCTTATTGTTTATCACTTGTGATTTCTGATTGACTATCTTTTTACAGGCCCTGTGTGAGCGAAACAAGCAAAACAGGACCAAGAACCCGAACCCCCTTAATCATCACAATGGGTCCAAGCCCCTGAGCTTCCGAGCAGAAGAGCTCATCGTTAAGGAAAAACATCGGGCGGCATGGCTTAAGACAACCATAGAAGCCTACGAGGGGTGTCCGGATGCGCAAGATGGACTGGTATGACCTTTTTTTTTTCTGTCATTTTTCCTTAGTACTTAGGTTTTACTTAGGTTTTAACTGTTGCTTGACTGTTGCCTATCTTCTGTCATGTGTGGTTGTTGCCTATCTTCTTTTTATGTTGCTTAAAAAATACATCTACACATCCATATCTACTATTGCCTATCTTCTGTCGAGCGAGACATGACTGTTGCCTATCTTCTGTTGCCTATCTTCTTTTTATGTTGCTTAAAACCACACATGACTGTTGCCTATCTTCTGTTGCCTCTCATCTTCCTCCGTTTCTGTCATTTTTGTTTGCTTGCTTGGCTGTTGCCTATCTTCACATCTATTATGTTGCTTAAAAAATACTTATCTATTGTTGCTTTTCATCTATTTGCTATGAATTTTTTTTTCTTGCTTATCTACTATGAGATTTGTTTGCTTGCTTGACTGATGCTTATTTTTGCTTGCTTATCTACTATTAGATTTTTTTAGTTTGCTTGCTTGGCTGTTTCCTAAGTACTTAGGTTTTACTTATATATTATTGCATTTCTTATAAATCCTGTTCAAAAATGCATTTCTTTCTGTGTTTTACTTGTTTTACTTATATATATTCCTTTTACTTATATATTCCTTTTACTGGTTTCAAATCAATATATGCATTCCTTTCTGTGTTTTACTTATATATATATTCATTTTACTTAAAAATTTCTGTGTTTGTAGGCCAAATTGAAACGTCGTCTTGATGAAGTCTGCACTGTTGGAGAAGGAGGAGAAGACCCAAGCCAAATACCACCCCTCTCTGTCGAAGAACAAACACAGATCATCTTGGATTGCTTTGAGGAAAGAAAAGGAACAGAAGTTCGAGGTATAGTTCAATCCCACTTATTTTATTATTGTTTTACAATTTTCAGAAGTTCATAAAAATATTTTACTTGTTATAATTCATATCAAGATTTTACTTATGTTTGAATTTCTGATTTTACAATTTCCATTACAAGATTTTACTTACGTTTTCAATCTTGTTTTCATAACAAGATTTTATTTATGTGTTCAATCCTTACTTACAATTTCCATTACTGATTTTACTTACAATTTCAATCTTGTTATAATTCATATCAAGATTTCAGTCTTGTTTTCATAACAAGATTTTATTTATGACTTTCTTATTCTCCAGCTGCTCATTTTTACTTACAATCAGAAATTACTGATTTCACTTATAGTTCATAACAATATTTTACTTATGTTTTCAATCTTTTTCTACTTACAGCTCTTATTATGTGTTCAATCCCACTGATTTTACTTATTATGTTTTCAATCTTTTTTTAAAAGGAATGGGTGCAGCTGGAGAGCGGCCTGCAAAGAAAAGAGGGGGTCCATGGGCAGCAAGGGCTGCAGAGAGGGACAAGGAGCTGGAGGAGGCGAAGGCTGAAATTGAAAGGCTGCGTGAGAAAACCACCCTAACCGAGACCAAGAATGAGCAGCTGGAGGAGCGTATGGCCAGCATCGAGAGGCTCATGATGGGCATGCTAAGTGGTCAGGCCAACTCACAACCATCCGTCACCTCCGTAGTGTGTCCTCAGGCTGTCCCTTCAGCCACAGTTTCTCCTCAGCCCTCCACCAACTCAGCTGGTCATCCAACGGACAGTCAGCCCTCCCCCCAGCCGAAATAGCAAGGTAAGGACGCCCTCCTCATATCCCTCTAACTAAAACTTGGCTTTGGTTTTCTGGAGAAACATTTAGAGAACTTGTGTTGGATGGAATTTGTAGTATTTGTGTATACTTTTTGTGAAGTTTTTTGTGAAGTTTTTTGTGAAGTTGCTCAAGATGGATATTTGTCACATACTTTTGGTATGTTGGACAAGGTTTAGGGTGGATTACAATGTTTATAATGTGATGGAATGAATTGCTTGTGCTTGTATGTTGTTGAGTATGTTGTTTGTGTTGTGTGTGTTGTTGTTTATAGAGTTTAGGACAGGAGCACAACATGTGATATAAGGTACATTCGAACAGGGGGCACCTGCCCTATTAAATTTTATTTTTTTAAAATCAAAACAATTCAGGCGACGAACTTATACTAAAAAAAAAAAATTAAACCTATTCAGGCGACGGAATTATATAAAATTTCGTCTCCTGAACACTCCAGCTACGGACATAACAACTGAGAATGCATCCTTAGACTACACTCAGGAGACAAAATAATTCTATTTCCGTCTCCTGAAACTATCTAGGCGACGACACATAAAGAAAAAAGTCCGTCGCCTGAATGCTTTCATAGCCTTATGGACCGCTCAGGAGACAAAATAATTCTATGTCCGTCTCCTGAAACTATCTAGGCGACGACAGAAAAAGAAAAAAGTCCGTCGCCTGAATGCTTTCATAGCCCTATGGACCGCTCAGGAGACAACATAATTCTATTGCCGTCTCCTGAAACTATCTAGGCGACGACAAATAAAGAAAAAAGTCCGTCGCCTGAATGCTTTCATAGCCCTATGGACCGACTCAGGCGACGAACTTATGACACTAAACTCGTCGCCTGAGTCTTAATGGGCGGGCCTGGATGGCCCTTGGCCTCTGACAACATCATCAGTCGACGAACACTTTTTCCGTCGCCTGAGTTAACTCCGCCGACGAACATACAGATGGTCGTCGACTGAATGGTGGAAGGATGAAAGTCACCCGACCACAACTCAGGCGACGGAAGTTCGTCGCCTGAGTCGTCAGAGGGCGAAAAACACCTTTCAGGCGATGACTTCGGTCCGTCGCCCGAAAGTCCATCTAGCGTAGTGTTAAAGTAAAACGCGGTTTTGTTCCGCATTTTACCAGCTTTTATTTTTTATTTTTTTTTATATTTTGAAATATAATACGATATAAACGTGGTTTAAAACCGCGTTTTATTCAAAATTGGTTATAAAACGCGATTTCAAACCGCGTTTCTTTAACTTATTTTTTTCTGAAATTATTTTCGTTTCAAATTTTATGTCTTTTGAATGAAACGCGGTCTCAGACCGCGTTTCTCTGTGCAACCTGCAAAAAATGAATATTTTTGTAAATAGTTTCAACTCGTGAATATTATCGTAAATATTTATTTTTTTATGAATATTTTGAAAAAAAATTCCAAAAATTCTGGGTATATCTATTGCATTGGTCTTGTCGATCGGAAGTTCGGAATGAGGTCGGTTGTGGATCTATGGTGGCACTGGTATGTAGTCAGATCTTGGTGAGGGGTAACGTGGTAGACTGAGATCTTGAATTGGTGAGGGAAAGGCAAGGATAGCGAGGGTATAATCTGGACCATTGAATCGATTGAACGGTTAAGATTGTTTAATTAGGTAAATATTATGAGAGTAATATAGGGAGAGGATCCTGATCCCCTTGCCTTCATCTCGATTCTCAAGCTAAGCAGTCAAGCACAATCAGCAATCGGTTCCGACGCTTTCCATTGGTATTTTCTTCTATTGAAAAGGCAAGTATTTCCACAGTTCCACTTCCTGTTAATCCCTAACCCTAGAATCAAATTTAGTTATTTTGAGAGTCTAGCCTTTTCCCAGTTTAGTGTTTGCGTATAAAAAGTTGGTCTGTTTTAACCTTTGATTTGAAGATTAAGGGGATAGGATTTTGTTTATTTGAAGTTAGGAATTGAAGCTCCGTTGCATTTTTGAAAAATACCTTTCATTATACCTTGTCTTTCATGTTTTATTGATGCACTCAAACTGTTTGACAAAATGCGTACAACAAGATTTCTAATTACGATTTTTCATTTGAAAAAAAAAAATAGAATCATTGGTTCTGTTGATGAGATTTAATTGGTTCCCCTACAACTTTTGCTTATGACAAAAGTATATGTGTTTAAATGTGGATTAGTGAATGTGTTAGTCGCGTGAATAGTCAGAATCATTAGTTTGCACATTCAAAACTTCTTTCAGATTCATTTTGATTGTTGTTCTTTACAAGTTATCCTGAGTTTCTACAATCGTTTTTTTTAACAAGTGAGATGTTTATTGGTGAACATGAACAATCCTAAATTTAACAAGGAGCGATACTGACTTCAGAAGTAAAGCCAGATATTACAAACAAGATAAGAATATAATCTTTTGAGAAGACAATGTGAAATTTAAACCAGACACATATGTGGAGCTCATTATTATTTTCTACTACTTTTTGTTTAATTAAGAGATTAAATCAAAACATACAAAATATTAGCTTTTATATGTTTTTGTAAAATAAATAAACTTTTTTTTGGGTTCTTTTATTTTTAAAAATACCTAAGATTTGTAATCTGCTTATTACGTACTTTGATCTTTTCGATGGCCAACTTCAAATTTGATATATTATTGGTATGGAATAGTTGAATCTGAATTGCTGCAGTATGTAATTGGAGGGAAAATTCAACGTATTACAGCTTGAATCCATTTAATCTGTTTAGGAGCTATAAGGCGTGGGAATGCAAAAGCTGGTTAGATTGTGTTTATATGAAACGCAGTCTAACCAGCTTGTCTGTTTCATAGTTTTTTTTGCTGGTAAAAAAAAATTATACATTCCAATGATTTACTGGGCTTGTTTGTTTCATAGTTTTTTTTTTTGTTTTAATCTGCTGATCTGTTTGTTCAAATGTTCTTTTGCACTTCTGATTTCGATCTAAATTCCGAATTCTGAAATTGATCAATTATGGGGAATTTGGAGTTCTCTCAATTTATTTGAATTCTGAAATTTAAGCTCTCTCAATTTGTTTGCATTATGAATTCTAAAATTTGAATTCTCAATAAATGTAGGTTTGTTTGTTTCGTATTTTTTTTCCAATCTCTTTGTTTGTTTAAATTATGAATTCTCAATCTGTCTGTTTGACAAGTGTAATATATGCTGGTGAATTCTCAATCTGTTTGTCAATTGAATTATCTGTCAAATTTTATTCAGCAGTTTTGTTTGTCAATTGAAGATGCTATCAAATGCACATTTGTATCAGCAACTACATTTCTATGAATTGTAATTTACAGTGTCTAATTTTTATGTTTAAGCCACTCTTTTTTAGCCTGCATTGTAATTTGCAACGTAGAAAGTGAATTTAGATTGTAAATTCAAATTGGCAATACTGAATTTTGTAATGGTTTTCAAGAAAATTGACTTGATTTTAGGTGCAATTGCAAAGCTGAAACCCAAGAGCACAACTAAGCCCTTGCTATTGAATGCGGTTAGAGGTGTGAATGTTGATTTGCCATGGGTTTAGCGCACGAGGCAAGTTGGGCAGTATGTTGATTGGGCAGTAATTTTGCTTGTCGAGTTTTGGACATGTCATTTTGATTCGTTATCATCGCTACATTGTTGTGCATGTATTTGTTGGTTTTGATTTTTGAATATGTAGTTGACTTTAAACATTTTCGGCTAAACATTGCCAAATCTAGGCCTCAATCTTCAACATTAAGCTTCTATGATGCATACTGAATTCTATAATTTGATGAAGCATAGTTGTATATATAGCTTAAAGAAATCATATTACTACCATATATTGTTCCTCCACTTACAAGTTACAATGAATCAATTTTCGCACGCGGCGAAGCAACTAGTATATAACAAAAAACGAAGATAACCTAGCCCCTCAGAGCAGTATCGAATACATATGGAGATCCAACCAGTCAACCACCCCTTCAATCGATCAGTGCTTGAAGAAGACGAACATCGCCAAAAATCTTCCAATTGAACAAGTAATAAAGGAGGATCGACAATTTTGCAGATTCTCTTTTCTCCCTCTGTTCCTTCGCAAGTTCCTCGTCACCCTTTGTTCGTTCTCCAACTGTTCAATCTCATCGCCCTTTGGAAAGGAGGGACAGGCCTGCCATTCAGAAGATGCTTCTATCTTCGCCCTCGTCGCTCAATTAGGGCTCTCAGGTCTGTTAGCTACCTCTCTCTTCACCCTTTTCGATAATCGGTTGGCGATTTTCTCTTCCCCCACTAATTAGGGCTCGCTGCTTCTGTCTTCGCTCTCATGTTCATTAGCTAATTCTCTATTCAATCAGTGATTATATCCAGTCCGTTAGTTGGGAAATATTGTCTTCTGGCGCTAATTAGGTCTTTGAGGTTGATATCTATTGATTCATCTTAAATTTTTTATGGTGTTTGCTTCATTCGGTTGGCAATATTGACTATCCATGTTTAATTTCTTCAATTAGTGTTTGCTTCGATTATAGAGCATGTTTTAAAATGTATATGCTCTTTCAAGACCATAAGTCATATGGTATATTTTTTTGTGATGTCATAGGAAGAAGCTTCTCTCTACACTTACATTTGCACGGGCTGTTTTGTAGGAAGAAGCTTCTCTCTAGGTTTACATTTGTTTGTATGATTTCTATTATTGCAACAATCTATAGTTCAAGTGGTGATATATATTTTTGTGATGGCATGCTTTTCTCCCTGATTGGTTTCTTTCATCAGCTTATATGTATAGTATAGGCTAAGACTGACCTACTGCAATTTGTTTTTCTCACTTAAATAGATATACAATTTCGTTATTTGTAGATCAGTTGATATACAATTTCCTTATGACATTCATATCTTATATATTGTCTCACTTAAATTAACCTTGTGTGATTTATTTTCTCTTTTGTCTCCTTTCTATTGAATGTGTTAAAGAAATATGAGTTAACTCGTATGATTTATAAGCAAATTTTGCTTTCTGCCTTTGTCCTTTCTGTGCAAAATGGCATATTTGTTATGCCGAATTAAAATTCCTTTAAACTTAAAAGTTCAATCTGGACTGTTTAATTTTGAGCAGGTTGTTTTGTTCAGTTGACCAAGTTTGATTATCGGCTTACAAATAAGTTACCCTTGAACAAGTCATTGTCATGAGCCAACCTGGTTTTATTAAGTGTGTAATTGCTAACTTGAAATGCAATATTAGTTCAAATCATAATGCCAAACTCCCAATATTCTCCCTTGCAGATTTCTGCTTGCACTCTTGTTAAATTATTTGCATCGATTTCCTTGTATGTAGATCGGTTTGTACTCAATTTATACTCTGCATCCTCTTTAAGAAATTCACTGATGTTTGCAAACCTCAATCCCTTATATATGCAACAAGTAGAGAATAATTGCATCTTATATACATCCATCCTATAATAATGCTTGCTAATTGCTATCAATCATGTTAACAGATTCCAAGGAATACCATATGCCTATCTTCATACATGGAAAATGAGGGCTCGAATACCACTCTGTAGTGGATGGTTGTTTCTATCTTTATGCTGAATTATACAAGTACAAATTTAGCCTACAAGCCTAACCAAATGAATCCAAGCACAGTGGACTTGATACAGGTACAAGCTTTGCTAATTGTTAATTTGATCTATTGGGATTTTATCTCATTTTAAGTTGCAGGTTTTGTGCAGATAGGAAGAATATGGCCGGTAGGAGACTTCATTCATCAATTTATTAATGCAATAATGCGTTCGCTGGCCATCGTTGTTCTGGTCTTCTAGTTGTTAGGCATACCTTCAAATTTCTTTTTGTGGATGTAGTATCTGTAATAATTACTACATGCCTTGATGTTTTCTTTTTGTAATAATAATTACTGACATTCTTTCATGTTTCTTTGTGTGAATGCATTTTTGAGATATTTACTACACGCCTTGATGTTTCTTTTGTGTAAATTGTGACTAATTACCCGGTTTAGAAGTGGGTCTGAACCGGATATCAAAGTCTTTTTTTTTTTAATAAAAATATGCCTTTCTCGGGTGTTATTTAAAAAACTCCCGAGAATATTAAAACTGGGCCGAGCTGTGGGGAAACGCACCGAGAATTATTTCTCAGGAGTTTTAAAAAAACTCCTGAGAGACATCTATCAGCCAGCGGAATAAAAGGAGTTGGAAAACTCCCGTATGCTTTGTAAAAACCCCCCCGATAAATGTCAAATCTGTAACGGCCCGGGATTATGATTCCCGAGTTACGTTTCGAGGGATGAAACCCCTCGTTAGGACCTTGCGCCCCGATTACAGGTTGAAGGTTTAAAAGCCTAATTTAATGTTTTCAAAGTGGGATTTCATACCCAAATTCGAAGGGATCGTTGGAATCCCCGGAGAAGTCCCCTGTACATGTCGTAAGTCTATGTGTGGAAATCAGTAGTCATGCAAATAGCGAAAACAAGTGTAATACAAGAGGGTGCCACGGCAGAGCCGGGTCAAAACGGAGTCTAAAGTGTAAATCCAAAAACATAATCAGAGTTTGGTGAAGTCGATAACTCCAGCGCTCACTCTCCGCCGAACAAAATGACCCGCGCAATAAGCAGCCAGCACCGATAGGATGAACATAAATAATACCTAAAAAATTTAATGGTGAGTGGGATCAGAATGATGCCCACCTGCTGCATCTCGGCCCTAAGCACACATATACGCTATACCTAATAAAGATGCTTCTAGAAGCAAGGCGGAATATTAACACACTAGCTCGTGAATGCATTCCATAATATTAACATACCAAATGGTATGTCCCTCTCCTACCTCCACCCCCTTCCGATAGGGCGGAGACTGGCCAGCTCGTGAATGCATTCCATAATAATCGGGCGGAACGCATGCCCAACCCGTATCCACAATAAAGCCCGCAGGCAGCTAATAATATAAGGTAGTTGCATGACTCGATTGACTCAGGACGGGACCCGATGGGACTGGGCCATCCTATAACCCTAGCAAAGACTCTAGTTACTTCACAGATAACAGCCGTTCTGTTTACATACGCATACAGAAATAGCATGCTCAACGGTCAATGCAACCTAGCATGATACTACATGGCATGCTGATCATGAATGCAATCACCTAGTATATCATGCACATAAAGCAGGGAATATCTCTCTATCAATCTGAGTAAGCTCCGAAGAGACTTACCTGGTACCGCAGAACAGCAAAAAACAATCAACCAGACAATATAAAATCTGGCACGTCACAGATGGTCACCTAACAAGTATAAGCACATGAATGAGTCTATCTCTAAGGCACACAAGCATAGAATTATCACACACACAACTTCACAACTTAACACAATAACCGTCACATCATCATTTTCATCATCGTAACTTTATCTCGTAACATATTCATTATAATTCTCCAATTCATCAACTTAAGATAATTCCAATTCATACTTAGCCAATTTGCATGCTATCATCTCACAATCTTACTTAGCATATAACTGTATATCTTCAACATAATCATATAACATTTAACCTCGCATAATAAATCACCACAATATTATATTTTTAATCTCAACACAACATTTTATTTTTTAATCTCAATAATATTACATAATATTTCTAACACCATTTTCTTTTAAACACTTTTATAAAATATTTTCTAATTCCTTAAAAGCTCAATCATTTTATTTGCTAAGGCCATCCCTTTTTAAATTACCAAAACTTACCCTTGTTTTATAAAAATTCCCAAAATCGGCCCTCTTGTTTTAAAAGTTCCCAAACCGAGCTCTCTTGTTTTACAAAACCCAGAGTCAAGTTATCTAACCAAAAATTAGGCCCAATACTTTGTTTCTTTGAAGAATGAATTTAGGCCCAAAACCCGGTTTTGTTTTAGAAAGAAAAAGGTCCAACATTTCGCTTTTAAAATACCAAACTCGGCCCAAACAATCAGGCGCAAAGGCCATCTCATTTGATTCATTTAAGGGAACCCGAGCTGACAGGTTAAAAAAAAAAGAAGGGGCCCAGGGGGAGGATGTGGTGGCTGAGGTGGCAAATAAAAGGGGGTCCACATCCCCTCTTCTTCCTCCCAGATCTGTCGAATGAAAGAAGGAAGCACAGGGCTTCCACTCGTGCCCGGAAAACCGAAGGAAGGGAGAGGGAAGGGAAGGTCGTCGGCGGCGGTGGAATTGGACTCCGGCCACCCGACCTGACCACCCCGGCACACCCCCACACACAGTGACATGAACGGAAAGGAGAAGGAGGAAGGGGGCTCACCGAGAGGGTCTTCGACGTCGGAAAGCTCGAAGCTCCGGGGAGGTGCGTTTGGCTGCGTCGAGGGCGATTCTTCGAGCTAGGAGGCCTGGAAGAGGTGTGGGAGGTTAAAGGTGGAGCCTTTGGCTGTTAAAGGGTGAAAGAGGAGAGGACGAGAGGAATCGAGGCTTACCGAGGTGAGGACGGAAAAACAGGGCGCAAGGAGGACAACGAGGGCGGCGCTCCAGCTGCTCCTGATGGCTGCTGGTGGTCAATGACGGGAAGACTGGTGGGGAGACGGTGGTGCAGGCGACGGAGGTGTGGTGATGGAGATGGTGAGGCGGTGGAATGGAGGAGCTAAGGGCTCCCTGGGCTCTCGGCAACAAATTAGGAGGGATGGTAAGTTGCGTTTGGCTTCCTTGTGTTTGTGTGGATAGATGTGTTCAAGGTTCAGATTTTTATGGACAAATCTTTGGGTTTCTTGACTGCAGAAATCGACAAGGCATGGGAAAGGGTTCTCCTCACTTCCATTATTGGTAAGTCAAAGCAAGGGAAGAAAAAAAAAGTATATGAGTGTGTTGGGTTAATTAGGGAAAGGTTGAAAGAGGTAGTAAATTTAAAATTAAATCTCAAATTGTGAGAACTAAATGTTGAATTTGGATAAGGATGTGAGAAAGATGACGGAATTGGGGTCTCGAGTCGGGAATTTAAATTTCCGCCGATTGGTCCTTCAAATCCCAAAATGAAAGATGGATTCGATCTTTAAATAAAAAAAATTGGGCCGGAATTTGTTTCAATTTCATTTTTAATTTCCTCTTTCGAAGTTTAATATTTAAAAAAAAAAATCCGAACCTTTACAAAATCTGTACTAGTTTAAAGGATTAAAGCTTTGTTTTTCTGGCCTCATATGAAGGAATTCATCGATCAATACATTAGGGAGTGTGATGTATGCCAGCGTCACAAGCATGAGACAGTAGCTTATCCTGGTTTGTTGCAACCATTACCCATTCCTGAGGCTCCCTGGGTTTCAATAGGAATGGATTTCGTTGAGGGGTTACCCAGATCAGTGGGCTTTGATGTAATTTTGGTGATAGTTGATCGATTAACTAAATATGGGCACTTCCTACTACTAACTCATCCATTCACAGCCAGTCAAGTTGCTAAATTGTTTATGGACAATGTGTATAAGTTCCACGGACTTCCTCGCGACATAGTGTTCGATAGAGACAAGGTGTTTACCAGTCACCTGTGGAGGGAATTATTCAGTGCCCTGAGAACCACTCTCAAGATGTCGACGGCCTATCATCCTCAGACGGATGGACAAACGGAAAGGGTACCAGTGTTTGGAAGCCTACCTGTGTTGTATGACGTCTGCAATGCCAAAGCAATGGGCGAAGTGGGTGCCTCTAGCCGAGTGGTGGTACAACACCCCTTACCACACTGCCCCGAAAACTTCACCTTTTCAGGCTCTGTATGGCTATCAGCCTCCTCAATTGGGTATTCGTTCCAGCAATGTCACTGCAGCTTCGATGGAGGACTGGTTTCAGGAACGAGATCAAGCATTGACAGTGTTGAAATCGGGTTTGAGCATGGCCCAGGAGCGAATGAATTTTTTTTCAGATGCGAAGCGATCAGAGAGAACATTGCAAGTGGGTGATATGGTTTATTTGAAACTTTAACCGTATAGACAGACTTCCATGGCTCTCCGGAAATGTCTAAAGCTTAGTGCTAAGTTCTATGGTCCGTTTGAAGTGCTCAATCGGATTGGGTAGAAGAAAGTAGCTCGCCTAAAAGGATAGGAACGACTTCAACAGACGGCATACAAACTTGCCCTCCCAGCAACATCCAAAATCCACCCGGTTTTCCACATTTCACAGCTAAAGGAGAGGGTAGGCCCTGCGTGATAAGTGAGTGGACCAAAGAATCCTGAGTGCGAATGGTAGTATATAGTTTCCGATTATTGCTATCGAGCATCGATCTCAATCGGCTTCCTTTAATAATGGGTGATTGGATCGTAGGTGCCATCGAAGGTGTGTTTGAAGAACATAAGCTTTAAGAATGTAAGGGGGGTGGCATCGAGCCCGTGCGTGATAAAGCTGGTGTGCAGCAGCAGCGCGCACTGCCAGAGAGTGGAGCTACACGACATCGACTTGAAGTACAGCGGCCGAGGCGGACTAACCGCTGTCTCCGAGTGTTGCAAGATTAAGCCCGTCACGAGCGGGAAGATGAACCCGCCCGCCTGCATCAAGCAAGCTGCCGAAGCTAAATCTGCCTGATCACATGATCGCCATAGCTAATTAAGCTTCATTCATTCATTTTTGTTTTTAATCGGCTAGAGATTTTCTAATTCAGGGAGTTTTCGACGAAATAGATCGATGATCAAAATGTAATCATATCATACAATTAACACATGTATATATACAGAAACGAATTGTTGTTGCTCTCCTCCTCCTTTGTGTTTCCTTGATCCTACTTGTCTGGATTGCCATTTATGGTTCATTTTACAATGTTTTATCTTTAAAATCAGTAAAAATTACCAAAAAATTAAAATAAGGTATTGAGTATATCTAGACCTGTCAAAACACAATCCGACACGGTCGACCCGACCCGAACGCCCGGAAAATTTTCAACCCGAACCCGGAAATTTTGACCCGTAATTTTTTTTCGACCCGAAAAACGAAAATTTTTCGGGTAATTTGGGTTTCGACCCGGTGACCCGATTGACCCGGTAATTTTGACCCGATTTTACCCGATTGACCCGGTTGATTTATAATTAAATATAATTAAATTTTTTTTATTTATAATTAAAATTTATTGCAGAATTATCAAATCATGATTTTTTAAATTTAAAAAAGAAAAAATTGACAAACCCAAAATCGACCCGAAATGACCCGAAACCCGGTCAAACCCGGGTTCTAGTCAACCCGGAAATACCCTGGACCCGTTTTACCCGAGACCCGAAGTGATCTGACTCGAACCCGACCCGAATGACCCATTTGACAGTTCTATGTATATCCAAACAAATTAAGAACGTGCAATTATTAAGAAAAAGTATCTTATGGCATTAATTGAAAAAAAAACAGTGAGGTATACCGTTTTTTTTAAAAGATGGAAATACTATAACGGAGAGAGGAAAAAATTCAATAGACGTTACTAGTCATTATGATACAAAAAAATTTATAAAAAAAACATCAAAAGATTAATTAGAACCAAACAAAAATAAAATAAAATAAAAAAATTATCCGGATTAAAAAACAGATACAATAAAATTCACATTGGTTACGACAGAATTGACAACCAGACCCTGCTGAAAGTGGAAGCCTTGACAATGACATTGAGACATGGAATTATCCAAACTCGTGCATTGAGAATAAACAAGTTACAAATTGAATGAGACTTCGTGATCATCATAAATTATTTAAAAACAAACTTCACATTCCCATGGGAAATTGCATTGGTGATGTCCGATCGATATTAAAACATTGTTGTCGAGGGTAAGAGAAGGAGACTTCTCTCACGTGCCCCGAAATGGCAACAACGTAGCCCTTTGCCGCTCTGTCAGGGACCTCGACATTTACACTGATACAGGTCTCCAACATCTCATCCGCAAAGATGCTATCGAGGAGGATTATTCCACCCGAATTATTACTCGATCAAGAAAGAAAAAGATAATAAAACCGAATAAGAAAGCGAGAAGAAATCAAAGACAAAGTGCCGAAAGTCAACACAGATGATCGATCGATGATGAATAAGTGGATCAGGCTAGGGCTTATGGAACTCGATGACCCAATTGCTGTAAGCGGAACAAATGGGGCGACAACCTGAAAACCCAGATTCAAATGCCAATGCTTTCAAGTCTTCTATAGTCCTCTCCATTGCACAGAAGTTTGCATACATTCTGAGGTTTGCTGTAAAGATAAATTGTGATTCAGAGTTGTTTTCAGGCGTCAATGGCAGAAGCTTTTCCATCACTATCACCTTCCCCTTCTCTGGAAGTGCTTTCCAGCAGTTTTTCAGAAGCTTCAAACACTGCGAGTCATCCCAATTGTGTAGTACCCACTGCAAATACGCCCATTATTTCCAAATCATCATAACGTACATTAATTATGTTATAGTGAGAATGATATATAAAGCGAAGAACGACACAGATATTTACGTAGTTTAGCAACGGTGTGTTGCCTACGTCCACGGGCAGAGAACTAGTTTTGTATTAGAGGAGACGAAAAACAGATCAGGGTTACAAGGGGTCGGCGTTTCAAGAGTATATACAGACAATGGACTGAAAGCCATAAACATAAAGACGATAGACCCGTGTACACAATAAACATCGCATACCCAAAACAGCGAGACCACCGTCGGGGGCTCAGCCCCACATACCGATGCGTCGTCGGTCAACGATGATTCAACTCACATTAACAAATTAATTAATTAATAATTAGGGAGTGTTTGGATTAATTCCAACATAATCAAAGCCAATATATAATAATCCAATTCGAGTGACCAAATTGGTATCAACATTAATTACCTTTAAAAATATTGCATCTCCCTTTGGAACTTCCTGAAACATGTCCCCTCCAATGTGCTCAACTCCTATGCACACTCACAATATAAAAGCATAAAATAATAAAAAAAACTATATAAAATATTTTTTTAAAATAATATCATACTTAAGCTTTTTAGATTTTATATCAAATATATACCGGGATTTTCGGAGGCCGCATGAGCAACAACATGAGGCAAATCAAAATTGATGCCTTTGATTTGGGGATACTTTGAGGTGATGAGGGTGAGAGTAGAACCAATTCCACCACCCACATCAACCAACACTTTGAACCCTTCGAACCCTTGATAGATATGGAGGAATTTCTTCATGATGATGGTGGTGTAACCCGACATAGCATCGTTGAACAACTTGTTAAACCTCGAGTCATGTTTTACATGTTCATAGAGCTTCATCCCATGTGCCTTTTCAAATGCAGTTCCTCCTTCTCTTATAGCATCATTTAAGTGGTTGCTAACAATTGAAAACATGGAATTACAACTTGAGTAAGACCCTCTTAATTTCTTTGTTAATTAAAGAAATTGTCCTCTGTTAATTAACAAACTTATGCTATGTTTGGTAAAATGGTAGCTGAAGAGTTAGTAGAAGCTGATGGATTATTTGCATTAAATATATGTTAATAAGTTATGGTGTTAGATAAAACCTAGTTGTTAGATTAGCTGATGAAAATTTGTAAATAGAAAACCAAAAGCTAATTAAACTAAAATCTTATTTTTCTTTCATTTAAAACTATATAATATCAAAACCAAAAGCTCAAAAAGTTGCGTAATGTTGCCAAGCGAAGTCTTAATTCAAACTTTAGTGTCAAGTAAAAAAAACAAACTTTGTAGTGACAAGTGAAAATTTAAGATTTTTTTAGGTTAAAATAACAACAACAAGCCCAATATATCCCGCTTCAAAGCAGGGTCTGGAGGGTTAGGATGTACGCACCCTTGCCCCGACTAGGTCGAGAGGGTGTTTCCTGGTGACCTTATCTAAAAACTGGTAATATTTGCATACCTTGTCTCATAGGGGACCTTATCATAGAGCAGGCAATGGAAAGAAGCCATGGATCCATCAGCCTTGTTGGTAAGGAAGTACTTGCAAACCGGCGCCACTGCATATACTCTCTCGGTTCGTCCTTCGCGGTCCTCGCCATTTTCGAGCTTACTCCTAGTCTCCCATTTCAAAAGAGAGAAGCTCGCCAAGAGACTAAGAACACACTCTATTGGAGCCGGCGCATTAGGGTTCACACACCCTGGGATCTTGGTGGCCACCTCGGAGGCTGATAACCAAGCACCGCGGTTATTGGCCTCCGAGATGGTGTCCAAGATTCCGAGCTCTATGGCCGACTTTAGGGCCATTTGAAATCCCATCCCTCTTGCTATCTCGCTAAGTAGCTTCTCATCCTCCACTTCTTGCGCTTCTTGCGTGCAACTCATTTTCTCTTTCTTACTTTGAAAACAATTAACCCAAAAATAAAATAAAAATTGAAATGAGATCTTCAAGATTGTATGATCGACCAACACTATTGTTTGTCCGTCTTATATGAAGTTATTTACTTTGTTCTGAGTAGTTAAATTAAATGTTGGAGTTTCCAAAAGGTAGGTGTGAATGGTGGATGGTCATGATGGACGATGAATTTCGGATGAGAGTGAGTGAGTCAGAGGCGGAGCCAGGTCGGCCCTTGGGGTAGGCCCAAGGGTGGTCGCTCGGTAGGGGCCCTGGGAAAAAAATACGTTATATATAATTAGGGTATTGTGTATTATTATATTTACATATAATAAAAGATTTACTAAAATTTATATGTCAAAAAAACTCATTTTTTATACGACTTATTAATTTATTCAATATTTTGAATCAACGAAAAAGTGTATAAAAAAGTCTCCGTCTTTCAATTTTTTCTATAAATGCAAAACGGGTGGTTTTTAAGTAACAATGCTTTAATAAATTTATTTAAGTGATTATAGTTTTTTTTACATATAAATTTTCAAAATAAAGATATGTTTTTAAGTGTTTAATCATATTGTTTAATTCACGTATTTTTAATCTAACTTGGAAGGAAATATAATAAAATTTAGTAAATAAGTATATTCGTAAATTTGAAAATCATAGTCTTTGTTGTGTTAGATGTATCGAGAGATTGTCGTATTAGTCATACTTGTTAGAATTATTTTATAATTCGGACATTATTTTATATATACGCCCAAAAGATATAAAAGCCTAATTTACGTAATTGGGTAAGCAATTCTTATTCGTTAAGAATTAACTAATATTAGGATAAATAATATATATTCGTTATATATTTATTTATCTAATAAATAAAAGAGATATATATAGGAGAGACGCCTCTCTCCTAATCTCTAACCCTAACCCTAAGAGTCTGTTCGTCAGACGTTCATCTTAGGAAAGAAAACCCACGTAGAATTCTCTCCGTCGTGGAGAGAATCTCCTTCCTCTCCAATGCTCTCACATGGTGTGTAGGCTGTGAATCGTAGGTTCTCTACTGCTCCCGAATCTCTAACGAGATTTAGGGCTATGGAGATCTACCCGGTGATCAAATTCGAAGGCAAGACGATCTAGATTCCGCTTCCGCTATTCGAGGTAATCTGTTTATCCCTCAAATTCTAACATTGGTATCAGAGCCAGATTCAAATTGCCTTTAAATTTGTTCAATCGGATTAATAACAACATGAATTAGGTTTTTGTGACTAGATTCAACTTGAAAGGTCCAATTTTGTATGTTTTGTCGAGTTCGTGTTTTTGACGATATGCTACTGTACGTTTATCCATGGAAAATTATATGCTTTTAATTTTTGTGGAGCCGTACCAAACCAAAGCCTCTGCCCAGTTTTAGAGCGGCTTCTTCAACCTCTCGCTCTCCTTTCGGCTTTCTCTCGATTGTCCTGTTCTTTCCACCATGTCTGAATTGCTCTCTATTAAGCATACTCGTGTTGATTCGATTATTGTTTTCGATCTAACGTGTGCTTCTTGTAGTCGAAATCCAGTGCTTGAGATTTGGGGCTTCGTGCTCCTGGATAACTTCTCGCCGGACTTAGGGCTTGGCGGCGTCAAACAAGCCACCGTGCTCCTTGTTGGAGAAACAGGAGGCTGTGGCGCTACCGCCTAGAGTTGTCGGCGGCGAGGAGGCAAGGAGAGGCGTTTTCTTCTTCTCTGACATTGGTATTTGAATCTATGGCATGAATTTCGGGATCTTCATCCTTTTGAATTCGAGCTTAGGATTCAACTGTTTTGAGCAATTTTTGCGCAAATTGGGGTTCGATTCGTTCTTACCTTGAAGAGTTCAAGATCTGTGATGTGTCGATTGCATCCGTTGCGGTCGTTTATGATGGATCTGATGTCGAATTTGGGGGTTTGGTGCCTGTGTTCTTCGTGCACGAGCCTAGATCTGAGAGGTTCGCCCCTAAAACTGCACTCGTTGTGGTGGCTGCTTGATCAGTGACGGGACGAGAGAGAGGAGATGCTCGCGCCGCGGGCGAGGGTTGGTCCTCTTGTTCGGGGCTGTTATCGTCGGAGACCCAAGGTATTGGAGGCGCCTTGTACGCCACCGTGCTCCTCCGTCGGAGCACTAGGCGGCGGCGGCGTCAGTAGGGTGGCTCAAAATGGACCCGACCCGGAAACCCGATCCGATCCGACCCGGAAAACACGGGGTCGGGTTTGACCCGAGACCCCTAGGGGTCGGGTCTCGGGTCGAATTCTAGAAAATCCCGGGTCAACGGGCGGGTCGGGGTCAGACCCGGCGGGTCTCGGGGTTGACCCGTTGACCCTTTTTTTTTTTTTTTGTGGCTTTACCTACCAGCCATATTTTCCATACGTATTGCGGTATAGGCTTCCTAATTCCTATTATTTTTCTTTCTTTTTTACAGTAAAAATTAGCACTTTAGAAATTACTTAACACTTTTTACAGTAGAAAATTAGCACTTTGGAAATTTGCTATTGTTAGCAAATTAGCACTTTTCCAGTTTTCCCTCTTTTTCTTTTTCTTTTTCTTTGAAATATTTTAGCACTTTAGAAAATTAGAACGACTTTTTTTTTTTTTTCCAGTAGCATAGAAGACTAAGAAGAGTACGTTTATATGTAATACGTAACTAATTTGGTGACTACGGAATATATGTAATAACTAATATGCGGATGAAAAGTAAAAAAAAAATCATTTTTATTTAATTTTAAATATTTTAATTTTGTAACAATTAACAAAATTTTAAAATTCGGGTTTTCGGGTGAACCCGTCACCCGACCCGGAAAACCCGGAATTACAAATCTCGGGTTCGGGTCGGGTGGCGGGTCGCATTTTTAAAAATCCCGGGTCTTCGGGTTGACCCCCACCCGGAATTTTCGGGCCGGGTCGGGTCGGGTCGACCCGGATGAGCCACCCTAGGCGTCACCACCCGAGTCTCACCGGCGGGGAAACTCTCCTGGGCAGTGGGAGGAGAAGGGAGACCCGAGCTAGATGCGACGGCGGCTAGTGTTCTCTCGGGCTTGGCGGTGCTTGGCGTTGCCCATCCTTCGTGGGTGCTGGCGGCATCCGGCGCCACCGCCTGTGGAAGTCGCCGGCGAGCTCTCACAAAGGGTCACGCTTGCCATGGCGGCTGGAGCTTTATCGGGCTGAGTTGGGTTTGGCTTCGGGCCGAGCCGGGCTGCGTGACCTAGAGGCTCTGGCTTGATCGGGCCTTCGGGTCGCTTCTGGGCCTCAGCCAAAGTCTTGATCAAGGTGTTGACTCAGATGGGCTTATTTAAACATTTGGGCCTAATTCGTTTGGGCCTAATTTGTTTATTGGGTAAATTGGCTGAGCATATATTTGGACTTGTTGTTATAGGTTGAATATGACTCGTTTGTCCGGATTCGTTTTGGACTGTTACTTGTCGTATTTGACCGAGCATTGGAGTTGTCTTGGTCGGGTTCGGACCCGGACCGAGACATGGTGGGTTCCGTTTGATGAGTTGGGTTTAGCCCGATTCGATTCGAACGCGTATCATCGCTTTTATATGAACGAGCTGTGACTAAGTTGTGTGAACTGGGTCAGTTGAAACAGCTTTTCGGTTATGTTTGCTCTCAAAATTTTGATCGGACTATGTGTCTGATTGAATTTTGATTGAAGCGAACAAACTTGAAAGTTATATGATATATCGACCTACGTGGCCCTTTTATCTAATAACGAGCGATGATGAGTCCTAAGTTATGTTGATACGTTCAAATACGGACTAAGCTCTCTAAAATTCTTTTTCTAAGAATTTGTTTTTCAAGGATGTTTAACTTTGGTTGAATATCGTTTAGCTTGAAAATAGAGCGGATTTAAATAATTCAATTGTGAGTTGTTTAAAATTATTTTGAGTTAACGGATAGTTATTGCGTATAACTTATTAACTTAAAATGGGAAATTGACTTTATGTAAGTTAATTAAAATCTGGGAAATAAATCTTTTATGTAAAGATTGTAAGAGATATGCATTTGGGATGCATCTTTGAACCTTGTGAACAATTTCTTGTTTTACTACTAACGTGGTGATGTACTTGAAATTATGGAAAAAGCACTTAATTTGTTTGAGTGTGATTGCAAGGTAATCGAGCAAGTAATTCATTTGTTAAATGGATGAAAGTATTCAGTAATCTTGAATAGCGTTTTTTTAACGTAGTTCTAAAAATTCTGAATAAATCCTTAAGGGGTAAGGACCTATATGTCTAGGATCCTGAAAGTCGATAGTCCTAATAAAGACATGTTATCTGACTTTGCTCGATTAGACTAGATTTGTTCTAGTGTATATCCATACGTTGGACATACAAATAAAGTGAGCTGAGACGGTACGTCAACAGTAATATAGTTCCCTTTAAAATTAGAAAATGAGCAGGTGGACTTGATGAGAGTTCAACTCTTGAGTCCTAGGCTTTAAAAATTATTTTCTAATTTATAAAGCTCATTTTGGATTTTCTCAGATTAAAAGAGTTGTAAAACTGAATTGCATGTTTCTAAGGCATTTTCATGCTAAAGAAAATTGTTATTTAGTATACTCTGTTTCACTTAGGGACGTTGGTCCTAGTGGGAGCAAATCTTTAGACTGACTCGCACAGTTCAAAAGATAACCTTAAACATACGTTGTTTGAAAATCGTCAGACGGGCGATTATGTCGTCATGAATCTGTGTTCTAACAGAGTTGATTGCATGCTATATGTATGTTTTTGCTTCGAAGGTCATAGTAAATGATGATATGTGTTGGTTTGTGCTTCGTGCATAAACGGTAACATGTTTCTGGTCAATGGTGATAGACGGGTAATATACTCATTTCACTGATCTGAATCAGAAGTTAGCAGAACTGAGATTACATCGATTTATATCGTAGTAATAAAGGTTTAGCTTTCCTGAAAATGCCAGGGGCTTCTGAAGTTTCCTTACAAAGACCATGTGATGTCATGATGCTAGTAATGGAACATGCCTTGAGATCTTATTGGATTTCGGTTCCAATGTTATGATCATAAGTTTGCTGATTTTGTTTCAGTAACAAGAGGTTAAAATTTATCACTTTTGTGATAATGGTTGCAAATATGATTTGTAACTTATGCATAATCTGATCATTGGGAATAAGCAAGTCGTTGCTAGGTCCAAATGATAAAGTTGCGATCTACTTGGTTCAAGTTGATCACTAGGCAACTAGATCAGATTATATACCCAAGGATTGGTGCTGAACTTCGAAGTTTAGCTGAAGCCAATCGTATAAGATGATGTCAAGTTTAGATCTTGACATTTTCTAATCCTCACTGAATTTTTGTAATTCATGAGAAGTGTCACTATGGAAGCATAGTTTAACCACTTTGCAAAGTGATAAAGGGTACATGAAATGCATACTCTAAAAGGTATTCTACTAGCGAGTGGGAGAATAGGTTCCACGGAACCTGAGAAAAGACAGAGTTGTCAGAAGAGGATGTTTCCTTATCTGAAAATGATGTGACACACCTTGGGGTATGTCTAGGATGATCATTATGGGATTGTCCAAAGAGATTAGATGCTTATTGCGTTAAGCACTTTTCTTGAGGCTTCGAGGGTAATCTGTTACTTTAACAGATCACTACATTTTTTGTAGATTGCGTTCTACAAAATTTAGAAGCTTAAAGCACAAATTCTTTTGTGCTATTTGAATTTCATTATCTCCTAAGATCAATATGGATCTAAGGGTGTATAAATGGATGTTGATATACAAGGTGAGCTTGTTGGTTAACATAAATCCATGCTTTCTCTCACATTGAGTGATGGAGAAATCAGATGAAATTCAAAAAGGTTTTCTGTCTTAAATTCTTCTGTTGACTAAAGTTGCACAAAATGGTCAAATTCGAGCACCAAGCATTGGTTTCTGCTAAGTGTGTATTATGCTGATTTGTGAAATAGTTCATTTGTTGGACAATCCTTAGTCAGTTACTTCCTGAAAATGGCACATGTGTCATATTAAAGGCTAAAGTCATAAGAGGATCTCTGGAGATGTACTTATGATTGAGGGTCACTTGGTGAACCTTAAGATTTAGAATAAGCTTAACAGCTAGTTCTTGAAAATTTTAGCTTTATCTGTTTAGTTGCATCAAATCCATTTGGATAAAAGGTAACATGTAGAATGTGTGTACTAGGCACGAGGCTAGGTACATGATCACATTCTTAAATCATCTTGGAAATGCGAACTTCTAAGATTGATGAGAGCAATCTGATAAGGAAAATGAGTTTTCGTAGCTCAGGGATTCTTAATCATGATTGTGAGACAGTTGTTAAGACAACTTAGGATGAGTTTTGATTGATGAAACCACAGCATAGCCTCTGGTAGTTCAGTTATTACATTATCCTATGATAGTTGTGATACAAGTTGTCTTGCCACATTAACATTCAGGATATTCTGGGTCAAACGTGATCTAGTGTTCCTGAGAATGTTCAGAGCTAAAGAAGTTTCGTTCTTGGCTCACAATTTGTTGAACAAATGTGTTTCGAGTTCAGGATTTTCATCTAGAACGATTGTGAGCATATCGAAACCACTTTAGAGTGGGAGTTGTTTTGAACACGAGGTATCTCAGAAACACATTAGATGTGGTTGCTCCAAAATTATCCAAATGAGATAGCACTAATCACCACTTAGAGTTTGTGATCTGTCGGTAGATCTAAGACACAACCAGCGGATGGTGATGACAGATAATGAGTCCATGGAAGAAGCCATGTTTCGAACTGGTTTCTATCCTGCCTAGACATAAAGCAATGAGATAATTGGGTTCTTAAAGCTTTATAGGCGGAGTGATCCATTGAGAGTTATTCCCTAGATCAAGAGAGTTAGGTTGGAACCTTCTCTCTACTCGGTTAGATTGTGTTCAATCAGACCGATGAATGGCTACAAAAGCTTGTATTCGTTTACAAGTTGACCTAGATAGCAAAGTTTTTCCCAGTGGGAGGATTTCTAGAAATTCGTTTTCTAGATAAGTTTCTGCTAAGGTTTTGAGAAAGACACTAGTCTTGTACTCATACCTATGTAAGCATTGAAACATGCATCTAGATGACAATGATAAGATATTTTGTACTTTGTGTTCAAAATATGGATCATTGTAAGTATGTCATATTGGAAAGTTTAACTTTCTGATGTAGCAGATGACACACTGATAGCCAACTATGTTATGATTCTAGCATGACAACTTTGATACAATTGTCAGATGAATCTGTTACATAGAAATTGGGTAGTTGTCTATGAGGTTATTTCGTATAATCTTAAGCATGTCATTCTCATATATGGAAATATGTAAATGGACTTATGTAGGAAGTGGATCATGTGAGGAACACTTGAGAAACTGAGTGCAATCTCGCATTCTGTTGTATGCTGAGATGAGACAAGCGAACACGTGTTTGCTTACAAACTGATTCGAGTCTTATGCACTGAACACGGTAAATGAGTGCAAAAGCACTTTTGTAGACTGTGTATTGTGTTATGGTGGATGATGTCTATGTCCATGTTGGAACATAGATATGGATCTTAGTGATCTAAGGGAGGAGACACTGATGTAAGTATCAACATCAGTCCATAGGTCTTATCTCTAAGGAGAAAGACGTTGTTGTCTGGCAAGAAATGTCTTGCTTGTCCTTCCACCACGGAAGCTGAGGTTCTAACATCATCAGTAGCTTCCGAGGAGATTATGAAAAAGGATTCTCCTGAAAACACAAAATTTGGTTGTGGCAAAATATGGTGAGCGGATGTCATGATTATGGGTTGTGACTGACCATTTTTTGTCAATACCAGGATTTTCAAAGGATGTTGGAGATCAAATGATATTCAGATCAAACCCTGTCTAGTCAGAGAGACGTTGTTCAAAGACAACGTTGTCATAATATGTTTGACTCTTGATGGTTATGCGAGCCACCTCTCTGATTTGAGTTTTTAGCAAGTGGGAGACTTTGGTCTTAACTCATATGCTGTGTCATTGATATGGTGAAAACTGGTGATGTAAATATGAAATATGTTACATGTCACTGAACCATAGTTTGTTCTCTCACACGAACAAACGTTCCTATAACTGTTCGTCACTGTAGGTGTAAGGTATCTCAATTCTTATGGGAACGGAATGAGATGATAACCGCCTTGACTGTCTTTGGATGTCAAGATGAAGTCTCTCTGGTTGGGAAAGACTGAATGGGTAATTTATAGTAAGTCATTTATATGACTTGTAACTATGCTCCTGCGCCCATTGGTTCAGAAAAGCAAGGTGTTGTAGGGTAAAATAGTTCTCAAGTCTGCGTGACTATGAGATGAACACCTTTACAGGTTGAGTGGACAACGCTTTAGAGAAGCGCTCCCTGTAGCACACTGTCATACTAGTGTGTGCTAGTCGACCCTATGAGGTGATTGATTGATCCCATCTCTATCACTGTGTGAGCTAAGATGTATGTAAACATGACAACCCTTAGTGACTAACGGCTTGGGTTACTGATTGTGGTGGTGATGCGCTACTTTGGTTGTGTTCCGATGGCCATGAGTGATGCGGTCTAAGTGGGGCACTTCTGGGTAAGTGGTCATCATTTACATGAAAGTAATGCCAATGCGAAAGGAAGGAATTATGAGTAATCGTTGACGAAAATGGGATTTGCTGGATCCGACAGTTACGTACTGTTGTGAATCGCCATTGTAGTTGAACAAAACTGAGAGGGATCCAGTTTTGTGTATCAACTAGTCCGATGAAAGATAATCCTAGGGATGCAGCAATACTTTTCAACTAACGTTGTGACCTAGTCCCTAGCGGGATTTTTATGCAGGTAGTATTGCCGGGTCGCACGGTCTATACACGACAAGTATGAGATTGAGTTTTGGAGGAACATAATCTTTTGTGCGAGTGGGAGATGTTAGAATTATTTTATAATTCGGACATTATTTTATATATACGCCCAAAAGATATAAAAGCCTAATTTATGTAATTGGGTAAGTAATTCTTATTCGTTAAGAATTAACTAATATTAGGATAAATAATATATATTCGTTATATATTTATTTATCTAATAAATAAAAGAGATATATATAGGAGAGACGCCTCTCTCCTAATCTCTAACCCTAACCCTAAGAGTCTGTTCGTCAGACGTTCGTGGAGAGAATCACCTTCCTCTCCAATGCTCTCACATGGTGTGTAGGCTGTGAATCGTAGGTTCTCTACTGCTCCCGAATCTCTAACGAGATTTAGGGCTATAGAGATCTACCCGGTGATCAAATTCGAAGGCAAGACGATCTAGATTCCGCTTCTGCTATTCGAGGTAATTTGTTTATCCCTCAAATTCTAACAATACTCATATCATATACGACATCGACTTGAAGTACAGCGGGCGAGGCGGATTAACCGCTGTCTCAGAGTGTTGCAACATTAAGCCCGTCACGAGCGGGAAGATGAACCCGCCCGCCTGCACCAAGCAAGCTGCCGAAGCTAAATCTGCCTGATCACATCATCGCCATAGCTAATTAAGCTTCATTCATTCATTCATTTTTGTTTTTAATCAGCTAGAGATTTTCTAATTCAGGGAGTTTTCGACGAAATAGATGGATGATCAAACTGTAATCATATCATACAATTAACACATGTATATATACAGAAACGAATTGTTGTTGCTCTCCTCCTCCTTTGTGTTCCCTTGATCCTACTTGTTTGGATTGCCATTAATTTATGGTTCATTTTACACTGTTTTATCTTTAAAATCAGTAAAAATTACCAAAAAATTAAAATAAGGTATTGAGTATATCCAAACAAATTAAGAGCGTGCAATTATTAAGAAAAAGTATTTTATGGCATTAATTGGAAAAAAAAAACAGTGAGGTATAGTATACCCTTTTTTTTAAAAGATGGAACTATAACGGAGAGAGGAAAAAATTCAATAGACGTTACTAGTCATTATGATACAAAAAATTTTATAAAAAAAAACATCAAAAGATTATAACCAAACAAAAATAAAATAAAATAAAATAAGAAAATTATCTGGATTAAAAAACAGATACAATAAAATCCACATTGGCTACGATAGAATTGACAACCAGACCCTGCTGAAAGTGGAGGCCTTGACATTGAGACATTGAATTATCCAAACTCGTGCATTGGGAATAAACAAGTTATAAATTGAAGGAGACTCACTTCTCATCATAAATTATTTAAAAACAAACTTCACATTCCCATGGGAAATTGCATTGGTGATGTCCGATCGATATTAAAACATTGTTATCGAGTGTAAGAGAAGGAGACTTCTCTCACGTCCCCCGAAATGGCAACAGAGTGGCGGATAAGGTTGCACACATTTGCCGCTCTGCCAGGGACCTCGACATTTACACTGATACATGTCTCCAAGATCTCATCCACAAGGATGCTATCGAGTAGGATTATTCCACCCGAATTATTACCCGATCAAGAAAGAAAAAGATAATAAAACCGAAGAAAGCAAGACGAAATCAAAGACAAAGTGCCGAAAGTCAACACGGATGATCGATCGATGATGAAGAAGTGGATGAGGCTAGGGCTTATGGAACTCGATGACCCAATTACTGTAAGCGGAACAAATGGGCGACAACCTGAAAACCCAGATTCATAAGGCAAGGCTTTGAAGTCATCTATAGTCCTCTCCATTGCACAGAAGATGGAATACATTCTGAGGTTTGCTGTAAAGATAAATTGTGATTCAGAGTTGTTTTCAGGCGTCAATGGCAGAAGGTTTTCCATCACTATCACCTTCCCCTTCTCTGGAAGTGCTTTCCAGCAGTTTTTTAGAAGCCTCAAACACTGCGAGTCATCCAAATTGTGTAGTACCGACTGCACATACCCCCATTGTTTCCAAATCATCATAATGTACATTAATTATGTTATAGCGAGAATGATATATAAAACGAAGAACGACGTAGAGATTTACGTGGTTCAGCAACGGTGTGTTGCCTACGTCCACGAGCAGAGAACTAGATTTGTATTAGAGGAGACGAAAAACAGATCAGGGTTACAAAGGGTCGGTGTTTCATTAGTATATACAGACAATGGACTGAAAGTCATAAACATACAGACGATAGACACGTTTACACAATAAACATCGCATACCCAAAACAGCGAGACCACCGCCGGGGGCTCAGCCCCCGGACCGATGCGTCACCGGTCAACGATGATTCAACTCACATTAACAAATTAATTAATTAATAATTAGGGAGTGTTTGGATTAATTCCAACATAATCAAAGCCAATATATAATAATCCAATTCGAGTGACCAAATTGGTATCAACATTAATTACCTTTAAAAATATTGCATCTCCCTTTGGAACTTCCTGAAACATGTCCCCTCCAATGTGCTCAACTCCTACGCACACTCACAGTATAAAAGCATAAAATAATAAAAACTATATAAAATATTTTTTTAAAATAATATCATACTTAAGCTTTTTAGATTTTATATCAAATATATACCGGGATTTTCGGAGGCGGCATGAGCAACAACATGAGGCAAATCAAAATTGATGCCTTTGATTTGGGGATACTTTGAGGTGATGAGGGTGAGAGTAGAACCAATTCCACCACCCACATCAACCAACACTTTGAACCCTTCGAACCCTTGATAGATATGGAGGAATTTCTTCATGATGATGGTGGTGTAACCCGACATAGCGTTCCGTTGAACAACTTGTTACGCCTCGAGTCATGTTTTGTATGTTCAAAGAGCTTCATCCCATGTGCCTTTTCAAATGCAGTTCCTCCTTCTCTTATAGCATCATTTAAGTGGTTCCTGACAATTGAAAACGGGAATTGAAACGTGAGTAAATCCATCTTTCTTTACACTATTTTTTTTTTTTTGTGTGTCAAGAACTAGACTGTCTAATACTACCTCCGTTCAAAAAATATAAATTTATTGCCTTTATACCCCTCATTAGTTATCCATAACTCTTATCAACCAATAAAATTTAAGAAAAAAAATAAAATAGTAACAATTATCATATCTCAATACCTAGAAAACTTAAAATGACTTATATTTTCAAACAAAAATCCAAGTCTAAAAAAGACTTATAGTATATAGAGAGAGAGGATAGATCATATGTACTCAGCCCTTAACGTGTGTATCATGTGAACGAATCTGGGTCATTAAATTAAGAAGATCAACGGAGGAGATTAAAAGTAATTTCTAATTATTCGATGGTATTGGGAGATTATTCGGTGGAATGAAATTATTCGGTGGTATTGGACGATTATTCGGTAGAATAAAATTTACATTTTTTACACTCTTTTTACAAATGAATAATTATGTGAAAACAGACGAATAATCATGAACAAATAGACAAATAATTTCTGAGTACATGATACACGTTAAGGGTTGAGTACACCGGAACCAACCCCTATATATATATTGCTTGAATTTAATTTCAAATTTGTGGCTAATTTTATTAAAATCTTAATTTAATTTATATAATTAGGTGTAAAATGTATTTATAGACTCACCAAAGTAGTAGTGTAGTCAGTGACGAAGCCAAAAAAATTTCGGAGAGGGGCATAATTATACATGTATAAAATCATTTTGGGTTAAATTGGCATTAAGAATTATATATAATAATACGATAATAAATTATGTTATTTTAAGATAAAATGTCATCAGTTTATGATAAAACGCTGTCATTTTTTTTTTTGCACCTAAAAAAATTAATATAAATATATAAATGAAATATCTAGGCATAAATTAACTAAATTATAAGTATAGAAAACGCAATATAATAAATGTTAAGTTAAGATTATGGTTGTTATATTTTTTGTGGGACGGGATAGGGACGTGATTAAAAAAATTTCTCCCAAATCCCACCGGGATCGGGACGAGATTTGTGGTTGTGCCCACCCCTACTTTTTACTCAGACGTCTGATTATGGTGTATTATATATCAAAACGAAACTATCGACATTCGACGAGGAGAATACACCTATGCAGTTTGTCAAATGAGAGGAGGGGTAGATGACCCCCAGGCCCTCCCTAGCTCTGCCCTTGGTGGTAGTGTTGCAGATTGACCCGTATCTTTTATATAATTACATAAAACAGCCTAAAACTTCCAGGTTGCATATTTTGCCCTTGTGAAGTACGTATATGAACATATCCCCAAAGATGATGTGTAGACCTAAGTTATATGGACCCCTGAAGTGGTGAATTTTATCCCTTGAAGTGGATATAAAATATATAATCTGAAGTATCTATCCCCTGAAGCGGATAAAGAAGTATATCACCTGAAGCGAATAAATTAATTATCAATCTCATCTCCCAAAGTGGATGAAAGTAAGAAAATTGATATTATAAATCACTCGATTGATTAATAAATCTCATCCCCGCGGAGATGATTGAGCCGATAAATTTCATCCCGTAGTGATGAAATTATATTTATTATTTATGTTTATTTGATTTATATGTATTTTATTTTATTTTATTTAAACTATATTTGTTTTCCCTCATCTCCTGAAGTAGATGGAATCAATAAATATCATCCCCGTAGCGATGAATGGTTGAATATTATCCTTGCAGTGATGAATTTATTATTTATGGGTTTATCAAACACCTTACTACTCTACTTTAACATATGCTCCGTATATACTACTCTCTTCGTTAATTAAAACATGAAGTTTTACTATTCATGCACGCATTTTTAGGTGTTAAAAACTATATAAATTAAATATTAAGTTTTTTAACATTATTTTTTAATAATTTCATACTTATTACAATTAAGTATGAATTTATAAAAACAAATGTATAAAAATATTAATATTTTATATAGTTTTTATTGTTCTAAAAAAACGTGCATGAATAGTAAACGACATGTTTTGATTAACAGAGGGAGTAGTATTTAACACACTTAATCCAACATATTTAACTACCCTATCATTTACGTGTTACCAAACAGAACTGGTAATATTTGCATACCATATCTCATAGGTGACCTTATCATATTGCAAGCAATGCAAAGAAGCCATGGAGCCATCAACCTTGTTGGTAAGGAAATACTTGCAAACCGGCGCCACTGCATATACTCTCTCGGTCCATCCTTGGCGGTCCTCGCCTTTTTCGAGCTTACTGATCTTAGTCTCCCATTTCAAAAGAGAGAAGCTCGCTAATTAAGAGACTAAGAACACACTCTATTGGAGCTGACGCATTAGGGTTCACATATCTTGGGATCTTGGTGGCCACCTCGGAGGCTGATAACCAGGCACCGCGGTTACTGGCCTCCGAGATGGTGTCCAAGATTCCGAGCTCTATGGCCGACTTTAGGGCCATTTGAAATCCCATCCCTCTTGCTATCTCGCTAAGTAGCTTCTCATCCTCCCTTTATTGCACTTCTTGTGTACAACTCATTTTCTCTTCCTAGATTTGAAAACAATTGACCCCAAAAAATAAAATTAAAAAATGAAATGAGATGTTCAAGATTGTATGATCGATCGACACTATTGTTTGTCCTTCTTATATATATGAAGCTATTTATATATGTGGACTAGTTGTTTTAATTTACAGGTTAGGTGTGAATGGTGGATTGTCATGATGGATGGTGAATTTCGGATGGAAATGAGTACGGAGTTCTATCCCCCCTAACATCATCGTGCAAAATAGTAAGGACACTCTCATTGCGAGTCAAACAATACAGTCATACCAATGTCAAACGAATAAGCTAGACTAGCAAGATAGTCCGCAACGCGATTAATCTTAGCTTCGCGATGCACATGCCGAAACAGAATATTCCAGTCTCTTTTTAACAAGCCTTGACATTTAATGATAAAGCTAACCAACGGGTGGTCTTGCGGGCCTCTGTTCCTAGCATGATGGCCACTCCGGTGGTCCCTCCAGTAAACATTGGGAATATATATATATATATATATATATATATATATATATATATATATATATATATATATATATATATATATATATATATAGAGAGAGAGAGAGAGAGAGAGAGAGAGAGAGAGAGGGAGGATGGATCAAATGTTTACAAGTCTTAACATGTTTTGTGTTAACAAATATAGGTCGTTGATCGAGTCCAAATGGAAGGCTATGATTAATCCTTGATTTAATGGATTTTTTTAATTAAAGTCGTGGGCCCCATGCTGTTTTTAATTAAACCCGCAGTTATGGCGTGTGAATTACAATCTCTTGGTGGAAAAACTTAAAATCTGGTGTGAGAAATTGGGAATTGGGGTGGGGGGGCACGTTGGGATTTTTTTTCTTCCAAATTTAATCATATATCCTTATATAAAAAATATCCTATCTAACAAACTAAACAAACGGGTAAACACTTCCAAATTTGATTTGATTTTTTTTATTTTTATTGTTCCAAATTTTATCCATTGTCTTTTATAAAAAAATATGATATCAAACAATTCAAGATCAATGTTTTTATTACGTGATATCTTTGTATATCATAGACAGTTTTATAAAACCGGTTGGTGAAGGAGATCGAAGTAGTTGGCACATGATGTTATTGACCCATTGACGAATATTACCCATCTAATGACTAATATTACCCTGCTAATGACGAATATATCTTATTATTCGTCATTAGAAGGGTAATATTCATCATTAGAAGGGTATTATTCGTCATTATTAGGGTAATATTGGATAACAGTTCATTGTCAATATGTTAGCGTAAAACATATCATGCCGACGAATAGAGACAGATGTCTTAGTTTTTATATATAACAATGTCACTAACATACCAAAAAGTGGGAGTAGATAATTGTCTAACATTTCCTGCCTACATGAAGATATACTAACATATGTTCCAGGGGAGAAGTTTGACCAAAAGTGCGAAACAAACGCAGTACTTTAATTAACAGGGAAATTGCAAATGGTGTATGCCCGACATGTCCAGAACCATTTAAGGATGGATTTTCTTTCGTGCAACCTGGTTAACATTGTCCGGACCATTCTTGAAAGCAGCTAATAGCATCGCCTTCTCACTATTCAAGTCCAACGTCACGATGCAATGAGCATACTTTGATCGCAGGGAGTTTATGTTCTTTTTACAAATACTCATCACCTGGTCATCCAATTTCATCAAGATATCACAGTTATTCATCTAGAATTAATAAACATTCATTCAAATCTCAGAGATATTCATCAAGATTTCATAAAAGATTCATCAATATTTCAAATTTATTCATCATATATTCATCACGTATTATCAAATATTCATACAGGTGCAGTAAATATTCATCTCAAGTTTCATCAAATATTCAGGAACATACTTCCGACGATTGTAAGGCTTTACTATTATGTAGGTAGGGTGCTTACCATATGCACCATCTGTTGCCACACATATGCACCATCTTTTGTCAAATATTCATCAAATATTCAGTATGTTCAGCTAGTTCTCACACATATGCACCATCTGTTGTCAAATATTCATCTAGTTATTTATGCAGTTTTATAACTCCAAACCCCATTCGACTCAATCCAAAAAATTTCAACTATATTCATTAGAATAACCAATTGATTCATCCAATTTCATCTTCAATCAATCGATAGGGAGCGGGATTTAGCAAAAATTCACAAAAAACCCTATCTGACCTACACTGTACTAAAATCAATCGATGTTCAATCGAAACACACAACACCCAACGATTTTAAACTACAGATTCAGCAAGGAGTCACAAAGCACCGGAACTTACCCATCTCGATGTTGATTTTGCTTATTCGAACCCCTTCGGACGACTCTGCAGCAAATCGCTGAACACCGGCAGAGAGGCGGCTCCCCCTTCGCGCGTCAGAAGAGATGTGGTAGTGGCGAGATCTAGTGGCACGCCTCCTTCCACTTAAGGTGCCGACGGTTTCTGGCGTTGCTCGGAGTTGCAGTTCCACGGTTTCAGAGAGCTTTTGCAAGATGGGTATCATTCGTGCGGTAGGGTTCCGAGGATCTCGATCGAGAATGAAGATGTTGATTGTGTTTTATCCCAAAAAATCAGATCTTTTGGATGGGATTGCACGCGCCAGGAAGGAGGATATGGGGTGAGTTTTTAATTTTCCAAATTAAAAAATGTAATTTTGGGAATGAATCTAGACCCTCCATTTCTAATGATCCAATGGCTTATAATTGTTAACACTTAACACCATAAGAGCTATAAACACAAGACCCAACCTCTATATATATATATATATATATATATATATATATATATATATATATATATATATATATATATATATATTTATTTATTTATTTATTTAGATTTTATACCTTTATATTGATATGTTTATAGAATTTATTATGAAAATTTATATAATTATTTTTTAAAACAAGAATTTTCATAATAATTTCTATATATAAACATATCAATATAAGGGTATAGAATCTAAAAATATATATTAAAATTTTTTTTAATATTTATTTATAGCCGAAATAATTTTGTGATACATCGGACCAAGGATCCGGACTGCAAATGGATGTAGAATATAGTTTCCGATAATTGCTATCGAGCTTCGATCTCAATTGGTTTCCCTTAACTATGGGTGGATGGATCGCAGGTGCCATCGAAGGTGTGTTTGAAGAACATAAGCTTCAAGAATGTGAGGGGGTGGCGTCGAGCCCGTGCGTGATAAAGCTGGTGTGCAGCAGCAGCGCGCACTGCCAGAGAGTGGAGCTACACGACATCGACTTGAAGTACAGCGGCCGAGGCGGACTAACCGCTGTCTCCGAGTGTTGCAACATTAAGCCCTTCACGAGCGGGAAGATGAACCCGCCCGCCTACACCAAGCAAGCTGCCGAAGCTAAATCTGCCTAATACATGATCGCCATAGCTAAGCTTCATTGTGTTATTAGCTAGAGATTTTCTAATTCAGGGAATTTTCGATGAAATAGATCGATGATCAAACTGTAATCATATCATACAGTTAACACATGTATATATACATAAACAAATTGATATTCGCGATCTCCTCCTTCGGTGTTCCCTTAGTTTTCTAGTAGAACGGCACATATAGAGAGAGTAGTCTATCGACTTATATACTAAGGCTTGTTGTGCTCAACTTTCAACGTGAGACTTTATGCCTCATTTACGCCTTTCAACACAAGATACTAACCAGAAGAAATATATGCACAGATATATTGGGTAATTAAACAAACGAGTTATAACTAATCAGGATAACAACTTGATATTTACACTTATCCCTAAATAAGATAAATACTACTCTCTTCGTCTCAAAATTTAATAAAGAAATAATAAAGGGTGATTTTATTTATTAAAAAGGAAGAAAATATAAGTTTTAGCCGAACTATTGACAAAACTCAGGGATACCATCCGGACAAAAAAAAATGTGTAGGGCACCAATCAGAATTAATAAAAACTCAGGGACATCAAACGGAATTTCCCTTTACTTATCCTTAATAATTAATATGCACCCCACAAGATAGACAGAGGTTCCAAGAGACCAATCGTGTCAAGCAACATAAAGAAGCGCGGTCTTGACAAAGATTTTGTAAGAGCATCGGCGAGTTGATCCTCATTTTCCACATGAGAGATTCTTATTGATTAATTTTGCACCTCTTCTCGAATGAAATGGTAATCGAGAGCTAAATGCTTCATGCAGTAGTGGAAAATCGGGTTAGCGGGCAAGTGAATTGTGTTGGCATCGTCACAATAGGTGACTGGAGGTGTGACTGTTGGTGGGCCAATTTCTCTCATTAGTGAACGGAGCCTTTGCAGCTCTGTTGCGGTATTTGCTACATAGCAGCCTCGGTTGAGGATCTTGCAATGATTTGTTTCTCTCTTGAGCTCCACGAGATTGAATTGTTGCCAAAATACACGATATAGGCACCTTTAGATCTATAGTCAGGCTTGTCTCTTGCCCAATCGACAATCAGCATCTGAGAAAGCATGGAGATTCAATCCAAAATTCTTGCGAATCAAAATACCTTTCGTTGATGCTCCATTGAGGTAGCGGATAAAGCGTTTGAGAGCTATCCATTGTTTCTTTGCAGGCACCTTCATGTATTGAGAGCTATCCAGTGTGTCTTTGCAGACGTTTGAGAGCTATCCAGTGTGTCAGCAACAGATATTGCAAGCATCCTAGAGCTTGTCTGTATGGAAACGGATCCTTAAGCAAGCCTATAGACGAGTTGGCAAGATCTACATCGGGTACCAATGAAGTGGAGTATGGCTTTGCATCACTCATGGAGTGTCGATGTAGAACAAATTCACATTAAAAAGGCATTAAAAAAATGGGGAGGAAAAAAGAATGACCAAGAATGGTCCCGAAATGATAAAGCGATGTCCATCTAACCGGGCTAATTTGAAGTATGTGACATTAGGCCCAAATCCCAATACATTGGCCCATCACCAACTTCCCAACCCAAAATTGACCAAGAATGGGCCCAAAAAAAAAAAGAGTAACACTAATGATGTTCCAATAATGCAAAAATACAAATAATGATCCTAGTAATATCAATTCTTTATCTTTTAGTCATCCGTTAATTAAAACATGATATTTTACTATTTACACATATTTTTTTAGATGTTAAAAACTATATAAAATTTAATTTTGTTAGTAGTTTTTTAATAATTAGGAAAACAATTCGAGAACAAGACATACCTGACTCATTAGAGACCGACAAAGTCGGCAGATAGCGAACCGTCAAACATACAACATAACTAAAAAGGTGCAGTAGAAATAATGACAAGCACATAATTGCGGGCGAATAAGCGAATCTAACCCTATAACATGCTGGGGACGACATAGATTGAAAACCGAAACCAAGCACCTCCAAACAGTGACATCGTTGGCCAATAATACATATGATGATAGGAGTCCATTTTTTTTTAATAATTCATGCTTATTATTAAGTATAATAAATATGAATTGATAAATACAAATGTAAAAATAAATGATATTTTATATAGTTTTTATTATTTAAAAAAATAGATAAATATTATAGTAGTAAGGTAGGGTAAACGATATACTTTAATTAATAGAGGAGAGATAAATAGATAACCTATCAGAAGAGGAGATGAGGGCGTCGAATGTCGATAGCAGGAACGTGTTATCAAGTTGATTACATGTTGCCGACTCACCAGAAAATGCATCCTCAAACTCATCCATTTATCTTCATCTTCATCTTATCTTTTTCATTTTGGGTTCCACTTTAGCCTTTTTTAAATCCTCCTTCTTTTCCTACTTTCCATCTAGTCAACTTTTTATTTTATTTTATTATTAATGATAATAAAATATGATACGCCTCTTTATCCCTTAATATAAAACGACCCGGTTTCCTTCTTTCATGTATCTCATATGGGTAATAGAGTGGTTGATAAGGTTGCACACATTTGTCACTCATCTTGGGGAGTCGATATTTACAACAACTCTGATCTTTCAGACCTCATCCGCAATGATGCTTTCAGTTCGAGTCTGCTCACCCGAATCTTTTCCTAATCATAAAATAAAATAAAACGACCCCAATTTTTGTCTTTTTAGAGTTCTGACCTGTATTTTATACCAACTTTCAATTTTTATGTTTGTTTAAACGGTTACCCGTCTAGCGACTTTTCGGTCATCGAAATTCAAGTATGTCTGACCTCAAATTTTTTCCTATTAAAAAAATAAAGTAAAACGACCCCAGATCTAATTTTATATATATATATATATATATATATATATATATATATATATATATATATATATATATATATATATATATATATATATATGGAGTATGGATCAAATGTTAACAAGTCTTATTATGTTTTGTGTTAACAAATCATGTACATTGATTAGAGGTGAATCAAGGGTGGAGATTAAACGTTTTTACTGATTTTTTTTAATTAAAATAATGTGGGGTCATACCAAATCAACACCCATCTTCAAAACAAGCGCGTGGATCCAACCCTAACCCAGTCATAAAAACTACCCATCATGTCTGAACGCTCCTCCATCACCGCAGCCTTCATCTCCCTCGCTCGGATTCGAGGTTGGGGCCACCCAGATCCGGTGAAGGTGGAGGTCCCACGGCCTCCTCGCTCGGATTCGAGATAGTGACCAGCACCGGAGATGGCAGATTCTTCAACGAGGACGGAGAAATCGGAGATTGAGAGGCGTTGGTTGAGTCGTCCGAGAAGGTGAAATCGGAGATCGAGAGCGCAGGGTGGAGCGGATCAACCAGGGCGACTCCTCCTTCTTGCTCTCATGGTGGAGGAGATGAGTGGCACCTGTGCTCTCGGAACGCCGAATTGGCGATTCTACTCCCATGGTCTGAGCAATTGGCGCCTGTGAGCGGATGAGATGAGCGACTCCCATGGTCTGAGCGGAGGAGACGAGTGACTCCGGCGCCTGTTTGCAGCTCTCTGGAACTGAATTTGGCCAACTTTAATCTCGGCAAAGCACTTGATGCAATCATGAGCCAAGTGACAGCCTTGAGTAATGAAAATGGAGTGCAGATCATCCTTGATTCACCTCCAGAAGTTTGCTCGATGCATTTGTATGGAGATCATTTACGGCTTCAGCAAGTGCTTTCAGAATTCTTGGTGAACTCTTTCACTTTCAGCCCTGTATTCGAAGGATCATCTGTCACATTTACCATCACCTCAAGAAAAGAAGCATTTGGGCAAAAGATTCAAGTTGTTCATCTTGAATTCAGGTATGTCAGTACATTTAGTAATTGACTATAATTGTGATGTCTTGACTCTATTCACACTAGTAGATACACTTTTTCTTTTAGGGATGTAAGAACTACATCTTAATCGACGATAAAGGTAATAAAGGGATAGATATACGAATATATATTCTGTGTTTCTAGCTGTCACTACGGCAACATGTGCTTCATAGATTGATTACTTAATTACCTCTGACTTGATAGTTGTAGAGATTATATACTTATCAAAGAAACACTGTTTTCTTGAGAACACGAAAATCGTAAAGTTGGAGTTAGCCAGCCTGGTAATTGTAGATAAATGCTCTTCTATTCGGAACTCTGACAATATTCAGCTACCTGGATATCATATCCGAGGATGTTTAGAGAAGTAAGTTATAAGTTTGAAAGAATTTGTAAGATTTAGCAGTAGAGAGATATGGCAGTTTGAAAGCTAATTTGTCAATGTTTTGAAAAAATTTCAAACATGTTATCAAATTGTTTATCTTTTCATCACCGTTCGGGAAGTTTTGCATCCATACATGGATCGGAAGGTTCGAGTTGCTAGGTCTTATAGTAAGGTAGCAAATTAATCTTTAGTTTGAGCTCCTTGAAGATATGAGAGAGTGGATCTATTTTATTTTCCTGTGATTGTAAATGAGCTATCTGTATTCCAGGATCACCCATCCTTCACCTGGGATCCCAGAGGATTTAATACAAGAGATGTTCCACCACAGCCCAGGAATGTCGAGAGAAGGCCTCGGAATGCCTTCCCATGGTTTGAGCAATCGAGCGGCACCTGTGAGCGGAGGAGATGAACGATTATATGGGGTTAGAGATCTGGTCAATCTACTGGGTTAGAGAACACCAGTAACAATTCATGGGTAAGAGTGTGTTGTGATTATACTCTTTCTAGTGTACGATTGGGTAAATAATGAAATTGAACTTCTCAATGGGTTTAACACTTTTGACTTATTCTTGGGTTCAATTTGATGCTTTGCCTTTTTCCTTTTTTTGGTTGAATCAACATTTTTGTCTTTGTATTCGACAACTTCATAGTTTCTATTCGGTGATAATAAGCAATTATTTGGTGTAAATCATATGAATGTTCTATTAATTTCATGTCCAGAGTCACTATTCGATAAGTTCATAGTTTCTATTCGGTAATAATAAGGAATTATTCAGTGATAGTAAGGAATTATTCGGTGATAGTAAGGAATTATTCATATGTATGTGGTTAATTAGAGGTGGAAATGTGGTTAACTAGAGGTGGAAATCAAGAATTATATATATATATATATCAACTTAGCGAATAATTACTATTAACCTAGCGAATAGTTACAAAATTGACCAACCATTTTGCTATTATCTAAACGATAACTCATCTTTACACACGAATAATAACGATAAGTTAGCGAATAATTACTATTAACCTAACGAATAGTTGCAAAATTGACCAACCCTTTTCCTATTATCTAAACGATAACTCCTCTTTACACATGAATAATAAACGATAACTCCTCTTTACACATGAATAATAACTATAAGTGAGCGAATAATTACTATCACCTTATCGAATAGTTCAAACAGTGTACCACACAAAAAACAATTTTATCCCATAAAAAAAAGTTACGTCACAAAATGCAATCAAAATCTGGAAGTTCAGAGTTATTATTCGTTGATAATATGAAATTATTCGGTAATTTGTTCATCATTATTCATCGAACACACGATGCAAGCAAATTCTCTTCCTCCCCAGGAAAAAAAAACATTACCTCAAAAAAAAACACGCGCTTTGTTTCAGCAAGTTGGCTATAAAAGTGGTGGGATCTACTCTTTTTTCTTTAAATAAAAAAGAAAAGTCTCAATTAATCTCACCATTCATTTCTAATCAACCAATGGTCTATATTTGTTAACACAAAACACAATAAGGGGTGTAAACACCTGACCCAACCTATATATATATATATATAAAAACAAACCCAGATAAAAACACATGTCTAATTTACTAAACAAATAAGTGCATTATATATATATATGTATATAAATTTATTTCTTTATTTTTCTATTTATATTTCAAAAAACCAAAATTCAACAAAAACAACTTTTTTCAATACATTTTTTCAACCCTTAAATGCGTCACACCGTACCTGATTCAGATGTAGAGCGACTGCATCGATCGAACTGGATTAAGATAAAAAAAAAATATACATTTTACGAGAATTAAATCCATGAGTTCGCGTTCAACCAAACGAGCCCTGAGTTGGAGTAATTACTGTATAAAGATCTTTTGAGTAAAAAAAAAAAGAAATGATATTTTTGGATAAGTGGGGACCACCTTACACAGGATCCACTCAGCTGCTGCTTCGTTCTTATCGCATATTCGTATCGCAAAAACTCATATTCCACGTTTTTAACCCCTCACCGAACCCCAAACGGCGCCGTTTAACCCATCGTCTGCGGCGTCCCACAGACGCTTTCTAAGCTTTCACGTTATCCAATCGCCACACCTATAGTCTGCAAAGTCTCAACCTTTCGCTCTCCCCTCCAATGGCTTCCAAAGTCCTCCGTCTGTTCTTCCTCTTCTCCGCCTTCCACTCCTCCCTCTCCCTCCTCCTACCAGTCTCCAAACACGCCCTTACCAGCCAGTACCTGACCCGGATTCGCCTCGGATCCCAACCCGAACCCCTCTCCCTGATCTTGGATCTCTCCAGCCCCTCTCTTTGGGTCGTTGACTGCGCCTCCCACACCCCAATCGCTTCCCTCTCCATCCCCTGCTCCACCGCCGCCGACCGCTCCCACCCTCCGCCCCTGCCGTCGGCCGCTTGCACCGTCTCCTCTTTCAACCCCGTCTCCAAATTAACCGCGAGGGGCGATCTCGTCTCTGACTCGGTCTCCCTTAACGAACCCAGTCAAACTCAAATTGGCGTCGTCGATGAGTTTCTCTTCATCTGCGCCCCTCTATTCCTATCCCAGGGCTTGGGCGGTGGGGCAAGGGGCGTATTCGGCCTCGGGAGATCGAGTCGAATCTCTCCGATTTCCCAATTCGCCCATCAATTGGATCTCCCCGGTAAATTCTCCATCTGCTTGCCTGGAAAAGAGAAAGGCGACGGCTTTATCCTCGCCGGGAAATCGCCAGATAAGGTAGCTGAGATCTCCAGGTCGTTACTCTACACTCCCCTTTTGGACAAAGAAATCGGTCCCAGTTCCGGGCCGGAATCGGGCTCGGCGGATGAGTACTACATCCAGGTCAAGTCAATCAAGATCGGCAACAAGAAGCTTTCCCTCCCGGGCCCCACAATCCGCGCAAAACTCGGCACCGTTGACCCGCTGACCAAATTGGGGGCCGGTGCATACGAAACGTTTCTGAAGGCGTTCTCGATTGCAGCGGACGCAGCGAAATTGACGAGAGTAGATGCGGTGAAGCCATTCGGGCTGTGCTACGGAGCGGGCGAGGCCACCAGAGGAGCGCCGGCGATCGATTTAGTGCTGCAGAGCGAGATGGTGAAGTGGAGGATCACCGGGCGGAATTCGATGGTGGATGCCGGCGACGGGGTGGTGTGTTTGGGGGTATTGGACGGAGGCGGTGATTTGGGGGAGGATGAGATGGTGATTGGGGCGCATCAGTTGGAGGATGTGTTGATGGAGTTCGATTTGAGGAGTGGCATGTTAGGGTTCAGTAGCTCCTTGCCGGAGATGGGGACCAGCTGCGGCGAACTTGGCTTCGATGCGGCGGCCCGACGCCGCGAGTTCCGATGATGGTTTTTTTTTTACCTTTTCATTTTTTGTGGGTAAATTTAAGTTTTGAGATCCGAAATTGAGGCAGGAAAGCTTACCACTTTTAGTTAATGTTTTAATTGGACTGGAAGTCTGATAAGTGATTTGCTAATCATAATGTGCAAAATGTATTCGTAACATAATGTATGTTTTGAAGGAAATGAAAGTAATTATAAAGGCGTTGGTCTAAAATGTAAATACGTTTTACTTTTTACATTTATACATGATATTGTATTGTAGAGTAAAATAATTTGATTCTAAAATTTAGAGAGGGATTAAACCCTAATAGATTGGTGGTGAAAGCCTCGTATTAGAGAAGCTAAACCCACACCTATAATGTTATTATTCAACCATATAGGGATTATAATGCTTGGAAAATAAGTAATATAAAGATATCGATAATCTAAACCTACCAAAGATATATATTTCTAACATAACCTAACAATATCAAAGATTATATCCTAATACAATATAACTAATATATCGTTTCTAATAAATCTCTAACAAAATTGTTTTTAAGTGATATACTGTATAGAATTTAAGAGTCTCAAATTTAAAAAATATTAACAGGTTTAATAGTTCATCAATATAAAAAGGTCAATCATATTATGGAATGTCTCGATCTTAATCAACGATGGTCCAACTGATCAATTTCTACCTTCTAGGGGGCTCCGATAAATGGATCCGTTGTCCCCATTATTGTTCATTCTTGCATCAGAATTCAGAAGTATTAGCCAGGTCGCTACAACATGAATCTCAAACTAACAAGGATGTGGGTCTTAGTTTTTCGACAAATGGTATTAAAGTTCCTTTCCTCGCATTCACGGATGATATTCTTATTTTCTCTAAAGCTAATGCTACTGGTTGTAGAAGGGTCGTTCAGATTATTGATCGACTTTGTCTTATTTCTAGCTAAAAGGTTAATCCTCATAAAGCAAGTTTCCAGGTCTCCAACAACACATCGTCGGTTGCTATTGCAACAGTCATTTCCATTACCGGTTTCAGTCGTACTACGACCCTCAAAAAATATTTAGGGTGCCCGATTATTAATGGACGAGTCAACAAAGACACTTTCGTTAATGTGGTGCTTAGGACAAAGCAACAACTTACCAAATGGAAGACTTCAAGTCTTTCCTATGAAGGTCGAAAAGTTCTTATTCAAGCAAATCTTAGTGCACAACCTATATTTCTTATGCAAGCCTTCCTCTTGCCAAAAGGGGTCATCCAAAAGCTTGATCGGGTCTACAGGGGTTTCTTCTGGAATAAAGGCCCTGAGCATACTCCTCTCATTAGTTGGGATAAGGTGTGATCGGATACCCTCAAAGGGGGGTTGGGCCTGTATAAAGCTGAAACCATGAATATTGCTTTGCAATTGAAACTGATATGGAAAATTTATGCAGAACCGACCAACTGTTGGGTTCGAGTCATTTCTAACAAGTATCTCCGAGGAACTAATGTTATGCAATACAGTAGAATAAATTGCACTTCTTGACAGTGGGGGAAGGTTATGTCCCTTCAAAATATACTATTCAAGGGCCTTCGTTGGAGTGTGGGTAATGGACAGAGTATCAATTTTTGGGAAGATATTTGGGTGGCTGACGCACCGCTATCAAAGCAATCTTTTCAACCGATCACTAGTCCTATGACTGGCTGGTTGGTTAACCGATTTCTTCTCCCAAATCGGTCTTGGGACAAGGATAGACTGCTAGTTGATACAGGACACCTGTTAGATAGCAAAGTTATTGAAAGAATATGTGGAACAATTCTACCATTGCATGATTTTGAGGATTGTTTGTATTGGAGTACGTGAAGCCAATTCGGGGTGGTTTTCTACCAACTCAGCTACTAAATTAGTCCCCAACGGGGCCGCTGATCACCAGTTTGCTTGTCATTGGATTTGGAAATTGGATGTCCCACCCAAAGTTCAACACTTCTTATGGAAAATCATCAAAAACGGTTTACTTACTAAAAATCGGCTACAATGCTCTGGCATCCACGTTCCTTTGAGTTGCCCGCTTTGTGAATGTGCTCCGGAATCAACAACGCATTTACTTGGTGAGTGTCACTTTACAAAGAAGGTTTTGGCATATTGGAATCTGCGAACTGATTTGCCATTGCAGGTGACGAAACACCAAAAAATAAATATAATCACATGCATAAACGGGTTCCCGCTAAATAAATTAACTTGTATCACTTATAACAAAATGAGTCAAACAAAATAGTGGATTTTCCACCATCACCATATAAACCTATTATTTATACATATGCCCATCAAAGTGCCACCTATGGGACACTTGTTTCAAGCAAAATGACATTTGTCACATACTTTGGGACACTTGTCGATAAGGGCTCATGAGGTTTCCTTATAAATATGGAGCAAGACTTTGAGCGTCGGGTCGGATTTTGATGGCTCGAAGAGCCTTCCCGAGCGGGATTCGTCTCGCCTAGCGGGAGCCGACGACTGATGGAGCCCTGGGAGGACGGTGGTCCGCGGATGGCTTGAGCTCGGATCGACACAGGTTTGGGTACGTCGACGGTAATCTCGTCGAGCGTCTCAGGTAAGCCCGATCGTCTGAGCTCGCTCGCGCTCCACTTGATCCCGGAACCCGCCGACACGGGATTCTAAAAATCTGGTTTCGTCATTGGCGCCGTCCGTGGGGACCACTCACCCTAGGAGGTGATTTGATTAAGGTAACTTATCTGCCTAGTTTATTTTAATAAGGTTTCAAATGTTTAAATTGTATATTGGAAAATCAAACAACTTGAAGGTGAGTTGGACCGACGAGATGTTCGTTGGATTGAATGAAGTTTCGTTAATTCATTTTGATGCAGCTCATCTTCATTTCAACTCCTGATGATATCCACCTTAAATTCAAATGATATATGATTTGTTTTCTTATTTAAATAAGGTGTGATGAGTAAATTGAAAGCAAAAGATGATATATATAAGTAGATATATATGTGAACAACATGTTCTACTGTCTTTACGAATAAGATGTAATTTTCACCTTGATTAAATTCTTTGTGCACAAATGAATGATCGGTCTAGCAACGGGGCATCCTTTTCCTTTGAGTGCACTGTAGAGCCGATGATAGTAGTAACCTACTACAATCCCTCCAATAGAGGTCACGTGAGAAAGGGGAGCAATTTGATTAGCCAGTGCTCCGATCAGCACACGAGCAAATCGTCCTATATATACTTATGCTATATATGAGTTTTACGGGCTTCCATTCGAAAGGTATTTGACTAAATTCATGTCATAACTTCACGAGGTTCGTATTTTTTACAAATTAAGTTCCAGCCGGTCGTAGAGCTTGCTTTCCGGATCGAGTACTGAGTCCCAGGACGCTGGAGCTTGCTCCGCATCGGACATCCGGTCGTAGAGCTTACCTCCCGGATCGAATACTAAGTCCCAGGACGCTGGAGCTTGATCCGCGTCGGGCATCCGGTCGTAGAGCTTGCCTCCCGGATCGAAAATATAAGTCCAAAAACGCTGGTGCTTGATCCGCGTCGGGTATCCGGTCGTAAAACTTGCCTCCCGGATCGAATACTAAGTCCCAAGGAAATATAGTTGTTCGATCAATTAAGACATTGATCAACCGATAGACGTACCTACAACAATCAATCATCATCAAATTAAGTAGAAAATCAAAATCTGCGGATCCGGATTTTGAAAGAGGGCAACAATTGCAGCTATATATACTTTTGCTTTGGTGAAGTTGATCGTTCACAGCCAAAAGATAATGGGGACAGGTATGCAAGGTTCCATGTAAAGCGTAAACTGGACGTGGGGTGTCTTTCCTCAACTGGTTGGAATTAATCTTTGATAAGTGATTTATGACGTCCCTTTGGGATAATAGAGTGCATCAACAGAAACAATGCATGGTAGAAAGTGATGCCCATGCCTGGGTAAATATGCAAAGCTACCATTGAAAATATATAGCATGCCAAACGAATTAAAAAGTTCATTTATGCACTTGATCAACCAGAATGCAGCCCGTTCATTTGCATTTCGTTGAAAGTTCAGCAAAGGTGCGCACGCGATTGAACTCTTTCTCTGAAAAATCGAGGGGCGGTTTCTCGCCTTCCCTTTTCATGGGTGCCAGCCGCGGTCAGAGCCAGAGCGCGAAAAGTTCGACGACCTAATAACTCCGTGGTTTCAACACGGATGATCAGGACAAATTCTGTGTGGAATCTTCAATCAGGGGGCAGCCCCATTGACCCGCTCGTGCTCGCTCGCTTTTGCGAAATTCGGGCAAACTTTGGAAGTTTTGGCTCCATTTCTCCGCGGAGCAGGATCCCTTTAATTAGCTAGTGCGGCCGGTGGCTCGCGGATGACAAGTCTGAGAAATAATAATTAGCCATGTGGATCCCATATGCCTGGACTCCTCCCATTGATGGTTAGAGTCCGCTACGCCTGTATGCCTCAACCTTCCCAGTTCCCACCATCAAGAAAATGAGGCCGGATGCGTTTCATTTTTACCAGCTCCATCACCAAGTTCATTCTCCTACGATCGCTTTCAGGATTTCCAACTGCGTTGGAAGTGCCACTTTTGATGTGTAAAATACTAATGATATAATAGGATTAAAATGGAGATTTATAATCTGAATAATTTAGGTAATTATAGTGCTTTGCTAGAAGCCAACTATAATTTATAGATTAAATTATATTTAATCTATTGCTATTTTATTCAGGTCCTATAAGGTCACACACAAAGAGTATTAGGAATTGGATAATTGATTAATAATAATAATAAGTTATTATTATTGATATAGTTTGTGGGTAGAAGATAAAAGATAAAGGTGACTTATTAGGAATAAGTTGACCTAGTTTCTACAATATATAAGGAGACTTATTAAGAATAAGTCTTAACTTTGATTTGGATATATACGTGTCTCCAAAATCTCCTCCCACCACAAATCGCTTGCCTCCCTAACTCGTAGGGTGAGTTGCAATCCTTCGATCATTCGTTCTAGCAAACGGAGACAAGGAGATCCAATCCCGTGCTCGTGTGGACCAAGTAGAGGAGTCGCGCTTGAGGCTCTTTTCTCCAAAGGTGATTTCGAATCAAGGTTCTGCACACGAAAGGTACGACTTTTCCCCTCTATATTGTTCATATCGATTCATGCATGAGATCCCGAATTAGATGTTAGAAAATAGATTTTCTTCCCTTCCGCTGCGCGTCTAATTTTCCTACATGTACATCTGTTAGAAACATGGAAGTGGGTTCAAGTACAATTTTAAAAAAAACTTGGTGTTCTAACATGGGATTCGGGGTTCCAATCACTTGGGAATCTCCTAAATTACAATGCTTGGTAAGCAAGACTTTGTAAGATAGTTATACTCACTCAGTGGGTTGTGTCTGACTTCTCCGCGGGCGAAGCATTGCATAATTGCGCCGCGGGGACTCGCCGCCTCGTATATGAGATAAGGGACGAATGAATTTCAAAGTGATTCATTAAAGAGAAATATATATAGGCTCACAAAGAAGTGAGGCACTGAATGACCTATTCGATCGAGGGACGCGACTTAACTTGAGCGAATACAAAGGTCCTAGCGTGGCTTGACCTCACCACCACAATGGTCGTTCGTGGGACCGCTGAGGCACGATTCTCCGGCGTGCATTTGGCATACCGTACGTTGCACCTGAACTCAACACGCGGCTCGTAGCTTATCCATGGGCGGATATTGATGGGACTTTGCGAAGGAGAAGGGAGCATGTTCCGCCTCACCTTACATATCAAGGTTGATCCCTTCCATGGAACGATTCCGCAGAGCTTGAGTATGTTGCGGTAACGATCAGGCTCGATCCGGCCGCGTACGATTCTGACCTGTGATGACTAAGGTTGGGCGCACAAAAGCCCAGGACGAGATGAAATCAAAGAAGAAAATCAGATACGCGGGCATCCTTTTGATCAAACCTTACTACCATATATGGCCTCTTGCTCGCACTCGAGGAGGTACCCGGAGTCGTGATGGTAGAAACTCATAAAAATAAACCATCGTTGCACCTTTGAGTCTCCTTTAAGTCTCAGGGGTAGGTTTGTGCAACATGATTCAACCGCGGTCGAGATCGCCGGGGTAGGTCTATTTGTCCTGATGATGTCCGCGACCAAAGAGTACATGCTATTAAAAATGTGTCAGGTTGACATTTGCATGTTATCTTGGGCAAAGACTTTTTTTCTCCCCGTCTACGACCAGTTGCTGCTCTAGCCGATTGCACAAGTGCATGGTTTGTAGGAGATTTGGTATGCTTCCTAGACTTCTTGATATACATATGAGGCTACGGTATAAACAAATCAAATCCAATTGGCAATATTTTGGGGCTGTTTATCTTAATCTAACATGTACAGCTACTTTTGTGCTCGTACACAAGGAAACTCCCCTGTCGCATCTGATAAGTCCAGGACGCTGGAGCTTGCTCTGCGTCAGGCATTCCGCTGGTAGCTTCATAAACTCGCGGAAAATTCTCTTAAGTGAGTATATATACTAAGTCCCTCTCGAGCGATAGAGGGCCTCCACTAGTAGCTTTATAAGCTCGCGGAGATAACTCTTAAACGAGTATAAACCAAGTCTCTCTCAAGTGACAGAGGGCCTCCGTTGGCAGCTTTAAAAGCCTGCGGAGATAACTCTTAAATGAGTATAAATTCAAACCCTTCAACGCGAGAACTCTCATCCGCGGAGGGCTTTCTGATTGAACTACGAAAGGTTTGATTCTCTTCCCAAGAGATACGTAGGCAACCCACTAATAAGTTGGGTACAGCCCAGACCAAACAAACTTATTCAAAACATTATACCAAAACTCTGATATATGGAAGACAAAGTACAGATGCATATGTTGTCTCGTTTGAATCGAACCCTAGCTAAGACTCATCTTAACTAAAGTTCGAGGAGCTGTGACGAAACACCAAAAAATAAATATAATCATATGCATAAACGGGTTCCCGCTAAATAAATTAACCCGTATCACTTATAACAAAATGAGTCAAACAAAATAGTGGATTTTCCACCATCACCATATAAACCTATTATTTATACATATGCCCATCAAAGTGCCACTTATGGGACACTTGTCTCAAGCAAAATGACATTTGTCACCTACTTTGGGACACTTGTCGATAAGGGCTCATGAGGTTTCCTTATAAATATGGAGCAAGACTTTGAGCGTCAGGTCGGATTTTGATGGCTCGAAGAGCCTTCCAGAGCGGGATTCGTCTCGCCTAGCGGGAGCCGACGACCGATGGAGCCCTGGGAGGACGGTGGTCCGCGGATGGCTTGAGCTCGGATCGGCACAGGTTTGGGTACGCCGACGGTAATCTCGTCGAGCGTCTCAGGTAAGCCCGATCGTCTGAGCTCGCTCGCGCTCCACTTGATCCCGGAACCCGCCGACACGGGATTCTAAAAATCTGGTTTCGTCAGCAGGGGTTGTTCGATGGCACGAATTTTTGTCATTCAATTAATAAAATACGTGATTTTGTAGGACCAGACAATATGTGTCGCTTAGCCTTTTGTTGGTGGGATATTTGGTTTTATAGGAACCAAGTGTTGTTCAAAAGCGTTAAGATCTCTATGATGAAGGTTCAGATCTTCCTTTCTGGTGCTATCCACAACTGGCAAACTGCAGTTCAAATGGTATAGTTGCGGGATATCTAGTGCTCAAGCCAAGTCAAATACGACGCCATTGATTCGCAAGTGACGCACCGATCCTTGGGTTCGATCGCCTGTCGGGTACTTCAAACTAAATTTTGATGGTTCTCGGTCTGGGGATAATAAGGCCTCCTATGGATTTGTCATTCGAGATTGTGACGGCAAGTGTATATCAACTGGATGGGGTACTTGCAACTACTACCCAGCTATTTATGCATAAGCTTTGGGGCTTCGTCAAGGCGTTCTTCGTGCCTTGAGTCTGGGGCTGGATAATTTTCTTATTGAAAGAGATAATTTGACGGTTATTAATGCCTTACTAAGGGATTGGGTAATTTGGGTTTGCCCATGGGTCATTGAGCTTTTACAGGCTGACAATATTTTGGCTCTTTCATCATTCACTAATGTTTTTATTCGTCATATTTTCAGGGAAGCTAATACTGTAGCTGATAGGATTGCATGCCTGACTTATTGTACCCCTGCCAACAGTGGTTTGAAGGATGATTCGAAACTTCGGGTTCTCGTCCGGAAGGACGCTCTAGGTCATCCTAGTGGGCGCCGCCGCTAGTTTGATCTAATTTTCTTTCCTTAGTTCTCCAAAAAAAAAAAAAAGGTCAATCATTTATTTAATTTTGGGAGGCTTATTCCTTCAACGGAGTATGATTTAAAGAACTAATGTAATTGTCAGTTGGGATTCCCTTTCTCCAAAATCTTTCTATTCTTGAATTGGTAAATAAAGAGAGGTCATTACGAGGTTCGAACCGATGACTTATGGGTACTAGTCACGAGTCCTTTCCGATGAGTTATTCCAAAATGGTTAAAATCTCTCTACTCTTATGACATCTAGATGACGGATACGGGAGCAATAGTAACAATGGTCACAGCCGCACATGGATCTTCATTGTGGAATTGCCACGGATATATCAAGACATTTGCTTGTATTAGCTCCGAAGAAGGGGTCGGGGCAATTATTCGAGCATAGTTAAAGTTGAACCAAAGCCTAAGTGAAGTTGAAGTTACTCGATTTACATAACAACCCTAATTACTTGCTTCGTATTTACTTATGACATAGTAGCACGATTTTTTTGTTGTAAATTCCACAAACTTGGTGTTAGAGTCTAATCGATCTTGAATTTGAATCAAACTTAAAAATGTACTGTTACTTAACTTATTTAGTATAATGAACGATTCCGAGTCAAATCCAAACCAAGTTCGAGCTACTCATCTACTCTAGTCTCTAGTATTCTTTCAAGGATTCGAATCTGGACTCACAGACCGATCGCAAATGAACACATACAAAATTCAGACCCTCAATTTGGGCCGGCCCATAAATTTCAAAAGCCCACGTTCTTCAATCTTCGCCGAGAAAGCCCAAATTGGTTTCAGACGTGAGAAAATCGATCGAGCGATCCGATTCCGATCCAGTTTTGACAAGTCGGAGGAGGTGAAAGCCAACTATTTTCCGATTCAACCCCCTCTGGTCTCTTCCGATTCTCCATCTGCATTGACTGACTCCGGCAAAGATGCATTCGTTCGGGTACAGAGCCAACGCTCTGCTCACTTTGGCCATCACCATACTCGCTGTCATGTGCGCCGTTGCTTCCTTCTCCGATAATTTCAATTTCCCTTCTCCTTCCGCCACCGTCGAGGTCTGGATCTGTCTTTCATCTCCGGATTTTCGGAATTTCGATGTTTTGGAAATCTGATCTGTGGTGGCTTTTTTTAGGTGCTTAATATCAACAGGTTTCAGAAGCTCTCCACTGGAAACGATGAGGTATGTAATTTTTAGGGTTTCTTCGGTGCTTCAATTTCTGCTTTGGGGATTTTAGGATCATGTGATTCTGTGTTCATCAATTGTTGTTCTAGCTGTTGCCTGCGCCATTTCTCTCTTGTTGAATCTGATAAACACATATCATGAACAGTGTCATCAAAATATTAGAGCTTGAATTATGGTATTAAAAAAACCTGGAAAAAACAATAAATTTCAAGATGCAATGTGTATTTGAATATTTTCGAATCCTAGAATTTAGGGTTTATGACTCTGTGGCTCTGTGTTTGTTGATTTACAGTTATAATGAGTCTATGGGTTGAACAAACTATAACTTGGTTTGGACTTGGACGAACCTGCTTAAGGAATTTCCTGTGTTTAAAGCGGAATTCAGCTTGAATGTACCCTCATTGAGGATCATCGGGCCAGTTTATGATTTAATACGATGAACTTGAACAAATGTTCATAAGAAATGTCTTCCACTACTCAGAATTGTGCAGAATGAAAATTTGAGTTTGCATATGTTATTGTTGCCTGCCGTTAATATGGTATTGATTGTCATATCGTGGCTTTCTGTTGGCGGTGCTGGTTTATGATGCTTTAAAATTTGCAGTAACCTTTGTTATGTCATTGTAAGTTTTAAGAATTCTGGGAATGCAGGTCAGCTTGACTTTGAATGTATCAGCAGACTTACAGTCACTATTTACTTGGAACACAAAACAGGTATGTTTATGTGTTTGTTTTACCTGTTATCTATCTTTCTAAGGCGCTTACAAGTTACATATGGTTTATGTGAAATTTCATTTGCTCTATCATTTAATATTGGATTGCTTGTATTTAGTTCAAGTATCCCAGTGGAAACTTTATGTGTGCTTCCGTTTACCACGGATGTAGATATATGCTGATTGTTCAAAAGGGCTGATACTAATGTTTAGTTTAGTTGAAGATTGTTGTTTCAAGTTGAAAGTTGGTAATTTGGTAGTGCGGCTTTCTAAAATTTAGAGTTGTACACCCATCTTTCTTATCAATTTTAAATATAAAAACAGGCCATGTGAGATTTTTTTAACTAGCAAAATTGTTTAGGTTGATTAGGCCTAAGAATCTCTCAATATGCTGCTTAGGGTGAAAAAGCACTTGATCTGATGTAACTTTTGGTTGTTTTGTCATGCTCAAGAATTTTCCTGTCATAAATTGTTTCCGTTGGTAGACCTAGTTTATTGTCAGCTATGATGTTTTACCCATTTCAAACTATAAGCCTATCATTTCAGTTCCTCTTCTATAACATAGTTGCTTACAATGTTACAATTGGCACTTTTTTATTTGTCAGTGGCTTTCGTGTATGTTATTCCCAACTTTAGTCCCCTTGGGTCTTAAAAAAAACGATTTCTTAGCATTTATTGAAGCTTTAACACTGATATTTTTTTACTTGTATGGTTTGGATTATGGTAAGTACTAGAGCGACATATATATGTTTCTATATTCCCATCCTTCATGTAATGGTGCAGGTTTTTGTCTTTCTTGCTGCTGAGTATGAAACTGCAACGAATGCCCTGAATCAGGTAGGCAACATTATCTTCTGATATGAACTCTTAATTTTTTGCTTCAAATCCTCTTACACGTTGGTTCATTCTTGGAACAATCATATAAATTGGTTGCCATTTTACATCAGTTTTTTTCGTGAATGGCGAAAGTTTCAACATGAAAGCATTACCTAAAGGGGGAAATGATATAGGAACACAGTATCTAACCATCAGATTTGTGTGTAGTTTGATGACTTACTGACTTTAAGTACCAGTTGAGATATTGGTTTATAGAGATCACGGCAGAACATTTTGACTGCTGAAAACATCACTGAAATCATTGAAAGATTAACCAAACATGGACTGGAAATTTTTCTTAGACCATGTGGCATTTGAACAAAATGTGTGTCCTCCTCTTAAAGTGGTGGTGATTGTATGATATATAGGTTAATCTAATGATATTTCATAGTATTTGCAAGATGAACCCCATGTATGAGGCATAAAGTGGGTTACATGATGTTTAACTTGTAAAGCTACTATAAATATACTGTTTTAGTACCTGAGCCTGAAACATCAACGAGCAACCAACCTCAGTCCTTGAAAATCACATGGACTCTTGTAAGAAAACAAATGGTTTAAACTGAAAGCTATAAGCAATTGGATTCTCATACATTTTGAATTTATTTCTTTAATGCTTCCACTAGATCTCTCTTTGGGATGGTATCATTCCTTCACAAGAGCACGCAAAATTTTGGATCAGAACCACAAACAAGTACCGATTCACAGATCAGGTAAGCACTTGTAATTATCATCTGTTCCTACAGGAGGGAGACAAAATGCTAGATCATTTTATTCTATGCAACTGTTGAGACTAACATGGGTCGGGCCTGCTTCTCTTTAACGCAGGGTAACAATCTTCGAGGGAAAGGTTTCAACATGACAATGCATTGGCATGTGATGCCCAAGACTGGAAAGATGCTTGCAGACAAAATCGTCATGTCTGGCTACCGTTTACCAGACGAATACAGATAGACTTCAACCATTCCATTTTATCTTCGGTCTATTCATGTTTAAGGCCTCAGACTTAGTTGGGAGAGATGATACAGGAGTGGATTGAAGTAAGACTAGAAACAAGGAAGAAGAGTCTCTTGGACTTGAACATCAGTTTTTGGATATTTTGCACTTATGAAAATTTTTAATCCCTGCAGCTTCAAATGAAAAATCTTAATACTTGTGGTAGGTGTGATAGTCGCATAAAAGGATCGTTAAAAATTGATTGTATTGACTGAAGATAAAATGATTTTAATTGACTAATAGTGAATTGGAATGAAATATTTGGGATGGGGATTGGGTTTTTTTATTTTTATTTTCATAAGTGCATTGATTGGTAGGTTTGTTTTAATTTGGGGTTTAATGAATGAATTTGTGAAAAGATGGGTTTATAAATTTTGCATTAAATTAATTCCAAATGTTTTTGGACGTTGGAGATTGAATGCTAAAACGATTGATGTCGACTAAGGAAGTGGCGAGTTTGTGGACAAAATGAATGCCATAAAATTCAAGAATTATTGGAGTTGATTCATATATATTAATGTCAATTGTCAACAATTTGGACCTTGGATTCTTGCCACCCCATAATCTTTAAATCAATCACAAGGATTTTTCAGTATTTTATTTCCCCCCTCTCCCATTTTCTCAGTATTTTTATGAAGATTACAAATCTATTTACAAAAGAAATGAAGATTACAAATACTATACTTTTTTTAGAAGCCCTAAAACAAACTCAAATACCCCAATTTTGTTCGGAACAAGTTCATGTGACACTCGGTATTACACGTAATTATTTTATATAAATACTGTTTAAAAAAGAAATTCAAAAAATTATATCAATGCTATAATTGATGATTCGTACACATCCAAAAAAATATTTTCAAAAATTATATTTTTTGAAAATAATTTTGACAAAAATATTGCTATTTTGTGATTTCTACTCATATTTATTTTTGAAAAAAAATATTTTCATGATTTTAATAATATTTTTTCTCGAATTTATATGAATCATCAATTATAAAATTGCTATAAATTTTTTATTTTTTTTATCAATAATTTAATCTAAAAGAATTTTGTGTAACACCAATATAACACAATATGCTCGTGATCTACCCTTTTTTTTTTGGGTCTGTGTGGATTACCCTCTTTTTAACATCTTAAGCACCTAGTGTGTGTTTTCCTCACCTATTTTTTAAGAGGTGGAGGAGATGGAGATGGGGAAAAGGAGATGGAGATAGGACAAATTTTCCTACCTTGGTGAGAGGGGGTGGAAGAGGTGGGTTGAATTCCACCCCCTCCACCTCTTGAATGAAGGTGACTAGGTGAGGAGGCAAAGGAGGAAAACGGAACCCTAATAAACTGAGGTTGAAACTTGAAAAGATTGATAGACAGATAAATTGTAAATAAATCAAAGAAAGAACATGAAACAAAAAACAAAACAAAGGTTAAAACACCGAATAATTTATAATCAATAAAATAACTTTATTTATACAAGACGAATAATTGGGAGTGGTCGGTCGCAGTTGAGCCACCACCCAAGGGTGTCTTTACGGACGAGATCGTCGAGCACACCATCAGATCGCCAATCAGTGGGATTCAAGGCCAATCCAAGGTGTGCGAGCCGATCAGCAACCCAATTGCCCTATCTAAATGTATGAAAATACGAAACACGAACAAATGATCGACCGATGGCAAACACTTCTGACACTGTCATGTCAATCTCCCACGGACACTTCCACATATCCTTAACGACGTTAACAATCGTCAGACAATTACCCCTCCACCTCGAGATGAGTGACCCCCCATTCGTTTAGCTTCTAGCATCCCATGATGTAGGCCTAAGACCCCAGCTTGCAATGCCAATGTCTTTCCGCAGTTCTGCATCCCGCACTTGACAACTCTGCCTTGATCATCAAGTATTACGTATCCACAAGCAGCGAGACCACGGGTAAAAAAAAAAGGAAATTGTAAATGAAAAAACATAAAATAGAGAAAATTAAAAGTGGACCAATAGTTGTAAATCGTGATGACTGATGATAAGAGAACGTTCTGGACGGAAATTGACTCAATGTGTAAAAATGAACATATACAAATCATGGCACTAGCAGAAACTAAGACGGAAAATATTCCGGACGACAAAATGTGGAGAAATATTGGTTTTGATGAAGGGGCTTGGTCACCGGCTATCGGGCGTTCTGGTGGAATAGGAGTCTTGTGGAAATCTCACCAGCTACTAGATTTCAATATCTCCATTGTTGTCCACTTTCAACGTATTATCGGCCTAAGATTGGATAGCCTGCTTGCTGGGTTTCCAATCTTAGCCCTATTTGTCTACGCACCGCCCACACCAAGTGACAAAGTTCCATTTTGGGAACTATTAAAAACGATTATCAACGACGCAACTATTCCGTGCATTGTTCTGGGAGATCTTAATGAGATCCTCTGCAGTGCTGATAAGCTTGGCGGTGCCTCCCTTCGGACATCCAGGTTTTCTCGACTTATCTCATTCAAAAACGAATGCTCACTACTAGACCTTCCCACCTTTGGCAACCCTTACACGTGGAGGAAAAACCCGGAGGAGAATTTTAACATCCGTGAAAAGCTTGACCGGGTACTTGTACATCAACCGGTCATCGAAGCTTTTCCTAACCTGATCACATACAATGGTGCCTTCTCCACCTCGGACCATTGTCCAATTTCTATCTCCTTTGAAGTTAATCCTTGTTTTAAAGCCCCACCGTTTAAATTCGAAAATGCCTGGTTACTTCGGAAAGATTTCCGTAATGTAGTTAAACAATCCTGGAGGGCCACTTGTCCTGGCTCTGCTATGTTCCAATTAATGTTCAAACAAAAAATCCTGAAAAAAAAGGCAAAAGAATGGAATAAAACGAGTTTTGGGAACATTTTCCGGCAATTAAAAGAGGTGGAGTCGGAGCTGCTACATATTCAATCCTCAGGTACCGGGATAGTGTCTCAAACTAATCAAAGCAAGGAAAAGAGCCTGATCACCAAGAAAGAGAAGCTCCTAATATTTCAAAAATCATTTTGGAGCCAAAGAGCTAAAACCAAACACCTCAAACTATCGGATTCCAACACTGCATATTTTCACCGAGTGGCAACAGGCCGTAGGCACAGGAAACAGATTCACAACATTGTCTCTTCCTCTGGCACGGTTGTTGTGGGCGAAGAGAATGTTAGGAATGAGATCAAAAAGGATTTCGAGAAGAGATTCAAGAAAGAACCAATAGACGACAGGCTCCTCGGCGAGTTGCTAGACCTAATTCAGCCTTCCATCTCGTCGGAGGAAAACAACTTCCTTACAAAACTCCCATCCAACACGGAAATTAAATATGCGGTTTTTAACTTGGGGAGGAATAAATCCCTGGGCCCGGATGGCTTCACTGCTGAATTCTATAAAAAATATTGGGATATCATAGGTAAATCTGTAACCTGTGCGGTCAAAGGGTTTTTCCATTCCGAAAAAATGCTTAAACAAATAAACCATACCTTTATCTCCCTCCTCCCTAAAAGAGACGATCCAACGGCCACCAGTCACTACCGCCCTATCAGTTTATGTTCCAATGTCTACAAAATTATCTCCAAAATCTTAACTGACAGAATGAAAAAGGTCATTGGTAAACTTATTCATCCTCTTCAGGGCGCCTTTGTATCAGACAGGGCTATTCAAGATAACGTTCTGATAGCCCATGAAATCTTTCACTCCTACAAAAATCGGAGGGGCCGGGAAGGATGGCTAGCAATAAAACTGGATATGGAAAAAGCATATGATAGAGTCGACTGGACCTTTATTCAAAAGGTGCTTCAAAGGTTTGGTTTTCACGACACATTCATCTCCTGGATAATGGAATGTATTACGACGGTTTCTTTCTCGGTATTAGTCAACAATGGCCCTACGGATCTGATTTATCCTTCTCGGGGTCTTCGCCAAGGGGATCCGCTATCTCCTTTCCTATTTATTTTAGGGGCCGAGATTCTGGCCCGGAAACTGGCTGCTGAAGCTAGCCTAGACAAAACACACATTGGGTTCCCGATTGGACATACCGGCCCTCGGATTCCGTTCCTTTCCTTCGCCGATGATATCATAATTTTCTCAAAAGGTAGTTTGGATGCAGGGCGCATAGTGAAGGCGATTGTTGATTCTTACTGTAAAGTATCGGGCCAAAAGGTCAACTACCATAAATCTAGTTTCCAAGCTACGAAAGGTATCCTGAACCATAGGATCCTCGAACTACGCACCTGCCTCAATATCCCTAATGAAAATTCGATAGAAAAGTATTTAGGTTGTCCCATTATCAATGGAAGAGTCACTAAAAGCACGTTCGAAGAGATCATCTGTAAATCGAAACAACAATTGACAAAATGGAGGGCTAATGCCCTCTCCCAACAAGGTCGTGCCACCTTGATCAACTCCAACCTGTCCGCTAAGCCCTTATATGCTATGCAAAATTTTATGCTCCCTATGGTTGTGCACAAAGAACTCGACCAGATAAACCGATCTTTCTTTTGGAATAAGGATCTCCAGTACCGGCCGCTGATTAGCTGGGACAGGATCTGTAAACCAAAGCAGTGTGGGGGGTTGGGAATTCGAAAATCTAGCGACATGAACGTGGCTCTTCAAATGAAGCTATTGTGGAAAATTCTGGCCGAACCGGGTAATGTATGGGTGTCAGTGATTAGACATAAATACCTGCGTTCTGTCAGTATTTTTGATTACAAAAACAAAGGATCTAGCTCTTGGCAATGGTCCAAGTTGTCTGCTCTAATCGACAAGTTTAAAGAGGGGCTTATTTGGTCAGTTGGAGATGGGCGAGCTATCAAGTTTTGGACAGACAATTGGATCTCAACCTCGCCTCTATCAAACAGGGAAGAATGCCCTCAAAGTTACAATCAAGACGAAACTGTAAGTGATTATATTCTGGGGGGTAAGTGGTGGACAGAAAAGCTTCAAGAAGCTCTCCCATTTGATATAGTGCAGGAGATCCAGGATATCCCCCTACCTACCTCGACTATGCAAGACCGCTTATACTGGTGGCCGGACAGGGAAGGATGGTTTACTACGGCTAGTGCATACAAATTGATTACAGCTCAGTCGGCACCACTTCCAGACCACAATGATTGGATTTGGAAGATTAACACACCTCCGAAAGTTAAAAACTTTCTTTGGAAGATCGCTCAGGATGGCCTCCCAACCGCTTTCAGGCTGTCCAACAGGGGTGCTTCGGTCCCACCTACCTGCTCGATGTGTAATGCGGCACCTGAGGATGAGGTCCATCTGTTTCTGGAGTGTTCCTTCATCCAAGATATACACCAGCTTCCGCCGCAGAACCAGCAACAAATTGTCTGTCTGATTGCACAGTCCCGAGATATTAAGCCCATCCTATCTACCCTTGGGAAGAGCCTTCCTCCTTCCACTCTGACCAACCTCGCTTTCTCATGGTGGACGACATGGTGTGTCAGGAACAAACATCTGTTTCAACAGGCTGCTATCCCGCAAAAAGAAATAGCCTTACGACTGATCAAATCCCATATAGATAACTGGAATAAGACATCGGTTGCTGAGGCTGACTTTGAGGAAGACTTTCGCCCGCTTCGACAATACCTTGTCAAAAAACAAAGTAAGAATCACAAAACAATTTCCTGGCGGAAGCCTCCCCTGGGCACTTTCAAACTAAACTTCGACGGTTCAACGCTTTCTAACGGCGAAAGCTCGGCAGGTGCCATTATTAGGGACTGGGTTGGTCACCCGATTTCAGTACACCACCAACGCCTGGGCAAGCAAAATCCACTCAAAGCGGAAGCCTTAGCTCTTAAAATAGGGATCCAACAGGTGCGACAACTACATATAGGAAAGATCCAGATTGAAGGCGACAGCAAGATTATCATCGATCACTTAAATAAGAAATCCACATGCCCTTGGGAGATCGAACTAATATTGTCGGATGTTCAAGTCCTGCTATCGACTATGGAAGAAGTAGTTTTCTTCCATATTCCTCGCATGGGCAATAGAGTGGCGGATAAGGTTGCACACCTTAGCCACTCTGCCCGAGGAGTCGATATTAAAAACGATTCAGGTCTCATGGACCTCATCCGCAAGGATGCTGAATTCTTTCCTTATCAAAAAAAAAAAAAAAAAGTGATGACTGATGATAATGATATGGTTACACACACAAGGCCAAGTGTATGGACACCATGGGCCGTAATTCCATCAGCCTATGGGCTATCCAAAATGATAAAAGCGTATTGAATAAGAAACTCGAACTCCTAATAAGTCCTAATCTTTTAAACAACAAAATTTATAAGAGGACAATTAGTCTTAGTTGTAAATTTTGAGTAGTTACTGTATAAATCAGTTAAATTGGTTTAAATCAATTAAATCAATCAAAGGTTTAAAAAAAGTGAGACTTGTATTTTCACCCCTTTGATAAAAAAAAAAAATCGAAATCGCAAGTCGAAACCTTGTTAGTCTTTTTTTTTGTGTAGTTGAAAGACTAAAAATTATTTAGTCTACTTTAAAAAAGATTATTCGGTAGGTTAGTTCGATTTTAATGTTACTATCATAAGTTTTTATTTCCATTATCTAGTTTTGTAAAAAAAAATATACTCTTTCTTTTTGGTAAAATATACAGTATTATTTATTATTCATTCATATTTTTTTAGGATGATAAAAATCAGGTCAAATATTAATTTTTAATTATTTTTTTAAAAATAATTAAAATTTTGACATTTTACATAGTTTTAACTATTTAAAAGGTATAACTAGTTTTAACTATTTAAAAAAAAATCGAACTCGCAAGTCGAAACCTTGTTAGTCTTTTTTTTGTGTGTGTGGTTGAAAGACTAAAAATTATTTAGTCTACTTTTAAAAAATTATTCGGTGGGTTAGTTCGATTTTAATGTTACTATCATAAGTTTTTATTTCCATTATATAGTTTGGTAAAAAAATATACTCTTTCTTTTTGGTAAAATATACAGTATTATTTATTATTCATTCATATTTTTTTAGGATGATAAAAATCAGGCCAAATATTAATTTTTAATTATTTTTTAAAAAATAATTAAAATTTTGATATTTTACATAGTTTTAACTGTTTAAAAGGTATAAGTAGTTGTAACTATTTAAAAGATGGTTGGTTCTCCACGCCATCAACGACAAAGCTAATCCCAAATCACGGGGGTGACCAGAATTTTGGTTGCAGCTGGATCTTGAAACTGGACATCCCATATAAGTTAAGGTAATTTGGAAGATTGCCCGCGATGGTCTCCCAACATTTGGTAGACTGCAACGGTCTGATGTCTCGGTGCCCTCCGGTTGCATCTTCTGTGGATGCACTCTCGAATCTACAAGTCATATTCTAGTACACTGCCCCACAACGATCTCTCTAACCAAAACTCTCCATATCAGCCACCCCTCAAATGATGATATCGATTCATACATCAAACCAAATCAACTGCTAAATAACATTTACACAAAATTAGGCATCAAGGCCTTCACTAAACTGCTTTTGCTTGGTGGGGTATTTGGTATTTTCAAAACTAAATAGTTTCCCAACACATAAACGACGCCTCTGTCCAGGTTGTAGTCAGTTTCTGCAACTCAACTTACCAAACATGGAATATCAGAGTTGATGACTCTGAGACAATTGGTACAAATCAACCTCGGACTAGGACCTGGGAACCGCTGCATGCTCTAGTCCAACTGCCCTATCCGCTTCCAGATATGAGAAATGGAAAAAACCACCAACGGGATATTACAAACTGAATTTTGATGGCTCTTACTGCCAGCTGTCGAGGGTTAGAACCTTCCGTTTCGTGATTCGAGATCATATGGGAAATATTATGTCCCTAGAGGGGCCTTGTAATAAATAGCTCCGTTGTTTTCATTGAGGCCATGGGCCTTCAGATGGGGTCTCCAAGGCAAAATCGCTGGGAATAAATAACCTTCTGGTCGAAAGAGATTGCTTGGTCGTCATAGAGGCTCTGCTACGGGACTGGGTTTGCCCTTGAAATATCGAGCTGCTGATGGCTAATACGAATGTCGATTTATATACATTATCTCATGTTGCCATTCATCATATTTTCATGGATTCTAATGTTGTGGCTGACAGAATTGCACGTCTGGCCTACACCGTCCCTGTCGATGATAGCTACACTAATGATCCAAAACTTCGTGTTCTCGTCCGTTCGGATGCGCTAGGAACGAAGTCGGGTCGTCGGCGTGTTTCCTAATCCTAATATGCCTCCCCCAAAAAAAATTGTTTTGTAGGAAGATGGAATATTGCAATTGCAATCCTATATATTATATTATTCCACCCAGAAAAATTATATATATATATATATATATATATATATATAAATAAATATCTATCTATCTATTAATCTATCTATCTATTAATATTACTAATTCTGTTAGCATTCAGCTGACGTGTCACTCCCTAAATTAAAGTTGATTTTTTTAATCACAAATCTCTTTTCTTATTGGCCGATAGTATTTTGGGAAGGTTTCAATATATGTTTCATATATTAAATTTATCACAATCGTATCCAAAATGTCTACATATATTGAATATAATAGCTAGGTATAGGTTTACTATGATTTTTTGCATATGAAAATAATCATATTACTATAATATATAACTTCATATTCTAATTCAATGATTTTGGCCAATTTTTTTTTAAAAATCCGTTGATATGTCTTCCGAATGTGTGTGTATAAGGAGTACCCTGTATACGTATTCCCCCTTCTCTATAAGTTTTGATCATATGTGACATTAATCTATGATTTCTTTCCCTGGCCAACTCTACCAATTATCTTAAGATTGTTTACCTACTTATGATTTTTTTCTAATTTTAATTTAGATTATTAAATTAAAATAATATTATTCATACTTACAGTAAATTTTATTTATTACTACTTTGAATTATTGTATTATCTAATAGTCGTTAACAAATCTATATACATATACTAAAACCGATGCATTGGGGCCTGTGTGGCGGCACATGAGTGAATCTGCCTACGTGGCGGCGCGAGAGTGCGTCTCGCAAAGCTTTCTCCCGTCAAAAAGGAAATCTAATAAAAATAATTATTTTATTTTACCATTAACACATATAATTGGATAGATGGAATATCTTATAAAAGAGTAAATATTATATAAGGAAAAAACTATATCAATATAATTAAACATAATAGTAGTAATAATAAAAATAATTAATAAAACTAATTTTCATAGTCATACTTACCAAAAATATTAATAGATAAATATGTAATATTTGATAGGTGCTATTTTATTTATATTTAGATTATTTTTTTGTGGAAATAATTATTTATATCAAAATCAATCATTTAATAATTGTTATTTTATATCTATCTATATTATTTTTTGAGGCCAAAATAAATAATTAAAATATTATATAGCTATATATGTAGCCACAATCCATCCGTACATAGATATTTTAGTAAACTAATGTAATAAATATGTACTACATATTTAATAAAAAAGAATATTAAAATATTTTTAAAAATCAACTATCTAATTAAATTACATGAGATTTAATTAACCATAGATTAGATAAAAAAAAACTTTTACGTTGTACCTTATAATTGTGAATTTTATTTATATTTTAAGAGAATCTAATTAAAAGATATTTAGATTATATATAACCTATCGAACTAATTTTATTTATATTTATATTATTTTTTGGAGGAAAAAATAATTTATATTTAGATTAACACATTTCCCGTACACGGGACGGGATCTGCACTAGTACTACATATAAAATACTTTGTAAAAAGAGATCTCGTTACCCGCACAAGGTGCGGGTTATTAAACTACTATATATTCTATTAATGATAGCATTGATTTCTTAAAAAAAATATCGTAATTCTTCAAGGTGTTAATAATTTAATAAGTTTTGACAAATACGCTAATAAATAAATGATTAAATGGTGATGTAAGATTCCTTTGGCATGGCAGATTCCTATAAATACTTTCCCACATCACACTCGATGTTTCCAAAAGGAATCGTTTTATCAATACCAATTACCAACTACCAAGTGCGTAATTAGTAATTACTCATTTAGACAACTCACTTTTTTTTTTTGGGGGTATTTTCTATTATACCGCTAAAGGTTAAGATAAAAACATAAATCTAAAAAAAATTCATACTAAAAAAATAGTGAACCTTGATTATCTAATTAAAAGGAAAGGTAAACTAGTTAAAATTTAAAACATAATTTCAAATTAAGAATCTTACCCTATCTCTTTAGAATAATAGGATAATCATTGGAATAATTTTTACATGAAAATAATGTTAATACATACGAATAACTATATAATGACAAATAAATAATTATTTTATTACGTATGAATAATCAATTAATTATTTACAATTTACTATACAGTAAAAGGTGTTTACGCTGGAATATCGGTAAGTAAAATATCTCATACCTATGTTTTCTTTTTGATTTGTTTATTTTCAATTTGTACAGCCTAAACTATCAGTATATCGGTAAAATTGATATTTTGAGACATTTTCAAATTCATGGCTTCTCGACCACTACATTAGCCCTAATTAACATTAATCAAGCTAGCTATATTTATTTCTTGATATTTTTTTACTGAAGTCTATTGAGACGCGTGATCGAAGTTGTGTACAAGTATATCCTCCATCATAGCAAGTTAAGAACCTATTTTGAGAAATATTAACAAAATAAACTATTTTTATTATCAAATTAAAATATATTGACCACTAACGTATATGAAAATTCACGAGAATCTCTCTCTTTTTATTCAAAAAAATAGAAAATGCAACATCGAAGTTAGTACACCTTACATACATATTTGATGTACATAGAGGCTAAACATGTAAATAGATAGACAAACCATTATGATAACCAAATAAAGTTAAAAAAATATTTAGAAAAGATTCTCCACTAAATAAAGCACCGACCTAGTAATTATGAAAAGCTTAAATAATTAAATTTGAGAATTTTTTTCCAATTAAATTTTTTAACATATATAAATAATTTATATATAAATAAATAAATTTTAATTTATATTTTTGTTAATTAATTAAAATATCTATCAGAATAACATTTTATAAATTATGGCAATGTGATTTTTTTTCTCCATAAAATCAATTACGCCCATCACATATGACATTATACATGGATTTATTTATCTATCTATAAGACTAACTCAAATGGTTGTGTGCAAATGTCTAAATGTGCATTTTTTTGACATTTTTGAGCTCCAATGGTTACTTTTGGGGTGTGCAAATGTGCACATTTGAGCATGTAATGTGCAAATTTGAGCACCTCACCTCCCCCATGTGCAAAAACTTTTTCAAAAAGTAAGACAATTTTATTGGTGTGTTTTTTATGATTTTTGTTTTCTTTTTTGTTTTAAATTAATTATATTTGAATGGTGTGTAAAAAATACACATTTGACCATTGGAGCAAAATACCAAAAAATAAGGTGTATTTTTACACACCTTGTGCAAATGTATACATTATAGACAAAACCATTGTGGATAGTTTAAATCTGAAAACATAGATTAAAAAACCGGATAAATTAAAACGAATATTTGATGGGCTTTATTTAACGAGAATTAGTACTACCAAACAAGTTGCGACGAAAACCGTGGGCTTTGTTTGCCAACAGTTTGAGTTACCCATTTCCTTTCCAACTGCGCCAGCCACCGTTCCTTTACTTCCGCCAGCATGGGACCCACTAAATTGATAGATCTGACGTGGCACACGTGGGGATCCACCATGTCGTCATCTGCCCCGTAGAGAAATAGTTCCACGGTATCTCTCCCTACGCCCTACCGCACACAATCACTCTCGATTTGCCTAACCAATAACCATTGTTTAAATTAAAATTACTTTTAAGTAATAAGGTAATTTTTGTTAAAAATTTCTCAAAAATTATATACTCTACAAATTACAAATCACACGTCCCTTTTGAATGTGGAGCAACGTCTTGTCTTCCTAAGAACAATTAAAAGCACAATTAATTATAAATTATATCACAACACTCTGAAAAATGTGTTTCAGTAAGAGGACTAATTTTCTAAATGAATTGTATAATACCCCATTTAAATATAAAACGATTATATTCAATCAAATTGGACTAAAAACAATGTTACATAAAATATAATTTTGGAAAAATATAAATTTTATAAATATTCTAGACGATGCTCATGTTAATAAAAAATATACTATTATTCAATCTAAATTTGGTCTTAAACATTAATGTGACAATCCAAAATAAAATAATTAAGAGTCTAAAAATAAGCAAATTTTAAGCACCATTTAATTCAAAATTTGGAACGATTTTTAGCTCTTTCATGATACTGGAATATTTAGCTAAATTATTAACCAAATTTTAAAGTTAAATATCCGTATTTTTTTTCTATTATGCATAATTTGTATATGAATTTATAATTTATAAATTCGTATTAGTTGTTGTTAAAATTTTATAATTTTATTATATTACGTCATTTTTACTTTTTATAATCTTATAATTTTATATTTTATAAAGTTCCTCACTTCATCTAATACATAAATTAAAATTGTAAATATCACGTCATTTTTACTTTTGACGCTTGGGTCCCACGCTCCATCAAAGAATCATGGGGAGCCCGGGCCCCACCCGCGCCACTTGCGTTCACCCGTATAATAAAATGACCATTTTAGCCCCGCCTCCCTCCTTTATAAGCTTCCACAAGCCAAGGCGATCACTCTCCATTCACTCGTTCATCCGTCTTATTTCATCTCAAAACGCGTGGTTTAGTTTAATTAATCTCAAAAATGCTGGGTGTATTTAGCAGCTCGGTGGTATCACCGCCGGAGGAGCTCGTGGCTGCCGGAAGCAGGACGCCGTCGCCAAAGACGAAGGCGGGAGAGCTCGTCAACCGCTTCGTCAAAGGCAACCCCTCCGCCCTGTCCGTGCAGGCCGGAGAGGACGCTCACCTCGCTTTCACCCACCACCACGAATCCCCTCTCCTCCCTAGGTACCCCCGCGCTGCCCCTAACTTATTCAGTTATTCTTGATTTATTTATTTTTGGCAAAACTAATTAAAATAACACAACTTTTAAGGGGTGTTAAAAATATATCCCAACCTTTCAAATGTAAAATAAATATCCCAACCTTTATAAGTGATGGTAATATAATTTACTAATGATTTCTCTCCAATAAAATTCTTATTTTTTATATTGTATTACTCATGTATTTTCAATTCAAATAAAACATATATAAAATTAAATTAGATGAGTTTAAAAGTTTATTTAATAAACTTTTGTAGTTTTAGATTTAATTTGTACCTAACCTTTTATATCTTTTTTTAAATCAATAATATCTATAAGAAGCAAAATAAAAAAAAATGTAAAGCAAAATAACATATTTTCAATTAGTAAATGGTTAGCTAGTGATTTAACTTATCAAAACTGAAGAATATTTTATCAATTATAAACTTTATGTTACTACGAAATTGAAATAAAAATTTAATTATTTAGATTATTCAATGGTGTTCATTTATTTATAAGAAGTAAATTATTATTGTTAAAAAAATATATAAAAGAATTTAAATTTTTTATTTTTTATTTTGTCTTAAATCCAAAATAAAAAAAATTAAGACAAACTTAAAAACCAATCTAATTTAATCTAATAAACTTTAATGAAATTTTACACAATCAAGATATTGAAAATTATATTTTAAATATTTACTTGTTTTATTATATTAGTTTTGATTAAATTTAATTATAATATATAAATACGTATTAAATTGAATAATTTAAATTAAATACGTATTAAATTGAATGTTTAGGGGCGAAACTAATCATTTTTGTGGGTGAGAAAATTTTGGGATATTATATTACCATCACTTATAAAGGTCGGGATATTTATCTTACATTTGAAAGGTGAGGATATATTTTTAACACCCTCTTAAAGGTTGGGTTATTTTATTTAGTTTTACCTTTATTTTTTGGTCGAAATAAGTGAATTAATCCATCTTGCACCATATATCTTTTAATTTTATAATATTAAACTTAAAATGATCCCTTAAAATTTACTTTATTTCCAAGATTCGAAGTTGAATTGATTTATAATTACTCCATCCGACTATTTATCTACACTTTATAATCTATAGAATATCAATTTTTAAATTATTGCAAAAATACATATATGGAATAACAAAAATGAAATTTTTTTTTGGATTAAATAAAAATTCGACATCAGGCAAGCCTGATTCTTGAGAGGCCGACGAATCGGCGGACGAAAACCGCCTAAAACATACAATACAATACAAACTGAAAAAGACACAATGAAACAAGCAGAATATACTCTACAAAAGAGACGACCTAAGCAGAACTACTCCTTAAAAGCTGAAGACACCGGCAAAGAACGAAGTCAAGCATCACCGAAATAGTAACATCGTGGACCAGCGATACTGCAAAAATCTATCTCTTGTGAGTAGTGCAGACGAAAATCCAAAAATAAAAATGAAATATGGTTGATCGGAGGAAGTATTAATTTATAATTATTCAAATTACTCTATATTTCTTTTTATATATACATATTTTGTGAAATGTAAATATAATAAGTTGCTTTCAAGGGTTAAATTTGCTGACTCTATATAATATTTAAAAAATATTAGGTGGGATTAATTATCTCATACATTGTTGGACGTGGAAGTAGATAAAAGTGGGCCCCGGATTAATTGAATTTTATGTCACCGGGCATTGGATTTAACACCACTCCAATCAAACACCGTAAACCCGGTTTTGTTGACCCCAGTAGGCCCACCTATGGTGCGTGTAAGACCCGCAAAACCACAACTAGACTCAATCGGTGTTGAAACTAAGATAATTTTAAATTTGTGACTGTTAAATTTATCTTTAGCTACACTTAAATGTTTCGCAAATAAGTGTCGGGTTACACCACTTTACGACTAGATGTTAAAACTATGTTGTATGATGGATCAAGGTCATTCGCGGTGAAGGACGAGATCTTCTGCTTATTTGAGGGCACTCTTGACAACTTGGGCAGCCTAAGGCAGCAGTACGGGCTAGCCAAGTCAGTGAACGAGGTCGTTTTGGTGATCGAAGCGTACAAGGCGCTTCGAGACCGCGCGCCTTACCCCCCTAACCACGTGGTTGGCCACCTCCAGGGCAAGTTCGCCTTCATCGTCTTCGACAAATCCACTTCAACCCTCTTTGTTGCCTCCGTAAGTACATTATAATATGTTACGATCGACATCATTTTGTGGACTAAGAGTTTCCTATGTATTGAGTGAAGTTTTGTGTTCGTTTGTTAGGACCAAGCTGGGAAGGTCCCTCTTTACTGGGGCATCACCGCGGATGGGCACGTCGCCTTTGCCGACGATGCTGAGTTGCTTAGAGGCTCTTGTGGCAAATCGCTTGCTTCGTTCCCGCAAGGTGGGTTTGAATAACACACCGCACCCAAATTGTCTATGTTATTGGGTTTTACATGAATTGAGGATTGACAAAGGTTAATGGTCTGGGGATGTTTAGGGTGCTTCTTCTCCACCGCGATTGGAGGGTTGCGAAGCTACGAGAATCCGAAGAACCGGATCACTGCTATCCCAGCTAGGAAAGAGGAAATCTGGGGTGCTACCTTCAAGGTAATTGCATCAATTTTAAGATGAAACCTCATCAGGATTATATGTGGTTTATGACACTTGTGCACACGGCCCCCGATTTATGAGCCTCATCAGACTTTATTGTCATGGATTGGTCGGTGGGTTGTCGCATTCGTGTTTGATTGAGATTTTGATGTTTGAGCCTTGGTTGAAAACCACATTATCCACTTGTGATAAAAAAAAATATCTGAAATCAAAATGTACTAACATCCACATATGAATTTCAGGTGGAAGGGCCTCCTGTACTTGCAGCCACAAAATAGGCCTCCTGTACTTTGCAGCCACAAAAAATAAGCTTTGAAGATCTCCCTTTGATTTGATGCAATGAGCCAAAATCTGAGTCTAGAGGTTTTTATTTTCTGTATTGAAGGGGAGTTGTTGTTGTTGTAAATACCTAATGAGGAGCTAGGGTTTGGAAGGGGGGATGGTTTAAGGGTAAAAGGGATTTGGGGATTTCCTTGTCACAGGATGAAATGTAAGATTAGGGTTTGGTTGAGGGCTTGTTATGTCTACTAGTAGATGTAATACACTAAAAACTACTATTCCCTTCTCTAATAATAACTTATGGTGTGATTTGTTTTTTTCCGAACAAGTCCGAGATGTTTATGAAAGACCTAGACAATAGAGAACGACGAGAAAACATATTGCAGATGAAGATGAAAGATACTTGTATAATAACAAAAACTCGTACTGTAACACCTAAGACACTTAGAAAGGCATAACTATGAGTTCGTATGGGATGGAGTTAATAAACGGACTAAAATTATAAACAAGGTAAAATTTATAAACTGTTGGTAAAAGTAGTTAAAAATTTATGAAAAAATATAAACTCCGTATAGGGCGAAAAACAGTTTATTCGTAAAAAATGGAGTTTATTTGGTTTTTATTGGGGGTATTGTGGTACTTTCAAACGAAATAAGATAAAAGAGAAGGGGTAAAATATTAATTATGATAATAAAAGCCTCCAAAATAAGCTACCATAACCGGCTTTTTTTTAAACCCTTTTTTAAACCGATTTGTGACTTTTTATTGTTCCCCATACAGCAATTAACCACATTATTATTTTAACAGTTAAAAACTTGGAAATTTTAACTGGTTTATTTGTTTCCCATACACACCCTATATATGACTATGTTTTCGAAGTGTCTTAGGTGTTACAAGTTTTTGTTATTATATACTGCATCTTTCTAATGCATTACAGAGTCTCTTTCACACAATCACACACACCCCTAATTTATTTCTACCAAATAAATTGAAGACTACAAAAAGGAAAGAAAAAAGAGGAGAGAGACTCCTGTTGAAGAAGTAATGGAAAATGCAAATTGATTGGTTGTACAAATTACAAGTGGTGGCCTAATGGGCTAAATGGGCCGCAAATATGGGCTATGGAAACATTTAATTGATGGGCTTATTGGCCCATATCCTCTAACCATTCAGGGCCTAAAAGTGAAATATCAATTCATCATCTCTAAACCCAAATTACTCTATTACAGTATGTAAATTGCTTTAACATGTACAGGAAAACTAGAACGAACTTGTACAGCTACATTTATGAGGACAGAGGACCACACAATGTAGTAAACTGATAATGAATTAATGATCAGTGATTCAGTAAGGAACATTTAAAGATAGCTCGTGACTGACATATATCATGGTACTTGTTTCCTTAATTAATCTAACAAAAATTTGATGAGGGAAATTTCTGGGATGGTACTATTTTGTCATGTGCTCATCTAAAAAAAATTCATGATATAAATTTTTACCTTTATTTAAATCAAAAGAATTGAATGTGATAATCCATGTGTGATCAACTATATATGTTTATTTGACACTGTCTATGAGAGATCGAGTTGCTGATGTATGATATTTAACAATATATGTCTAATTAGGAGGTCGTTCTGATCTCCTATGCTAATTATAGGTTATTTTTCAAAATAATTCTCCAAAACATCATGCTTCCCGAGTCGGAGTAAAAATAATTTAAAAAATATGCATTTTATTTTCTGGATAAAATTTGGAAAATCTATTGGAGCCTGTCTTTAACGACTGCCAATTATCTGCAACAGGTTCTCATTCAAAATTATATTTTAGGTGGTTAATTTTCAAGCAGATTTTAGTATATTCCACCAGAAACCTTTCCTTCTGAACCAAAAATAAAAAATAAAAAATAAAAATAAAAGGAATTGAAGATGGATTTTATGTGGCGTAGATTGTAATTTCGATGCTTTATTTACTTGTTCATAAATAAACTGAGTGTTGAGATTTGCGGAGAGTAAACTGTGAGCATCTATAATAATGGACGTATTAATTTTGCTATAAAGGGATGGCTTTAATTTAAAGCAGGCAATTATGGACTTGGAATTGATTGGAGTTGAAGGCTTAATACGAGACAATCATAATTACAAATTATGGACCTCTTTTGATCTTTAGATCATACAAATTTTTGTCCGGCTTAATTATGATGAAAGCAAGGGATTCAATAATTAAGCAACTTCATGGAAGTTTTTTTTTTTTTTTTGTTTTTTGTTTTTTTTTTTGTTTTTTGTTTTTTTTTTTTTGTGATAGGTTGAGAGGGTGAGAAAATCGATATTCAGGTGTACTAAAAAGAGAATATATATATATATATATATATATATATATATATATATATATATATATATATATAGATAGATAGATAGATAGATAGATAGATAGATAGATAGATAGATAGATAGATAGAGAGAGAGAGAGAGAGAGAGAGAGAGAGAGAGATAGCCCTTATGGTGTACATAAGCGTTGAATCATTTGTAATCATAAAAAAATTGTGAATAAATCTGAAGCATTGGATTTACGTAGAATATATTTTGAAGAGAAAAATTATTCATTATGTAACAATATGATTATTTGGAAATAACTCATACAAATAAGTACGAGTAATCATGTTACAATAGACGAATAAAGTTCATATGCAAAAACTATTAACACATATGAATAATTATATTACGTTAATGAATATTATGATATATCTATGAATAATCAGTTTGTTCATAATAAGAAAAATCATTTGACTCTTTATATTTCAACATATATAATTGATTTGAGTCGTAAAAGGGAAGAATCGGTTCAACCACTTATAAATTAAGCATACTCGTATCATATGTTTTACATATTTAACATGAGTTTAACTATATATATTAAGCAAAATTTGAGTTAATGTTAATTAAGTAGGCCGGTGATTTTTGATAGATAGATATAGCAAGCATGGCGGGCAGGCGGGGTGCGTTAAAATCACATTTAACTTGCAACTTCCAATGCACTGAGCGGGTTCGTATCTCGTCATTTGATGTGATTAATCTTTAACTAACTGTCACTATCCCCTTTTTTTTTTTATTTCCTTCATTAAGGGCCCGTTAATTAATTGTTTCCTTTTCTTAATAACCGGATCTATCTAGAAATTAATCAGCGGTGCCATCAAAATGTTTGACCATTTACCAAGTAAAGTACATGTATCATGTGTGGTTAATGTGTATTTAAAACCAAAAAAAAAAAGAGTTCCTTTGGTCAACAATTGAAAATGTGAGGAAGGAAGTAAAAAAATTTGGGAATAGGATAATTAAGTACATGTATTTGGTTGGTTGTAAATTTTTTTCTTTAAAATATCAAAAATTTGAATTCTTATGAATTCCAATAAACTTGTGCTTCAACACATTCAGTGGAAAATTGTGGAGAATTTTTTTCTTACACATAAATAAATAAATATATTTATTGTAGACAAATGCATTAAAATTACTCCGTAATTAGAAGAAACAAATTGTCAGAAAATAAATCGTAATTTTATGTAATGTCATGTGTGAGTTCATTAACCTCAAAGATTAGGGGTTCGTATGGGACGGGGTTAATAAACTGACTAAAATTATAAACAGGGTAAAAATTTATAAACTGTTGGTAAAATTAGTTAAAAATTTATGAAAAAATATAAACTCCGTATGGGATGAAAAATAGTTTATTTGTAAAAAGTGGAGTTTATTTGGTTGTTATTAGGGGTATTGTGTTACTTTCAAACCAATTAAACAAAATAAACCCCAAATAAGCTCCTTCAAGTAGCTTTTTTTTTAACTCATAATTTTAACTATTTTAGACTTATTTTGAGTTTTCATACCCACTTTTTAACTGTTTAATTTTTTAACAGCTAAAATATAATAATTTTAACATTTAAAATTAGTAACCATACACACCCTAGAACGGATTCAAAGGAGGCCAAACTCTTTGGACAGTCGGCCGAAAGAGACAAAATTTCTTTACACGAGCAGGGCCGGCATTTGGGCGGTGCATGAGGTCTGACCGCGCAGGGCCCGGAATTTTTTTGGGGCCTAATTATATAAAAAGCGGTATATGCTAATGTAAAATTATCCTGGCTCACTGGTTTTGTGTTGTGACCTCTTGCAAAAGAGACAAGGTTCGACTCCTCATAAGACCACTGTTAATTTTATTGGGCCCTTGTTGTTCCCAGTTTTCAAAAGGCTAATTTTTTCATGGCCCATCTCAATCTCCCAGTTTTAAAAAAGCTAGACTAATTTTTTTATGGGGGTTAATAAAATTCATAAATATAGGCCACACACCATTGTTTAAATTTTTTTTTCTTACTTTTCATTTAATTGAACATTTTCTTACCAATTACATTTCCAGTTTTCCACCCAAAAAAATACTGTACTAAACCAATAAAAATTATGTTTATTTCTTTAAATTCTTCCTATTAATAGGGTCAAGATCACCAACTAAACCATTTACATTTATGTTTAACTTGTTGAGTTGTTGTTAACTAAATGTGAATTAACTACCCTCCTTCACATATTAAAAATTATTTGAACTTTTCTACAATTTTTTAAAATTTTCATTTTTTTATTTAATACTGAATTTGTTTTATGTAGTATATAATTTCATATTGAGTACTAAAAATATGATTAATGAAAATCATAATTAATTTTAAATGCGCCAATTAAAATTTAGAAAGGTCTAAGGTTATTTTTTGCACAGGGCCCCAAAAACCATTGGAACGGCCCTGTACACGAGCCCTCCCTGTATTTTATGGGACCCCACATGAGATATACGGAGTAATCATTAAACGATAACTAATCAAAAGTTTATAGTCCCAATTGATATTAGGACGGTGAAAGTATTTTCAAAAGTTGTATCCTAAAACTAATTAAAAATAGGAGAAGCGACATTGATTTATATGTAAGGTTTGAATTCTTATTTATATATTTTTTTAATGTGAGACAAAGGTTCTAAAACATCACAATAATTTTGTATATTTTGGTGTTTAATTAAAAAAGTGGGATAATATATTTGATAAACTATTTTGCTGGAGTATTGTTTTATTTTTCCCCACCAAATTTTTTCTATTATTTTATTTTTATAGAAAAAAAATCCCAATTTAAATCTCCCACTCCCACCATGATTCATTTGACTGTTGGAGAGAGAGAGAGAGTGGGAGAGGGGTTTAAGGTAACTTGGGAGTTAATTCTGAGCACCATGAATGCAATTCATTACAAATCCACTTTGCTTCCTCCCCAACCCATCTCTCCATTTGCTTCTCCTCCACACTTTTGATCACCTTCCCTCCCTCTATAATAAACAAAAACATCCCTTTTACCAGACCCACTCATAACTACCCTTCAATTCACTCACTCCCCACTCAAATCCAGTCCAGCAACAATCAATCGCTCAAATCAATTCAACAATGTCAAGCCCCCAATCACTCGCCATAGACCAGAAACCCAATCTTGAAGCCTGCAGGCTCAAATTCAAGAAATTGAGCTTCTTTGCAGAGCCCTCTTTGGGGGTTTTCATCTCCATCTTCGTCTTCGTCGTCTTCTGCTTCTTCTGCCTCGACTACGAGGCGGCCGCCGATAAGGGGATCCGCTTCCACTTCCAATCGCTGAGGTTTCAGCGGCTGCAGATTGCCGCTGACGCCAGCAATGGCTCTCATAGGGCGGATTTCCTGAGCGAGGGTGGGGCTGCGTGTGACGTGTTCGACGGTGATTGGGTGTGGGATGAGACCTACCCTCTGTACGAGTCTAGGGATTGCGGGTTCTTGGACGATGGGTTTCGGTGCTCTGAGAATGGCAGGCCTGATGGCTTTTACACCAAATGGAGATGGCAGCCCAGAAATTGCAACTTGCCCAGGTCAGTTTCTTCATTCAATTGCTTCCCCCACCTTCAATTCATTTGGTTTCTTTGAGATTTCAATTGGTTTCCATGCTTCATTTTCCTGTTTGATGGTGTTCATTGGTTGATAAAACAGTACTGTACTATTTACAGTAGTAATTAGGGTGTGTTTGGCTTGCACAGGTATGAGTAGCTTGAGCTCGACTTCGGTTCGGCTCGAAAAAAAGCTCCGTTCGTGCTTGTTCCTTTTAATATTTTTAAGCTCTATTCAAACTGGAGCTGGCTCAAATCTAGCTAGAATTTTGTAGAATTTTCATGAGCCAATGGCCCAATATAACTGATATATGAGCTTAGTAACTCGAGCTCAGACTTGTCTACTAAACAGTAAACAATTAAAATATAAGCACATTTTCAAGCTATTGTTCAAATTCAGGGTAGACTTGACTCGAGTTTGGATATCAATGCTCGACTCATTCGGCTTGACTTTTTTGTGGGTACAAACCAACGGTATAATAAGGTTTTGTCTTATTCTTTACTTGTTACTCAACACTGTTTTTTGGTTCTTTTCAGGTTTTCTATCCACTTTACTCGTCCGTGAACCTTAGATATATACTATAGTGTTGATTGTACTTATTTGTAGGCACATATTCCGAAATTTTCGTGATAATTTTCATTAACAAAACCCTACGACAGATTCGAGGCGAAGCTTATGTTGGAGAAGCTACGGAACAAGCGAGTGGTTTTCGCAGGTGACTCGATAGGGAGGAACCAGTGGGAGTCGTTCCTTTGCTTGCTTGCAGCCGGTGTTGCGAATCAGAGTAGTATATATGAAGTGAATGGTAACCCAATCACCAAGCACAAAGGGTTCCTGGTGTTCAAGTTCGAGGACTATAACTGCACGGTGGAGTACTACCGCGCGCCCTTTCTCGTGCTGCAGAGTCGGCCTCCTGAAGGGGCTGCACCGAGGGTCAAGACGACGCTGAAACTTGACCAAATGGACTGGACCTCCGCACAGTGGAAGGACGCCGATATGCTGGTCCTTAACACCGGTCACTGGTGGAACTATGAGAAGACCATAAGAGGGTAATTTCGTTGTCCGATCAAGCTTTTTCGTGACCGGTTTCCGTGAGATCAGTCGGACCTATGATTGAGTTTTGAACTTGTCTTTTGAGCAGAGGTTGCTACTTTCAAGAAGGAGGTGATGTGAAGACGGATATGAAGGTGAGGACCGCGTATCGCAAGTCCATAGACACGGTGTTTGAGTGGCTCGATAGGGAAGTCGACATGGGCAAGACTAGGGTGTTCTTTCGTACCTACGCACCGGTGCACTTCAGGTCAGTTTCAAGCATATATTCATGTTTGATTTTGATCTAGGTGGGGAAAGGGAGCGCACAGTGAGATCCAGATATACTGGGTTTGTTGTTGTTGTGTTCCATTGAGCAAGGAACTAAGGTTTGCGAGTTTCGTTGGGTATGTCCGCAGGGGCGGTGATTGGAACACTGGAGGAACCTGCCACCTAGAGACGCTACCGGACCTAGGCTCCTCGCTAGTCCCGACCCAAACATGGCTAAAGTTCCACACATTCGTTGAATCATTGTCGACTCATTCACACCTACCTAAGATCAAGGAAATGAGCATACTGAACATAACAATGCTGACTTCCCAAAGGAAAGACGCGCACTCGTCGTTGTACTATCTCGGGCCCAAGAAGGGCCCTGCATCGCTCCGTAGGCAAGACTGCAGCCATTGGTGCCTGCCTGGGGTTCCCGACACTTGGAACGAGCTCCTCTACGCGCTCTATCTCAAGCGCGACACCTCCCTAGAACGCAACTCATCAGCATCTCTATCACAGGATTAACTTGGGTCAGTAACAGATTCATCATTATGTGAATAGAAGCTAGATGGATGATCAGTTCTACATGGAATGAGAAATACATTTTTGTAAACTTGTTCTTGATTTTATGTAAATTAGGGAATAGGGAATAGGGATTTTGGGCCTTTTTTGGGCCTTGGAGTTGTACTATGTATATGCATTTTACCAAGAAAAGATAGGTTTCCTTTATAAGAATAGGAATAATATCTAGTGTGAGTTTTGATGATCAAAATTCAAAGCCCATGTCATGTTGATACTCATCTATTAAAAAAATAATATTACTATGAAAAAGTCATAATTTTTTTTTGTATGTAAAATCATAAAAATATTTTTTCTAAAAAATAAGTAGGACTCAAAGTCACAAAAATAACATCATTTTAGTCATAAAGATTTTTTAGCTATGGTTTTTCAAAAAATAATTTTAAAGATGTGTATGAATGATCAAATGTCATGGAGATCTGCACTGATTTAATTCTTTTTTTTGGAATCATGATAAAAATTAGGAAAGACGTCGGCTAACGGGCTTCCTTCCTAAAACGTCCATTGTATTAGGTTGATAAAAAATTTGTTATAGGAATTTAGTGTGAAAAGACATAACTATCCAGAACAATAACTAAATACGGAGTAAACTCTAACATTTTACCAATAAACTCTTTTCTTTGAATTGGTAAATAAAGAGCGGCCATTTCGGGGTTCGAACCGATGACCTATGGATACTATCCACGAGTCCTTTCCGGCGAGCCATTCCGGAATACATAGTTTACATTTTTTCATAATACTTCAACCTCTATTTCATACTTTTTTAAAAAACTTCTAGTAAACTAAAATTTGGTTATATTTTCAAACTTGTCTCATAATTCTTTTTGAAATGTGTAATGATTCGAAATATCAAATACAACTATTATTTGATAAATTGAGAGAATAAAAGATGGCTATATGAACAAATCACCGTGGGGGCGAGGTCAAGTAATGTATGTCTTTTATGTGGTGTTGAGTTGGTCATTTGTCCATTTTTTATTTGTATTTTTGTGAGTTGTATCAAGACGGACTCCCCGTCTGTCGATCTATTTGTATCACCATTGATTCGTGGAGGATTAAGTTTGTTGCTTTGCTTGATCTCTCGGGAAAAAAAAGAAAGGGGGCCGAAGTCTTACCAAAAAAGAAAAACAAAGGGGCGAGACCGTGAGAGTGGATCAAACCTCCACCGCGATTTACAGAGCGAGGGAGGGAGGGAGGGAGCGGTGAAAAGCGTCAACACTAAGCTAACCCCACCTGTTTCGTCTCCTCTACAACTCCACCCGCCCCCAACTTTATGCAGTCGGACACTGAGATACTCGACTGTGAGGATCAAACCACCACCACCGACGCTGCCATGTCCGATTCCTCCGCCAACTCCCGGACCCGGGATCTCGACAAGCTCCTCTTGCGCCCTGGCCGCCTCGTCGGCCCCACCTTCGAGCCCGGCGAAGAGGTACCGTTTCCCCGTCCTTTTTTTGGCTGGGGAATTTCGTCGAACAGGTGGTGGGCATTGATTTTGCTTTGGATAATGTTGTGCGTTTTCGTGGTTTGTACAGTTGAGGAATGATCTTCAAGAGTATGCGAGGATATTGGTGGTGGGGGCTGGTGGTTTGGGTTGCGAATTGCTCAAGGACTTGGCTTTGTCAGGGTTTAAGAACCTGGAAGTGATCGATATGGATCGTATTGAAGTTACCAACCTCAATCGCCAATTTCTGTTCAGGTTACATGGGTTTACTGTTTTCCTCTCACTTTTTTTTTTTGAATTTTGAACTTGTTTTTTGATTCAATTTTGAATGAATCGTCTGCATAAGGCCATAGCTGTGTGGTCAAATAGGGGACTCAGTGCCTTTTTGGTTTAGTTAGGAGTGCAAATGTGCAGTTGATTGATCTCCATTCCTCAACTGCAATGTAGAAGTATGAGTATCTGCAATTGAAAAATAGTTAAGGATTGTTTTCTTTTAGTTCTTGCAATTCCAGTTACTTGATATCTTTTCAAGCTTTGCTGCTTTATTGCTAGTTTTGTGACTTTGATGCTTGATATAATACTGCCTGAAAATTGAAAAACTCTAGTGGTCCAGTGGATTATTATCCATACTTTACTGGGGTTTGAACTTCCTACATTTCCATAATGAAACACTCCTTTCCTTGCTAACGAGGATAACGTCTAAGATGCGATTGTTTCATCTAAAAGTGATGATAAGTGATAACTAGTAGGGGAAGTGCAAAATGTCAATTTACTCTTCCAAAAGCGTAAGGACATATGTCTAACATGGTGTCATGTGTTAGGAATAAGGCAATGCTTTATAGATTGAAGGGCCTGGAATGAATCAAGATGGAGAGCATGATGTAGTACAGATTTTAGAATGCTGGTATTGTTTGAAAAGCAATGCAACTGATTACTTTTCCGTTTGAGGAAATGTCGGTCCTGATAAAGACTTGATTATCCTGGGAGATATTTCTTGCGAGTTCATAGCTTCAGCTGTGTTGATTTGGAGCTTTTGAGTTTTGACTGTGCTTCACTTTTTATGGCTTAGGCATAGTTTTTAACTCGCGAGAAACTAATATCCTTTTGACTGTGCTTTGGAACTTTTGAGTTTTTACCGCGCTTTGCAAGTCCAGAAATATTGAGGAATAGTTTTGATGATGGGATTTAGGCATGTAAAAGAAACCAATCTCCTTTTAAATATGGTGGTCCATCACTGTACCATAGGTGCCTGTCATCACTCGTCAACAGGATAATTTTGTGCATTCTTTCTCGTTTCTCCCCAAGTATGATGTTTTATGTTCACATTCAGTTCTCCACCACATCAATACTTAGGCGGGGCTGTGCTGCTATGGAAATGATAATATTTTTTTCTTAGCTTTTCATGCCTAAATATTGGGTAATACAGGGATGTTTTCTCATCAAATTATCTGCTTCTTGGACGAGACTGGAACTTGATCGATATACTGATATATTAATTCTGGCCTTTGTGTCGTATCTGGGTGTTCTTATTCTATTAGAACATTGTGCTGAAATTGATTTAATTAAGTTTCTTTATCTCTGATAATTGAAATTGAAAATATTCCTTAATGTTTCTGGCATAGGCTTGGAGATGTAGGGAAGCCAAAGGCGGAGGTGGCAGCAAAACGCGTGATGGAAAGAGTTAAGGGTGTAAATATTGTTCCACATTTTGGACGTATTGAGGACAAGAGTCTTGAGTTCTACAGTGATTTCAACATTATTGTCCTTGGTCTTGATTCTGTAGAGGCTCGGAGTTACATCAATGCTGTTGCTTGCAATTTTTTAGGTGCGATTTCCCATTTCGCATTACCAGTAAGCATGGTCATATTATGGTTTCTGGTGAAGAGTTATCCACGAAAAAAAAATTCTACTTCTGACGTGCTTCAACAAAAGGCTAAATCCAACAATTTGAGTCTCTCCTGACCACTTACTTGAGTTAATTCTACTGTTGCTGTAGTTTTTCCCTGTGTTTTTATTCATTGTATGCCATAATTAAGAAAATGGAGTAAAACTGACTGCTGAGTCCTTGTTTAATAATTCCAAGAATCCTACTTGGGGAGTCCTTTTTTTTTATCTTTCTGTGGGATGACAATGACCCCGTTTTCTGTGATTTAAGCAATATGTCATTGGTGCAGAGTACTTGGCTAACAATTTCATGCTCCCTTTTTTGACATTTCTTGGTAATCCAGAATATGACTCTGATGACAAGCCATTAGAAGAAACTTTTAAGCCAATGGTAGATGGTGGAACTGAAGGTTTTAAAGGACATGCTAGGGTCATCATTCCAGGAGTTACACCTTGTTTTGAGTGCACCATCTGGCTTTTCCCTCCTCAAGTCAAGTTCCCGTTATGCACCCTTGCAGAGACACCCAGAACTGCCGCTCATTGTATTGAGTATGCCCACTTAATTAAATGGGATGAGGTTTGCATTGATCGTCATTTGTTTCAATTTTAATCTCCCATTATATGACATTTATCTGATGAAATAAAGTTTTCTTGATTTTGAAGGTTCATAGTGGCAAAGCTTTTGATCCAGATAACCCAGAACATATGCAATGGGCCTACAATGAGGTGATTGGAGTGCAATGATATATTGATATGTGCTACAATTTTCACCTTTCTGTCTTCCTTTCCGTTCTATAACCGATTTGCTTCTTTCTCCTGTATCTCTCTGTTAGACTCGACTCTCGTGCTAATGTTCTATATTTTTAGGCTGTCAAGCGAGCAGAGTTATTTGGTATCCCTGGTGTTACTTATTCTCTCACTCAGGTATATACTTGGGTTTTCTATGCCGTTACCTTGGGCATTTTTTTTAATAGGAACTTGCTCTTGGGATTTCCTTTGGCAATGGCAATGTTGTTCACTTGGTTTTGTACATGATTTTTATTCATAAACAAAATCTAAGAGAATCTGTATATAGATTGAAATGTTTGATTGGGGAGGAATTTTAAATTTGTTTTTGTGATCTAAAAATACAATTTACTAGTCTGATACTTGATCCAGTATGTAACAATTTTCTTCATAATTAGTGATTATTTACTTATATAGTTATATCTCATTTTCTGTGAATTTATGCAGGGTGTCATAAAAAATATCATTCCAGCTATTGCTTCTACAAATGCTATTATATCAGCTGCATGCACCTTAGAAACATTGAAGATTGCATCTGGATGCAGTAAAACATTGTCTAATTATTTCACGTACGTCTTTCCTACTCTTGATTTCCTTTTTTTTTTAAATCTAAAAATCGAATTTCAGTTCTATCTTTTGAATACCAAAGACTTATGGAATATTTTTCCTTCATTTACCTGCATTTTGGTGCAACTTAAAGAATTACATGACCAAGTGTATATCCATCTTAGCCTCTTAGGCTATGTTATAGAATCGCTTTTTATTCAGAAAAAGCTATTCTATTTTGCAGCTGCCTCTAGTACTATCCCTTAGGTTCATCAAATTTTAATATGCTATCTGACTGGTTTAATTTGCAGTTACAATGGCGTTGATGGTGTCCATGTTAAAGTGACAGAGTTTGTGAAGGATACAGATTGTCTTGTGTGTGGTCCGGGTGTTCTTATTGAGTTAGACACTTCAGTTACCCTAAAAAAGGTTGTTCTTCCTGTCCATACGTTTTTCTGTTGTATATTAATGTGACGTATCTTTTTAAAAAATTCCGGGAATCTAAGCATAAGCTGCTTCACAATTTTTTTTTTAACAACTTCTGACAAATGTTTGTGTGTGTATGATCAAGAATCTTGGGCAGTTGGGCTGAATGCATCTTTTTAGAGACATTGATGTATTGTTCAAGGCTGTCCTAGACATCCTTATGCTAGTTGAAATTTATTTTGACAGAACTAAATATTGTTTTACAAAAGGAAGCTTACGGAAATTTTGTTGAGTGATCAACCAGGAAGGGGGGGGGGGGGGGGGGGGGAATCCAATACTTGAAGTTTTGCTTAACAACTTGCATTTGTGGTTGCAGTTCATTGAGCTACTTGAAGATCACCCTAAACTACATTTGTCGAAAGCAAGTGTTACATACAGGGGAACAAACCTCTACATGCAGGCACCTCCTGTGCTAGAAGAGATGACCCGATCAAACCTAACGCAGCCACTCTTTGATTTGATGAATAAAAACCCAATGGACACTCTTCATGTGACCGGCATGATCAAGAAGGGCGACAAGAAAACATCTAGTTTGAGAAAGCTACGGGTTTCTTTCAAGGGCGTTGATGGCATCAGCGACATGGATACAGCAACAGGGACATAGTTCTCCAGGTCTCTTGACTTCTATTCATAAACCAAATCTTGCACAGCATAGAACTGCAAAGGAAGAAAAGTCGTATGGTGGCACACTCGTTCATCTCTAAGACGTTTACTGCAGGTTTTTGCTTAACAGATCTTCTCGGCCGTCTGTGATTTACAATTCATAAACATTTGCAAATGGGCCATTGGGAAAATTCTTTTTTTTTTTGCATCTAGTGTTTGCTTACTTCAACTTGCTTCTGCTCAACGACTTTTCGGTCAGCATGGTCTGTTGCAAATTGCAATTGAATCTCTGCCTCCAATTGCTTTGTTCTTGAACCCTTGTTTCCCCCTTTACAAGCATATTGCTATTTTACAGCTGGAGAATTTTGAATTTAAAGACCCAAGTTGGCTGTGTGGAGAAGACACAGCAAAAGATGGTAATGTAATGACTAGTGATCTCTCCGATACTTTAACGGTCGTAACGGAATTTCGAATGGATTTGAAATTGAAATGACACCCTTAACATCATAAAGATGAAAATCCAAAGGTTGATGATCTGGAGATGATTCTTTCTGCAGACTATCTTTTGTTTCAGTTCACTAAAGTATGCAGTGAAAGTGATGAAATTACTTGCAAAAGTTCAAGGAAGTGGCAACTTTTTATGTTGGCTGTGAGTTGAAATAAAGTGACCAATTTCAAAGATGGACCTCCCATGCCTCCATGATTTGAATCTAGCTTTTGATGGTTTAGCTCTAGTTAGACATGATCAGGACCTCTCATAGTTTTTCATCGTCGCGCTTCACTTCCTATACTTGTGTTTAAATCCAAGGAAATCAACCATTGAGACGAATCTGAAACTATATACACTGGAAATATAGCATTTGATAAGTTCAAATTTTGGTCAAGTTAGTACAAACCATGACATCAATTGGATATATACCATGTCAAAATCTTAGCATGACATTCATATCCATATGAACAACTAGTTAATAGGGATAACTCAATTTGAAAAGGCAAATAGTTATGAATTGCATCATAGTTGCAGCATCACATGTCAATTCATGGTCATAATCATTTCAGACCCTATAAGATGAGCTAAGCTTGCCCTGACCCCCATGTTCTCCTCCTTTTACCCTCCAGCATGTTCTTCTCTGGGTATATTTATTTGGGCCCTCCATGAGAAAAATTGAAGACTCTTCACATGGTAATATCATGTATGACTACCTTTAACTAGTTCAACTGTTGCTAGAGATTCAAAAAAGCCCCAATACCCTCTCAAATCTCATGGAGAGATGATAGATTTCAATCAAAACAATGTTTACCCAAATTTCTCTAATATCCTCCGATTTCGACAAAAGAGGTCACGAGTTCGAGTCTAGAGGATAATCATTAGAATTAGCCGGAGACATCGGATATCCATGTTATTTAAAACGGAATAAAATATCCGCTTATAATATCCATAAGTAAGGTCATACACTCCCATAGAGAATGGGCAAGAGGCCTTTTGTGCCCATGTGAGGCAGCTTTTGTTGAGGATGGCAAGCTGCAGACATGTGGTGAGTGACTCATACCATTAGGTTTCCCACTTTTTGTGGATATGAAAGACACAAAAGAGAAAAAGACCCACATCCACAATCTCCCTCAAATTGCTAGCTAGCTATACAAATTATCAAGACATGGTTGTAACATAACCATATCTTGAAATAGATATATGGGTGTGGCATAATCTTTGTATCTAGCTGGTTTCTAATCCATCTACCTCATCTTCATATTTTCCCATTGGATAATATCATTAATGTCACTCTCTCATGAATTCTCTTGTAGGGTCACTACTATGTAGTGATCCGATCCACTTCGTGTCATATTCACCTAATAAATGAGTCAATTAATTGGGCGACACGCTCTTATACCTGGTTTAAAAGCTTTCAATTTCTAGTATTTAAACTCGATACCACTTGTTAAGAGAAAAGAGTCTGTTATCAACTCACCTCTGCCCGCGACTAAGTCTTTGGACATGATATTGCTATCTATAGGCACAGATCTTCCAACTGCCAAGCTTGGTCCCACAACCCATATGCTCTTTGCTAACTCCTCTACCCCACCACTCTATATACTATACCTTTTTTTAACCCTATTTAAATGCCTATAGTCCAGCCTCACACACAGCTGGAGAATAAAGAGAAGGAAATAAAAGGCAGTTAAGTACTCATCTAGCCCTCTTCAAAATTCAGAAAACCAGTTCAAGTGTTACACTACTTAAGATCATAACAAAGTGATCATGGAAGTTGCCATGGAGGATGATCTCTTCTTTGCTGATCTCAACAGGCAGATCTCCCTTCTAATCATGGACGACGACGAGGACCCGGTTGTGCACTGTCCTTCAGTTTCTCTTCAGGTAAAAGTCCTAACCAGGAATCTTATGATGCCAGTACATTTACATTTTCTTGGTGTATATTTATGTTTAATTAGGAAATTTATGGATCAATCAGATAGAATTAATGTAACAGTTGATAACAAATTTAAAAAAAAATTGTTCCTTTTGCAGGCTTTTCCACAGGCAATTCAGCATCCAATCCACCCAGCATTCTTCCATCAAGAAGATCTGAGGAGGGAGATAAAAGGGACAGGTGTCTTCATCCCGCGATCGTCGCAGCCGAGAAGGAAGAACAGGCAAGGAGGAAGGCACACCTCATCAAACACCAGCAAATCTAGCAACAGACAGATGGTTAGCTCAGGAGGGGTCTCCCAAGTAGCTTATAGTAGTTCTAACCATAGCAGGTGTTAATCTTATATATATAAATAAGGTGTTTTTATATGCTAATTACTGCATCTTAGGGGATTAAGATTTCAGGAATAATGAATTTTCCAGATGGGAAAAAGAAAAAATTGCCTTGTGGTAGAGGCAAATTCAATTAAGGACCTTTCATTTATGATTGGTAAGAAGATGAAGCTGATTTTGTACATGGAATGGAATTAAAGCCCATCTGCCATAGCTTTTTCTTTGTGGGGTATAAAGAGAGGGGTAATCTCAGGAAAGGGCTGAATTTGCCTCCTCACACTTGTATAATTTAGATGCTTTAATTTTGTTTGGCTGCTGATGTTATAGGGATAAGCTTGTCATCTTTAATTAGTTCAGATTTATTGTTATCATCCTAATTTTGTTTTGGGTGTGGGCAATTATCTATATAAATTCAGTTCTGATTTATCTATTTTTTTTATTGGGAAAAATTCCAGGGAGTGGATCCCTACCTGATAGCATTCTTGCGGATGAGGTCACGGAGACCTAAATCGTTGATAATGTCATGTCCTGTAGCTGAGTGGCAATAATGTGTAACTTTATCCGTCACTCTATTGTTATTTCAGGCCACATGAAAGAAGTTCTATCTAGTTTATTTAATGATTATATTAAATTAGTCTCCATAGTTTTTTTTAAAAAAAAATCATAAGTAGACAATAGGGAAGGTGACATCTTCCTTGGTGGTTCAAATCAACAATCTCTCATCGGAAAAAAAAAAAACTATGCCCACTTTCTGATAAAAAAAAACAATCTCTCATCGAAAAGAACTATATGAGTCGATATGTAAACGACATACTCTTCTCCCTTAATCAGAGATTTTGAATTCATAAGAAAATGAAACCAATTGAATATGAGCCAATAGGTTCTAAAGACAACAAAAGTTATAAAAAGCAAAGTTTGTACTTAATGAGCATATATGATGAAGGGAATATTTGTTGGAGACTTTTTTTTAAGCAAGATTAAAACTTTGTAGTGATGGGATCTTGTAATTCAGATCTGGCAGCTCAGCAATAATGCAAAACTAGTTTAATTAATTTAAGGACCACTCAACACCCTAGCAAACCCATTGTTCTTAAAATTCCACCTAGAGTTAAGTGGACGTCTAGGCATGTCTAAGCGCCCGCCTTAACCGCTTAGGCGTTGTCTAGCTAGGATCCGTCAACGCTTTTTAGAACACTGAGCAAAACAAAACCCTAGAAATCAAAATACCCATGATTTATTTTTGAGCAAAATTAATGTATATGTGGACTTTATAACCCTACCCATCACCATCACAACCAAGCCAAAATATGAAGAAAGTTCATACAACCACCACCACCAATGCCAATGCCGCCACCACCCCATCCCTATCGTCGCCATCACCAGCTAGCAATAGTAGGGTAGTGTGCTTTTTTTTTTCTCCCAATGATGGCTTTCGAGATTCCGTCTTTATATGATTTGATGAAGTTATAATTTTGAAACTCGATATGCTATAATGGTTATGTTAGGTATGTTATAGAAAATGACAATATTATAAATTGTAAATCGAATATAAAGTTAGAGAAATTGTTTAATAATAACCACATGATCAAACAACAACAAGAAGCTCCCCTCTTATATATGAGCACTTGTTTGTGACGCTATCCACATCCACAAGATTCTTCAAGAGATTTCCTTATGCACGTACATGTTGTGAGGCATGTGTACATTTTTGTTCAACAACAATAACAAACTCGGGATCGAAATGTATACACTTTTTTCCAGACTACGTCGAAAGAGTGTTTATGAATGCTTTGAGTATTCCAATAGAAAAATAGACATGCACAAGCATATACTATCTAAAGGAAAGAAAGCAAACTAAAAGCATACAACCCGACAAATACATGCGAATAAGAAAAATCAAAAGAATAGATAACTAAGAATTTAAGAGGGAAGAGAGATAGCGACGCACTGAAATTTAAGCAAGATTAGTGTGATTCAGGAAATGATTAGACAAAACTATCTGATCATCGAGAGGTTGACGTATCAGCAAACGGAGTAACCGTCATGATACAATACCAATAAAAATATAAAACAAACATAAAGGCGTGAAACTAAGCCTAATGCGCAATACAACAAGAGGAACCAATGTTAAAAGACAACCATCAAGTCCGACGAAGAACCAAATCAAGTATGATTAATTTATATACTCTCTCTGTCTCATAGTTTCATAATAATTGTCACTTTACTATTCGATACACGGTAAAAACTCAATAAGCATTTTTTAATAATCCAGTATCTCAAAACTAATCTTGATTGTATACTAGGGAAGTAATTGGAGGACAAACAAGATATTCAAAGCCTTTGTCAGTGGACAACAGCAGAAGTCATTCGTCCAAGCCAGCTGGTTATATATGTGTTTCATTGAAGTACCAGACATCGGTGAGGATCATCTAATCCGCATTTATAGTCCATTCTATAGTCCGCCTTTTTTTATTGGTTGAAATCAATTATATTACTACCCAATTTATTAAGAAAAATAATAAAATAATTCGGCACAACCAATCACCCGATACGGACCATAAAATGGACTGTGATTGTGGACTAGGTGATCTTAATCCACCAGACATGTTATTTGCAGTAAGGCATTGACATTGCACTTCATGTTAAGAGGGACCTACCACTGAGAGGGCAAGGTCGGAGGAGTTTGGATGTGAGAATTGAGATAGAGTAAAGCTTTGTAACATCTAGATAATCACCTTTTATTAAAAAAAATTATAAATAATCATCCATTATATAAAAACTGGTTGCAACTAACCACTCTACCCACTTTTCTTGTTAAATCTAATTTACTTTTTTTTTTCAATTCTAAATAAAAAGGATGATGAATGGCAATCGGGCGGGTCAGGTTCATGTTCGGTTAGTCGGGTTTCGGGTCATTCGGATTTCGAATAATGTCTAATAATCTGATCATTCAGTTGGGTCGGGTTCGGTTTTCGGATGTATCGGGTTTCGATTGTCTCGGGTTTCGGTTATTTCTAATTTCAGTTGTCTCATGTTTTAGTTATTTCGGGTTTTGATTGTCTTGGGTTTCAGTTATTTCGGGTTTGGATTGTCTCAAGTTTTCATTATTTCAATATTCATTTTTAAAACTTTACTAGAATGTATCTTTAAGTTCGAGTTATTTTGGGTTTCAGTTATAGCGGGTTCGGGTCTTAATGAGTTTCGGTTGAATCGGGTTCGGTTCATTCGGATTTGGGTGAGTTTCGGTTATCGGTTATTCGGATTTCGGGTCCAAAATGGGTCGGGATGGGTTGGTTTTCGGGTGACAGACTTCTCTATTTGGCTAATTAGATTGGAAGTTTGATTTGGTTGTGACTAATATAAAGAAATATGTAAAACATAAAAAGTTATGGGTATAATTGTCTTTTTCTATTAACTTAATTGATGCGCGCTCAATAAGAAAAGTGAGTATGAGTGGTTAGTTGCAACCAATTTGTATATAATGGATGGTTATTTATAATTTGCAAACAACCTCGAATAAATGGTGATTTTATGCATTTTCGCCTAATTTTAATCTCTTAGTGACTATTCATAGTAATCTAATATTCGCTAGCATCAAATTTAAAGGGTAACTCAAAAGGTTAAGCAATACATATATAAAATGTCATTTTGTTTGATAAAAACATGCCATTTTAGGTTTTTTCACAATTTGTAAAGAAATAAAAAAATACTATTATTCCTTCATTTATTACACTTTTTTTTGTACTTTCTAAATAAATACAGCTAACAGTTCACTAATTAATCATTATAAAAGCATTACTTTTTTTTTTGGTCAAGTTATAAAAGCATTACTAGTACAATTTCCGAGTCATGACGCGATTTTTTGACAAATCTTGATAGAATTTTAAAATTAATCTTATAAAGTATAAATAAAAATTAAGATACAAATCTTTACCATAAATTTATCTTATAAGTCTTTCATATTTTTTTAAAATCTCATTTAAAACGGCATACATAAATATAGATATTTTAAATCACACAATATAAAAAAAAAATCATTGTGACTTTGTTTAAATGCGATGCGGCATAATCAATATCTAAAATGATATTGGTTATTTCATATCATCATAAAGGTTTATATATTAAGTAGTATATATAGAATAGATATTTATAATATATAAGTATTTACATGTAAATTAATCGTAACATTAGATTATATTAAATTCAATGTTTTGAATCGAACCTAATATATTATATATATATATATATATATATATATATATATATATATATATATAGCTAGTAAATATGTTAACACTATTAGAAAAATTGTGATTGGTTTAAAAAGATAAATGAAAGAAAAAGAAAAATTAAAGGAAAAAATAAATAGCCTTAAACATGTAAAAAAGGTAGGAAAAATAGATTGATTTAAACAAGTAAAAAAGGTAGGGAGTAGCTAGTAAAGGTGTTATAAAGGAATTTTTTTTTAATTGATTGATTTAGCCTACTAATCTATATACATATACTAAAAACCGATGCATTGTCACCTACGTGGCGGCGTGTGAGTGCATCTGCCTATGTGGCGGCGCGTGAGTGCATCTCGCAAAACTTTCTCCCGTCAAAAAGAAAATCTAATAAAAATAATTTGTATAATTGTATAATTAGATAGTCCTAAACTATATAATTGGACAGATGAAATATCTTATAAAAGAGTAAATATTATATAAGGAAAAAACTATATCAATATAATTAAAAGTAGTAGTAGTAAATATTTGTATCTATATTTTTTGGTGGAAAAAATTATTTATATTTAGATTTTTTTTTAATTTATTGGAATCTATCTAAATTACTTATAATATTGTATTAATGTATTTTTTGTGCACGGGACGGGGCCTACACTAGATACAAATATTTTATTTTACCATTAACTCATATAATTGGATAGATGGAATATCTTATAAAAGACTAAATATTATATAAGGAAAAAACTATATCAATATAATACTCATCAATATAATATACATATACTAAAATCGATGCATTGTCGCCTACGTGGCGGCGTGTGAGTGCATCTGCCTATGTGGCGGCGCGTGAGTGCATCTCGCAAAACTTTCTCCCGTCAAAAAGAAAATCTAATAAAAATAATTTGTATAATTGTATAATTAGATAGTCCTAAACTATATAATTGGACAGATGGAATATCTTATAAAAGAGTAAATATTATATAAGGAAAAAACTATATCAATATAATTAAAAGTAGTAGTAGTAAAAAGAATAGATAACTAAGAATTTAAGAGGGAAGAGAGATAGCGACGCACTGAAATTTAAGCAAGATTAGTGTGATTCAGGAAATGATTAGACAATACTATCTGATCATCGAGAGGTTGACGTATCAGCAAACGGAGTAACCGTCATGATACAATACCAATAAAAATATAAAACAAACATAAAGGCGTGAAACTAAGCCTAATGCGCAATACAACAAGAGGAACCAATGTTAAAAGACAACCATCAAGTCCGACGAAGAACCAAATCAAGTATGATTAATTTATATACTCTCTCTGTCTCATAGTTTCATAATAATTGTCACTTTACTATTCGATACACGGTAAAAACTCAATAAGCATTTTTTAATAATCCAGTATCTCAAAACTAATCTTGATTGTATACTAGGGAAGTAATTGGAGGACAAACAAGATATTCAAAGCCTTTGTCAGTGGACAACAGCAGAAGTCATTCGTCCAAGCCAGCTGGTTATATATGTGTTTCATTGAAGTACCAGACATCGGTGAGGATCATCTAATCCGCATTTATAGTCCATTCTATAGTCCGCCTTTTTTTATTGGTTGAAATCAATTATATTACTACCCAATTTATTAAGAAAAATAATAAAATAATTCGGCACAACCAATCACCCGATACGGACCATAAAATGGACTGTGATTGTGGACTAGGTGATCTTAATCCACCAGACATGTTATTTGCAGTAAGGCATTGACATTGCACTTCATGTTAAGAGGGACCTACCACTGAGAGGGCAAGGTCGGAGGAGTTTGGATGTGAGAATTGAGATAGAGTAAAGCTTTGTAACATCTAGATAATCACCTTTTATTAAAAAAAATTATAAATAATCATCCATTATATAAAAACTGGTTGCAACTAACCACTCTACCCACTTTTCTTGTTAAATCTAATTTACTTTTTTTTTTCAATTCTAAATAAAAAGGATGATGAATGGCAATCGGGCGGGTCAGGTTCATGTTCGGTTAGTCGGGTTTCGGGTCATTCGGATTTCGAATAATGTCTAATAATCTGATCATTCAGTTGGGTCGGGTTCGGTTTTCGGATGTATCGGGTTTCGATTGTCTCGGGTTTCGGTTATTTCTAATTTCAGTTGTCTCATGTTTTAGTTATTTCGGGTTTTGATTGTCTTGGGTTTCAGTTATTTCGGGTTTGGATTGTCTCAAGTTTTCATTATTTCAATATTCATTTTTAAAACTTTACTAGAATGTATCTTTAAGTTCGAGTTATTTTGGGTTTCAGTTATAGCGGGTTCGGGTCTTAATGAGTTTCGGTTGAATCGGGTTCGGTTCATTCGGATTTGGGTGAGTTTCGGTTATCGGTTATTCGGATTTCGGGTCCAAAATGGGTCGGGATGGGTTGGTTTTCGGGTGACAGACTTCTCTATTTGGCTAATTAGATTGGAAGTTTGATTTGGTTGTGACTAATATAAAGAAATATGTAAAACATAAAAAGTTATGGGTATAATTGTCTTTTTCTATTAACTTAATTGATGCGCGCTCAATAAGAAAAGTGAGTATGAGTGGTTAGTTGCAACCAATTTGTATATAATGGATGGTTATTTATAATTTGCAAACAACCTCGAATAAATGGTGATTTTATGCATTTTCGCCTAATTTTAATCTCTTAGTGACTATTCATAGTAATCTAATATTCGCTAGCATCAAATTTAAAGGGTAACTCAAAAGGTTAAGCAATACATATATAAAATGTCATTTTGTTTGATAAAAACATGCCATTTTAGGTTTTTTCACAATTTGTAAAGAAATAAAAAAATACTATTATTCCTTCATTTATTACACTTTTTTTTGTACTTTCTAAATAAATACAGCTAACAGTTCACTAATTAATCATTATAAAAGCATTACTTTTTTTTTTGGTCAAGTTATAAAAGCATTACTAGTACAATTTCCGAGTCATGACGCGATTTTTTGACAAATCTTGATAGAATTTTAAAATTAATCTTATAAAGTATAAATAAAAATTAAGATACAAATCTTTACCATAAATTTATCTTATAAGTCTTTCATATTTTTTTAAAATCTCATTTAAAACGGCATACATAAATATAGATATTTTAAATCACACAATATAAAAAAAAATCATTGTGACTTTGTTTAAATGCGATGCGGCATAATCAATATCTAAAATGATATTGGTTATTTCATATCATCATAAAGGTTTATATATTAAGTAGTATATATAGAATAGATATTTATAATATATAAGTATTTACATGTAAATTAATCGTAACATTAGATTATATTAAATTCAATGTTTTGAATCGAACCTAATATTATATATATATATATATATATATAGCTAGTAAATATGTTAACACTATTAGAAAAATTGTGATTGGTTTAAAAAGATAAATGAAAGAAAAAGAAAAATTAAAGGAAAAAATAAATAGCCTTAAACATGTAAAAAAGGTAGGAAAAATAGATTGATTTAAACAAGTAAAAAAGGTAGGGAGTAGCTAGTAAAGGTGTTATAAAGGAATTTTTTTTTAATTGATTGATTTAGCCTACTAATCTATATACATATACTAAAAACCGATGCATTGTCACCTACGTGGCGGCGTGTGAGTGCATCTGCCTATGTGGCGGCGCGTGAGTGCATCTCGCAAAACTTTCTCCCGTCAAAAAGAAAATCTAATAAAAATAATTTGTATAATTGTATAATTAGATAGTCCTAAACTATATAATTGGACAGATGAAATATCTTATAAAAGAGTAAATATTATATAAGGAAAAAACTATATCAATATAATTAAAAGTAGTAGTAGTAAATATTTGTATCTATATTTTTTGGTGGAAAAAATTATTTATATTTAGATTTTTTTTTAATTTATTGGAATCTATCTAAATTACTTATAATATTGTATTAATGTATTTTTTGTGCACGGGACGGGGCCTACACTAGATACAAATATTTTATTTTACCATTAACTCATATAATTGGATAGATGGAATATCTTATAAAAGACTAAATATTATATAAGGAAAAAACTATATCAATATAATACTCATCAATATAATATACATATACTAAAATCGATGCATTGTCGCCTACGTGGCGGCGTGTGAGTGCATCTGCCTATGTGGCGGCGCGTGAGTGCATCTCGCAAAACTTTCTCCCGTCAAAAAGAAAATCTAATAAAAATAATTTGTATAATTGTATAATTAGATAGTCCTAAACTATATAATTGGACAGATGAAATATCTTATAAAAGAGTAAATATTATATAAGGAAAAAACTATATCAATATAATTAAAAGTAGTAGTAGTAAATATTTGTATCTATATTTTTTGGTGGAAAAAATTATTTATATTTAGATTTTTTTTTAATTTATTGGAATCTATCTAAATTACTTATAATATTGTATTAATGTATTTTTTGTGCACGGGACGGGGCCTACACTAGATACAAATATTTTATTTTACCATTAACTCATATAATTGGATAGATGGAATATCTTATAAAAGACTAAATATTATATAAGGAAAAAACTATATCAATATAATACTCATCAATATAATATAATTAAACATAGTAGTAGTAGTAGTAGGAGTAGTAATAATAATAATAATAATAATAATAATAATAATAATAATAATAATAATAATAATAATAATAATAATAATAATAGTAATTGGATAATATATAATAATAATAATAATAATAATAATATTATTATTATTATTATTATAATACTACTAATAATAATAATAATAATAATAATAATAATATTATTATTATTATTATTATAATACTAATAATAATAATAATAATAATAATAATAATAATAATAATAATAATAATAATAATAATAATAATAATAATAATCGTAAGTGGGTCAGCAAGTATATTGCAAGATTTCAGATTGGTTAATTCTATCTTAAAATATAATTTATTTTAAGTTATTGATTACACACATCAAACTAATTATATATTATTTTTATTTTTATTATTATTGTATATATTATTATTAAGATTATAGCCTACCAAATTGGTGTATTTAGAACTCTTTGGAATCATATGAATCTTAATACGGACATATTTAATATATTAAAATTAAATCTAATCACATATAGTCATATATCATATTGGCAAGTATGAGTATATACCATCCAATCTACGAACGAACTCTGGCTTCTTTCCATCCAAATATAGATAGAAAGATTTTTCTAATTAACAACTTTGGATAGATAGATTTTCCAAATAATAATTATTATTATTTTATTTTACCATCTGTATACATATACTAAAACCGATGCATTGTTGCATGTGCGGCCTTATGCGGCGGTACGTGTACGTGAGTGCATCTCGCAAAACTTTCTCCCGTCAAAAAGGAAATCTAATAAAAATAATAAGATAGTTCTAATCTATACAATTAAAAATAATTATTTTATTTTACCATTAACTCATATAATTGAATAGATGGAATATTTTATAAAAGAGTAAATATTATATAAGGAAATAACTATATCAATATAATTAAACGCAATAATAGTAATAAATTTGGCATATACGGATATACAAATTTCCATATAAGTGTATCTCTATCTAGATTATAAATAATCTATCCAATGGACGGTTTATATATAAATTACACCATATGGACAAGACCTAAAAAAGAAATTAGGTTCACCCAATTGTCATATAGACGAATTTTATGGGGGTCTTTAGGGTCTAGGCGGGTCTTGGTGACGCTGAAGGCCTTGGCGGAGGGGTGAGGTAAGGGGTTTAGGTGGGGTTCTAGGCGTTGAAGGGTTTTTTTAGAACAGTGATTATAATTACCAAAAATATTAATAGATACGTAGTAGCAAATATTTGATAGATGTTATTTATTTATATATCGATTATTTTTTTGTGGAATGAATTATTTATATCAAAATTAATTATTTCATAGTTATTTTATTTATATCTATATTTTTAGGAGAATGAGTTAATTAGATCTAGATTAATTTTAATCTTATATTTTCAGTTATTAGTTTAATTATCATAATGTAATTCCTATTTATTTATTTACATGGTTATAATAGGATTTTTTATAGATAATAAATTTAATTTTATAATATTGTGTTAACATATTCCCGTGCAGGGGACGGGGCATACACTAGTAATTATATAAGACTGAATACAATGTTTTGAATTAAGCTCAGTAGTTATAATCCGTATTAGATTGAATTGAATACTTTCGAGCCAAATAATCAATTCAATTATATATATAATAAAGGAGAAGTCAACTGAGATACATGTCAGCTTCTCCTTAAAAGTAATAATATGAACCAATCACATTTTATTCTATTCAAGATAAAATTTAATTTAATATAATACAAGATAAAATTAGATATATCTATTGAATCAATCAATATATCTATATATGCATAAGATAAAATTTTATTATAACTCTATTTAATCAATATATCTATATATATGCATAAGATAAATTTTGACCCAATTTGATTAGATATAGATATACTTTTAGAAGTTATTAACCAAATTTAAATTTAATAATTAATATATGCATAAGATAAATTTTTATTCTAAATCTATTCAATCAATTTATCTATATATTCATAAGATAAAATTTGATAAAATTTGATTAGATATGGATATATATATATGTTTAGAAGATATTAACGAATTTTAAATACTATATAAGATAAGAATTTACCTATTATATAAGATAAGATTTTACCCATGTAACATATGTAACCAATTTTAGAAGATATATATAATATATATAATAAATGATAAGTCGTATGTAACATATGACATCTTCTCCTTATCCTAATAGTAATAACCAATAAAAAAAATTACCTCCACCTTAATCAATTTTAAGATAATAGTTTTCCTAAGTTTTTAGACATAGATATATTTTGGAAAAGATTTTACCTAATTTTGTAAGATTTTGATAATAATTATATAAAAGTTTGATAATACTTTCAATATATTAATGAGAATCAATGGTAATTTTATTTAAATTGTGTAACAATTCAAAAGTGTTGAAATAAACCAATTAACTCTCTGAATGTGGATTTATATTAAATTTATTTAAATTGTAAAAAAATCGCACACGGTGCGGGTACTGAAATAGTAGGTAGTAACTAGTAAGATACTTAAAAGAGCCAATGATGATTATTTGTTAGAATATAAAGTTTATGAATGCTTTATAGTTTATACAGTACTACGTGTAATTTTAAAAATTTTGGGTGTTTTGTGAGAATCTTATATTTTAAAGATGGTTTTGTATAATTACTCTAAATTCATACACTACTCCCAACTCACTACTGAATGAATCTGTAGTTGGCATCACGAAGACCGAATTCAATCGGATTTGAATCCTCACAAATCCGGGATTTGATCGACGATGAGGAATCAATCGATCAACCAACACAGATCCTAATCATCTGATCCACCTCAGCTACCTCACTCCCCCTCCAATGGCGGACGGATACCAGCTCCTCTCCCTCCTCGTCCTCCTCCTCCCCATCTCTCTCCTCGTTCTCCTCTACTTCATCGTCCGCCCCCGCCCCGTCAAGATCCCCATCAAGAGCCGCCACGTCTTCATCACCGGCGGATCCAGCGGCATCGGCCTCGCCCTCGCCCACCGCGCCGCTTCCGAGGGCGCCAGAGTCTCCATCCTCGCTCGCAGCCAGTCCAAGCTCGACGAGGCCAGGTTGGCCATCCGCCTCGCCACCGGTGTCGACGTTGCAGTTTTCAGCGCCGATGCTAGGGATTTCGACGCCGTCAAGAAGGCCATTGACGCCGCAGATCCAATCGACGTCCTCGTTTGTAATCAAGGGGTTTTCGTCCCCCAGGAGCTCGAGGAGCAGGACTTGGAGGAGGTTAGGTTTATGATCGATGTCAATTTGATGGGGACTTTCCATCTGATTAAGGCTGCTTTGCCATCGATTAAGAGGGATCGGGTTGCGCGCGGCCCGGCCTCGATTGCTATCATGTCTTCCCAGGCCGGTCAGGTATTTGATTTTGAATTTTGGTTGATCTGATTTATGGTTCAGATGTGAAGCACATTTGGTACATCAAATCATCTGTTCAGTAAATTGAAAATTTGAAACCTCTGGATTGAATTTGCAACCCGTTGCACTGAATTTGAAGATGGCCTTTGCTTGAGTAATCTGAACATAGAAAACAGGTGGGATTATGGAGAAATTTGATCTGATTGTGTATCTCAAATTTCATTTGCTGAATATGTGGATCTTTCTTCTTTCAAGAACTGTATTAAGATCGCGGAGTTAGAAAAAAAATGATCTTTCATCGTTTCGGGAGAGTGTTCCGGGGTAAGAGTGCGTACATCCCGACCCCCAGACCCCGCTTTATTGCGGGATATACTGGGTTGTTGTTGTTGTTATCGTTTCGCCTAAGAATAGATGATTTAAAATGAGTTTTGTTTTCGATGATGAAACCTTCACAAGTTGCAGTGAGTTTACCAGTTAATTTGTGTTATGAATGATGTTAGTTAGCCAAAATAGGATGTGGACACTAGATATTCATGGATAGTATATACATTGTTGATCACTTGATCAGTTGAACTGATACCGATTTGTGCTTCCATTGATCTAATTAATATCTTTCACCTTTGGTTTCAAGATTTAGGAGGTGCATTCAATATTGTTCCACCTTGTCATCTTTGCTGAATCTATTTGCAGAGATTTAACATTGATGTCTTTCCTTTCTTCGGTAATGCAGAAATAATTATCCACTCTCCAGCTTCATGCTTTTTTGTGGAAAATTTACCCTATTGAAAATTTGGAACTAATGTAGCCAAGTAGTAAGTGAAGTAGTGTTATAGAAATGCTTGACTGAAAGAAATAGCTGCCCTTTTTGGGTTATTGATTGGTGACATGGGTGTGGGAGATGGAACCCAATATCATCTGCTGTGAAAAGATGGTCTATAAAACAAGTGAATTGTTCATTTAATGTCTGGTTATCCTTTGATCTGCGAGGAAAATGGAACGTGTTTGCTCATTGGCTGTTTTAGTGTGTTCACATGTATCATTTCAAATTGAAGCTTCTGAGATTGCTAAACATCTAAGCAATTTCTGCTACAGTATATCTTTTTTCTTTCTGCTGGTTTGTTTTATTGGCCCATGTGCTGATCTGCAGGTGGGTATCTATGGCTACACTGCTTATTCTGCTAGTAAGTTTGGTCTACGTGGATTGGCAGAAGCGCTGCAACAAGAAGTCATTGCAGACAACATCCATGTTTCTTTGATATTCCCTCCAGACACCAACACACCTGGCTTGGCGGAAGGTTTATACTCTATACCTTACTCTTTACGTTTATAAGAAGATAGGTTTGAATTGTGATTGTTTTATTAGTCTTTAATTTTCAAGCAGTCGACTTTCTTTATGCATTACCCGATGGATTTGCTGAATCAATTTTATCCTTTGTTATTCGTGTTATTATCAGTGTATGTATTCCATAGTTCTGTTAAGTGTGTCCATCTATCTGCAGAAAACAAGAAGAAGCCTCAGCTCACTTCTATCATCGCGGCCTCTTCTGGAGCCATGGAAGCAGACGAAGTTGCAAAGAAAGCTATTAATGGAATAAAACGGGGAAAGTTTATCATCCCTTGCAACTTTGAAGGGCTGCTGTTATCCCTAGCAACAGCAGGCCTATCTCCTCAGAGATCGTGTTTGATGGCATTCGTAGAGGTGGTTGCAGCCAGTGTTTTGCGCATTGCAGCGCTGTTTTTCCAGTGGAGTTGGTATGGAAGCATAGAGAAATGGTACGCGAGGAGGAATTAAGGTACGTTTGGCTGACTTATATCATATTCAGGGTGTGGATTTTGCTTTCAGGAAGCTGTAGGCTTGGACTTGAAGATTGATGTAATTGTGTTATATGTTACTTTTGAGTTTTGACAGCCCAACTAATTTCTAATTTCTAAACTGCAACGCACCTGTAACACACTCTTTGTTTTGTAATGTTAATGCCCTCCTCTTAAACACATCGATGGTTTCTGTTCAGAACGAGCAGAGCATACCAATCACCAATTGAACGAGCACAGCATAACGAAAACAAATCCATGTTATGCACTTGGCTTTCATACTGCAGTAGAGGCTTGTCTAAAACTTATCCGACCTGGAAAATCTTATCCTAACACTCGGAAATTTTTGGGTTTGAACCTGATCGAGCTCGAATGACCTAGAAATTATCACAAATGCACCACATCAAACAAAATGGAAATAAAATTGCGAGTTTAGCTTTTGGCGGTATTTATACCTTATAATGACCATAATGATTCATAGCCTCTAAAATCAATTGACAAAGGAACTCGCCGATTTATATATTAAATCTTGTTATGCTCAACTTTCAAAGTATGAATTTTATTTTTTTTTGTCTAGTTTACATCTCTTAGCAAATACTCCGTATAAACCATCAATATTCGGCTCCTTCGAACTAATAAAGCCGAGCTTGAACAAGGGCTTCAGCCTTTAGACTCGAGCCGGCTCGGCGTTCCCTCCGTCTATTGTACTCTCTGCCTCCCATCTCCCACTCGATCTCCCCGTCTCTCATACTCCGACGCCGCGCGACGCCGCCACCTAGGCAACAAACAGCCTTACTGAGTCGCCGCGAAGCGTGCCCACTGTCCTTCATTGGACGGCGGAAACCCTAGAGTTGCCGCCATAGATTGCCCGACGAATTCCGTTCGATTCGACTTCGATCTCGCTCGTATCCAGGTATTTATTAGGTTTTTGATCCTTAAGTTTGTTATTGTTTCAATTTCGATTTCGACTTCGACTGTGTCTCAGTTTCAACCCTTGAAAGTTTGTTGTTCTTTCTGCTCAACGATTGACGAATTCCACCATTGAAGTCTTTAATTCTTGTGTTAATTGTTGTAAACGAACTCAATTAAGAAGCCTAAGCTCATTTGCTCGGCTCAAATGCGTAATCAAGCCCGTTAGAAATGTTGTGCTTATTTGTGATTACCTTCATTCTGTGTTATACCAGAAAGACAATCACCATATCCACTATCCAGGCAAGAAATACCATGAATTGGAAAACCATAAATAAACCGTGCAAGAAGTTGTTGACATCATCAGGAGGAGCGTCATCAGGTTAGTTATTAGTAGCAGTTTCTTTGTTGATTTCTGAACTGCTAAGTTAACCTACTAAATTATTCACAGGCCGAAACAATGCTGGTCGAATTACCATTTGGCACCGAGGGGGTGGCTCCAAGAGGTTGCATCGAAACGTTGACATGAAACGGGACACTGCATCTGTTGGCATAGTGGAAAGAATAGAATATGATCCTAATCATTCTTCGAAGATTGCCCTTGTAAGATGGACTGAGGGCGTGCAACCCATTAAACCGCGAGAGCACTTCACTCCTTCACATAAGGTTGCCCCAGGCGCCATCGAAACTACAGTAATTGGGCAGTTCCCCTTGTCCTGTATAACTGCAAACAATGGCATGACTAACCAGGAAGGGGTGGGAAGCAAAATTGGCAGCTTGAAGGATGTCTTCATCTCTGCCTTCACCTCTCCTGGCCTCAAGGAAGTGTCTTCACTGAATATCCCGAAGTTTGTCGTAGCTGGGGCAAGGCCCACTGTCTTTGCTCTGCAGCAAAGAGGGGAAACGAAAGCTGGAGAAGAGAAGAACTTCGTGCTTTCTGATGTCCGTAGGTGGAAGAAGGACAGCATTCTGTGGGCACATAGGTCTAAGCGTAAGGCAGCGGTTTCTTGGCACAGTGTTGCTGGACGCGACATGAATTTAGGTTTCGTCAAAACTGATGAAGATGAAGAAATGATAGATCAAGGCCGCTTCTTCTTGAAGTCAACAGGCCAAGCACTGAAAACAAAAGATTGCACACCCATCAGTTACATATTAGCCAGCCATGAACTTGAAGTAGGGCAAATGGTGATGAACTGTGATTCATCCAAACCTCCCCTTAAACAGAGTCACATTTAGACCTCGCGAAGGAAGAGCTTATCGGTAGCCAGGAAATCAGGAGTTATGATGTAGACTTCTTGTTGCTGAGCTGAATTTTGAATTTCAGGATTTGCTGTTTTGGCTGTCTTTTTGCTTGTATAAAACAAGCTTGGCTTTGGTAGTTTTTGACAGCACAGTTAGTGTTGTGAACTCTTCAAGCTCACAATTAAACATAGCACTGAATATTCTTCAATATGATGATTCCTTGCGAGCCAATGGATAGTCCTGTTCACGAAACAGCCAATCCTATTAACCACGCGCCTCTTTTGTGATCAAATTCGCAAGAATTGATGCTATCCGCCATTGCTACCCTTCAGGGACCCTCTCGAGCTGAGTCTACCTGGTATGTTGGTGGGAGTGAAGTGCAGTACCTTTAGGTAAAACGAACTTGGGAGCCAAATTTAAACCACCTTGAAACCCTTGTTAGAACTGTTGTAGCTGAAGCCTACAGCATTGCAATGGAACCGCGCGCACTGTAGTGAAGTGATCCACATCTTCGGACCGATGTAGTGTGTTCCGTACTTCCGTTGGATTTAGAGTTCCATGAAACCCAATAAAATCTGAATCCATTATAATTGAAATCGAATGAGTCCAGAGCTTGTTATAGCCGAAATTCAAAATAATTGAAATCCGAAACAACAAAAATATAAAATGAGTAACCCTAATTCAACCTGACCCATTCTGAATGGCCAATACTCGAACGACCCGGCCAAATCATCCAATACTCGAACGACCTGCAATCCAAGTAAACTCACCCAATTTTTTTTTTTTGTTTGTTTATACATGCAACAATTTGAATGGAGCTAAACCCTAACTCACCCAAATCCGATTGCCAAATCGAGATGACCTTAGATCCCATTGAGTTAAAACAACTTTATATAAGGTTGGTTAAATGACTTAATTATAACTATTCAAGTTTAAATAAGTGGTTTAGATTTAAACTAATTTAACCATTTTTTAATTTATTTTTTAGGGTTATAAATTTGTTTATGGTAATCCTATCAACCTTACGTCCCTACGGGATCCTGACCGATTGGTATTATTTTGATAAAAAAAAGGCCACTCCGTAAAAAAAAAAAAAATGAGACCACCAATATTGGTGTCTTTGTTCCTCACTACCTCGACTTGTTCTTGGCATTCGTGGCTCGCCTTGGATTTACCTCGACTCTTCAGCTGGCTGGTGACTTATATGGATTTCTAGGGTTGTTTCTTTCATCTGTTTTATTATGCGTGTTTATATGTTGTATATTAACGGCTCCGTCTGCTGATTCGTTGGCGTCTCGAGCTTCAGGATTCTCTGAGCTCGAATTTTTACCAAATCAAAAAAATAAAAATCCCTCACTACTATTGACCTCCTCGGAAAAAGAATCAGTCACTCACACTCCCACCAGACCACCGCTTCCCATTTTCCAGGGCGAACCAAATGGCGGCGATGATGGCGAAGAGATCGTCGGCGATCAAATCGCTGGCCTGCGGCCTTCGAGCTGCGTCGGCGAGGGCTTACGCGTCGATTGCGGCTGGTTCGGACATAGTCTCGGCGGCGCCGAACGCCTCCCTCCAGAAGGCGCGGAGCTGGGACGAGGGCGTCTCCTCCAAATTCTCCACCACTCCTGTCTCTGACATCTTCAAGGTCTCCTCCTCCTTCAATTCGTCCCATTTCCTTTATCATATCTCCTTTAATTTGGGGATATCGGTGCTTATCGTGCTCCAATTCCTTTCCCCCTTCCTTACTGTGAAATTTTGCGATTGTTTTCAGGGGAAGAAGATCGTCATCTTCGGCCTCCCCGTAAGTTCTCAATTAACAATTCGACTCTCACTGATTTCCTTCATCAATTTCACTCTCATTGATTTTGCTCCTCATTGTTGGTTGCTGTGAGTGTCGTTGCAGGGTGCATATACCGGAGTTTGCTCGATTCAGCATGTGCCGAGCTATAAGAATAACATTGACAAGTTCAAGTCCAAAGGGATTGACTCTGTAATCTGTGTGGCTATCAATGATCCATATGTCTTGAATGGATGGGCTGAGAAACTCCAAGCTAAAGATAGTGTATGTTTTTCTGTTTACTCGTTTTCTTCGTCTGTTACTCTGTGCAGCAATCTCTGATCTTTGTATTGGTGTTACTCTTGTTTGTTCTATATGACCACAAAAATGGCATTGCCATATGAATCTAGGACATAATCAGAATGTCTGTCAATCTCTAAGAAAGCTGATTTGTGAATGTTGAATCAACCCATGGCTGAGATATCTTGTTTCACTGATGAATGAGTAATGTCCAGATTGAGTTCTATGGAGACTTGGACGGGAGCTTCCACAAGAGCCTGGAATTAACCATAGATCTATCCGGTGCCCTGCTTGGGCTTCGTTCCCATAGGTAGAACCAACTGACATTCCTTCTCATCTGTCCTATTTTTCCATGCCCAACTCCCTTACTGATTTTATTTCCCCGCTTTCTGTTGTAGATGGTCGGCTTATGTGGACAATGGCAAGGTGAAGGTTCTGAACGTGGAGAACGCCCCCTCTGAGTTCAAGGTCTCCGGTGGTGATCATTTGCTTGAGCAGATTTAACTTCTTTGCAAAGATTTACGAAAGCTTTGCTTGTGTGGCACCGGATTTTAACCTCTTTTTCTTCCCCGGTGGAAAGGGTAAGATGACTTGCAATCTTGTATGATAAGCAAGACTTTTATGCTGTCGAATCTGAAGTTGCCCTTCAGCTGAACTTTTTTCTGCATTTGATGAAATAAAAGAGGCAGTGGTAGATTTTGGATGTGTAATGATTCATTACAGTGATTGACTGGTTGTTATAAAAACGATAATTCGAACCGTCTGAAAGATAGGGGCAGCAATGTACCTAGTCAGATGCAAGAACCATACAACAGTTCAGCTTCAACTTCAACTCATAGGAACAAACAGTTCAGCTTCAACTCATGACAGAAGTATTACAAAATATATAACATACAACAGTGACCTTTTTTTACCTAATAACTGAAAGTCAAGCTTTTTCCCATCTTAGAACGGTTAGTGCCTGCTAAAGCAACAACCATGGAGTTTACACAGTCATTGACAAGTTCAGAGAAATTGACTGCACTAAGTATTGCCAGAAGCCCGAATGCAAATCCCATTCCTAACGCGCCATAGAAAGATCCCATGTCTAATTTGTTTTGGTTCTCGGTGTCCATTGTTATGGAGGTTTGTGGAACCGGTTCTCCATCTCCAGGGCACTTGATTGACAACGGTTGACCACAGAGTCTGAGGTTTCCAGCATATGCAGAGGAGCTGAAACTTTGCAACTGGGTGCCAGTGGGAATTCTACCCGACAGATTGTTGTGCGACACATTCAGCTCGGATAAGGAGGTTATTTCAGCAAGGCTAGATGGGATTTGCCCACCGATTTTGTTCCATGAGAAGTTGAGAGACTCCAAGGATGTCAACATGCCTATCTCTGCAGGAATGCTTCCAATGAGATTGTTGCTAGACAGGTCTAACGACTTCAGCTTAACAAGAGAAGTGATTTCCGCGGGAATTTCTCCGCTCAGATCGTTGTTTGAGAGGTCCACATAAATCAGCAAAAGAAGGTCCTTGTCGAATGTCCGGTCCTTCCCTTTCCAGTTGAACAATGGATACGAAAACAGTGCTTGCATCCGATTATGAACTATAGGAAAAGACTCGAGCACAAAGACAACAAGAAAGATGGAGTCAACATCAGTAGTCATCGCAGTGAAATTGTTCACACATGAGGGGATGTTTCCTGATAGCTTATTGTGAGATAGATCCAAGATTTGAAGAGAACTGAGATGGCACAAAGTGGAAGGCACATTGCCAGAGAAACTGTTGGTGCGTAACGAAAGTACAATCAAGTGTATGAAGTCTTCTCCAATCCAATCTGGTATATCCCCTGTCAGTTTGTTTCCACTCAAGTCTAGAAGACCCAATTTAGTGCAGTTCTTCAACGACAAAGGTATTTCTCCATAGAAGCTGTTGTTACGCAGAGATAAAACATGGGCTTCGGACAAGGATCCTATTGAGCTTGGAATTTTCCCAGACAGCCTATTGTTTGCTAAACTAAGACCTAAAGCATTTTTCTGAATGTTCCAAAACCAACTTGGAATTGTGCCTGACAAAAGGTTGTTGGAGAGGTCAACGAAAGCAGAAAAGGTTTGAGGCTTGAGGAACATAGTCGAGAAATTACTAGAATAAGGAGCAAAGGCTGAGAAATGGTTGTCTGAGAGCAGAAACTGGTCTGCACTAAACAGAAAACAAGGTATAGCACCAAAAAATGCATTAGAACTCAAATCTATAATAGTATAGTCGAAACCAAAGGGAAAATGCAAGTTTGGCACTGTGTCATGAAATTCATTGAAGGAAAGATTCAGATATGCTAACGAGGAAGGTAAATTCTTCCAAAACACGACGGGGATAGAACCTGAGATTATTGAATTGGAGATGTCCATCCAGGAAAAGTTTTTCTGTGTAAGAAGCCAATTTGGAAAAACAGGACCCAACCCAAGAGACCTCAATCCTATGTATTCAAGCTGAAAGGGAGGATTTCTTAAACTGAGGGTCAAATTAGGATTATGTGAAAGGTCTAGTATTTTCAGATTGATGAAGTTTGAAACTTGTATATCTGATAATACATCATTGAAAGAGTTAGAGGATAGGTATAGACCTTTGAGACTTGCTGGGAGATGGCGAAGGATTGCTGTGAGGTTTTTGAGGCCATTGAAGGAGATATCTAGAGTCTTGAGCTCAGGTAAGAAGCTTGAATCTTGCAGAGAAAAGCTATCCAGTTGATTGGAACTGAGATTCAATTCTATCAGGGAAGGAAACTTCATAATGGAAGGAAAAGTGCCTCTAAGATTGTTCAAACTCAAGTCTAAGATCTTTAATGAACTACTAGCACAATGCTTTGTAGTCATCAGGATGTCGGTGAGAGTTTGGTTCATGGCACATTGAGAAACAACTAATTCTTCCAAGTTGCAGAGACTTCCAATGGTTTCCAACGTTCCTGGTTCAAGGTGATTTCCTGATAGCTGAAGTGTTCTCAATGAAACCATGTTCTGGAAAAGGTTTGGAAATGGTCCATCTGTGTTCATGGAGGATAAGTTAAGCACAAAAAGATTTCTACTGACATTCATTAGCGCAGAACTGATGGAAGGAGACAAGGTGTTATAAGAAAGATCAATGATCTCAAGAGATGTGGAAGAATTAAGCACATGATGATCACCAAGAGGTGGAGGAAGAGAGCTTGATGAGCAATTGAAGGAAGACAACAAGGGCAACATTCCAACTGTAGAAAGCCAATCCCGAGCACCACTGAGGTTGACGTAGCTAACATCAAGCTTCTCTAAAGTAGAAATGCGAGAAATCCACTGAAAACTGTCAATGTAGACGCTGTTGTCTTGACTGCTGAGAACTAAGGTTTGCAAACTCGAGAGGTTGCCAAGATGAGGAGGAACCTTACCATGAAAACCAGCATGAGAAAGATCGAGATAAGTCAACTTACTCAGAGAGCCAATGAAATCCGGAATCGCCATAGTAAAGTCATTCCAGCTGAGGTCCAATATCCTCAGCTGTTGCAGTTCAACCAAGGAAGGCCGGAGCTGAGAGCTCATCACAAACTCATAGCTAAGGTCCAGCGACACAACATGTCCTGTGTGATTGTCGCATGCGATTCCAGACCATTCGCAGCAATCCTCCTCCGTACTGTTCCAAGCAAAGAGCACGGTATCAGCCAGATAAGTGGATGTGAAGCTTTTCTTGAAGTCGAGAAGTGCTAGCGCCTCTCTTCTGATACACCTAACATGTTTGGATCCTTCAACACTTGATCCTGCGGTGTAACAAAGGATAAACAGGAATGAGAGTGGAAGCAGATAGCGGAAGGAAATCGAGGGGAAAAGGGACATTTTGTTCGTGGATTATGAAGGCATGATTGATCATCATATGAAGAAACCAAAGAAGATATATGCAGTGTTTTAGTTGTAATCTCTGACTTTATTGTAAATCTCTGACCTAAGACTTCTGACTTTGTTGTGAGGTTATAGACCATACCACAACTGTCAATTTCATCGATTGTGTAGTCAACTTTAGTTCACATAATCTAATGGTCTGCAACCAAATATTTTATGTAGTCAATTTCATCGATTGGACATCAACAAAGACTATACAACCAATTCCATTTGCTTCTGTCACTTAATCTAATGGTCTGCAATGGGGAATTGGTAATAGCTGTCGTGTGGATCAAAGCGCAAATCACTGATAACTTGAATTACACAACATCAGTTTCCAGTGATGAACGAGGAATCCCGAATCCCTTCAATTCACTGTCGATCCTAGGGTTTAAAGCTTCAACAGCCATGATTCCATGAAATAGAACAGATTATCATCATATCAACTCCAATTGGAAATTGAACTTGCAGCTGCCATGAGATTCATATATGTAGTGGAATCCGGACAGTAAATTGCACTGAAAATGGGAACTGATGTAGAGGAGTACCAAATACTTACATCGTAACGTCGAGGCAGGTGGCCGGCGCCGGTGACAGGGGGGGTCTCGGGGATAGGAAGAGCGGCGTTCGAGTGCTTCACGCGCACACCAGGTTGCTACCGTTGCACTGAAAAAAAAAAATACTAATATAGAGTTCATATTCCATGTTACCTACACCTAATAAAACCCAACACTCACTTTAGATTGCATGTTCGACGGTTCGCCGTCTGCCAACTCTGTCGGCCTCTCGATGAGTCAGGCCTGTCTGGCCATCGAATTTTTACCTAATCAAAAAAAAAAAAAAAACAAACCCAACACTCATTGAGCGGAGCTTTCAAACTCTCGTCGGTAGGGACGTTCACGTTCTTCTTCAAGGTTGGAAATGGGCCGTAGTACGGATGAGCGGATTATGCAGGTGATTATTTGATATTCAATAAGACTTATTAAAAAAAAATTAATTTGAATCATAAAATAAAATGTCTTACGGTGGAGAGCTAGCCTCCCCACTTTACTTTTTCCGCCCATTTGGGCAACCTGACTATTGTAGACAACCTCCCGATTTTTTGGTGTCTCAATATATTAGGAACCTTCCCAAATTCGAAACCAATAAAATGAGGCCACGTGTCCCTATCATAATTCCTTTTTCTTTCTTTTTTATTTGATGTGAGATGGAAAAAGTGATTTGAAAAACCCGACTATTGTGGGAAGTGAAAATGAATTGGGGAGAGTTGAAAATAAAGTTAGTGAAAAGTGAGGTGACATGAACGAATGATAAAAGGAGAGAGAAGTTTTGAGTCACCCCACCGTTAGGGATGCTCTTATAGGTTGGACTTTTACTTAGGGATGACAATAGGTCGGGTGATGGATGGATTATCTACTTCTGTCACCTGATCCACCACCCAAAACCCTTCACCCTACCCGACCCATCACCCACTAAATATTTCACCCGCCCCGTCCATCCATCACCCACCGGGTGATTGGGTGGATCGGGTGATAATTCGGGTGAAATACACGACATTAAATTCATCAAATTTTTTATTATTGAAAAATATACGTTGAACACATCGACGAATAAACATTAATTAGGAGCACATTGCATTCACGTTTCTATTTTAATTAGGAGTCAATTGCATTGCATATCTTCATATAAAAATTGCATAACTTACTTTATGACAAGATATTTTCATTTTAATCGTTTTATAGGTATATTGATTTAGAGTTTAGGGGTATATTGTTAATTTCACATATAAAATATAATTATAAAATATAAGTCGGGTGATGGGTCGGGTGACAGGTCGGGAATGTCTTCACTCGAATCCGACCCGACCCATCACCCGTTCACCCATCACCCATTAAATATCCGCTTTATTTCGGATTTTCACCTACTTTTTCGGGTCGGATGAGACGAATATCCGTCGGATGTGGGTGAAATTGTCATCCTAGTTTTACTTCAATTCTTTGTATACTCAATGTGGAATGAACATCAGACATCACACGTCATCGATCCACGGACTACAAATTGTACTGTATTAGATAAAAAAAAATTCATAAAATTTTAAAAACATATAAATATACAATGTATGTATTAATGCAACAAAACTCAACTAAAGCAACTAAAATGTGAAGCATGTATCTCCTAATGTAGTTAGATATAAATGAACGTATCCTTTGGGTAAGAGAGAGCCTTGAGATCATCCATCAAGCACAACCTTTCCTCGTAAACATGGCGACTCAATATCTCACTAAACATGCTTTTCCAGCCATTAACCTGCAGGAACTCCATCCACTGGTCCGGTCCGTAAGGCGACAGCTTCACCAAGGAAGGTATGTATGTATGAATATAATTATTCGAAATCCTATATAGCTTCTTCCATGTGTACTGCTCCTCCATCACCCACAACACAAAAGAATCCAATGGCACCCTTGCCAATGCCGATGGCATGCCCGCATACTTGAGAAGCTCTAACTCGGTCCAGAACCTCTGCCTGTTATGTTTGTATGTCATTTCTTCCGGGAGCTCCATGGTTACGAACTCTTCGTGCTCGCAATCAAACATCAACAAGGCATGTGCCTCATCAGGGTCGTCGGGAGTAGCTATCAGCCAATGAATCGTTCCATTTACGAAACAACTGGTCCTGCCTGTTGTGTGACAATATGTTTTGATGTCATTACAATCAACTGTTCCCACCCTCCAGAAACCGCCTCGCACAGTGTATACCTCGTAAGCAAAATTAGGGATCCGAATTCGAACAACCTTGAAATCATTCTTAGATCTGTCATAGCCGAAACCTATAGCACTACAACAAAAGGAAGCTCTCGGGAGATCAATGTACTTGCGAATTGCGGGGTTCCACAGAACGGTGTGGTTGAGGCCGCAATTCGAAACACAAACTACGCCATGGATGACATCAACGCAGCTCAAATCGAAACTCAAATGGAATTCGGGAGGAAAATCGCGTTGAAATCGAGAACGGAAGGGAAAGCCAAGATCGTGTCGGATGAATTTGACGGGAGTTTCTCGAGGACGAAAGAGAGTGTAGTCGTAAAGTGAATTGGGGGATGGCGTGATACGGAGGTAGGGTTTCAGGCCAGGGGGAGTGGAGGAGGAAGAGGAGTGATGGAGGTTGATGAAGAAAGAGGATGATATCAGGGAGTTCCATGACTTGCAAACGCATCGGAATCGGTAGAGGCTTTTCGGAGGCAATCTCTTCAAAATTTCCGACCATAGATCGTTATCCATCGAAATCGAGCGGAGGCAAGCGATTGCAACTCATAGATAGCGGTGGCAGAAACCCTGGCCGCCCAAGTTGTAGTCTCGTGCAAACTAAAATAACCCTGATAATCAGACCCAAAAAAAAAAAAAAACCTTATCTAAATTATATAATATATATATCGATCTATACGGAAATATATATGTTAAAAACTCATAAAAAAATCTTATCTTATCTTATGAATAAATAAACAATACTCCGTATTAAAGTTGATCCATACGGAGTAAGATTCTATTTGTTATTTGGCACGTTTTTGGAATTGGTTTGATTATTTGGGAAATTTTCTCCCGTAAAAAAATATTGAAATCTATATCTATATCAATTTATCTACGATTTTTCGATCCTATACCTAAGCAATCCATATTGGGAAAAATTTTCTATATTTGGATGCATAGATCATAAGAAAATATTATTTACGGAAATTTCGCGAGGTACCCCTGGAGTATTGCAATTTTCGCAAGGTATATGGTACCCCTGAGGTTTTGTAAAATAGCTAAAATCATTTAAATTTGTAAAATATTTCTATTTGTAGTCGTTTATCCTATGCCCACCTTGGGCATATGATAGAAAAAATGATCTATCTATATATATTATCGATTTTTCTATCTTATTCTCTCGGGGCATAGAATAACATCACTAATTTGAAAATGTTTTTTTTTTATTTTAATTAGTTTAGTTTTTTTTTTAAATTAGATTTTAGGGTCGCTTGCCTTTTGCTAGAGATCAAATCGTTCTCTATTTAGGGTCTTATCCTATGCCTTTAGGGCATAGGATAGAAAAACCGATATATTATATATTATTATATATCTATACTAAAACAGATGTCTGAAATGGCTTCTGGTGCAATTTGTATACGTGTCATATGTTGGGTTAATATGTTGTTAAATTCTGAGCCACATCATTAATAAGTCAATATCATTTTGTCATCTCAATTAATGGTCTCAACTCTCAATTATGTTTATAAATATTCAACCTTATATCTTAATCGTGGAAACTAAATACAACACAAATCAGGGTTTAGGGCACCACATCAATATGAACGTGGTGCTCATCGATATAAACGTGGTACCCTAAACCCTGATTTGCCTTCGATTTCCAGTGTCCACCTGCACGCTAATCAATAAGGACGTGACACCACATAAATAAGAACGTGCATTTGCTAATCTGAATTCGCAGTCTATCTAACAACACCATATCTTAATTAGATAGAAAAATTCTTTTTTAGATCAAATAATCTATCCAATATTTGATTTTTTTTTTATCTTTTTAGAAAACTTACCTTAGTAAAATATTTTTGCTAATATTAATCTTTTTTTTTACCAAGCTAATGATAAACATTTAAGAGGTATCTTTTTAGACTAAATCCTTCTATACCTTATATATATATATATATATATATATATATATATATATATATATATATATATATATATATATATATATATATATATATATATATGTGAGAAGTCGGCCGTGGCTGTGACACATGATGCTTTTTTTCTTAATCGTAGTAGTATAAGCCAACACCATTTATTGAAATGATTTTTATATTCAATATTTTTTTCTAAAATTTGTAGATATGGGGTATAGTTTTGGAAGATTTTAATCACAATTTTTTATAAGAAAATTTCAAGATGTTTATATATTTTTTTAAAGATTTTAATCTATTTTTTCCAAAATTTTTAAATATGGATATAATTTTGGAAGATTTTAATCACAATATTCTTAGCCAATTTCATTAGATATAGAATTTTATTCAATTTCGTTAGATATGGATAACACAATATACGATTAAGATAAAATTTAGCCAATTTCATTATACATAGATTGATATATTTTTTGAAAGATGCTTAAAAGAAAATTTTATTCAATTTTGGATATATTTTTAGAAGATTTTACCCTCCCAACTTTACCTAATCAAACTAGCAATATATATTTAAGTTAATATTATCTTGAAATATGGAATCTTGATCTTATTTAACAAAATCATATCAAAATTTACTCAATCTTCCCTATGAGGCCATATTTTATCAATGAATACTAGGAATATTAGCTAAGAATGCTAATATTTTATTCTTATCTTTCTGCCACATTATCCTAACATCCCATTCTCATTTTTCCTACTTTATCAGTATCATTCCATGCTCGTTTACTTTATCAATAGCATCACATTCTCTTTTCGCCACATCATATAACATCTCAAAACTCATCTTTTTCTACCAATTCAATTTACAAATATATCCCTCTCCAACAATTATTTTCATTCTCGATTGTATTATTATATTCATTTTTATTATTAAAATGTTAATGTTAAATAAATTTTTTTTTCATAATTAACTATTTCATGTTCTTACATTATTTATTCTTTCTCATTCTTCCATAATTACAATTCAAATATTTTTCGGTTTTATTTTGCATATTTATAATCAAAGAGAATTTTTTTTAAATATATTCAAACATATTCGAAATTGATGTCTAATGTAGATAAAAACGAATATAGAATTATGGTAACTATTTTTTTTCTTTTACATTTTTAATACTGAAATATTAATTTAAATATGCAAAACATATTCACACCGAATTCAATCCATGTCGTCCATCGCAGACCACGTGGCAGTCATGCACCAACCCTCTCTAAAGGCGAATCCCTCTTCGACACATGGCACTGGATGCTGCAATTTTGATCTAGCTTCACAGCAGCGCCACACAACGTTTCTCACTCTCTCCCTATTACACAAAAAACGAGTTCGTTTTGCTCCAACGCATTCGAAAAATTTAATTGCCCGCTAGCTCACCTGACACACAATTAATTTTTACCTCTAGTATCAATAACAGAGGAGTATTGCTCTAGTATCGTCAAAACTACTGTTTCAATTTTTAATTAATTTATTCTCTAGTATCCCTACTTGGAAAAGCCCCGCAAAACATGCCATAACCCTACCCTTAATTCAATCATCGACCTCCAATTAATGTTCTTAATAACCTCTCCACTCACCAACCTTCCTTTGACATGATGAAGTGCATATAAGCTATGTTACGATGTCTTGAATCTAATTGGTTTAGATTTAAGCTTTATCAATAGACCTAATTTAGAACACTAATTGCGAAACATAAGATTTTGTTCTAGATATATATTTTAATCCACTTTAACTCAAATCTTTAAATTTCCTTTTTTTTTTTTTTGCTTCATTGAATGTAATAAATTTGATAAAGATTTTGCGTGCCCCTCTTGAGAACCTTTTCTAAGGGTGTGTTTGGCAAAATGGTAGCTGTTGGAGGAGCTGAAGCTGTTGGGTAGCTGAAGCTGTTGGATTATTTGAGTTAAATATAGCTTAATAAGCTAGTATAGTGTTTGGTAAACCTAGTTGTTAGGGTAGCGGACAAACCTACACATACACCTAGTGTATGTGTGGAAATTATACACCTCCAATGAATCTTAGACACGTGTAAGTTAGGTATTTTTTTTTAAAAAAAAAGAATTAATAAGTAATAACTACCTGTTCTAAAAAAAAGTAATAACTACCCATTCGGCTAAATAATTTTTAAACTGTATTTTTTTCTTTCGAAAACGGTTACAAGTTCCAATTTTTGAATTATAGCAAAAACCCAATTCAAATTAGTCATTTTATTAACTACGGTAATCATAAATAAATTTCATTTATTTCCATATAGTATTAACAATACAATATCATATAATTAATTTCATTTAACATTTTAAATTACTAACATTTTACACACACATATATAATTATCAATATTATATTTTATAATTAGGGGTCTATGAATACATAGTATGTTATGAATACAGTGTTAAAAAAATAGTATTAAAAAAATATATGAGTGCATACATAAATACAAAACTTTTAATTAATTTGAACCAAATTCTTCAAATTTATTTACATTTGCATTTAGAATTTTTTTTCAACACTGTATTTATAATATTAGATTTTCTAACTTATATCATCAAGATAAGTGAATCTGTTTGAGAAACTAAATGGAATTTATTTTACTGCTATGGTTATAAAAATAATTTAAAATGGTTTATTTATTATCAAATTTCCAAATTTTGAGAAAAAATGAACGGTTACAAACATGTCAAATTAAAGCAATTGTAGATTTAACTATAAATTTAAATAGAAATTTCAAACTTTTTAATTTTGTTAAGACACATGTCAACTTTTGGTTGGTGGTGTATACTTTAAAACATACACCTAGTGTATGTGTATCACTCTCCTAGGGTAGCTGTTAAAAACTTGTGAATAAAAAACCAAAAGCTCCGAAAAGCTTGGGTGAATAGCTGTTGAAAAGCTTTGATTTCAAAAGATTTCAAAAGCTAATTAAACAAAAATCTTATATTTATTTCATTTAAGACTATAGAATATCAAAACCAAAAGCTCCGAAAAGCTACTTGCTTTTGCCAAACATACCCTAAATTTCTAACGCTTTTTTCATAAACTAGTTGCATCGTGCGTCGCACGCACTTATCTTTTATGCAACTTAAATTGTTTACTTGGTTCTAAGTTTCAATACATATTCATCTTTAAATAGATTTGGCCCAGTAGTTGTTTGATATCTTGTATCAAATCCGGAGTTGTTATATTTTGATTATTTTCAAAGCTGCTTTATGAATGTTGTTTTTAGAGATGAATGCTTGTATCACGGAGGAGACAAACTCTTGTAGCACCGTAGTCAAGAGGCAATCAAATTTATGTTGCCTACGAGAGTATACTCTGTAGTGAAAATCTGCAAAAAAGTGCAAGACTTTCAGTATCAGATTTGATCATGTTTACCAGAAATAATATCAAAAGGGGTTTTTGAAACCCAGCACATAAATGTCCTACAAGATTCAACAGGAAAAAAAAGAGATGATGATAAGCAAACAACTGTATCAGTCTCAAAATATGCAAGTACAATTTCAAGAACAGTTAAGCTATGTCCGTTGTCCAGCAAAGAATTCTTCATTCAAAAATCCTGGTTTAGTTACGGTATCAAACAAATATCGAATTGTTACTGAGGTATTGTAACATTTAGTTATTTGTACCAAAGGTTTGTTATTGCTCATAGCTTTAGTGTGCAGTATCTATAGTTTTAACTCCTATATTCTCCCATAAATTTGTTGTTGGAGGACTGTCCTTGCAATGCCAGAAAATGCAATTGGTTTTGTTTCCTGATGTTGAGTTTTCATATATAACGTATTTTTATATCCCATGTAACAAATACAAAGTGTAATTTTTTGAAAAATAATTGAAATAATTATAAATCTTATTATAGGCATTTGATTTAAACATACCAATTTTTAAAGAGTTTTTTCCACACATGCTAGTAAATATATAAATAGCGGAATTCGATGTAGAAAATCAAATCTCTCCCACTTTCAGCTTCTAATGTTTCGAAATTAGAAGCCTTAATTAATCAATCCTAAAGCCTAATTTCAGAAAATCAAACACGAACACACAACCCCTAAAAATGAGTTGCTACCTCCACCAATCAACTCTCTAAAATCATAAATCAAGGGGAGTATGTGTAACCTGCTGGGAAAGAGGACTGGAGTAGAGCTCGTTGTTAACAAGGTCTCTGGTGGTGATAGGAGGGACGTCGAGGATCGAGGAGAGACGGCTGGCGTAGGTGCACTTTCCGACGTCGGGGCACCCAAAAACACCCACGTAAAGTAGGCTGAGTTTTCAAAACTCCTCCTAAAAAAATCTCCATCCTAAATCACACTTGTTCTCTCGGGCAATGTAATATCCACCTACCACAAACAAAGAAAACCAAGAACAAAGAGTTAAAGATACAACTAAATACAATGTATCTCTCTATTTATACTCCATTAACCATATGGAGTTTGTTACAAATACTCCAATTATTCAGATTCTTGGGCAATTTTTTTGGCATATGTCACACAAATTCAACTGGTTGAGCACCAGTTGAACTTATTACTGATTTTTAGCCTATTTTAATTGAATCAATATATTGAATACGATGAAAAGTTTGACAAGTCCTGTGAATGAGATTATTGCTTTCGATCACAAAATTCCTGCCATCCAACGCGGCACCATATGGAGAAAGGAGTTTTACTGATATCATGTTTAGATTGAACAGCTGCCACATTTTGATTATAAAAAAAATCTTTCTTATGCAACTTATAAGGCAGAAAAGTACACAACAAAACAATCATACTACGTAATAACTTAAATCCATATGAATGAATGATGAATCACTCAAAGAAATGGGCAATGCTTGCTCATGGACTCTATAAGACTCACCTCCCAATCGGGGCGAGCTATGGCCAGAATCAGACAGGAAGGTCACCGTTTACCAAGGTTGACGAGATTGAGATTGCCGCCGCCATAGGAACAATCAGTTTGGCTCGAAATCTAAAACTATCAGCAAAATAAGGAGTAATTTCAATTAGGCATTTGATCAAATACCTTATGTGCATTATGATTAGGCATCTATGAAATTGAAACTATAACATCTTTCACCTCACAAATTTTAACATTCAATCAACCAGTTGAATCCTAAACTAAAAGGAGAGAAGAAGAGGCCATCAAGAGGCAGCTGCACATGTGAAACAACGTTCAGAGTGAACCATAGAAGAAAACGAAATCAAGCATCAATCTGTCACCCCAAAAATCCCAATTGACCAAATCACAACTTAACCCTAACTGCTTTTTAAGAATAAATTGAATTCAGTAATTCAAACAAGCTTAAAACAATGAAGAACAATTAGAGATATTAAGAATGACAAAGTCACAAGCACAAACCTTCCTTTAGTGCTTAAAGCCAAGAGATTGAGATCGAGACTTACCGAGAGGGAGAGGAGAGGCTTTCGGCTGACGCTGGCGGAAGCGGAGAATCCCAGGGGCGAAGAGGGAGAGGGATACTTCGCCGGTAGCAGAGAGGGAGAGAGACGAACGGAAAAAGAGAGTTCCAGACCTATGGATAGATAATTGAGATGGGTGAGAACTGAGAGAGGCGAGAGAGAGGCGACCTGAGAGAGATGGAGAGACAGCAAGGATGGAAGCTTGAGTAGTGGCAATTTTGTAAATATAAAAACACAATCTGAAGGACTAAGGGCAAAATCGTAACTTAGCTTTTGGCATCATTCCGGCTTTTATATATACTAGGTGCTTAACCGCGGGCAAATGCGCGCGGTGTTGTCATCTTGTATAACCCGACACACTTCCTTCACAACATAAGACAACATCCAAGAAAATGCATCTTTTCTCCTGTTTGTCAGAAACAATCTGATTTCCCTCATCTTTTCGCAGGCTCAACGATTCTCTCAAATTCCGAATCACTCATCAAATCAACAAACTCGAGCTCTCTTGTCTTTCTCGAATGCTCAAGAGTGTTCCTTTACATGATTTCACTACAAACAAAGATAAACCACTTTAATGATTGAGTAATCAGCATGGAAATTTCATTACAAAATATTGTAGTATACAATTTCTCCTCATTTTATTTATAAGAAACATCATTGAACACATAATTTAACTCACTATTAAGCCTTAAAAGACTAATTCCCAAAACTAAATGATCAAGAAATAAAGCAAATGGGTGGGAACCAAAAGTAGGCATATATGATTGCAACACACATGACAAACGTTTTCTTTTAGAGAAGAAATGTGAATTAAATACTAAAAGGAAAGCACTCATGGCTTGCTTATAATCCATTTAGCTAGGAAAGAGAATAGATCACCCTTACTTCAACATAAGAGTTTCCGCAGAGTAATTAATTGGAGTAAAATAGAAGCACAATTTAATAGAATATTCTCACGCTGAATAATGTGAAGAAAGAATATCCTTACCATGCATTGATCCCAGATATTTGACAATGAACCACCTTTAATTATCTTGGGGAGTATGAGCTTTTGATTGTAGAGTTTTAAGATGGGAAGTAATCTGATGGATAACCCAACTAAAAAGAAGTCCACCATCATAGTTTTCTTCACTTCTGGATGTATCATCAGCAAATATGGCTCTGTATTGATTAACAACATCAAAAAGATGCATTCTATAGCAATTGACCATGCCCCTTGAGGTATTCATAAGGAGTTCATTGATCTAAATCAACGAGAATCCCCATCAGACATGCCTCCCGTCATCACAAGAACTATTCCACAAGAAAAAGACGTAAGGACCAGAAATAAGAAATGTCCCAAAAAAAAAATGTGGTCAAAGTAAAAGTCAGTAAACCTTTACCAACACTATATCCTTACCTGCAAACGTAGTTCATATTCGCTGAACACTCCAATTCTAAGTAGGAATCCAATTATTCGAAGACATTCTGGCAGCTGAAAGAATTCATATAGATGCCCAAAATTCATTTAGATCATTTCAGGATTTGCCTTGATAGGTATATAAAAGTGAAGGCTTTATGAAAACAAGTGTACTCCAGGGTCCATAAATTAAGCAAGGGAAAGGGAAAGAGAGTAATACATAAATAAGAATTATCTATTTATCTGATGGGTTAAATTTATAAAATATAAGCTCAAATGTATCCATGGAAGATTTGGAATCTCAAAGATCAAATGGAATGAGAATAAAAATCATTTACATGAAAACAAATTAATGCAATGATGATCTACTGGAGTAATTGTTTGACCACCCAAAAGCTTGCATAAAACCCTTTCCCTTCAAATATGCTAAGCTAGAAAACCCTACATTCTTCTCCAGGATACAATTTTTTTTTTCCTAAAATGCGTCTTCCGAGTCTTTCTCATACTAAGGTTTGATATACTTATCTTTGACGTTAAAAAATTGGCAAATTATGCTAAGAACTACCTGAGTGTTTGACCGAATTCTCTAGAAGCTAGGAGAATCGAGATTGAGTAGTCTATCTGAATTTGGCAGACAGATCTTGAATATGAGGAATTCTTTTCAAGAAAGGAAGAAGCAAAAACAAAATAACTTCCATCAGATATTAAGTTCGATTCTCAGGAGGAACCAGACTTTTATAAGAGATTAAAAAGAGAAACTCACTTTGGACACATTGTTGAAAGCTTGCAAAATAAGGCTTCCGGGTACAAAGCTTCATCATAATTTCCATTCCTCACACATCTACATAAAGTTTATCCATAATAAGAATAGACACCTTGCATCAATGATTCTCTAACAATTCATAAAATATCACAAAGATAAACATAAATAAGAAAATGTCAATTCAAGAAATCCATTATACGCCAAATTTTAGAGGATGTATCAACAACAACCTATTGTGAAGCTGCCAAAATCCTGGCGTAAAAATTGACCTTAGTTGTCCAAAATCTTGAACATATATATTAAAGATCTTTACATTTGCTTCATAACCTTGCATCTTCACTAAAAAGTATATCTTGTGATAAATTAGACAAGAAATCAATGTGGTATGTGCTAGCCGGCTAGGTGAATTTTTTTATTTTTTTTTAATAAAATCTCCTGCGATTTAGTAGCTATTTCTCGTTCTTTTCCTGATTGCAATTCTGCCCATCGGTAAATTAGGAAGCTGTTCAGTAGTGATAACAGAGCTGATATTTTCCCCCTATTAAAGAAAACTTGACAAATACATGGTTTCTCAGAATTTATATTATGCAGTACCCCAATTCAAAATTTCCAACTCAGATTTGACCACCAAAATTCTTTAATCCACAACTACCAAAAATGAGAACAATAGTTTTAGAGGTTCGGAAGTTTCCCTCCTTTTCCATCTTGATATTGGGACTTGGAAGAAAACATTAAGTGGGCGTGCAATAGAGGTTACTGGTTGCAGGCTCAAGTATTGGATTGATGTGTATCATGGTGTCCTTTTATAGTTTCAAATTGCTAGCAACTTCCCTTATTTAGTTCTGCTGTTTTCTATGTGGCCAGACAGTTTTCCTACCGTGGGGAATCAAATTGGTGCAGTTACAAGTAGCAGTTACAAGTAGCCAACTTGTCCAGCGCTTCATGTTTTGTGGAAAGTGAGCGTAAGTGTCAAGACTACTATGCAAGTTTTGTCAGAATAGATGGAGGTATAGCCTCAAGGTTATGGGTAGGTATTGTTAATGAATTGGACCAATATTAAAATTCTTCTATCTGTTCTCATTCAGGGAAGGCTGACGAGATGTCTGCCAAGAGGAAGAAGCTTTTAGGTCGCTCTATTGACAGCTTTAACTGTTTGAGGGATGAGAGGAGCGACTCTGCAAAAAGATTCATAAAATCTGGATTATGTCGCTTGGTTTCCTCAATGAGTTTCAATGAGAAGAAAGATTTAACTAATAATGGACCCCCGGACAACGAAAATGAAATCAGGGGTCATCAGGCTCTCATTCAGAAGGAGATCTCTTGTAGTTGTTGTTGTTGTTGTTATCAAATACCAGGAAAATCCTTTCAATAAGGATCCAAATGTTCTTTGTTTCACCTGGTGAAGCGCTACTATCAGACCCTTTTGGCTTGGGCAAGTATTTTGCGGCGTTTGATTTTTGCTTTTTTACCAGGGATTTATTTAGCTCATCTGTTGGTATCTAATAACTTGTGCATTCAGCTCAGAATCATTTGTAATGGTATGAGTAGGTAGTCTGTCAATGTTTTATATTCCATGATCCTTGATAATAGCTATCTCCAATAGCCTAGAAGAGGTGACTAATATCTCTCTAATATTGATCTAGGTGCTTCAAAAAGATTCTTGATTCATCCTAGAGCTCGACTGCGAATTCCTTGTTCAATAGGAGAAAAGCTCGCAGCAGGATCCTAGGCAGAGATTTCACCCTCAAAATTTAAGCTTTGTGGGGAGAATTCTCTAAGTAATTGCTGTTTATATCACGTGTAGTTGATAATTAAGTTGCTTGATTTTGTGAAAGCATTGTTACATTATTGATATCACTGGCTGCAGGGACAAGCAGAAGTCAAGCTCCTGATTTGGTCCCCTATAAACCAATTGGTGTTTATTTGTTTGCTTGCCAGAAAAAAATTAATCACATTGCTCGGCATATCGAGCTTCCATCTGCAAAAGCTGATGGAAATGTTCCCACACTTCTAATTCTAATTGTTAACATTCAGGTATGTTACGTATATCTCTATTTTCCCCCTTTACCCCTGCCTGGTCCTTGGCCTATTGTTGGTGTTTATTCGATACTTTTGATCTCCGAGCAAGTTGTACGGATGAATTTCTTCTTCTTCCATCATTCATACGAAACTTTTCAAGTACCAATTTCAAAAGAAATGGGGAGAACTCCCTTGATTTCCCAATCATTCTGACAAAAAAATATGTTCCTATATATTTTTTTCTTTTGGATCTCTCATAATCATTTCATCAAACCCTCTCATAATCATTTCATCAAACACTTTAAGTGCATCATTAAATCGCAGGTCTAACCCAAAAAATTGAATTCTTTGTAAAGTTTTTTAATATTTTCATTATTAGTGATAACGTACTCCATACATTTTTTTGCAAGACCGATAAAATTCCAAAGGTTTGGGTCCAGAAAACTTAGATTCAAAACAAAGCAAATAAAAAAAGGAATTGGTAGTACCGAAAATCACAGGTTGAGAAAGAAACAAAACTTACATGGATGACAAGATGCTCTGATTCAACAACAGGAACTCCGAATTGAACTCTGGGTCGGCTCGATTAGAAAGCCTGGCAATTGATCTATCAATCAAAGGGCGGCCCGTTGGTGTATTCGACAATCACTCAAATCAATTATAGAGAACGAAGTCAACCATTAGGGTTTTCGAAAGAAATTACAGGTTTTGCTCGAGAAGTTGATGAAGACGATGACTCCTTTATTTCAAATAAGTAAGGGGCTTCGGTAAAGAGGAAGAAACCCCAGAATAAAATCAACATCCCTAGAAAACCATAGAAGATTGATGAGAAATTGAGAAAGGGGATCAATAGATCAAACCTTTGAACATTTTGATGCTATTTAGGGTCAAGGAAGATGGATTGTTGAGCAGTCGAGTCTATCGGCAGGGAGAGAAGGCAGAGAGACCTGAGGTTGAATATGAAGAATACGGACGAGGCCAAGGACGGTGGAGACTGGAAGCGTGGACGGAGAAGACTGTGTGAACTATTTAACTCTATGTCTTCATCTACCTCTTTTTATTTTTCCATCCATTCAATACCAAAGTGATTTCTTTGTCTCAATGGTTAAGTGTATTGTTATGTTCTACTTGGTCACAAGTTCAAATCCTAACGAAATCAATTTATGTTGATTTTTACTACTATAAATTCATTTTTATTATTAGCCTAGATTCCACATATGTTTTTATATGGAACTCACGTAATCACTACTCCGTGTTGATCAATTAGCAAAATATATATCACACTAAAATTCATTTTTATTTCCGCATTTGATTTTATACGCCATTAATTTATCTTCATCATATATTCAAAATTAAATATTCCTTTAACAATATATATTTTTTATGTTGGAAAATTCAAAATTGATTTCTTTATGTTTAAGAATGGTTAGAATGCTTCTGCAAGATAGATTGATGGACAAACCAGAACTTTAAGCAATTGAAACTTGTGATAAAAAAAAATAAAAGAAAAAAAGAAACGAAAAGAAGCAAGAAAGAAAGAAACTTTGTATGTATTAAGTTCAGACCTCTTTATCTTTTCAGGTCTATCTTTTCAAATTCCAATGTGTGTAACTTAAATTTCATTTAATTTTTAAATATAGATGAAAATTTATGGGGTAACTTCAAGATGATTCAAATACTTGCAAGTTACAAAACATTTAATTAAAAATCATAATAATGGGTTTAACGGTTACACAATAGACCGTATTAAAGACTCCGTATCATTTTTATTTGTAATGGATGGATATGGATCTATTCATTACTAAATAAATGATCACAATATAGATAGATGGATTATATAATAGGGTGAGTTGAAGGAATGACCGAGGGCCATTAGGTGAGAGACGAGCAAGATGAGGGTGTTGAAAGAACAAATACAGTGGTGGGGTAAGTTGCCGGCAGTATCTCTCGCTCTCTTTCTCCATCCAGTTATTTGAGTTTCTCATCTTTTTCTGCATCTTCTTCTATACAAGATGATTTTGATTTGGGATGCTTTCCTAGGCATATTTGCTTCTCTTGCGGCTTTGATGTTCAATTGCATGAGGAAAGAGGATATCGACTACTCTCCCTACGATGACGGAGAGTGGAGGTCAGTTGATTTGTTCAATTCACTCATCCGTTTTTTGTTTGTTCCGTCTTGCTGCTGTTATCGCCAAAGGGGAAAAAAAGTTGTTTAATCTGTGATCTATCAATCTGTGTTTGTTGTTTCTAACCAAAAAAAAAAATCAATCTGTGTTTGTTTTTTTTACGGTGGTCGATAGAAACTAACACATATCTATCCCACAGGTAGCTCTGTAAGCGCAATTTAAGCATCAGTTTAACTTGAGATGTATTAGGGTTTTGATAGTTCCTGATTTTCCGACTTCCGTAACTTGGATATTGAAGGAATTGTCCCTGGGCAGATTAAGCATGTATAAACTGACTTGATTTTTTTTAAAAAAAAAAAATTTCTGGAGTCCCAGACTCCCAGTCAGTTAAATTGATCGGGGCTGTTTCAGGGATAATGCTTCACTTGCTCAATTTTTCGTATAGTGTTATGTGATTATCATATCTGGTCTCAATGTTTGATTTTCATTCTAGCCTATTCTAGTTGTTGTCTGAATTGCTACAATTTTTTTAAGTGTTCTTCCGATCTTTGTTGCAGAAATTTTACCCAAAAACAAAAACCTGGCTCTTTGGTCTTCTTGAGCAACTCTGATGGGCATAAAACTGCTAACCATAATAGCTAATCTGGAAAGAAACCTATCTGAGTTGCCAGAGCTCCCAAAAGGCCGCTAATACACGGGTCGGGTTTATCGCGATGTAGCCACGTAAACCATTTGTTCCTTGATCAGTACTTGGATTCAAGCCTGATTATTTTGTAGTCATCATTTAAATCAAGTTCGTTTTGTGGCAGGTGAAGCAAACTTGGGATTGATATATAAAGACACAATCACACAGTGGTGGAGAGGAGATCGATTGAGTGACTTTCTAAATATCATCCAAATGAGTACTCTTCTTTGCATCCAATCCAAATGTTTTTTTTTATAGCCTTTCATATATTCATGTTCAATATTCTATTTGTGGGTTAGAGGTCGGAAATTAGACAATATTTTTGTCTCTCTTTTGTTTTGGCTAAAGTTCAACATTATGATGTAAATATACTCAATACTTTCTCTATATTTGCATTTTTATTTTGTGGAGTTGTTGGCTAATTTGAAAGCATGAAGTTCATGTGTTTTTTTATATTCATCTCCAGTTTGATTTTTGAAATGACATTCTTACAACTGAAAATTTGCAGACTTTGCTTGCGTTCTAGCTCTTCTGATGGAAATATCAAATGAAATAGCGGTTAAGAAGCCGAAGAGGTTAGCGTCAGTTGTCTGGAATCACTTTGAAAGGATTAAGAAGACTGATATGTGTTATGCTGTTTGTCTTCATTGCAACAAGAGACTAAGCAGATCAAGTAATAGTACGTGGTACCACACATTTCAGAAACCATTTGATGAAATGTCTCAAACGATCTAATTATGATGTTTCCTAGCTGCTTGCTAAAAGAAGAATGTTGTTGCTCTTCCAAACTATGGTTTTGATGATGCGTAGAGACGGGATGATTAGGGGTGATATTCGAGCCGAACGAGCCGAGCTTGACATGTTCAAGCTTGGCTCGAACGGGAAACGAGCCGAGCCGAGCTCGAGCACAAAAATTATTCGAGCTTTTTTTGGCGTTCAAGCTCGGCTCGCGAGCCTATGGTGAAACTCGAGCTCGGCTTGTTTGAGCTCGAACAAGCTGAACGAACGAGCCTGAGCTCGTTTGAGCTCGTCAGTTGGGCTCGTTCAAGCTCGTTCGGCTCGGTTCGTATTTGAAAATCAAAATGAAAATTACAGGAAGAATAAATTTCGTTGAACAACAAGAAGAACAAATTTATAATCACCATATTTTTTAATTTAGCTGTGCATATTTCGTTGAACAGCAAGCTTTACATATTTCATTGAACAACAAGAAGAAACAGTAAGATGAACATTGAAATAAAATTTGAAGTTGTACATATTTTTCAATCTAGGCAAAATTTGAAGTAAAACTTCTACAAATTTCTAATCCTTTTTTCAATCTAGGCAAAATTTAAAGTAAGACTTCTACAAATTTCTAATCTTTCTAATCCCACAGTAAGCAACCAACGCCTGAACTAAAGGAGGGGAGCAAGGGAGATTTACAGGGAGGGAGCGAGGAACCACAAAGGAGCGAACGAGAAGTGGGAGAAGCAGCTCTGAACTCAGCCTGAAGAGGCGGTTGTGAACTGCTCAGCCTGAAGAGTATTGAAGCAGTGAAGACGGAAGAGCAGTTCGGCGCTTCGACGGGGCTGGCAGTGAACGAGGTCGTCGATTGATCGAACGAGTAGCCATTGATGAGGAAAGCAACGAGTGAACTCATCCAGAAGAGGGACTAGGAAAGAGAAGAGGAAGAAACGATCGAGTAACCATTGATGAGGAAGGAAGGAGTAAACCCAATCTGAATAGAGACTAGGAAAGAGAAGAGGGAGAAGCGGCGTGAACTGCAGCGCTTCAGTGAGAGTTATGAGAAGCGCTTCATAACCCTAGGGCCGGGGGCAATATTGTAAATTCTCATATCGAGCTTCTGGGCTCGGCTCGAGCTCGGCTCGGGCTCGGTTCGAGCCTATAACAATGTTCAAGCTCGGCTTGTTTTGTGTATTCGAACGAGCCGAGCTCGAGCTTTTTCGAGCCGAGCCCGAGCCGAACTCGAGCTGTTCGGCTCAGATAACAGCCCTAGGGATGATCATATTCCGGTTGCTGCGATTAAGTATGATGTAGAGCCAAAAAGGGAAGAGAATGTCACAATTGCCGGTACAAAGTTTGATCAAGAAAGGAGTCTGAATAATGGTTGGTTATTTGATGTGCGTTGTGCAGGACATGTTCTGAGTTGCTTGTGGATTGTCATGGATACACTTTGTCAGGTAATTAATAAGATTAGAGACGGTATTCGCTACATCAAGAGCTCACAAATAATGCAAGGGAAGTTTAATGAATTTGCTTCTAGATTGCCCGTTGAGGTGGAACTCAACCAGCACTATGCTTGAGACAGTCTTGGCATACAAAGCTGCATTTTCTTTAATGCAGGAGCATGATCCTACATGTGCTGTGGCTTTAACTGATGAGGAGTGGCAATGGGTAGGTTCAATTGCTCGATACTCAAAACTCTTTGTTGAAATTACTTACCAGTTCACCCGTAACAAATGTCATACTACCAATTTATTTTTACTTACCACTAAATGCTTAATATTTGCATTATTCACCGAGTATAATATCACTCATGTATTTGATATAAAATCATGCCCCCGGGCGTAGCACGGGTCTGCCACCCTAGTTACTATATAAAAGCCTAGGTTCAACCTTACTGTTCACTAATGCTGATTACAACTTTACCCTTTCAACTCCTTCATCTTTGTTGAAAAATTCAGGGGTGAATTCGGAATTTGATTGGGCTAAAGGCAGTTGTATCCCAATTTCTATTCCCTTCATGTTTGCCTATACACCACTACCGCTTGCCGTATTCCACCGCTTCTCCCTGATTATGCTTCACACTAGGGGTGGGCACAATTATTTGTAATTGAAAAACTGTTTTGAAAAATTGAAAAATTGCTAAATTTTACAGTTAATTGTTTTAAAATAATGGGATGTTTCAATTCAGTTAACTGATTTGCTTTTTTCATCCAATTCAAAACAATTACAGTTAATTGCTCCAATTAATTGATTAATTGGCATTTATTAAAAAAATCAGTTTACGCCAGCCATCGTCTTCCTGATTCCTAACCTCTCTCCTGCCTCTTCCTCACCGCCGCCCTCACCGCTGCCATCGTCGACAAATCTACTGCCCGTCCTTCTCCCTCTCCTCCCTCCACGTCGCCGCCCTCAATCTCTCCTCCGCCTCCGCATTCTCGTCCAGCCTCGCGCTCTCCATCTCCGCTCGTAACCCTAACTCCAATATCTCCTTCTCCTACGATCCGATCCGTCTTCATCTTCTCCTCCTCCGTCTAGATCGCCGCCGGGAAGCTCCCGGCCTTCGTCCATTCCGCCAAGAACACCACGCATCTGGCCGCCTCCGTCACCGACAAAGTCCTGAGCCTCCACATCAGCGAGATTTCGACGCTCGAGAGCGCCGTCAAGAAAGACAAGGGCTCGATTCGGAGATCCGGATGGAGACCAAGGCTAGGGCTCGATTCGGAGATCCGGATTGAGACCAGGGCTCGATTCGCCGTCTTCATCTTCGAGACAAGGGGCCCACAACCTCTTCCCCCAATCTCAATCCCTCCTTGCCTTCATCATCCCTTCGATCTTCAATTCTGTCGAATTCGGATTTTGGATCGTTTGATTTTGAGTTCTCAATTAGATTCCCTGCTGCGGAGGAGATCGGATCCATGTCGTCGGCCGATGAGCTCTTCATCATCCCTCCCGGGATGAGCTCCCTGTTCTTCCCCGGACAATAGATCGCACAGTTCTCGGATACGGATCCGGTGTTCGGATCCGAATTGGAAGCTCCGATCTTCGCCATCTCGGTGAGGGAGTTGTCGATGAACGTCTAGACTTCAGGATCCCACTCCTTGTCGTCGTTGGCGGGGCAGGACGCCTTGACCAGGGTTTCAATGAAGGTTTTGAGGATTTCAATGGCGGATTCCGGGGTAGTTGAATTGTCGGAGACTGCGAGGACGTTGGCGTTGTTGATGGAGCGTGCGAGCGTCGTCGACGGAGAGACAGGTGGCGGCGTAGATCCCGGGAACCTTGTTGGCGAAGATCTGAACTTCAACGCCGGTGCCGCAGGAGACAAGCCCTAGGGTTTTGGTGGTGGCAGCTTCCAGCGGAAGCTGTGGCAGCCTACTTCCTCCCCGATGGAATTGGGATGATGAAGTCTTCTGTATTCAGTTACTAATTAAACTGATGAACTGTATTGAAATTACAATTAATTGCTTATCAATTAATTGTTAATTTCAATTCAAATACTATTATTGAATTTTTGTACTTGAAAATAGCAATTAATTGCTAAGTAATTAATTGAAAGAGCAATTAATTGTATATGCCCACCCCTAGTTAAATGAGCAATAAATTAGTGGTGAACACAACTTTTTATGTTTTATATATATATATGATGATAGAGACGTGAAGAATAACACGTTTTTATCCCTACATATAAATTTATATTCTTTAGATTTTGATAAAGTTAGTTATGCATATTTATTAAATTTGTTAGGAGTATAAACTAAGTGTTTTTATAGACTTTAATTTGAAGCATTTATGATAAAAGCATTACGTTAATATAACTCAATTGATATACCCGAACCCTTATATGGACAACTAAAATGAAGTATAAGTTAATATTAAAAATTGCTATAAAAAAGGGGAAGATAAGGTGTTTGGATTTAAATTAACTAATTAAACATTTGTCATGCTTAACAATATTATTTATATGGACTTAATTACTAATAATCTAAATAATTGTATAAATAGTACATACATACACATAAAACTATTATATTTATTTATAATTTATTACTAAAGAATAAGTTCCATTAAGTTAGGTGTTTTTTTTTCTATCATACACATTGAAGAAGACGAGTCCACCTAGCGATATATAACCATTTATTCCAATTTAGGAAATTATTTCACAGAAATAAAAGCTAATATATTAACTATATATTGAGAGTTTTTCGGTAATTGATTTTTCTTTTTCTCTTTTTCCCATTAATTAATCGATGATTTAACATGCATTCAATTGAACTAGGTTTATAGGGTTAACAAATTAATTATCAAGTTTTGAACACCAAAACTTAACTTAATTTGGAGTAACAAATTTGGAGTAACATTTGACTATCAATGCTGATCATGGATGTCGGTAGTACATCCAATTCTTTGTCTACTGTAAAAAAAAAATTGCTGAAAAGCTTGATTCATCTTTAAAATCAGTTGACAATATGAAGAGTAGATCACCATCACCAACATATAGGTTACACAGACTGCTAGTTGTATTAGATAAAAAAAATCAGTTGCATATACATTAGTAGGCAACTAGCTAGCATGTAAAATTTTGAACACATACAATGTGTATATTAATGCAACAAAACGCAGCTAATGTGAAGCATATATCTCCGAAAGTAGTTAGATGTAAATGAAGGTATCCTTTGGGTAAGAGAGAGCCTTGGGATGATCCATCAAATACAAGCTTTCCTCGTAAACATGGCGACTCAATATCTCCTTAAACATGCCTGTCTTGCCATTAAACTCCAACCACTGGTCCGGTCCGAAAGGCGACAGCTTCGCCAAGGTATGTATGTATAAATATAACTATCTGAAATCCTATATAGCTTCTTCCATGTGTGCTCCTCCATCACCCACAGCACCATATGATCCCATGGCACCCTTACCAATGTCGATAGCATGTCCGCATACTTGAGAATCTCTAACTCGCTCAAGAACCTCGGCCTGTTGTTCTGGCAGTATGTCATTCTTTCCGGGAGCTCCATTGTTACCAACTCTTCGTGCTCGCAATCAAACATCAACAAGGCATGTGCTTCACGGTTGGGGGTAGCTATCAGCCAATGAATCGTTCCATTTACGAAACAACCGGTCCTCCCTCTTGTGCGACAATATGTTTTGATGTCATTACAATCAATTGTTCCCACCCTCCAGAAACCGTCCCGCACAGTGTATACCTCGTAAGCAAAATTAGGGATCCGAATTCGAACAACCTTGAAATCATTCTTAGATCTGTCATAGCAGAAACCTATAGCACTACAACAAAAGGAAGCTCTCGGGAGATCAATGTACTTGCGAATTGCGGGGTTCCACAGAACGGTGTGGTTGAGGCCGTAATCCGAAACACAGACTACGCCATGAATGACGTCAACGCAGCGCAAATAGAAATCGAAAGCTAAATTCAGTTTGAGGCTTATATCGCGATGTAATCGAGAACGGAAGGGAAAGGCAAGATCCTGTCCGATGAATTCGACGAGAGGATGAAAGAGAGTGTAGTCGTCGCGTGAATTGGGGGAGGATGTGATACGGAGGTAGGGTTTCAGGCCAGGGGGAGTGGAGGAGGGAGAGGAGTGATGGAGATTGACGAAGAAAGAGGATGAGATCAGAGAGTTCCATAACTTGCAAACGCATCGAAATCGGCAGAGGCTTTTCGGAGGCAATCTCTTCAAAATCTCCGACGATAAATCGTCACCAATCGAAATCGAAGATGCCGAGAGGGTGAGCGGAGCCAAGCGATTGCAACTCATGATGGCGGTGCTGCCGTGCTGGTGGCAGAAACCTTGGCCGGCCAAGTTGTAGCTAGTCTCGTCTCTTGTGTAAACTAAAATAACCCTAATCTAAATTACCAATCAAGATCTCCTATATATGGAAATACTACTATGTTAAAAGCTAATAAAAAATCGATCTTATCTATATATCTATATCTATATATCTATCTATCTATACACATACCGATGTATAGCGACATGTTGTGGTTGATCCTAGGGAAAAAATTAATTAAATAATATATATGTTGTCATATTTTATAGAAAGTTATATAAGCCAGAACCTATCTATATATATTTTATTTAATTGAAAAAATATAAATAAAAAATATTTCATAGTCATACTTACCAAAAATATTACTAATAGATAAATATGTAGTGTTTAATAGGTGCTATTTTATAGTCATACTTACCAAAAATATTAATATATAAATATGTAGTATTTAATAGGTGTTATTTTATTTATATCTAGATTATTTTTTGATATAGAGAATTATTTATATCAAAATTAATTATTTAATCATTTTTATATATTTTATTTATATCTATGTATTGGTTCAATTTTAATTATCTTATAAATAAAAAATTTATAGTAATAGATTGATTCAACAAATGAAATCATAAAGGGGTGATTACTACGATGTCCAAAATTTTTGGGTTTTATTAGGAAAATGTCCCCCAAGTGCTCCAAATTAGCAAAATGTCCACCGCCCCCCTGTGCCTCTGTGCCCCCTCCCGTTTCATCGGTTTTTTTTTTTTCGCGTTGCTGTAACGGAGTTGCTGAAACTCCTGTTTCAGCACATTCGGTTTCAACAACCCCTGTTTTAGTGGGGTTTTTTATACCGTGTTGTTGAAATAGGGGTTTAAGCACATTCGGTTTCAGCAACCCTTGTTTTAACTCTTTTTTTTTCGCATTGCTGAAACCGGAGTTGCTTATTGAGAGGTTCCCAAACGAAAATTTTCTTTTATCTATAACCAAGATAATTTATATAAAATTGCACACAAGTCATTCACACAAGATTATTGAGAGGTTCCCAAGTTGACGATGCCCAACACTAACCACCAGTTTCAATTTCATCATCTCTCCGGCCGATCATCTGCACCCTCCACCGGCCACCGCTGTCTTCGAAGGTCCCTTCGATTCATCCCCTACACCGGCCACCCTCCACAATTCACACAAGATTTTTGACTTTTTTATTCTTATCAAAATTTATTGGTTGATGAGTGCTGTGGTTAATTAATGAGAGGTATAAATGCAATAAGTTTATGATTTTCTTAATTTGTATATGCAAATGTCTAAAAGAACTTATATTATTGAACGGAAGAGTATATTATTAATAAATATAAAATTAATTAAAAAAATTGATATGTCATAGTATAATTTATCTCATCATGAAAAAAAGTATTGGTAAATAGTAAATAACATATTTTATCAAACAGAAAAGAAGGAATGAACTTGAAGGGATTAATTTCGAATAGTCCATCTTTATGATCTAAAAGTAATGTAAGATTTTTTTTTTGAATATGTATTTTCAAAAGTTAAAAATTTATATAAAATTGTAATTATTATTATTTATAACAAACATAAAATAATAATTATTAAATTTTCTAAAACAAACTTTAATATTTTATATAATTTTTATTTTTTAAAAATAGAGAGTTTCCAAAATTTGTAGAATTTTATAAAATTAAATAACTTTCGAAATAGAAAAGCGATTTAAAGTAAAAAAATGTTGATATATGATTCGATGTCATTACAATGAGCTTTTCCCACCCTCTAGAAACCATCTCGTGCAGTGTATAAATATAACAAAAACAAAATACTTAATTCAATCCTCCAGATTTGTTAAAATTACACCGCCTACAAATAACGTATTATATCTAAACTAACTTCATCTTTGGGTAAATAAGAGAGGGCCTTTGGATGATCCATCAAATACAAGCTTTCGTCGTAAACATGGCGACTCAATAACATCTCAAACTTGTCATCCATCCAAAGCAGCATTAGGAATGTAGGAATATAAAGGTATGTAGGAAAATCATTATTCGAACTCATATATAGCTTCTTCCATGAGGTAGCCACACCGTGCTCCCCCATCACCCACAATGCAATTGCAATGTGATCCGATCGCACCAATACCGATAGCTTTCCTGAATGCTTGATAAGCTCCAACTCCCAAACCCCCGTCGTTATTTCTTCCGGGAGCTCCATCATAGCGAACTCTTCATGCTCGCAATCAAACACCAACAAGCCATGTTTTTGACAATCGAGTTCAATTACGAGCCAATGAAGGGCTCCATTCACGAAGCGACCGGCCCTGCCGGCTGATCTTGTCGAGTGGAACCGGTAAGATTTGATGATGTCAATAGAAGCCGCTGTTCCCGCCGTCCAGAGACCGTGTCGACTAGAGTATACCTCATACGCAAAACAAGGGATCCGAATTCGAACAAGCTTGAAATCGTTCTGCGAGTTGTGGTAGCCGAAGCCTATAGCGCAGGAATGAAGGCGAGATCTGGGGAGATCGAGACACTTGTGAATTGCAGGGTTCCAGAGGATGATGGTGGTCGAGTCGGAGGACGAGACACAGACGACGCCATGGATGACATCAACGCAACGGAAACAAAGATTAGCGTCGTCCTTGCTATCATCATGTCGAGAGAGGAAGGGGAATCTAATATCGTAAACGATGGATGACTCGATGCAGGTTGGCTTGGATCGGAGATTGGGGGAAACAGAGGAGGAAGAGAAGGAGCGGTGGAGGTTGATGAAGGGAGCGGAGGAGATCAGAGAGTTCCATGACTTGCAAACGCATCGGAGTCTGCACAGGCTTTTCGGAGTCAATCTCTTCAGAATCTCCGATGATAGATCGTCGCCAATCGAAATCAAAGACGTTGAGAGGGCGCGAGGAAACAAGCGCCTCTGCAAGTCACCGGAGTCCATTGCCAAATTCAGAGGAGGATGCAATTAAGGAAGAACTTAATTTGAGGATTAAAGAAGGATAGACGTACGGTGGCTTTCTTGGTGGCACGGCGGCGGGGGATGATGGTGGCGCAAACCCTGCCCAAGTTTTAGTCGCGGCTCTCGATGCAAACCTAAAATCACAATAAATAGCATGATTGAGTGTCTACATCTAGAGTCTGAATCATATGTAATTATCGTGTATCATGTGAACCCATCTGGACCATTGATTGAGTAGAATCGGATGGCTGAGATTATTTTGTAATATTGATTAATTAAAATGAAAAATCCCAACAACACTGCTATATACTCCGCGCGTGTATTCACCCACCCCCAACCCTACCCCCACAATCGTGTTTTTCCAAGAAAGAGAAAGAGAAAGAGGAGCGGCGATCGGAGAAAGCGACAGGGTTTGTCCGGCTAGGGCTGAGGTTGTTCGATCGCTCGGGAGTCCGGCGTGAGGCTGTGCGAGGAAGAGAGAGAAGACAATTTCGAAGGGCGTAGGGCGATTGCGAAGCGGCGAGGGCACATCAGTTGGGCATCGATTGAGAAGGCGGCGAGACGGTGAGAGAGAAGACAATTTCGACAGGTGTAGTGCGACTGCGGCATCAATTGCGAAGGCAGCGAGGGCACAACAGTTGGGCAACGATTGCGAAGGCGGCGAGGGCTCCACTGTGGTTCTCCCATGGTGAAGATGAGCGGCGATTGAAGGCGAGTTCGATGCCGGCGTTGAATCGAGGACAAGATCACGGTGGCGGCTATGAGCGATACCGGGCGATGGCGATGGCAAGGACGAATTGGAAACATAGAGATGCGGCGAAGGAGATGAGTGGCGCTGATGCATTCGATTTCTTCTACGGCTCATAGCGTTGGCTGCGTCACCGATGCCACGTTCAAGCTCTTCCGATCCCCTGAAGTTTTGATCATGATGAACGGTAATGTAGTGACATGTTTTTATTATTAATTGGTTTTCAATCTCAACCTGGGTGAGATTTCCAAATTCAAGGAAAGAATGTACAATTGAGTTACATTTTCAATGGCAATTGCAGCCATATATGTGAGATTTTTTAATTGGTTTAGTGACCTGATTGTCGAATAATCAAGCTATACCATCGAATAATCAAGCAATACCATCGAATAATCATGTGGCAAGTGGATACGATTGCATAATCCGTCGATACGATCACAAAATCCGTCGATACGATCGAATAATCCAGATATAACATCGAATAATTTAAAACAAAATCCGTCGATACGATTGAATAGTCCAGATATAACATCGAATAATTTCAAGAGGGGGCACACTCCCCCAATTCAGCAAGTGGAAGCAAGTGGGCATGATAAATCGTGGGTCCCACTGATTTTTAATTTAAAAAAAAAAACTAAAATTGTCATTTAATCTCGACCCTCCATTTCATCCAATCAACGACCCAGATGTGTTCATATGTTACACAATAAACCTGGATTACACTTGAAACATCCCCTCTACGCTATATCTACATTTATATCTATATCAATCCATTTATATATTTATATCATCTAACCATATATCTATATATTTATATTTAATCTATTTATATACCTATATAGTATCTATCTATTTACACTAAAACTGATGTAGAACATCCCTATGTGGCGCAATTTTACGAAAAAAAACTAAATACACAACTTTTATTGGCACAATTTTACGGAACTTGTTACAGATCTTTGCCTTTACAGACCTTGTATCATAACTTATTACAGAGAACTTGTTACAAATCTTTGCCGGCCTTTACAGACCTTATATCATAACTTATTACAGAAACCTTTGTCAGAGAACCTATGATTTTAATTGTCAAGAGACTGGTTTAGAAAAGAATGTCCTCAAGGCTCAAACCATCGATGTGGAATGAATATCAGACATCACACATCATCTACGGACTACAAGTTATATTATTACTAGATTAAAATAAAAAATAAAAAATCAGTTGCATATTTGATTACAGTAGTAGGCAACTAGCTAATAGCATATAAAATTTTGAACACATGCATACAAAGTATTAATGCAGCAAACGCAAGTAAGGCCCTAATGTGAAGCATATATCTCCGAATGTAGTTAGATATAAATGAACATACCCTTTGGGTAAGAGATAGCCTAGGGATGATCCATCAAACACAAGCTTTCCTCGTAAACATGGCGACTCAATATCTCACTAAACATGCTTGTCCAGCCATTAATCTGCAGGAACTCTATCCACTGGTCCGATCCGTAAGGCGATAGCTTCACCAAGGAAGGTATGTATGTATGAATATAATTATTTGAAATGCTATATAGCTTCTTCCATGTGTGCTCCTCCATCACCCTCAACACAATGTGATCCATTACCACCAATGCTGATAGCCTGTCTGCATACTTGAGAAGCTCTAACTCGATCAAGAACCTCGGCCTGTACTGGCTGTATGCCATTTCTTCCGGGAGCTCCATTGTCATGAACTCTTCGTGCTCGCAATCAAACATCAACAAGGCATGTGCTTCATGGTCGGGAGTAGCTATCAGCCAATGAATCGTTCCATTTACGAAACAACCGGTCCTGCCTGTTGCGTCACTTGTGTGACCGTATGTTTTGATGCCATTACAATCAATTGTTCCCACCCGCCAGAAACCGTCTCGCACGGTGTACACCTCATAAGCAAAATCAGGGATCCGAATTGGAACAACAATGAAATCATTGTTAGAGCTGTGATAGCCGAAGCCTATAGCCCTACAATAATCCAAGTAAGCGATAGGGAGATCAATGTACTTTCGAATTGCGGGATTCCACAGAACGGTGTGGTTGAGGGCGTGATGCGAAACACAGACTACGCCATGAATGACATCAACGCAACTGAAATGCGAATCGAACGGGAAATCGAGGCCATCGATATGACATCGAGGATGGAAGGGAAAGCCAAGATCGTGTCCGATGAATTCGACGGGGGTTTCTCGAGGACGAAAGAGAGTGTAGTCGTCAGGTGAATTGGAGGAGGGCTTGATACGGAGGTAGGGTTTCAGGCCAGGGGAGTGGAGGAGGAAGAGGAGTGATGGAGGTTGATGAAGAAAGAGGATGAGATCAGAGAGTTCCATGACTTACAAACGCATCGGAATCGGCAGAGGCTTTTCGGAGGCAATCTCTTCAAAATCTCCGACCATAAATCGTCATCAATCGAAATCGAATATGCCGAGAGTGTGAGCGGAGGCATGCTTTTGCAACTCATGGATGGTGGTGCTGGTGGCAGAAACCCTGGCCGGCCAATTAGTTGTAGTCTCGTGTAACCCTAATCTAAATTATCAATCAAGATCTCCTACGGAAATACTCCCATGTTAAAACTTAAACAATCAAGATCTCCTTTAGTATTAATATTAATTTTTTTACATTATAATATTTATTAATAACCAGTATTATAATGTAAAAAAATTTAATTAAAAAAATAAATATTTTATATAGTTTTTAATTCCTTAAACTACGTGCACAAAAGTCAAATGACTTATATTAAAAATCGGAGGGAGTATATAATAAATTAGGACAAGTGAGCTAGCATATATGATACTTTCTCCTTAATTGTAATAGTATAAACTAATTCAATCACATTTTTTGTAAATAATTTTTATATGCAATATTTTCCCAAATTTTGTAGATATGTGTATAATCATGGAAAATTTTAATCACAAAATTTTCTAATAAATATTCTAGATATTGATATATTTTTGAAATATAATTTTGAAAGATTTTAACCGCAAGTTTCTTAGGCAATTTCATTAGACATAGATATAAAATTTTATTCAATTTCATTAGATATGGATAGCAAGTTAGCAACATATGATTAAGATAAAATTTAGCCAATTTCATTATACATAGATTAATTTTCTTTTTTTTTTTTTGCTAAAAAAGATTAATACTGTATTTTTTTTTTGAAAGATTCTTAGAAGAAAATTTTATTCAATTTTATTAGATATGAATATATCTTTAGAAGATTTTACCGTTTCAACTTTACTTAATCAAACTAGCAATATTTATTTTAGTTAATATTATCTAGAAATATGGAATCTTCTGACAAAAAAAAAAAAGAAATATGGAATCTTGCTCTTACTTCTGAATTCTGATTTATTTAGATATAGATTAACGTAAACTTCTGATTGACTTTGCAAGTGAACGATGCGGATGTTATGTGCCCGCGAAACGGTTCAACCGATCGGTAAACAGTAAACAAACTCCGTTAATTAAATCCGTTTAACTCCTTTTTATTTTTTGCAGGTGTATTCCACCGTCATTCACCGCCTCTGTCTATTGCTACTCGTCATCACGTCTCTGCTCCGAGGCATCTGTCTCTCCTCCGCCACCAGTCCCCGGCGCCCCCTTGAATCACACATCGCTCTCTCTACGTACTCCCTCTTCCGATCTCCAGGTCTCAACTTTCTTCGCCCTTTCTTCTTCATTTCTCTCCTCCCCGCCGCTCTCTATTCATCCGACGTCTCTGCTCCATGTCCCCTCCGCTCGCTCTCCCTCCGCCACCAGTCCCTGGCGCCCCTTAAATCGGCCGTTTGATACGCTGGCGTAGAGGATCGGGAAAGCCATTCGACGTCGTGGCGCCGCCTCCAAGGCTCTAGGGTTGTCATACAAAGCTATCTCTTCCAACATACAACATCAGCATCGGACGTTTTTCACCTTCAACTACTGGTAAGCACCAACTACTCTTCCATATTTTCGCATTGGGTTGTGTATGGATTATAAAATTTTGCAATTTGAGTTTGAATTGGGTTGCCTGCATCCCTCCTCCACTTTCAATCTTGCATATTTCCGAGTTTGGGTTGTTCCTAGACTATAAAAGTTTGCAATTTGAGTTTGAATTGGGTTGGTTGTAGCTTATTAACTCTGCACTTTGAGGCTAGGTATGTGAATTTATTCTGCATTCAAGGTGTTTGACGAAATGCCAACATAATAAAAAAAAAAATAGAAATGACATAATGATGTACTCATGGAGTCCTAGAGGCTTCAAACCACAAGCAAGTGTTTTAGATAATGAAGAAATCACGATGAAATTGTGTGCCTTGAAATAATTTTTGGATAGTAGGGTGGCTTGGGGTCATAGGGTGAAGAGATTTATATGTTCTACTTCTAAGTTGTAGCACCCTTTTTCAAGAAATTGATAATCAAGAGAATAGACACTAGATTACAGAGAGATCCCAAAAGCACTAATTTCACTACTGGTTCCACAAATTTACTGTTTAGTTGTACACGATGCATGGGTTTGGGTGGCATTACCAGTGGCATAACACTAGCACTTAATTAATAATGGGGATGAAAGTGTGTCTGGACTTGTGGTAATTGGCATGAGTGGAAGGAGGGATGTTTGAGGGAGACAACTGCGAGTCTGTGACTGTCAAAGTGTGAGTGAATGGGGGAATCAAAGGGTATGAACTCTAGACTTCTCTCAATCTGTTCTCTTTATTACTGTTGAAAAAAAAAATCATACATTCCAATGATTTAATGGGCTTGTTTGTTTCATAGTTTTTTTTTAATCCGCTGATCTGTTTGTTTTAATGTTCTTTTGCACTTCTGATTTCGATCTGTTTGTTTTAATCCGCTGATCTGTGGGGGAATCAAAGGGTATGAACTCGACTTCTCTCAATCTGTTGTCTTTATCACAGATAATGGATTGTGTAGTAGAGTTGTTTTTTTCATTCCTTCTGCTTTTTGAAATGATTGAAGAGGTGATAAAGCTTAGGTGAAGAATTGCAACAATATTGGTAAAAAAATGATAAGGGTAAGTTTTCATTTGGGGGATTATAGTTTGGAAATGATGTGCAGAATATCTCCATACAATTGCCAGTGTCATAGGCGATGGTTTTCATCCAACTTTCATGCTACATGGGTTATATAACTCGATGTTATTTATTGACCTATTTTTTGGTCAAGATTATCTATTGATTTGTCACTTAAGGCTACCTATTGATAAGTTTCTTCATAGCTTCATGTATTTGCTCATCATCCCACAAATGAACTGATTTTGTTATAGATATTTCATCAAATATTTTGAGTGCAAATTTAAAACAAGAAGGTAATACTTTATCAGTGAACTCTTCAGAGGCATTTCAGTGAGCATATTGAGTGCCTGATCAAATCACGTCTAATTCTAATTTCAAGACATAATAGGGAAATACGAATGTAAAGGAGGGAGTATAAATGTAAAGGGGATCTGTACAGTACAATTCTTTCATAATCAAAATACCATTTCCTCCTAATTGTTCTGAGATTGCACTCTCTATTCCTCATCATCTGTTCTAACAGGATCCCAACAGATCTAACAACTTTACACTAAAAATTTCCAAACATCATATAAATCATCATAATGCATCACAATCCTCTCAATTTATCAAACTACAATTCGAAAGTAATTGAATTTAAACTCTTAATTAGGGATCGAAATTTTTGGCAAAACCAACTGGAAAACTAAATAAAATAGGCAAGGGAATCAAACTGACCTAGAGAGCCGATGCTTGCTGCCGAAAAAATATTCTAAGACATAAAGCTGTCAAGTTAAATTATAGCATCAAATTATCAAGTTAAATAGAACATAAAAGTATCACGATTTATACAATACATTTGAAGTTGAATATGTGTTTAATTTTAAATATTTATAGCTTTTCGCTCAAGTGTTAGATTTAGGCTTGTATTATATCAAAATCAGTGTTGAATCTATTTGTATTGGTTTGCATGGAAATGTTTACTCTCTTGCCAATTTGTACACATAAAATACGATTATAAGTCACTTAATCATTTCCTCCTTATAAAATCTCCTCTTTTTTTTTTCCTTTCTAAAGTAGGAGATACTTGAAAGGCAAAAATTGCATGCAAAGTATCTTGAAAAAAAATGGAGCAACCATCTTTGAAGTTGTATGTAAATCTTTTTTTTGTCATAGCCACATAAGTCATTCTCTCAAGTTTATTTATAGAGAAAAAAAATCATCAATGTTGGAAAAGTTTGTCATATATCATGGAAATAAGGTTTGAAATTTAATATTCAAAATTTGGAGGAACTAAGTCTGGGAAAGTTGAGCGTGATGGAGGAGACTCTATTCAGGTAGTAACTTCTTTTTCTTATGATCACTTTAATACATCTCATTCAATTGGGTTCACTTGTGTTTTCAATCAATACTTGTTTAAATAAAGCAGTTAAAATATAAAGGGAAAATCGATCTGAAAAAGCAACCTAGATGAGCCCTGCCGAAGAGGTTAAGACTGCATATGTTTGTAGATTGAATTGAAGAAGAGTATTGATTGACTTTTAATTATTATACTTTATATACTCCATATTGTTTACCTCTTCACTATATTGGAGTCTCTAATCATGAAGCTTATATTACAAATAACAAATTTTATTTCTGCAATTATATTCATATTTGCTTTGTATATAAAGAAATTGTACGTGGATTATTTTTTTCAAAAACCTTAGATATACACTTACATCAACCTCCCTTCGCATGCGGGTTTCAACTAGTACGGATAAAAAAAAAAGAAGTTTATGAATATCCAATTCTATTCACAGTCTCACTCTCTCATTTGATTTGATTCCTCATTCCATAGCATCTTCGAATCTGACTCTTCTGGTCACCAGTTTCTCGATCTAGGGTTGATCAATTGCTGTCACCTCATCCACGCCGGTTGATTGTATGTGCATCAGCCAAGCGCTGCCATTGCGGTGTTCACCCGTAATCCCTTAATATAATCTCCGTTGGGGTTGCGATTAGGCCAGTTGCCATGGATGACTCCTTGCCGATCGGTAAATTAACCATCCCGCAGGCTTTTTTAGATGGTGGAAGCTCTGATCATAAACCCTAGTAAGTATTCTCTACTCTCTGAAATTGTCCTGAAAGAAAGGAAATTCCTATATTTGGTTATGCATACAAGGTGTTTGATGAAATGTTCCATTGCATTCTGTTGCTATTATGTTGAAAAATCCGTGAGAACATATTGTAAATTAACTACAACTTAGAGAAAGAGATGTAATTATTATCACCGACTTCCATACCTGAAATCAGTAGTTCCTCGTTAAATTTTGAGCTACCACGTACCGAAATTTGTTGGCATACGCATCAGTCTTGATGATTGATTGTTACTGTATTGTTTTGGTTACGTGAAGGACAGTTGTTCACACTGACATACTTTTAGCATAGCGATAAAGATTTTCCTTGCAATTGCATCTGCTTGGTTTACACCAATGATGTTCAAGATCATATTTTTTTTATCTTGAATATTTTTCAGAATGCAGTTGAAGTTACCAGTGGTGAATTAAGCCATTTGCTCTTCTAATGGCATATTTGTTGGTTTGATTATATTATGTATGAGCCAAACGTGTTTCAGGGGAAAAGGGTTGCATTTTCATTCTCTTGTCGGACCAAATATTTAGTATCAATTTTCATCATTTTCTCCTTTCACTTGTGGCAAATTTTATTTTTGAAAATTTAGTTTGAATGTCAACAGCAACAATCCTCTAATATAAGATTATAATCATCACCTCAAGGTTAAATTTGTCTGCCTTAATTTTCTACGTCTCATGTTTATCTAAAAGCATGTTATTTTTCTCTCCCCATCTATCTAGTGAGATGAGATATGTGGTGCTTGTGGCAACTGGCAGCTTCAATCCTCCAACTTATATGCACTTGCGAATGTTTGGTAAGCTTTATCTTAAAGTTGTTATCATGCCAAGTCTTTCATGTTTAAGCTTTAGGCAGGCTTAGGTGCTAAGAAATCGTATTCTTTTTTTCAAATACGATTACATTCAGGAATCTGGGTCTAATAAGATTTGTAACTTAAAAATTGTCTTCTGTTGCTGAATATTTCAAAAATATTGCTGCTTGAGTTACGTTTATCAACTTAATCAAAGTCATTTTTTCTTGTATTTTAAGTCATGTTGTTTCATGCTTAGAATTGGCAAGAGATGCAATGCTTTCTGAAGGTTATTGTGTTATTGGAGGCTACATGTCACCAGTCAATGATGCATACAACAAAAGGGTATGTAACTTTTTCTACCATTTTTTTTTTGGTGGAAAGGGACGTAAAGTTCGCTGCAGTACTTTATAACGAATTAGCCATTTTGCACATGCATTTGGACCCACGAGTTTTTAATGCATTGTCATGAACATCCCCTCGGGTTGTACACCAAAAGCTCAAATGAAATTCGAACTACATCCATGATCAAGAATTTAGTTATTATACACAATTTATTGGCAAAGAAATGTTATGCACTCTTATAAGCTGGTTAAACAAACAATCGTATTATGTCTCCTTCTTCAGGGGCTTTTATCTGCCAAGCACCGGCTTCAGATGTGTGATCTTGCTTCTTGGACCTCTGATTTCATCATGGTTGATCCATGGGAGGTGATTCTCTATGGCTATGCTCTGTGATGCATTTTCTAAAATCATGGAGAATTACTGCTCTATAAACTTGTTTTGAGGCTTGAATCTGTGTTAGATTATCCCTTGTCTTTAGGATAGTTGTCTACTTCAATTTCTCCTGCAAGGACTTACCTCCTCCAACGTCAGTGTGTTATTATGACAAAATTTGCAGAGCACTCCAGTAGTAACAAGTAAATGGTCCTGGACCATAGTTTAGACACGAATCTTATCCAAACTATAATAAGTGCTTCCTTGTCCATTCTTGACGATATTCTTGATGTGTAAAACATGCAAAATCTTGTATCATATTATTATATTAATACTAATATCATGCAAATTGTAACTAATTTGAAATTTTCAACAACTAAAGTTGATGTGGACTTCATTCACATTGGATCCTTAAAGCATGCAATATCACCCACTTCTTCCATTTCTAAATCCTACTTGATCTACTAATCTGGTGTTGCCTGAAATGTGTCAACTATTTCATATAACACCTCTTTCATTGATTTCTAACTTCGTTGCTCCTCACCTGGGATTTGTTTGTCAAGGGATTAGTTTTGAAAAGGTTGTCTCTTACTGTGGAGTATTCACTCTCGTGTAGGTAAACCAAAGTACATATCAACGGACATTAACTGTTTTGTCAAGAGTGAAAAGAAGTTTGGCTCAGGGGAAAGGACATCAGTTTGCTGGAGGTATCATCCAAAAATATTCCTCCTGTGTGTGTTTTGAGGCTTTTGCATATCTTGCACAGATACTGATATTGCATCTTGTTCGAATCTTATTGACTAATTCTCTATAACACTTAGGTTCGCTCAAGGTCATGCTTGTGTGTGGTTCAGACTTACTTGAATCATTTGGAATTCCTGGCGTGTGGATCCCTGAACAGGTATACTTTTAAGCCATTTGCTAATTCTTCAATGAAATATCATGTGGTCAAAGTGCTCATGTCAACCCTCGTGTTGGGATCACTTATGCCGCTATATGACCTCGAACACAGGACCAAAGGCTGTGATGGAGTGTCATCTAGAGAAAGAGTCTGCCATAGGTATTAGTCAGCTAATATATCCTCGTTCTGTAGGTCCAAGCAATATGCAGAGATTACGGCGTGGTTTGCATCCGGAGGGAAGGTCAAGATGTTGAGAGAATCATCGCTAACAGTATCATCCTTAATGAGCTGAAGGTATATTTGATACACAGCAGCTTACACTCTAAAACAATTCATTAGTTTTATCCGGGTCTTGTTGTAGGTTCTTTCATATTGCTAAGTGTTCTGAACTTGATATATGTTGGATGCATGCTACAGAATAACATCAAGATTGTGGATGATCTGATCCCAAACCAGATCAGCTCCACTAGAGTAAGGTAAGCTTAGTTTTGCCTTCAACGCTATGTAATGTTCTCTAATAATGTATCGTTTTTTTGTAGGATTTCTGAGTGACATTCCATTACTTGACAGGGATTGCATTTCCAAGGGGCTGTCTGTGAAATATTTAATGCCAGACAATGTGATAGACTACATCAAGCAACATCGTCTTTACTCTGACAACCCTACTGTTGAGGTTCTTTCTGCAGAATAATGGTAAATCACTTATACAAGTAGGTAAATGCATCAAACTGCATTGTACACTCTGCGACTCAAGAGTTGAGGGTCGTCCTGCTGATGTAGCTTGTTTGGTGCGTTGGGATTGAAAATCTGAAACCGGATTGAAGTTGCAGAAAGTTGTGTATTGTCAGTGTTTGTGCTAAAGTTATCTATGCAAGACAGTGGGATGAACTAGATATACAAGTTTGTCGGTGGTTACCTTCAATTCTACATTAAAGTTTATTCGTGAATGAATCTGTGATGCTGTGTTTAATACTTTAATGTACCGTTATTTTTAACCTTCTGGATGATATGATTGAATCAAGAACATATGAGCCAGGGGACAAATGGTTGCAAAATGAAGGAAAATATAAGAATTAAGGAAGCTATGTTTCTTGAAATAATGATATTATTGGCCTTGCTCACAGCCATGTTTTGACACGTTTATTTATCAGGGTTTGTTTGATGTGCAGGTTGTGAACTCGTGAGCTATGGACACCACTGGAACAACATGTATGTCAATGTATGTTTAAGGAAGAGGTGTGTACAATATCCTTCTACTATCCTCACTTTGAATGCATTTTATGTTATGACTTGTCATCAGTCACAACTCACAACTGAAGGGGCTATACTACTAAGGAATTCAAGATAGAGAGCGAAGGGAATGTAAGGCAGTTAGAGGGTATAAGGGTCTTTTACAATCAGACTTGGCTGTTAGTGGATTTGCTACTACCACACAGCTATGAGTCATATAAATAAGGAGCTACCTCTCCACCTCTTTATCCAATTTGGAAATTAGGATCATTGTTAGGCGTATGCCGTGGCCTTATGAGATTTGCTCTCCTTGGTGGCCTTTGTGAGATTTTATCTCCATTGGTGGCCTATTGAGGATTATACCTCTTTGGGATTATATAAAAAATTGGTTTATATTTCTATTATGGAGTTCTGATTCCATTTAAGTGTTGCACTCCTGATTCTACATTCTTATCACATTAACTGGTCCAATGGTTATGTTTTTGATACTTTGCTTTACTGAGACATAAAAGTAGAGATCTTTTAACCAGCCACACGCTTTGACATATTCATCATAGAATGGAAAATCAGTGTAGAAACTGACTTTACAGGAAAATAATAATGATAATACATAATAAGAATACAACAACGTCAACCCTGCATATCCCTCCGTAGCAAGGTCTAGTTGAGGTGTACACATCCATTCCCTCTGTAGCAAGATCTTTGTTAATAAAAACAAAGATCAAAGACACAATAGAAGCTAAAAGATAAGACAAAAATGCAGACACACAAAATTTGTTTCTTTTCCCTCCATTCAAATCCTCAATTTGGGCATAGGTAACAAAATCTTCCCCCCCTCTAAACTCATCAAATAAGAGGAGCTTTATCTCCATTTCACTTCTTTATGAAAATTATACTATCTCAATTCCTTTTTCCTTTCATAGTTTCAATAAAACAGGCACTTAGTATTATGAGCAGATAGATAAGACTGTTCATCCAAACATCAGATAGATGTTGAGCAATAAACTTACATTTCACATTTATTTCTTTTCTTGTTTTAGACACTATATTAAACACGATACACACAGCATAATATAAGTTGCATCAGTGACCTTTTATTCATCACAGCAAGATTTTCACGTGCATAGTGGAGCATAGGGCTGATTAGGATCACCGCATACCTACATGAAGAGAGAACATTTATAGGGCACATTGATCATGAAAAAGAGTTCAAAACAAATGTTACAAAAAACGCCAGAAGAGAACTCAGGATCGATACCTCTTGGAAGTAAAGACTCCTTCCTATCTTAGCACGGCTAATGCAGCTGCAGCAAGGGAGTTTACAAAGTCATTGGCAAACTGGAAGAAATTGACTGCACCAAGTATCCCCAGGAGCCCAAATGCAAATCCTGTTCCTAATGCGCCATAGAAAGATTGCATGTCCCATTCGTTACTGTTCTTGGTAGCCATTGTTGTAGTGGATTGCGGAACTGGCTCTCCATCTCCAGGGCACTTGAGTGGTAACGGCCTACCACAGAGCTCGAGGTTTCCAGCATAGGCAGAGGAGCCGAAACTTTGTAACTGGGTGCCAGTAGGAATTTTACCCGACAAATTGTTGTGTGACACATTCAGCTGGGACAAGGATGCTATTTCAGAAAGGCTGGATGGAATATTCCCACCAAGTCTGTTGCATGATAAGTTGAGAGACTCCAAGGATGTCATCTTGCCTATGTTTGCTGGAATGCTTCCACTGAGATTGTTGCTAGACAGGCTTAACGACTTCAGCTTAACAAGAGAAGTGATCTCCGTGGGAATTTCTCCGCTCAGGTCATTGTTTGAGAGGTCCATATAAATTAGCAAAAGAAGGTCCTTGGCGAATGTTCGGTCCTTTCCTTTCCAGTTGAACAACGCATAGACAAAGAGGTCTTGCATACCATCATGAATAAAAGAAAGAGCCTCAAGCAACAAGTCAAGCTGAAAGTTGAAGGTAACATCACCAGCCATTGAAGAAAAATTGCTCACACATGATGACGCAGTAGGAAGTCGTGGAAGGCACGCAAGCGCGAACCTTTGATGATAAAGGGTTCGCAAGCAACAAAACCCTAGGAAATATGCCTGGAATCCACCAGAAAGGGGTCTTGGAATTCACCAAGAAGGGGCTTGGAATCCACCAAGGAGATAAAGAGAAAATTCTCTAAAAGTTTTAATTGAAATATGAATAATAATTATGGTTCAAGCCTACATGTGTTTATATAGGGAACAAATCCTAAAAAGATAGAAAAGAATCCTAGAAGATAAAAATCATAACTTATGCGCCAAGGCAAACTAAAATCTATCTTAAGAAAAGATAAAATATAGAAATTGCCTAAATTATTATAAAAGTAATAAGAATAATAAAGCCTTAACAACCTATTTTAATCCTAACTAAAAGATAAATTTTATCTCCTAAAAGATAGAAATTCGCTCCTGCATCAGTCTCTTCCACTTATGAAGAACTCGACCCCGAGTTCTCTACTGGATGTAGGACTCCATTAACAATGCTATGTTGTCCCGTATCAACTACTGGACTCGTTTGCTTATACGCTGCATCTTCATCCTTGTCATTCATGGGTTCGTAATTACTCATTTGAAGATACTTGCGAAAATGTGCAAAATTTTCCCATGCTAGAGTTGGAGCTTTTGGTACAGTCCACACAATTTGCAAACTAATCTCCTCCTGCACAGAACTCTTCAAGCCATTGGTGAAAGGGACCGCCTCCTTTGCTGGTTGGCTTTTTGGAACCTTCATAACGTCGAAGCTTCTGTCAACTTCGCTTTGTCGGTTCAGGCTTACTTCAGAGACTTCCTTTTCAAGAACCTTCTCTTGATGAGCCTTCTCGTCATAGACCTTCCCATCAAGGGCCTCCTCTTGGAAGACCTCTTCTTGAAAGACCTCCTCTTCAAAGACCTCTTCCTCAAAGACTTCTTCGTTTTCTGAAGTAGACTCATCGTCTTTGGGACTGCAATTTCCCCGCAATTGATGACCTTGATTTGGCTCTTTGTCCACCAATGACTTATTGTGGTCAGCATTGTTGAGGTCGACAGCGCGGGTGTTGCTAGTTTCAACGGTGTGGAAGTTGCTGATGGTGTTAGCGTGGGTGTTGCGGACGTTGTAGATGACGTTGTTGGCGTGTTTGTTGTTGCTGCAGTTGTTTTTGCCAGCAAACAATATCGCCAGTTGATCCTCCAGGCCTTTAAGAGCCGTGGTAAAGGCCACGGAAATATCTCGAGATAACTCTTGAAAGTCTGCCTTGGTAGCTCGTTCTCCCATCATGCTTCAAATCGAAAACAGACAGGAGAAACCTGCTCTGATACCAATTGACGCAGTAGGAAGTCGTGGAAGGCACGCAAGTGCGAGCCTTTGATGATAAAGGGTTCGCAAGCGACAAAACCCTAGGAAATATGCCTGGAATCCACCAGAAAGGGGTCTTGGAATTCACCAAGAAGGGGCTTGGAATCCACCAAGGAGATAAAGAGAAAATTCTCTAAAAGTTTTAATTGAAATATGAATAATAATTATGGTTCAAGCCTACATGTGTTTATATAGAGAACAAATCCTAAAAAGATAGAAAAGAATCCTAGAAGATAAAAATCATAACTTATGCGCCAAGGCAAACTAAAATCTATCTTAAGAAAAGATAAAATATAGAAATTGCCTAAATTATTATAAAAGTAATAAGAATAATAAAGCCTTAACAACCTATTTTTATCCTAACTAAAAGATAAATTTTATCTCCTAAAAGATAGAAATTCGCTCCTGCATCACATGAGGGGATACTCCCTGATAGCTGGTTATGAGAAACATCCAAGATTCGAAGAGAACTGAGGTGACACAGAGTTGAAGGCAGATTGCCAGATAAATTGTTTGAGTGTAACGAAAGAAGCCCCAAGTGTATCAAGTTTTCTCCAATCCAATCTGGTATATGCCCTGTGAGCATGTTCCCACTCAAGTCTAGAAGCCCCAATTTAGTGCAGTTCTTCAACGACGAAGGTATTTCTCCGTAGAAGCTGTTGTTACTGAAGCTTAAAGAATGGACTTCCGTAAAGGATCCTATTGAACTTGGAATTTCCCCAGACAACCTATTGTTTGCTACACTAAGACCTAAAGTAGTTTGCTGAACTTCCCAAAACCAACTTGGAATTGTGCCCGACAAAAGGTTGTTGGAGAGGTCAATGAAAGATGAATTAATAAAGCTTGCAGGCTTGCTTAAAAAGGTCGAGGAATTACTAGAATATGGGAGGGGAGCGAAAGCTGAGAAATGGTTGTTTGAGAGATACAGCTGGTCTGCCCTGAAAAGAAAACAAGGTATAGGACCATGAAATGCATTTGAACTTAAATCTACAGTAGCAGAGTCAATGTGAAAGGGTAACTGCAAGTTTGGCAGTGTCTCGTGAAACTTGTTGGAGGAAAGATCCAGATGTCTTAATGAGAAGGGTAGATTGTTCCAAAACATGTGTGGGATAGAACCCGAGATCATTGAACTGGAGATGTCTAGCCAGGAAAAGCTTTTCTGTGTAAGAAGCCAATTTGGAAAATCAGGACCCGACCCACAAGACTTCAGTCCTATGTAATCAAGTTGAAAGGGAGGTTCACTGAAGTTTAGGGTCAAATCAGGATTATACGAAAGGTCTAGTGTTTTCAGCTCGGTAAAGTTTGAAACCTCTATATCTGATATTACATCTTTGAATGAGCTAGAGGATAGATATAGACCTTTGAGACTTGCTGGGAGATGGAGAAGGACTGCCGTGAGGTTTTTGAGGCCATTGAAGGAGACATCTAGAGTCTCAAGTTTAGGTAGGACACTTGAATCTTGTGGTGAAAAGCTATCCAGATGATTGGAACTGAGGTTCAATTGTATCAGTGAAGGAAACTTCATCATAGAAGGAAAAGTGCCTATAAGATTGTTGGAACTCAAGTCTAAGGTCTCTAATGAACTACTAGCACAATGGTTCATAGTCATAAGGACGTCGTTTAGGCTTTGGTTCATTCCACAATCAGAAAGAACTAATTCCTTCAAGTTGCAAAGGTTTCCAATGGATTCCAGTGTTCCTTGTTCAAGGTGATCATAACCTGACAGCTGAAGTGATCTCAACGAAACCATGTTCTGGAAAAGGTTTGGAAATGGGCCATCAATGTCCATGTAGGATAAGTTAAGCCCTAAAAGAGTTCCACTGCTAATCAGCAACCAAGAAGTGAGGGAAGAAGACAAGGTGTTATAAGAAAGATCAAGGATCCCAAGAGATGTGGAGTGATTAACATGAACATCACCGCCAATGCTCGAGAAAGCAGGTGGAGGAAGTGAGCATGCTGAACATTTGAAGGAAGACAACAATGGAAGCTTTCCAAGTGCAGAAAGCCAATCCCGAGCATTGCTGAGGTTGACGTTGCTCAGATCAAGCCTTTCTAAAGTAGAAAGGCCAGAGATCCAAGTAAAATTGTCGACGTAGAAACTGGGGTCTTGACCACTAAGAATTAAGGTATTCAAACTCGAGCAGTTGCCAAGATGAGGCGGAACCATACCAGTAAAACCAGCATGAGAAATATCAAGGTAAGTCAACTTACTTAGAGAACCAATAAAGTCGGGAATTGGCATGCTGAAGTCATTCCAGCTGAGGTCCAATGCCCTCAACTGTTGCAGTTCAAGCAAGGAAGGTCGGAGTTGATTGCTCATCAAGATCTCATAGCTAAGTACCAGCGAAACAACATGTCCTGTGCGGTTGTCGCATGTGATTCCATACCACTCACAGCAATCCTCCTCCGGACTGATCCAAGAAAAGAGCCTGAAATCACCCATATAAGTGGAAGTGAAGCTTTTCTTGAAGTCAAGAAGTGCTAGTGCCTCTCTTTTGATACAACTGACATTTTCGGAACCTTCAACGCGTGGCCCTGTGGTACATCCAAGGATGACCAGGACTAAGAGTAGCAGCAGATAGCAGAAGGAAATAGGTCGGGAAAATAACATTTTTGTTTGTGGATAATTATGAAGGGGATGATCAGAATGAAGAGATCAAAGAAGATATATATATTTGATAAAAACATGGATAACTTTCTTTGTGTTCTGTATACCACAACCTTGGAGATCGTCAGATCGATGGTGATGATGATGAGGAAGGCGAAGCAGATAAATTGGATTGACCATAGCACTAAATTTATAATAAAATGCGTAATGAAGAATTCAGCAATGTGAACAAAACTAGGCTGATTAGGTAAACCACAGACTGAAAACTTCATGACCATAGCAGAAACAAACACATCAGGACAAATTGGAAAATGGGCAAAAAGACAAATTGCAAGGATTGAACATAGCACTAAAACTATAGGCAGATTATAAAATGCGGGATAAAGAATTCAGCAGTTTGAACAAACCTAGGCTGAGTTAAATCACAGGCAGAACTCCAGGATCATACCAGCAAAAAACACATTAGGAAGAATAGGATAAGGGGATGTCAGACAAATTGCAGTTGAATTGCAAGTCTTTTGCTTGAGTGGTTCCTGTGTACGAATCCTCGTACTCAGTGGAATCTATCAAATTCACTTTCCTAATGATGGGTTTTAAGTTTGAACAACCATGAAATTCAGAACTGGCATCATCTTCACTCAAATAGAAGGAAAGATCCAGATATTTTAATGAGGTGGGTAGATGAAGAAAAACGCCGGCCATTATAAAATGAGGAATAAAGAATTCAGCAGTTTGGAAAAAACTTAAGCCAAAGTAATCCCTAATTGGTCTATTGTATCTTGCTACTTTATCTCTCTGTTTACCAATGTGAATTAGAAAGCCACCAATTACCAAAGGACAAGAAACTTAGTATCTCATTGTTGCTGTGCAGTGCGAGTTGTTCAATACAACTAAATAAAGGAGCTCCTTTCCGTCAAAGGACAACGTCTTAATCATTGGATGAGGTGATGTCAGTTTATATCTTTGAACAAGTCATTTGTTAGAGGCAGTGCTCTTGTGACCCAAAGCCCAAAATCCACTTTCCTAATGATGGTTTTTAAGTTTCAGCAACCATGAAATGAACAGGCATCATCTTCATTCAAATTGAAATCTGCAATAAACAGTCTCTGATGGGTATGCTTAACTTTTCTGTAATCATATCTGAGTTTTTTTTGGGGGGATAATGAGGATAACCCACCAAAGATGGTAAACTCCAGCCACGTGAATGGCTAAGACCTAATGGTAAGAAGCAAAAGATTCTTGATTTTTTCACCCCCAAGAGAAAGGGCGAAGGCCAGGACCGAACCCGGACCTCTCATTAACCCCCTCACTCTTTACCATTTAGCCACCCCATCAGGGGCTTTTCAAAGTGAGGGTAAAGGGCGGAGGAAGGGATATGAGTTCTGTCTTTGATTGTTCAAGACGACGGTGATTCCTGCATGAATGTAGAACCCTTCTGAGGATCTATCTGCCTCTTGTATTCCCTGAAACTATGTCAAAGTGATAACCTCGAGATCATTCTCAAGTCATATATTTTGGTGCAAGATAAAATGTGAAACATACTGTATTAGTTTATTTTCCTATCTTATTTGATCTTTGTGTTTTCTCCTATCCCAATTGGAACTTTCCCCTCTGCTAACATGGATTTCATGTCTGCATCCATCTCCTAAAAGTCAATACCAGGCAGGACCGTATCCTCTTCACATATAATGTTGAAGTTTGTAGGTAGTTTATCTTCAACTGTACATTGGAGTTTACTAATGATCTTATGCCTACGAGTCGGTAAATGTATATATGCAACTAACCAATCGACTCCTTTCTCACATGAACTCCTGTACATCCCTACACCAGTTCTGCAACTTCAGCAACAACCGTGCACTGATACCACAGGTGTTGTTCCGTTTACACTGCATTACCACACAAGACAGCTGGCTGCACTCAGCCCTTTCCATTGTTTCACTTTCTTTCCCGTTTGGAGGCGCCCTCAAGCTGCAAGCCACACTATGAACGACCACCTTCGACTCTGCGCTCCTTTCCATATCATACTCCCCCCACGGTATCAGCTGCCCTCTTGGCCTAATGAGCTCATAGATCTTCCTTCCCGCAACTCCTCCATGAGGGTGCAATATCATATCGAGCCCCACCTCACTTCCCGGGCTTCCATCTGGCTGGATAGCATGCCAGGTAACACTCCATGCCCAAGAGTCATCAATCTTGGGCACTACTCTACATATACCTTCTCCCTTGGTAAGGTTATTCGGTACCCAGCTGAGCCAAATACTCAGCCTTCCGAGTGCAATATCACCAAGAAGTTTATCAAATACAGTCTTGTTCCAGGTAAGTATTTCTTTCACGTCTAAACTCCCTAATCATAGGGTCTAGTTACATCTTCCCGCGCTACCAAACATTTCCTACTGTCTTCCCTCCCAATCCACAAGTACCTTTTGCATAAAATGTTGAGCTGTTGTATCACACCTTCCGGAATAAGTAGCACCTGACTCCAAAACGACAGAATCCTCCAAAATACACCACATACGAAAGTGTTTTAGCAGCCCATGAGTGAATAAGGTTCTTGAATTTATCAGTTAGTTCACCATATTCATGAATCATGATCCGCTTTGAGTATAGAGGAACTCCCGAATACTTCACTGGAAGCTCACCCACCCCCAAAGCTCAGCTGCTGCATAATCTCCTCCTCCAGTTATGGTGCAGTTCCTGCTAGATAGATAATACTCTTTTGGATATTCACCCTCATTCCCGAGACTGCAAGAAGCCTTTTCAAGCAGTCCTTCAAGACACTTACCGACACAAAGTCTTTAGCAGTTGGAAAGCGCCATCTGATCAATCAGAGAGTAACAAATTTCATTCTCAGATGTCACATAGTATACATTTAATTGAGCACAGTTTTAGTTTAGGTGGGAGTTGATTGCTCATCAAGATCTCATAGCTAAGTTCCAGCAAAACAACATGTCCTGTGTGGTTGTGTCGCATGTGATTCCGTACCATTCACAACAATCCTCCTCTGAACTGTTCCAAGAAAAGAGCTCGTTATCAGCGAGATATATGGATGTAAAACTTTTCTTGAAGTTGAGGAGTGCTAACACCTCTCTTTTTATGCACCTAAAATGTTTGGAGCCTTCAATGCTTGGCCCTGGGGTGCATCCAAGGATGTATAGGATTAAGAGTGGAAGTAGATGGTGGAAGGAAATTGAGCGAAAGGGGGACATTTTCTTGGTGGGTTGTGATTTGTGAAGGGATGATCGCATGAAGAGACTAAAAAAGATATATTGTTTAGGAAACAACTAGGGTGTCAGTATACCATGACTTAGTTGAGATCCCTCACTTTTTGTGACCTCTGACCTATGATCTGTGACATTGTTGTGAAATCTACAACCACACGGTTGCGGACTACAACCGTGAATGGCAATCACCAATATTTGTATTTTTTAGTTTACTAATATATGGACATCAGCAAAGATTTGGCACTTGCATTTGAACCCAAGATTTCTTCAAACATTAGATACTATCTGCTCAGCAATAAAATTACATTATTTTCTTCTACATTTTCTGTTTTAACTGAAGTGCTGGGGAAATCATAAGTTGTATCAGTGATCTTTTATTCATCACAGCAAGATTTTTACTTGCATGTTGGAGCATAGGCCTGTTAGGATCACCATATACCTACATGAAGAGAACATTTTTAGGCACACTGATCATGTAAAAAGGCTGGAAGCAAATGTGATGAAAAATGCTCGAAGAGAACTCAGGATTGTTACCTCTTGGAAGTGAAGACTCCTTCCTATCTTAGCACAGATAATGCAGCTGCAACAAGGGAGTTTACAAAGTCATTGGCAAAATGGAAGAAATTGACTGCACCAAGTATCCCCAGGAGCCCGAATGCAAATCCTGTTCCTATTGCGCCATAGAAAGTTTGCATGTCCCAGTTGTTTCTGTTCTTGATAGCCGTTGTTGGGGAGGGTGGAACCGCTTCTCCATCTCCAGGGCACTTGAGTAATGGTGCACCACAGAGCTTGAGGTTTCCAGCATAGGCAGAGGCCCCGAAACTTTGTAACTGGGTGCCAGAAGGAATTTTACCCGACAGATTGTTGTGTGACACACTTAGCTGGGATAAGGAGGATATTTCTGAAAGGCTGGATGGAATTTGGCCTCCGAGTTTGTTCCATGATAAGTTGAGAGACTCCAAGGATGTCATCTTGCCTATCTTTGCAGGAATGCTTCCACTGAGGTTGTTGCCAGACAGGTCTAACGACTGAAGCTTAACAAGAGAAGTGATTTCCGTGGGAATTTCTCCGCTCAGATCATTGTCTGAGAGGTCCACATAAATTAGCATAGTAATGTCATTCTCGAATGTCCGGTCCTTTCCCTTCCAGTTGAACAATGCATAGACAAAGAGGTCTTGCATACCATCATGAATAAAAATAACATACTTGAGCAACAAGTCAAGTTGATGGATAGAAGTAAGATCACCAGCCATTGCAGAAAAATTGCTCACGCATGATGGGATATTCCCTGACAGCTGGTTATCAGAAAGATCCAAGATTCGAAGAGCACTGAGGTGACACAGAGTTGAAGGCAGATTGCCAGAGAAATTGTTTGAGCGCAATGAAAGAACCATCAAGTGTATCAAGTTTTCTCCAATCCAATCTGGTATATACCCTGTGAACCTGTTCCAACTCAAGTCTAGAAGCCCCAATTTAGTGCAGTTCTTCAACGAAGAAGGTATTTCTCCGTAGAAGCTGTTGTTACTGAAGCTTAAAGAATGGACTTCCGTAAAGGATCCTATGGAACTTGGAATTTCCCCAGACAACCTATTGTTTGCTACACTAAGACCTAAAGTAGTTTGCTGAACTTCCCAAAACCAACTTGGAATTGTGCCAGACAAGAGGTTGTTGGAGAGGTCAATGAAAGAGGAAAATGTTAGAGACTTGATTAAAAATGTCGAGGAATTACTAGAATATGGAAGGGGAGCAAAGGACGAGAAATGGTTGTTTGAGAGATACAACTGATCTGCCCTGAAAAGAAAGCAAGGTATAGGACCATGAAATGCATTTGAACTTAAATCTACAGTAGCAGAGTCAATGTGAAAGGATAACTGCAAGTTTGGAATTGTCTCATGAAACTTGTTGGAGGAAAGATCCAAATGTCTTAATGAGGAGGGTAGATTGTTCCAAAACATGTGTGGGATAGAACCCGAGATCATTGAACTGGAGATGTCTAGCCAGGAAAAGTTTTTCTGTGTAAGAAGCCAGTTCGGAAAATCAGGACCCGACCCACAAGACTTCAGTCCTATGTAATCAAGTTGAAAGGGGGGCTCGATGAAGTTTAGGGTCAAATTAGGATTATATGAAAGGTCTAGTGTTTTCAGCTCGGTAAAGTTTGAAACCTCTATATCTGTTATTACATCATTGAATGAGCTAGAGGATAGATATAGAGCTTTGAGACTTGCTGGGAGATGGCGAAGGATTGCTGTGAGGTCTCTGAGGCCATTAAAGGAGACATCTAGAGTCTCAAGTTTAGGTAGGACAGTTGAATCTTGTGGCAAAAAGCTATCCAGTTGATTGGAACTGAGGTTCAATTGTATCAGTGAAGGAAACTTCATCAAGGAAGGAAAAGTGCCTGTAAGATTGTTTGAACTCAACTCTAAGGTCTCTAATGAACTACTAGCACAATGCTTCATAGTCATAAGGACGTCGGTTAGGCTTTGGTTCATTCCACAATCAGAAATAACTAATTCCTTCAAGTTGCAAAGGTTTCCAATGGATTCCAGTGTTCCTTGTTCAAGGTGATCATAACCTGACAGCTGTAGTGAGCTCAACGAAACCATGTTCTGGAAAAGGTTTGGAAATGGGCCATCAATGTCCATGTAGGATAAGTTAAGCCCTAAAATAGTTCCACTGCTATTCAGCAACCAAGAAGTGAGGGAAGAAGACAAGCTGTTATAAGAAAGATCAAGGATCCCAAGAGATGTGGAATGGCTTATACTCAAGAAATCAGGTGGAGGAAGTAAGCATCTTGAGCATTTAAAGGAAGACAGCGAGGGCAGCTTTCCAAGTGCGGAAAGCCAATCCCGAGCATTGCTGAGGTTGGTGTTGCTCAGATCAAGCGTTTCTAAAGTAGAAAGGCTAGAAATCCAAGTAAAATTGTCGACGTAAAAGGTGGTGTCTTGGCCACTAAGAATTAAAGTCTGCAAACTCGAGAAGTTGCCAAAATGGGGAGGAACCGTACCAGTAAAACCAGCATGAGAAAGATCAAGGTAAGTCAGCTTACTAAGAGAACCAATAAACTCGGGAATTGGCATGGTGAAGTCATTCCAGCTGAGGTCCAGTCTCCTCAACTCTTGCAGTTCAAGCAAGGAGTGTCTGAGCTGATTGCTCATCAAGATCTCATAGCTAAGCACCAGAGAAACAACATGGCCTGTGCGGTTGTCGCAAGTGATTCCAACCCACCGGCAGCAATCATCATCCGGACTGATCCAAGTAAAGAGCTCGCTATCCGCCAGATAAGTGGATATGAAGCTTTTCTTGAAGTCGAGGAGTGCTACTGCCTCTCTTCTGATACACCCGACATTTTCGGAACCTTCAACGCTTGGCCCTGCGTTGCATCCGAAGATGACCAGGACTAAGAGTTGCAGCAGATGGCAGAAGGAAATAGGGCGGGAAAAGGGCATTTTTGTCTGTGGATAATTATGAAGGGGATGATCAGAATGAAGAGATCAAAGAAGATATATCATATATATATACATTCTATGATACAACCATGGAGAACTTTCTTTGTGTTCTGTACACCACAACCTTGCAGTTGATGATGATGGTGATGAGGAAGACGAAACCGATGACTTGGATTGACCATAGCACTAAAATTATAGGTGGATCGATTATGATAAAGTGCCCAATAAAGAATTCAACTGTGTGAACCAAACTAGGCTGAAGAAGTTCACGATATTATGCAGCAACAAACACATTAGGACAAATTGGAAAATGGGCGAAATGACAACTGCATAAAAGGACTCAATGAAGAATATTCATAATGGAGATTTATGAATACGCCGGTAATCTAACAAAATACTATGGGCTATGCTTGATTGGGTGTTTTAGTTATGTTGTGATCACTTTTCTAAAAAATCCGTCTGGGTCCGCCTAAACCCTTGATTTCGCCCCGCCGGCAAGACCTTCATGGTCGTCAAAACCCGTCTAGACTGCAAAAACCCACCATACAATCCGCCTAGACCCCACCAGCCCACCTACACACTGCCTAGGCCCTTAGCCTTACCCTACCGTCAAGCACTTGCCAAGCGTTTTTTAGAACATTGTTTGTGATTTGGTGTATACTACTCCCTCCGTATCGCAAAACTTGTAGTTTTAGAGTAGTAAATTTGTATCAAAAAACTTATTGTTTTAGCTATAGTTATTATCTTTATAGGTAATGATTGTTCTTTTTATAGGTAATAATTAGTGCTTTTAGGTATTTTATCCTATAAAAGTAAAGGAAATATAGGTATTATTAATAAGTGTGCATAAAGCTAAAACTACAAGTTTTGCGATACGGAGAGAGTAATTAATAAACCTTTCAAAAAAGGTTGGCTTGGTTTTAATTTTAGAAAGGAGAAGGGAAAACGAAAGGAATATAGTTCATTTATAGTTTAAGATAGTTTGTTAAAAATTTTAATCATTGCCCTCTTTTCTTAACTTGTTATACAAATTTGGTTTTATTACCCATTTTCAATCACCCTTTTAAATAAGGAATAGTTCATATTTTCTATACTCCTTTAATCATTACCCTTTCTATCTTATTTTTCATACGCAATACAATGTGAAAGAAGTTCGAAGAACCAATCTTTTTGATGAGGTTGGAATGCAGCCAATTCCTACAATAGTACAATGGGAAAGAAGGAATGTTTTTGATGAGGTTGGAATGCAGGCAAGTCAATCCAGTTGATAGGAAAAGAAGTTGAAAGTGGGGAGTGGAAGCCGGAAGGTGACTATGACTCATATGACTCTCATGACTATGATGAAATTGATGATGCATGATTGAGAGGAGAGTGGACGACAAGGCTATTTGGTATTTTGTTGAAAGGGATTTGTCAGTTGAGGTGAATTTGGAAATTAGGGGAGTGGAACCTATTTTTTTATTATTATTTTCTTAAACTTTTTTATCAACTTGGGAGAATTATTTTGCCAACTTGATGCAGAAATATTAGTGATGTATTAGTCCATATAACCCGTGAAAATGTATAAAATTCTAATTCTTTTACTAAATAATACTACGTAATACGTAGGTAGTAGTGATAATAATATAAAAATGATGATCCTGTAAATGATTACTAAACCTGATTACCAAAATCTTACTTTATTAAGTTACAAACTACTAATCTCTACAATTTAAAATGTTTGATGTTTTAGACTCGGACACAAATATTAAGCAGCATTTCATTTACATTTAAATATCCTTTAAAATAATTTTATCTTTCCAATCACATTTATTATGCACAAGCTTGATAGGTTAAAATAAAAACAAAAGTACAATTTATGTTGAAAATAGTGAAAATGTAAAGTAAGTGTAATAATTACTTGTAAAACATCGATATTTGATCAAAATTTCTTACTATCGGAGGGACTAGGGAGTATATATAAAATTTAGCATCAATATTTGAAAAAAATTTGGACATATATTTTTTTTGGTAATTGAGAGTAGCATCAAATGTAAATACGTCTTATAATGTAAACTATTTATAAATTGATTATTCTACTGTAAGAATATGATTATTAGTATCACATAATTTAGTTATTCATATGTATTAACGTTTTTTCATATGGAAATTATTAGTGTACGTAGGAGCATGATCATTCGTATGAGTTATGTACGAAAAATCATGTTGTGTACGAATAATTTTGTTATTCAAAATCTATATCTATATAAACTCTTAATTTAGAAGAGTTTAGTAGGATGATGTGTCAATCTTAGAGGCATTTTATGAGTCTTAACCAATTATATTTTTTTGCTATTTTTTTTTTATTTTCTTTAATTCTCCTTTTTTCTTCTTTTCCTTTTAATTCTCTTTTTTCTTTAATTTTACTAACCATCTATATCTATATCTATATCTATATAAACTCTTAATTTAGAAGAGTTTATGATGATGTGTCAATCTTAGAGGCATTTTAGGAGTCTTAACCAATTATATTTTTTTTTCCATTTTTTTTTATTTTCTTTAATTCTCCTTTTTTCTTCTTTTTCTTTTAATTCTCTTTTTTCTTTAATTTACTAAACCATTGGGCTTAATTCAAAACATTGAATTCAATCTAATATAACTATTAATGGGCTTAATTCAAATTTATTTACCGACTATTGAATATAATTATTGATTATGACACATCAAGACAATGTTATAATGATACTGATATTATTATGACCGAGTAATTTAAAATATCTATATTTATGTATTATCCTTCACATAAGGTTTTAAAAAAATATTTTTCTGAGATAATTGTAAGATACATTTGTTGTAAAGTTTTTCTATGATTTTTATATTAACATTTATTAACATTTTATAATATTTTTTATATATAATATTTTAGATTTAAAAAAAATGTGTCATGACGCGGGAATCGTACTAGTTTTCTTTAAAGTAATTGATTTTCTTAATTAATCTTATGTTCCAGATTAGTTCTTAGTTTACATTAAGCATTATTTACCTTGGATCCAAATTTAAATAAGTAAATTACTCCTATATATAATAGATGTGTCATTCAACACTCATTTTCTTAAAAAATATTATTTACATTTTAATATTTTTCTATAAATCACTCTCTTCTTTTCACAAACCATATCATTTACTATTCAGACATGTTTTAGGATGATAAAAACTATATAAAGTATCAACTTTTTAATTAATTTGTCAAATAATTTTATACTACCTCCGATCCAAAAAGAATATCGTTTGACTTTTTAACTCGTATTTTAAGGAGCTAAAAACTATATAATATATTAACTTTTTTTTTTTTATAATCTAATACTTATTACTAAAAAATATTAAGTTGTAAATAAATAATTTAAAAAAAAGTTGATATTTTATATAGTTTTTAGCTCCTTAAAATACGTGTTAAAAAGTCAAACGATATCCTTTGTGGATCGAAGGGAGTACTTATTACTACTCCGTATTAAGTATGAAATTATTATTAAAAATTATAAGTTTGATATTTTATATAGTTTTTACAGGTTGCGAAAATTAGCAGTGTATCAAGTAAAAATTAGCAGTTTATTTATCAATCCCAAAATAAAACAATAAATATGTGTACCATAATTATAAAAAAATCTAAGTAGTAGACTTTTACTAACGAAATCATTATATTTCAAACTACTAGATTTTTACTAATTAACTATTTAATCAAATGCAAATATAATGATTTTTTTTAAATATACGAAGAGACGTTTTAGTTTAATTAAATTTGGATTCATATTGATGGCTTATATTGGTGGTTTTTCCGATAGGAAGCCACCTAAAATTGTTGCTGTATAGTCTGTGTCCACTGGGTGTCCAGACTGTAGTCATAATCAGTCCATGAGTTTCCACCATGAGGAGGAACTTACGAAGAAAACCAGCACCTCATGGACGCCGCCATGGCGGCCATCCAAATGGGAGGAAGGAGTTCATGTCTTTGAATAAAGTCAGTGAACAGAGGCTCAGTGCTCTTTGGTGGACCAAAGCACAATTTACAGGTTGGCTCAAATTGAAAAAATCTGCAATTGCATTGCAGCTACCTTTAACTTTAAAGATACAATCTTGTTCAGACATCTCTGGCGATCTAGAACCCTTCCGATGATCGCGGGGAATGGAACCCGAGATCATTGATTTGGAGGTGTCTAGCCACAAAAAGCTTTCCTCTGGTAAAAGTCAATTGGGAAAATCAGGAGCCAAGCTACAAGATCTCAATATACAATATAATGTATTCAAAGCTCAAAGAGAGGTTTGCTATAATTAACCGTCGAATTAGGATTACATGAAGGGTCTACAATTTTTAGTTTGGTTAAGTTTGAAACTTGTGTATCGGGTTTAACGTCATTGAAGGTGTTAGAGATGGTGAAAACTTCGTCAGGGGAGGAAAAGTCCCTTTAAAATTGTTGGATCATCTTCAACCGTTTCTCCAAAATCTCTCTATAATAGGAAAAAATTACATATTTTTCAAATTATTTTTGCTACGGATTTGAGGAAGACTCTATTTTTCTTATTGCTTCTTCATTTTGAAAAACATGATGGGAACCCGTTGGACAAAAAAAATCTTAAAGTACTTCAAAATCACCAAAATGGGGAATGTGTTGAACCTAAGTTTAAGGTTTCCAATAAACTAGTAGCACAAACAACTCTAGCATGAAGGATGGTGGTGAGGCTTTGGTTCATTCGACAATTAGAAACAGCCAATTCCTTCAAGCGGCAAAGACTTCCAATGGATTCCAACATTCCTTGTTCAAGGTGATCTCGTGATAGCTGAAAAATGGTCCATCAATGTTCATGTAAGCCTCCAAGGTTGGGCTCCCTTCCTTAATTGGGCTAATTACAATTGGGCCAACAAAACCAAATCTAGAAGCAGAAAAGTCTAGAGAATTACGGAGTAGTGAATAATCTCCGCTCCTTGAATTTGTAAATAAAGAGCGGCCATATCCGGGGTTCGAACTGGGGACATTTAGGTACTCCCCGCAAGTCCACTTTGTAGATGGTGAAGGTGGGTGTGGTGGGGGCTATAAATAGCCTATGGGTGTCTTTGCTTTGGATCATCCAAGCAAAGCAAATCCAAGTGAGTGCAAGTAGAGTGATCAAGTATAGCCTAGTAAGAGTGATTGTAAACTGAGCCACAAAATATACAGTGAGAGTAACGTAAAGAGTTTTTCACTGTATAATATAAGTTTCACTTTTACACCAAAGTGAGTTGTGCCCATCTTAATCACACGAAGCGGGAAAATTCGATTTTTCCCAACAATAAGTGCTTGCTAAGTTGCTATTTAGCTAGATAAGTGGATGCAAAGCTTTCCTTGAAGGCGGTGTATCCACCATATCAGTTCTTGTATTGGAACAAGTCAGTGGTGAGAGGCTCTTGTGGATCAAAGCGAAATTTACGAGTAACTTGAATTGCCCAAAATTCACTTTCATGTGATGAAGCTCTTCACTATCTCGATGGTTTTAAGTTACAACAACCATGGAATGAAGAACAACATATATCATATTCACTCAAATTACAATCTGCAATTGCAGCTGTCTGCAACTTCATAGTTCCTCAAGCCATCAACCTAGCTATACAGCTTCAATTGCAGAACATTGCTCAACTTCTCCGTATTCATATCTGAGTTCCGTCTTTGATTGTTCCATTCTTCAGTATGATGGTGATTCCTGCGCGAATGTAGAACCCTTCTGTGGATCTATCTGCCTCTTGTACTCCCTGAAACCACCTCAAACTGTTAACCTCATCATCATCCTCAATCCTATTTTTTTTTGGTTGAAGCACTAATTCGTTGATCGTACCTCTGTGTTCGCAATCACAACATTCTTCCCTATCCTTGCGTTCTTGTCAATTATGCAATCACTGCACAAATTCAATTACAAGAGAGTTAAGTGACATTCAATTCAAATGCGAAACATACTACATTGGTTTATGTTTCTGTCTTACTTGATCTTTGTGTTTTCGCCTATCCCCATCGGAACTTTCCCCTCTGCTAACATGGATTTCATCTCTGCATCCGTCTCGTAGAAGTCAGCACCAAGCATGACAGTATCCTATTCACATATAATGATGTTTTAGACTATTTTAGGATGTGACATAACCTTGAAGAAACTAGATGCAGAAGTTTGTAGGTAGTTTACCTTCAGCTGCACATTCGAGTTTACTCGTGATCTTATGCCTACAACACTGTGCTCAATGTAACAGTTGTTTATGAAACTTCCATGTGATATGATCGAATCAACAACCTGTAAAAGAATCAGTTAAGAACTGAAGCAAAAACAGAAGCTTGTAGCTGATGAATCTGCTGACCTTGCTGTTGTCAATCTTGGTAGGAGGCAAGTTCCTTCTTGAAGTATACATTGGTTTCTGCGCGTCGTAGAAGCTAAATCTTGGAGGCTGAAATAACAGCACAAAGAGTGAGCTTTGAGCTTTGAGCTTTCCAACTTTGATTAGCTATTCCTCCATGGATGACTTACATGAGCAGTTAGAGCGAGGTTCGCCTCAAAGAAGGATCTGATCGTTCCAATGTCTTCCCAGTAGTCATTAAACAGATAGGCCTGCAAAAACACTTAGAAATTTATTCATGGTTAAAAATGTCAGTTTGTTGATCTTTTCAGCTACCTTGATGCAGAATTCTTGGGCGGATGCAGGGATGATCTCCGAGCCAAAGTCATTCGCAGTTGGAAACCGCCATCTGATCAATCATCCGACAGTAACGAATGTCATACTCAGTTGTCACATTATATACATTTAGTTGATCACATTTTCTTACCTTAGCAGGTTTAGAAGGATCTCTTTCTTGAATATGTACACTCCCATTGAAGCAATGTAAGGCTGTTTCTCGGCTTCTTCTTTCGACAGACCTAGAACTGTCGTGTCCACTGCCTAGAACACACACAACCGAGTACATATAGGTACCAATCTATAGGGAAAAGTAGTGAATTTTGAACACTGACTAACCATTGATCTCAATTCAGCTCCTCTAGGCTTCTCACTAAAGGAGATAACCCTTCCTGTGTCGTCGATCTTCATTAAACCGAAATCTGAGGCACGACTACAACAAGTACAATAGAGAAAATTTTAGTCATCTGAGTTCCTATTAGCAATCAATCAATCAGCCTACCTATCATCCATTGGCAGGCAGGAAATACTTATATCAGCTCCGCTTTTTCGATGATTCTGCAAATGCAATCAAAATCACTTCCAACATATGAAATTCATCATGATTGAATGTTGAATCTTTAGAGTGTAAACTTGCCTCAAGGAAATCCATATAGTCCATCCGATACAGATGGTCTCCGGATAGAATCAAAACATCCTCTATCTCCCTACTTCTTTGATCCTACTAGCACATTAAAATCGATAAAAAGCGCTTAACAGATGATGTATTCTGAAATGGTTTAAAGCTACACAGCTGAAACCGATACCTCGAAGAGCCAATCAAACTGCCTAACAGCATCAGCAGTACCCTGGAACCATCTTTTACCTAGCTCTCCCGGAGTCTGTGTGGCCGCTAGAACCTCAACATAGCCGTCTCCAAAACTGGCATTGCCAAAGTTGTAAGCGCGCGCAATGTGCCTGTTGAGAGATGCTGAGTTGAACTGTGTTAGGATGTAGACCTTGTTGATCCCGCTGTTGATGCAGTTGCTCATTGGGACATCGATCAGCCTGTATGCGCCTCCAATCGGAACCTATCAAGAGACGAAGAAATCATATGTTCCGCCTTTATAACTTCAACTTCAATAGGATCATTAACAAACTTGATGGAGCAAACTGACAGCAGGCTTAGCGCGGCGTTTGGTGAGAGGGAAAAGCCGAGTGCCTGCTCCTCCTCCGAGTATAACTGCCACAACCGACCTTGAATCCGTCTTCTCCTGCTCCGGGTCCCTAACCTGCAGCATCATGGTGATCAACAACAAAGGGTCTAATCTACATTTCATCATAAAAATGTAAGGGAGATCAGATTGTTGAACCTTAGATTGGGTAGCGAAATCGGCGGTTAGAGACATGGAAATTGGTCCATAAGTCCTCTTTCTGGGAGCCTCTACATTGAGGTTCATCTTCAGCCCCATGAGCTCTCCATTGCTGAACTTGAAGGCGCTCGACAGGCAGCCTCTGCACCGCCTCCTGGGCAGCCCAGTAGTGCTGCCCGCCGTTGACAGGGATATCTGACTGTTGGCAGCCATGGCCATGTTTTTTGTTAGAAATAAACCTTCCAAGAGATTTTGTGAAGTTGCTTAGTTATCCATGCTTGTGACTACAACTGCAAATTTGATCCACCTTATCCATATTTAACTACAACCACCAATTAAATTTTCATTTTTGGGTTTTTGTTCCTCATGTATGATTGCTTGTAATTGAAAGGGAAACATTTTTGGAAGATGTATTTAGTCGTTACTAACAACCAAACTCTTGCAATTTTTTTGAATTGAGAATATCCAAAGGGATTGTGCTTGAAATTTTGTCTCTTTTATGCTTGACCTTTTAATGAATCTCTAATCAAGACAATTAGATGAAAATGAAATTAGATTTCTTTACAAAAACATCCTCTCGGCTTAGTCGAGAAATTGATGCGTACACTTCCTCAGACCTTGCTTAGGGAATTAGTTAGGATTATACTAGAATGGTGTTGTTTTTGTTGTACAACTTTGCTAGTATCTACTATCTATTTTGTTCAAAATGTTTTAGAAATTAGAATTTTAAATTGCAAATAACAATTTACAAGTTAGAAAGTATAAATATAAGATTTGCATAAAATTTTGGGTTAATTGCATAAAACTACCTCTTGTTTGGCTCATTGTGCACAAATCCCACTTAAACCAAAATTTTGCAATATTTAACCACCAAATTAAATTTAAATATGTGCATTTGTTTAATTGTAAAAAATATAAAATAGTTGGTGATTAAATGTTATTTTGAAAAATAATACTGATAATTTTTGGTTAAAATAACCGACCCGACCCGAATCCGTTAGTGTTTTTTATTCTTTTAAAAAAAAGTATATATTTTTTGAACTGGGCTCCTTCCAACGGCTCTCTTGCCCCAAATTTCCCCTTTCCCTTTCTCTCTCTCCTCCATGAAAGTCAAGCTTCTCTGATCTCCGTATCAAGCACACTCCTCCCACTCTCCCTCTCTCGCGTCTCCTATTCCCCTCAATTCGTATTTTCAGATGCAAGATCTCTTCGGATCAGTTCGTAGATCACTCGTCTTCCGTGCCGTTACCAACGGTGGCGGAGGAGATGACGCCGGATTTGGTGGCATCGTCGACAAGATCGGTTCCGGCATGCGCAAATCCCGACTCGGACTGTTTTCCAGACCGCCATCTCCACTTCCCTTCCCCGCGCTCACTCCCTCTCCGCGGAAGGAGAATTTGCCTCCCATGACGCCGCCGAGGGATGGGCCGCCTACCCCGCCGACGTCATCGCCAGCCGAGGAGGATGCGCCTCCGTTCCGGTGGAGGAAAGGGGATTTGATTGGCTGTGGCGCCTTCGGCAGGGTTTACATGGGGATGAACCTTGATTCCGGGGAGTTGCTTGCCGTCAAGCAGGTGAATTTGAATTTGAATTTGATTATTTCGGATCTGAAGCATTGGTATTCTGTGAGAGTTGGATTTTGATTCTTGATAACTGATTTGTGGCTTTCTTTTTCAATAGGTTTGCCTTCCGGCTAAGGGCATTTCAAGTGCAAAAACTCAGGTAATTTTCTAAACAGTACTGTGAATTTCTAAAATTATTCATATTGCCTGTCTGATTTTGCTTTTCAGTACATATTCTAAGCCACATGAGTGATTAAATGCCTATCTGAATTTGCTTTCCAAATTGAATTGCTCAAACTTGTGTTGAATAAGGTCTTCGTTGAAAGTTTTTCTTAGCTTTACTGTTAGCTTTACAGCAGCTTAAATTTTCCAAATTGAATTGCTCAAACTTGAGTTAAAACTTCATAGATTAGCTGTTCAAGAAACCTAATCTGAAATGACCAATTTCATAAGGAATAATTAATGTGTTAACATGTACTGTAATAAAACTCAAGGCAAAACTAGCTATGGCAGGACTTCCCAATCAATGGACTTGCATTCATAGATGTAATGTGAGACTACAATGATTACCTTGAATACCTTGAGTCCACAAAAACCGAACAGTTACTAATAAATATATGGGCACATATGTCATTCAATCCTGCAAGAACATGAACCAAGTGAGGATATTGCTTGCAAGATATGGTTTTGTTTCATCTTCTTAAAATTACTTTTACAGATTCATTTTACTTCAGGCTCACCCATCCACATAAATTGTAACTGTAAAGGTAACTACATAGTTAAGCCGAAATAACAGCACAAAGCTTAAAGAGGAATAAGATGCACACCTAATAACCTTGAAGACTTCTAATAGAGTACCTTGTTGCCTCTCTTCTTGTACTGTAGAAGCTGCTTTTTTGCTAGTGAGGATACTTAAGTAAGCATCAGTTCCACTCATTTGGCTTAGAATATGTGAACCAGTTTAGTTGTAATATTTCATACATTTTAGGTTGATTTTTGAGATTGTGTTTTGAATTTCTAAATTTTTTTAGTCAAACTCAAGCTCTGATTGATCTGTCAATTCAATATAGGCTCATATAAGGGAGCTTGAGGAGGAAGTGAAGCTTCTCAAGAATCTATCTCACCCGAACATAGTGGTGAGCGTTGCCTTCTTTGTATTGTACAATGTTATTGCTCAATTGCTTAGTGTCTCATTAGGAACTTTGTTGGCAGAGATATTTGGGCACAGCTAGAGATTCGGAGGCTTTGAACATCTTGTTAGAATTTGTTCCTGGTGGATCCATTCACTCACTTCTTGAGAAATTTGGATCCTTTCCAGAATCTGTAAGTACTTGTGCTTACCTATACTTATACCTGTTGATGATGTTATAGTTCATGACAGTGATTGATGAAAGATGTGTTCTTTATTGGGTTTTATTTTCTTAATTTTTTTTACTAGGTCCTAAGAATGTATACCAAACAACTGCTATTAGGATTGGAGTACCTTCACAGTAACGGAATTATGCACAGGGACATCAAGGTATTATTCCAATGAAGTGCTGGCCTTTGTTCAAACTAAATGTTGTCTGTGTTTGCATCCTCTATTTCTTCAAAATGCTTCCCCTGCCCTCTCTTTATCATTAACTGTCAAAGATATAACCTTTTTAGGGGGCAAATATCCTTGTTGATAACAAAGGATGCATAAAACTAGCAGATTTTGGTGCATCAAAGAAAGTCGTTGAGTTGGTATGTTGTGTATTTTTCTGATGGTTGCTTTTGCTGTTAACATATTTTTGAAATGTTAACATTCCTTATTCTCCCTCCCTCTGTTTGAATTGTAATAGGCAACAATGACGGGTGCTAAATCAATGAAGGGTACTCCATTTTGGATGGCACCTGAAGTGATTCGACAAACAGGACATAACTTGTGAGTAGATTTTTGTGGCATTTCTAGTAATATTCTCTACGTCCTTGTGCATTTGGAATTATCTAGCAAGCCATTTCGTCCTACATAACTTGTGAGAAGATTTTTTGTGGTGTTTTTTCTACTTGTGTTGTGTATATTATTATGCATTTTGAGTTGTCTGGCTACAAATTGTAGTTCCTTAAACTTCCTTTATATCAAATTCCTTTATTTCTTTGATAATGTGCAAAGACTGTTGATGGTGTTAAAGGGTCAAGGGAGACTATGATGACAAGGTCAATATGTAAGTCAAATTGTGGTTGTGAAAACTGACTCAGGTTACGGCATCTTTACCAAGCAGCACTAAGCTTATATACTAAACTTATGTGGGATTTTCAGTCAAACCTTTTAACAAAATGTCAATACATTAATGTATCGTTGTGCATATTAGTATACTCCATAATACGTTATTGTGGATACTTGAGCATAAATTTCCTTTTCATTTCTGTATTCCTCAGTTCTGCTGATATATGGAGTGTTGGCTGTACTGTAATTGAAATGGCTACTGGACGGCCTCCATGGAGCCAGCAACATCCAGATGCAAACATGGTTCGTATATGTTGTTGGATCATCAGCTTCTTCTTTTTTAATTATCATCTCTACAAATATGGAGAGGCGGTACTATTTATAGCAACTTTATCCATCTCTACAAATATGCATGCCTTTTATTTTCCTTTTTTCAGGTAACTGCACTCTACCATGTGGGGAATGCCAAAAGTCCTCCTCCAATTCCTGATCATTTGTCTGCTGCAGCAAAAGATTTTCTGCTTAAATGCTTACAGATGTATGATATTCCTTATTCCTTGTTCATTGCTCACAATAAATACAAGGGAGATATCCTGACTCAGCATATCTCCCTCTAGTTATTGTGATTACCGACCAGTATATGAAATTATAGAATAAAAAATTATGTTTCATGTTGGCAGTGAACCAAACTTAAGAGCTTCCGCTGCAGAATTATTACAAGTAATCATCCTTAACTCACTCCTTTTATATATTGTATGCCTAATATGCTATTTGACTCCAACATCTCACTTGCAGCTCTTTTTCCTCCTTGAATATGTTGCACGATCACACATTTCATTATGTTACATCTGGTTCTTGTTGCTAAATATATATTATGATCATTTGTGCAGCATCCTTTTGTGACTGGCCAGTATCGAGAATCTCATCCTGTATTTCGCCAATCAACTATGGTGAAGGTGGTAAATGTTCTTAGAGTCTTACCAATTCAGTGCTCACTTTATGCAGTGATTAACCTATTTTGCATACTAATATCAGGGAAGTGGTGGAAAACACACCCTGGGTTCAGATCATATGAATCTGTAAGTGTTTGCCTTCTTGTTTTAACGAGTCTGCATACTTAGATTTAACTACATGGTTTGTATTGTATTTGATACCTTCCTATTCTCTGTAGAAACCGCGGGATGAGGACAACCAACAGCAGTCTGACGGACATCTGCAAAATGGACAGCATAAGCTCCTGCATTAAGACAGGTTTTCGTTGGGGTGACAACGCTGATGACGATGACATGTGCCAGATTGATGATAAAGATGATTTTATGATTAAAACAAGTGATAAGCCTAGCCCTGTGTCACTTTTGGATGATCTAAATAAGGTAACACTGCTTTTTTATCCTGATACAAATCTGTAATCCAGTTCATAAATCTCTGCTAACCTTCTGATTACATCCATATAGAGTTTTAATCCTATGTGCGAACCTGATGATGATTGGTCAAGCAATCTCAATGAAGAAAATGAATCTGAATTTGATTCTAGAGGAGAGACAACCAATAGAGATTCTTGTGTAATCATGGATGGTGAGTTCACATTTCCTAGTGAGCCACTGGGAGACGACGACGATGAAGTCACTGAGTCCAAGATCAGAGAATTTTTGGATGAAAAGGTACCAACTTAAACGGCTTTTCGTGATGCCAATAGTAAATTTGGTAAATGCTAATGCACTAGCTCTTCATTTTATTCAGGCTTTGGATCTCCAAAGGTTGCAATCACCTCTTTATCAATTTTACAACACTCTAAATTCCGCTTCTTCTGCCACTGCTTATGTGGCTGTTGAGAGTGATACTGCTGCAAGTAACATCTCCACAAGAAGTCCATCCCCACATCGAACCCCCAGTAAAAGACTGTCAACCGCTTTTGATGCTAAAGCATTGGATGATGCTCCTGTTGAAGAATCTTTAACAGAAGCCCGACCTCTTCGGTCAAGGTAAATTGCCACTTATTTATCTTTGCTTTGTTCCAAGTTGTTGTATCATTTGAGTTTTTCTTGAGAGAGCAATGGATGGATTTATTATGCTGGCAGTCCCAGTTTCGCTGAGAGGCAACGGAAATGGAAAGAAGAACTCGAACAAGAGCTCCGGAGGGAAAGAGGCAAGTTTTTCCTTCTACCTAACACTTGTTATATCATGAAAATTTCCTTTGTCCTTGTATTCAGTTTGAAGGTATTTACATTTGAGCTTGATTGTCAACATTTGCAGAAATGATGCGCCAATCAAGGACTCCGAGGAAAGGGAAGTGAAAGCCCCATTGATGAGCAAATCAGGGTGCTAAAACCTGGAATTAAAGTTATACACATCAGAGATTTCAGTATCCACCTCTGGGTACCTTGAATCCGAAAAAGAGAGCAAATTGAATCGAACCAGATCGGATCAGATAAGACCCATAACCAATATAGAGCAGGAGGTGCAGCTCGTGATTCCCATGAATCCATCAAAATTCATGTGCCAAAGTTGCTTCATGTGATATTATTTGTATTGCTTTTCCTCTTCGATGTTTTTTCCCCCACAGTTTGTTTGTGGTGTGATGATGGAAACTGATATATTGATACAATTACGGTCCACTGTAAATCAAATCCTGGGCCTGTGATTTTCATTCAATGGGCCTATTGTGATCATCTACGGCCCACTTCAATGGCCCGGTTGTTTTATCATCTTCAGGAAGTTTAAGAAATCAACCAAAAGGGTAATTGCTTTTTTGAGTGAGTTTAATAAATCAAAAAGGGGTGGTATTTACTTGTAAAAATGATTAAACAAACCTAAGAATTTGTCTAATATTTTAAATTATTATCTTTTATATAGAGAGAGATGATGGATCTGGTGTGAACACCTCTTACGGTGTGAATTGTGAACAAACTCTGATTATTTATATTTCATAGGTACTCGTACCACCACAATTATTCGTTGGCATAATATAATTATTCATATGTATGAATAGTTTTTTCATATGAAAACTATTCGTTTATTGTAATATGATTATTTTTACCCTAGATGTGTTATAATCTTATTCAAGAAAAGACGTCCATGCAACCCCTACTTGGTATATCCATAGAGCTCCACCTTGTTTGTATTTTGGCCATGATAGGAGCTATGTTTGTCCAATTAGGGTGCTTGGACACCCATTGTAACGCTAACTTTAAGGATTATAGCTTCCCTATTTCGAAGATTTTGAAAATCATTTAGTTTTGAATAATAATGTAGAATTAGAGACCACTTCCCATTTTTTTTTTCCTACTGATTCTTTTGATTTTTTCTCCTGATTCTCTATTTTGGAGAATAAAATAAAAAATCTATTAGAAAAAAATCTTAAAATTCTCTAAAACTCCAAAATCCCTATAATAGAGAATCTATTTGAGATGCTTTAAGGCCGTAGTAGATATTCATTAATATTTAAAAAATATGATATTTATGTTCACATTGGGAAATGAATGTAGTATAAAATAAGGGTGGGTTAGGTTTATTTTTATTTTCTTGGTTCCAAAATATCACCAGGATCGGTGATTGTAAAGCTTTACAGATGAGAGTCAAAAGATTAATAGTAGAAGGAGACAAAATGATTGTTATCAATGCACTTCTTAAAAAAGGAGAGGGGAAATCTTGAGAGTCATTGAAGAAATGGAGCAAGTATGCAAAGGATTTGAGCAGATCCAATTTCAGCATTGTTATAGAAAAGCAAATCAAACAGCAGATTTATTAGCTAGAGATAACTCTTTTTGTAATAGTATTGATATTCCCGGTTGAAGGGAATTTTGTAAAATCATCCTTAGAGATGATCAAGGATTCCGCTAGGTCCATCAAAAAAAGAATTCCGCTAGGAAATCCTACTTTTGACTACTGTAGAAAAAAAAACTCGTATATAACCACTTCAAGGGTTGTATCTATCATTACTATATACCCATTGCTTAATGGATTATTTGTGCAAATTTAATAAAACTCATACACTTCATGGTATGATTTTAATTCATACTCCGTATTTATAAGGAAATTCATATTGTCACTTCAAGGACAAAAATGTATTGATAAGAGCGTGGAATATTTTATGAATTTTCATATACGACTCTTCAGGAGATGATTGTCGTTACTTCATGAACGATTTAGGATTATGTGTTCATCCACTTCAGGGGATGACTTTATATATTTCGAGAGATATCGGCTTGGACTTCGCCGAGGGCTTACCGAACGCTAAAGGGAAGCAAATCATATTGGTGGTGATTGACCGACTCAGCAAGTATGCCTATTTCATCGCTTAGCGAGGGAAGCTCTCCCCTCGCTACTTTGGTCCTTTCCTATTGGTTGAGAAGTTGGGAAAGGTGGCATAACAGCTACCTAAAGAAGCCAAGTTTCATGACGTCTTTCATGTGAGCCAGCTAAACCTTTGCCCTGACTTGACCAACACGCCCCAGTCCGGTCTTCCAGGTTACCTTCAAGATATGGGCATTGGGCATGCCATGGACCATGAAGTCGTGAACCTGGAGTGCCAATTTGTCAAGCGTGGCAACGCTCCCGCCACCAGGGTCCTGGTTAAGTAGAAGAACAAGCACATGGATGAGGCAACTTGAGAATTCTTGAGTCGACTGCTAATTCGGGCCCCCTCATTCAATCCTTGAGGTAAGGATTTTTCCAACCGGGGAGTACTAAAATGATGTAATAAGTAGAACACTAAAATGATGTGTTTCATATTTTCATTTGGAAGTCCGGATCCCCTTGTTTGGTTCGGATAAACCGAGTTAGCTGCAAGCCTGCAACAACTATTTAAGCCCACTCCGTCTTTCTCACGAGGTAGAGAAAAATACAGATTTCTTCTTCTCCAAACCGATTGAGATCCCCTGTAACACAATTCATGTTACACCCGGCGCTACACTTAATTATTTCGAATATAAATTCATATTTAAAAATTATATTTATACTCTATACATTTGTATTAACATGTTTTTATAAATTTTTATTATGAAAATTCATGTTTTAGAAAAATATAAAAATTACTTTGCATTATAATCAGTCTTTTGATTATCAATAATTTTTAAACATAATTTTTCAGAATAAAAATTTATAAATATGTTAATATAAGTATAAAAATAATTTTTTTTAAAAAAAATGTGAATTTATACATAAAATAATCATAGGGATCCGGACCGATTTCACACTATTCCATTGGCAACCTCTCGATCTCGCTCTCGCTCGATTGGGTGTGTACGCTTCTTTCGGGTCATTATTGACCCCTGATTGGCTAGATATTCTTTGACCTTTGGTCGGAGGAGCAAGGGAGAAAGATGCGGAGTGATTGACGAATTCTTCGTCTTCGATCGTCTCGTCCTTCCGTTTAGTACGCTAATCTTTTAGTGGTGTTGATCGAATACGTAACGAAATCACAAAGAGCACTGATGGATCTTCTCTAAGTGTGGAAAGCGGCTCTCAGCAGAACCTGGCTCTCTGGACCGATTTCACACTATTCCATTGGTAATCTCTCGATCTCGCTCGATAGGGGGTGTGCGCTTCTTTCGGGTCATTATCGACCCCTGATTGGCTAGATATCCCTTGACCTTTGGTTGGAGGAGTGAGGGAGAAATATGCGGAGTAATTGACGAATTCTTCGTCTTCGATCGTCTTGTCCTTCCGTTTGGTAAGCTAATCTTTGGTGGCGTTTATCGAATACGTAACAAAATCACAGAGAGCACTGATGGATCTTCTCTAAGTGTGGAACGCGACTCTCAGCATAACCCGACTCTCCCGACCGCCCGGGAGCACACCGAGACTCCAACACCGGCCATCATAGACTTCCGTCGGGGAGAGGTGCACAACCGTCCTCAAGCCAAGCACACAAGCAAATGGGGTTCCAATCCAAAATCAATTGGTGTTGAGGGGAGTAGCCCACTTACTTATATGCTAGCTTGGAACCCTCCCAACTTCCGATGTGGAATTCTTTATTTCACATGTGCACACCCAATAATCTCAGGTAAGGGCCTGAGAGTTCAGAAGAGGATGATCCGAATATAAGCAGTTCAAAAGATGATCATCCGAATATAAGTAGTTCAGAAGACGATCATCCGAATATAAGCAGTGTAGAGAACCAAAAATCAACTTGGCTTGCACTTAATAAGAGCATAATCTGTTTGCTTAACAAGGTGAATGTCAGCAATATGAAGAAGATAGTGCCCAAGCTATTCAGTGAGAATTTGATCAGGGGAAGGGGTATTTTCTGCAGAGCTGTAATGAAGTTGCAGATTGCATCCCCAGGTTTAACGCCCGTTCTAGCGGCGTTGGTTTCAGTTGTTAATAAAAAGCATCCTCAAATCGGACAACTTCTCCTGAGTAGAATTGTCTTGAAGCTGCAAACGGATTTCAAGCTTAAAGATAAGGTGAGTTTGCTCTGATGTGCTTGTGTTATTATTTCTCATATCTGATTGACAATGTTTCTGTTATTATTTTTCATATCTTATTGACAATGTTTCTAACTTTGTTGTTGTTGTTGTTTTTTTGCAGCCTCAAGTGCTTGTAGCATTGAAGTTTCTCGCCCATCTGGTGAATCTGCAGGTGTGTCATCAGGGACGGAACCACAATTAATCAAGCTAAAAAAAAATAGAAAGAGCCCAAAATAGGATAAAAGGAAAAAAAAAAGTAGAGGAAAGGGGTAGGAGGAATCAAACTTGGGAGTATTGGATCTCAAAGGCAAACAACAAAGTAAAAAACCACTATGCCACAATGGTTTTATGTTAAACTTGTCCTCCTATTAGCTAAATTCTATTTTTTTGGGGTGGACTGCAGCAAAGCCCAGCCCAGCCCTAGTTATGTGCCTGTGTGTCATGTGCGGTTAGCTGAAGAGCTGTTAAGCGTCCTACTTGAGAAGCCAACTGATGATAGTGTCGAACTTGTTGTTGGTTTTGTTACTGAGTGTGGGGCCACTCTTAAGAAATATACACCCAAGTCTCTGCATGGTGAGTATGCGTACTATATGTGCAACATAATTAATATGGTGGTCTAGCTGTAGATTTGTTAAACCTCCTACTTGACAAGTCTGTGCATATGATGTTTTATGTAGGATGTCATAGGTTACTTTTTTGCATACTATATGTGCGGATGTGTTTCATATTTCCACTGTTATAAACCATATGTTAATTTGGAATTTTTTTCCATCTTTTAGATACATTTGAGCAACTTGGTGGAATATATCCTCTACAATGGGAAAATTAGCCGCCGATCTCAGTTTGCAACTGAACGCTTATTTTTTATCCGTACAGTTCATTTTAAGGTTTGTTACACAATTCTCAGGTGTAGGTTCAAAAAGTTAAGGTCCATTCACTGCAGGGTCGGCCCTGAGCATGGGCAAGAAGGACGATCGGTCAGGGCCTCTAAATTTCCGGGGCCTCTAAATACTTACAACTTGTTTGATATTATAATTAATTATCTGGGCAAAATGAACAAGTATTTGCGTGTGGTCTAGTGGCAATTACTAACGCTGAAGCACTCCGAAACCGAGTCAAATGCCCCGGGTTCGATTAACCTTTCTCCCTTTAGGTATTTTCCCCCTCTTCCGTGCCCCGTGTCTGTTGCTTTTGTTTTTTAATATCTTTTTCTTTTTTTTCGTAGTTATATCTTTTTCTTTCTTTCTTTATTTCAATTTGGCTATTTCTTATTTATTAAATAAAATCAAATAGCTTGTAAGTTATTGATTTCCATCCAATAAATAATTTCAATGTTATAGGAAAAAAATTGCTTAAATTCTTAAAGATATATTTTACACATATTTAGAAGATCTAAGATTGTAATGTAGTTCATCAAAAAAAAGATTGTAATGTAAATAATTGTAGCAAATTCATAAAAATTAATTTCCCTAATCTTCTTGATTTGTCAAGGATAAATAATTTGATTATATTCAACATATTTACTTAATTATATTTATTTTTTATTTATTAATTCTCGGTGTTTCACGTAAACCATAGTAGAGAGAATGGTGATTCATATTGTAAAATTGTAAGATGATACTATTAATATTTATCATATATCCTATGCCATAAATATGAAATTTTGATTGTAAAAATCTCAACAATGATCTTTTTATAGTTTAAAATAAAAATTAAAGTTGTGAAAACTAATTTAGTGTTTTAATAAAATTTGAACACTTCCTTACAAAATAATATTAATAGAATTATTAAATGTGAAATAAAAATTTATATTTTTATAAAATATATTCATTTTTAAGAGTAGTTGTAATATTGAAGGCTGTTGGGACAATTGTGAATCCCACATCGGAAGAGGGGTGATTCTGAACCCAACATATAAGTGGATCCGGGCTAGACTTGTGATGGATTCGCAAGTGAGAGGGAGATTTGTTGGGACACTAGTGAATCCCACATCGGAAGTGGGGAGATTCTGAACCCAACATATAAGAAGATGGGCTACTCCACCTAATGCCAATTGGTTTTGGGATGGTGCCCCGGTCCGGCTTATATGTTGGGCTTTCTGGTCGGGCCCAACGAGACCTTCCCCCTAACAAACTGGTATCAGAGTCGGGTTCGGCGGGTGGGCCGGTTGCACCGAAGATTGAGACGGACTCCACATCTGTATCGATGATGGGTTAGTCGAACCCGTTGCGTGGAGGTCTCAGTTCCAACCGGGCTAGACTTGTGATGGATTCGCAAGTGAGAGGGGGATTTGTTGGGACACTTGTGAATCCCACATCGGAAGTGAGATGATTCTGAACCCAACATATAAGTGGATGGGCTACTCCACCTAATGTCAATTGGTTTTGGGATGGTGCCCCGGTCCGGTTTATATGTTGGGCTTTCTGGTCGGGCCCAACGAGACCTTCCCCCTAACAAAGGCCTCGTACTCTCCATTTTTGCAACCCCTGACTTGTATAATTTACTGTTCCAATTTCCTACTAGTTTACCTCTAGCATCTGAAATCTGGATCCTTGTTGATGATTGATATTTTGTGGATGCAGATACAACTTTGTAAAGTGCTGCTAAAATGCTGCAGTGAGGAGACAACGTATCGGCGTGAATATGGTTATTGTGGGGAAGAGCTTTGCAAGCGGAACAGAATATATAAGAACAACTTTGAAAAAAATTCCAACAGCAATATTCAATTATCCACAGGCTCAAGCTTTACCAACTATGGAAGGTGGTGAAATTTTTTGCTCACTTGCTAGAAACTTGTGCTCTTTCATGCATACAATTGACGATCTTATGAACATCCATCTAAACTCTAAACATTCCCCATCTGAAACAATGAAAAATTTGTGTGCCTTGTGCAAGAATTGTCCGAGCAATTGGGCAAAGACTTGCTCTTGCTCATTAAGCGGTTGAATGTCCCCAAAATGCAAGGCTCATTCGAATCCGTTTTCCGGAGAGACAGAATATTCACCATCGAGTACGTTCTTCGAAAATATCGGCCATTATACAGAATTTGAGAGCAGCAACATGATGTCTTTGCATCTGGATTTGATTCCGACTCTCGGTCTATTTCTCGCAGAGGGGAACATTAGAACACTGTAAGAAGTACATATTCTAACCAGCTACCTCCTAGGTTTTAAACTGAAGTCGCAAATTTGGTTTGCAATGGAACAGGCGAGTTTTCTGGCAGAGGGGAACATTAGAACACTGTAAGAAGTGTGCATTTGAGATGCTTGTTGTTTTTGGGTAAAGGCAAATGTTTTTGGATTCAGCTTGGTTGTGGAAACAACTCTTGATTTGAGATGATTGTTGTTTTTGGACAAAGGCAAATGGGAGATGCTTGTTGTTTTGTCCAGTTAGCATGTTTCTAGTTTTCATTTACTTCTATCTCAAATGCTTTAACTCTATATCTACAAAGGCGTGGATTCAAACACTGCATAGGCTAATCTTAATTCAATATCAATAACAACTCTTGAATTCTTTGGATACTGATTTTTAATCATAAACACATCTTATGATCCTGTATTTGGTGTTTTGTTTATGGCTGATATTTTATTTTCATTGTTTGGCTCTCATTCACAACCCAATTACAATGGTGTGTGAATTGTGATCATGGAAACTGATATTTTGATACAATTACGGTCCATTGTAAATCAAATCTTGGGCCTGTGATTTTCATTAAATGGGCCTATTTTGATCATCTACGGACTACGGCCCACTTCAGCAGCCCGGTTGTTTTTATCATCTTCAGGAAGTTTAAGAAATCAACCAAAAGCTAATTGCTTTTTTGAGTTAGTTTAATAAATCAAGGGGATTGATAAATACATCGCTAATTTTTATTGGAACCACCGCTAATCTCCGCAACTCCTTGCGGAGTTAAGTCCGCACCCTGTTGCGGAATACTTTTTACGTTGTGCCAAACATCCTTTACGCCGACTTAACTACGCAACTCCTTGCGGAGTTAAGTCGGCACCCGGTTGCGACTCTATGTCCGATTCTCCTTCCAAGGAGCAAATCCAAGGAGCCAAAAAAAAATAAAAACTACGCACCTTTGTGCGGAACTTGTTTGAGATTTTTTTTTAACATATAGGTTAGGGAACTCCGCATTAGGATGCGGACCTATCTCCGCAACGTCTTGCGGACGTTTTGTCGATAGACTTTTAGGGCTTGTTTGGCACGATGTCCGGGGAGATCTGCAAGGGGGTGCAGAGCTCGATCCGCAGGGGGTTGCGGAGATTAGCGGTGCTTCCAGTAAAAATTAGCGGTGTATTCAGAAAACCCGTAAATCAAAGGGATGGTATTTACTCGTAAAAATGATAAAATAAACCTAAGAATATGTAATATATTTTAAATTATTATCTTTTATATAGAGAGAGGTGATGGATCTGGTGTGAATATTTACGGTGTGAACTGTGAACAAACTCTGATTATTTATATTTCATAAGTACCACTATAATTATTCGTTGGCGTAACATAATTATTCATATGTGTGAATAGTTTTTTCATATGAAAATTATTCATTTGTTATAATATGACTATTTTTACCCTAGATGTGTTATAATCTTATTCAAGGAAAGACGTCTATGCAACTCCTACCTGGGATATCCATAGTGCTCCAAAAAAAAAAAAGAACATGTCAAAGCCTTACAATTTGACTAGTCAACACCTTCTTTGTATTTTGGCCATGATAGGAGCTATGTTTGTCCGATTAGGGTGCTTGGACACCCGTTGTAAAGCTAACTTTAAGTATTACAGCTTTCTCGATTCGAAGATTCAGAGAATCATTTAGTTTTATTCTACATCTTTTCTATTGCTTATCCATTTTGAAGAATGAGAGAAAAATCTATTAGAAAAAAAAAACCCTAAAATTCTCTAAAACTCCAAAATCCAGAATGTATTTGAGATGCTCTAAGGCCGTAGTAGATATCCATTAATATTTGAGTATAAAATAAGGGTGGGTTCGGTTTATTTTTATTTTCTTGGTTCCTAAATTGAAACTTATTTGTGAATAAAATAAACTAATTTAAAAAGGAACATTACTTTTCTTTTTCAATTTTAGACAACACCTGAATCAAAGATGAAACTATTTCACCAAAATTTCAAAGTTGATGTAAGATTGTAAGTAAATTGCCTTTATACGGTTTCATGGATCACATCGATAAGAAAAGTAAGAAACATATCCTGCAGAAATATTATATTGTCTCCCCAACTCCCCTTATACCTTTTAAATTTAAATGATTTTGTTCTCTTTTTGTTCATCAGCTGTACAAATTGTACAATTACAACTGCAAAACTTCAACCCTAAACCGGTCAATTACCAAAATTATTTCCTGAAATCTAAGGAGATATTCCTTTTGCTCCCTTTAAATGTAAAATGTTACTATCAATATGTGTAAGTCAATCTATAAGCAACACTATTTTGACTACTAACTTTTTGGTAATGGTGTGGCATCGATTTCTAAACCATGGTCAAGTCAATTGAGATCTTGTCTTTTTTTTTTTTGGTTTTCTAACGGCATATAGGTTAAATTTTCCAATATTATAAAAATCTATTAAATTTATTGATTAATTATTTTTTTAGTATTCATTAATTAGGATTTTCTTTCCTAATAAAAAAGGGGGTCTTTGGACATAGGATAAGAATCTTAAACGGGAAAGATTTCCTATCAAATCAAATAAGCAACTCTAGAAAATCAATATTAAGAAAAACTAAAAATAATTTAAATTTGGGAAATCTTTTCTGATTAAGGTTGTTATTCTATGTTCTTTTAGGACATAAGATAGAGAACCCATAAAAAAAAGAGTTAAGGATCTAAATTAGGCAAACTATTTTTTTAAATATTTTTTAAAAGTAATTTCAGGTACACCCCCAACAATTTTTTTTATGCTCCCACACTTGCCCCTATTGAAATAACTATATCTAAATTATATTTTATTAGGACACAGGTTAAGAACTTAGATTGAAAGAAATTTCTACCTAAAACAGAGTAAACTCTAGGAAATTAATTTTTTTTAAACCTAAAATAATTAAAATTTTGGGAAATATTTCTCAGTTAAAACTCTTAACTTATACCCTAGGGTTGTGGTGTATATTTAAAAAAAACGACATTTATATTATATAAAAAGTTATGCCATATCTTCTGGAACATTGTAAAATTGTAAAAAAAAATACTTATGACATCACAACCAATTTTTTAAATATACTAATCATATATTTTTATATATTAACATAATGATAAAATCTTTTAATTAATCTTTATTGTGTTACCATTAAATAATTTCCTTGTGATTTTGGAAGAAGCTACCGAAAATTTCATATATTTTGTTCTTTTTTTAGTCTATAATTTGGTCGAATTGTTTATTTAGTCTATAAATCATAATTACAAATTTGCAAGTCGGTAGAAAAGTCAATAAATTAATGGGCTTAACAACTTCTTGGTCGTTGAAAAATGTGTGGAATTTAAATTCATTATTATAAATTATAATTGTCACATTGTTATTATTTTTTCCCACTTCTGACGGAGGATTAATAATGATGATACCAACAAAGGTCATATATATCACCTTTTATATTTATATATAAAGTCGGTAGTATATAAATAAATTGATACTACATTGATCACATAATCATGTTTAATAGAATTGAATATATATTAATATTGAAATGTTTACATTTACATTTATATATGTTAATGAATTTTAATTTATATGGGAAAGGAAGGTTCCACTATATAAAGCTCTATCCTTTGGTCATTACATGTGTGGAGGATTCTGATCCAAAAAAAAATGTGGAGGATATTATATATAATTCAAAGAGGGGAAAAAGAAATCGATCAGAAAAAAAATGGAAGGGAAAAAGAAATGTAAATAAAGAAAATAAAAGGTGACCATTTCATGCATATACTTTAAGATTATATGGAATTTATGGTGAACATTTCACATACTTTACGATTTGTTGCATGTCGCCTTTGTAGACTAAAGATATGAGGCTCGATTCCTTTGACTGATTTATTAACATAAAATAAAAATTATAATGTACTTCTGTTTACTTGTAATTAAATTAACATTTCAATGCACGTATAGTGTAATTTTATTTTTATTATTTAGAAAGAAATATAAATTTAATCTATATTAACTTATGGTATGGAATATGGATAATGGATTGAAGTTTAATTTGTCATCCTTTTCCAAAGATATTTTTTTTACAGTTAGTCTAATTTAAATTTATGTTAAATAATATAGGTTTAGCATTTTGATACAAGAAATCTTTCTAGATTCACTAATTTAGCTATTTTAAAAATATTTTTATATTTAGAAAAAGCTTCTTTTTTTTTTAATTAAGACTCTAGACATAGATTATAAAAATTGTCATTCTTAAAGGATTAATGGGTTAAATCTAACTTGTTAGGTTAGGGTTGAATGAATTAAGCAAATAATATGTAATTAATAAAGTGATGGAAATTAGTAATTACTAGCTTCCACTAAAAATGATAGTAGAAAAGAGGATGCAAAAAGAAATTGAAAACAACCATACACCAAAAGCTAATTAAAAATGCTATATATATGGATTTAGAATTTTTGAACAAGGGCAAAAGACAAGGTTAATGCCTTTAGCTTAAAGTTAGGTGCAATTGGAGAAAGGAGACAACAAAAAATTAAATAAAGACTAAAGATTTCTTATAAAGATCAATGATTTGATTATACACATTTATGCTCCATACATATGCACAAATTATGACAATATGGGTATAGACTTATAGTTTTTTTTTTTTTTTTTTTTTTTGACAGTAGGCAAGAAGTAGATCGACGCAGCGATCTTGAAGCCATCAAAAAGATGGCTTGGGGTATAGACTTATAGTTAACTACGGAGTATATATTACGGAGTATTATCAAACTATATATGATGAATTATTATTGTGAATGACATAAAATATATATATATTTTTTTTAAAAAGCTTACAAAACATCAATACAACTTTTCCTAAAAGATCGAGATGTGCACAATTTTTGGAGCCTACAAATTATTTCCACTTGGCAAATACTCTAGTTTTTAATTTTTTTATTTTATACTCCCTAGTCCCTAGTTTTATACTCCGTACACAGTAGGAGCAAAAGACACATGGTTTTGTCTAATAATTGGACCGGATAACTATGAACTATTTCGGAATGGCTCACTGAAAAGGATTTGTGGGTAGTATTCAAATGTCTTCAGTTCGAACCCCGGATATAACCGCTCTTTATTTACAAATTCAAGGATCTGATAACTATGTAGGTGTTCTTCCCTGTATTTTGTTTTTCCTATTTTTCAAAATTTAGATAAAACATGATATGAATATATATCGAACGGATTTTCTTTTTCTTTTTGGTTTATAGGTAGGCATTTAAGCCATTATAATATGCATGGGAGGTTCGAACTCGTGATCTATTGGTCACTACATATCATCCTTACCAGCTAAGCTAGTAAGGCTTGACATCGAACGGATTTTCTAACTTTTGAAAATATTGCATTTTACAATTTAGTTCATTTTTCAAAAAAATTTAGAGTTTATTAATTTTTTTTTAGGTTTTTCTTCCCTAATTAAATTGACTATAGGGCATAGATTAAACAAACCATATATCACCATATGGATTATGGATAGACAAGCCATTCGCAGAGCCAAGAATATTAGAGGGATCAATGAATAGATGAGATGAACGAAACTAAAAAAATATATATAATGGGTACGTAATTAGAATCTAACTCATACACTCAAAATAATTTTATGAAAAATAAATAAATAAATAAAACTATTTTTTTTAAAAAGGGAATTGGCATAGAACAAACCAATTAAAACTGAGATGTGAATTTTAGGGTTTTTTATTTAAAAGAAAAAAAAAGTGAGGCTAAAAGGAATTTGACAGGAATGTGAAAGGGAGTGTACTCTACCATTTGAACATGTGGAAGATGATAAATACATCCCACGTTGATAATATAAAAAAAAATTAAATCTAATGTCAATTGATTTAAGGACGAAATCCCATCAATCTTTTTGTTAGAGATATATTAGGATAGATATATTTTATGATATATTAAATATGATTGTATTAGGACATAATCTTTGATATTAATTGTTATATTAGGTTAGAAATATATATCTTTGGTAGATTTAGATTATCGATATCTTTATATTACTTATTCTCCAAACATTCTAATCCATATATAAATTGTTGAATAATAACATTCTATTAGAGTTGTATGCCTCTTTAAATTCTACACTTTTGTTCTCGACTTATGTGTAATAAGTTTTAAACTTTTATGTATAATTATAGTTTTTTTTTTAACGGGCTTATCTGTGGATAAACTTGCAATATATTGCTGCATGTTACAGCAGATTGTGTAGATACCCTTTTGTCCTTTAGATATCCTTTGAATATTCTGAAATATTCCTTAGCAAAATTAAGGACCAACTTGCTAAATTTTATTACACTGTTTAATTTGTTTCCAGATTTGCATTTAATTATTAAAGAGGTAATCGATACGTACACAATGTAATATAGAATATTTACTAAAAAAATTACTCATGCAGTCATGCCACAAATTAAATTACTTGCTCATATAGAAGGACTTAATTCTATGTATCAATTATATATGCAATTTTCATTTTTTTTTTTTACAATATATAGTTTTCATTATCATAGATAATTCAACATTTAAAAATTAATATTAATTTATTGAAATGGGTATGTTTATAATAGTTTGCATGTGTGGTCCCGTTAATATATACTTGTAAGTGACCTATACGAAAAGTAAAGCAACATGTGATAGAGTATATATATATATATATATATATATATATATATCACCAAACGTGTTAAGTGGCCCTCTTTGCATATCAATGAATAAAGCTCCTACAGTTGATGTACAACACATGTTCGCGATCATTTTATTTTTAAGTCAAACTTTTAATACACACTACTATATCTAAACAGAAAAAAAAATCAATATAGATCGAGTCGGGTCAAATAAGAAAGCAACCATTTTCGAATGAAATGTACGAATTAAAAAAAAAGCTAGAGAAAATTCGATCCCACTATGAAAAAAATCCACAAAATGAGTCAATTTCGATCTTTAAATCAAATTAAAAGGGGTTGAATTGAAATCCAAACAATATAAATATATATGACTATGGCGATTGGCGACCTTCCTGTTAGCATTTTCGCACCTCGAAAAGTCATTGAAATAGTGCCCCTTGGCACTACCTACATATATATCGAACTTGAAAGAGAGGTCACTTGCACTTACAATATTTTTTTTTTTAAAAAAAAATTGAAAATAAATACGGAGTAAAATGCAGATGTTAAAGTCCAAGTACGTACATACAATATAAATACTCAGCACTTTTTGAAGCAATCAATATATATATATACATCTCATAAAATTACCAAATGCAAATTGCATGATATATGAAAATGGGTATTTAAGTGAATCAATCACCAAATCTCTCTCTCTCTCTCTCTCTCTCTCTCTCTCTCTCTCTCTCTCTCTCTCTATATATATATATATATATATATATATATATATATATATATATATATATATATGGAAGCAGGATAAAAATTAGGAAAGCCACCGACGATCGGGCCTCTTTCCTAACGTGTCCGAGCGGACGGGAACACGAAATTCTAGATCAGTCACCAAGCTATCATCCGATAAGGATGTTGTAGGCCAGACGTGCAATCCTGTCAGCCACCGCATTCAAATCCCTGAAAATATGATGAATAGCAACATGAGACATAGAGTTTAAATGAATAGTCGTGTCGGCCATCAGCAACTCAATGTTCCAAGGGCACGACCAGTCCCCTAAGAGAGCCTTTATGATGACCAGACAATCCCCTTCGATCAGAAGGTATTGAATTCCCAAGGCTTTCGCCTTTGCAACACCCATGTGGAGGCCCAAAGCCTCGGCAAACACCGCCGAACTGTTATTACAACACCCCGACCCTAAAGAGAAAATATTACCGTTGTGATCACGAATGATAAACTCGTAGGAGCCTGCTTCAGATTGACAATAAGAACCGTCAAAGTTTAGCTACCAAATCTCTAAATATAAATTATAAACATATTGACATAAATTAATTAGTTATAATATATAGTGGTAGTTAGAGTTAATTTTTAATTACAAGTAATATCAATTAAATTAATATTATAAAAACTGTAAAATAGTTTCGTGTTCTTCAGTTAGTAGTTAGTCAATTAGGGCCCCTACCCTTTTTAGACTATCTCGTTGATGGCGAGAGTTATTAGGGAGAAAGACATTTTAAACCTCAATCATCAAGTTTAACACACAAGTCAAATAGATCGAGTTAATTTAAACCTAAAATCAATTGCCAATTGCCAATAATAATAATTAAAGGGGTCTACTTTTTAGAACACTTGTCCTGTAATTCAAGCTTGAAACCTTCCCACCTCTGACGAGTTTCCAAATCGAGCTCCTTGCTAATGTTGAGCTTGCGATCGATCATTGTTCGAAGATTCATATCTTTGAGTGGATTTTCCGATCCCCCCTTAGCTTCACGGTCAGCTAAGTACAACGCGCTCTCGAAAAGATAGTGATATATGTTATGTCAGCCAATAACTTCGATCTCGGCTTTGCTGACGATCGACGCACATCTAGCTAACTCGATCAATTGAGATCTATTTGAAGATGATTGAGATGAAGATCGTGTGGTATGTAGGTGGATAAGACACACCGACAGTGGTAGCTAGTGCAGGGCCGGGATAGCAATAGCTAGGGTGGTTGATGGTGGTGGCTACTTGCCAACTTACACTTACACTTACACTTACAGTAGCTAGTGTGGATTAAAGTGTAAAGATGGTTCTATGGTCCAGAAATAGAGAGAGAGACTGTACGGTCAACTGGTACCAAATCCTTGTTGTTAGATACTTTTATCATTATCAGTGTATTATATTTCACGTGTCTTGTCCTTTGCGTTATCACCTGTCCGAGTCCCCCTCCCCCTTTAATTCCCCGGCTCCGCCAATTAAAATTAAGATAGCCTATCGTATCAAATTCCGACTCGAACCGATTCTAAAAACAATTGACAATAGAAGAAGCAGTCCACCGACAATAATGAGCCTTAATTGGTGCTGGTTTCAGAGGCTTGTCTTCGATCTGGTAGTGTGATCGAAGCTCAGCCCACCCAAATTAAATTTTCTTTTCCGTACGACAAGTACATAGCAAAACAGTAAAATGAGCAAAAGCTAAAGGAGAATATGATGTGCAATGAAAGGAGGAGGAGAGGCATCGAGAAAGAAGACGATGTTGAGATGGACGATGTTGAGATGAATGCATTTTTGGGGGTAAGATAATGTTTACCATTTGAGTGGCTTAGGGCATCATTTTTCATCACTGTCATCTGTCATAGACAGTACTTTAAATTTGAACAAGATTTGATTGTCCAACCACATATATATATGCATTTTGGATCGACCAAATTAAAGGGCCTTGTGGGACAATTTCTTCACTCGATCTTTCATCTTTCATCAATGCGTTGGGGGACCATCACTACCATTTCAAACTTTAGGTACAGTAGTTCACGAGTGCCGAAACTTCAAATATATATATGTTCATTTCTTGTAACATTAATATATATTCAAGTTCAAAACTTGATATACTTTCAAACTGTCATTAATTTTTATATACATCGATGGTTCTGAAGGCTTGTCACGGCGCTATAGTATGGAGAGGTGGTCTTATGTGATAGCGACCACTTGTAATGTTTCGTCTGAGTGCACAAGACACTAAATTAAACAAGTCGTTCACATAAGTACAGTGATGTTCCATTCTGAAGTAAATGTATAAGCACGTTCAAATAGAGCTAGAAAGATATCTATGGGAGGAGGCAATGTGAATTGAAAAAAAAGAGACTGTTCTTCCTTATATAATTAGATAACCGAGTTTGAATTATGTAAATTTAACACTTTTAAAGCAAGTTGATCAAGTCAAAAAGATATTTTATATAATGCGAAGTGAACTATGCCATTGATTTCGACTTATTGAAAATAGAGTCTGAAAGACCTTGTGTACATTTCCAATATATTTTTCATTTTGAGGATTTTGGAGTTTTTGGATAATTTTAATATGTATTTTTCGTCTAACAGATTTTCAATCTCATTCTCCAAAATAAGGAAGTGCGTAACAGAAAAAAATAGAGATACTTTTTTAAATTTGCAATATTATTTAAAACTAAATGAGTTTCCAAATCTATTTGCAAGTGTTAGAGACTGTCGTATCAAATATTACCCATCCCATGTTTGGAAGGCAATGGAGACTGAGAAAAAGCAACGATAATAACTGCCCATAGTCAGTATCCTTCAAGGAAAAGGAACATTGTAAAAACAAATGAAAATTAGGGACAAAAATGGTAAAAAAAAAAAAAGGACAAACCAAAAGAGCCCCTCAAATTACATATATTTAAACAAAAGAGGAGGAAAAAATGGAATTAAAAAAAAAAGGCAACTAGAAAAGGTAAAGTCGGTGGATGAAGAAATAAGCAAATTAAGTAGCCACCCAAAATGTCTCCCAATTGATAAATCTCCTACTCCCTCTCCCACCTTCATTACACCTACTTAGCCTCTGTAATTCCCCAATTCCATATTTATCCCCAACTTCCTTGTTATTTCCATCTGTATCCTCTTCGTTGCCTTGCTTTTTCGGTAATCCTACTTCCTTGACACTTTCCTTCTCTTCATATTCTTCTTCGTTGTCGTCATCGTCGTCGTCCTCGAAAAACTCCTCCATCAGCGACATGGTCAGCCGTCCATTGCTCCTCTCGGCATGGATGCTGGGCCTCCTAGGAGCCGCCGCGACCGCCATCATCACCAGCCGCCCGCTCTCGCGGTGTGGCTGTACCCGGATGGTGGTGGTCAGCGGCGGTGGGAGGCTCTCGTACCCGGCTTTCCTGCAGGAGGATGATCCCAATCCCATCTTGTTGTGGCGGGGTTTTGTGGGGATCATCGTTATTCGATCCTTAGTAGCGATTGAGGACGTCAATTCCTCGGTCTCGGAATCGAATGACATGATCGAGAAGATGTCGTCGTCCGTGGTGTCGGTGCCGGTCTCGCTCCCGAGATTCTCGGTGCACATTTCCAAGCTCTTCTCGCTAAGCACGGTCGACGTCGAACGCTTGTCCAAAGGATGGACGTACACCCCGAGGTGGTGGAGATTCGAGGCGTTCGAGAGAGCCTCTATGGAGCTCCACCCGGTATGGATCGGGTCGATGCATTGAGGTGGCGGAATTGGCGGATTGAGCTTGAGGCTCAGGGAGCTGGGCTCGACGAGAATGCTATGGCAAACGATAGTCGACATGGCTATCGATCGAGGTTAATTCGAGATTCGTCGATTAGGGTTTAGGGTTTGGAGGGATTGAAGGAGAGAGAGAGAGAGGGAAGGAATGGGAAGATGAGGTAAACGAGGAGAGACGAGTGAAGGAGAGGGAAGGGGGAATGTGTTATTTGTAGCCTCCAAAAAAGCAACTAAAGATGTACGAACACATTGTAGAAAAAGAAGGGAGTGGGAGAGGAAAAAAATTAAGTGTGTTTATATGCACCACTTGAATAATTAATATAAACTTTCCTATGCAACCTAATATTTATTTATTTATAACCTTTATCAAAATCAAAAAGTGGTATGATAAAATGGGAAAATGCTCCTTCACAAAATTTAAAGGTGTTTCCATAGTAGAGCCTGAACTTTTCCTGAAGAGTGAATCTCATTCTCATATCAGTTAAGAAGTAAAATAAGGGAAAAAAAATACTTCGTTTGTTTTTAGTGCACATTTTTTAAGAAGATAAAAGGTTTACAAAATTTTTTTTTTAAATCCCCACCAAAAAAATATATTATTTTTTAATCAATTTTTTTAAAATAATTTCATACTAATTGCTAATAAGTATCAATTTATAAAAAAAATTATTAAAAAAATGATATTTTATAGAGTTTTTATTTCCTTAAAAAATGTGCACAAAAGGTAAACGATACTGTATTTATTTTGAAACGGAGGGAGTATATAAAATCTTATTTATTTAATTATTTTTTTCAACAATTTAATACTTATTACGAAAAGGGTGAAGTCATCGGCTTTAATTTGCATATTAACTTTAATTTTTATATTGTAAGGTAGATTTCAAACTTATAATATATAAACAAAACTAGAAATTAAATCACCTCATCCAATTATGGAGAAAAACTATCAATTAAATCAACTTCCAACCAAAAGAAATATATGCTCATACCAATTAAATTAATATAATGTTAGTGGTAAAAGAATATACCCCACACTTAAAAAAATAATTATAACAACAACAAACCCAATAAGCAAAATCTGGAGGTGAAAATGTATACACTATTTTCTTTACTATGTTGAGATAGTGTTTTGGACTGGCCTAAGCATGTTATATACATATAAAGTGGCACTAAACTTACCATTCACATTCACCCCTTGTTTCAATTCAAGTTTATGTCCGTACAAGATTAGGGTAAAAAATGAACCAAAGGAACACAAAGCTAGGACTCTACCAAATATTTCATCATAGTGATAGCTGAAGTCATCATCAATGGGCTCAAAGAAATAAATAGGGGGAAGAAAAAAGAAAAGGAAAAATGATTCCAACATATATATCAGTGAAAGGCTGAATAATGTATTCATGTGTCCCTTTGCTTTGAGTCAAAATCAAGGAGAGGATCTCTTCAATCAGAGAGTGAGATCCGGTAGAAATTGGCCGACCCGATTTGAAATTACTTGAAAGTTAAGTTACATAACAGCAGACATTTACTTTAAGCAAACCAGTTTGATTTTTATGACTTATGAGGTAAATTGGAATCACTATGAATCTGGTTGGGTGAGGCCAGTGTAACAAAAGGTTAACTCTTCATAATATCATGTCTCCTCAATGTTATTTTTATTTTCTATATATACTGACTTGCTCAACGCACCATCTGACATCTTCGAATGCATCATGATATATCTCAAAGTGTATTCTCACAAACACACGTCTGTTTGTGAGAATACACTCACAATTCCTCACTTGTGTGTGAAAAATAGTATTCGCGAATTTTGGTTGAGTGATAGTCAGAAAAAGTAAAGTCACATGCCTTTCAAGTTTAAAATCTCTATACTATCACAAGGCAATGGAAGGCATGATTTTCCTCATCCAACAATGACCATATATTTTACCATGAATCCAAAAAGTCAAGAGAGGGCATCGATGGCGCGATCTAAGCTGACCCTCGGATTGGATGCTGTTTCAGCTTTAAGCTCGCGAGGCGCGGTCTAGTGAGCACAACCATAGAAATGTGGTCCTACCATATATACTGCACAGCCACAGCTTACAAAATCAACACTAAAATTTGACAAGAGTAGAGTACAGCATCTCAACTTGCTGACGCAGGCTGGCAAAAAGAGGAAAGGTGAAGAAATTTTATTTAAATTGCAGTGATCCTCCACAATGGTTTGCCTTTGCCTTTTGTGTTGGTCGGCTTACCCTGTTTACTTCTTTAACACTGCCATTTTAAGGGTTAAAAATATATGACACTATAGGGTAGGGGAGTGTGATTTCTCTCTGTCTGTCTCTATCTAAGCCTCTCTCTATATATACTAAATTACTAAATCAGCATCCATGGAAGGAATCTTTGTAAAGTTTACAAAAATCACTAGAAACCCGGCTGCAACAGATATTGACAATCTGATACCCGAGTGAAAATTGAGAATTTTTATTCAAAATGTTCGTGTTGGGAAAAATATTTATCGAAAATTTCACGAACCAAAAGTATTTACTGAACTAGCAAAAAAACTCAGATTTGGATTTTAAAAAAAGCGAAATGAAACCAAAAAATAAAAAGGAAAATGCACAAACAACATAGTTTCAAATTGCGCTTTATGAATTTTTTAGTCCACAATTTGAGTGGTCCGCTAGTGATCCCCAAACTCTTAAGTGTGTATCATCCTTTTGACCGACCGATGTGTTTGTCCTGTTGCCTTGTGGTATACAGTGTAGAATAGCTTGCACGTTTTCTTTTGCAATTTTATTTATGTCATTTGCTTCTATAATTTCATTTCTGTCATTTGATTATGTCATGTGCTTCTAATTGTACATGATGGTTAGTCTATCTACCTGTTTGTCCGATCTCTCGGTTTCTCTAGGCTTGTCTAGAGAATCGAATTGTTTTCCTGAATCCTGATATTAAAAAAAAAATGAATTTTTTTAGTCAACTTGGAAGAGATCCAGTAAGGTAAAAAAGCGATTTAAAACTGCATTTTATGTATTTAAAAAAAAAAATTGGTTGGCGTGGTATCTCAAAAGTAAAAAAAAACGGTTTGATATTCTCATACTATAATTCAGTGCAAGAACTTCAAACTCATTTCGACAAGCTGAGAAGCTTTTTTTTTTTTGATAGAAAACAACAAAGTGAGGCGGACGTAAATGGCAGGAATGTGCAAGTCATGTGGGATTGTAAAGGAAAAACGACCTACCCTAGAGAGTGGTGGTGGTTATACAAATGTGGAAGCTACAAGTGACAAAGCTAAGTTGTGGAAAGATGTAAAAGAGAAGCTGGCCAAACATGAGAACGTGAACCGAGTGTGGTACCTGTACCGGCCTCTCGAGCACATGCTGTACGCTCCTCCTATGGGCCTCTTAGTGCTGATAAGCTTCCATTTCTGCACAGGTAAAAAGGAAAGCTTTTCAGGTATCAGAGCAACAACAACTTGGGTCCAACAGGATGGGCAAAAAGGCATCTGTTACTACTATGTACTCTCTCTGTAGCAGAGAATCTGCTACCTCTGCTACATTGTATGTTTAGTGCTCCAGGTAGGTGCTCGCGCTGTCGCTATAGCTTAGTTCGGCATGGCCCTTTATTTCACATGGTCAGGTCATCATATGCTCAATGGTTGGGGCTACTTTAATCGCGCCTTGGTTTGTTAGAGTTCGGTCACCTTCATTACCTACTGTGTAACAGAAAGGGCAGATCATATGAATTTCACTGCTCTCAAGTTTTTGCTTACTGTTATGTTGAATGTGAGTCCAAGTATTTAGCAAAAGCAAGCATCTTTATGGGTTCCAATTATGTATTAGCAAGTGGTTAAGTTTGTGTTGAATAAGGTCTTCATTAAAAGCTGTTCTTCACTTTACAGAAGCTTTAACCGTTCCAAGTATCTTCATTGCTTAGCTGTCCAAGAAACCAAACCTGAAATAATCAAATGTGACAACCTCTTATTTACAACAGCAGTTCTAAAACATAAGTGATGAACAAGACTTAATTCAAGGTTAAGCAAAAAAAAAAAAGGCACATGATATGATCCATTAGTACATATTGAGAACTTTATCCCTACTGAGCTTTCAGTCAAATAAATTAGAGAGGGATGCGTGACGTTCGCTGATGGAATGTGAGACTACAATGATTGATTACCTTGAACAAGTTCAAGTGCAGGAAAAACCAAGATTACCTTGAACAAGTACATAATGCATCCACATAAATTCTAACTGTAAAGGTAACTACACAGTTAAGCCGAAATAGCAGCACAAAGCTCAAAGAGGAATAAGATGCACACCTAGTAACCTTTGAGGACTCCTAATAGACTAATAGAGTACCTTTTTTCGCTAGGGAGGATAATTATGTAAGCATCGGGTTCCACTCATGTGGCTTAGAGTACGAAGAGCTAACCAAAGACAACGGGAGAGACAGCATCAGTTACATCAGAGTCCACTGATCTGCTTTTAAGAGCTTAGTTTACTAACAAAGGTATTAAAAATAGGATGCGTCATCGCGCTTTAGCCTTCAAAGTCAGCTCCACAGAATTTCCTTTAAGTTCATAATATGTTTTTTTAAGGAAACAGTTGCTGACATCCCTCCAGTTCATAGCTTAGACGAGCACTAAACAAAGCATACACACTAGTTAGCCCGTCTTTTTTGACTACGTTGATGCATCTTTTCCTTTCCCTGCCATAAATAATGCAAAGCTACGCACTAAACCGAAAAATTCAGTAAACAAAACCATAGAATCTGGCATCACACTGTATTCCAAGATGGCCTAAAATATACAAGTCAATTGCTGATCTTACACAGAATACTATGTTAAGCAACAATATAGTAATCTCACTGAGAAATAAACAAATTAAATATCCTCTAATTAGGATTATATTTTAATCCAAGCTAAAGTTGGTGTCCTGATCAGTTCTTCCATAAAGATTTTGTCATGAAAGCACTTACCTTAAAATGGATAGAATCGAAGTAGAAAAGCAAAGATTGATTATAACATGGTTTCAACAAATACTTACCATACAAAGAGTTAGGTATAGGAATTGACCACATAGAAGTACAGAACCATTCGAGCAGAAAAACAATAAAGTTCTGGCAAAGTGCTATCAGAATTCACAGTGAAATGGGTTCCATCAGTTCTTACAAGAATCCATAACACTAGGCACTATAGATCAAATAGAAGCACCTCCATCACAAAATATAACACATCACTAGAGACCAATGAATAGAGGGCTTTTATGCTTGATCTAAATCCTCTTTTATTTCGTCTTACAATGAATAAAGTTTCAGTCTTTCAGCTGTTGTCAAGGAAATAAGCACATGACATTATACATAGTATGCATGCCCAACATGCTTTAATGGTTGTCATATCTGTGCAACCCACTGCACAGAGCCAAACCTAAATTTTCCCTTTACTCATATAGTGGTTGCTAAGAAATCGTTATCCATCATAAAAGGCATAAAGGTGTCAAAACTTGATAAATTATTTCTAGCCAAGAGAGTAATGGCACTTAGCACATCAATGTACGACGAGTTGCCTTTGTTTCTTAAGATTTAGACTGCAAGAGGATTTGGATACACAAAGAGAGGGATGCTTAAGAAGGAAGGAAATTTAGATGACATAATAATCCATGTTGAAAAAGGCAATATATGAATCACTTCTCATATTCAATTAATGGACAATTGTATGTGCAATACAAATAAAAGGTGGAAAAAAAAATGCAACATTAACTGCTTTATGTTATGAGTTAGCTTTAATATAATGCCATAATTTCTAGCAGCTGATGAATCATTCAATATAGCATTGAAAAGAAAATAATATTTCAGCTATACTGAACATAAATTTTTTGGATAGGTGTAATGACCATGACCAAACACTTCCAAGATAATGTGACCAATCATGTTCATTGAAATCAGATAAGAACCTAACTCTTCTAATATTGTATTACTATAATGATCAGCTAAAAAAACTTAATCCACTTTATACAGCCAAACTAAAAAAAGAGCTTGTAAGTGCAACACATGAAAATTTATCTAATCAGTGGGCATTGCAATAATAAAGTAAAAATTGATCTCTGTGAGTTTGCAAAGAGAAATATATTGTTATACTCGAAAAACTTCAACGATTTGTTAATGTCAAAATGCAATCTTATAATTCAGAAATCTCATGGATTGAGCTGATTGCTCTTCTATGTAAGCAACTAGCTATAGTATGAAATTCTATCAGCTAAAACCTGTGGTAAAAAAGATTAGACATCTAAGATCAAATTCAATCGTGCAAAATTGTTAATATGCACCCCAACTACTACAGTCTGGCCTGCTGTGGTAGGTGCTTCCAATGATTAACCATCTATGATAGATGATTTTCTGAACAATATCAAATATTAGCCCCGTTGCTTGACAGGATAAAAATTCGTTGTATCAATGCTCGTGTTAAATGCAGAAGTTAACAGGCTGAGATTACAAAAAATATTCTCCTAAGCAAGTAAATAAAAAGAAGCAATTAGAATAACATAGATATAGGACTATTTCATAAAACACAAGTAATTATTCCAAGGAAATGAATAGCAAAATCTGCCCTTCCAATAGCTTTTGGAAATGGAGTGAACTCCAACAAGATTACAAGAGCTATGACTATGAGCACATATCTCATCAGATTCACTGATGAGTCGATGACTGGTTTCACAAGCCTTTGTTTAGATATTTAGTTGAAAAGAATGTCAGACACAAGTCCTCTACCATTCAAACATAAGAATCCGAGTCATCAGTATAGTATCCCTTATATTGGCCGATTATAGAGGAACTGAACATTTATAGACAAGGAAACGACAATTTGTGAAAGAAAATTGACAGACAAACTCCAATAGGTGTTTTGGATTTAAAAAAAATGGAAGAATTCCACTTAGATATCCTTAGAGCGGAGTCACCGTCAAAATTGAGCGTTATCTAAGCTCGATATAGTACATGGAAGAAGGGGGTAATACTAAATAGAATGATGGAAAAAAATACTCTATTATAGTGGGAAAAAAAAAAACAAGGAAATACAGCATATTGCCTAATTTGGGGGTGATTCCAAGTATGGTTTATAATTCCAAGTATAAAAGATGAAGGCGAGGTTTGTGTCAAGGAGGATAAATTATACTGTATGAAATATTCAGATCATTCAGCTTGGCAACAAATGATGGAAATCTTAATAGATTATCTCTGCAGCACACAATGACAGAATCTCGAGCATCAATACTTTTGAGTTTTACCTAGTCCTATTGAGCTCCTCCAAGCATCTTGCCTTCTTTATCTATCTGTCTTCTCATTAGATCATTTATGGGTAAAAAAAACTATCCCAAAATTACAAATTTACAGTTTAACAGCACCTTGCAGGTTGAACATGTACTCACTCATAATTTGATGATGCAAGTTACTACATGTTCCTGTATGCAACCAGAAATCTTGCACCTGTATGCATGCAACAGAGTCATTCAATCAGAACTTCACAGAAAAGTATGGCAGTGATAAGGTGCTAGCAGTAGATTCAAAGGGATTGATTAAATATGACATCTGGTGCCAGTGGCCTATGGCTCCATCTAAGCTGCTGATGGACTACCCCAACAACATATTCAGCCAGCAGAGTAAATTTCTTTCTTCATTGCCATACAACTAGTTACTGGCTCCATCTAAGTTTAGGGGAAGTGAGTATCAAAAATTCTTATGGAGTGGCATGACATACCATATATATTCTTTGGTATCTCAAGTGAGGTAGGAACGATGTTCCTATGCGTTCAGAGCTTCCTATGAACATGATTCCTATATCATCTTTATTTTGAGTTCAAGCTGCAGATTCCCTTTGGAGTACTCTTTCTCTAATCAGTTATCACATATAACTTCAGCAAGTGATGAGAAGACTCAAAAGTGAGTGAAAGACATGCACACATTTCAATCCAATATTCTAGGTGGATTATTAGAAGAGGAGACCTCCATTAGCACTGATAAGATGAGGATATCAGGCAGAATCATTTGGGATCAGGAGCAGATATTGTAGGGTTTCGTATGGACTATGGACAGTGAGTAAAGATTTTGATGCGACTTTTTGAATTTAGCAAGATTCTACGCAGCTTGCTGTTTCCCCTTAGGATGATGAGAGTATCAGAAACGGTATTCATATTCACATTACTACAACAGAGAGAATTCACCAGGAAAATAATTGGAACAAAACAGAAACTACAACAGCCAACAAATACAAATTGGAATGAAGTTAGCTAGCTTGTGAGTTTGATAACATTTACAACTATGGGAAGCAATAGAAGTTGATATGCTTTCCCAGCCACCAAAGAAAGAGTGATGAGAGACTTCACCGAGTTTCAAAATAGATTGGATTTCAAACAAGAAACTTTCTGGAATGCGCAAAGTGGTGCATCAGATTCAAATGACAGTTCTTACACCAAAGAAACCTTGCTTGTCCATCTCATACTTTGGACCAATCACAGCCAGATTGGAGTCCTTAGCTCGGACATTTTCACAATATCAAGATGTGCATCAAACACACCCCGATCTTTGAATTATCGAAATTTGTAGGGAGGTGCACAAAACATGGAATTGGAAATAAATGAATTTCACGAGAACAACGAAAAAGATATCTCAAATGTAATAATCATTTTCAATTCTAACATTTGAATTACAAAACTCAAGCGTGAACATTCACTATAATCCACGGACCACAGCTATCTCCACTTCAGAACTAGTGCTGAGTAAAACATGATTGCCTAGGTGAGAAATGCATCAAAATCCTAGTTGAAATAGAGACCTGGTGTTCCAACAAGAACCTCAACTGTCAAGTTCCATTGCCTGGGTGGCCTTTGCCTTTGCAAGTGCCGTAAGCTTTGTTTTCACCTTCTTCTTTCCGACTTTGAATTTTTTTGCCCCTTTCTTCTTATCTCCCCCATCAACCTGCACACACGAAAAGCCAATCCCCAAACTTCTTTTCAACTAGCAATCCAAAGAAACCATTTTTTTAAGAAGGAATTTACTGAAACTAGTTCAATATCCCCGAATCCCAAAATCAATACATGTTCGGAGTGTATAAAATTCACAAGCCAAGGTGCAGATTTCATTCAACAGAACAGACCAAAACACTTAATTCGATCTGAATTCAGCGCAGCTGGTTGAATAATGTAAACCCTAACTCAATGCCAGTAAACTGAGTAAAGTACCAAAATCAACTGAACTCCGAACAAGACAAATCGAAATAGTAAAGGAAAGATGGAATTATTACTTTCATTTGGTTCGTCTTCGCTTGGAGCTTCTTCTCTTTCTTATCTTTATCCGCGTTCTCTCCTAAAAATTCAAACAGAGAAAAATCCCGAAAAAATTAACGCCGCAAAAACCATGAAGTCAGGAAAAGAGAGAATAGAGGAAGAAATTGATACTTCGGAGATCAAATTCGTGCTGCCTCTTCCGCCGAGCTAAATTATTCTTCTTCGACATCTGTTCTTCCGTCAATCTCAACCTGGAAACGCGTTGCGATTTTGATGTTTCTTCCTCCTCCCAAACGCCTAAAACCCTAACGAGGCTAAATGCCGAGTATGTATACTGTATAGAGTTGCGACTTGTGAGTATCCAACCCGACAAATATATTTCCTAACTCAAACCCGGTTCAATAAATCTAGTCGAAATTCATAAATCCAAATGAGCTCGACCCAGACTGTATCGAGCTTACTTTGGGGTGTGTATTAGGGTTGGTCATAGGTTCAAAACCGAGCCGAATCTGAAACCGAATTTTAAAAAATTATAAACCGAACCTAACACCTTAGGTTCGGTTCGGTTCGGTTTAGATTTGGTTTATTTAGGTTTAGGTTTTGAACCTAATTTACAAATTAATTATAAAAAAAAATGTTTAATTTAAAAGAAAATTATGTTATGAAAAATTTCTTTAAAATACATACAATATCTTATAGTGGGTTGTAACTTTTTTTATGAGAATTGATTCAACCTAAACTAGTGTCATATAATGTTTTTATTTAATTTAACAAAAGTTAGGTTTGAACCGAACCAAACCTAAAATCGAATTTTAAAAAATTGCGAATCGAAAACCGAACTTAATCTATTGGGTTCGGTTTAGATCCGGTTTGATTGGCTCGGTTTAGTTCAAAATTTCGGTTTGAATCGAATTATGAACACTCCTAGTGTGTATGGGGCTCCTCAAATTGGTTGAAATTAAAAAATAAACTAAACTTGAAGATTTAAAATGGGTATAGGGTAAAGTTTTTAAGGTGATTTTTTGGATCCAAAAAAAGTTTTTAAGTTGATTTTGGTTTAAATGGGGAGTTAAAAAAAAAACTTTTGTTTGTAGCTTTTTTTTTGTTTTTGGAGTTTATTTGATTTGAAAAGACAAGTATATTCCTAATAACAATCAAATAAACTCCATTTTTTACAAATAAACTATTTTTCATCCCATACGTAGTTTATATTTCACACAAATTTTTAATCTTATTTCAAACAAATTTTTAACCTTATTTCAAACAAATTTTTAACTTTAACCCGTTTATAAATTTTAGTCGTTTTTTCAACCTAGCCTCATACGGAACCCTTGATCTAATTTGTGGGGTACTATTACTCCATATATATACTAACTAGTGTAGGCCCCGTCTCGTGCACTGATAATACATTAATATAATATTATAAGTAATTTAGATAGATTCCAATAAATAAATAAAATAATCTAAATATAAATAATTTTTTCCACCAAAAAATAATATAGATATAAATAAAATTAGTTCGACACATTATAGTTAATCTAAATATCTTTTATTTATATTATCTCAAAATATAAATAAAAATCACATTTATAAGGTAAAAGATTTTTTCTTCTAATCTACCATTAATTGAATCTCATGTAATTTAATAGATACCTGAATTTTAAAACTATTGTAATATTCCTTTTTATTAAACATATATTATATATTTATTTCGTTTGTTTTACTAAAAATATCTATGCACAAATGAAAAGTGGCTACATAAATATAGATATAAATAAAATAAAAATTATTAAATAATTAATTTTAGCATAAATAATTCTTTCCACCAAAAAATAATCTAGATGTAAATAAAATAGCACTTATCAAATACTACATATTTATCTATTAATATTTTTGGTAAGTATGGCTAGGCGTGACCACGGGTCACGGGTCGACCAGTGACCCGACGGGTCGTACGGGTCAACGGGTAAGGGGGGGTTACGGGTTAGGGTTAGGGGGTTTTGGGTTTGACCCGCCTAGTCAACCCATCATCCCAAAATGATTTGGGTGAACTTAATATAATTTGTATATACGTACATTGTATATGACAATTTTTTGGGAGATTTATTATTATTATTATTACTACTACTACTACGATTTAATTATATTTAATTATATAGATTAGAACTATCTAATTATACAATTATACAAATTATTTTTTATTATATTTTCTTTTTTACGAGAGAAAGCTTTGCGAGATGCACCCACGCGCCGCTACGTAAGCAAATTCACTCACACTCCGCCACGTAGGCATCAATGCATCGGTTTTAATATATGTATATAGATCCCTCGTAAATAACCTACAACTGATTTGATGTTAAACATTTATTTAAACAAAAAAATCACAAAAATGATTTATCATCGTCTACTAAAACATCGTCGTAGAGAGGCGGATCAAATAGAAAAGAATGATCGGAGGCTATGGCGGGACGCCGTGAGGAGTAACAGAACCCGACACCAATCAGTCCATCAATGGTCAATTGCAGACTGAGATCGGCGGCCAATTTTCCCCTTGTACGTAGATGATTCTACGAAGTTGCTCAAATATATCTAAAAGATGGAAAAAATAAAAATAAAATGAAGTGTACGGATAAAAAACAAGCGTTCAATTGCAAACTGAGATCGACGGCCAATTTCCCCTTGTAGAGGATTCCACGAAGTTGCTCAAATGTATCTAAAAGATGGGAAAAAATTTCCAAATTAAGACCCGGGGTCTTAGGAGGCGTCGGCCCATGCGATGCCACCAAGCCCTCTCGAGTCCGTTGTCCTCACTTGGAACCTGAAAATTTAGAGCTCTTATGACATAGGTAGGGCTTGAATCACTTATAAACCACTTTGTACCTCCTTATTATATCCGATGTGGGATGGAGGTGTTACACCTATGACATCATACATAAAACATTATATGCACAGAGTTGTCAAGTAGGAGGTTTAACAGCTTTACAGCTAGACCACCATATTAATTATGTTGCACATATAGTATGCATACTCACCATGTAGAGACTTAAATGTATATTTCTTAAGAGTGGCCCCACACTCAGTAACAAAACCAACAACAAGTTCGACACTATCATCAGTTGACTTCTCGAGTAGGACGTTTAACCGCTCTTCGGCTAACCGCACATGACACACCTACAGATTCACCAGATGGGCGAGAAACTTCAATGCTGCAAGCACTTGAGGCTGCAAAAAAAACAACAAAGTTAGAAACATTGTCAATCAGATATGAAAAATAATAACAGAAACATTGTCAATCAGATATGAGAAATAATAACACAAGAACATCAGAGCAAACTCACTTTATCTTTAAGCTTGAAATCCGTTTGCAGCTGCAAGACAATTCTACTTAAGAGAAGTTTTGTCCGATTTGAGGATGCTTTTTATTAACAATCGGAACCAACGCAGCTAGATTATATACAATCGGAGTAATAGAACCCGACACCAGTCAGTCCATCAATGGACCTTGACTTTGTGAACACCTGAGAATTGTGTAACAAACCATAAAACGAATTGTACTAATAAAAAATAAGCGTTCAATTGCAAACTGAGATCGGCGGCCAATTTTCCCCTTGTACGTAGATGATTCCACGAAGTTGCTCAAATATATCTAAAAGATGGAAAAAATAAAAATAAAATGAAGTGTACGGATAAAAAACAAGCGTTCAATTGCAAACTGAGATCGACGGCCAATTTCCCCTTGTAGAGGATTCCACGAAGTTGCTCAAATGTATCTAAAAGATGGGAAAAAATTTCCAAATTAAGACCCGGGGTCTTAGGAGGCGTCAGCCCATGCGATGCCACCAAGCCCTCTCGAGTCCGTTGTCCTCACTTGGAGCCTGAAAATTTAGAGCTCTTATGACATAGGTAGGGCTTGAATCACTTATAAACCACTTTGTACCTCCTTATTATATCCGATGTGGGATGGAGGTGTTACACCTATGACATCATACATAAAACATTATATGCACAGAGTTGTTAAGTAGGAGGTTTAACAGCTTTACAGCTAGACCACCATATTAATTATGTTGCACATATAGTACGCATACTCACCATGTAGAGACTTAAGTGTATATTTCTTAAGAGTGGCCCCACACTCAGTAACAAAACCAACAACAAGTTCGACACTATCATCAGTTGACTTCTCGAGTAGGACGTTTAACCGCTCTTCAGCTAACCGCACATGACACACCTACAGATTCACCAGATGGGCGAGAAACTTCAATGCTGCAAGCACTTGAGGCTGCAAAAAAAAAAAACAAAGTTAGAAACATTGTCAATCAGATATGAAAAATAATAACAGAAACATTGTCAATCAGATATGAGAAATAATAACACAAGCACATCAGAGCAAACTCACTTTATCTTTAAGCTTGAAATCCGTTTGCAGCTGCAAGACAATTCTACTTAAGAGAAGTTTTGTCCGATTTGATGATGCTTTTTATTAACAATCGGAACCAACGCAGCTAGATTATATACATGGCCACTAGCCATAGGTCCGACCCGTCGGGTCGGACACGCCGGGTTGGGAACACAGGGGACACGACCCAAACCCTAATGTCACGGGTTGAAGGGTTCGGGTCGACTTGCCGAGTCGACCCGTTCACCCGGCAGGTCACATTATTTTTTTTTAAATAAAAAATAAAAAATTAACTATTAAAAATAAATAAATAATATGTGAAGATAAAATCTTCACGACACATTTTATCACTTTGACATGAAGTTTTAAAAATGTGGAAATATTTTATATCTCCACACCAATTCTTTCATCCACGATAAATTCAAATGTGAGATGTAAGAGGAAAAAATATGAAGATATATTTTTTTCTCAAACTTCATTTCCAATGTAGGAAACAAGTGAAGTGGGAGAAATAGGATAGTGGGATACATATATATATATATATATATATATATATATATATATATATATATATATATATATATATATATATATAGCCTCATGACTTCTCATTCTAACTCCATATTTTCGATGTGAGATGTAGTCTTTTTCCCACATTGGAAATGAGGGGATAGAAGGAAGACTTTCAAGTCTATAAAGGGATAAAAATGTGGGTTCATTTGTCCCACATTGTCATTGCATATTAGTTTATGTAATATTATAAATTATGAATTATTCTAAGAATAATTTATATTTATATAATTTATATAATTTACATAATAATTATAAATTTATTTTATTAAAAATAATTTTTTTTGGAAAAAAAATATTTTGAAATGGTGGGTTGACCAGCCGGGTCGAACCTGTCGGGTTGACCCACCGGGTCACGGGTTATCTTTTCCTCGACCCTAACCCTGACCCTCAACCCGTGGCCATGTATAGCTAATGTCATTCGTTGACTTTTGTTGTCGGTAAAAAAAAATTGCCTCAAAATGATTTGTCGGCACCGGCTTTCCATATCGATAAGCAGTTAATCTATATATAACTTTAAAAGAGAAGACTTAGCTGATGTGTCTTTCTCTCCTTAAATTCAGCTAATTTAACCCTCTTTTATTTTATTCTACTTTTTTTTTTGTTTTCCCCAACCCTCCTTCATGTCTTTTTATTTTTTTTCCCCAAATTGGCCTAGGGTTCTGACTTCCTCCGAACATTTGCCCGCGCCCACCCTCGCCGCTTCCGTCGCCTTCCTCCCCTTCCCCAAATTGGCCTAGGGTTCTGGCTTCCTCCGAACATTCGCCCGCGCCCACCCTCGCCGCTTCCGTCGCCTTCCTCCCCTTCCCCAAATTGGCCTAGGGTTCTGGCTTCCTCCGAACATTCGCCCGCGCCCACCCTCGCCGCTTCCGTCGCCTTCCTCCCCGCCCAACGTCGTCTTCCTCCCCGCCCACCGTCGTCTCCCTCGATTCTCCTATCGATGCTCAATTGCTTCATCAGGTAGAAGAAATGCCCCTCCTTCGGTTGCTCGGTGCCTTCATCAGGTAGAAGAAACGCCCCCCGTCGTCGTCTCCCTCACACCACTCTCCGCGAGATCTCCTATGCTATCTCGTGATCCTCCTATTATTAGTTACGTTCTTCAACTCTCATCTCTGATTCTCAATTTCTACTTGCTTTGGATCTTTGGCCTTCAAAATCGAACGGTTACTTAACTCGATTTTTTTTTACGGGATTGCAATTTATTGATTCTTGAATCTTCTTGACCTACAAACCCTAAAATTTGTCCTTAAAATTTATGCTTACATTGGTTGAACACACTGTTGTAAATAACATAGGGCTTTAGCTTAGCTAGATATTTTGATGCACATGGTTTATATAGTTATACTTATTGACTTATTGATTCTTACAAGATGGATTGTGTTTTCTGATTGTTTAACCAATGTGCTACTTGATGTGAATACTGACATTAATATTGCATGATCACTTCCTTTACTTAAGAATCTTTTACTTACCAATTTAAAATTGACATGTCTTATTTGTTTTACATTCCATTTGAAGTTCCTCTATGCTATTATGCTGTTCAAGAGTGATGAATCTTTTTTGTTTTCTTACTATACAATATGAGGATGTTGATTAAATGATTAAGAATCTTTGGCTTCATGATTTCACTAGCATACTTTTTTGCTCCGTGAGATGCTGTCTTTATTATGTATCATAGGTGTTTTCATGTAATGTCTTTCGTTGCTTGCAGATGATTGAATTACCTTCCAAGTTTCCCAATTTTTTTGCTAAATCACCTCTAAGATTACGACCAAATGTCCTTCTATATGGCCCCCCTGGTTGTGGAAAGACGCACATTGTTGGGGCTGCTGCTGCTGCCTCATCACTGAGATTTATATCAATTAAAGGACCCGAGCTTTTGAACAAATATATTGGTGCTTCTGAGCAATCGGTAAGAATTTATTTTATGAGAAATCATATGTCTCTCTCTCAGTCCTAGATATTCTTCACTGAATGTGTAGACCTCTCAAGTAAGCTATTACACAAGTTCTCACTAATAGGCTTGATCTTAGGTGCGGGGTGTATTTTCAAAAGCAGCGGCTGCAGCACCTTGCCTACTGTTCTTTGATGAATTTGATTCTATTGCACCAAAGAGAGGGCATGATAATACTGGAGTTACTGATCGTGTTGTCAATCAGGTTGCTTTTTCAATTGGGTATCATATCTTCTGCCATTTGACCATTTCGGAAATGAATAATATGATTTTGTTTATATTGCCTTGCAGTTTTTAACCGAATTGGATGGAGTAGAGGTCTTGAATGGTGTATTTGTTTTTGCAGCAACAAGGTTTGTGTTTGTTTTGGAATTTGGTTGTATAATAGCTTTCATTCTCCTCTCAAGCAAGTGAAAACCTGCCCCAGTTTTATCAGGAGGTTGGCTACTGGCGAAATTATTACTTGATGATTTTTTTAATCCAAAAAGATAAGCATAGATTAATAATAATAAGATAGGTAGAAGATTGTATCATTTGGCAGTGTGATATTTTCTTTATGAAGACGAACCCTTTTTTTTCCTTCTGGAAAACATCTACCAATAAGATTTAAGGAAGTGAGGTCATTATATTTTTAAATGGCAAAAATGCAGTCCCAATTGTGCTATTGGGTTTCAGTTCAGTTTATATTATAGCAAAAGAAAGAATTGACTTTTTGTATTTGAAATATTGTTACACTCTAAGCATAATAGTTAAAATAGTTGGCCTCTTCGATTCTGTATGTTATACTCTTGAACCGTTTTGTACAAGCAAAATCCCGTTGGTTTATTTAATAAGTTTTGCTGTCATGGACCTTTATGTCCTTTCACTGACGAGATTATTTGGGGGGAAGTTGATTATTAATCGCTGATGCAACAATGTTTCAAAATGTTTGGAGGACTTGACTGGGAGATGCAAGTTGAGTGATTATAAATTTATAAGTATTCTTGTATTATGAAAATTACATTTTTTTTTTGACAGTGATGTCCAATTCTCTGGGCATTTTGATTGTAAGTTGCCATTTATTTTTGCCTTTTATTTCCAAAATTTATAGCTTACGCATTCTGTCTATAATATATGTAGCATTTAGTTGTGTCGGGGTTATCATGAGCAGTTGCTCATGCACTATTACATGTTCCTTTTATGGTATACAGGACGACGCAGTGCGTGACATGGATTTCATCAAGGGCAGGAGGCAGTAGGAGATGTACTCGGAGGATACCTCTGCCATTTCGCTACCTATGCTATTTCGTGCAGTTCAAGGAGGTATTCGCAATATTCCTTTTCATTTACTGTAATTTCATACTCATATTTTGCTCAATATCCCACTTGGGATTAAAAATAGTCATACGCATTACTGTAAGTTTGTTATTAGATATTAACAATATTCCTTTTCATTTACTTTAATTTCATACTCATATTTTTCCCAATATCCCACTTGGGATTAAAAATATTCATATTTCTTACTGTAATTTCATAAAATCTCTCTCTACTCTTAGATTACAAATATTCATATTCCTTTTCTTATTTACCGAAATCCTTTTTTTTTTTCATTCAGATTATTTGATATTTCAGATTTATCCTAATCCTAATACATTAATTTCTGATTTTTTAAGATCCTTTTTAGAATATCTCAGATTTTTTGAAGATCCTTTTCTTTTTTCCCCTTCAGATTATCTGATAATTCAGCATATCCTCTGGCCCTATGCTATTATATATACTTAGCACTTTCCTCCATCTCCTAGCACACCAACGGCCGTAATCAAAGTAATTCGTTTATCTTTTCAGTAATGGCAGGTGATAGCATGCATTTAGAGAGTTATAATAGGTTGCATTTAGCTTAGTTATGATGCATATCATGCATGGTTTAAGTATAATTTGCATATTTGTTCTCTGTGTGGTTGGAGTCGGAATCTACATGCTTTTATTGATTATTTCAGGTAATCGTGGATCCGAGGAGGAGACATGGGTTGATAACGCATTGGATGAGAATGTCTAGTTGATCGAAGAAGCTTATATGAAGATCTCAAGAGGTCCTGAGAAGAAGAAGCGAACCTAAACGAAGAACAAGTCTGCAGAAGTTGTCGCCAGACATGCTGAACTTGTTTTGCACTTTCTGGAGGCCTCGGTTGTCTGATCGACTATTATGACCATGCGTTGGAAAGCTCTTTCAGAGAGCTACAACTTTCATGTTGACGTCGAGAGCAAATTCGAGACGGAATTTTCGGGAAAGACCAATGCAGCGGCCGCCGCATGGTGTGCTGCGCCCGCCGCCAGAGGCGATGCAAAAAGAATACTGATGCTGCGGGCGCAGCAACCTTGCGGCGCCCGCCGCAGCTGCCGTCAGCGCGCAGCCGTTTTGGAAAAAACCCTAGTTTTCTATTTTGTTTTGGAAGGCCGACTTGGATGCCTTTTAGGCCGACTTTTATGTTATTTTTCATAACTTCTAATTCTATTCTTACTCCCATCATACAATTAGAGAGAGAGCGATGTTCGCCATGGACGACTAAACTCTCTTCGTTCTACTTGCAATTTGAAGCTTTGTTTGGATTGATTGTGAGTTTCTGAATCTTGTTCCTTATTTCCTATCTTGAATGTTTCGACTTCTTTGTGCTTGAATGTTTGATTGTTTTATTCTATCTCGACTGATCAACTTGGTAGAATCAATTCAATTGCTAGGGTTTTGTAGATTCCTGATTGCGAACCTTAACCCAAGTAGCAAACTTATCCCTTTAGGGCTGATTGAACTAATTGGATGGGTAGGAAGTTGAATGTGTTGTTAAATCCTTTTTTAGGGACTGCAAATACCTTGGCGAATCTCTGGACTTAAAGCTATCAATTGGGTTAAATCCTTCTTTAGGGACTGTTCGATTGATAAGGGTTTCTAGGACTGATTGGACTAGTAACTATATTAGGTCGGGACAAGGGCATTCATAGGAAAACTAAAAGGACAAGAGTAAGTTACAATATCAATTCAACCAAATAAAGTGGATAGTTGTAGGTAGATCGATCTTCTCTAAAATTGTTTTGCATCAATCTGTTTATAGTTTATTTTGTTTTCTTTTCAATCTCAATCAACCAAAAACCCCCCCTTTCTACTAATTGGTAAATACACATTATTGAGAAATACTTGATTCTCTGTGGGATCGACCTCTTACTTGCTTGCTATACTAGTTTGTAGGTTTGAGTTTTATTTTGATACGGTTTATGCGACTAAAAACCGCTCATCAGCAGGTTCTATTGTTCAGTTCACAAGCCTTAAGGACATTGAAGAGTCCTCTACGATCAAGGTTTTTGTAGCTAGGGTGTTTTCCAAGTCTCAATTTCCTGGTAGCAGATTCGGACCACCTTTGCAGTTGGTACTCATTGATGAAATGGTATGCACAATGAACTTCCATTTCCTTTTATGTTTCATTCGTTTTTTTTCGTGGGTCTTCATGTTTGTTCTCACATCTTATACTCATATTTTTTTAATTTCTGTCAAACGTAGGGCTGTCGAATTGAGGCAAATATCAACGCGAATTTGGTGGGTGGGTTTAGTTTTATATTCATTAATGTATTTCACCATTTGTATTTTTTTCATTTTTTTTTGTTCATCCTTATAATAGATATTTTCTATTTTTTTTCCTCGCGCACGCGCCATGGCGCGGGGACTGTACTAGTTATATATATTAAATCAAAACTCTCAACGAGAAACATATATGCTAATAAAAATTAGTGACAATAGCCCCTTTTCTAGCCTCTTAAAGGATTTGCCACTGCGTACAAAAGACACCATGAAATGCTAATAGCAAAGAAGATAGCGGCTTCTTTTGTCCATGAAGCTACAAAAGACACCTTGAAAAACCGCATGTAAAAATGAAGCTTGATTCGAAGATTACTGAACATTTCATGGTAAGATTAGCGATTTCATCAATTCATCCATTGCAAAGAGCAAGAAAAAAAAATCAAGGTATTGGGATAAAATATCACCTCACATTGATTAGAATGGAAAAACGACTACAAAATATAAGAGTGTGAAAGCCTCTGCACAATGGCTTAAGCTTTTTAGGTTAAAAGGATGATCCAACTTTATAACCAAAACCAAAATAAACCCAACAAGACTAGTAAAAACCCACGTGTAAAAACGAATCTTGATATAAAGATTACGGAACATTTCATGGTGAGCTCACCGATTTCATCCATCCATCCATTACAAAGAGTAAGGGAAAAGAACATCAAGGGGGAAACACTTGGTAGATTTTCTTTATAATGGCTTATATCATCTTGTATCTGAATGAAGATGCCATAACTTGATGTTGTCTTTATTGCTTTTGCATCTTCATCTGCCTCTTGAATCGCTCGATGAAAAGGTCTGCGGCTTGATCTACATCCTCATTGTCTGCTTCCTCATTCAACCTCATGTCGTCGTCTTCCAAAATCGCGAGCATTTCATTCATTGACGGGCTGCCTCTTCCATCGTTGCAAGTTTCGTCAAAACCGTCTTCGTAGCTTGTGAGCTCCATCTCCTCTTCTGACTCCTTGAACAAGGTGTGGGTCAAGTCTTTGTAGTTACCCTCGGCATTCTCTGTCCAAATCATCATTCATAGTTAAAATAAAAGCCTATACTCTTTGGCAACATATAGAGCTAGCAAGACCTAACCCGATAAATTCTCCAAGTTTTGTAAGAACTTATAACACGAAAACCTTCTCGGTTCAACCTTATAACCGAGTTGTCTCGAACCCAAATCAAACTCGGCTTGAACCCAAAATCAAAATATATTTTAATTGTTAAACTTATTTGACTTTAAATTATAATAATAAACTTTGATATGAATATGACCTAATTTGAACCTAATCAGATCCGACCCAAAATGAATGCAACTTGATAATGAATTGAACTAATTAAATCGTCTCGACCCAAATGGATGACGATAAAAGACCTAATCATGGAAAAAAGACTATGAGACACTTGTCATCAAAAACATGAAAAGAAGAGTTCGTGAATTTTGTCCAAAATGGCGAGGCTCCAGTAAAATGAGTCGTACGAAGGTTGTATTGTAGTCATCAGATTTGGACTTTCTTGATATGTGCCGATAGCCATCGTATTTGGACGTTTTTGATGTGTCGAGTTGCCCGCAAATATAAGAACGTCCAAATCCGATGACTGCAACTTCCGTACGACTCATTTTACTTGAGCCTCGCCAGTCTGAACAAAACTCACGAACTTTTCTCTTAGTATTTTTTGATGAAAAATGTCTAGTAGTCTCTTCTTCATGGTTAGGTTTTTTACTCGTCATCGTTCTCTTCTTAATGGTTAAATCTTTTACTCGTCGTCTATCACAAACTTGATAAGACTCAACCCAATACTAAATGGAACCCAAATTAACCCGACTCAGTTAAAATAGATCATTTAAGCATATTGAATCTAAGGGCTTGTTTGGTTGAAATTTTGGAAAGATAAAGGGAAAGGAAACGAATGTAGTTCAGTTATAGTTTAAGTTATATTCTTAAAAAAAAATTAATCATTATCCTATTCTCCTAACTTTTCATATAAATTTGGTTTTGTTCCTCCTTATTTCAATTACTAATTTGAGTAAGGGTAACCATATCCCTATACTTTTCTAATCATTATCCCTCTCATCTTATTTTTTTTTTACAAAAAATAGCATTTTTCTCTTATTTAGATATATTTTCCTATATAAAATTTGTTTTCATTCCGTTTACCTTTCTTATACCATAAATCCCCATCACCATTGGCTAATGCTTAATGTATCGAGTTCGAAAAATGGCATTCATTCAAGTATCGATCTATTTGAGTTTTGCATCACTTTAATTGGCATTCAAAAGCTAAAGAGTCTGAATTACTCACATGACTTAAAGTCAATATTTGTCATTCAAAAAAGAATTAGAAAGAACAAAAGAAGGTTATACCTTGAGTGTAAGCAAAGACTTTGTGAGGAACGGCACCAGCCGGAGTCCTTTCGGTAACAGTCTCCGACTCTCGGTTCGTGTAAACGGCGAAGCTCTCGCGCTCTCCTCGACCATCCATGTCGTCGTCTTCATCACCGCCCTCATCGTCGTAGTGAAGATGGGGGCGGGGGCGAGGGTGGGGGTTGCCGAGCATGGTGTGCATTCCGTCGACGAGGAGGCCTTGGCTACGGTGGAGCAAGAAGAAGATCATGATCCGAGTCCTGAGCTCGTTCGTTTTGCTCGAAAGGGCGGTTACGATCCGGCTGATTAGCCCTGGAGGAGCTCGATTGCCCTTCATTTCTGGTGGGTTAGTTGATGGTTGTTGGAGCAAGGTTTGGGACACAGAGTGGTACAGAGAAAGCCATATATGGTGGGGGAGTGGAGCTTGTTTTAAGGTATGAAAAAGATGTGTGTGTTTTGGAGGGGATATGGAATGAGAAGCTTGAGGTTGAAGATGGGCTTTTACAATTATTGCAAAAGTTAGGAGTAGCTGCTAAGGAAACTGATGATCCAAGGACAATACAAAGGACGGAAATCCATAGAAACTCGGCAAGCCGCAAGACAAGATAGGAGTTTACCAAAAAAAAAAATTTTTAAGGGAATAAACTTAATTTTTTTTATATATTTATAATTTCAGTGAGGATCCCTAGCTTGTAACACCGGGTGTTACACTTGATTATTTTATATATAAATTTATATTAAAAAAATTAAAAAATTATATTTATATTTTATACACTTATATTAACATGTTTATAAAATTTTATTATCAAAAAAAATTATTTAAAATTACGGATGATTAAAAGATTGATTATTTTCGAAAATAATTTTTTATTTTTCTAAAACATATATTTTCAAAATAAAATTTTATGGACATGTTACTATAAGTATATAGGATATAAATATATTTTTTTTTTAATTTTTTAACATAAATTTATACCCGAAATAATGAGTGTAACACCGGGTGTAACATGTAAAGTGCTACAAATGATTTCAACTGTTATAATTTTTATTAACAAAATTTTTATTCTAATAAAAATGCATAATTTATTATTATTATTTATTACCTATTTTGTAATTTTTTTTAAAAAAAAATAGGATGGGCTGGAGCGGATGTCAACTCGCTTCTAGTTACATATCTATATCCATCATAACACAAATGTCATACTCGGTATTACTCTTACCACTGGAGTAAGGAGCAAGGTTATTAGGATCGGGATTCTAGGATCGAATCACAATAGGGTATGTGGATCGGATCGTAAGATCCTCGAAATATAATTAAATAATAAAATAAAAATATATATAACAAAGTTGTTTAATTTAAAGTTCTAGAATGAGGGAAAAAAATGTTAGTTACACAATGTATTTTGATTTTAAGACATAAAAATATACATTTACGACCTTAGACATTGTCATATTGGTTAAATGACTCGAAAATAATTGTCTCTAAGCTATTTTTCACGTTCCTTACATGAATGTGTACATTTAAACACCCTAAAATCAATCAAGGAAACAAAACAAATGTTTAAAAAAATACATATTGTTAATAAAAATAGGATCTTTAGGGTCGTGTGGGATCGTAAGATCCTATCGATCCATTAAGATTCTAAAGATCTCATTGTAGATCCTACACAAAAAAGATCCTATACATAGATTCGGATCGGGCCCCTAGGTAGGATCGTAGGATCTTAAGATCCGGATCGGGATTCTAATAACAATGGTAAGAAGTGGTTGATATAAAATCTCTTAAATAAAATACTTTTAACATCGAGTGTTTTGAGTTTTATTGGTTTTATTTTCTCGTATTGAGTTTAAACGCAGATAATTAATTGAGCGATTTCAAGTTTGAGAGAAAATATTTTATATTTTACTAGATAAAATGGGGTAAATGACTTATGTTTGGATCAATCAAAACTTAATTCTTAGCTTGATTGGATATGAAGTTTGGTTTTTTTTGCTAGATAATTTGTAAATAACAAAAATTCGAAAATCTGCTTGGATCGAAATTAATAAAAGTGAATGGACACAACTTTTGCCTTTTGTTTTTGGCTTAAAATGATTCTTTTCTATCAAGAGTGGGTTACCTTTTGTCCTGGTCTCTTTGATGTAGCATGTTATTTTATCCAATTTTAAAAATCAGTATAGTTTTTTTCTAAAGGCAATTTTCTAAATAACATTGGCATGAAATCGATTTCTCCATATTATTTATTTTTACTTTTCTTAAAATTGTTTTTTAACTATCATTTCTTTATTTAGTAGAGAATTTTTTCGATTGAACTTCTTAACCTATACTTCAAGAGAATATGTCCGAAAAATGGTAAAAATATATTTCTCTCTAAGATTCAATGTGTGAAGATGAAGAAACAACTTTGTATTTTCGAAAGAAAAGATGGGGCAAATGTGAAAAGTCAAACATAGAATTGAACAAACGATGAACATACAAGATAGATATCCTTTTTTCAAGAAAAAAAAAACCGGATAAGTAGCCCTAATTTTGGGATGGTTATAGAAATAACTTCAATTATGGGGCAAGATGTGAAATTTAGAGTATGTTTGGATTGCTATACATTTTAATTATAATATATATATATATAGTATATTTGATTATAATGATATTTTTCTAAAAAGTGATGATCAATTGATCGGATATAACGTCAATAAATTAACTTATTTATGAAACTACATGATATAATATAATGATAATATATCAATATTAGCAATTGATGTAACTTTTTTTCATGAAAAATGAGAGCAAGCACTTTCAGTAGCTACATGAATGGAAAAATAGGCTACACAGTCACCAACCAGAGAGTAGCTCTTCCCTAAATGTGGGCTCCTCAAATGATAGTATGTCTAATTTTTTAGTAAGAATTTTTCGACTTCAATGCTGATGCGGTCGCATAATTTATAGTTGAACTTTCTTTTTTCAATGTTATTTTTAAGGGGAAACTAATTAAAATACCCTCACCTTTGGAGGTATGGTAAAAATATATTCTCAACTTTCAAATGTAATAAAAATATCCCGATCTTTGAGGGTGGTGGTAATATATTACCCTGTGTTTTTCTCACGGGTCAAAAATGCTGACAAGGTAGCCTACGTGATTTTTTTTACAAAACATCATACGTGGAAACCTTTTTTACAAATTAGCACGAAAATTGGGTTTTCTTGAACGATTTCCTTAGGAAAAAAAATAAAATAAAACGATAACAAATTAAACCCGAAAAACGAAATTGATTCAACCAAGCAACTAATCTGGTCAAAATTGCCTCAAATGAAGACAACACGACTATTCCTAACACCAAACCGACAACAAAACTAAACCGACAACAACAACAACAACAACAACAACAACAATGAAGAGGGGAAAAATAAAACTTACTCAACCAAGTCCGTGAACGAATCAAAGGGGAATAAGATGTGAGAAAGACAACTCTAGATAGTCGATCACGAGGGAGGAAGACTGACATTGAAGAGGAACCATGAGCTACCTGAAAGGTCTGGAAGACAATTCAAGAGGCGACCACGGAAGAAGATATGAGGGAGGAGAAGGCGTTGAGTATGAACCCAATCTAACTTTTTATTTTTTCCTAAGGACACTGTTTAAGAAAACCCGTATAAAAAATCCACGCAGACTGTCTTGTTAGCATTTTTTACTTGTGAAAAAACTTGTTGCAATATATTACCACTACCCTCAAAGGTCGGGATATTTTTATTACATTTAAAAGTTGAGGATATATTTTTACCATACCCCCAAAGGTGGGGGTATTTTAATTAGTTTTCCCTATTTTTAATGATTTGCAGTTGGTTTTATTTAAATTTAAATTTTCCAAAATTTAAACATCATTTAATTATTTAAATAATTCTTTGTACTTGACGAGTAGTGTCCAAAAAAGATTCAGTGTAGATTGGCGCGCGGCATGTCAAGGCATTTCATGATTTCAAAGCAGAGGGGCAAATCCGTGGTTTCAGCCTCTAAATAAGGGTAGGACCGTAATTTTGCGCCCACGATGGAAAAGCCCCAAATTAGATTTTAAGGGTTTCCCCACCACTCTTCCTCTTCGTCTCAATTGGAAATCGACGATGAAGAGATAGAAAGAGAGGGAGAGTAATTCTTTTAATTTTTCTTTTTTTTTAAATCGACAAAATTAGAGAGAGCGCATCAAAGATCCCTCCTACGAGCCGTTGCCAGTTGTCGCTACACTCTCAGCTTCTCCTGAGTTTCCCGCCATGGTAGCCCATGTTGAAGAAGGTGTCCGCCACAAACCTCCCTCTCCTCCTTCCTCCCCTTCCCCACCTCCCGCATTCGACCGTGTTGAGAAGACCAAGACGCTGATCTGCGCCCTCAATCTCCTCTCCCGCAATCTCCCTCTCCCTCATCACGTCTTTGATTCCGTTTCTTCCATCTACAATGGCGGCGGCAGCGGCGATCGAGGTGGTGGAGGAGGTTGGGGTGAGACCGATGTTGGTGGCGATCCGTCCAGTTCTGCCGCAGGCAACTCTGATTTGGCGGATTTGGGGGCTGAGTCGGTTAAGAAAGTAAGGTTCTTTCTGATCCTCTTTGTTTTGGGTTTCTAGGGTTTGACGATTGGTTTTCAGGAGGTGTGCTGATTTGGTGAAGAAAGTATGCTTCTTTGTGTTTGTTGATGTCCAAGTGATCGGCTTTCTGCATGCTGATTTCAATTTCCCTACGGGGTTAGAAATGAAAGATTTAAAGTTTTGGAATTGCAATTTGACCGGTAATGGAAAAGGAAATCTGGCTTAGTTTTGTCTTTCATATCAATCTTTTTACTAATGTACATATCTGAGTTGTGATTTTGTTCCTGAAGAATCAATTAACCCCCTTAGAGATGGTTTCGTTACTTTTGTGTATTAACTTTTGGCTGTACTACATTTATCAAAGTGACTCTGCTAAGTGCTAACTGATGGCTTGAATGGAGTTTTGATTTATTTATTTTTTATTTTCAGAGTTGGTATAACGGTCTCTTAGATATTTTTTGGATAAATTAATACCTATTCAACTCCCGTTATTTTTCTCCTCTCAAGAAAAAAATGTTTTTATCTTCTTATTATTTCGTGAAATACTTATGGATATGCTAATAGCTGTTTTATGTAGTATAATTTGATTATTAAATCCTAGATGTGTATATAACTGATTAAATGCAGGATGTTTCTGGGACGTCTAGTTATCGTGATTTGATTATGGAGTTTGAGGACTCAGTAGTGAGGCAGCGGTCAAACTGCATGTCTGCTGGTGGGTTATCTGAAATAAAGGATGGTCGCGTCCAAAGTAAAATTGACCACCGACTGAAGGAACTTGAAGGTCAGAATTCCTTATGCTAAATTATGTACCTCATGATGGAGTTCCTTAAACAAAGGAGGGCTCTCAAGTGTCAGATATACTGTGACTGTTGGTCTTCCATTTTTTTTTTGTTTTGTTTCTATGTTCTGATGGTAGCTTTGTGTTTACACTAAATCATTTATGAGAGGATTGAAAATGCTTGCCATTTTTGTTGTTCATTCACAACTGGTTTATTTCTAGTCATGTTGCCTTCCCAAGGCCTATTCAAGTTTGAAGGTCACAGAGTGAGGATTCGTTTGGCCTGATGCATTGATTGTTCATAAGGAGCTTATAATTAATAATGTAAGCCTATAAGTAGCTGGAAAGGAGCTGATAATGAATAATTTGTATCTGTAAGGAGCATACAAGGATTAATGAGATGGAGCCAAGTCTAACATATTAGAGTTGCCTGATAATTGGCACTGATGACATTTCAGTTCAAGTTTGTGCTTAGAAAGGTCAGGCTGATTGGTAGAGAGTTCTTAGGTTAATGGTTTGTTTGGGGTTCAGCAATTGAGGATGAAGACCACATATAATGGACATAGTTTTCTGCTGAATAATTATCTTTTTTTTTAATGGTAATTTTACATATTGTGTACGAGTGTCCTTTGTTGATGCTTTGCGATTTAGGTGTATATTGGCAATATTACAAAGACTTAAGTTTTAACAAGGAGATGTATTTTCTTTTAGCCTAGGAGTTCTAATTTATACAATGACAGTAGTCGAGTTCCCATGATTAATGAGTGTATACTGCGTTGATGGAACTAATCATCGCATTGGTGTGTAACATGTATGGGATATATGTTCTCTATAGTTACTTAGCTAATTTTATTGTGTTGTCAATACAGAACTACCATCGAGTAGAGGTGAAGATTTGCAATCCAAATGCTTGCTTGAACTTTATGGGCTAAAGGTAGTCCTTCTATCCACTATGTCTCAACATATGTGAATACTATTCCATAAATAATACTACCTCCGATCCAAAATACATGTCATTTGACTTTTCAACACGTATTTTAAGAAGGTAAAAACTATATAAAATATCAACTTTTTTCAAATTATTTTTTTACAACTTAATATTTGTTGGTAATAAGTATTAAATTAAAAAAAAAAAGTTAATATATTATATAGTTTTTAGCTCCTTAAAATATGTGTCAAAAAGTCAAACAACATGTATTTTGGATCGGAGGGAGTATAAGATATATTGCAATATTGAACATGGAAAATATGGTTTAAAGTTTGTTCCGTTTAAAGAAAAATTTGTTCCGAGAAAGCCACAATTATGCAATGAGAATTGGATTGTAATTGCTCTTATAGATATGATGGATGTACTGAGTTCTAATAGTGATCCCCCACTACTCTCCTCCCTTCAGTCTTATTCAGTTTTTCATTTCCTGTGACTAGAATGTATTTGATGTAGAAAGTGCTTGTTCAATTTGGGAGTTACATATACATTATCCATTTTTCTTGAAATGTGTTGTGAATCATCTTTGACCTTATTTTCAGCTAGGAGAGTTGCAAAGGAAAGTTCGTGCTGATGTTAGTGCAGAATATTGGCTTCGTTTAAGTTGCGCATATCCAGACAGACAGCTATATGACTGGGGCATGATGCGATTGCCTCGCCCTATGTATGGTGTTGGAGATCCTTTTGCTGTAGAGGCTGAAGACCAATCAAGGAAGAAGCGGGATAATGAGGTCAGTTGGCAGTTTGTACTTTTTGATGTTTAAAAGTGAAATAGGATTGTAAGTGTAATTGTGAAAGGGTGATTTGGTTGGAACAGAAAAAGAAAAGAAGCAACCCTTGCTGCACAATCCTCAATATGAAATTATGCATGCAATGGTGTGCGATATCTTGTACAGTTATACTTGGGGGTGTTTTTTTCATCCTAGTGAAATGGAACGGAAATGAGCCAATTGATGAGAGAGAGGCTAATTGGCAGGCTTCAGGAAGTGAGGAAATGGAGCAGAAATATATACTCCTTCCGTTAAGAAAAACATTTTGTTTTGACTTTTTGACACGTTTTTAAGGAACTAAAAATTATATAAAATATCAATTATTTTCTAATTTTTTATAACGTCATACTTATTTGAACTTATATAAAAAAATAAAATAAAAAGTTGATATTTAATATAGTTTTTAGCTCCTTAAAAAATGTGCCAAAAAACAAAGTGGCATGTTTTAATTAACGGATAGATTATTAAAAAAGAAAAAGAATATAGAAGAGGGAGTTGATTTGCATATTGCTCCAACTAGACACAGGGGGGCATGGTACTTTATTCTGAATAAAGGCTCTTAAGTCTTAACCCCTAAAAACTACTGTACTATGGTTTCGCAGAGCAGAGGTGTTGTCTGTTCCGGGTGGACATGATGTATTAATATTTGATTAAGATTCTCTGAATACAATAGGTGGTCAAGACCATATTATACTATCTATATCTATCTAATCTCGTCTAGTTTCTTTAATTTTGTTTTTTGTTGGTGCAAACTAGTTAGTTGCTTTTGAAGATTTTTTAATAGGTTCAAGCCTGATACTGATAAGATGAGCTATTTACTGTAGAGGCTGTCAAGGTTGGAGGGGGAAGAAAAGAACCATGTGGAGACTATGAAGAGGAAATTTTTTGCTGATCTACTTAATTCTGCACGTGAGTTTGTCCAACAACTTGGAGCCAACGCAAGACGTAGGAAACAGAGGAATGATGCAGTTTTTGTATGCTACTCTTCTTTTATTAGATGCCACCCTCCTTTTTTTTTAACCTTGATTCAAAGAATCTGATACTAAGTAATGACTTAGAATTTGCTATTATTTATGAACAGTTTTTTTTTGTGTGTGTGTGTTTTGGGGGTGGGGGGTAATTACAGGCATGGCATGGCAAAAAAAGACAGCGAGCTACTAGGCAGGAGAAATCAAGATTTCAAGCTTTGAAGTCTGGTGATCAGGAAGCCTACATGAAAATGGTTGAGGAGAGTAAAAATGAGAGACTGACCATGCTTCTTGGTAAAACAAATGATCTTTTGGTTTCTCTTGGAGCTGCAGTTCAGCGACAAAAAGATGCTGAACATGCAGATGGAGTTGAACCATTTAAGGAAGAAGAGTTGCAAATTCCTGATGAAGATGTTGATCCAAGCGACAATGATTCTAAGGCTGGCAATTTACTTGAAGGTCAGAGGAAGTACAACTCTGCCGTACATTCCATACAGGAAAAGGTAAATGATGATATCCAATTGTCTGTCTCTGGGTCTGTTTTTCCAAATGATATTCAAGTGTCAACTGTCATGAGTTATCCTGGCGATATTAGCAATGAATTTACTTCCACTGATTCTATCTGATTAGAAATTGCTTTTTTTATACCATTGTTCTAGTTTAGAAAATTCCGATTGTCATTCTCTGGGTCTTTAAGTCCTGCAGGTCACTGCTAGATTGTTTAATCCCCAAATTTAATGAAAAAGTTAACCAGAACATTTCACTGTAGGTGACTGAGCAACCAGCGTTGCTTCAAGGTGGAGAACTGAGACAATATCAAGTGGAAGGACTTCAGTGGATGCTTTCACTGTTTAACAACAACCTGAATGGAATTTTAGCAGATGAGATGGGATTAGGGAAAACAATTCAAACAATATCCCTAATTGCATATCTTACAGAAAACAAGGGAGTAAATGGGCCTCATTTGATAATTGGTCCCAAGGGGGTTCTGCCAAACTGGGTCAATGAGTTTGCGATATGGCTTCCTAGGTATGAATCTAAATCTCTGGCAATGTTTTTTTTTGCATCTGTTATCTTTGTATTTATGCGGTGAACAGTTTATTTTCTGATTTCTTTTGGGATATCCCTTTCCAGTATCACAGCAGTACTTTATGACGGATCTGCAGAAGAGAGGAAAGCACTCAGAGAAGAATATTCTGGGGAGGGCAAATTTTGTGTGATGATTACTCATTATGATCTTATTATGAGAGAGAAAGCATTTTTCAAGAAAACTCACTGGCACTACATGATAGTTGATGAAGGGCATCGGCTGAAAAATCATGAATCCGCTCTCGCAAAGACACTTTTAGGGTATCCTCTTCATTGATAACATCTTTCTCTACGCCATTGTTGAGTATTGATATATGCCAAATAATGATCCTTCTTTTGAACTAGAGAAAACAGTTTCCTTTGTGGTGAATAACATGTTCCGTCCTTTATGCAATACTATATCTTGAAACAGTACTTATCAAATGGTTGACTCAATGATGATGTTCTTCCTTAACCAAGCCATAGCTATGTTCCGATCCACCTATCTAAAATTTTGTGTACATGCATGATGCATCTAATTTTGTTCCATGTATATCCAGATATAGGATTCGTCGCAGGCTTTTATTGACTGGTACACCAATACAGAATAGCCTGCAGGAATTGTGGGCGCTTCTTAACTTCCTTCTTCCAAACATTTTCAACTCTGTGGAAAATTTTGAAGATTGGTTTAATGCTCCATTTGCGGACCGGTCTGATGTCTCACTTACTCAAGAAGAACAAGAATTGGTCATTCGTCGGCTGCATCAGGTAGGTGCTTCTCTACCTGTTCCCAACATGATTTCCAGTTCATTTTTAGCATGGTTTCTAATAGAACATATCATCATATTGTCATTAGGTTATTAGACCATTCATCTTAAGGAGGACAAAAGATCAAGTAGAGAAGTATCTCCCAGCAAAAACACAGGTCATTCTGAAATGCGATTTGTCAGCCTGGCAGAAAGTATACTATCAACAAGTGACAGAATTGGGCAGAGTAGGCTTGGCAACAGGTACAGTCCAGATGCCCGGTTCTAGTTTGTTACTTTCCTTAGAAAAATAGAAATGTTTTGAAATTATGTGGTTGTTATTTCTCCTTTCCTTTCCTATCTTCTATTTGCTTTAATAAGCAAGTGAGAACCTTTACCATCATCAATAAGGCTTGGGAGCATAAGGTGTTAGTGGCATAAATGTGAGTGTTGCGTTAGATGTGTGGGCATAACAGATTAGACAAGATAACAAACAAGGTTATTCGGAGCAAGGTTAGGGTGACCAACATTGGGGCAAAGATGCAAGAAGCTAGGCTTTGTTGGCACAAGCACGTTCAGAGGAGGCAACCAACGGCACCTGTGCAGAGATGCGAGAGTTTGGATCTAGGGGATTTCCGCGTGGCAGAGGCACACCCAAGAAGAGTTGGATGGATGTTGTTGGGCAAGACCTTGTTCTCTTATCCCTTATGGAAGACATGATCATGAATCGAGATCACTAGTCTCTCATATGGGTCGAGGATTCTTAGTTTTTTTGTTTTGCTTTTGGTTGTCATTTCTTTGCCCGTTTATCTCTAATGATCGTTCGTCTATGCTGACTTGGGTCCATTGGAAACACTCTCCCGACATGTGAGGGAAAGAGTGCGTATATCCTACCCCAGACCCCACTCCATTGCGGGATTTACTGGGTAGTGTACAATCCCAATTTACCTTTTTGGTTAAATAAAAATTGACAACTGCTTGCTATCAAACATCAATGTGCTAATTTATTCACATTGGGTTATTTCCTTTGCAGGGACTGGGAGGTCAAAAGGCCTGCAGAATCTCTCCATGCAGTTGAGGAAGTGCTGCAACCACCCATACTTGTTTGCAGAAGGATATAATACATGGCGCAAGGAGGAGATAGTGAGAGCCTCCGGAAAATTCGAGCTACTTGATCGCTTGCTCCCTAAACTGAAGAGAGCAGGGCATAGGGTGTTACTGTTTTCTCAAATGACTCGTCTCTTGGACCTTCTCGAAATTTATCTCAAGATTCATGATTTCCAGTATCTTAGACTGGATGGCTCATCGAAAACTGAAGAAAGGGGGACTTTACTGAAAGCCTTCAATGCTCCAGATTCCCCTTACTTCATGTTTCTTCTGAGCACTCGCGCTGGAGGTCTAGGACTGAACTTGCAGACAGCAGACACTGTCATAATCTTTGATAGCGACTGGAACCCGCAGATGGACCAGCAGGCCGAGGATCGGGCCCATCGTATTGGACAGAAAAAGGAGGTCAGGGTCTTCGTATTAGTCAGTGTTGGATCCATCGAGGAGGTAATCTTAGAGCGCGCTAAGCAGAAGATGGGAATCGATGCTAAAGTAATCCAAGCTGGGCTTTTCAACACAACATCCACAGGTACGTTTCTCTATCTGAGGAAAGACTTCGAATAACCAAAAGCAATATCAATTTGTGGTAGCAAGTTTTCGGAATGAGCTTCTACTGTTTGGTTGCTGTTCTTTGATACTCGTCTTCTGAAAACGGTGATTTTCTTTCTTGTGTTACTGCAGCTCAGGACAGAAAGGAGATGTTGGAAGAGATTATGCGTAGGGGAACAAGCTCGCTTGGGACGGATGTGCCAAGCGAGAGAGAAATCAATCGCCTTGCAGCTAGATCCGAGGAAGAGTTCTGGATGTTTGAGAAGATGGATGAGGAGAGAAGGCACAAGGAGAAATACAAGGCCCGTCTCATGGAAGAACAGGAGGTCCCAGAGTGGGCTTACGCAACTGCGGATACTGATGCCAAGGGCAAAGGATTTGACTATGAAATTGCTAACTTAACAGGCAAGCGACGAAGGAAGGAGATTGTGTACGCTGACACGCTCACTGATTCACAATGGGTGAAAGCAGTTGAGAATGCCGAGTTATCACAGCCTTCAACGAGCAAGGGGAAGAGGAAGGCCCGCGCTTCTTCCTTGGAGAACAACATGAGCAATGACTTGGCCACGGACTATGCTGTGATCATGGAGAGGGAGTCGGAATTCAGTGAAGATGTACAGACTGCAAGCGAGGAAAGAAGCGAAGAAACACCCTTATACGCCCCCAAGAATTCGAGGCTTTCAGTGACTCCTGAACGTCAGGATGCCCGGGCTGGGATCCCTTGGGGTGGCAGTATGGTGACATGGACTAACACCCACAAAAGGAAGAGATCAAGCCATAACACGTCGGGTCCGAACACCGATTCAAAGGCCCACAATATGAATGGATGGGGTTGATGGAGTATTTGGTAGCACGGCATTTCGTTTTCGACGCACTTAAAATTACAGTAGACAAGGCAACTGATCAGCTGCAAAAATTGCAGCGACCGTTTTGAAGCGATGTAAGAAGTTGTACCCAGCAATGTGTGTGGCAACTTCCATGAAATTTTGTACGATTCAATGTGAAATAAAACATCTAGGGCTGCACCTTAGGTAGATTGGGGGAAGTTGCTATGACTCAGTAATTTTAACAACGAATTCTTTATTATTATTACTACGACTGATCTCTCAAAACAAGTGATTAATATCAAATGAAAGTGACAGAAGAACAATTGAGGAATCTCCATATTACAAAACATCATCTGATCATTTTATCCATTTCTACTGCGTTTATTCAAAATTGCAGCAAATTTTCAACGAGGATGCCATCGTATGCTGGTGTAATCTGGAGATTCCCGAATAAGGTTATAAAAATTATTGGTAAGACACAATAAGGTGTTAATGTGCTGACATATGAAGGATACGTTACCAAACACACCATTGAACCATCTTGGCAGTTGTAAGAAAAGCAAAAGTGTGGAGTCAGAAAACAGAACCACCAAATTCACAAAATCACATTAAAGAATCGAAGCAAAGCATAACAATCTGTGGCAAAGCACAGGAGGCTCATTTGTATATGATGATTTGGAAAATGGTAGCTAGCAATTTGTATATGATGAATTGTGCTTGCAGTTGCAGCACAAGTATCAGATGGCAAAAGCCAACAATCAGCCATGGTTTAGGATGATCAATAGAAATTTGACAGCAAACGAGCTCGTCTGAGTCACACAAACATAACACTGATGAACAAGGAGGGGCAGGAATGTGAATGTTGTTCAAAACCCATCTTGTTTGATCAAATCAACAAAATCACAAAACCAAGAAAACAATTACGTAGCCTTCAAATGCAGCTCAAGGAAAATGCCTGTCAAATTTAACCAATGCACCACACAATAATAGTCCACCTATATACGACTCATTCACAAGAGAAGATACTGCTAGACTTCTAGTCTGTAATCCAAGAGCTTTCCACAAGCAATAGATACTATAAGACTTGCTTTTTGATCTAAAGAATCCAAAACCCAAACAATAGGATCTCATAATATGGGAAGATGGACATGGGATAAAAAAGGCAAGACTTTTAGGGCAAACAAACAACCAAATTGTGATTCAGAACTAACAATCAACCATGGATTCAAAAAATCAGGATATTCAAAGAGGAAATTGACTCCAAAACAGCATGAGACAGGAATTGGAATGTCAATGAGAAAATCCATTTTCCACAACAGCACGAGCCCATCTCCGGGGTGAAATTTATGTCCACTATATATATATTCAACACAGAAACCAAACAAGGCCAGGAATACAGAGGCAGCAAAGCCCACAGAAAATAACACTCATAAACAAGGAGACAGGAATTGGAATGTCAAGTTCAAAAACACTTGTCTCATTTGATCATCCAGAACAACAAACTACCAAGAGCAAAATTAAGATGTGCCTTCAAATGCAGTTCATAAAAAATGCCTGTCAAATGCACCACGCAATGACAGTACCCGTCTATTGCCGTAGAACCAAATAGCAAACTAAAATAGTTCTAGTCGGTAATCCATTAAACAAACTTAGAGAATCCAAAAATCAAACAAGATGATCACATGGAAATAGGAATAAGCATTTGGGAAAGGAAAAAACGAAAAAGGCAAGATATTTAGGGCAAACAACTTTTAATTTAATCCAAAGTACTCATTTCACCAGTCATACTAGTAGCGTTTAGTAAACAGAAACCAAAACGAGCAATTGAAATTGAGATAAAATCCATACCAGCACTAAGCTAGGTGACTGATATAACAAAACCAGATGAAAAAACAACAATATAGCAAAATCGAACTCCTTCCCCGCATCTCGTTCGGAGCTCTTCAACGGTAGGACTTCTGGAACCTGGAACGAGCACCACGACCACCGAACTTCTTCGGCTCGCAGCGCCTGGGGTCAGCAACAAGCAAAGTACGGTCATACCTTCCAAGGATGTCCTTGATCTCCTTCTTGGCCTGCTCATCGACGTACTTCTGGTAGTAAGCGACGAGCGCCTTCGCGATGCTCTGTCGAACGGCGTAGATCTGGGAGATGTGACCGCCTCCTTTGACGCGGATCCTCATGTCGACGCCGGCGAAGCGGTGACGGCCGAGGAGGTAGATCGGCTCCATCGCCTTGTTGCGGAGGATGTCCGGCTGCACGAGCTCGATCGGCGCTCCGTTGAGCTTGATCAAGCCACGGCCGCGCTTGCAGTAGGTCACTGCGACCGCGTTCTTCTTGCGCCCAAAGCATTGGACGGATTCCACCGTAGTCGTAGTCGCCGCCATGGTTGAGTTCTCTGTTTCAGTGGCCTCTCTGCGTTTGGGGCAGGGTTTACAGGGGGCGCAAATTAGGGTTTCTTCTCTCCCGTCCTCTACAACTGAGAATAAGTAATGACGAGCAACTTTATATGGCCACTCGAGTCATTTTATTGGGCCTACTGAACTCAGTAAATCGATGTTTGGGCCATTGCTGTTGGCCTTGCGCCGGCCCAGTTAGGCCCAATTCTCTATTAATATTCTAGTGAGCATCTGAGTCCAAGAACTCAGACATTTCTATATTGCAAGGGCAAATAGTTACTAAGCACATGAGGTCAAAAAACTCAATATACCCGCATGAAAAGCATTAACAAGATGGTTATGAATAAATTTATAAACAAGATGCATGATCTTCTTTAAAATTGACATTTGACAATAAGTTTGGTTTGGGTAAAAAAAATTGATTTCCTGCGCAGTCAACATATATATACAGGTGGTGCAACGAGCAAGAGATAAAAGCAAAGGGGCATGAAGTCAATTTTTATCTCTTGCTCGTTGCACTATCCGCATATATATGTTGACTACACAAGGAATCAATTTTTTTTTTACCCTAACCAAACTTATTGTCAAATGTCAATTTTAAAGAAGAACATGCATCTTGTTTATAAATTTCACTCAAATGTCAACTTATAACCATCTTGTTTTCATGATGAAGATGCCCATGCTGGAATGTTGTTCAGGTTGGCTACATCATTCAATTTACCCAATTGACTCGGCAAAAATTGGGTATTTTTACAATAAGTTTATAAATTATTAATTTTAATTTGGTGTAAAAATATATATTTAATTTGCTTGGTGGTTGTATATCTGCAGGCAAAATGGAAGGGTTTACTAGATTTTTGCTGGTGTTGAGGGAGCACACATTTCCTTCATGTGTTTAAAAAGTTGGAAGCCCATTCTCCCACTAATTAAGCACCTAATTAGGAGATGGAATCTTCTTGCTAAACACTTAGAATTGTTATTTGATATTAAATATTCCTGATTAATAATCTATGAAAATTTAAAAGGATTGGGTTTGCTATTCAGAAGGGGTTGACACCACAACTTGTTGCTCGTTTACAATCTATGTATATGTAGTTCAAATTTTCAGTGACTTTAAATATTATCAATTATTGTTCATTGGACATAGGTTAAAAACTTAATCAAGAAAGATTTTTCAATTTTAAATTATTTTAACTTTTTGTGATATTACTTTCCTAAAATACCTTCTTTATCTAGTAAAGAATCTTTCTCGATTAATATTATTAAAGGTAAATTTTAAAAGTTAAAAAGAGTTTTCAAGAAGGAACTAAAAAATGTGCGTGGTTTAAATGAACTTAATAATATAAATTACACTAACAAATGAACAAATTTCGCATTTCTACTTTAATTAAAAATATGAAATTTCCCTTTTGTCTGTGTACGGTGCAAGAGCGCTCACAAAAGTCGGGTGAGGTTTCATTCTAAAATCAATTGGCAGTAGAAGGAGTAGTCCACGATTCATATATTAGAGCTTGTTATGTTTAACACGCCCCACAACCACAAGTGCAAATAGGAATGACTCATCTAATTGGCACGTTGACAACTGGTACACAGACCAGGATCGAAAGAAATGTTGTTAGCCTAACCGCGTTCTGATACCATCTCAAAACCCGATTCGGACTGATGATTGCGGGTCGTGTGCACGAGCGGACATGCGCTAGTAGCCTATCATACAAGCCGAATGAGGTTCAATTCTAAAACCAATTAGCAATAGAAAGAGAGTAGCTCATCAACTTATGTTCGACTTTTGATTTGGGACTCTTTTCGGTTTCATTTACCTCTCTTAATAGTCCAAACTTTATAATAATAATAATAATAATAATAATAATAATAATAATAATAGCCGACACATATATACTGAAAAGTCATTAATTTATCCATACAAGTAAATAATCATTACATCTCCCTGTAAATTATTAATAAGCAAAATCAATCATTTCATGTCACTGGATCGAGTAATTTACTTCCTATGTGTTGGGGGCCATATCCATTAGTTATTCGAATTGGTCTAAGTTTGCGGCTATATAAATTGTACAGTAATTGTTAATTAATTACATTATTGTTAGTGGGTGAAATGTTATAGCTAGGGTGAGTATTTAAAAATCGTACCATTGTTCAAAAAAACTTAGGAAGACCAAACTTACGGTATAATTTTATTTTCATTTTTTCACATCCCAACAACATCATTTGAAAAAGTTAATTAAACACTTAACTAAGACCATCTGCCCGGCCAGGTTCTACCACTGCAGGGCTCAATCATGCTAGTTAGGCTATATGCAACATACATGCAATTTTGTGATCACAGTCGAACCCATACGCAGAGGAAGATCTATGACTTGCGAATAGACTTGTGCTGAATTAAGAAGAATCCATGTGGAGTAGATATAGCTTCAACCTGAAAAAGAAGAGGTGCGCCATACGGTGACTTAGCTGGCTGAAGCAAGCGGCAAATCGCGCGGATCATTTGCCATGGCCAGGTCAGCAGATTGATGAGATGGAGGAGAGAGGGAGTTTTGATCCGGCTGAAATTTTGACTGGAGGTGCCCGCAGTTGATGCGCATCATCTAGCAAAAAAAATTTTTTTAATTTTTTTTAGCCAATGACAATCAGCAACATGGCATGGGGGTTTTAATTAAAATTAAAACTCCATTTATTTGTTAAATAAATAATTTATTTTAAAAACAAAAAATATTTTTGAATACGATTTATTTTTCTCTACCCAATGACACCCATTTTGTATATGTTTGGAAGAAATTTTTTTTTTTGCTAAGTTTACCATATGCCTTTTTTATTTTAATGATACGTTTTAATGTTAATATTAATAATATCATTAACCAAAAATTTTAACTAAAATAAATCAACATTTAGCTTAATAAATATAAAAAAATGTAAAGTGAGTTTTGATTCGCACGACTCTTTGTTGTGGATGAAAAATATAAAAAGCTGAAAAGTTAGTGGAAAGCTGACGTGACATGAATAGTTGCTGATGTGGCTGAAATGAGTTTTGATTCGTGTGACTCTTTGTTGCTGATGGTTTAACAACACACATAAAAGTTATCAATCGTCGGACTTTTAAATCGGCTGGGTCCGGTGGGGTCAAAGACAAGCTGACCCAGTTACGGAAGACTTGGACAACATATAAATCCGAATGAGGTTCCATCTCAAAACCAATTTGCAATAAAATGAGTAACTCTTCAATCTTATATGTTGTTCAGGTATTCTCTATATAACCGATGTGGGACAACCACATTCCAACATGTGAAAAACCGAGAAAGCCCGATCGGTCGTATGAAAACGAGGGGGTCGTATGAAAACGGAAGTCGTATCGGATTTTAATTTTTGTTTTTGTTTTTGTTTATAAGGTCGGGATCTACCACTTTATACAAAAGCTTAAGCCATTGTATATGACTTTTTCATTCCTCGTATTTTGATTTGGTATTCACCTCATTTTTCAATGTGAGACTACCCACAAACTCAACACGGACGTCGTAATATATGCACTAAATGTCTAAATGGATGGGTAGGGTGCCCACTCCCACACATCGGTCGATCTATTGGGTGTAGAAGTACGTGTTTCCCTCCCCTCTTCATGCTACTTTTCATCAATTTGTATGCATGAGAGTCTATATAAGTACTCCTTTATAAAGAAAATTTTATTTTGATTATATAGTTATGTCATGGATTTTAATATACTTACGTCGCCATCGATCGGCATGATTTTGTCGTCACGAAAGGAAAGCGATGTTTCCTTCGTATTGTTATCTGTGCGCGTCATTAGAACCAATTTTGGGAGATCACAATTAAGTTTTTTTTTTGTTGCTGAAAAAATAACTAATTAACTAACAACAAAATGGGTGTGGTCATATACTTAGATATATGTAAATCTGAATCACGGTTGTACGTCCGAATCAATCTGGGACGTGGAAATAAACACTGAAAATCGAAGGCAAATCTAGATTAATTATGACAAATGGGTGGTGCTCTAAATCTTAATTTGTGGTATATTGAGTTTCTGTGCAACAAAAAATACTCCGTATTCAATATGTATGGGGAGGTTAATTTAGCTTGTAACGTGCTTAAAATTATAAATTTAAATATGAAATATACTCCGTATCATTTAATTTTGAGCTGAGTATGGCAATATGAAATTTTTAAAACATAATTATGATAATTACGATGATGAATCTTGTTTATTTTTAAAATATGATTAATTGATTTACAAAAATGTAATTTATATTTTACTATTTTTTAACTCATTCCATTCTGTTTCATAAAAAAAAAAAACTCATTCCATTCTGATATATGGCTAATTTTCTTTTTTTTTTTAATAATTAGAAAATTAAAAGTGTATCACTTTAATTAACTTACTAGTACGATCCCCGCGCCATGGCGCGATTTTTTTATATATAATATTTAGATATAGATAAATATTCAATATTTTTAATTAAACCCATTGATTAGTAAATGTGTTAAAAATAATAGAAAAAAATACACTTGGGTTAAAGAGATAAAGAGAAAAATAAATAATAAATAGTGAAAGATAAAAGTTTTGAATTAATCCCATTGGTTAAAAAATGTAACATCAAATAATATTGGGTAATTACTATTAGAATATTTTTCAAAAAAAATAATATTAGAAAATATAGTTACCATAATAAAATTATATTATGTAAATAATATTTCCACAAATAACTTTGAACATGGAGATGACATGTGACATAAATTAATATAGTATATATATAGATAGTAAATGAATTTGAGTTAAACCCAATAAGTATATTAGATTGAATTTAATGTTTTGAATTAAGCTCAATAGTTAGAGCAAGCCCAACAACTTTTGTATAAAATCTCTAAAATAGAGATAAAAATGTCAAAATCTCTAAAAAAAATTCAATCAAACTCCAACAGATTTTCTATTTTACAGATTTTTACATTTATTAAAGACTATAATAAATAAATTCATTTATTAAAGATATTTAATTGTATATTTCTAAAAACTTCATTTAAACTTAATTCTAACATTTAGACTCAATTTTGTCAGTATAAAAGTTATCATAAAATTGGATAAAATATTATTCAAATTTAATCTGATTATTTTCAATTGATTAATATATATATATATATATATATATATATATTAGAAATTAGATTGGTGATTGATCATATTTGCTTAATTAATTAAATTAATTAACTAATAAGGCTTACTTTATAATTTATAAAAATAAAATCATTTCAATATGAGTTATGAGTTCAAGTGAATATTTTTTGAAGTGAAAATTTTATAGCATTAAATTGGATGAAATTAATTATGCTATTTTTTTTATAAAATTTAAATGATGTTTTGTTTATCTATATATATTGATATAACATAATTAATTTATATATTATATCAAATCATATCAATTTTTTTAATTAATTTTTAAAAATAATTATATTTTTATTACTAATAAATATGAAATTATTTTTTTCTATATTATGGGTGAAAATGTGGGGTTGTGTCATTAGATTCTATATAGGGACAAGTGAACATTAAATTATAGAGATCAACTTCTCTTCCTCCAAATTTAGAGATTTTTCCCCTCTCTCCATCAATTTCTCTATTTTAGAGATGAGTTTAGAGAAGCTGTTGGGGAGAAAAAATGACGTTTTTCTCTAAAATCTCACATTTTCTCTATTTTAGCAAAGCTGTTGGGCTTGCTCTTAGTAGGATTAAAGAAAAAAAAAAGAAAAAGAAGGAAAAAAAAAGAGAATTGAAAAAAAGATGATTAAAGAGAAAAAAGAAAATTATAATTGATCAAAACCCCTAAAATCTCTCTAATGTTAAGAGTTTATATAGATAGATAGATATATAGATTCCATATAAAATTATTTTCTTTTCCTGGGACGTGTTTCCTAATCTCCTACTAGGTGTCCTGGGACGTGTTTCCTTTGCTCTATTTTTTTGGGTCTTTCGAAAACACTCTCTCGATTAGTTTGGGGAAAGAGTGCGTACATTCCGACTCCCAGACCCCGCTTTATTGCGGGATATACTGGGTTGTTGTTGTTGCTACTCGTATACCAAACAGATTGATATATATCCTATCGGTGTATGAATTTTTGTCAAAGATATCAAAGTGATTAGGTATTCAGATTTAAGACTGTGTCATAATAAGGTATATTAAGCTGATAATTACATATATAGATACATAGCAAAAATGTCAAAATTCATGGTTGGTGGAAGACACACTTAATTGCCATTTATACTTATTTAATTGATATGAGGTTTACCGAAACCAAACATTATCATTAATTATATCATAATATATACATATACATCTTAAGACAAAAATACAACATGTTAATGCATATATAGGATCATGGGCGGATTGGTTTAATTCCCCCTAGTTCGAAAGAAAAAAATGTGTATTTCCAAAAGAGTAATATATTAAAAAAAATGCCAATTAGTTGGTAAGAGTGCGTATATTAAGCTCATGAGTTTAAACTCTTTTAATCTCATTTTTTTATACATACTCCTAGTTTTCACTGAAAATGATTATTCAAATAACATTTTTTTTTTAATATATTTAAACAACATTTTCTTTTTCATATGTACATACAAAAATCTCAAAATAAAATTGAGCCCCTAAAAATATTTCTAAATATGTCACTGTATACGATGATTATGGTCCATCATTAGACTTGAGCATGGGCCGGGTTGGGTGGACTTGAACCGGACCTATGTGAAAATCTTGACTCAGTATAGCAGGTCGGACTTGGACCAGGCCCGATTTTTGGGCCAACTACCTTGTCCATGCCCGTCCACATAGACGGGCCGAGTAGTCCACCGGGCCGTCCATTAAAAGTTTTTGAAATATTTTTTTATTTTTCAATTTTTGCGTTTCATGTCAAAAGCTCCGAAAAGTTATCTACACCCCCAAACGGACCCTAAGTCATTAAGTTACCTTAGATTCAAACCAAAAATAATGAGAGGGTGGAATCTTATTCTTACCTATCTTGAAGTTTCTTGCCAATAAATCAAACAAAACTGCAGTAATTTTTAATATCTCTTTCTAATGTCAAAACTGCAGGAAGAGAGGAGTCAATGCAGAAAGGAACTAAACAGAAACGCAAAACATGAAAATGAAATTGAGTTGGAGTATATTTGGACCTCTTTTAGGCCCCGTTTGGTATGAGTGCTGGAATCAAAATGGTAATCGGAATGAAATCAGAAAGTGGTAATCACTCATTATTACAGCTGGTTGTTTGGCATGCTATCGGAATGAACCATTCCTGAAATAATAATGATAAAATTAAAAAAGTGATAAAAGTTATAATATTAATATATTATTGTTATTATTAAAATAAAAATAAAAATATAATATAATATATATTAAATAATAAAATATTGATAATAATAATATAAATATAATATAATATAATATAATAAAACTAATATATATAAAATAATAAAATTTTGATAAAAAATAAAGTATTGATATTAATAATAATATAAATATAAATATAAATATAATAAAATACTGATAAAAATAAAAATATATTATTATTATTAAAAATAAAATATAATATAATATATCAAATAATAAAATATTTATAAAAAATAATAATATTAATAGAAATATATTATTATTGTTAAAAATTAAAATATAATATAATATATATTAAATAATAAAGTATTGATAATAATAATATAAGTATAAATATAATAAAATTCTAATAAATATAATAATATTAATAGAAATATATTATTATTATTATTAAAAATAAAAAATAATATTATATATTAAATAATAAAATATTGATAATAAAAAAAAGGTATAAATATAATATAATATAATTAATAATAATATAAAATAATAAAATGTAGATAAAAATAATATTATTAATAGAAATATATTATTATTATTATTATTATTAAAAATAATAATATAATATAATATATTAAATAATAAAGTATTTATAATAATAATGTAAGTATAAATATAACATAATATAATTAATAGTAATAATAATAATAATAAAAATAAAATTATAATATAATATATTAAATAATAAAGTATTTATAATAATAATATAAGTATAAATATAACATAATATAATTAATAATAATAATAATAATAATAATATAAGTAGAAATTGGGAATGAACAATTCCCTAGCTTTTGGGGAGGAATGAAATGAGCCATGAAAAGGGTAATGGTTGATTACCGGTAATCATTCCGATTACCAATTTTCAACCTACCAAACAAGAAAAGTGGGAATTATCCATTCCCATTCCCCTTTTTGATTACCAATAATGCATACCAAACAAGCCCTTAATTTTGCCCTTAATTTGGGACCATATGATTACCCAATAAGCTTCACTGACCCTATTTATCCAATTTCAATTTCGTTGCCCTAAACTTTACCGAATTCACAAAACGGCCACACGGCCCATATCGCACGCGCCGCTCACGTGACGCAACGTCTAATCCCCGATTGCGTTGCATATAATGGAATCGGTGGGGGGTTAATTAAGAGGAGCCACCTATTAGATAAACCCAAATAATTTGTTAGGATTTGTGGTTATCTTTTTATGATTTGGAGATCATGTAATTATCTCTTGTGATTCTTTCCTTGAGTAGGTTATATATACTACAATATGTAAATCAATTAACAACAATACAAACAGAGGAAATTTCACGTTCTATATGGTATCAGTCTAGCCAAAGGGATCCTTCTGCCTGTGTCTCCCATCCACCACCATGACCACCCCTAATCTTGGCACCACTCTTCTTGATTCCTCCTCATCAAACAACCTTCAATTCCCTACCATTGCAATCAAATTAGATCGCAACAACTACTACTCATGGCGTGGTATTATTTTTTCCACACTCGAAGCCTTTGAGCTTGACTCTTATGTTCTCGACACCCCACCTTCTCTGCCAACTGAGAAGGCCACCGAGGCTGCTGTCGCCGAGTACAAGAAGTGGAAGAAACGTGATCGCCTTGTCTTAGTTTGGCTTCGAGCCACACTCACGGACCGAATTCTGTCCTATGTTGCTCGGGCTGCTACATCTCATGAGATGTGGTCCATGATTTCGCGCATGTTTCAATCGCAAACCCGCGCCCGTCTTATGCACTTGAAGAGCCAACTCCAGTCTCTCATCAAAGGTTCGATGTCCATGTTCGAGTACATCGAAAAGAAGAGATCCATCATTGATTCCCTTGCTGAATGTGAGCATGTGGTTAGTGATGATGACTTCATTGCTTGCCTCCTCAATGGCTTGGATTCGTCATATGGTGCGCTCAAAACCTCCATTCACATCCGGGGAGGAGACATCACTCCGGATGACGTCGTGGGATTTCTTCTTCATGAAGAAGAACGTTTGGAGGCTGAACAAAAGGCTGCTGCTGCTGCTGTTGCCCCGCCTGCTTCAGCGCCCACCATTCCTGCCGCCAACTACGCTGCAACATCTCGGGGACGTGGTCGTGGTCGAGGTGATCGAGGTCGAGGTCGTGGTCGCCAATCCCCCTCCTCTGGGTCTTCCTCTGGGCACCAAATTGGGCAGTCGAATTCGTCTCCTTCGCAACCCCGAGACGGTCAGTCCTCTACTCGACCAGTTTGTCAAATTTGTAATCGAGTAGGCCACCAGGCCCGCAACTGCTATAGCCGGTTCGATGACACTGCCTTCCCGTACAACCCACCGCCACCAAAATCTGCAAACTACGTCACCAACAGCCCTTCATCCCTTCAGGATCCGGCTTGGTACATCGACTCCGGCGCAACTCATCACGTCACCAACAGTCTGCAGAATATGTCCCTCAAATCTGAATATGGGGGTAATGACCAACTGGCTATGGGTGATGGTAAGACCATTCCGATTACTCACATCGGTAATTCTTTCATTGGTGATGCAAATTCCTTAATTTTGAAAGACATTCTTGTCGCTCCTCACATTTCAAAGAACCTACTAAGTGTTTCCTCCTTTACCAAAGACAATCAAGTCTATATAGAACTACATCCTAACTGCTGGTTTGTCAAGAATTTGCAGGGCACGATCCTTCTGACGGGAACCGTTGATCGGGGACTATACCGGCTGCCTACCTCCGCTGTCCCTCAATCCAAACCCGTTGCTCTCTCTGCTGTTCGCACCTCCCTCGCCGGTTGGCATCATCGTCTCGGTCACCCTCATGAATCCATCCTCAAGCATCTCGTCGCGTCATTTCATTTGCCTACTTCAAATAAAAGCTTATCCAATGTCTGTGCATCCTGTCAGCTTGGTAAAAGCCGTCAACTTCCCTTTACTCATAGTCATCAGTCGAGTCAGAACATGTTTGAATTAGTTTACAGTGATGTCTGGGGCCCTGCCTCCATACCTTCAATTTATGGTTCTAAATATTATGTTACATTTATGGATGATTTTTCCAAATTTATATGGATTTACTTCCTTTCTCACAAGTCTCAAGTCTATCAATATTTTGTTCAATTCCACAAAATGGTTCAAACTCAATTTGGGAAATCAATCAAGTGTCTCCAAACTGATGGTGGTGGTGAGTTTACTGCACTCATTCCATTCCTCCAAGATCAAGGGATCTTGCACCGGGCCTCTTGTCCTCATACACCTGCTCAAAACGGTGCCGTCGAACGCCGTCATCGTGTCATCCAGGAAAAGGGTCTCGCCCTTTTATCTCACGCATCCCTTCCCTTCCAGTTTTGGGAAAGTGCCTTTCACACGGCGGTGTATTTGTCTAACCGCACAATCACACCCTCCCTCAAATACAAATCCCCATTCCAACTCCTCTATAATAGAACACCAAATTTTGGCTTCCTCAAAACATTTGGATGTCTCTGTTATCCATATCTAAGGCCTTACAATTCCACCAAACTCTCATATCGCTCTTCTCCTTGTACGTTTATTGGGTACAGTTCCAAACACAAAGGGTACCTTTGTCTTGATCATGTCACCGGTCGCATCTACATCTCCATTCACGTTGTGTTTGATGAGAATTCCTTTCCCTACTCTCACAAGCCCACTCCAGATCAGCCACACACCACGCCACCCTCTCGCTCGCCTATCTCCACTACTCTTCTCCGAACAGCAGCTCTCCCTACACCTCCTCCCACCCGCGGCAGCCAGTCGTGTCCGCCTTCAACGCTCCCTGATGATGGTTCTGCCCCTGCACCAGCACTTAGTCCAGTCGGCCCTTCATATTTCCGTGCCTCTGATGTCTCCTCTCACACCATGGCCACCCGAGCTCGCACTGGTAACCTCAAACCCAAGTCTCTTCATGTGGCTCGCCATCCCGCTCCACCTCAATCTCCTCTCACTCATGAACCGTCCACATTTGCTGCTGCAAGTAAACATTCTGAATGGTGGCTCGCTATGCAAGCTGAGGTAAATGCCCTTCATCTTAATGGGACATGGAGTCTTGTTCCTCGACCACAACACTCCAATGTCGTCGGTAACAAGTGGGTCTACAGAATCAAACGTCGAGCAGACGGTAGCATCGAACGTTATAAAGCCAGGTTAGTTGCAAAAGGCTTTCATCAGGAGGAAGGGGTTGATTATTCTGACACATTCAGTCCGGTTATCAAACCCACCACTATCAGACTGATTTTATCAATTGCTTTGTCCCACAATTGGCCTATCCGTCAGCTTGACATCAATAATGCTTTCCTGAATGGTGATCTGCAAGAGACTGTGTATATGGAACAACCGAAAGGGTTTGTCGATTCCAATCATCCTGAGTATGTTTGCAAACTCAGAAAAGCTCTCTACGGGCTCAAACAGGCGCCTCGTGCTTGGTTTACCAAGCTAAAGATGCATCTCCTCCGCCTGGGGTTTCGGTCTTGCCACTCCGACACCTCCTTGTTCATTCGTCACCATGGGTCTGAGATCATTTATATATTGGTTTATGTGGATGACATCATTGTTACAGGCACAAATTTGGCAGCCATAGAATCCTTCATTCGGTGTCTGCATTCGGCCTTTGCTCTGAAAGATCTTGGCCCATTGACATATTTTCTGGGCATCGAGGTCTCATACTCCAAAGACTGCCTCTTTCTCTCTCAATACAAGTACATATGCGACCTGCTAGAGCGCTGTAACATGTCTGAGGCAAAGCCGATCTCGTCTCCTGCTGGTGTTCTCGACAAGTCAGAACTCTCTTCTGACTTCCTTCCAGACCCTCGGGTGTATAGGCAAGTCGTTGGAAGCCTGCAATATGCCACCATAACGCGCCCGGAGATCAGTTTCGCGGTCAACAAAGCCTGTCAGCACATGCATCAGCCGCGACAGTCGCATTGGCGGGACGTTAAGCGCATCTTACGCTATCTCAAAGGGACGCCTCACTTTGGTTTACATCTCACCAAGTCTCTCAATCATGAGCTAGTTGCTTATTCCGACGCAGGTTGGATGTCTGACCCATCGGATCTGCGCTCCCAACATGGGTTTGCTATTTTCTATGGGGGTAACCTTGTCAGTTGGGCCTCCAAGAAACAGCGTGTCGTTGCCCGATCGAGCACCGAATCTGAATATCGGGCCATTGCGTTCGCCACCACCGAGCTTGTCTGGCTTCAACAATTGCTGCATGAAATTCGGGCTCCTCTTCGTTCACCACCAAAGTTGCTTTGTGACAACTTGTCTGCTACTTTTCTTGCTGCAAATCCGGTGGTTACCTCTCGCACCAAGCACATCCGTTTAGACTATTTCTTTGTCAGAGAGAAAGTGGAGGCTGGGGATCTCATCGTCTGTCACATTCCGGCTATGCAGCAGCACGCCGATATCTTCACCAAACCTCTGACAGGCCGGATATTCAGCAAACTACGCTCCAATCTTCATGTCTTTCCCCGACCTTCAGATTGCCGGGGGGTATTAGATAAACCCAAATAATTTGTTAGGATTTGTGGTTATCTTTTTATGATTTGGAGATCATGTAATTATCTCTTGTGATTCTTTCCTTGAGTAGGTTATATATACTACAATATGTAAATCAATTAACAACAATACAAACAGAGGAAATTTCACGTTCTATACCACCAAGGCATTGATGATCACCTGAGTCGGTACGAAACATGTGGGCTGTCCCATACATAGCGCCAAACGATGAAGGACTCCACAAATATCAATATGATTCCAATCCCTTTCCCGATTTCAAATGCAGCCAAATGCTTCGAGAGAGAGGATTCGCTACATATCCGATCCACAGATCAAATCATCAACACCCCTTCACCAAGTACATTGCAAGTTTATTAGTGGACCAGGCCGGGCAAACTCGACTAGTTCTCGTTCTACCTCGATTATGAGTGATCAATAAAGCTCTATCCATATTTTCTGATGTGATATCTTGAAACATTTGTATATAAGTCAGTGGGTCACTCCTATCAATTAATTTTATGATGGAATTCCGCTCGGCTTGAGTGTGCTTAATGCGCTCGGACGTGTGAACCGGCCGCCACGCTAGTTCTAGAACGGTAAAAACTATATTAATTTTTTAATAATATTATACTTATCACAAATAAGTATGAGATTATTGAAAACAATTATTTAAAAAAATATTATTTTATATAGTTTTTCGTACTTTTTTAAAACGTGCATAAATAGTAAAAAGTCAATTAAAAAAAACGGATGGAGTAAGTCGGTGGACTACTCATTCTATTGTCAATTGAATTTAGAATGGAATCTCACTTGACAGCTAAACTACTAGTGCATGTGCGTCCATGCACATAACCCCCGTCATCGGTCTGGCTCTTGGTTTAATTTTCAGAGCATTTGATTTAATTTTCTATTCAAAAATTAATTTCCATCATTTATCCTAACATCAATATTTACCAAACATAATAATATTTTATTAACATATATTTAATACTAATAATCGATCAGTTTTGCCTATTCATGAACTTCAACTACTCTATCCGCTATCATTTTACCAAACAAAGCCTTAGATTTTTTTTGTTTATAACGACTAATAATTTCGAACTTAATATGATGCACTATCTAATATATCAAAGTTAACAATATTCATATACTTGATATGGATGATATATCTTATATGGATTCAAGGTTTCTCGATTTAAAATATATTACTTGTTAATGAACTATAATACTATATTGTTATATGCACTACAGAGGTTTCACCAGTTTCTAGTGTCGGTGAAATTTTTGGTGTTTCATATCGACAAATTGTTTATTGAGTCCTAATTTTAGGGGGGATTTTTTTTTTACCGATATTGAAAACTGCGTAGTAAATAATGCATGAAAATTTTGGTCATGGATAATCATATAATTGTGTGTTGCTATGTGTGGACCCACAACACTCCATGATTTGAGTGGTGGCCGGACAAGTTAATTCTATAATCCTGATCCGTATAACCTAATAGCCAAGATTAATCATTTAATCCTATCGATCTTTAAATATAGGGAGGATTATATTTTTCAATAATAGTTTGTCTAACAAATTCCTCCTTCCAACCTTACAAAAAAATTTATCAACTAACCCTGAAGCTTCCCTCAACCTTAATCTGCATTATTAGTAATCTTAGTTATTCATTCATTCATTCATTTGATTGAAGGCCGTACTTCGGTACTTTGAATTGATCGAGGTTAATTATCAACTAGTACGATTCCCGCGCCATGGCGCGGTTTTTTAAAACTAAAATATTAATAATATATATAAATATATTATAAAATACTAATAAAAGTTAAGATAAAAAAAACTTTACCATAAAAGTATAATACATAAATGTAGATATTTTAAATCACCCAGTAATAATAATATCAATATCAGTGTAACTTTTTTGAAAATTTTTGAAATCTGAATCACGCATTTAAATGTGATGTGTCACAACTAATAATTAATTAATGATTTGAATTGAGCTCAATAGTTAGTGCATAAATGTGATTTAAGCCTAATGGTTATATTAGATTGAATTCAATGTTTTGAATTAAGTCCAATTGTTAGTAAATATGTTAAGAACAAAAGAGAATGGAGGATTAAAAAAAATTAATGGAAAAAAAGAAAAAAGGAGAAAAGGAGAAATAAAAAAATCAAGGAAAAAAACAATATTCCTAAAACTCCTCTAAGATTGACACGTAAGCAAAGTCTTCTAAATTAAGGTTATATATAGATTCAAAACTTCTTTTTTAAAAATTCTTGGCTATCTATCTAATTACGGATTATTTTTTTTAAATATTCAGGAAAAATAAAAATTTATAAAAAAAATCACAACTTAAAAATATTTACAAAAATATTCAAAATTTATAGATATGTCGGAGAAACACGGCCTGATACCGCGTTTCTTGGGTAGATTATCAATTTAAACCCAGCGCCAAAGGAAAATGGCATTTTAAAATGAAAACGCGGTTTTAAACCGCGTTTTAGCCCTAATTTCGGATAAAACGTGGTTTAAAACCGCGTTTATTTCATTAAAAAAAAACAAAAAAATCCAAAAATAAAATAAAAAATAAACTGTAAAATGCGACACTAACTCGCGTTTTACTTGCAGGCGGATCGGAGCACCAGCAGAGATCTCCGGCGCATCCGTCTCCGGCCTTCTTCCCAGCCTCCCCCACGATCTTCGGCGCCTCCGTCTCCGTCAACACCTCCATGCCCCTCTCCTGCCACCACCCTCTCCGATTCCTTCTTCCCTGCAGCCCAAGCTCCGACATCTCTGAGGCTGAGATTCGCCGTCGTTCGCGCCTAGAACACCTAGAATCGGGTTCATATCTCTTGTCTATGAACCCGCATATGACCCTCCTCTAACATCTTGACTCCAACCGACTTTATCACTAGATAATTCTCATTTTCTTTGATTTTTTTCTATATACTTCTACTGTTGTTGTTCTGTATTTTGGATGACGGTTAGTCCATCTGCTAAACGCCCTCTCAATACATAGATATATATTTAGTGTATCGAATTACTTTCTATTAGAAAAATGTTTAAAAAAGTAAAAACAGACATCAAAGCAAATTATTACAACCTACTCCATACTTAGTACTTTAGAGCTGAAATATTATATTCAGCTTAATTGACATCGTATGTTCATTCTCATGACACAAGTAGCCTTGATCGATTAGCTTGATTCGTACATGGAGACAAGGATGCAATTTGTTTTATAATAAGAGGCAACATGTGGAAAAAATATTATGGAAAAATAGTTAACATAAATGAAATTGGTAATAATCTAAAGATGGAGACTTTAATTAATTGTAATGATCCTTTGCTATCATCGATCGGTGGGTATAGTAAAACACAAGGGATCGATAAGATTGGACATCTAACTACAATCAGACTTCTTTAATTGGCACCGTCTGATCGATTAGTCAAACATATATGCACCCAAGCCTTACTAAGAGAAATTTTAATCATAAGTCAGATCGAAATGGATGGTTAATGTATATATAATCCTACATTAATTAATACGGTGAGCACATGAAAAGGTCATATATGATGGGGTTTATCTAGGTAGTAGGTTTAAAACTGGCCCAAGTAAACAAAATAGCTTAAGATTGTAATGAGGTTATTTTCATGAACTGATTTTTATTTTGAGGTGGAATCTCATTAGACCTATCATTACTTGAACAAATTACAACATAAAAAGTTGGATCTTAAGCAATTAGGAGGGTATACAAAGTATAAGCAAATTAATGAGAGGGTGGATCTTATGTAAATATTTATAATTATGATGTAATATATGAACGAATATAGAAAATATGATGTTGATGTTAGTCTTGTACACACAATGTACACGGAAATTATTTATTTGTTTTCTCATGGTTATTCGAAATTTGTATGTTTTTAGATGATTATTCATCTATAACAATGTAATTATTCGCATGCACAAATTTCATTCTAATGAATAATTGTCCAATACTATCGAATAACTTCGTTCGAATGAATAATCATCCAGTACCACTGAATAATCAGAATTTACTTTTAATCTCATTAATTGATTTTCTTAATCCAACTCAAATCTGTTAATATGATCGATATACCATAATAAAAGCTATAAGAGTTGTGTACATAGATCTAAAGAATCAAGATGGTAAATCTATTAATTGACAATTAATGCATACAAATGAAATAATTATGTATATATACTCCTTCCGGCTTGACCCGTACACAATAAGAATTGTGTACATATGATCTATTATCTCTAAAATATGGAATCAATATTGAAACGAAACTGCTGACAATAAAATTAATTATAAAAAAACGTGTATAAACAGTAAATGATATGTTTTGTCAACCAGATGGAGTAATTATATATGATAATACTGTAGTTTATTACACAAGTGTAAGGATGCTGGAATATGAGTTTATCTCATATTGAAAATGCTGAGATATCATGAACAACATATCAGTTTGGTGGGTTACTCCTTTCATTGTCAATTGTTTTTGAGATGAAACCTCATTAGATCTATGTCTTATTCATTTCTCCATTACAAAACCTCCCCTTCAGCTTGTCTTTAACTCACGAGCTAAGTTTAACAAAGGACAAATTTACATTAAATCCATATATATTCTGAACAAATGAAGCGTTGAAAAGGAGTAATGAGGGGGGATGGAGAAGCTACATTGACGCTGAGGAGCATTTAATAAAAGTGACCGCCACGCCCCTTCACCCTTCACATGCCCACCTGCGTCCATGCCTTTCAATACTAGCTGTTAAATTGTACGATACACCCAATATGACTTACTGCAGTAAATTTTTAATCCCCTAATTCAACTCCTCTCCTCGTTGCTTTCGCAGTACTAGATTTCCCCTGTTTGATTAAAAATGGCAACTACTCCGTATATATGTGCATCTCAGTTTTCACGTTTAAATTCGCTCTGCTATACGTATGATTGTATATATTATATAGTATATGTATATATGTATCTTGTGGATCTCCATTTTCCATCCTTATATGTTTTACGGAGTATATCACATGATTTAAAATATATTCGTTTTCAATTTCGGATATTTTATATTGAAACCCCACATTTAAGTCTTGTCTGCATCATCAAATTTGGGATATTTTTGTCAATTTCTCTAATTAATTAGATAAATGGGTAATATTGTTATAACGAGAATGATAAAGCGAAGAACAACACAGAGATTTACGTGGTTCAGCAACGGTGTGTTGCCTACGTCCACGGGCAGAGAACCAGTTTTCTTATTAGAGGAAGCGAAACAGATTGAGGTTACAAGGGGTTGGCGTTCCATGAGTATATGAAGAGACTCATGGAACCCTAAACAGACAATGGGCTGAAAGCCCAAAATAGACAGACGATAGGCCCGTATATGAAGAGACTCATGGAACCCTAAACCGGTCAGCGAGACCACCGCCGGGGGGCTCCGCGCCCCCCGGACCCCCCGATGCGTCGCCGGCCAACAGTCGTTCAAGGCACATTAACAAATCTCCACCTTGACTTGAATCCTCTCATAAACAGATGCACCTATGACAAAAGTGTCCAGACGTTCTCTGCCTCAGATTGGTCCTTGAAGAAGGACCCAGACTGCCCCGTAGGGCAACTCAACAGCTGGTGATATTAAGCAAGTCCAAACAGTGTTGGAACTTGCTCTCTGGAACTGGCTTAGTGAACATATCAGCGGGATTATCAGCAGTTCCCACCTTCTTCACCCTGATTCTCTTCTCATTCCTCAGAAAATGGTACCTGACATCAATGTGCTTCGTCTTCTCATGATGAACTTGATCCTTGGTTAAGCATATTGCACTCAAGCTGTCGCAATACACTAAAGCCTGATCCTGATGTAGGCCTAGATCATTGACCAAGCCTTTCAGACAGATTCCCTCCTTAACAGCTTCTGTCAACGCCATGTACTCTGCCTCTGTGGTAGACAAAGTGACTGTAGGTTGTAGAGTTGCTTTCCAACTCACCACAGAACTCCCAAGAGTGAAAACATAGCCAGTCATCGATCTCCTACTGTCCACATCGCCGGCATAATCAGAGTCTGAAAACCCAGCAACCAAGCACTCTGTATCATTCCCATAGCACAAACCAACATCAGTAGTGCCTCTGAGATACCTGAAGATCCTCTTCACAGCTTGCCAATGTTCCTTCCCAGGCTGAACCATAAAGCGGCTTACCACACTAACAGCAAATGCTAGATCTGGTTGAGTGCAGACCATAGCATACATCAAACTCCCCACTGCGCTGGCATAAGGGACCTTAGACATGTACTCCTTCTCTTCCTCAGTCTGAAATGTGTACATTCCCAGCTTGCTGTTAGATGCCATTGGAGTATCTATAGACTTAGCCGAAGACATTCCAAACCTACTCAATATCTTCTTGATGTACCCTTCTTGAGATAAGAAGAGTTTTCTCTGCTTCCTGTCTCTATAGATCTCTACTCCCAGAATCTTTCGAGCAGAACCCAGATCTTTCATATCAAACTCTGCACTGAGACAATCCTTCAGCTTCTGAATATCTGACTTGTTCTACGCAGCAATCAACATATCATCCACGTACAATACTAAGTAAATACGCGAACCATCATCCAGACTGTTGTGGTAAACACAACAATCATATGAACTCCTGTTGTATCCCAGCTGCACCATATAGCTATCAAATCGCTTGTACCACTGCCTTGGTGACTGTTTCAGCCCATACAAAGACTTCTTCAGTCTCAAACATGGTTCTCTTTTCCAAGAACCTGAAAACCATCTGGCTGAGACATGTATATTTCCTCCTCCAACTCTCCATGTAGGAAAGCTGTCTTCACATCTAGTTGCTCAAGCTCCAAATCCTGATGTGCAACCATTGCTAGTAGCACCCTGATAGAAGTATGTCTGACCACTGGTGAGAAAATCTCATTGTAGTCTACTCCCTCTCGCTGATTGAAACCCCTTGCAACAACTCGTGCTTTGTACTTAATACCCTCAGCAGTTGATAGTCCTTCCTTCTTCCTGAAGACCCATTTGCAAGTAATCACCTTCCTATCAGCAGGCAATTTGACAAGCTCCCAAGTTTGATTCTTCTGAAGAGACTCCATCTCTTCTCCCATTGCTGCAAGCCACTGTGCTGACTCATCTCCAGAAATAGCAGCCTTGTAGGTGGACGGAGCATCATCCTCCACCTCCTCGGCCACCTGCAAGGCATATCCCACCAACTCATCAGACCTATATCTCGCAGGAGGTCTGATGTCAGCCCTTCTTGGCCGATCTAGAGCAATATTGCGATGTGTCGCTCCACCTGCTCCTGTGTCTAGTGGTATAGCCTCTGTCTCAGCAGTGTCCGACTCAATAGTACCTGATTGGTTTGTGACCAAATCAGGTACCTGACTCTCAGATGGAGTGAAGTCCAACTCCACCTCCTCAGCAACAGCCTCTTTCTCAACTGCATCACTGGACTTCTTCCTAGAATTCAGCAAAGAACTCTCATCAAAGACTACACTTCTGCTAAGTATAATCTTGTTGTCAGACCAGATCCTGTACCCTTTCACACCAGTACCATAGCCCATGAAGACTCCCTTCTTAGCTCTTGGCTCTAGCTTACCCTCATCAACATGATAATAAGCAATGCACCCAAAACCCTCAGATTAGAGTAATCAGCAGCCTTTCCAGTCCACACCTCATAAGGTGTTTTGCAGTCGATACCTGTGTGTGGGCTCCGATTCACGAGATAGCAAGCCGTTGAAACTGCTTCTGCCCAGAATCGCCTTTCAAGGCCTGAATTGGAAAGCATGCACCTTGCTTTCGCCAGAAGAGTCTGATTCATTCGTTCTGCTACACCATTCTGTTGTGGTGTGTATCTGACTGTATGATGCCGAGCAATGCCCTCATCTCTGCATAACCCATCAAACTCAGATGAACAGAATTCCAGATCATTATCAGTTCGCAACCTCTTGACCTTCTTTCCAGTCTGATTCTCTACTAGAGTCTTCCACTCCCTGAACTTACTGAATGCCTCACTTTTATGCCTCATCATGAATACCCAAGTCATCCTAGAGTAATCATCAATCAGAGACAAAAAATACCTGTGACCGCCCAAGGACTGAACGCGTGAAGGACCCCAACAGTCTGAATGGATGTAATCCAGCGTGCCCTTTGTCTGATGAACTGCTTTAGGAAATTTGCTGTGATTTAATTTCCCAAACACACAATGTTCACACAACTCAAGGCTCTGGGCCTTATGGCCTCCCAGAAGATCTGCTTTCGAGAGAATTTGCATCCCCCTTTCACTCATATGAGCCAACCTCATATGCCAAAGTCTGGTCAGATCAGCTTCCTGAACCCCAGCAGAAACAGTCGCTGCAGCACCTGTAACTGAGGAACCTTGTAGGGTGTACAAAGTTCCCTTTCCCCGCTTGACTCCCTGCAGAACCACATCAGAGCCGCTGAACACACGCAACTTTCCCCCATAACCTGTGTACCTGAGCCCCTTGTCGTCTAACACTGTTAGGGATATCAGATTCTTCGTCATGGATGGCACGTGCTTGACATCCTCCAATGTGCGAAATTTCCCATCATCTGTCCGAAACCTAACTGAGCCAGTCCCAACAACCTTGCAGAGAGCATCATTCCCCATGGATACATTGCCCCCATCAGCACGGCTATATGTTGCAAACAACTCCCTTTTAGGACATATATGATAGGACGCCCCAGAGTCAAGATACCACACATCAGCCCTGTGTGTGTGATCATCAGCTAACAGAACAATATCCTCCTCAGAAGTATTGCCACGATCAGCTACTGCTGCAGACCCAGATTTCTCTTCCTCTTGCTTCTTCTTTTTCGGACAGTCATTCTTCCAATGACCTTTCTCCTTGCAGTAGTTACAAACATCGTTTGGTTTAGGGCCTGATTTGCGATCTTGCCGATGCTTCTTCTTATTGCCCTTTCTACCATCAGATTTGCCTCCGTTTGCCACAAGCTCGGAAGCCTGATTGTCTGTAACCGACGCGGTTGCCTTCAGACGCAACTCTCTGCTGTGAAGCGATGATCTAACCTCTTCCAAAGTGATGGTATCCTTCCCAACGACGAACGACTGAACGAAGTTCTCGTATGTGGGGGGTAGGGATACCAGCAGAATTAGGGCAGCATCTTCGTCCTCCACCTTAACATCAATATTACGCAATTCAAGTAATAAAGTGTTAAGTTGATCAAGATGATCTCTGAGTTGTTTACCTTCCTGCATACGCAGCCCGAACAACCGTTGTTTCAGAAGCAACTTGTTCGTCAGAGACTTTGTCATGTACAAAGACTCCAACTTTAGCCACAACTTGCTTGCGGTTTCCTGATCAGCAACTTCTGTTATGACATCGTCTGTGAGACACAACATAATCGTCGAATGAGCCTTCTCCTCCAGAAGGCCGTACTCAGCGGTGGTTGTATCTGCCCCCTTCTTGTCGGTGGCCAACGGTGTCCATAAGCCTTGCTGTTTCAGCAAAGCCCGCATCTTGATTTGCCACAGACTGAAAGAATTTCTTCCAGTAAACTTGTCGATCTTCAACACAGAACCAGACATCATTCTCGGCGGAAATCAACGACCAAAGCTCTGATACCAGTTTGTTATAACGAGAATGATAAAGCGAAGAACAACACAGAGATTTACGTGGTTCAGCAACGGTGTGTTGCCTACGTCCACGGGCAGAGAACCAGTTTTCTTATTAGAGGAAGCGAAACAGATTGAGGTTACAAGGGGTTGGCGTTCCATGAGTATATGAAGAGACTCATGGAACCCTAAACAGACAATGGGCTGAAAGCCCAAAATAGACAGACGATAGGCCCGTATATGAAGAGACTCATGGAACCCTAAACCGGTCAGCGAGACCACCGCCGGGGGGCGGAGCCCCCCGGACCCCCCGATGCGTCGCCGGCCAACAGTCGTTCAAGGCACATTAACAAATGTTTGTTAGGGGGAGTCTTGTTGGGCCCGACCAGAAAGCCCAACATATAAGCCGGACCGGGGCACCATCCCAAAACCAATTGGCGTTAGGTGGAGTAGCCCATCCACTTATATGTTGGGTTCAGAATCATCCCACTTCCGATGTGGGATTCACAAGTGTCCCAACAAATCCCCCTCTCACTTGCGAATCCATCACAAGTCTAGCCCGGTTGGAATCGAGACCTCCACGCAACGGGTTTGACTAACCTGTCATCGATACAGATGTGGAGTCCATCTCAATCATCGGTGCAACCGGCCCACCCGCCGAACCCGGCTCTGATACAAGTTTGTTAGGGGAAGTCTCGTTGGGCCCGACCAGAAAGCCCAACATATAAGCCGGACCGGGGCACCATCCCAAAACCAATTGGCGTTAGGTGGAGTAGCCCATCCACTTATATGTTGGGTTCAGAATCATTCCACTTCCGATGTGGGATTCACAAGTGTCCCAACAAATATAATGCCCCTACACATTAAAAAACTTTGTTGATATATGCATTATAATAATGATTTTTTGTTGTTGATATATGCAACTGATTCTAAACAATTTTGGAAACGGAGTATTTTCTTGTGAAAAATCACTTTAATGCGCTTATCGACTTATTGAATTTAATTGGTGAGTGGTTAATGAGTTGATTAACGACTTTTCGATCACTCTCAATACGAGATACGGATTTCGAACCTTATGAGCAAAATATTTTCTTGTTAAAAACCCCTTTACCCCCTTATTGTATTTGGTATGAAGTGTTAGTTTCGAGAGCAAAATGGAATGTAGCTATATATTTAACTATTAAAAAAAATTCAATTAATTTATAATCTTAGTCTAAATTATAATTTTAGTAGCTTTAAAAAACATTGTGATTAATTTAAAACATAAAATTACTAATAAGAAAATATAAAATTAATTATCTGAACTTTTACTATTATTTTATAATACTAATTTAACATGTTACTAAGATTTTATTTATAAAAAACCGTATCATGGCACGAGAATCATACTAGCTAGTTAATCCTTATCCTCCAAACCCTTCAACTCCTACACATACACTCTACATTTTTACTAGCTAGCTTATACGAAATTATTTTTAATACATGTAACGTACATTAATTGGGGTTGCTTAGTTGAGAGGCAAAGGTGTATGCAGTATGCCCAATAATAATATAAAAAAAAAAAACAGTAGGCCGAGGTAGTATTAATACCGGGAGGACCATCATCGATCGATCTATACGAGAGTTCAAATTATAGTGTAGTCGTAATAATTATCACTTACGATCTCATACGTACACATGCCATTAGTACTTTGGTTCGTTATACATCGATCAATATCCCACAACCACAAGTAGTAGCTAAAGTAAAATTAAAGTTTGTAGTACCATAATTAAGTGGTCCATTAATGGCGTGTTAGGTAATTAGGAGTATTTTCATCACCTCAAAAATCATCAATTGATATAAAGATCTACTCCATCTCTTCATTAGTGATGATTACAAGCATATATTACAACAAAGCGATTTACAGGGCATCTCAAAAGTCAAGAGCTCATCAAATTGGATTTAGCTAGCTAGTTGTAAGCTAGTAGATTTTTATGTTGTGCAAGTGAGGTACACATGACTCTGGGCCTAGGTTTGGTGACGATCGACGACTCCCCGACACATTTACTAGTACAAAATGTATATAAAAGATGCTACATAGACTACGATTTATAAAATAATGTTGTGTATATGATAAAAATTAGAGGTTTTGGGGGCGGAAAATGGTTATAAAAAATTAATTGTTGTCTTTAGGTGTGTTTATATTTATAAAGATAATTATTGAGCATATAGCATATAGATGTCAAGCTGTTGATGTACAGAAATTTATATCTTAGCCAAGGGTATTTTAGTAATTCCGTGTATAGGATTATAAATACCAATTGGCCTCACATTTGTACATTAATTCACATAAAAATCAAGAACTTCAGTTGCACAGAAGCTCCTGTGTAACAAACTCCAAAACAGAAAGCGGGAACCTCCATTGATGAGTTCAATCAAGCTTGTCTAAGCTCCAATTTTGGTTCCTTTTCATGGTATCAGAGCTGCACGGCGACGATCCGACGCTACGCAGCAGCAGAAATCGCAGCAATGGAACCGAACAGCAGCCATCAGACTCCGAATCAGATTTCTAGCGAGATCGGAAATGGAAACAGCATGAACGATCCTCTCTGGCTATCAAACTCCGATCATCCTGGCGCACAACTGGTGGCGAGCGTGTTCAGTGGATCTAATTTCTTGAGTTGGAGCAGGGGAGTGCAGATGGCACTTGGCGCCAAATACAAAATCGGATTCATTGATGGGAGTTTGCGAGAAGAGGACGTCGCTCCTGGAGATCTACAGCGATGGAAAAGGTGCGATTATATGGTTCGCTGCTGGCTAAACAACTCCATGGCTCCGAATCTTGCAGAAGGATTCGTTTTCACCGAATCCTCCAGAGATCTGTGGCTCGAGATAATAGAAAGGTATGCACAATCCAATGGTCCTCTCTTGTATCAGTTGAGGAAAAAGCTTGGTAACACAGTTTAAGGTAACCTTACTGTGACTGAGTACTATGGGAAAATTAAAAGGCTTTGGAGTGAGATCCTCAGCCTGGAAGGTACTGTGAAATGCACATGTGGTGGAATTGCTAAGTGCACATGTGATGTTAAGAAGAAATTGGCTGAAATTGACAATCGTAACAAACTGCTTCAATTCCTGATGGGATTGAACGATTGTTATGACAGTGCAAGAAACCAGATTCTTGCAAGTGAGCCTTTACCGACAATTGATAAAGCATACTATCTCGTTCAACAAGTGGCAACTGGTGTTGAGGGAGATGGAAAAGGTCAGACGTCTGATGCAAGTGCCTTGTCTGTTAACAAGGCGAAGGGAGAAAGAAAGCCATCCAAGAAGGATAAGGTGGATAAATCATCCTTGAAATGCAGTCACTGTGGTATGACCGGTCACACTATTGAAGGTTGCTTCAAGATAATCGGATATCCCGATTGGTTCAAGAATCCAAAGGCCAAGACTGATTCCCACACAGCTGCAACAGCTGCTGGCATGGTCAATTCTCCTTTGGAGGATGATGAGGAGGTTGCAGGCAAGCAATTTGACATGTCCTTCGTCAATGCTGTGTGCAAAGAAGTTCTGAAAGCTATGAAAGGCAAAGAAGTCGTGCCTTCTACAAGCTTTGCAGGTACTGTTTTTGCTTTGAATGTCTCTAAATTCAAATTTGAGAATTCAAGCCTTTGGATAATCGATTCGGGAGCCACAGATCACATGACATGCAATAGATTGTTTTTAAGCAATAGAAGATCTCTTGCTCGGTCAATCAATGTCTGCTTACCTGATGGCTACATTAGGAAAGTTCATGAAGTTGGTGATGTAAAATTAGCTTGTGGACTGATATTACAGGATGTTTTTACATTCCAGAATTCAAAATCAATCTGCTATCTGTTGGAAAATTGGTTGATGACACAGATTATGATGTGATTTTTAAGAAATCAAAGTGCCTGTTTCAGGACCCTAAGACTGGCAAGGTTATTCTCAGTGCTAAGAGACTGGCTAGGAAACTCTTTCAAGCTCAGCTGCCTATAGAAGGAATCAGTGGTGATGGTCGAGTTGCAGGAGCAGTTATGAAGTCTTCTTGTGCTTCTATTGATAGCAATAAGCCTGTACCTAGAAGTTTATTTCACTCTAGGTTGGGACATATGTCCTTTTCAAAGTTGCAACATGTTCATGGTTGCAAACTTGTTGATGATTCAATTGAATTTTGTGAGCCATGTATTTTGGCAAAACATCACTCTCTTCCCTTTAATATGAGCAAATCTGTTGCTACTGAGAAATTTGCCTTGATTCACATTGATCTGTGGGGTCCTTACAGAGTTAAATCCATCAGTGGTGCTCGTTACTTCATCACAATTTTAGATGATTACAGTAGAGCAGTGTGGACACACTTGATCAGTGATAAATCTCAGGTTGCTGCAATTGTTACAAACTTCATTTTGATGGCAGAAACTCAGTTTCAGGTGAAGGTCAAGGCCATAAGAACTGATCATGGCACTGAGTTCTTTAAGTGTAATCAGTTTCTTAAGAGTAAGGGGATTCTCCATCAGTTCTCTGTGCCATATGTTCCTCAACAAAATGGTAGAGTTGAGAGAAAACATAGGCATTTATTAGAAACTGCCAGGGCCCTTAGACTTCATGCATCTCTGCCTATTCAATTCTGGGGAGAATGTGTCTTAGCTGCTACACATTTGATTAACTTGATGCCATCTTCTGTGTTAAGATGGTCCACATCTTATGAGAAATTACATGGTAAGAAGCCTGATTACAGCTACTTAAGGGTAGTGGGATGCCTTTGTTTTGTGTTGAAGAAGGGACCTCATTCTGATAAATTTGATACCAAAGCCAGAAAATGTGTATTTCTGGGGTATCCTTCTGATCACCGGGCTTATAGGGTATATGATCTGAGTAATGACAGAATTGTCATCAGTAGAGATGTCTTGTTTTGTGAAGATTCCTTTCCTTTTGATAAAAGCAAAGGATGCACACCAGACACCACCTCTACACCTCAGTCTCTACCTTTGGTAAATCCTGTTGCTTTCCCACAAAATGTGGTCCCAACACCATCCTCTTATGGCACTTCCAATGTGGTCCCTGACACCCCTATGTCATCATCTTCTTCCTTCACTTCTCCTCCAGCTGTAGCCATTCATCAATCTCAACATTCTGATGCTAGCTCCACATCCACCCCTCCAACACCTCTTCCAAATCCCAACCAACCACAAATTCATGAGCTTCCAAATCCCAACCAACCACAAATTCACCAACCTGCAAACACCAGACCCACCAGACAAACTCAAATTCCTTCCCATCTCAAGGATTTTTTCTGTCCCACACTCAACTCTTCCATGTCTAGTTCATTCATGGTGTCATCTCTGGATAATCAAACTTTCTATCCACCTGATTATGTGGCATCCCTTGCCAATGTACTTTCTCTTCATGAGCCAGCAACTTACAGACAGGCTAAAGATGACCCTATGTGGATTGAGGCTATGCACAAGGAGCTTACTGCTCTTGATTCCAACAAGACATGGATTCTTACTGAATTGCCTCCTGGGAAGGTTGCAATTGGTTGTCGTTGGGTGTATAAAATAAAATTCAGGCCTGATGGAACTGTTGAGAGGTACAAGGCTCGGTTGGTGGCAAAAGGATACAACCAAATCAAAGGGAAGGACTTCAAACACACCTTCTCACCAGTGGCTAAGTTTACTACTGTTAGAGTGTTAATTGCTTTGGCCACTTTGAAAGGTTGGTGTATTCATCAGCTAGACATAAATAATGCATTCCTTCATGGTTTCTTAGATGAGGAGGTGTATATGGTGCCTCCACCAGGCTATGACATGCCTCCTAGGAAAGTTTGCAGACTCAAACGATCATTGTATGGCCTAAAGCAGGCTTCACGGCAATGGAATATCGAGCTGTCCAAGTTTCTTTTAGCACATGGCTATGAGAAATCTATGTTTGACTTCTCTCTTTTCATCAAACAAGTATCTGCTGGCATTGTTGTGATATTGGTATATGTAGACGATCTTCTGATTACTGGAGATGATGAATATGAGATTCAATGCATCAAAGATGCCCTTCACAATGCCTTCACCATCAAAGACCTGGGGCCAGTAAGATACTTTCTTGGTTTGGAGGTATCTCGTACAGAAAAAGGTACTCTCCTTAACCAGAGAAAGTATGTGCTCGATATTTTGAAGGACACAGGCATGGAAGAATGCAAACCATCTCCTTTCCCTATGCCTCGTGGCCTGAGATTGAGCACAGATATAGGAGAGCTGCTTGAAGACCCAGAAAAGTATAGGCGTCTTGTGGGCAGATTGATCTACCTCAACAGGACAAGGCCTGACATTTCCTATTCTGTACAGCACCTTAGTCAATTTATGGGCTCTCCCCGTCTTCCTCATTGGCAAGCTGCTATGCACGTGGTTCGTTATTTGAAGGGAACCTTCAACATTGGCTTGCTGTATCCTACATCTAATCAGCTCAAATTGACTAGTTTCTGTGACGCAGATTGGGGGAACTGTATGTTCTCAGGAAGATCTTTATCTGGGTTTTGCGTCTTCTTAGGCACTGCATTGGTCTCCTGGAAGACCAAGAAGCAGCCAACGGTCTCTAAATCCTCCACTGAAGCAGAGTATAGATGTCTGTCTAAGACATCAGGGGAGTTGGTGTGGTTAGATTCTATTCTAGCTAATCTGCATTGCCAAATTCCCAAGCCGATCCCTCTCTTTTGTGACAATAAGTCAGCCATCCACATTGCAGAAAATCCAATATTTCATGAGCGAACTAAGCACTTGAGATTGGATTGCCATTATGTCAGGGAGCGTCTTCAGGAAGGCTTCTTGGTGCCCACCTTTGTCGCTTCACAAAACCAGTTGGCAGACTTGTTCACCAAGCCATTGGGAGAGGACAAGCACAGGTTTTTGTCTTCCAAGCTTGGCCTTGTTGCCTCCAATGGTCAAGCTTGAGGAGGGGATATTGAGCATATAGCATATAGATGTCAAGCTGTTGATGTACAGAAATTCATATCTTAGCCAAGGGTATTTTAGTAATTCCGTGTATAGGATTATAAATACCAATTGGCCTCACATTTGTACATTAATTCACATAAAAATCAAGAACTTCAGTTGCACAGAAGCTCCTGTGTAACAAACTCCAAAACAGAAAGCGGGAACCTCCATTGATGAGTTCAATCAAGCTTGTCTAAGCTCCAATTTTGGTTCCTTTTCAACAATGAATACTTAAAAAACTGTTGTTATATATACTGAAGACTTCTCAACTAGCGAAATTGTACTTCGTCTGCCCAGATTTTCTAACCCCCTTTAGTTTGAAAATATTCTACCGTTGACGTTGCTGAAATTAAATTCAATAAACCTCAATATGACTAGTATTTTAGAAAGTGTTAGACTTATTCTAGGCGGAGATAAACCGTCTAAGCGACACCTAAGCATGAGGTCAAGGGAGTTCGCATGACACAAAACACTATCGAAAGTCGAAACGCAGTTTTTAGAACAATGAGCGAGACTTCTCTTCATCATACATAAGTGGAATTATCAAAATCGCAACTCTTCACTAGAATTCGCTCAGTCTTCAATATCGCTAAATTAAATTAGTCAAAACTATATAGGGAGTACTATATGGTTTCTACCTTTCTATATCCGCGTTTACTAAATTTTTTTTTTGTCTTCTTTTAAATTTTCACATGAATCAATATATATGAAAGGGACGGGATCAGACCACCCATAAATGTATCATTATCATTTATCAATGAAGCTATAATATACAAATTTTTATAAATTTTGTGAATTGAGTAATAATCTAGATTCTACTCATTAATCGTGTTAAGGTTCATCATGATTTAGCACATTCACACTTGTAATACTCCGTATGTGAACAATTAAATACCATACCAATTACCAACCTTCTTCTTTTTTTTTTTTTCTCCTCATCTATCAATTTTTTTTTTATCTTAATCCAGTTCGATCGACTCAGTCGCTCTACGTCTGGATCGGGTACTGTGTGATCCATTTAAGGGGTTGACCCTCCCACTCACAAGCGACTCCATATTTTTAAGAGGATTCGAACTTCGAACTTCTTGACATCGGATGTAGCCCCACAACCACTACACCAACTTGTGATTGGTTCCTCAACTATCAATTAATCCCATTTTTTTGTTTTGCCAAAATCAGGAATCAACGGTTCAACACATGTATTGTATCAAACCATGTGGTTAAGTAATTAGGTTACACAAAACAAGGAACGCAACTTACTAAATTTAAAGGATCTAATTAAACAAACACCACATCCAAACCATGCACATGAGATCTCATACACCAAACTTTTTCATTTCCCTTTTTCCTTTCATCAGTTTAAAATAGAGAAAGTACACTCCCTTTTTTTTTATAATCCCCGTTTCACTACGTCAGAAAAAAAGGTCACAATCCTGAAGCAGATGGAAAAGACCCCAACACTGAATCAAAACACAGAGACAACGACCACCCACACAGCTACGAGTCAAAACGGTTAAAAAAAAGGTCCCCGAAAAAATAAAGTGAAAAACTAAAAATTACCGCTCCCACATTTACCCCCACGGTTAAAAAAACAAAAACAAAAAATCAGATCTCCTTGCTAAACCCCGCCTTGTTACTCTGCACCATGGAGTTCTTGCAATGCGCTATAGCGCCCTGTATCGCACTCTGTAGCTCCTCCATCGAACTATCCGAGTAGCTATACGACGTCGTTGCAGTGCTACCACCTCCGGCCCGGCCGTTGAACCCGGTTCGGCTTAATACTCCCGAGTGACTCGGTGAGGATCGCATCGACGAAGGGCAGCTTGCTACGCAGCTCCTCCGCGTCCTCCTCGGGCAGCCCAAATTGCCCGAAAACGAGTGGGTTAAATTGTTACCGCAGTTAACCGCCGTGATCTCCTGATCCACTGCTAACGCCGTTTCGGATCTGTCAACCGACGGCGTTGACGGCGGTTTGGAGCAAGACGACGTCGTATTCGTGGTCGTTTGCTGCTGTTGTTGTCTCTGGGAGAGCTTCTCGTACAGAGGCTTCACTTTCTTCAGGTATTTCCGGATCACCTCCTTCGCCGACGAGCTCGGCTTCCGGACCGGAGCAGATCCGGATCGATCCGGATCCCGAGGCGGCGGAGCGGCGGATTTCGGATCCTTCTTGAAGACACTGGAGAATCTGGAGAGGGAGAAGTACTTGTTGGAGGTCGATTTGGGGGATTTGGTGGTGGAGGTGAGGAGCTTCTTGGTGAGGAGGTCATCGTCGTCAGCGGAGGAGCTAGGGCGGGCGGAGTCGTCGCAAGAGGCGTCGATGCCGGCGGCGAGGAGAGCGAGGTCGGAGGCGAAGGAGGAGGTGGAGGCGGAGGAGTCGGTGGAGGAGGAGGAGTCGCGGGCGGTGGTAGCGGCGGAGGACGACGACGACGAGGAATTGGAGGATAGAAGGAGAGTGCGAACCATGGAGATTCGGGGGGAGAGGTGGAGCGGGAGGAGCTGGCCTTTATAGAAGAGCTCGTCGGCGGGGCAGAGGGCGGCGGAGGATTTGCGGGGGGAGATGGCGATGGTGAACTCAAAATCCGACGAGGAGGAGGAGGAGAAGGAGTGGGAGGGGGAAGAAGGGAGGGTCTTTGAGCGGTTCTTTTCGACCGTTCGATCGCGGTGCTTCCCCATTGACGGAGATATTTCGGACGGCGTGCGGGAGGAGAGAGAGAGAGAGGGGGAGGGATCGATGAAGGCGAAGCTACATGGTTTGGGTGAGGGGGAGAGATGGAGGGATTGGGGGAGTTTTTATACAACGGTTGAAATATGAGAGTCTGGGAGAGGGCGGTGCCCGGTGGGTGAGGGTGGGAGAACCTCCTATCGACGCGCCTTGTGGGCGACTGTAGCTTACGCGACAAGCTAGCTAGATAAGAATGCGAAATAGTTTTGAAAACCACCTTTTATTTTTAATAATGGGATTTGAAAAAATTATCATTTTCTATTTTTATCGAACTAATTAGCGAGTTAAAAGAAACAAAATTACTCCGTAATATATTATTAGTCGATGTTATTTGATTGATTATTTGTCTAGAAGAAAGTTTTAGATGATTTTTAAATTTATAAGGAAAATGATAATGTTGAAGAAGAAAAATATATAAAAAGGGGTAATTTAACTTTTGAGGAGTATTGTGTTTTAGTGGTTGGTGTTCTCTCATTTTCAAGAAAAAGATTAAGCTGATTTTTCTTCATCCTGATGTTTTAGGATAATATGTTCTTGAAAGTTTTGGATCATATGGGATGTATTTTTCTCTCAACAACTTTACAAAGGGGTATGACAAAATATAAGTGGAAAAATTTAACTTTAGTAGTGTATAATTTGGTTAATCATCTTCCACTTTTATATGTGCATAATAAAGTGGATTTACCTGTGTGAGATTAAGAATATATATATATATATATATATATATCGGTTTTCCTAGCTAAAAAGTCTAAAAAATAGATAATTATAAATCATATATTTTGAATTCTTTTTGTTGAATTCTAACAATTTCATCGTTATAAAGTTTTTTTGAACTGTTGATTCCCGGTTCATCTACACGAGAAATATTAACCTTGAATTGGTAAATAAATAGCGGTCATCCGGGGTTCGAACTGGGGACCTATGGGTACTACCCACAAGTCCTTTCCGATGAGCCATTCCAGAACGGTTCGAGAAATCTTAACCGAAAACTTATAAAAGGCAAAAACCTTGGCCACCCTTTCACTATTGTGTAACATTTATAATTGTATTATATATATTTAATGTAATTGATTGGTGCAATTTACAATATATTTTATTTAAAAAATTTATTAATTTAAACCTATATTTATATTACATGTTGGAATCATTGAATTTGTAAATAAAGAACGATCAACCGGGGTTCGAATCGGAGACCTTTAGATACTACTCGTAAATTCTTTCCAATTAGTCATTTTGAAATGGTTAATACATGTTGGAATCCAAACACATCTAAATGCCTTATTTGTGCGTCTACCGGCTACACAATGCATTTATAGAAGAAAAAATGACATGAATGAGCGCCGAATATGTAGGATTATCCTTGGTGAAATTTGACTGGAACAAATGGAAAAAGTTAATCATGAAATGGTAATAATTTATTAGAAAGACAAAAGTACAGGCAAGTTTTCAGAAATTGAATCCAGAAAATATAAAACGAGTACGGTTTGTTATATATATAGTGTAGTGATTGAGTTATTGCGTAGGACCTCTTTTGAAACCTAACCAAAAGCAGTCCAAATCCTCACATATCACTTAATTAACTCAGCCTAAATCAAAGTTTTATACCATTATATTAGGACTTTTAGATTAAATAATCTTATAAATTTTACTTGAATTAATTAGAAAACTTATATTGGAACTTCCGATCTCTTTTGCAAGCTTATGGATTTAGGTGGTTTGCTGGAACTCCGAATGGAACTTCATCAAGGCCGTGAAAATTCACATCTTCATATTTATCTTAAATTGTTACAACACCTATTATCGATAGAATAGTTTATCTTAAGTTATTTGTGTACAGTATAATCTTTTTATACTACGGTGTATTAAAATATCCACATATTTTTTTTTGAGCTCCCGCAAAGATTTCAACCAAACTATTATAACCTTCAAATTTCAAAAAGAAAATATAAATTAAACATTATTTTGTTTATTAATAAGCCGCACAACGGGCGGGTAAAGTAAAACTAGTTATATTAATATATTCCGCATCGACACTGAAAAAAAAAATTAGGTGCTATACCTTTATACCTTTTATATTCGACAAAATATATCGTTTACTATTTAGTATAATTTTTTTTAAGATATGAAAACAATATAAAAGTACAGAATCAGAAAATAATTTTTAATTTTTTTCCGGTTCAAATTTGTATTAAAAAATTAAGTGGTGGAGTGAGAGAAATACAAAAGAATTCAGACTAAACTAAAAGATTTGGATGAGAACCATCTCGATTTCGTTTTTTCTCTGTAGTGATGGATCTACGAATTTAGTTAGGATGGACTATGAATTTTTTTCTGATAATTTTTCTCTATGCATACATGAAAAAGAATTTATTTGTTAACATATATTGAGAAAAATTTTAAATTTGTGATTTCAAAAGTTAAAAACATCAAGAAAAATAAAAATTATTTTAAAAATAAGGGTTTAAATTAAGTGACCTAGGTTTAGCATCTCATTCTGTTAGTTAGCCTAATCCATAATCGAAAGTCGCTTGTTATGCTAGCACACTCACAAAAGAGACTTTTCTTATCCCGCCACTAGTTCAAAGGGTTCTTTGTCTAAGATGCCGCATGGTGAGACAAGCCAAGTAGCCACACTAGCATTCACCTTAGGAGGTGCATTTTGAACCCCCGCATTCTCAGCAGCAGACATCGTTTCAGTGGTCAGTTCTGACGGTATTGGTAGCATTGGTTCTTGGGACATAGGCCATTCTCGGTGACGGGTTGAATATGTGTTTTTGTTCCCTTTGTTCTAATGTAGGTTGACAAAAAAGAATGACTCCAACCCGTTCCCCTGATCTCGTAAACCAGAAAAAACTGCACCATATTGACATTCTTTCGACATTGTAGTTCTCAAGCTTCGCGGAGTTCGCGCATTCTCGAAGAAAGAAGTGAATGTTGTCACAGTCGCTTGTTATGCTAGTGAACTCTCTACATGCAGGTTGTTTCGCATGGTGTGTCAAATTTTGACATATTTTGCCTACTACCCATGAACTTTTTATTTATTTTGTCATGTGCCCTTCCGTTAATTACTTAGTCATTGACGTTAATCTTTATAATTTTTTTTAAAAAAAGAGCATTCATTTCTTTTTGTAGTAAAGGTGACTCACGACTCACGAGAGAAAGAAGCGAGTAAGGAGCTAGGGAAGAGGTCGGCAATCCTTGAAGATCTGATGTCGGTGGAGCCCATTGCGAGGCCAGTGGTACGTGATTACAACCAAATTGAAGGCAATTGCTGAGATTGATAGAGGTAGCTACGAGCTGAAGGCAGTTGCTGGTAATAGAAAATTCTAGAGTCAAGGTTTTAGCATTAATTTCTATCTATATATTAATTAAGCTTAATTAAGAGATTTATAGATAGGGATTTATCGATAGAAATAAGTTGTTAATTCATTTTTGGGTTTAGATTTCTATACCTTGCGTAAATTTGGGATATAAAGGTTGCATATTTTGATTAACAACACCACACATTTCTTCAATTGTTGGAATCAATACATTAGAATGAATACAATTTCTCTTTGATTAGTTTGTCTCATAGGGAATCAATACATTGGAATTAATAGATAACTTCTCAAATTAATTTCGCTGAGTTGAAATCCACCATATCTTCAATTGTTGCATTATCCAAAATATCCTTTGCTTGTGTCCTCTTGAATTGATTCCTTTTTCTCGGTACCCTTTTTGTTTTTTCTTCTCGACTCTTTAGCAACATTTGGAGAATAAAAGATCCATCTTATCTCTTGCTGAAATGTTTCCTAGCTAGTTAAGCCAAGTCTCTTCAAAACTTTACCTTTCGCGCGCAATGAGCAATTGATAGCATGCATTTAGATAGGCATATTAGGATGCATTTATCATGATTTAGATGTATATAATGCATGGTTTAGGCTAGAATTGCATTTATACTTGTTTTGTTGGTAGAGTCGGAATCTACACGCTTTTATGGATTATTTCAGGTATATGTGGATCCGACGAGGAATGAGGAAGCTCATGGATGAAGGAAGAGTGAAGAGGAGGAGGAAAAGTGAAGAGCTCGGGAGCGGAATCGAAGTTAGAGAGCCTAAGTGAAGAACAAGTCGGCAGAAGTTGTCGCCAGACATGCTGAACTTGTTTCGCACTTTCTGGAGGCCTCGGTTGTCCGATTGACTATTATGACCATGCGTTGGAAAGATCTGTCCGAGATCTACAACTTTCGTATTGACATCGGGACCAAATTCGAAGAGGAAAATTCACTGTGAACAGTAAAAGCCGCCCCGCGGCTCGAAGCTCTGTCGAACGGTTTCGCTGATCGCCTGGCCGCCCCGCGGCCTGTGGTGGCTGCCCCGCGGCCTTCACAGAAACGCCGATTCAAGATTGGACTTTACTTAGGGTTTTTATTAAGTTATTTGGCCGACTTTCTAAAGATTATTTAAGGTTTTTCTAGTTATTATTTTCATGAACCTTATGCACTTTATTCCATTGTTGAGAGCGCCGTTGAGCATGAGGAACTAAACTCTCGAGGTTTCGCCTACAGTTTGGATCTTTGATTGTTGAATTGTGAGTTTCTTAATCTAGTTCTTATTCCTATTCCAATGTTTTGACTTTTTTGTGCTTAATTGCTTGAATGTGTTTTATTCTCTCTGGCCTGATCAACTAGTTAGAGTAGATTCATTCAATTGCTAGGGTTTTGTAGATTCCTCGTAGCGAACCTTAACCCAAGTGGCAATCATATCCCTTTAGGACTCGTAGGACTAATTGGATGTGTAGGAAGTTGAATACATGTTGAATATCGACTCGTAGCTTGATATTATGTGTACCTTGGTTAATTCATACTCTTAATGTTATCTCTAGGTTGAATCTTAACCGTGTTAGGGTTATTTAGAGATAAGGGTTGCTAGGACTCGTAGGACTAGTAATCTACCTAAGATCTGGACAAGGACATTGATAGGAAAAGACAAGAACTAGAGGCTGAAACAAGGATCGAATTCATCAATCGAAGTGATAAATTGTAGGTGAACCTATTTCTCTCCACTGAATTCTTCCATCTATTTACTTTGTTTGCTTGCTTCCGCTTTGATAAAAGGCGGATCTTTTCACATCAAATACCCCCATCTTCTTACTAGCGATTAGAATTGATACTTGAACTGAATAGATTTCCCTGTGGATCGACCTCTTGCTTACACACTATACTAGTTGTGAGTTTGAGTATTCTTTGGCAAGAACAACGACAGGATTTCCTCTTGTCAGCAATCCAAACTAATATACATTTGAAACCATTTTGCATCCTCTTTCCCACAGGTAGAATCATTCTCCAAACTAATATACATTTGAAACCATTTTGCATCCTCTTTATACTAGTTGTGAGTTTGAGTATTTTTTGGCAAGAACAACGACAGGATTTCCTCTTGTCAGCAATCCAAACTAATATACATTTGAAACCATTTTGCATCCTCTTTCCCACAGGTAGAATCATTCTCCAAACTAATATACATTTGAAACCATTTTGCATCCTCTTTCCCACAGGTAGAATCATTCTCCTCGTAGCTTTTGCAACTCGAGTTGATGTTGTAGAATCATTCTCCTCGTAGCATTTGTAATTTATTTTTAATTTTGGTGTGTTTTCGAACATTTCTTTGGTAGTATGCTAATACTCTTAGCTATTTTTTTTCTTTCTTAGGTTATAGAAGAAGTAACATATTGATCTTATAGCTTAGGTTTTATACACTTTGTATAATCGATGTGGGATAAATATCATATCTCAACATTACACACCTCATTAATGCATCTAGGTGTCAGAGTTAGTTTACACTTGACAACTGCTTTAAACCCTGCCTTAAACCCGTGACATCAAAGTTTAAACACCCGATCAGGACCAAATAATGTAATGATTAAGTACTCTTTTGTACTTTACGACTTCTTTTGTTTTACAAAACATTTTATTTTAATATTTATGTATGTTTTCATGAAATGATAAAAACTATATAAGATATACAAACTTTTTAAATATAATTTCATATATGTATGTATATATATATATATATGTATATATATATATATATTATTAATAAGTATAATATTATTTTAAAAAATTATTTAAAATTTTATATAGTTTTAATCTATCTTCCTTAAAATCGTGTATAAATAATAAATAATATGTACTTCTAAACGAATGAATATTACTTATTTTAATTACTTCTATAATTAGTAACACAAATTTTTCTCATTTTTACTTCCGAACTAACCCGAACCTATCTGCCTCTATATCTCCCATAGAAACTGGCAAACCTATGCGGTCGAAAAGTGTCAGTGCGTAGTAGTCCGGGCTTGATCTGCATTTCGCTGTCACGTGCCTCAAACGTGATTGCAGGGGAGGTATCATGTAAAAAGACAAATTACCAAAAATAAAATAAATCATGACATTTTAGTTTAGTTAACTATTTTATTAAGAGTTTTATAACAACTACTCACTCAAGCTTTTCGTAACTTTTAATTTTCTTTATATTCACAAATTTCCATCAATTACAATAGCATTTAGGTTTATCAGATACAATACAAGCTTATTAACATGTATCGAACACAAATAATTCATCAACTTAGTTACCTTTTACCAAACATAACACCAGGCCCGTGCCATAGGCATGTTCAAGTGGGCCTACGGAACAGGGCCTCCAAAATAAGATAAAAATTTTGTATCTATATATTTTGCTTCCCATATTTAACCAAATTTGGAGTTGGCTTAGCGGTAAGACTATAGAAACAGTACGTCCCTGCCCTCCCAGGCGGGATTTTAAAAAAAATCAATCCCGTCATGCAAAAAATATGCGGTACGGGACGCGGGATTACCCCAATCCTGTCTCGTCCGATGCCCACCCTTAATTACACCAAATATGTCATGTCATCCTCTATAGCCAAATTTTTTTCATCGATGGGGGATGTGAGGATAACGAAAGCAACTTACCCTAAAGTATAGGATATTACACGAAATTTGAAAAGTTCAGGGTGTTTAGCGCAACTACCCCAAAGTTGGGGATATTTCTTACAATTTTACCTATTTATTTTTCATGTCATTAGATATAAATATTTTTCGGATAGCTTCCGTAAAACAATGTTAAATGAAATTAAGAGATTCTTTTAAATATGTAACATTAATAAACAAAGACATAGACAAGAAAAATATGTTTTATTTCTCTTATAGCATGTTGATGCTAATAAGATATTTAAAACAATTTAATTATCTATAAATATTTTTGTTAAACTAAGCTAAAATTTGATCAAGATAGTTTATTATGATATTTATAAATATTATACCATGAGTAACATTTTTTCCTTTTTTCTTAAAGAAATATTTTCACATATTTTTTTGAAAATAGAAAATATTTTCACATAGCTATAAACTTTAGGATTCATTAATTAATTAATAAGTTAAATTTTATTTTAATTTTGCACCGGGCCTCCAAAATGTTTGGCACGACCCTGCATAACACCCATTGACCAGTCCCACCTCGCTATCAAAATCACTCACATGCAGATATACTCTCTCCTTCCATTTTAAACAGTTTCAATATATTTGGATGAGTAATCAATCCTAAAATAGTATTGCATCAACAATCTCATAGTCATACTCATGGTTCTAAAAAACCTCATCAAAGACTTCTAAATCCATGACTTTACCTCACCGTTAAAGTTACTAAGGTCACCAAGATCCATCAAACCACATCAACTGCTAAATAACATTTACACCAAATTAGGCATCAAGGCCGCGCCTTTACTAAACTGGCTTTTGCTTGGTGGGGTATTTGGTATTTTCGAAACCAAATAGTTTTCCAACACATAAACGATGCCTCTGTCCAGGCTATAACCATTTTCTGCAACTCAACTTACCAAACATGGAATGCCAGAGTGGATGACTCTAAGACGATTGGTACAAATCAACCTCGGACTAGGACCTGGGGAACCGCTGCAGGCTCTAATCCAACTGCCATGCCCACTATCAGGTATGAGAAATGGAAAAAACCACCGACGGGATATTACAAATGAACTTTGATGGCTCTTATTGCCAGTCGGGGGTCGGAACCTTCAGCTTCGTGATTCGGGATCATATGGGAAATGTTCTGTCCCTAGGAGGGGGCCCTTGTAATAATAGCTCCGCTGTTTTCGCCGAGGCCATGAGCCTTCCGATGGGGGTCTCCAAGGCAAAGTCGCTGGGAATAAATAACCTTCTGATCGAAGGAGATTGCTTGGTCGTCATAAAGGCTCTGCTGGGGGATTGGAATTGCCCCTGGAATATCGAGTTGCTGATGGCTGATACGACTGTCGATTTATATACATTCTCTCATGTTGCTATTCGTTATATTTTCAGAGATTCTAATGCTGTGGCCGAAAGGATTGCACGTCTGGCCTACACTGTCCCTGCCGATGATAGCTTCGTTGATGATCCAGAACTTCGTGTTCTCGTCCGCTCGGACGCGCTAGGAAAGAAGTCGGGTCGTCGGCGTGTTTCCTAATCCTTATCTGCTTCAAAAAAAAAAAAAAAAAAAAAAAAAAAAGGGTTTGGACCAGCTGGACATCCAAGATGTGGCTGTTAAAATCTCCAAAAGGTGCAAAATGAAATCTAGCCTGCCTGTAGTTGGGTCTGCCAGAGGAAAGAGGACTGAGGTTAGCAGTAAATTACTCCCAAAAATTAAGGTTAAATCTGCGGTGGTCAGATCTACTTACTGGTTATGATCTGTTCTAAAGTACGCACCACTATAATTAGCATAATTAAATTATCTTGCTTTGGGAAAAGGGTAATTAATGATGTTGGTTGTATACATTTTTTAAATTCAAAAAAAATGGATGGATTGGTTGCAGTAAATTAAAGGTAGGTGTTGACTACATTATTATTGATTCACTGCCCAACATCATTAGAGCTAGCCTACTGTATTATCCATCCCAACTTGAGAGGCTTCATCTTGCAAGATCTATCCCATTATACGCGTGTATTGTGTTTCTTTTACATAGCCTTTCTTTCATAATTTTATTATGATAATGAACTGAGCTGAACAAAGATGGTTAAATTAAACCTCCTTGTTACAGGGTTGTTCAATTGAATTCATTACAATTCAAGCCAGTAATTTTAGATAGGGTTGTTATATGAACTGAACAACTTGAGGTCGACTTGGGACCGGACTCAAAAAAAACTTAACCCGAGCTTGTTCAATTACTTGAATAAACTAAACATGAACATGATTTTAAGCTCGGTTGGAAAGTTTGACTCGTTCGATTTAAGTTCGAATTTTGTGGAATTGCTACACTTTACTTTTAATTCGAATGAGTCAAGCTAGTTCAAAGTTTGGCTCGTTCGAGCTTAATTCGAACGAGTCGAGCTTTGAACCGAGCTTAAAAATGTGCTTATACTCGGCTCGTTTAGAAAATGAACGAGCTCGAGCCAAGTTTTTATCGAGTGAGTATGAGTCGAATTCGAGCTACTCATCTTCACATAACACCGATAACTTTGAAACCTTGTTTCATCGACTAAAAAAAACAAAGAGGGAAATTAAATTGCCATTGAAGATCAAAAGGTCTCTTGTGGGGTTTGCTTTGAAGAACCCATCAGAACTTGTTACAGGCTGAGCCCATAGTGTATTGGTCTCTTGTGGGGTTTGCTTTGAAGAACCCATCAGAACTTGTTACAGGCTGAATCCATAGTGTATTGGGCCGGGCTCGTTTGAGGCCCAAAATTTTGATAGCCCAAATTTCTGGCATAATAAATACGTCATGTGAGCTTCTAACTCGTTTTCGTAATCAGCGAGCTTGAAATCCCTTTAGCGCTTGACGGTGCTTTGCGTTTCCTCAATACCTTTTTATCTGCCCCCAAAATCGATCAAATCGAGAACCTGAACAAACCCTAATCCTCTATTCTTCGATCCCGATCTCTCTCCCCAACAATATACGACTATCGTTTGATCGCAAAATTCTGTTTCGATTTGATAATATCAAATCCAAATTCGCCCCGAAAAAGGTTTCGTTTCCGTATCCCGTTTCGAGTAATTCTCTTGCGCTACTTAGGCTTTTTTGCCCGAATTCGCTTGGATTTATCTTGTTTATGCTTTTCTGCGTTTTGTTGGTACTAATTTTTAAACGGATCTAAAAATTGGCTGCGTTTATAGTCTTGAATTATGAAAATCATTGATATTGCTTCGTGTCTGAGTTAGTTGTAAATCTTTTGAATTTTTTCTTTGCAGTTTGGTTTGATTCGAGTAGTTATTTACGCACTTCACGTTCTGTAAAGGTAGTAATATTGAAATTTATGTTTTTAGATACAATATAGACTGGATTAAACAGGAAACAAATTCTCAGTTATTTTTTGGATGGATTAGGCAAAGATTCACTTTCTAGAGCGTTTAGCAAGGTATATTTTGTTTTATTGTATGGAAGGTCAAAGATAGGCATGTTTTGAGCTGATTCTTAATGTTGTTGTTGGTCTTTGCGCGCCTCTTCATTCTTCTAATCACACATCAAAAAGAATGTATACTTGATAAAGGGATGTCTGAAGGTAACAAATTTATTTGGCTTGCTTTGAATTGAACACTAATATTTTTCATTAGTGTTTGTCCTCATGTAGTCATTTTCTGGCTGGTTTTGATAATGTACATTGTCCAAAGCACTAGGATTATACTAAGTGTAAAAAGTCTGTGTTTTCTTATTGATGTTCTAGCTTTCGGTTTCAACGTGGGGAGTTCGTGAGTTGGTTAAGATATTTCAATGCACTTTGAGCCTCTAGGGATAAGTTTATGAATGAGATTGTGACGAGAATGATCAATAATATATTTGGTTGCATATGAATACATGATTTTTTTTTTATATTTCATCTTGATATTCAAATTCCAATGCGTGTAGTTGCTTTAACTTTGTTTGTGATTTTATTTATCTCATATATTCTGACCTTTCTAGATTTTTATATCAGGAACCATGTCTTTTGCACGGTCTTATTCATCAAAGGGGGGAAGTTTGTATGATGGCTATTGGTCTTCTTTCCCCACAAACCATGACCAGCATTACTATTACCAGCATAGTTCTGATGAGTTTGGCCACTACAAGCTGAACCACAAAGATTACAGCTCGAACTACAACTACAACCAATACCCTGATCACATACTCGGTGGTACCAGAAACTACAACAATTACCAAGATGCCTTAAGAATTTATCGAGAGCCCAATTTTGATATCAGTTATGTCAATTCTCATAACTCACCATGCTACAAAAGGAGAAGAATTTCAGATTCAGATTGGGGCGACAGCAGGAAATATTCTTATCAGCCCACTATATATGCAAGCAGTTCTGCAAACTACAACAGTATTCCTGCTTCTATAAGGCCAAGTGCAAGTGGCCGAACTAATACAACAGGGAAACGTGACAGATCAGAACTGGAGATGGACAGTGATTCTGTATTAATGTCAAAAGAGGAAATTGAGAGGCACTCACCATCGAGGAAGGATGGGATTGATGCACTGAATGAAACGCGATTGCGCTACTCATATTGTGCCTTCATTCAGAATCTTGGGATGCGGCTGGAATTGTGAGTGATGGTCTTATTCTGGAATTGATTTCTTTTGTTGTTTTTAGCATGATGTGCATTCAGGGTTCCCCTGCTTTTTCTTAACTGATTTGCTGCTTCTATGAATCTTACAGGCCACAGACAACAATAGGAACTGCCATGGTCTTATGCCATCGTTTCTTTGTAAGGCGCTCCCATGCTTGTCATGATAGATATGTAAGTTCCCTACTTCATCTACATTAGTTTGTTTTTTGGTGGTTTGTAATGGATGTCAATGGGAGAATTATTATATCATTTAAAATGTATCACAGATGCATGCTGGGTGGAAAAGGAATAATTCATAAGTTAACGCTGATTGTTTAGATAACTCTGTCCCAATTAACTCAATCTTTGTGATATTATCACCTAACCTTTAAAGCTCAAATTTGTCATATTTTAAAGAGACAGGGAAACCGTCATTTCTTTTTACTGAGATGTTAATCCAAATTTAGACGAACCCTAACACCAGATATTAACTTTGGACTTGGAAAGTAAAATTTCCTAAAAATTGTAAATTTAGAGGCAGAAGTTGAGGCTTGGCAGAATATTGCTATGGAGTATTAAAATTGTTGCCATTTTCTTAGAAGTTTGAGACTGTAGCATGATACCTCGCCGTGTATGGTTTGATGATGGTGGTTGATTTGCTCCGTACTGTAATATTTTAGGTTTAGTTTTGATTATTTTATAAAATAAAATCAATTTTTGGACATATATTTTCATCTTTTTCAATTTTGGGTCGATAGTCTTCAAAATTATGCTGTTTACTAAAGTGACAACAACTTTAATGTAATGTTTATTGTAATTGTAAAAAAAATCTTCACTTGGCAAAACTAAGGACTGAAGTCTCATAAGGGTACCAAATAAGCTCTTAATGTTTCTGGTTCTGTATTCTCTTTTGCAGTTGATCGCTACAGCTGCACTCTTTCTTACTGCAAAGTCCGAGGAGACAGCACAACCTTTAAATAATGTGTTGACTACATCTTGTGAAATTATTCACAGGCAGGATATGAGCGTCTTGACTTACATGTTTCCAATTGTGAGTATGATGCCCTCTCCTTTTATGATTTGGGTTACTTTCACTCTGATTACACTTGAAACAGTTATATTGCATTATGGTAAAGCTGTTGCTGGTCTGCTGTTCACTAGCTTGGTGGTTTTCCATTGGACTAGAATGCTATTTAAGCAATGACTTCATGTGGCATTGTTTCTTCTTTTATGCTAGATTGTTTTTTATTTTTAACGCCTGTTCAATTTTAATGTGCCTGTATACTTGAGTTGGTGTTGTATGCTTCTGATCTATTGTTCAGTTTATTCGGAAGATAAAATTCTTGATGTTGTGTTACACAGGGGTGGTTTGAACAGTATAGAGAAAGGGTGCTTGAGGCTGAGCAATTGATATTAACGACATTGAACTTCGAGCTTGAAGTGCAACACCCTTTTGATCCTCTTACCTCCGCTTTGGACAAATTAGGCCTTTCACAATCGATGTTGGTGAATTTGGCATTGAGCTTGGTTAGTGAAGGGTGAGTTTCTCTTATTCCTAAATATGCATATCCAATGGCATCTTTCAAGTATATTTTTTTTCAACAAAGGTTCAAAAACAGTAAGATATTTACATATTGTAAGCCTATCCTTTTGTAACATTGTGTGTGCTGGATCTTTGATCTTAACTTGCATTGCAGATTGCTTGCAACTAATGGCATTGTTTAGTGAAGGAGAATCTTCTGGGTTTTGTTGTTCTTTCCAAGTCTTGTGACATAAGATGAATTCTTCCATGAATTAAATGTCATATTGGCTGGGTATATTGATTATTTGGCATGATAACTAATTGCAGGGTATATACAAGATTAGATGCACGCCTGTTTGATATTCTTAGCTGCGGATATGGTGTCATGAAGTTATATTTAACATCTGAAGTTGAACTGCTGATGTGTTGTGGATTCCTTAACACTGAATTTACCCTGTCAAGTTGGTCCTTGGACATTCCAAATTGCCTTGGACTCGTCCCAGACGATTCCATTTGTTGCTTGGCCCTGATGATAAAAAAAAGAAAAAAAAAAAAAAAAGAGGATCGTGCGGTAATGTATCCCGGCTGCTACACTTGTCTGAATGTGGTGTGAGACAAGGAGGGGATTGGGAGAGGGAAAATGTAATTACGATGTCTCCGTGGTTGTTAGACAAAGGAGGCAGGTTAGAGGAGGAGAAAAAAGAGTGTAAACATAATATTAAAAATAGAGGTAATGAAAAGAATATTGTAGCAGAGAAGGTTAGTAAAAGATCTGAGGCACCAAAACCTTTTAGTTTAGCCTCACTTTGCAATTTAATGAATACTTTAAGTTCCATATAGAAGATGTGTAAAGCAAGTAGTATGATTAGTTATGGGGATCCTCATGATGTGTTGTAGCTACGAATACTTGGCTAAACTATGTAGTTTTGGCATTTCAGTGTCTGAGAGACAAGCAGTGAGGGCCTGAGGGGTGATTAAAAAAAAAGACTCCAGAAGGACGAAACAATAATATAACTATAAGACAATTTGATGGAAAAGATCAGAAGAGAGGGCGTGGTTAACCAAGGGATGTGGAGCAGTTAAACTCTTATGGTGCTATTAAGATCATAAGAGTTTTAGTGTTTGGTTGTGGCACAATGCTAAAATTTTAACTGTTTCCTTTCAATGCTGTCCATTTATTCTTAATAAAGAATTTATTTTAAATTCATAGATGAACATGATGCACGTCTGGTTATCGTCAAATGCTGCACAATATCCCAACTACAAGTGATGAAACTTAGTAGTATGAGACCATTTGGAAACATTCAGATTGTTGTCCTGGGAGTTTTGACTTGGGGAATTTAATGCTCTGCAGGGATTTAGCAGCTAATCTTTAAACACAATGTTTTTTTTTCCATGCATATCAATGTACTTCGTAGAACTATCAGATCTTGAAGATGTGTATTATTTGTGTAATCTTACCTGTTGAGCATATGATAGACCATCATTCTTTCCCAAACATAGAATTATTTATTTATGAATTGCTCTCACAAGTTAGTCCCTGGTTATAAAAATTGTTCCTCTCATAGTTGAATTATGGCATGTAGTCCCGTAGGCATGCATGAGCTGTTATACTATAGGAGGGTGCATTGTGATAAGTATTTTATCATAGCTATATAATATAGTGAAAAGTGAGAACATGGAAGTAACTGCAGAATAGTGGTTGTGATCTAGTTGTAGGTGAATTGAGTTGAAAAATGTAAAAAAGAGATTAGAAGTTATTCACTTCAACTTGTCTTAGGCCATGATATTGTAACTATTGTATTATACTATTAATATCCTTTCATTTGAAATAATTATTTGGCCTGTCAACAGGAAGAAGTTATTAACTTCACCTGGATGTATTGGTTGGCTATGGTTTTTGAAAATTAATAATTTAAAGCTAACCTGAAAGATTTTTGTAAAATTTTCTTTTTCTTTAGTCATTTTCAAGAACTTATCTTTATTCTATGTGTATTTTGTCCTAGGTAGTAAATGGGGTTGACTCTTTACTTTTATAGATAAGTCTATTGATAAATTATGTTTTTTTTTTTACAAATTTTCATTTCAGAGACCTTGATAGTATAAATGTGAATTTAAAGCTCCTGTGCCACATGAATAGTGATATTTTCGCTTTTGAAAAGTTCATTGTAAAAAAAATCCTCTATGCAAATTTTAAGTTATTTTTGTACTATTTTATACTACATTTGTTCTAGTTAATAATTCTTGATCTTATTCTACTACATGAATATTTGATGCGAAATTTTCGAGGGGGGATTTTCAGGAATTTGTTTTACAGTCTTGTCAGTATGCCAGCAGGGTCATATCTAATTATGTTTTATGAGAGAACCTCATACGACAGTACTTGTGTACTATAGGCGAACATATACTTAATTTAAATAATCATATTTTGGCATGAAATATTTTTCTGTAACTTTATCCCCATGTGAACTTAATGTCTTTTTCATCAGCCTGCAGTAACCACTAACCACATATTTTTACAAGTATTTCAAAGGAAAATACCCTTGCATAAGCAATTTGGGTTCTGACCCTTGCATAAGCTATTTGGGTTCTGACATAATTGGTATATGTGGTGTTGGACGATAATATAGAGCTCAACTTTCAATCTTTCATCATTGGGTTTGTGGGCAGTAAAGCATATTGGTGGATCCTCGAATTTGAATTATTGACCTAAAGAAGAACGCTATGGCAACATAATACATGCCATTTTCTGTTTGCTTTGAAGTATGAGTACGTAATGGGATCTCATATGGACCTGGAGATGGGGTTTGGTTTGTTCCTGAGATATTGTGAGGTGTTTATTGTAGTTCTGAACCCAGCATTTCAGCCGAAGAGTGTTTCACTAGTTTGCAGCTTTTCAGTTTGTTAAGGGGAATCTATGGATTGATCTCTCATGCTGCCAGCAAGCTTTATCTGTGTCCTTTTAGGCATGGCATGTATGTTTTTGTAGCTACTGCTAGGTGATAGTGTACTGTTTTGCTCTACCAATGAATCGAATTCTGAAGGTATTGTCTTTAACTTTCTGGGTTTTTGCTTCAGATGTTTTCATTGCATTCATTCATCCTCGACATATCTCATATCAAATTGTTTCAAGTTATTTAGTGATCTCTCCTCTAATGGTGTATTCTCTTGCAGGCTTAGGAGCTCCCTGTGGCTTCAATTTAAACCCCAGCATATTGCAGCCGGGGCTGTCTACCTTGCTTCCAAGATGCTTAATATGGATCCCAATTCCTGTCAGAACATATGGCGGGAATTCCGAACCCCACAACATGTTCTTCATGGTAATCTCTCTAAACAGTTTTCACCCTTTGTGATCTTATCTCATAACTGCAAAGGCATTGTACTTTTGCATGTTTCCTTTGCCGCTGTTTCTATACGTAAATAAAGGCTCACAGTAGTTTTATCCATGTTGCAGAGGTCGCTGACCAGTTGAAGGAGTTATTTTAGGATTGCAAAATACCAAGGAAGAATATTTTTGGTTTGATATGCCCCATGCCTCCAAGTTGAATGTTGCAGGCCAACGCATGTCGAAATGCCAATGCTGATTGTTCTTAATACGGTGCGTTTACTGGCTCAGATAGCACATACATGAAACCTTCCACAAGACGTTGTACTAATATTAGTTAGTTAGTGCATACCTCTGTTACGCTCAGCACTTGGAAGTTCATACATGGTCCTGGCTTCTGCTATGAAAGATTCAAGGGTAGTGTGAAAATTGTTCCCTTTTTTTTTAATACTGGGATGAACAAACGTTATTAGAGTACTAGTTTACTACTACCATGTTAATCATTTTCTGTATTATATTTCCCCTCTATTATTTCCAGATGCAGGGATAATGTATGTTTGGTGCTTAGTGCACAAGGGCTCAGAATTTGGTATAAAATTATAAAAATAGTTCAAAGGCCATCTCAGATATGTTGGTCTAATTTTATCAATATAGGTAAAAAAAAATATATATAAGGGTGATTTATATTCAGCCAAAATGTTAACTAACTGTTACTCCATAGTCCGTATTACAGCAGTTATTTATCTCTGTGTTCGTTCGCAATAAAGATCCTTTACTTCACTTCCTACACCACAAAATTATTTTACTTGAAAATATATCTTTAAAAAGAATTAAAAATTATATTCACATTTAAAATGGAGGAAATGGTAGTAAATACCACTTTTTTTGCTAACTTGGCAAAACTAGCACTTTTTTTTTGCAAAATAGCACAAGTAACCCAAAACCCAAAATTTTGCAAAAAAATCCCGGTTGATTAACTAGGGTAGGAGGTAAAGGGCCAAAAATAAAAGAAAAGGAAAGAAGGAAAAAGTGGTCAAAAAAAGAGAAAAGAAAAAAAAATCAGAATACTCTCTCTCCTCCTATTTCAGTTTTTTCTCTCCATTTCAAACGAAAGAAAAGGAAAGGGGAATGAACCAGCGATTTCAAAAGGAGGAGGCCGGAGGAGAACACCAATGTCGGAGTGTGGAGGAGAAGGGAAGAACGCCGTCGCCGGACTATAAAAGTACGCCCCCCCTCTCCATCAACTCAAAATCATTCTTTCTCCTCTCCGTTTTGTGCGAACGTGGGGTGTCGGATGTGTGGGTGAAGGAGTTGCAATGGGGTTTAGGGATTGAAGGGCAATGGTGGGTTGAGTGATGGGTTGTGGAGGAGTGACAATGGTGGGTGCGATTGAAGGACGAGGAGGGTAGTTTTCGGGTATGGTTAGGGGAAACCTGCGGTTAATTAGGGTTTAGGGAGGGCGAAGATGGTGGCAATGGTGGGAGTTAAAATTGGGATATGGGGATGTTTTGGTGGGCGATAGAAGAAGAACGATTGAGGTTCGAGCCCGTTTTATTTGGAATTTGTTTGTTTGAAAGAGAAATTGGGTGATATGGGTTTCGAATTGGATGGGAAAGTACGTTGTTCATTCGCACATCTTCGTTTTCTGCAGAATCTGCATAACCTAGGTGACAAGGGAAAATGGACTCATAACACGTGACATTTTCAAGGTGACACGTAAATATTGATATTTAAAGGATATTGTCCAAATCATTTCGATCTGAAATTAAGCGACGATTAGAATCTGATATGAATTTGAATAGTCCAACGATTACCATATATTTCCTTTGATGTCATTCTCTTGTTTTTTATTTCAATTTCATTGGTTGCTGGACAACAATGCCGTTTTTTGTTTTAATTGGGTTTGTTTCTGAATTATAAATGAGTTTTGACATACCAAGGTCAGCTGATGTTGTTTTCTAAACGCTTTTGTTCACCTTAGTCCGTATGAGTGATGCTAAAAACCTAATCCCTGCCGATGAAGGTGTTGAAGGAGTTATTAGAGTACTAGTTTACTACTACCATGTTAATCATTTTCTATATTATATTTTCCCTCTATTATTTGCAGATGCATGGATAATGTATGTTTGGTGCTTAGTGCACAAGGGCTCAAAATTTGGTATAAAAATAGTTCAAAGGCCATCTCAGATATGTTAGGTCTAATTTTATCAATACAGGTAAAAAAAATAAAATTAATGAAATATAAGGGTGATTTATATTCAGCCAAATGTTAACTAACTGTTACTTCATAGTCCGTATTAGTTATTTATCTCCGTGTTCGTTCGCAATAAAGATCCCCTACTTCACTCTCTACACCACAAAATTATTTTACTTTAAAATATATCTTTAAAAAAAATTAAAAGTTATATTCACATTTAAAATATGTTTATAACTTTTATTTTGAAAAATGATATTTTACAATTTTTTAAAAATTAATAAGATAATTTTTTGCAAAATCTATTTTTAAATTTTTTCAAAACATTATTTTTCAAGATAAAAGTTTATAAATATAGTTATTTAAAATGTAAATATAATATTTAAATTTATTTTAAAGATATATTTTAAACTAAAATAATTTTGTAACGTAGGAAATGGTGTAGGGAGTGAAGTAGAAGATCTTGATTGGTTCGTTTAACCATCTCTTAGCTTTGAAGTAAATTTAAAAAATAACACAGTTATTTAAGGTTTTTTTTAATGTATTTAAAGAAGTTTTTGTTTTTTAAGTTAAAAAAAAGACACTTGCTGTTAACATTAATTTCACTTTTATCATCCCTAATTTTTTAGTACTACTAATTTTTTTTGGGTGAATTACATTTTTAGTCCCTAACCTTTATCACTTGTTTCACTTTAGTCCCCAACCTTTAAAACGTTTTAAAATAGTCCTTAACCTTTCTATTTCGTTTTATTTTAGTCCCTAACCTTTCAAAGGTTGTAAAATAGTCCCTAAACTTATAATTTTTTTATTCGTTTTAGTCCCTGATATTAAAACATTATTTAAATAAAATCATACATACAAAGAAAAATTATATAAAATCATCTAACTCCATAATTTTAATTTTGAAAAATACTTGAATTGTTTTAGTATTTATCATAAGAGCATATTGTATAAAATTATCCATAATTTTTTTTCCACAAAAGCTCTCATAAAATTTATAGATCTTGTGATTAATTATTAGAGATGGTGGGATATTTTTTTTTCTTATTTACCAATACATAGATCCAATATATGTGTATTAATCCATTAAAATAATAAATTTGAATAATAAAAGAGATATTATTTTAAAAAAATTCATAAAGTTGGATATTTGTTTATAATTATTCTTTATATGGGTAATTTACTCATTTATATACATTAAAATAAATTTTAGGGTGGTTTTTGATAATTATTTCAAATAATGTTTTAATATCAGGGACTAAAACGAATAAAAAAAAATGTAAGGTTATGGACTATTTTACAACATTTGAAAGGTTAGGGACTAAAATGAAACGAAATTAGAATATTAAGGACTATTTTGAAACATTTTAAAGGTTGGAAAGTAAAGTGAAACAAGTGATAAATATTAGGGATAAAAAATGTAAGGAAACATCAAATATTGTACTCCATTTAAATTACACCATACTGGGTTATAAAAAAAAATACCCCGTAGGAAATAGAGTCCCGGCCACACTTGAACAACATCTGTTCTATAGACTCCTACCTCTGTATTCTTAAGTTCTAAAAAAAGAAGGAAATAGAGTCATTTTACCTGTAACACTTCAAGCCACCTCGATCCATCACCCATTCATCATTTAATACTCCGCATTTGAATTATATAGGATTTTTATACACTTTATCGGATCATCTCGAAGGTCAATTAATGACCAGTTGGTCCTACATAATAAGATGACATGTCCTCTATCCAGATGAATCGCAGCCGTTCACCTAACAATATGACATCTCCTTTACCCAGATGAATCACAGCCGTTCATTAGCGAACCTAGGATAGGTCCGCTCGCAGAGAATAATTGCTCTGCCAAGCGGGTTTTGCTGCATCACAAATCACAATTCACAACAGTCAACTGTGCTGAGAGAAGAGGAGATCGATAAACCATTTTCTCTATCTTCTCCAGTTTCTACATTTCTTTATACTCCCGTTAATTTAATAATTCCCGCGATAGTGAAATCGAATTTCGATTTCGATCTCCATCTTTGTCAAACTGTAGATGCGATCTTCATCGTCTCCTATCAAAATCGTGGTCCGTGGAATCGGATTCTGCATTTTAGGGATTTTTTCCCCTTGGGGCTTCACACGCTCCGTTTTCGCTATTGCTGTATCAGCTGCTGAAACTCTAGGTTTTTGGATTCTGGTGCTTGAAATTGCTTCTCCGCGGCGAAGCGGTGGCGAATGTCGTCGAATCACTTCCAGAACGGGGTCGAGACCGCGAGGATGGCGTGGTCCCGGTTGCCGCACGCCGAGGACGGCGACTTGGACGCTGCCGGAATCTCGAAGAAGCACGATTCCACCGGAACTGAGAGCCTTGACTATGAAGTAATCGAGAACTACGCCTATCGAGAAGAGCAAGTTAGTCATTTGCATATTTTCCTGTGAATTGCTCTTCCTTGGCTTTTCTGTTTGATTGATTTGTTTTGCTGCTACGAACTGCTGTAGGAAAAGAGAGGCAAGCTGTTTGTAGGTTATCAGGTTTGTTTGAAGTGGTTCCTTGCTCTGTTGATTGGAATCGGTGAGTTATCTTATCTGAGTTATGCATAATGCAATTGGTACAATTTAAGTTATTTTCCTTCCCATGGAATCCAATTTAATAGTAATTGGTTCTTTAGCAACACAATTCGTATCTTAATAAATTATCAACTCACCGGACTGGTCTGTTGTCAGCCTGTCACAATCAGTTACATTGTATGCTTCTGAGTTCTTACCATCTGTTTGCATGAATAGTGGTTCTCTTGTGAGGATAGGGGAAATAGTTTAGGTAAAAAGTGTGGGTGCTTTCATTTAGAGAGGTTAGAGTCTGTTACAGAGGAATGTCCCTTTCTTTGTTTCAAGAGGTACAAATTGTTTCTACGAGCTCAAACTTGTGGCCTTATTTTATTGATAAGAATTTTAGTTTTTAGACCAGGTTTCCTGATTGAAGAGGGAAGGAAGATTTGATAACTAATAACAAATTACCACATGGATTTGACAATAATGCAGCTTCAGATAGGGAAATGAGGTCAAGTTGAAGAAAAGGGGAAACGGAAATGTCAACTTGATTGGGTTGGCCTTTATTAAGAAGGGAACTAGTGTAGTAGTATGCAACTATGCTCCATAATGCATGGATAATGACTTATTAATTTATTCTTTTCATTCCCCTATTTATCACCCTCCTACAAGCCAAAGTAAAAAGTTTGGGTGTGGTTAGTAGGAATTCAGACAACTTTTAATCGCCATTAGAACTAGATATTAGTTAGGATTTTCCTTTATGTACAATTTTGACAATCTTTCTTGTGGTGAACTCGTTTTTCTTTTCTCATTTTCTTGACTTATCTATCAAATACTGACTGACTTGTATCTTGTTTTGTTCAGGCACTGGATTTGCTGCTGTTTTTATAAATATCTCTGTGGAGAACTTTGCTGGATGGAAATACTCCCTGACATTTGCAATAATCCAGAAATCCTATTTTGCAGGATTTATAGTATATGTGTTAATCAACTTGGCCCTAGTATTTTCCTCTGTCTATATAATTACGCAATTTGCTCCAGCTGCAGCTGGATCTGGTATTCCAGAGATTAAAGGTTATCTGAATGGTAATCTCTCCACTTTTCCTGCTTAGGATCACTGCTCACTTTTTTCCTTTTCTGTTTTCTTTTTGAAATGTGATTTAGTTCACAGGATCTATATAATTTTTTCAGGTATTGATATCCATGGAATTCTTCTTTTAAGAACTTTAATTGGAAAGGTAACAGCATCTTATTTCAATTTATGCTCATATATCAATATTAATAGTTTACAAACTTTTCTTTCTTTCTTACCTTTATTTTCCTTCTGTTTTTGAAGATCTTTGGCACCATTGGTTCAGTTGGAGGTGGTTTGGCCCTTGGAAAAGAAGGTCCCCTTGTTCACACGGGTGCTTGTATAGCTTCTCTCCTTGGACAAGTATGTAACTGTAGCAGCTATTTAGCCTCTGTCATTTAGGTAGACATCGTTATTTTGAGCTCAGAAACATAAGCTATTGCTGGGTTTAATGGAAGTGACTGTGCATGGCAGGATTGTTTTTCCTTTTTATTTGTGAAACTTTTGTGATGGATGATTGCTGATTCATTGTGGAAGAAAGTACAATAAATTAAACAGGCCTTCTATCCTGTGGCATACCTGCGTAATTACAAGCCTTCTTATTGACTAATGTATGCTTGTTTGATATAATATCTGGGGTACCTCTCCTCATGTGACTTGTGACATCAGTCATCTTACTAGATTCTGAGTCAGAATTCTATCTTCACTATAGTAAGGGTTCAATGTTCTATCTATTGATAGATTGCTTCATATATGTTTTGATGCAGGGTGGATCAGCAAAATACCACTTAGGTTCAAGATGGCTTCAAGTTTTCAATAATGATCGGGATCGCCGTGATTTTGTAAGATATTTAACTTTCTGGGATCTGGTTCTGGACATTTCTCACTGTCCTCTAGATTTTGTTTTAATAGATGTGCCTTTATGTTGGTTATGGTTATGAACTATATGATTGTCTTCCTCAACTGTACAAGACGGGCTTCTGTCTTTGCTATCAGGATATTTTCTGAATTAACTAGAAGCTAACTTCAGTCAAATCACTAATGCGAAACACTGTTTTTTCACTGGCTTGCTTAGTGGAATTGCTCTAAAAAGTTATCCATTTTCAAACTCGAATGAACCTGGATTCTCATTTTTGTTGGTATCAAAAGACAGACAATACTGGAACTTTTTAACATGCAGATTGCAGACCCTGTTTCTAGAGTTCCAGTTGGGATCCCCAGTTAATGTAAAAAAGGATCCCACATTCTAAAAAATAATAAAACTATAATAATGTAACTGTCATATCTTTATTTGTTTAGTTATTAATCAGGTTACCAGATCTGAACATCTGGAAATGCCATTGAAGAGTAGTTTTGCACCCCCACATCTCTTCTGGTTAAATCTTTGTTTCTGTTCTTTGGGCACATATTTCTGCTGTGAACTGCCATAAATGTTCAAGTTTCTTTCATCGTTGCTCTTGAGTTTGTATGATGTTGATTACATTCCTATCGATTATTAAATGGCTGTGAATTTTCCTCATTATCCTTAATGCAATATTTGAAAAGGTGACATGTGGCTCTGCAGCTGGAGTTGCTGCTGCTTTCAGAGCTCCAGTTGGTGGTGTTTTATTTGCATTAGAGGAGGTTACATCCTGGTAAAAATATGCAAGTACTTTTCATTTGGAGCTTTTTATCAGTTTGCTATGACAAATTAGCAATACATGTATGCATTATGGGCCTATGGCAGTGCTATGATGTTGATTTAATTTGTATTGAAGGTGGAGAAGTCAACTCATGTGGCGTGTATTCTTCACTTCTGCAATTGTTGCCGTCGTTGTACGTACTGCTATGGGTTGGTGTAAGAGTGGAAAGTGTGGACATTTTGGTGCTGGTGGCTTTATTATTTGGGATATATCAGAGTTGAGATCTTCTCTTTATATTTTGTTTTGATGATCAACTCCTCATATAGTCACATTTTCATTAGCTGTTACATTTCTTAACAGTGGACAAGAAGACTACTCCTTCGCTGAGTTACTTCCGATGGCAATTATCGGGGTCATAGGCGGTCTTCTTGGTACATTTGTTGGAAATAGCGTTTCATTAATTTTAATTTCCTTAAACATGGGATCATTGAGACTTTGTACGCTGATATGACACCTTTTTTATTCTTTTTCCTAGGAGCCTTGTTCAATCAGCTCACACTTTACATGACACGTTGGCGCCGAAATAATCTACATAAGAAAGGAACACGAGTCAAAGTATGTTTTAAAATATTGTATCATGGATTCATGATAATACTATAATGTCCATTGCCCTCTTTGATGGAAATCCATTTTCACTAATCTAATTTATTTAACCTTTTCTTCAACAGATCATTGAAGTTTGTCTTATTTCTGTGATAACTTCTATGATTTCATTTGGACTGCCACTTCTAAGAAAATGCAGTCCATGCCCTGAATCAGATGCTGAATGCCCCAACCCTCCAGGAATGTATGGGAATTATGTGAATGTAAGTTAATGTATTTATTACTATCCTTGTTTTATGTTGCTTGTAGCATTCTGATCCCTTTGTTTTTGTTAAGAACTGCTTTTACTTGTTGTAATTGATTTTTATAGCAAGAATGGCAGTCAAAGTAGAACAACATATTTGCTATAATCATGCCTTTTGTTCAAAAACTTCTGCTCAAACTGCTGTTTGAGTTGCGCTACTTGGTCTTTAGTAGGTTTTCATCTGGAGGCTTGAGTACTGTAGAGTCAACTTGGTTTACGTTTTGTTGTGCCGTTGTCAGACTAGGCTGATTTATTATGTACAACTGTGGCTCTCTATATGGGTTCTAAAGCAAATACATGTGTTGCGTTAGGCACATAAGCATGGTATTGGACCTATTGGTATGGGTGGTAGGCGTAGAACAAAAGTTTGTTTGCTTACTAAGTGACATTCTATTTTCTCTGTTTCTCCTTATTTTTGTTTTCCCTTTTGCTTTCTATATTGCCTCATCATTGATTGTATGACATTTTATCACTGAAGAGATAAGGTGTCTTTTTGAGATCCAAAGCATTAATGCATTACTTTATTCTGATATGAAAAGCTTGTCTCTGTAACTGTTTATAACGAGCTTGCTGATGAAGTGGTATCTAATGAATTTCTGTGCACAACTTATTCACAGGGAATCATTGCTCAGGATTTCTTTTGCTTTCCCCAGCTTGTTCTGACTTAGTTCTCTTAATCTACAGTTTTATTGTCGCAATGAGAAGGAGTACAATGATCTTGCAACCATATTTTTCAACACTCAGGTGAACATATATGATGGTTGCATCCTCTGAACTCAGTTCTGTTTTGGCCAGAAGATTATCCTTGGGGAAGCTTACTTTATGCTCAATGTTATTTTACTAATATTAGTTTTTTTTCCAATGCAGGATGATGCAATAAGAAATTTGTTCAGCGCAAAAACAATTCATGAATTCAGTGCACAAAGTCTACTAACCTTTTTGGTAAGTGCAGTTTCACCATTTGGGGCAATCCTAATAACTGAAATCGGTTGGCGAATTTCAGTGTGCTTCCAAGAGTGACAAGACCGGACGAGTCTTCAAAATCTGTGTTCTAAAATTTTTTCCCTCACATTTGCTGAATTTAGTTTCTGTTTGCCTTCTGACTTCTGTAAGCGTTAAAGTTGAGATTAGAAATTAGGATTATGATCTTACCATGCTTCCTGTTTTGTTGGTGGTTTCTTCTTCTGGTCTGGTCAAATGTCTTTAACACAATGTGCAAGGAGTGTTAATCTTTCAAAAAAGTTCCCTTACCTGCATAGAGCATGGAAGCTATATTTAATATCTGTAGCTCTCCTAAGTCCTGTTGGGAACAGGAAGCCAGTCAATGCTCGAGGCTGTGATCACTTCTGTTTGTAGCTTTATGAAGACACCTTGCTCAGGCAGTGGGTTGCAGGAATGTTTAAGAAGCTTCTGATACAATAAATAAGAAATACATAAATTTTCATGTCTCAATTGATCTTTTTCCCCCAACATCAATTTAACAAATTTTGTGCATGCACCTGTGTGCATAGCTAAATAACATGAGATCATTGTAAGCCACGAGGCTGAATGAATGATGAAATTTATACATTATTAATCCTTTTCTAATCATGAAATGTTTTTGTTCAGGCTATGTTTTATACCTTGGCAGTAGTGACCTTTGGCACTGCTGTTCCTGCTGGTCAATTTGTTCCTGGAATAATGATAGGATCAACATATGGCCGCCTTGTTGGCATGTTTGTTGTCAAGTTCTACACAAAGCATGACATAGAAGAGGGAACGTGAGTATCTTGTTCTTGTCTCTCTCTCTACTCTTCCTCTTTGCCTGTAACGTCGGGGAAGGATTATTGATCATTGATTCGATTACGTATGTTTTTTTGTCTGAGAAACAACATAAATTGTAGTGATGATTTTTTATTTTAATTAAGAGGTGGTTTTGCTACAGATATGCTCTCTTAGGTGCTGCTTCTTTCTTGGGTGGTTCAATGAGAATGACAGTGTCACTTTGTGTCATCATGGTTGAAATCACAAACAATCTCAAATTCCTGCCTCTAATTATGCTTGTGCTTCTTATATCAAAGGTATACCTCATAATTTTGCCCATCATGGTGTTATCTGTCACTCCAAGTAATTGGTGAATAATGATGTTGACTGTGCTCACAAAAGAAATGTAAACGTACTTTCTATATTGCAGGCTGTTGGTGATGCTTTTAATGAGGGATTGTACGAAGTTCAGGCACAATTGAAGGGCATCGCATTGCTCGAATCAAGACCTAAATATGAAATGAGGAAAATGGTTGCAAAAGAGGCTTGTGTAAACCGAAAGGTTAGTTATTTCTTGATATTGCTGTATTATTTATCTTTGCTGACATGACCTAACTTTTATCATTTGAATAGAGCATCTGCGACGATACTATCTGGTTTCCCTTGGAAGTTTAAAGAAATAATTTTTAAAAAAAATGGAGATATGGAATCTTTGTTTACAGAAATAGAGAATATAGTTGTACGAAGTACAAAACTACAGGAATAAAAGATATAATAATGTGAAAAGATGGATATATGGAACCTTAAAAGTAGTGTTATACAAAGTACAACATAGTTGCTTGGCTCTCGGCTCTTAGTTTTCTTCAAAGTGATTGATCGCCTTAATGAATCTTGCCTTGTTTCTATCTTTCTAATTCATTTGTGCATTGTAGCTATAGTTGCATTGCTGTTAGAGCATTTTACTTCATCTAACACCATGTTTGGCTTCTTCTTCCATAAAGGTGGTCAGCTTGCCCCGTATTGTAAAAATCATGGATGTTGTGTCAATATTGAGGGGAAATAAGCACAACGGCTTCCCCGTAAGTTGCTGGAATTGATGGCTTAGCTTATCAGCAAAATATCACTATTTTGCAAAGTGTTAGTAATGCCTTCTTTCCCATTCAGGTTATAGATCATACAAGAAGTGGAGAAACACTAGTCATTGGGCTTATGCTTCGCAGGTATAACAGGATTCATTCTCCATATGCTGATGTTTTCAATCCCAAGGGAACAAGTTGTTACTCGATGATGTTTATAGAACCATGATGTATTACATTTTTATGCAGTCATTTGTTGGTACTCCTGCAATCTAAAGTTGACTTCCAGCACAGTCCTTTACAAAGTGATTCAAGGGCTGGATCCTTCCCAATTAGGTAATTTATATATTATAAGTATATTAGTAAATTTATTTTCGTTCTTATGTGCCATTGGATTAATGGGCATTTTGATTTTCAGGCACAATAATAATGAATTTGTAAAACCAGTTTCAACCACTGGGCTTTCCCTAGATGATATCAATCTAAGCCCAGATGACTTAGAAATGTACATAGATCTTGCTCCATTTTTGAACCCATCGCCATATGTTGTCCCTGAAGATATGTCTTTAACAAAGGTGGACTTTCAATTCTGCTTTCCATTGGTTTATTTTAAAACAGTATTCCTTGTGTATATTTAATCTAATTAACTCGTGTATTGCTGCTTATCCAGGCATATAACCTTTTCCGCCAGCTAGGATTGAGGCATCTACTTGTCATTCCTCGGCCTTCTCATGTTACTGGTCTAATCACCAGAAAAGATTTGTTAATGGAGGTAGGTTAATGGTTTCCATTGCTACCTTCTTGATATGATTTTTTTTCCCGGACCATTCTCAAATCAAAGATTTGTCTAACAGGATGCTGAGGATTCAGAAACTGTTGAACTACAATCAACAAGTGTAAGGTCTCTTTCTTATATGTCACTCCCACTGGAAGGTTTTCATTTGTATCTTAGCTTCTAAGAATGTTTACTTGATAAACAGTTTGAGTTTTACCAGAAGGTAGATATCATTGATATCAATTTGCAGAATAGGGTAGGGACTAGACTGTAGCTAAGGAAATGTTTATTTTCTTCCCCCCTCTTCTAAAGGGATTGAACTATTGAAGTAGGATTTTGTAAAAGTCATAGACTTGTAGCAAAACCAATTCCGTAGTTCCACTGAGTGGTAAAATTTGGGGTTACTTTTGGTCTTTCTGGAAAAACAGATGAAATCATTATATCCGCTTCTTATTTGCTAGGAGTAAGGTCGTAGTCTCGTAGATGAATTGGTTATTTTTTATTGTTAATTAGGCTATATGGGGTTGGAGTTGCTGTTCTGATGGTTACCTTTCTGCGTTCTTGTGTTATCCCTCATTTTGACTTTATCCCAATAGGAGAGTATATTGCATGTTCTTTCTGATATAGCATATGATTTACTACATGGTATGATTGGTTTACGCTTGTTACCTACATTTAGATAATTCTCAAATGATTTCAATGGTCTCTCAATCTCTCATCCATGTTCAGAATCCGTCTTGCAGAGGTGACCGCCTTAGACGAAGAGTAACCACAAAGAACACAGATGCAGAGCAGCCTCTCCTGAACGGACTTATTGCGCAAAATCAGTAGCCCAGATCGGCATTTGGTTGGTGATTCTTCTGCATTCTGAACAAATGTTCCTTCAGGATCTGTAATTCATTATCCTCATCTTTCATAGCTTCATTTAGGCTGCAGGCACTTGTCTAAATCTCCTCAATGGTGCATCCCTCGACACCTAGATACGAGTCATATTGTAAAGTGTGCAATTATAGATTAGGGAAAATTCTGAAATTTTCTTCTTAAACCAGAAATAACTATACCATAACTTGGAAAAGTTCGCGGTTCCTGCCTTTCTGGTATGCATACAGCTTACAAAGACTCCACGCCGGCTCTTCGATCTTGAGCTTCATCAACTGCCCCATTTTCAATTGTAAGATCACTGAGGTTGTATTTGAACTTTGGTCTGTTTGAATTATTACCTGCTACATTGAACAAGGATAAAAGGCATAACTTGACGAACCTAGATATATAGTAAATGGTACGAGTAGTAAAGGTTTTTGACTCGTTTTCAATCAGTACATCTTGAGTTTCAATTACCATTTAAAGTTGGAACCACAAATAGTCAAATACCATGAGATAATACTCCAAAGTCCAAACAATTGGTGTGGGGCTAAATCAAAGTGTAAACCCCCCCATATTCAAACTTGGTGGCCAGTGGACACGCAGCAAACCATGTACACATGAGCATGAGCTCTCTTCCATCTTAACTTCTTTGGTTAACTTTTGCTGATTGTTACATTTTTTTTAAAAAAATAACGGAAAAGATTTGAGATGCCAGCTATGTTGATTGATAACTCGAGAGGTTGACAAGTTGAGAGACAAAGTAAATGGCATGATACTAGTTAATTATGCATTATTTGTTAATATTGGTTTTTTTTAAAACCAAATATTCCCTATTTAATTATGCACGAATACAAATATTTAGGATTTTCAAGATAATCATAGTCTGTAAATTTTCATCAAAGGCATTTGTCATTAGCCTTTCTAAGCTTTTTAATTTTCATATAATTTGTTTGTAGGACATAATCAATAAATGAGGTATTTCAAAGTTATGTATCGCATTTGATGTTACACCATTTTCGACAAGTTTTTTTTATATAAAATTTCTCTAAAATAGGGACTTAATTGACTTGTTCTCCAAATTATTTTTGATTTAACTCCAATAGTTTTATTTCGGAGATTTGAAGAAAGTTTAGTTTTAGAGAATGCCGCAGATTTAGAGAATACGCGATTTTTTATTTTTTATTTTCTATTTTAGAGAATGAGATGGAGAATCCGTCAGTCTGATACGATCCATCAGTGTAAAAGTAGCCAAATTTGACTATTATTATATAATATACACAACCAAACCACTTTCAAACAATAAAAAAACAAAACAAAAAAAAAAAACTCTTGATTTTTCATTAACCCTACCTAAGTCAACTCAACAAGACAAAAGTCCTGTATATATCCTTGTCCAAGTCAATAATCGCTCGTAGTTATTATCTTGAGAAACAAAATTTCCAAGACTAATCATAATCAATGGTTGTCTTGTCACTCTCTACACTGCCTTTTTAACTTGTATACGTTCACATTATACACCAAGTGACTAAAAACAAACAATCTTAATTATACATTTGCACCAAGTGTAGTCATGTGTGGACTTTTATTCAGCCCTTCAAAATGCCTACGATTCACACAATTGATGAGTGCACACATTTTCTTCTCTTAATTGAAAATTTTAAGTCAAGTATTACCAATTTAATTAATACAAATGATGATCATAAGTCACGAGTTTAACTTGACTGAGTGCTTTATCATTTACTTGTGTATAATTAATATGAGTTTTAAAATTATATATAAAGTCGGTATAATTCTAAATAATAATTTTAATTTATTTCTTTTATAGAGAAAATTCGTTATTAATAACCATGTGCACATTAATATTCAAAGAAAAGTGAAAAATATCTTCATAAACTGATTATGTAATTATTTTTTTAATTGCACATCCAGATTTGTTGAGTTTTTTTTTTCTTTTTAACTCTAAAGCATTAGTTTTTTTAAATGATATTTTTCAACAATTTTTTAGAGTAAAAAAAAAAAGATTGGTTGAAATTTTTTCCCCCTATAATAATTATCAAAGATTGATACGTAACGTAACATGCTATACGTTTATTTTAATATATATTAGATATAAAAATCCAGTTGAAAACTTGAAACTAGCCATTACGTTGACTTTAAATAATTAGATAAAACAAGTACTGTAAAACAAAAAAAAGGTACTGGTTTAAATTTATAGATTGGGGACCGTTGATAATTATTATACTAGTCTATATATACTTATAGTGATTTGATTATTGGATCAATTTGACCGGAGTTGTATCATATTCATAGGAGTGAGTGTGACGGATAACCTCATAAAAATATCGACCAAAGTATTTTCGCAATAAATCATACCCATTGGTTTTAAATTACGTGATTAAATCCAATAAAGTATAAATTTAACACCATTCACCCATTTTAACCAATTAATATTACAATCAAACAGAAGATGTTGGGTATAACTAAATTTATATTTAATAGATTAGTCGAATATGTATGAATTTTGGTTAAAACTTAAAACTTATATATATTGAAAAGCTCATTTAATTAATGAATTTTGAACTCGACCCATAGTGTTAAAATCATGATCTTTTATGAATAAAAAAGAATTAAAAAGTATGTATGGTGATTGGTGATGCATGTTGTACCGTGTGTGTATATATATATAGAGAGAGTTGATTCAACTCAAAATGGTGGATTTTATAACTTTTTTTCGGATGGGATGACATTGAAAATTATCATTGGAAAATTTCGCTGTAAGTCATTTTTTTAAAAAGGAATTTAAAATCAAAGAGAAAATAATAATAACGAAGAAACACTAAAAAATTATAAATGTATAATTATATTAATAAAAGGAAAAATCATGCCTAATTTATTACAAGATTATCAAATATTTTAATATAACCCGTTGATTTTGAATATATCGGGTTTGATTATAGTATGAATATATGAAGTTTAGTACAAGATAGAAATATATCATATTAATAATTTTTGCTTGAGTGTCAGGTCGCAATTTATTATATGTCAGATCATATCTCTCGACAAGAGAGACATATATATTAATAAAAATTCTTCCTATCGGGGCGATAGCTCCTATTGACCTCTTAAAAGATTCATCAAAAGTTCAAAACTAGCAAGGAAAATAATATTCAAATAATACTATAAGAATGTTATATCTCCATTGTCTAATCATGATATTTTTTTAATTGCAAATCAACTAAAAATAAATAAATTATGCAAATAGGTAGGTATATATATATATAGCTAGGAACTTTCTTTTCCATTAATTTACATAAAAGGAATTAAATATCTTGAGTTTTTAATATATGTATACAAATAGATATATAGATTAAATAAAATTATGTAAATAGATATATTGATTGATAATCCATTATCACCCGAAATCCCCACCCAATAACTCAATAGGTCCGGTCCCTCTCTAACCACAAAAAATAAAAATAAATAAATAAATATATATATATATAATTATATCTTGTCTATACTAGGTAGGAGAGAGATATAAAAGTCAAGATTAAACTAATAAGAAACAAGAGGCCAACTTTTCCCCAAATATAAAAGTGCAGATTCAATATTTGCTATCATATATCCGTCAATTATAGATATAATATATATAATAAAATAATTAAAGATAAATATATGATGTAATAATTAAATCTTGTGTATCTCACAAGTCCTATATATAGTGAAGGCAGAGGGAAATTTACAAGCATCCAGTTTCTCACAGTGAAGATTAGCTTTTGTATTAATTCGGGCGTGCTTATCACGTTGATTCACCTCCTTCACTCCCACTTTTTGGATCTATTTAAGTCCCTCAATTAACCTCGCTCATCCAAATCGATCAATTCAGATTGAATTGGAAGAAGTTAAAGAGAGAGAGAGAGAGTAAAGAAAGAGATCGATTATGGGTGGGTCGACAGAGGCTGCAGCGGTTACAATTGCAGGTGATCAGAAGTATCCATGGCGATGGACCTTCTATGTCGTCGTTTGCTGGGTTCTTGCCGCCTGTGGCGGCCTCATGTTTGGCTATGACATCGGTATTTCTGGTATGTTTTTATTTTTTATTTTTTTTGTTGTTGTATTTGATTTGATCCCTTTAATTTTCTACTGGTTTCTGTCTATTTGCCCAGTGCTAGTTAGAGGACAAAGATTAAAAAAAAAAAAAGAAGCTTGATTGATTCTGTAAAAATTGGAGCTCTTTTCAATTCTGTTGTAATCAATTAAGGTTTATCCACTAATTTGAATCTAAATCAAAGTTTGAGATATTATAATTAAAGAGGATTTCTATTAATTGAATTGAATGTAGGGCCAGCCCTCAAGAAACAGGGGTTAATTAATTAATTGGGATATCTTTTGAAAGTCGATTCTTTTGATTGGGGAATCATATTTTGATCTTGTTCATTAATTGGGTTATCTTTTAAAAGAAAAGGATATTTTCACAACATATATTTCAATTATAAGTACTATCAATCATCATCATTAGCTTATGAAAATAGAAACTTTTTGTGAGCATTTCAATCAAGTGTGAAATAGGAATCTCGTGACTAAATTCATCCTCCTTAATTATGGTTTTTTTGGATATGGATAAGAACAAATCAAAATAACATCTTTGTAACGTGATTCCATATAATTATAACTTTATTATGTATTAATTGTCCAATATAGTAGGAGTGAGTGGGTGGGTAGGTGTGTACTTTTACACTACTTTGTGAAAATAGATGGAGAATATATTTTAAAATCCAGTTAATTTGCTTTAATTATATAATCCAATGTCTCAATTTTCAACAATTTATCAATCCTCACACAAATTTTATGTGTTGATCTTCTTATTTGTAAATATGTATATGACGACGATTGGTCGAAAATTACAGGTGGAGTGACGGGAATGGACGATTTCTTGATCAAGTTCTTCCCGAGTGTATACAGAAAGAAGCTTCTAGCACACGAGAACAACTACTGCAAATTCGACAACCAATTCCTTCAACTCTTCACCTCCTCCCTCTACCTCTCCGCCCTCTTCTCCAGCTTCGTCGCCTCCAAATTCTGCTCCACCTTTGGCCGCAAAGCCACCATCATCGCCGCCTCCCTCTTCTTCCTCGCCGGCACCCTCCTTAGCTCCCTCTCCTCCCACCTCTGGATGGTCATCATTGGCCGTGTCATTATGGGCATTGGCGTTGGCTTTGGTAACGAGGTAATCCTACCTATTTACCTACCTACCTATATCTTTTTCCGTACAGAATTAATTATTAAAAAATATTTCATTTTAATCTTTAAAATGAAATAAATAAATAAAGAATAATTGATGTCGGTGGAATTGCAGTCGGTGCCGTTGTTCTTGTCGGAGATAGCGCCGATAGAGTACAGGGGAGCGGTGAACATCCTCTTCCAGTTACTGGTGACGATCGGAATCCTGATCGCCAATGTGGTCAACTACTTCACCTCTTCAATCCACCCCAACGGCTGGCGCTACTCCCTCGGCGGCGCCGCCTTCCCCTCCCTCCTACTCCTCCTCGGCGGCCTCCTCATCACCGACACCCCCACCAGCCTCCTCGAGCGCGGCCACCAGGCAGACGCCCGCCGCGCCCTCCAGCGCATCCGCGGCCTCCCCGATGTCGATGCAGAGCTCGCTCAGATCGAGCTCGCCTGCACCGCCGGCACCGCCGCCGCCAACAAGCCCTTCAAGGAACTCGTGGCCACCAAGCAGAGCGTCCCACCGCTCGTCATCGGGATAATGATTCAGGTGTTTCAGCAGATGACGGGGATTAACGCCGTTATGTTTTACGCGCCAATTCTGTTTCAGACGGTTGGGTTCAAGAGCCATGGGTCGCTGATGTCAGCAGTGATCATAGATTTGGTGAATGTCGTCAGCACTTTGGTGTCTGTTTTCTGTGTTGACAGAGTTGGTAGGAGAGCTCTTCTTCTCCAAGCCTGTGTCCAAATGTTCATCAGTCAGGTAATTAAATTTTCCCAAAATTATTTTTTTATATTTTATACAATCATCTCATTTTGCCTAATTTCAATGCCTAATCTTAACAATTTTGCCTAATTTCAATACATTGTAAAATTCATCTACAAATGAATTTATATCACATTTTTATGTTAAATTTGTGCAGATGATAATTGGGATCCTATTGATCACACAACTCCATGACGCAAACACATTAGCAAAGGGGCCAGCCATGGTGGTTGTGATCCTAACCTGCACCTTCGTGATGTCGTTCGCGTGGTCGTGGGGTCCGCTGGGGTGGCTGATCCCGAGTGAGACCTTCCCGGTGGAGACAAGGACAGCAGGATATGCGTTCGCGGTCAGCTCCAACATGCTCTTCACCTTCCTACTAGCCCAGACTTTCCTATCAATGCTGTGCCACATGAGGGCCTATGTCTTCGTCTTCTTCTCGGCCTGGATCGTCATCATGGGTGTCTTCGTCGTCTACCTCTTGCCCGAGACCAAGGGCGTCCCCATCGACATGGTCGTCGATCGAGTTTGGAAGCCCCACCCGGTGTGGAGACGGTTCGTTGTTCAGGGAGATACCAAGGCTTAATTTCGATACATATATGTATATTGATACTCATTATATTTACTTGGTAGCTATAGCTACTCTTTGTGTGTTATATTTTACTAGTTTGCAAAGTACGTTTGTTTGATCATTTTTAGTTGAAATCAACAGTGACACATTTTGTTTAATCTTATTTAACCTTTCAAGATTAATTCCTGTCTTGGATGATGAGAAAAGATTTCTGTAACTTTGTTTGTTCATGCGATCTTATCCTATTTCGATAGAGTTGTAAAAAACTTATTTTTTGAAAAACATTTCTTTAATACAGTAATAAACAAAAGAAATCCAAACATTTTTCCCTTTTTCATCCCAAAAATTCTGATTCCACCACTAAATATATATATCATAGGGGTTTAAGATGGAAAAAGGGTTATTGGCAAGACCATTTTCATAAAATTGCACTCAAGTCATTCTCATTCTAAAAAATAATTACAAATCTGTCCTAGAGAAGAATTGAAAACTAACGCTATTCAACCTCAGTTCCATTCTAAAACCAATTGGCAATAACTGGGTAACCCAAAGCGGGATCGAAAGACGGGCCGGTTAGGCTAAACCGCTCTGATACCATATGAAAGTCCGACTCGGACCGATGACTGGGGGTCATGTGCACGAGCGCACATGCGCTAGTAGCCTAGCACACAAGTCGAGTGGGGTTCCATTCTAAAACCAATTGGCAATAGAAGGAGTAACCCACCGACTCATATAGTAGGGCTTGATATGTTCAAATTTCCGATGTGGGACACCTTTGGTCTCATTCACATCTCAACACATTTATACCTTGTTCATTGCGGTAGATTTGTGAGGGCTTTCAACGGATCTACCAAATTTAAGGCAAGAAGCTTCATTTACAATTGATTTTAATGGTTTTTATTTGAAGAAATTGTGTGTTTTATGGTTTGAAATTAGAATTGAAATTGATGAAATTGGTTGTTGTTTGTGTGTTTTATTTGATTGTTGTTGATTTGAGTGTTGTTTGAGTTGAATTATGAAGTAGCAATTGTAACAAAAACGAAAGAAATTGCTCATTTGGTTGCGATTGGAGTTGGTTTCTTTGACGTTTTTTCATGGCTTACTGTCGGGCAAAAGGCTTGTGTAGATCTCGCGAGGAGATGATATATGCTCGGGCCAGCTCGGCTACTGTCACTGAGCCTCTTGTGCACCCTCACCACTTTTTGCCGAGGTTCCTTCGTACCCTCGGCAACTTTTGCCGAGCCTCTTTTGTACCCTCGACATCATTTGCCGATGTCCCTTATTTAGCTCGTCCTCTCCAAGGTTCGATAGATTTTTCAAACGACAACTACAAATAACCATTGAATATCATTCGATAATCATCCAAATTGATCGACATACGAAAGTAAGTGTCGATCAATTCGTTCGTTGATAAATTTCACCGATTTTAGCCAGTTTTCAAGCAAACAATTCATTTGATAAATTTAGTTATTTGCGTGTTTTGTTTTGGGGAAATAATCTATCTATATACCTTTAAAAATTGTGTCCCAAGGCTCCTTAATGGCTCTCATTAAAGATATTTTCTTTTTTTTAATCCTTTTCTTTTCCTTTAATTGTATTAATGTATTCATAAATGATTTATTATATATATAATCTTACTAACTTATGAAAATTAATTATATTTTCCTAAATTTCTATGCTCAATAATAATGACCTCATACACATCATTTTAAACCCCAATATATTTATGAAATTCATATCATCCGAATAATATATATTCATATAAAAATCAATTAATCCTTAATCGTTTATATCTATACCTATCAACACATCTTTACGATCCCAATTAGTGGATTTTTTCCGTTGAAACCGAATATTAAAAGTCCATTTTATTGATATATTTTGTTAGTTTTAGAATCCTTCTGGACTTTAACATAAATAATAAATAAATTTTAATTTTCGCCTAACAATTTCTAAAATGTAATTATATAAGTAATAAAACATATAGGTTAATCCAAATTTAGCATGAATAATAATTTATTACTTTTTTATGTCACTTTTTTATACTCTGTATTTCTAATCTCCTAATTAAAACATGGTGAAAATTAATTAAAAATATTTTACTTTTGATACCAATATATATCATGATTATCATTATATATCATTTATCGTATATTATTATGAAGGACTATTATACGTTGATGAATTAGGGTTAATTACTTGCAACCATTAATACAAATTATTATCCATGCTAAATTCAAGACTCCAATGGCCACTACTTTGAAAGGATATGAAATACTGGAAGAAAAAACAAACGGTTAATTAACTTCAATTTCATTGAATTGATTGTCATAAATTCAATGACCACTGTTACAAGCTCATCGGCTACTCAATATCTTTATATATATATGATCAATGAAAAAGGGTATGAGGTCGAGTCTTCCGTAAATTTCTTAAAAGTTAAAAACCAAAACAAAAAATAGAAGTACAAGAGCTCATAAAAAAACCCAGGGGAGCTAGGAAAGGAAAAATTCAAAGCTCCTTTTTGCTTTTTGGACTGGGTCAATACTCGGTACATATATACTTTCTTTTTCGATTAATTTATTTTATATGCCAACAAAATGCTTTGAAATCCATGTTTTTATTGATATAATTAAGGTAAATTCCTGTAGTCTTTAATTTATATAAAAAAACATCAACAATGAAAAAATCAAAGGAGAGTTGAACAAGAAATTAAAATTAAGAGTTTGGAATGGGAATCGTTGATTTTTTTAAAAGGCTATCAACACGTTCAATTACTTCAAGTGTATAAGAAATGTGATTTTAGCATTACTAGCTACTTTGACAAGACTTCAAAATTTCAAACACCATTAGCTAGAAAAAGAGGCGAAGAAACTGACCACTAACACTAAACCGATGGTGAGCCCGAATAAGTCATCATAAGCCTTGAATATGAAGATCAAGACACATGATGAAGAAACTCATAAATACATTAGCCGGCGCGATCCAATTCCACAATAGTCAAGTATTATTATATCTATACTTTTGCAAGATTCATCTATATACAAAAAATAGGATGGTATAATAAAAGGTCTTAACAAGATTTCATTATTCGTTTTTTCAAAAGAAAAAAAAAACTCAAATCCACTTCATCTATACACAATTAACTTTGATTCAATATTTATAATAAAATTATAAATTAAATTTCATGTAATATCAAACTAGGATATAAACTATACCATAGGTCCATAATATGTCATTGACAATCAGAAATAAAATTATTTCTTCAAAAATAAAATATTCAACATAAAAAAAGGGTTTTATTTTGAAAATGCACCTTATATAACAGAGTTTTTTTTAAAACCTTTTATTTTAAAAAACCAAAAAACGTAAATAAATAATTTATTCAGTTGAAACGCCAACCTCTATTTTTCAGTTAAATGTTTCAATTTTTAAAGATATTTTATGTCATAAGACTATAACCAAAATGTCTTTATTTAACTAATTTTTTTTTTCAAAAAACACCATATATAATAACTTTATTAAACAAAACAATTTCAAATTGATTATTTAATTAACAAAAATATTTTATATAATATAATCCAACTCCTTTAAAAAAAACTACAAAGACAAGTTGTTAAGAAAAAACTTACTATATACAATTCCTTTTTTTAAAAAATGTCAGTTAAATAAGGGCATTTCAATTATAGATTAAAAAATACCACCAAAAAATTGAAATTTTAGTTGTAAAATAAAATTTGGTGCTTCAATTGATCGAATACATTACATTATATTAAAAAAAATTATTTTACAAGGTGTCTTCTTGCGTAGCAAAACTTATATTTAACTTAAACAAAATTATCAAGTATATAAAACCAAGATTTACGTCCCTTGCGTAGCAAAACTTATATTTAAATCCCGTGCGTAGCACGAGTATGCCTTGGCTAGTAATAGAGAAAATTAAAGGTTTGGCTCATTAGTCATTTCATTGACATTTTTATCCTTCCAACTTCCCTCTCTTGAACTATTTTCCTTTTTTTATTATTTTGAATAGAATAATACGTACTATGTAACAGTTTTTTTCATTAATTGATAACCCAAGCCAATGAAGACTTAAACACCTATTAATTACACGTGTAAAGAATGGGATTTGAAAAGGGTTACATTCTTCTTACCACTAGAGTAAGGAATCACTGAAAACTTAAACACAACACATTTACTTAATAAAATCTACCTAATATTTTATTTTAAATTCACAATATTTAAACACATAAAAACAAAATTAACCAAACACTTTCAAAAGTGCTTAGGTTTATCACTATAAACAATTAAACATACACACTTAAGGTAGTGTTTGGTTAAGGTGTTTAATCCAAACACACCCATAATTACTTTTAAAACTGTCACCATCACATTATAGTTATAAATCACAAAAATACTACCATTACCAACTCATAATTTGAAAATTTAACCATATAATTTCACCAAAAACTAACATATATAGATTATTCAACAAAAAATTATAGCCATAATATTTTAACATTAAAAAATTTCACCACCCATAATTACTTGTATTTTAAGAATTTGACTATTGTACTTCTCTTATAAAAAAAACTATCACCTGATACTATTTAAATAATAAAATTGTCATTAAGATATACTCCCTCCGTCTCAAAATATTTGTAGTTTTAATTTTTGGTACGTATTTTAAGAAACGAAAAACTCTATAAAATATTAATTTTTTTAATAATTTTTTTTAATAATTTCATAGATAATTGTATTAAGTATGAAATTATTAAAAAAAATTAATATTTTATAGAGTTTTTTGCTTCTTAAAAAACGTGCCAAAAAGTAAAACTACAAATATTTTGAGACGGAGGTAGTATATATTCAGTGGCGGCTCCAGGATCCTCTATCTGAAAGGTGGGGCAAAATTTCTAGTGCATACTGAGATATTGACCTTAAACAAAGTCTTTTTGACACGTTTGGAAGTATAAGTCCATTAGTTTGTCTTTTTTGTAGGAAAATTTTCCCAATTTAGTGAGTTATCCTATATGCTTGGGATATAGAATAGAAAAACCGTTAGTTTATTGATGGTATTTTGAGAAGAAATCAATTAATTCAGAATATAGGTAGCTAGAACTTATCCAAGATGGATATTGCGATATCATTAACATATGAAAAGGGAATCGAAAGATACGTTAAAAGGGAAACTTTTTTGTGAGTATTTTAATTAAGTGTGAAATAGGAATCTCGTGATTAAATTCATCATCCTTAATTAGAGCTTTTTTTTTTATCAATAATTAGAGCTTTTTGTAATATGGATAAGGACAAATTAAAGTAACATCTTTGTAACGTGATATCATAAAAGTATTAACTTTATTATTAATGTCCAAAATATTACTCCATCCGTTTCAAAATAAAAGTCGTTTGTTCTTTTGTATACGCTTTTTAAGGAGATAAAAAACTATAAAATATTAGTATTTTTTAATCAATTTTTTTAAAAATAATTCCATACTTGTTAGTCATAATTATGTACGAACTTATAAAAATAAATTCATTAAAAAATAATGGATGATTTGCACCAATATACCAAATCAAACCCAACTTTGCAAAAATGATCATGGGGGAGATAATTTGCATGAGAATGAAAAAATGTCATTTTTGCAAAATTTTTGGGCACCTTCCCAACCGATTGAAAGTAACCAAGGCTAGCTAGGGGAGAGAGAGACCCACTTTAATTGTTTTAAACTAATTTTTGTTCATTTTTATTTGCTAAAATTAAAAAATAAATTTATTTTTGAACTTAATTTAATTTTATCTATCTATAGACACCCACTTTATATATGTTTATGGAAAAAAATATTTCGAAGTAAAGTTGGGTCTACATTGTATCTTCATCTCAATCTACGATTTACGCTTACTAGCCAGTAACTACTGCTGCCTAGCCACTGACTACGATCTCTTAGCCAATATAAGACTAACCCCTGCTCAACCCTCCACTGTTCAACCCTTCGCTTCACCTTGGTGTCCGACGAGGCAAAGAGCTGCCGTGGCCGGAGTGAACCCCCTCCATCCATCTCTACCACCCTTCCTCCACAAATCTCCATCCATCTCCACAAATCCGACCGACCTCCACACATTTCCATTTCCCCTTTCACAAAATCCAAAAAAAAAAAAAAGAAAGAGAAGAGGAAGAGCCACCACGGCCGCCGCCCTCCACCCCGCCGTTAGCCTCAAGCCTCCACTTCCCCTTCTTCCTTCTCCTGTTCGGCTGTTGTGAACTCTCTCTCCCCCTCACTCTCCCTCGATTGATTTTCCTTAAATCCCGCCCAAACATACCTCCAAAATTTCAAACTCCCGCAAAAAAAAAAAAGTTATGATTTACGTTTACTAGCCAGTAACTACTTTTGCCTAGTCACTAACTACGATCTCTTAGCCAATATAAGACTAACCCCTGTTCAACCCTCCACTGTTCAACCATCCGCTTCACCTTGGTGTCCGGCGAGGCAAAGAGTCGTCGTGGTCGGAGTGAACCCCCTCCATCCATCTCTACGTACCACCCTTCCTCCACAAATCTCTCTCCATCTCCACAAATCCGACCGACCTCCACACATTTCCATTTCCCCTTTCATAAAATCCAAAAAAAAAAAGAAAGAGAAGAGGAAGAGCCACCACGACCGTCGCCCTCCACCCCGCCGCCGTCAGCCTCAGGTCTCCACTTCCCCTTCTTGCTTCTCCTGTTAGGTTGTTGTGAACTCTCTCTCTCTCTCTCTCTCTCTCTCTCTCTCTCTCTCTCCCTCCCTCTCCCTCCTTTGCTTTGCCTTAAATCCCGCCCAAACCACCTCCAAAATTTCAAACTCCCTCAAAAAATTTTAACCCACTATAATGGGTAAGGGTGACTTGTTAATTGTTATTTTTGCAAATAAATGTTACCTTTTGACATTTAACTAATTTTTTATGGGGGAGCGATATTTTTGCAAATGGTTAACTTTTTTGGTATATTAAGTACAAATTTCTCTAAAATATTTATCTTATTAAAATGCGTATTGAAAAGTCAAATGATTTTTTATTATGAAACAAGAGAGAGTTAGGAGCTCGTTTGGTTAGCTATTTACTTCCCGAGAAGTACAAAAACCCAAGAAGTGATTGAAAATACATGTGTTTGGTACAAACAATTAAAACTAAAAAACACAGGAATTGAAATTCCTCCAAAATGATGGAATTCATCTTACCACGATGGGGGTGGGTAAGATCTACTTCCCCCATTTTTTTTTCCAAATTACTTCCCCTTTTTTTTCTCAAATCTCATTTTTATTTTTATTTTGATTAAGAAATTTTCCAATTTATCCCTATTATAAGAAAGGCGTATTAATAAATAAAGGCTATAAGAATAATTTAAAATAAATTGCTATGAGATTTCCTGTTCAACCAAATAAATTATAGGAATTGAGTTCATGTGAATTTATTTTCAACCAAACATATTTTTATACTTCTCAAAAAGTAAAATTCATGGGAAGTTTATTTCATGGGAAATAACTTTCTAGGAAGTGAAATTACCGCGTTTAACCAAACGAGGCCCTAGGGAGAGATTTGGGCGGGTGGGTGTACATGTGTGCGTTTACTTTAATCTCACCTTGAAAATAGATGTAGAATATATCAAGTTCAATTAAACTTGCTTAAAGTGTTCCAATGTCTCAATTTTCAACTTAAATTCTTACACAAATCATTGTAATTAATAGTTTGAGAGAACTTGTTAATTGGTTACATAAATAGGGAGAGATTTGGCTTGCTCTCCGAGATAAGGATATACACTAAGGATATACAAGATATGGTAAAGATATGAATCAAAGATTCTATCTATTAATATTATCACGTTTGTTACCTCCCCGCAAGATGATAGGCGGGAGATGACCAGTAGCTTGGACAGACATGAAGTCAACGTCGAACGACCCGTGAGGGCCTTTGTGAAGACATCAGCCACCTGAGCAGACGCAGAAACATGGCAAACCACAAGATCCTTCGAGTCCACCTGTTCTCGAACAAAATGAAAGTCAATCTGGATGTGTTTGGACCGACTTGTGATGGTGGGATTGTTGGCAAGAAATGTGGTAGACAGATTGTCACAAAGTAGAACAGACGCATGCCGAAGCTGAAATCCAATTTCTGTCAATAATTGTTGCAGCCAGACAATTTCAACTGTAGTGAATGAGAGGGCTCGATACTCCGCCTCTGTACTCAACCTGGCGACGACCTTTTCCTTGCTGCTAGACCAACTAATAAGATTACCACCATAAAAAATAGTGAACCCATGCTTTGATCTAAGATCGAGAGGATCGAAAGCCCATCCCGAGTCAGAATAGGCGACGACATCCGACCCGGGTGATGCTGAGACGACGATGCCAAGATCAAGCGATCCTTTGAGATACCGTAAGATCCGTTTGACATCATGCCAATGAGATTGAAGAGGGCGATGCATATGTTGACAGGCACGGTTGACAGCATAGCTTAGCTCCGGACGAGTGATGGTGGCGTATTGAAGAGTGCCGACAACACAACGATAGGCTGTAGGGTTATCCATTGGGTAATCAGGAAGATGGGACTGTTTTGAGGAGCTAGGATCGGCGGGGGAGGAAACTGGTTTGACGTCAAGCATACAACATTTTAAAATACTAAAAATAATAATTTTGATTAAAAGTCACTCTTTAGTATGTTAAAAAAAAAATTTTGAAATTTTTTTTGCTTGTTATATTTTTTAACATCTAAAAATGCGTGCGTGAATAGTAAAACATCAAGTTTTAATTAACGGAGGAAGTGTCATTTAACGAAACCATACAACATTTGATTGGATATTAATCAATTTATATATGGAGGATAAATGTACGTAATATATATTAGCGAACTCGTACACGGGGAATATGTTAATGTAATATTGTAAAATTAATTATCTTAAAAAATATCTTAAAAATATAACAAGCAAAAAAAATTCAATTAAAGTTTGCTTTTAAAAAAAATATTTTTTCAAAAATTTTAATGTTTTGTTAACAAACTAAAGAGCGACTTTTAATCAAAATTATTATTTTAAAACAATTTTTTTTTCAAGTTTTTTATTTGTTTAATAAACTAAATCATAATTTTTTTCTATCAACGAATACCCTTAATCTTAAAAAAAATAGTTCTTAATTTTTTTTTTTTGGAAATGCAGTTAATTTTTTTATTTGAATAATACTCCATCCGTTAAGCAAATCATGTCTTTCTAGCATTTTTCAAACATTTTAAGAAACAAAAATAAAGATACACTTATGCCCTCAATTATTACTTTATTTTTTCACTTTTTTGAAAATTGCAACTAGCAATTCTATGTTAGATTTAGGTTAAGTTGTTTTAATGGGTTGAAGGTAAATTCGGTTCTTGTAGATAATTACAGGTAATCAAGACAATTTGAGTGGACCCAAAAAGGGTAATCTTATGGGTAAACCTCAAAAGGTAATCCCGAGTGAGTAGGCCAAAAAGGCAATCTCCACCGAATTCTTTTAGACGTCAAAACTAAGTGTTAATTTAAGTCCTTTATAAAAGATATATAAAATGTCTTGGATAATGGTAAACGGGTCACTCAAATAAATCGAGTTTTCCTTCAACGTTTATTGCCCCTATTTATGCCAAATGGTTGCACTATAATAACGTTGTGGGATAAAAGGTTTCCTCTGGGTAGTTATTGGTAGTTGTGATGGTTGGGCGGTTACCCCCAATAACTATCCCCAACCGCTGGCCCAATAAGAACCGGCCCAATTAAGTACAAGCTAGCATGACAGAGCTAGTATGGTGGACCTAGGTCACTATAAAATATAAAATGTGCATGATATTTATACGAACCTGAGTGTAGCTACCATGTAGCTAAAATGACTAAGCTAAAGCTTCAATGAAGCTAAAACCCTAATCAAGCTCAAAATTAGAGTTAGGTCATTTTTGGAGTTCTGAAGTTAGCTCTCAAATTTTGCACCAAAGCTTTAGAGCTTAATATCTTCCTTTACAAATCATGAGACGGTGATTTAATTGATCACTATAAGTGATCAAAACTCGATCATAACCATATTAATTAGATCGAATGCCGAGCATATCCCTGTTGCTCACTTTTATGGAAAGCGTCCAAACAAGCTCAAGACCGACTTTGTCGATGTTGAGACTATTGCATGGGTCTTTCATCATGATTTCCTTTCCCCCTAAAATCTTATAATTAATTAGGGTCGATCACATGAGTCGTGCCTCCCGCACGCCCTAAGCCCGAGTGATGCTCTTAGTAATTCTCACACTTAACATTTATGATTTTAGACAAATGGTTGATGACTTTTCACAAATCACCAACACTCTATACTTATTACATGTGTAATTTTGTAGAGTGAACATTAAAACAGCTAAAATGACATCTTTTTATTAATAAGATTTACTCTCTAAAATGACATATTTTGCTTAACAGAAGAAGCTAATAGTGACAAAAATAATTCTAATAACGTTGTAAATTAATATTAAGTACAACATATATAATTAAACCAATCTATGGGCATATATATTTCAATGAGAAATAATCTAGATATAAAAAATATTTTTCACCAAAAAACAATTTAGATGCAAATAAAATAACAATTATCAAATATTTATCGATTACTATTTTTCACAATTATGCCTATGAAATAGTTTTAATCTATGTTTTTATTAATTAACAAAAATATATATACATATATTGTGGTTTATGATGTTATTCCATAAATTATAACAATATGCCGATTAAGTATATAGTCATATAGATAGATAGATGTAGATTTTGGGCTTTAATTGCTTTTAAGAATATTTATTTCAAGATATATTTAGATAAATATAGTATATGTAATTATATCTGGTCTTAGGTCTAAGCCGAAACAAGAGGGCAACTAGATGATAGAATTACCATAAAAGTGCAGATTAATATTTTTCTATCATGTATCGGACAATTGTTAGTCCTATATAATACACATGGCCAAGGAAGTTTACAGGCATCACATTGAGTTACCTCCTTCAGTAGCTCCCACTTGAGTCCGATATATATCGATCAATTCAGATTGAATTGGAAAGAAGACTGTTAAAGAGATCGACGTCCAATGGGTGGGTCGACAGAGACAGCGGTGGTTACAATAGCAGGTGGTCAGAAGTATCCATGGCGATGCACTGTCTATGTCGTCGTTTGCTGGGTTCTTGCCGCCTGTGGCGGCCTCATGTTTGGCTATGATATCGGTATTTCTGGTACGTTTTTTAATTAATCCTTTAATCTCGTGATTAATTTCATCCTAATTGGAAGAAATTCAACTAATTAACAATATCTCGTGATTGGATTTTACAGGAGGAGTGACCGGAATGGACGATTTCTTGATCAAGTTCTTCCCTGGAGTATACAGAAAGAAGCTTATGGCACACGAAAACAACTACTGCAAATTCGACGACCAATTCCTTCAGCTCTTCACCTCCTCCCTCTACCTCTCCGCCCTCTTCTCCAGCTTCGTCGCCTCCAAATTCTGCTCCACCTATGGCCGCAAAGCCACCATCATCGCCGCCTCCCTCTTCTTCCTCGCCGGCACCCTCCTCAGCTCCCTCTCCTCCCACCTCTGGATGGCCATCTTCGGCCGTGTCGTCATGGGCGTTGGTGTTGGCTTTGGCAACGAGTCAGTGCCGTTGTTCCTGTCGGAGATAGCGCCGATAGAGTACAGGGGAGCGGTGAACATCCTCTTCCAGTTACTGGTTACGATCGGAATCTTGATTGCCAATGTGGTCAACTACTTCACCTCCACAATCCACCCCAACGGCTGGCGCTACTCCCTCGGCGGCGCCGCCTTCCCCTCCCTCCTCCTCCTCCTCGGTGGCCTCCTCATCACCGACACTCCCACTAGTCTCCTCGAGCGCGGCCACCAGGCAGACGCCCGCCGCGCCCTCCAGCGCATCCGCGGCCTCCCTGATGTCGATGCAGAGCTCGCCTGCACCGCCGGCACCGCTGCCGCCAACAAGCCCTTCAAGGAGCTCGTGTCCACCAAGCAGAGCGTCCCACCGCTGGTCATCGGCATCTTGATGCAGGTAATCAACATTTGTTAGGTAAAAGATTAAAAATTCGATCGATTTCTGTTATTTGTATTTTGTAATTAACGGTGTGAGTCTTGTGGGGCCCAATGCAGGTGTTTCAGCAGATGACGGGGATTAACGCCGTTATGTTTTACGCGCCAATTCTGTTTCAAACTGTTGGGTTCAAAAGCCATGGATCGCTGATGTCAGCAGTGATCATAGATTTGGTGAATGTCGTCAGCACTTTGGTGTCTGTTTTCTGTGTTGACAGAGTTGGTAGGAGAGCCCTTCTTCTCCAAGCCTGTGTTCAAATGTTCATCAGTCAGGTAATTTATTTTATTTTTCACATATGCATGTTTAACAAAACAATCTTAACAATTTTGCCTAATTATTCATCAAATCTAATGAGTATATATTGAATCCTGTAATGACCTATTTTCAATGCATTTTTGTAACTAATCTGAATGATTTTGCCTAATTTCAATTCATCAACTCTAATGAGTGTTAAATTTGTGCAGATGATAATTGGGATCCTATTGATCACACAACTCCATGACGCAAACACCCTAGCGAAGGGCCCAGCCATGGTCATTGTGATCCTAACCTGTATGTTCGTGATGTCGTTCGCGTGGTCGTGGGGCCCACTGGGGTGGCTGATCCCGAGTGAGACCTTCCCGGTGGAGACGAGGACTGCGGGATATGCGTTCGCGGTCAGCTCCAACATGCTCTTCACCTTCCTCCTGGCGCAGACTTTCCTATCAATGCTGTGCCACATGAGGGCCTATGTCTTCGTCTTCTTCTCGGCCTGGATCGTCGTCATGGGCGTCTTTGTCGTCTACCTCTTGCCCGAGACCAAGGGCGTCCCCATCGACATGGTCGTCGACCGCGTTTGGAAGCCCCACCCAGTCTGGAGCCGATTCGTCGTTCAGGGAGATACCAAGGCTTAATTTCAGCTGCACTGCACAACGTTATATATATGTATATTGCTACTCATCATATTTACTTGCTAGCTAGTCGATCTTATGTTTTATATTTTATTTTACTAGTTTGCAGAGTATTTTATTAATTTGGATTGGATTACAGTTTGATTATCCTTTTAAGTTGAAATTAACCAGTAGTGGCACATTTTGTTTTAGTCTTTCAAGATTCCTGTTATTGAGTACTATTTCTAATTTATGTAACATTGTTCAAAATCGGAGTCTTAAATGTATGCATTACCCCAAAGAAAAACTGAATGCTTAAACTTGCCAGTGTAAGCTAAAGAGAAACAAATTAACAAAAAAAATGCGCGCCAATGCTGAAGCAATGTACCATTCAACAACATTTTATCTCATATATAAACTTTCGTTAACTAAATTTAAACATCCCGAAAATATTTCTAACAGATATAGGGTTTGTTTGTTTCTAGAGGAGAGAATGGAAAGGAAATGAATTAAGGGTGTGTTTGTTTAACCCAAAATGAGGTCAAGAAAGGAATCATTAACCTAATACCCCTCCTACTATGTTTGTTTTGGATCCTCAAAGGAATAATTACTTTACAGGCCTTAATGGGTTAAGCCCATTTATTACCCTTCTAAAAATTAAGAAATCCTTATTCGAATCTCACCCCGTACACCGCCTCTCACCCACCTCGCTTCCTTCCCCATCCACCGAGATCTCATCTATGGCAGATCCTTACTGTCTGTCTCCCACGCCTCGTCAGAGTCTCTTTCTACTGGAACCCGACGAAGCTCGACCACCGGCACCCGAAACCAGTCCCCATCGAAACCACAATCACTCTCTCTTTCCTCAACACCGCGCGTCCCCGCCGTTGACTTCACAAACAGTAGTCCTCGTAATGGCTACTATTGTTCCTACTGTTTGCACCATCAAACCATTGCTTCTCCTATCTGTAATCGGAACTTATGAATTTCATGATATCTGAGCACATGGCCAAGCGCCTCAAAATCGAAAGGTTCTTTGCGGAACCATTAGGGTACAATTAGGGGTTAATTCAGGTTTATGATTTGATTTTCCTGTTTTAGGATTTTTGTTTGAATTGCATTTGTCTGCAATGTTTGTGGGAATACGCCACTGTTGTTGCATATTGTTTTGTGTACGAATGCATAAATTGTTGTTTGTAATTTGTATATGAAATGATTCATTTTTTTAAAATTAACCAAACAAAAACAGTGTTTAACCTATTCCATTTACTTTCCTTTCATTTCACCTCAAATGAATCCTTTCTTTTTCCTTTCGCTAAACAAACAGGCCCTAAGTTCTACCCGAGGTATCAAGGTGAGCAAGATCACGAATGTGCACGTTCCAATCAACAATATTGAAGATAGTCTGTACTAGAGAACTAACAAAGATGGTTGGTTCTCGACCTCAGATGTGTTAGAAATGATTACTAACCGAAATGCCCAACAACAACACGATATTGCATGGGTTTGAAAAATCGATTGTCGTCCAAACTTCCTTTAGAAAATTGTAATGAATGGAATGCCAACAAAAACTAGACGTACTCATGCAGAAGGTGTAGATGTACCTTTGACATATTCTATGTGCAATCTGATGGATGAAGATTCGAAATATTTAGTCAACAAGTACGTGATAGTACGTTAACACTAATTAGAAAGATCAATGGGAAGATTGGGCAAGAAGTAACAAGAATAGACACGGGCAATAAAAGTATGGAACAAGTAATATAATTATATTCAAGTTAGATTTTTTTTAAACAGTAGACAAACATTAGGACGTCTTTAATGAATCAAAGATCATCCATGATCACCCCGAATGATGATGTTACAAAGCTCCCTATTAGAAGGGAAAGCATTCATATTATAGATACAGTTGGCTTTAACAATAAAGTTGGCACAATATATGATTTGACTCTCTTTATCAGTGAATGAATGTGCTACTTCTGAAATCTCTTCTAATTTTCTGAATTCGTTCAACCATCGTCATAATCTCCCACGGGCTATTGTCGGGGTCTTCGATTGCTTTGATTACATCCAGACTATCACTTTCCACTATGATGTTCCTTATTCCCATTCGTAGTGCTAGCTGTAAGCCCATACAGATCACTGAAGGCTAGGTTCAGTTTGAAGTACTGATCCCTTCGGAATCTGCGACTGAAAAATATCAATAACATGTCCATTCCAGTCCATGATGATACCCCTGACACCACAAGCACTGGAGTTTTTGACAGAATCATCTACATTTAGTTTGTAGAAGCCTCTTGGTGGGCATTGCCACTTGGGAACTTGTGTTTTTCTTAATTTGATTTTATCTGGCTTATTAATGTTATTGTTTATTTGTTGGACTATTTGGGGTAGTGGTTTTGTTGAAGATTATACTATTTCTTAATATCATTGAAGAGGCTTTTGTCTTTGATATTGTGAAGGTTGTCAAGGAAATTTTGGTTCATTATCGGATTCATAACTCGCTTATTTGTTGTTGATTCATACTAGAATATGATGGTTTTTGTTATATGGCAATTGAAAAAAAGGCGTTGTGAGTCCTCGTCTGCTTGTTGACATAAGCAACATTGGGTGGAACTCTATTGAAGTATCTATTCAGTGTTACTTTTGCGGGCGAGCCATCAATCGTTGTTTTCCATATGATATTTTTTGTCCTAATTAAGGGGTATATTAAGTTTCCAAATCCATGAATAATTGTCGTCACTTTGCGAATGTGGATTTGTAAGTTTATGCGTGGACTTTGTCGTAAAGATACCATGCATTCGTATTCAGCTTCCAAATCAATTGGTCAAGTGTATCCCATTCTGGTACATTAATGTTTAAGATCCTTTGTATGATGTTAATTTGACGGAAATAGTTGTTGAATAAGGTTAATATTCTATCCCTTTTGGTCATCAAGAAGATCCACGACACGTAATTCAGGGTTATGATTATCTTGGAAGCAATGAAGAGGGAGATCATCAATCCAAGGATCTTTCTATACGTTTATGGATTGACCATTCCCAATAATCCAAAGAAGATCTTTGGGGGAAACGGTCACGCAGATTTAGTAATCTACCGAATCGACATGAGGTGTTGTATTTGGTTTTATCTATTATGGATTCATTTTGTAGGTACTTTTCTTTGATTATTTTAACCCAAATATTGTTAGTGTCGGTATAAATTTTCCGGAGCAGTCTCATTTGCAGACCAATATTCATATCTTCGACTTTCTTGAAGGGCAAACACCCAATTTTTTTTGGTGTACAAAGGGTGTCCCAGCTAATAAGTGGGTTATATGTTTCACTATACATTTTATTCCAAAAAAAGTTTTTATTTATCTGTTAATTCAAGTTAGAGTTCATGCGTGTTGATCGATGTCAAGACAGGCTTATATGTACTTCTTTGATTATTTTTTAATCCAAACAAAGCCTTAAAGTTCTGCATCAATTTAGTGCTACCAAATATAAAACACTCCCTCTGTTAATTAAAACTTGTCGTTTACTATTCATGCACACTTTTTTAGAATGATAAAAACTATATGAAATATTAATTTTTTTTAAAATTTGTTTTTATAAATTCATACTTAATAGTACCAAGTATGAAATTATTAAAAAAGTTAATATTTTATATAGTTTTTAACACCTCAAAAAGCGTGCGTGAATAGTAAAACGTCAAGTTTTCATTAACGGAGGGAGTATAATTTAACGAAACCTTACAATATTTGTTAATTTTGATTGGATATTAATTCATTTATATATGGACGATAAATGTACGCAGTATATATTAGTGAACTAGTGTATCTACCTGCTCTTACACGGGAATATGTTAATGTAATATTATAAAATTATATTAATTATCTTAAAAATATAACAAGCAAAAAAAATTCAATTACAATTTACTTTTAAAAAAATATTTCTTCAAAAATTTTAATATTTTTAACAAAATAAAGAGTGACTTTTAATCAAAGTTATTATTTTTTTGTATTTTAAAACAATTTTTTTTCAATTTTTTTTATTTGTTTTAATAAACTAAATCATAATTTTTTCTATTAACAAATACCCTTAATCTTAAAAAAAAATAGTTTTTAATTGTTTTTTGCAAAAGCAATTAATTTTTTTTATTTGAATAATACTCAACCCGTTAAGCAAAACACGTCTTTCTAGCATTTTTCACACATTTTAAGAAATACAAATAAAGATACACTTATACCCCCAATTATTACTTTATTTTTTCACTTTTTTAAAAAATTGCAACTAACAACTCTATACTTATTACGGGTGTAATTTTGTAGGGTGAACACCAAAATATCTAAAATGACATCTTTTTATTAATAAGATTTACTCTCTAAAATGACATATTTTGCTTAACAGAAGAAGCTAATAGTGAAAAAAAATTCTAATAACATTGTAAATTAATATTATTAAGTACAACATAATCAATATATATAATACTAAAACAGAGGCGTGGAAATCCTATGTGGCGGATTCTGGTGCGATTCGCTTACGTGTCGTGCTTTGTGCAATTTGGCCCGGGTTTTATTGACACGTCAATTAATGACGATCCAATAAATTTAAGCCACGTCAGACGATAACTTCATCTATTTATACACGTGTCGTCCTATGTGTCCATTTTAATTGATGATTAAGTTAATTTTTAATATAAATATTCAACATCATATCTCACGAATCTTATCATTTACCTTAAGTTATTTTATAAATATTTTATCTACAAATCTTAGTTAGAAAACTTACCTTTAATAATCTTTTAAATATAATAACTTTTATTTAAATAATTTTTATCTACATCTTATATATAGTTAGTGGTTACTAATTGTATACGGAGTATTATATTAAAATAAAATAAGTTATAACAAAGAAAGAGTTACATATCTTAAACAATATATACTCCGTATACATTTGATTGATATTGATGTTTAAACAATATTTATTTTTTCAATTAAAATCTATCTTATTAATTAACCTTTTATCTCTTTCTTTTCAATTTTTAATTTCTCCTTATAATATATAAATTTGATAAAATTTTTGAATAACCTAATGAATTTTGACAAATTAAAAACAAAAATTATAAATATATATTAATTGGAAACTAAAAATAAAACCCGCAAATCTTTAAGTAAGTTATATATTAATCGAACACTGGTCGGATAATTGATCGTTTGGATATATTTGTGCAAACTATCTAGGGATTATATATTGATTTCATGGGCCATTTCATTTATTAAGATCGATTTTTACAAGGTATAAATATTGAAATGAAATTTAAAATATATTGTTTAACAGTCTTTTCCAGAAAGTATATTGTTTAACAGTCTTTTCTAGACTATACCACATATCAACCATTAAATATTTAAGTAAATTTCCTTAAACTATAAGCAATTAGATTTATTCTATTTATTCACCTTAATGAATTATAAAATCTGTTATTTTTAATATAAATATTTAATCTCATATCTTAATTGGTTACAAACTTTATCATTTTAATATAAATATTCAACCTCAAATCTTAATTAGTTATAAAATCTGTCTTTTTTAAGTACAAAATAATATTTTATACAATTTTTATAATCTTACACAATTTGTGCATAAATAATAAAAGTCATATAAAAAAAACCGCGAAGATCGCGGGTAATAAGACTAGTTAAATTAATTTATGGGCAGATATATTTCAATGAGAAATAATCTACATATAAATAATATTTTTCACCAACAAATAATTTAGATGCAAATAAAATAACAATTATCAAATATTTATCTGTTACAACTTTTTACAATTATGCTTATGAAATAGTTTCAATCTATGTTTTTATTAATTAACAAAAATATATATACATATATTGTGGTTTATGATGTTATTCCATAAATTATAACAATATGCCGATTAATTAGTATATAGATATAGATAGATAGATGCATATTTTGGGCTTCAATTGCTTTTAAGAATAAATATTTCAAGGATTTAGATAGATATAGTATATGTAATTATATCTGTTCTTAGGTCTAAGTCGAAACAAGAGGGCAACTAGATGATAGAATTAACATAAAAGTGCAGATTAAATATTTTCTATCATCTATCTGCTCTATCTAAATATTTTCTATCATCTATCGGACAATTGTTAGTCCTATATAATACACATGGCCAAGGAAGTTTACAGGTATCACATTGATCAATTCAGATTGAATTGGAAAGAAGACCGATCGATAAAGAGATCAGAGTACGGACAGAAAGAGATCGAAGTCCAATGGGTGGGTCAGAGACAGCGGTGGTTCAAATTGCAGGTGATCAGAAGTATCCATGGCGATGCACTGTCTATGTCGTCGTTTGCTGGGTTCTTGCCGCCTGTGGCGGCCTCATGTTTGGCTATGATATCGGTATTTCGGGTATGTTTTCTAATCCTTTAATCTCGTGAATAATTTCATCGATCCTGATTAGAAGAAATTCAACTAACAATATCTCGACGTGATTGGATTTTACAGGATGAGTGACCGGAATGGACGACTTTCTGATCAAGTTCTTCCCGGGAGTATACAGAAAGAAGCTTCAAGCACACGAGAACAACTACTGCAAATTCGACGACCAATTCCTTCAACTCTTCACCTCCTCCCTCTATCTCTCCGCCCTCTTCTCCAGCTTCGTCGCCTCCAAATTCTGCTCCACCTATGGCCGCAAAGCCACCATCATCGCCGCCTCCCTCTTCTTCCTCGCCGGCACCCTCCTCAGCTCCCTCTCCTCCCACCTCTGGATGGTCATCTTAGGTCGTGTCGTCATGGGCGTTGGTGTCGGCTTTGGCAACGAGTCAGTGCCGTTGTTCCTGTCGGAGATAGCCCCGATTGAGTACAGGGGAGCAGTCAACATCCTCTTCCAGTTACTGGTGACGATCGGAATCCTGATCGCCAATGTCGTCAACTACTTCACTTCCACAATCCACCCCAACGGCTGGCGCTACTCCCTCGCCGGCGCCGCCTTCCCCTCCCTCCTCCTCCTCCTCGGCGGCCTCCTCATCACCGACACACCTACCAGCCTCCTCGAGCGGGGACACCAGGCAGATGCCCGCCGCGCCCTCCAGCGCATCCGCGGCCTCCCTGATGTCGATGCGGAGCTCGCTCAGATCGAGCTCGCCTGCACTGCCGGCACCGCCGCCGCCAACAAGCCCTTCAAGGAGCTCGTGGCAACCAAGCAGAGCGTGCCGCCGCTCGTAATCGGCATCATGATGCAGGTGTTTCAGCAGATGACGGGGATTAACGCCGTTATGTTTTACGCGCCAATTCTGTTTCAAACGGTTGGGTTCAAAAGCCATGGATCGCTGATGTCAGCAGTGATCATAGATTTGGTGAATGTTGTCAGCACTTTGGTATCTGTTTTTTGTGTTGACAGAGTTGGTAGGAGAGCCCTTCTTCTCCAAGCCTGTGTTCAAATGTTCCTCAGCCAGGTATTAACCACCACTTTATTCAATTATTCAGGATTTTGCCTAATTAATCTGAACGATTTCGCCTAATTTCAATCCACATTTAATTGGATACTAAGGGCATGTTGAATTTGTGCAGATGATAATTGGGATCCTATTGATCACACAACTCCATGACACAAACACACTAGCAAAGGGGCCAGCAATGGTCATTGTGATCCTAACCTGTATGTTCGTGATGTCGTTTGCTTGGTCGTGGGGCCCGCTGGGTTGGCTGATCCCGAGCGAGACCTTCCCGGTGGAAACGAGGACAGCAGGATATGCATTCGCGGTCAGCTCAAACATGCTCTTCACCTTCCTCCTAGCCCAGACTTTCCTGTCAATGCTGTGCCACATGAGGGCCTATGTCTTCGTCTTCTTCTCGGCCTGGATTGTCATCATGGGCGTCTTCGTCGTCTACCTCTTGCCCGAGACAAAGGGTGTCCCCATCGACATGGTCGTCGACCGCGTTTGGAAGCCCCACCCAGTCTGGAGCCGATTCGTTGTTCATGGCGATTCCAAGGCTTAATTTCAGTTGCAATTAACATTCATATTTACTTACTAATTAACTAGTCTTGTGTGTTATATATATTTTAGTATTTTACTAGTTTGCAAACTACAGTACGCTATTAATTTGGATTACAGTTTGTTTAATCTTTTTTGTTTGTTTAACAACATTTCAAATTTCAAATATATTTATAGGTTTTATATTTTTTTAATTCGAATTTCAACAACATTTTCTTATCTTATACTGTACTAGCTGCATATGAGTTTCCTTTGTTTGAGTGAATAATAGATGAGATCGAGTAGGGTGGCTCAAAATAAGCCCAACCCATATACCCAATCCGACCCAAAAAATTCGGGTCTAGAGACATCCCCTGTAGGGTCGGATTTTCATAGACCAGACCCGAATTTTAACAACACCTGACCCAAGTAGTTTTAGAGTTTCAACCACTATCTTTCAGGGACTACATAATATTTATCACCTGAATCAATGCTAGGGGGTCTGAGTAATAGTGGATCGAACAACAGGGTCGTCGGTTGGTTGCGAACGATGATACCGAACATAACAGGATGCAAAGTCGGTTCAGCGTAGAGGGTAACAGGAAAACTCTCAAGCTAACAGAAACAGGTAGCCACAACACAAGGTAACAATGTCTTTCAGATTACCAGAAAATGGAAAAAGGTTCATCAATTTCCCAGTTCCAATGCACTAGCAACAATCAGCCTTCTAAATAATTTGATTGACACTTGTTTTTGTTTTTCTGTCCAATCTGTTAGGGTAGGGAGGTTGGATGGTTTCAATCCCTCATAACTGTCACTGCCCTCATTCTATTTTTCTATACAAGGCAGTAAGAAGGTGTCAAAGGATCAAGCTTCAATGTGATTTTAGGTTCTGAAGATGAGATGACTTACTCAGATCACCTTATCGTTGAATACTGGAAAACTGATGTGAATGGATGATAAACTATTGCCCTGAGCAAATGGTAATATTCAATAGGATTTCTTCTTCTTTGATGCAGCAACGAGTTCCTCCTCTTGCTGCTTCTTGAGGAAACCTTGAGCAGTTGAATTGATGATCTTGAAAAAGAAATTCACTAGTACGAGCCACACAACCGTGTTCCATATTGAAGAAAATGAAAGGCGCCACTTCTTCACCTGAGAACAATTCAGTTGGAGACCAAAAATATTGTCAGAAAAGCAAATTCCAGAATTGCATTGTTCTTGCAAGCATTTTCTTATCAATGTAGCTAGATAAGGGCCTTTCAAATTCGGCAATCAGGAACACTGTATGTGTAAAGACATAAAGCAAAAGGAAATAGCTATAATCCTAGAATGAAGCGCAAAAGATGGCTTCAAGAATTGGCAAGTTACGCAAGTACCGTGGTATCAGGAGGCCCTGAAGGAGTGGATGTCAGTGTCAGATACTTATCCTTGGCAGCATGCAGTTTAGCAATCACACTAGGCAGAGCTGAGGAAACTCCAGGTATAAAACTTAGCATCCAAATCAATTCATTCTCCACCCAATCCAGAAGTTGATTGTTGCAAACTGAGATGATAAAAACCGTCTGTGGCAAAAATCATCACCATTTACCGAAAGAGAGGGCTCATCAGTATGAATTTCAGACTAACTGAAAATGATGAATTCATAAGAAAATGTTATATCGCACCAACCAAGACCCACAGATCTACATTTCAATGCAAATATTAAAAGCTCTTAGAATAGAAGTGCAAGCATGACATGCAAGAAAAAGGTTTGTTTCATTCTGATAACTGCAAAACAATGTGCAGAATAAATATACCAAGAGTCACTCTTTCAATTTTCAAGGGCTTCACATCTCGAGACACAAGAGAATTTACCAACCTGAATGTGGGTCTTCACTAGTGCCTTCCCGATCAAGGTTGCAAAGAAGAATTCCCAAAAAGGAACACCAAATTGCCCACACAAAATTCCAGCTAGATCAAATAGCGGGTTAGGCACCTGTGGTACAACGGAAACCACATAAGATACTTACTGAAACTGTATCCCCATTCTAATGTTAACCAAATACATCACAAACTAGAATCACTAAATACACCCAATGGTTTAGAGAAGTTGGGTGAATATTCAAGATTCCTTCGAAGTGCATAAAATGAGATACAGAAACACAGGAGTGAAGTGGCCATGACAATAAGTTGTTCATCATAAGATTCAAAACACTATCAAGTCAGTAAGAGAAAAGGCTATCCCTTCTCTCACTAAACTTACCATATGGCATTGAAAATTCAAAATTATCTTCCAACATCCACAGTAAAATATTTGCATTTCTGCTTCAGATAAGTATAGAGATTGTATGTTCAATAAAAGCTTTTTTCAGAATCAACATGGCAGGAAATTCTATCCTACAACATTTCCCTATTTGAAAACAAATATGAGTATGCAAAGTTCGAAAAAATTATTAGGTTTTTGCACAGATAAGGGCTTGCAAAGTAAAGTACAATAAATAGTGTGAATAACTGCCAATTAATTTGTAAGGCAGAGAATTGTATTAATTCAACAACTGTGATGGAGAAAGAATCTTTACTAACCGATGCAAGAAGTAAAATGGTCAGAAAGTTCAAATATTGTGCATGTGATATGAACCAGCATTTCATTTTATTGAAACGGGCGTCCAAAGTCCCGCTATTTTCAGCCAAGGAAGCGTCCAATTCTTTCATGGGATCCACTTCACTACCAGCCAAGCTTGCTGCAAGAAACTTTCTACGAGATTAATACACAAATGAAGATATAGATCTATCTAAACAATAATAAAACCCAAATGCAATCAGCAGAGAACTAACGACAGCAGGAACTCATATCAAGTCAAACATCGAATATATTGTTGAAAAATGTAACAGCTAGACCTAATCCTTAACTGATGATAACATTATAATAAGATAATTCAATGCTCTGCTCAACCTGCTTTTGAGATAAAATATGGTGGGAGCTCTCCTAGTGCAGTTCCGAGACCCCATAACACTGCCTCCAACTGGACTTGTGGCAAGATACTGGTAAGAGGGATATTTGAACCATGAACTGATTTGGATGATAGAGGTCCAAACTCAGAGCAATCCTTATCAAGCCATGAAGGGACACGATATAATTGTATTGTATCATAGGGAGCAGTTTTTAGATCAACTCGGCCACATTGCATTGCCTTTATAGTGAAGAGGGCAATGTGAGGACCAAGATAAAGAACAAATGTATGCAAACCAGAGCCTGTAACAACAAGAAGCAACAAGATAAATAAATAGATACAATAAGGAAGGTGAAATTCAATTTTATTCATTGTTGCATACTTTTTCATTTGAAATTCAATGCTTTTAAAAGGGGCACTTCAATAAAAATTCTTACGTTCCCATTCCTAATGTAATAGTAGTATTATGTTCATGCCTGATATAAACAGAGTTCACATATATGCCAATAGCCACCAGCTCCCAAGCACTTAAACAAACGCTAATACAAATTAAGAAGGGTTGAATATATTCCTACAAATTAGAAATATAAATCTATAATTGACAATCTCCAGCTGCCAATATTTGCTATATACAAGATGATAAATGTCACCGTAACATCTTATTTGCAGTAAAATTATGCATACCAAGACCAATGGATGAGGCTACACCAAGTGCAGTCCACCATAGCACAAATTGGACATATTGAAGGAGCTCCTGAATATGCTGTAAGACAAGGAAAAGCGGGATTCTTATTGAGAAGAAACTCTCAACTGTAAATACTGCAAGTGTTTCCATTAATATTCATGCTCACAGTAAAGCTACCAAATAGCTTAATAAAAGATACCTTTTCATGAGCACCTTTAGTAGTTGCAAGGAGAACTCCTGAACCCACAACAAGAATGACCAATACCAAAAGCCAACCACCTCTTGCCAACAGGTAAAGAACTAATTGCTTGCAATACTGATAAATCGCCAAACTAAAAAACTTAAGTGTCCTAAAAGGGTGTGTAGTTAATGTCAAACTTTCTAACTCCTGTTGATGCTTCTGACGAAGTCCTGGAAGAGGGTGCAATCATGTCAATAAAGGAATTTGGTGCTCATTTTGCAATAAAAATTAGGTCAATACTCAATTCCTTCATAACGAAAGGGAGAAAAATAAATTATGTTGCTGATTTTCATTAATGTGATAACTGCTTTCTGTTAAGTAATCTAGTATTAATATGCAACTCATAAAAAGAAGTCATAGCTCAACAAAGATGACCATTTTCCCGATATATAGCCAACATGAAAAAACAGTTTTCCCACAATTCATATCCACAATATCCGTCCACACTTACCAAACTAAAGCTTCAACAGTTTACATTTTTAATCAATCCAGCTAAAATCCTCTTGCTAAATTTTAGCACTTGCACACATAAGGAAGACGAAAGTTGTGTGCAAACAAAGTTGTCATGGGCATGGCATATTAGAAAAGAGTTCTGCTTGTGGATCTTTCCTCGGAACCTATTCTAATGCTGACTTCAAATCAATATCCAGACTAACATTGTCCGATTTGAAGTACACAAAGGCCAGCGGAATGAACCATTTCCCTCAAACTTGAACAAACAAGTAAAATCATTAATTAGATAGATCCAAGTTCGTCCCCTAATCATTTCACCTCTCCGTCATTGGTATTGACTATGGACAAGTGCATAATGTTCAAAATCTCCTCAATCGAATCACGACTTAAATCCCTAAAAATCCATTAGAGCAAGCTTCAGCCAGACTCCAATTTCAACGCAACAACACAAACGAAACCACAACAAGAGGAAAAAGGTCCGAATCAGATAAGAAGCTTGACACCAACTAATTCGCCAACGAGTAACCCTAATCCGAGTTGTACAAAAAAGAAAGCAACTACACCAAACCAGCAACTCGGGAAGCAACAAATCAACAACTCAAATTCGAACCTAAAAGTACAGCATCAACAAAATCAAGTAACTAACCAGAGATCCAGGAACCTTCAACTGTGGACTGAGTAATAGTAGAAGAACTCGACGAACTGCTTGATTTCTTCTTCGACCCCATTTGTGAAGTGTAGCTTAAAAAACGAGCCCTTCACAATCTAATCAAGCACTGTACAGAGTTCAAGATCACATCGCAGAGCAAACGGAGGAAGGAGAACTTAAATTCTCTCCATTCAAATCGAAAAGCGACGAAAGGAAAGAAATTTCAGCATATATTTTTTGCTTTTGGTACAGGGAAAGGGAATTGTTTTCGGGGGGACAGATCTATGAACATCTTATGGTTTAATTTAATTTAATTTAATTTAATTTAATTTATATTTATATATTTATTTATCTTTATATTAATAGAATAATTAGTGCATTTTAATTCACGTAATCGGAAGAAAACAATTAATTTAATATTTTTTGCGTGAGGGTCTCTTTTTTTTTTATGTGGCATCTGTTTTGTTTTTTTTTTAATTCTCCTTGCTTTATCTTTAAACAACGTTTTCTTAATTTCAACATCACCGAAAATTAATTTCGGTAGGTGAAATAATCGATGAGAGATCAAATTTTCAATAATAATAAGTCTAATATATAAATAGTGGTTTGAAGTTGAATAATAATCGTGTGGTTTCATGTAATTTACATAAGAATAAAGTTTAGATTGGGTTTACATCACTTATTAATCACTTTTAATTTGTTTCTTTTGGGTGTTGTTAGATACACCGCAAATTACCCTTTTTAAAATGCACGTTCAATCCACCGTGCAACTTTTTTAATTAATTAACAGACTTTCTTAATTAATTAGCGCACAACAAACTTGCACGTCCATTCCAACGTGCAAATTTGGAGTGTATTTATCCGGACTGTTTCTTTTTTTTTTTATGAATTTCTAATCAACATGGGGTCTATGTTATTTCTTTAAATTGAAAGGCGTTGATAGACTCTTTTTATATATATTTTTTTTGACATTATTAAAAGAGATTAGATGCTCTAATTTTAACATATTAATTTGGATTAGTCAACTGTATCAAGAATTTATTTAACCTTTTAGTATTTCAATAAATATGTGGAATTTTAATATCGTCTCTCTTTCCATAAAAGTAAATAAACTCATTGTAAGGGTTTAGTCACTTTGAATAAGTTTTTTTTATGAGCTCATTATTATAGATTTATAGGTAATAAATACATTGAAATTGAATCAAAGTGTACATACATATGATTGTTATAGGTCCTGTTATTGACACGGTCATTTTTTCGTCATCCGCACGGTACCGATGCCGACTTCCCAGATAGGCACTCTGCCGATGCCGACTTCCCAGGTAGGCACTCTGCCGATGCCGACTTCCCGAGTCGGCATCATTGCACTGGTTGCCAGCCCTTCATTGAGTGGAAGATCACCGTTGGATCAAACCGCCTCCTATGCCGATGCCGAATTCCCAGGTAGGCACTCTGCCGATGCTGACTTCCCAGGTAGGCACCGTGCGGATTGCAAAATTCCGCCGTGCGAATAGCAAATCCGTTGTTGTATGTGGATAAATTTATACGAGCATCGATCAAACCGATCGATCTAACTTATGTATTTTTTTTCAAATCACCTATGGTATCATTTAAGTCTAAAGTGATAAATATATAGATATAGTGGTTACAAGTTACGTATACCCAAAATGTCTTCGCACCCCCCAAAAGACCTTTATACGACAAGTCCTCTCAACCAACTCAAATATTGTACTCCATATCATTAAGTGCACATACACGAAAACATGTTATCATGCTGTTGTTGTTGTTATCATTATTGAAAAGCCAAAATAATAATTTGGGTCCTTTAATCCACTCCCTCTTATCGGAAATATTTGATGTTTTAACTTTCTACACGTATTTTAAGGAGTTAAAAATTATACGGAGTATAAAATATTACTCCCTCCGATCCAAAAAGATTGTCGTTTGACTTTTTAACACGTATTTTAAGGAGCTAAAAACTATATAAAATATCAACTTTTTTTAAATTATTTTTTTACAACTTAATATTTGTTGGTAATAAGTATTAGATTATAAAAAAATAATAATAAAAAATTTAATATATTATATAGTTTTTAACTCCTTAAAATACGTGTTAAAAAGTCAAACGACAATTTTTTTGGATCGGATGTAGTAATTTTTTAATTAAAGTTTTTTCACAATTTAATACTTATTACTAATAAATATTGAACTATGTAAAAAATTAATTAAAATAAATAAGATTTTATATAGTTTTTAGCTCCTAAATACGCGCACAAAAGTCAAACATCAAATATTTTCGATCGGAGGGAGTATGTCTTACTAGTATAGTTTAAGAAATTAATTCTCTACTGTATCAAATAAAGTATCTATTCTAGGAAACCAATAGCGTATTGAAAAAAGTTACAATAATTTAATTTGGAAGAATCTTAATCTAATCAAACTTCTTAACCAAAGCTATAGTTTTAAAATGATCGAGATAAGTTACAAGTTACAACCCCCAAAAAAATGATCGAAATAAGTTTAATAAATAAAAAAAGAAAGGAAACTTGGGGATGTTCCTTAAAAAATACTTGGGAATATTCTACGTGGTAGAAAGTCAGATTTGAGAATAAACGCTATCCTTCAGAAATTCGTTGTGATTGCTTAGAAGAAAGACAGTGGCAACCCCCCCCCCCCCCCCCCCCCCCCCCCCCACACATTAGAAATTCGCTGTGATAAGTTTCTTACACAAAAGCATCTTAAATTTTGAATGCTTTTTAAAAAAAAAAAAAAAAATGATTGATCCCCCAAAGAGTGGCAAAACAAACATTGACAATAGCTTGTAATCAATCAATCCAGCCTTGAATTGTCCAATTACATCTACTATGGATTCTGCATAAACTCCCAACTACAAAACTTTGCTGCTGAAAATTCGACAGCGATGAAGTTCATCATACTCTGTAGTTCTAAGAAAATGACCTTTTACAGTAAACATTGATCGGATCTGGACTGCTATTCTGTGATACAGGATATGGAAGCAATTGCAAAGCTTCAAGCTTGCAATGATCGGATCTGGACTGCTATTCTGAATCGTCATTTCCTTCCTGTTCTTCGTCTTCCTCCACATCTTCGCTTTCATCGCCTGTTTGCTCCTCTTCCATGTCTTCGTCTTCTTTATCATCAAAAACCTCTTCTCCGTCACTGTCTGTGTTGTTTTCTTCTGATTTCTTGGCACCAGAATCTGTGAAGGATTGGGAAAGATGTAATGAAGAGCTCGATCCATCAAGGCTAATATAAAGGCTGACTGTAAAATTATCTCGCCCCATGTATTTGTCTTCTTTTTCTCCAACTTTCATAGTAACATGATGAAATGGGGCCATCATCACAAATAAGTGATTTCTCCCCAATTATTGTTCACTCAAGGGAAAGGTTGAAAAAATTATTCATTTCCTTTTCACCCCAAAACCATTCAGTTATTTTATGTTTGTTATGATTTTAGAGAGTAAAGTGTTCTTATGGCATAACAAATACCAAAAGAAAAAAGGGATAAAGATCAAGTTAAAGAAAGGAGTGAACGGATACGCACCATAACTGGAGAAGATGACTCCACCAGTGCACAACCCTTCTTCAATTTTGATGAGATCAAGCGTCATTCTGGGTCCAATTTCTTGAAGCTTGACAGCACTTTTAGTAGATGCCCTATTAACTCTACCAAGATCACTTGGCAGGCTAACAGTTGCAGCTTCATCATCTGCTTCACTTTCAGATCCATATCCAGCCCTTCAAAATGACCACATATTAGTAAAGAGGCGCTTTGGTCAGTAATTTTGGCGTTGTCTCTTGTCCCATTGTTTGGAATCCCTTTTCTTTCCATCTTCTTTTACGATAAAAAGAAAAGGTTTGAAACTACAAACAGGTCCCCATATATCCAAACAAAATAAGCAATCTATGATTCAAAAGTCAACTATCTATGGAAAGGAATCAACTCAAGTGCTTTAAAGTTTGATGATGCAATATCCAAAACATTATATTTGATCAATATAATGATGGTTGATGAAAACTTGCGCACTTATCTTGGGCTTATCAAATTCATAAAAGTTGTAAATTTACAAATATGGAGTTTCAAGAAACGGAATAGTATAAGAGCAAGACGTGATTCATACCTTGTAATGAAATCACTGACATCTTGGAGGTTTCTCAAATCAGGGACTTGATGATTTTGCACGAATTTTCTAATTCTCTTTGACACACCAACAGGCTGTAATCTAATGGAATAATGCCGGAAATCCACAAGCTTTTTCTCTTTGTTATAGTTGAGCAACACTATTCTTTGACATGCAGAAAGTTTCACCTGAACATATTACGAAAACAGTTGGTTAAGATTTCCATTAGCCAAGCAATTAAACATTCGACCACCATTATTCCAATACTTACAGTATTGACATCAATAGATGGAAACATGTTCTGAAACATTATTGTAGTTAGCTTCAAATGCTGATCACCAGTCCCAAAACCAGATAGAACAACCTGTGAATCACCACAAGCATGATGAAAACACATGTTGGATGAGAATGCATTAAATGTAGGTATTTTCTATCTTTTATTCGTAAAAATAATCAACAACGGGTATCAAGCATAAACATGCATAATATAATGACAATCATCCTTTGCTTTGTGAATACATGAGCCAATGGCATGGAGTTATCAACACATGGATACCAAAATCTTCCCTAAATAGTGTGTACGTTCCAAGAAAACTGTAAAAGATCCTTGTTTCATTGTGGGTAGGAAAATTTTAGAGTATCCAGATCAAGACTGTAAGAATGGAAGATGGAAGTATCCATGCCTTTATGCTTAAAGCCTTTTATAACACATTGATTCAAGCTTCAATAATGCAAAGTATTTCCCCCATATACAGCCCAATTTTCAATGAACTTGACTGATACGAACCCCAGTATAGTTCTATTAAGTTTTAATTAATATCTTCAGTTTCCTGCAGAATTTAGTTAGTTAGTTTCCCATTCCCACTTCCTAGTTTTTAGCCATTACCTCCATGTTCTCCACTATCTAGTTGCTGAATTTAGGATTTAAGGGGGACTTGCATTATTGAATTGAATACATATTCAGAGATTCTCCACCAATGTCCTCTTGTAAGATTCTTGCTTGAGTGGTTTTCCTAGAAGTGAGATCCTTGCTCCTAGTGGTTTCTATCAATTTGGTATCAGAGCCATCGATCCGATGGTGACTACCCATTCCGCCATCAATCCACAAAACACCAATCATCAAAACACCCACCCCCACCCGCCACTACAATGGAGAGTATGGAAGAAGCGTTCATGTTCATCTGCAGTTGAATAGAAGAAGCAAGGGAATTGTTGTTCTCCTGGATTGAAGATGGGGAGAGCAGATCCAAGTTTCCTGGGAGCAAATTGGAGTTCGAATTAGGGCATTTAGAGAACTGCTGGGAAGCAGTAATGGAGGAGATCCGGGAGGAGGAAGATGGGGAAGCAAAAGAAAAAGAAATCAGCAAAATGGATAGCCTCAAGGCCTGTGTAGAGGCTTTGTCGTCTGAGGTGGAGAATTTTTTGGAAAAGGTCAAGGAGTCTTCGACTAAGGCAGTCAAAGCTGCTGCAGTGGTCATAGAGGAGGAAAAGAATACTACAGCAGAAGAGGAGATGAAGCTGGCAGCAGAAAAGGGGATGAAGGTTGCTGCAGTGACAGCAAAGGAGGAGCCTCCGGAACCTGCTGCTATGACAGCAGAGGAGGAGCCTGCTGTTGTGGCAGCAGAAGAAGCAACTGAGGTCTTTGTAGAGGCTGCAGAAGAATAAATTGAAGAAGGTGCTGTAGAAAAGAAAATGGAGGTTGCTGAATTGACCGTAGAATTTTCACAAACAAAAATCACTAAGGAGCCTAACAATCCTTTAAACCCATCAGCCTACTGTTACCCAGCTGCATTGCCTTCTCCATCTCCCTTCCTACAATCACAAACCTGCCTTCACTATCTGCAAATCCAAAGTCCCATCTCCAGTCCCCAAAACAGAAGCCCTCAGCAGGATAGGACCTCTCAACAGATCTGCAAACTCTCACTATTGTCTATGCTGAAGGCCACTCAGAATCCGATAAAATCATCCCTTGGATCAGAGGGAGATGCAATAGGGGATGTCGCATAGACGAGCCACATTACCCAAGCATATCAGTTTAACTATTTTGGCAAAATACAAGCAGGGAGTAACATCAGAATACTACATATTGGCAAATGCCAACAAGCCTGTTTGCGTATTTTCATTTTTCACCCATAACCTACTATTTGACTTTAATAACATAAGTGAACACACTTGTCATTTTATTTGAGAGGAGTAAAGCCTCAATTTTGTACAGCCAGCTATTGCAGTACATAGTGCATCTCATTGCCTACTCTCCAACCTGACCCCTTTCTCAATAATTTTCCAAATTTAATCTTTGCTGAATAATGAATATGCAAATTCTGAACTAATCCCAGCCTCCCAATAAATAGGATCTGAAATAATAAGCCATGAAATAAAGATCCTGGTCAATGGAAACATGCAAATAAATTAATAATAAATCACGTAGATTCAACAACTTACTTACCAAAGGGGGGTTCTTGAAGAGGTCTGGAGGACATCTAGGATGCAACTGGGATTGTGAAATGTCGGCAGCCAAAGAATATTCATGGATTTTAAAGGTAAGAGTTGGACCTTGAGGTGTCCTTGCAACTCTTAAATATGGTGCAGAATGGGTTTTAGATAACATTAGGAAATGTGTCACACCCATAGGTCCGGCAACATTCAAGAAGTCCTTAAGACTATTTCTCTTATTTTCCTGCAGTTTCAAAGCAGCCATTAGTTGTTAATCTACATATAACATAATTTCATTGAACCTTAACAAATATACACTTACCGGAAAAGGGATTACGGATTATATGGGATTATATAATACTGAATTCAGATGATAAATGATTGATCATCCAAAGATTCTTAAGTACAGACTACAGAGAAAACACCTTGATACAATATTTTATGTTGAACCTTATTGGTTGGAGGGTAGGATGGTGCATGGCTATACCTTGAGCTTCAGTGCAGTATAAGGAAGCATCAATTTCCTCAAGTCCATCTCCAAGTGCTTAAGAGCAGCAGGCAACTTGGTCCTGGAGAATACAAAACTCTTGGGGATCTTCTCACCAGTAACTTGATCAACAGTCGGTTGCTTGTTCTTCACAAAGGGTTTGACTATCATTTTCTTCCTCTGATTTAATTATTTCATAATTCATTGCCATCAGAGGACCAAAAGAGAATATAACGAAAGAATACAAACAGATATTCTAATTGGAGTATTGTGCAGGAAATAATGAAAATCACTTCCAAGCAGAAAAATCAATACTTACATTGCGCATGCGAGCCATTTTCACTCAACAACACTGCAACGTGCCTTGAGACTGAACAACAAAACGAGAAGCTCAGTCAGCTGATATTTCATACAAGTTAATCAAAAAAATTGAGAGAAAAATAGAAACTGCAAATCTCTAGAGTATCGATGGTAGTACTTCCACAACAATATGTTGAAGACAGAACAAACCTATAGATTCACTGGGAGCATAAGCATGATCTAATTGTTTATCAATGTCCAATTTCGATTTCAGTTGTACACAGTAAATATAATTTCTCTATGCAATTAATCAAACCCAGGAGCTAATCACACTTTAAAAAGAAAGAGAAACAGCTACCATATCCAGGTTCCACTGGAAGCCAAAGGTGACAACATACAGAACACAAACCAGAATCAGTAACCCAAGTTGTAAAGGAAAGAAATAAAGGTAAAAGGCAAGCAAATGATTTCAAGAGGACCAAGCCAGTGATCGAAATATTTGTAAGTTGGTCAAGCTGTATTTTCCAATCAGTTAAGCAAATTACTGTATGCTATTCTGCTACCTACTTGGAAATTTGAAATTGCCATGGAATGATGACAAATATCTATGTTTTATATTATCTAAGGGATATGCTTCTTAGTAAATAATAAATCTTACATAAATCAAGGTCTAATATTCGGGCATAGATGCGTACACCTAGACATAGGCTGGGCATCCGGTCTGGACCGGACCAGACCGGACATTCTGGTCCCGGTCCGATCCGGTGGACCGAAAAATCTGAAGACTTGGACCGCGGATCGGACCGGGACCGAGAAATATGGTCCCGGGTTTTCCGGTCCGCGGACCGGAAAGACCGATTGGACCGTAATTTCCTAGGGCCCCTGTAGGCTGTTTGCACTTGAATGGAAAAAAATTACTCAATCTGTAGCTCTGTTACTTCTGTACAACCCAGATTCAAGTGAAAACATGATTTCATCCATTCATTCCTTCAAATTAGAACAACGACAAATCTAACCAAGTTTAATTTACAATTAGATTGAAGTTTAAACTTAAAGTCAAAATCCATAAATTACAAATTGAAACCTAGATCTGAAAATTGAATCTAGGCTCAATCCTTCACATAGTTTACTAATTTTTTTAAGTACAAATCAAAATCCCCTAAAATTGAAACCTAGATCTGAAATTTTTTGAAAGAATTTATCTAACCCTAGATCTAAAATCTGAAAATATACAAAATCTGAGAAGAGAGGGGGAGGGATCCCTACTGGTGATCTGCGGCGAAGGGTGAGAGTGGTGGAGAAGGGCGAGGGCGGTGGCGAACTGGTGGTGGGCGGCGACGAAGGGCGACGACGACTAGGAGACTAAAGATTGTACCGAGGACTACTGCGAGCACCGAGGCGAGTGTGAACGGAGATTGAAGACAAAAGAGAAGAGAGACTGAGAGAGCACTCGCCAGTCGCCGGTCGCCACTCGGAGGAGAGAGGCTGCGCCACCTGCGTGAGAGTACTTGGAGAGTCGGAGCCTCGGAGGAGAGAGGCTGCGTGGGGCAGGGAACAGAGATGCTTGTCTGAGAGAGAAGAGATTGAGCGAGAGAGACGATAGGCGAAGTGGCAAACGTCTGGACTCTGAATAGAAGAGGCGGCTGCGGGAGGGAGTAGGTCACAAGTAGCGCACCCCTCTTTCTTCTTTTTCTTTTCTTTTTTTTTTTAATAAAATCAATAGAATCCGGTCTAATTCTGGTCCGACCCGGAAATTCCGGTCTGGTCCCGGGTTTGGACCGGAACCCGGAATCTTGATTTTCTTGGATCATGGACCAGACCGTAATACTCCGGTCCGATCCAAAGACCGTAATTTCTGGTCTGGTCCCGGTCCGATTCCGGTCCGATCCAACTTTTGCCCAGCCCTAACACGGGACTCACTTGGTTGATAATGTAAATCAGAACCATACATGTACTTTACTATGAGCTAATTTACTTCACTGCAGTCAAGCCAATTGAAACCACAAACATACTGTTGAAAGCGAACAACGAAACAGAGAGAGGGAGAGTACCTTGAAGACTGGAGAGCAAAAATACAACCGACCTAAAACCACAGTCAAATTAGGGCTAAATTTTGACATTCGAAAAGAGATACAAAATCAGGGCTAAGACTCCAAAACCTAAAAGCACAACCGAACCAGTGAATCTTCGAGCACCGAGGCCCAAGTGGTTCAGAAACTCTCGTTTTTTTTCTGCAGATTCAAGCACATGTGCCAAAGTGGTTTAGATTCGAAATCTGAAATCACAGTACAGACGGAGAATCAAACCAAAGGTTCCCTCAAATCGACCACAACAGCTTCAATCGAATACATTAGAATTGATTAGATTTTGTTAATAGGGCACAACCTAGGAGCAAGCTTATCAGTGACATATTTCAACCAATATAGCTGCAAGCAATCAAACAAATCAAAGACATGTCTTCCATTCATACAAAACTCTCGGAAGAAATTGTTGGCATAGTTCAATCTTTCCCTCAATTCATAAATTTCAGAAACATCACAGTAGGAATAAACACAAACATCAGGTTAGAAATTTGCTCGTTTTTATGCAGATTTCAAAAAAAAAAAAATTGTTTTTCATAAACATCAGCTTGAGTTTCGTTGATTCACAACAGGAGGTTCCGTAATTTCACCAGGAACTTTACACAAACATCAGGTTGTTCATAAACTTGTTGTTGCTCATTTTTAAGAAGATTCGAAACTTAGGACTCGGAGGAAAGCACAGGTTCCCCTCAGATAGGAAACCACAACAACATCGATCGATATGAATTATGAAAGCATAAGAAACACTGCAAAGCTAGGGTTACCGAAAGAGATTGAAGATCGATTGCCGACGTCGAGGTAGGGAAGACAGGAATCAATGCAGAAAAATCGACAACAGAGATCGGAAGGAGAGAGAAGCTGCGATCGGTGGGGAGGATGTTCCGGCGACCATTAGAAGCAGCGATCGGAAGGAGAGTGTTGGGGAGAGAGAAGCTGCGATCGGAAGAGAGTGTTGGCCTGTTGGGGAGAGAGACGGCTTTCAGAACGAAAGACCCTAAAAAATTAGGGGTAACAAAATGGGCCGAATCGTTAGAAGCCCCAAACACTTTCATTCGTTTGAAGAGGTGAAACAAACACTTTTTTTTAGGTCCAATTCTAACAAAGTGTTTGATGAGGTTTATTTTTGTTAACCAAACGGGCCCTTAATATATATAATTAGCTGCTTATCGATATGGAAAGCCGGTGCCGACAAATCATTTTGAGGCAAATTTTTTTTACCGACAACAAAAGTCAACGAATGACATTAGCTATACATGGCCACGGGTTAAGGGTCAGGGTTAGGGTCAGGAAAAAGATAACCCGTGACTCGGTGGGTCAACCCGGCAGGTCCGACCCGGCTGGTCAACCCACCATTTCAAAATATTTTTTTTCCAAAAAAAATTATTTTTAATAAAATAAATTTATAATTATTATGTAAATTATATAAATATAAATTATTCTTAGAATAATTCATAATTTATAATATTACATAAACTAATATGCAATGACAATGTGGGACAAATGAACCCACATTTTTATCCTTTTATAGACTTGAAAGTCTTCCTTCTATCGCCTCATTTCCAATGTGGGAAAAAGACTACATCCCACATCGAAAATATGGAGTTAGAATGAGAAGTCATGAGGCTATATATATATGTATCCCACTATCCTATTTCTCCCACTTCACTTGTTTCCTACATTTCCTACATTGGAAATGAAGTTTGAGAAAAAAATATATCTTCATATTTTTTCCTCTTACATCTCACATTTGAATTTATCGTGGATGAAAGAATTGGTATGGAGATATAAAATATTTCCACATTTTTAATACTTCATGTCAAAGTGATAAAATGTGTCGTGAAGATTTTATCTTCACATATTATTTATTTATTTTTAATAGTTAATTTTTTATTTTTTATTTAAAAAAAAATAATGTGACCTGTCGGGTGAACGGGTCGACTCGGCAAGTCGACCCGAACCCTTCAACCAGTGACATTAGGGTTTGGGTCGTGTCCCCTGAGTTCCCAACCCGGCGTGTCCGACCCGACGGGTCGGACCTATGGCTAGTGGCCATGTATATAATCTAGCTGCGTTGGTTCCGATTGTTAATAAAAAGCATCATCAAATCGGACAAAACTTCTCTTAAGTAGAATTGTCATGCAGCTGCAAACGGATTTCAAGCTTAAAGATAAAGTGAGTTTGCTCTGATGTGCTTGTGTTATTATTTCTCATATCTGATTGACAATGTTTCTGTTATTATTTTTCATATCTGATTGACAATGTTTCTAACTTTGTTATTTTTTTTTTGCAGCCTCAAGTGCTTGTAGCATTGAAGTTTCTCGCCCATCTGGTGAATCTGTAGGTGTGTCATGTGCGGTTAGCCGAAGAGCGGTTAAACGTCCTACTCGAGAAGTCAACTGATGATAGTGTCGAACTTGTTGTTGGTTTTGTTACTGAGTGCGGGGCCACTCTTAAGAAATATACACTTAAGTCTCTACACGGTGAGTATGCGTACTATATGTGCAACATAATTAATATGGTGGTCTAGCTGTAAAGCTGTTAAACCTCCTACTTGACAACTCTGTGCATATAATGTTTTATGTATGATGTCATAGGTGTAACACCTCCATCCCACATCGGATATAATAAGGAGGTACAGAGTGATTTATAAGTGATTCAAGCCCTACCTATGTCATAAGAGCTCTAAATTTTCAAGCTCCAAGTGAGGACAACGGACTCGAGAGGGCTTGGTGGCATCGCATGGGCTGACGCCTCCTAAGACCCGGGGTCTTAATTTGGAAATTTTTTCCCATCTTTTAGATACATTTGAGCAACTTCGTGGAATCCTCTACAAGGGGAAATTGGCCGTCGATCTCAGTTTGCAATTGAACGCTTGTTTTTTATCCGTACCCTTCATTTTATTTTTTTTTCCATCTTTTAGATATATTTGAGCAACTTCGTGGAATCATCTACGTACAAGGGGAAAATTGGCCGCCGATCTCAGTTTGCAATTGAACGCTTATTTTTTATTAGTACAATTCGTTTTATGGTTTGTTACACAATTCTAAGGTGTTCACAAAGTCAAGTTCCATTGATAGACTGACTGGTGTCGGGTTCTGTTACTCCGATTGTATATAATCTAGCTGCGTTGGTTCCGATTGTTAATAAAAAGCATCCTCAAATCGGACAAAACTTCTCTTAAGTAGAATTGTCTTGCAGCTGCAAACGGATTTCAAGCTTAAAGATAAAGTGAGTTTGCTCTGATGTGCTTGTGTTATTATTTCTCATATCTGATTGACAATGTTTCTGTTATTATTTTTCATATCTGATTGACAATGTTTCTAACTTTGTTGTTTTTTTTTGCAGCCTCAAGTGCTTGCAGCATTGAAGTTTCTCGCCCATCTGGTGAATCTGTAGGTGTGTCATGTGCGGTTAGCTGAAGAGCGGTTAAACGTCCTACTCGAGAAGTCAACTGATGATAGTGTCGAACTTGTTGTTGGTTTTGTTATTGAGTGTGGGGCCACTCTTAAGAAATATACACTTAAGTCTCTACATGGTGAGTATGCGTACTATATGTGCAACATAATTAATATGGTGGTCTAGCTGTAAAGCTGTTAAACCTCCTACTTGACAACTCTGTGCATATAATGTTTTATGTATGATGTCATAGGTGTAACACCTCCATCCCACATCGGATATAATAAGGAGGTACGGAGTGATTTATAAGTGATTTATAATTGAATGCTTTGGCCCAAAGCATTCAACAAAATGGGAAATGGAAAAGATTTCGGCAAGGGGGAACACCAATTCCAATAAATAAAGGACATATGATTGCAAGCAATTGGAAATATAGAATATTATCACCAACAGTTTCATCAAACCAATGGCATCAGAAATATAGAATATTTCTCCATCCGAAAAGCTTCATTAAACCAATAACACCCAGCAATAAATATAAACAGCTTTACACATCTAAATCTCTCACTGGAAACCCTAACACACAGTCCATAACAAAAAGGTTTCTCTCATTCATCCTCTCTTGAGGAGCATCATTTGAAAAGTACAATCCTTCAAAATCCGGCTCATCAAGGGAGTGAGGGCTCTGAAAACAAGTTAGAAATCGGGAATCCAAACTTTCATGATTCATCAACTGTAAATTGACTACAAATTACAGTACAGCAATACGTTAACAACAAAATAATCAGCACATAAATTGAACAATGCACACTCAATTAAGAGTATAAGACCAACCCTAAGCAATACCAGGACACGTAGTCCACACTAGTGATAAACAGCATGTAGATCAACAAAATCAGAAAATAAGCAGTTTGCGCCAGTAATCAGCAACATGACATCCACGTTTATACTGATAATCACAAGTTCACAACACAGTCCGCGCAAACCCTAACGCGCTTACCCGCAGCGAAAAGACCAAACCCTAAGTCCCTAACAACAAGGAGCGAGATAAATGAAAGGAAACAGAAGTTAAACTTACAAGGGAGAAGCGGATGGATTGCCGCAGTTGGTGAGGGCGAGGGGGGGGAATGCGGGCGGCGCTGTCCTTGCGGCTGGAAACTGAACAGAGGAAGCGAGGGACGAAGGAAACGTGGTTTTTAGGAGGGTTTCAGTTTGTTTGATTTTTTTTTTTTTTTTTTGAGAAATTAGAGAAAAGAACCCTAATATTTCGGAATTATTGCAAAAGGTGGCCTAATCTTTTAATTTTTTTTGAAGAGGTGAATATATACAAATAAAAAAATAAGTGATCAAACGATCCGGTCAAAAGGGTCAAACAGTTAGTCTAACTACAAGAGGTACATATGTCATATCTCACTCTATACATCACTAAATATGGGAATACTAACAAATAACTCAAATGCAACCAAAAGTGCTACTCAACTCTCTAACCACCTATTATCGTAAGATTCTAGCCAACCATCGTGTTTTGCCTTTATATTTGAAGGAAATATGAGATTTACAAGCTCCCATTACTCTCTCGGCCCAACTAGTAGGCTTACAAGGTTCAGACAACACCATTTCCAGCGATCCAAGTGGTGTACACAAATGCGAGGAAGACATTGAACTTAGCTTGGAAAATAGCACTACGCTGCATTGCTTTGGACTCACTCGCGAATCACTCCAACCATTCTCGAAGCCCCTAGTTTCTCAACGGTAGCTCAGCCCACTTCCACACTATGGTTTGAGTTTCACACACCTTCTCGCATTTAAACCGCAGGTGGGCTTTTGTTTCCTCCTCTTTCCCGCATAACGGCCATGTTGCAGCCGCTTCACCCTTCTATTGTTTCATCCACCAACCGGTTTGCAATCTCTCCTTTTAAGAGTGCATAAAATAACATGGAGGGTGGTTTTTTTTCCTTAAACCTTTACTCGTGCTTTACTTTAGTGCTTAGTCTTCAATGGGTGGTTTTGTGTACTTTCAATTGTAGCAAGTGGTTCAATGAAAATTAGACTATTTAATAAGTGATTTTATGTAATTCACAAAGGTGATGAGAAAAACAAATCCCCCTCAAGACCTCAAATTCACAAAGGGTTTGTAACTTTGGATGTCACTGCTTCGACTTCTTCTTGGCAAATTCTGTGTCATAGTGTCACTAGGAGATTGGTTTCTCTCATTCGATTGGTCTCCTTTTTATCAGATTTCATCTGCGCCAATGCATTTGCTCCAAAGTTTGCTCATTTACGATCAAATTCCTTACAAATCTATATTTTCCTATAAGTAAGAACTAACAAGTCATTTCTCCTCAATTGGATAATGTGATGAATTCATCATTTTCTTTATTCCATCTTCTCAACGAGGATGATGAAAACAATTTGTTTTCAGACGAATTTGGAGTTAGCTAGTAAAGGGCTTTTTTTTTCTATTAAGTTAGTAAATGGCCTTTTTATTGCATAATTATCCAAATACTTATGAATTTTCAAAGGTTTTGTTTGGAAACAAATTGTCTAATTTAGAGTTTTATTGACCAATCTGTAGTATAGTGATTTTTATACCATGTGTATGAATTTATGTGTGGTTATAGTTAATTAAAATTGAGATGAGTCCTTGAATATAGACTATGGTGTGTCAAATTAGAAGCGTTTAATATATGAAAAAACCATGTAGTTGGTGGAGGCGTGGAGCATAAGAACAACCACAACAACTCTTGTAAAATAGAAAAAATACAAAAATTTAGCAAAAATAGACAATTTTCAGCCCCAATAGCTCATCTAAACCTTTTTCTAAAATAGAGAAACCCAATGAAAGAGAGAAAAAATCTCTATGTTTAGAGGATGATTAAACATCTCTAAATTTTATTTTCACATATTTCAATGGAAATTTAATTTTGCACTTTACCCTTCAAATTGGGGTAGTTCAACATAAGTGTCATTGAAGGTTCGATCTTTCTTTCAAGTTCAATTGTGAATCTGTAATGTGATTATGTAAGTGATTTTTGCCACCGTTTTTAGTTTTAGGGATTTCACATTTTCTGTTATTCTAAACCAGTTATGAAAATAATAAAGCCCAAGATCAATGATCTAATATTATGCTATGAAACTTAAAACAATTGTACTGTCATTTTCATACATACATACACACACATGCATATATACATATATACATATTAAACTGTTACAATAGGGTAACATGTCGTTACCATAAATCTAAGCCAACGACCTCAGCTCTGCTCTAGCGAAGTGACAAGTGTTACCATAGATCTATAGTAACACTTTTGAAGCCTATGATAACTGGTTTCGGGTGTTACGCTATGTTAGATATTTAGTAGTGTAGACTCTATTCCTATCATTCAAATTAGATTATCACAACTACTAACAATTACCCACATTCGAGTTAGCCATATTAAGTTCATTCGAGTTAGCCATATTAAGTTCATTTTTCCCATTTTAAACACTTTCAAATCCCTTTAAAATTCATGGGCGGTTTTCAAAACATACACCCGACCCTTGCGTACCCGAATTGCACAACTTGGTTCTTATACCAACTTTGTAATGGCCCGGATATAAATATCTGGGTTACGTTTCGAAGGTTGGATACCTTCGTTCGGATCTTGCAATTTAGATAAGGGTCGAGGTTTCAAACCTCTAAAAGATTAGTATTTAAAGTGGGGATTTCGAACTCCAAAACAATCAAATGGTCGTTGGGTACCCTTACCTTGTCCTAGAAGCCTAAGTCGCGGAAATTCATTTGAAGATAAGCAGAAAACGAAAGTAAAGTACAGCTTGCCACGGCAAGGCCGGGTCAAAACCAAAACAATGAAACACAAGTCAAGAAGTACTTTATCCAAATTAGCGGGTCAATCCGGTTCTTCGCATTCGCCCAGGAAGATTTCCCACGTCATGGAAACACGGAGTAAGCATACCTAAAAACGATTTGTGCGGGTGGGATTAGACCGAATCCCCCCCCCCCCATATTACACTCTATGTCCCGCAAGCAAGCATACACATACGTTAATCCTACAATAAAGATGCTCTAATGCATTGCGAGAATTGAACACACAAGCGTGCTTTATCAGGATATAATATAGTGCAGAAAGACAGTAAAGGGCCCCAAACAATGCCAAATGACATATCCCTCTCCTACTTCGCCCCCTATTTCATGAGCGAACCTGGCCAGTACAGTACCCCATTCCATCATACATGTGTGCACATAATTATCATATCGTCATCATCATCATATCATTGTCATATCATGCTCATCATCATATCAAGTCATATCATCATATCATGCTCATGTCTGATGGTGTTGGACTATCTCATCATTATCATGCTCATATATCGACAATACTGACTCAGGGCAAACCCGATGAGGTTGGGCTACCCTATGACCCTAGCAAAGACTCTAGGACTGATGTCCATGTTTTGTGTCATGTTTTATATTGACTTTTATATCGATTTCTGCATGCATTTCATGCATTTGGGTTAGATTAATACATAATCTATGTAGTTTATGCTTATTTGCCAAATTATAGAGTCTACACTAGTTTTTATTTAATTTCGCAGAAATCGGACGCACTTTGGAGCTTAAAGGAAAACTCGATCATGAAGAAGCTAAGGATGGTGCAGCTGGAGAAAAGGCCATTTTTCGGCATTCATCATTCTGAGTCAAGTTCTGATGTCTTCATGAGAGTTGTAGCCATCGAAAAGAGCTTTCCAATGCAAGCTCATATGCGTCAATCCGACGAACGAGGACTCGAGAAAGTACGTTTAAAGAACAGAGCAGGATGTTGAGAAGACTGATTGATATCGACCAAGTCTACTCGATATCGACCAAATCTTGGTCGAAAATTCCAGAATCAACCAGCAGACAAGGGTGCAACTTGATATCGACCTATAGTGGTCGATATCGACCAACAAAATCGACTCGATATTTCCCTAGGAAGCCGAGATCGAGTGACTGAGCTGAAGCCGGAAGAGGTGACTCGATATCGACCAGGTGAAGTCGATATCGAGCTATGTCCAGTGACGTCATCAAGTCGATTCCGAGTTCTAATTAAAGTTCTATCCCGAATCCAATGGAAATATTTTTGAGAGAAGATTCCTTGCACATGAAGAATTGAGAGATTTTATCTTTTTTATCTTTTTTTATCTTTTTATCTATCCTAAGGGTTGAACAATTAATTACGCTATGATTTATCTTGTTTTACTTATTTAGATTTATTTATTTCCTAGTAGAATTATATCCTTAGATAGAAGATAGATGTTCCTTACCTTGATTAGCAAGGATTAAGGCCTATAAATAAAGCTCATGGGGCTAGTTTTTATTAATTCAATTCAGAAGGAGAGAAGTAGTAGAGAGTAGAGAGAGAGAGAGAGAGAGAGAGAGAGTGGAGGCCGAGAGGAGTGAAGGAGCGAGAGCAAGTTGGCTTCGATCGGTTGTAAGCTCTGTTTAGTTTATTAATGCAAGTTTCTTTTTCATCAATAATGACTCCAATTACGATGAAGAGCGAGCAGTCCACCCACTTCTAGGGTCGGGGCGAGCCCGACGATAGCCATGCGTGTTTAAGGTAAAGATCCGACCTTTATTATGTTTTGAGCATCTACTACCTCCTATGTGTTTATTACCTATTTGAAAGAATAGAGATTCAGGTTAACCACTTGGATTATAAACATAAAATTGGTAGATACAATTAGGGTTTCTTGAGAGAGTTGTCTAATTGTTGGAAAAGACGAAAGTTTAATCCTTCGATGTGATTGCACGATTATCTCTTATTCTTGCCTTATGCATGTTTGATTATCGTTGTTGCAAACCCCGATCTTGGAAGTTCTTTTTCATACATTGTTTAAGTTCGAAATTTGCATTCGTTTAAGTTTCTGTTCTCCTCGATTTCGACCAAAACTTGGTCGACGTCGACTACTCATTCTCGATCAAGCAAATATCGTTGTTGCTTCTGTCTTTGCAGGTTCCTCGATTTCGACCAGCTTACTCGACATCGAGCAACTTCCTCGAGATCGACCAAAAGCAGTGACCTTTGATTTGCTCGAATTCGACTATGCTTGACCCCCTGTCGACTAACCCTAGTCGAGGTCGAGTGCCCTGAAGCCGACAACCACACGTGAGATTCTTCCGCTGCCTAGGATCCGCTGACACGCTTCCTCGTTGATCGATCTTGACTTCCCGCTGCTACACCAGGAGGAGGTCTTGTAATCATTTGCGTGGGCATAATCCGGTTTGATTTATTTTATTATATTTTGAACTCGATTTTCTCCCTACAACAATCACAGATAACGGTCGTTTTGTTCTCAAAGACTCAAAACGCATAAAATATTCGAATGCTCATACATGTGTGCAACCCTAGCATGATACTATATGACATGCTTTTAATATGCTTATGCAACACCTAGTATGTCATATGATCACAAGCAGAAGGTTTTCTCTTTTGAATCTAAATAAGCCCATAAACGAACTTACTTGGAGAAGTGCGGAATCCAAAGTAATCACATTAATAGCAAGCAATCTAATCAGGTTACAAATCACCTAACGATTAATACATAAAACGCATAAGTCTAAGTTCTAAGCATACAAGGGTCATGACTCGTATAGACAGACATGACTTAAGCTCATAACATCATCATCATCATCATTACCTCACCCATCTCATATCATCATCATCATCATCATAATCATTACCTCACCCATCTCATATCTCATCGCATTATTTCATCATCTCAATATCTCAATATCTCATCAATATTAATATCTCAATATCTCATCAATATCAATATCTCATATATAGAACATGTTCATATCTCACATCATCATATCATGACATACTTTCATATTTAAGAACATATCAGTAGTCATACTTCTTAATCATATAATATAACATGCTTGCATACCATAATCTCATATATTTCACATCATGCTTCATAATTAACATGTAACACATCATAACATCATCACAAAACAAAATTTATACTTAATCACGTCAATATCATAACATCATGCTTATTAGATTAAGATCTCATAATAGGTCATATATCATACCATAACAATATCAACATATCATAATTTATATCCACACAAGCTATCAAATTTATTCATCAAGTTAGACAAGTAAGAGCAAGCCCAACAGCTTTGGTAAAAAATCTCTAAAATAGAGATTAAAATATCAAAATCTCTAAAAAAAAATTCACTCCAACTCCAACAACTTATCTATTTTACAGATTTTTACATTTATTAAAGACTATAATAAATGAATGCATTTATTAAAGATATTTAATTCTACATTTCTACAAACTTCCTATCAACTTAATTCTAACATTTTGCCTCACATTTGTTGGTGAACTAGTACATGTTACTCATCCTCTTGCACGACATATTAATTTTTTATTATTATTAGATTCTCACATGATATTTTCAAAAAAAAAACTCTAGTGACAAATTTGATATTTATTTTTAGATGGTATTAATATTAAATTTAGATTGTTACTATAAAAGTTATCATAAAATTAGACAAAATATTATTCAAATTTAATCTTATTATTTTCAATTGGTTAATATATATTTTTATTATAAATTAGATGGGTGATTGATCATATATGGTTAATTAATTAACTAATAAGGCTTACTTTATAATTTATAAAAATAAAATCATTCCAATATGAGTTATGAGTTCAAGTGAATATTTTTTGAAGCGAAAATTTTATAGTCTAATTTTTTTAATGCGAATTTTATAGCATGAAATCGGATGAAATTAGTTATGCTATTTTATTTATAAAAGTTAACATAGAATTATGATGTTTTGTTTATCTATCTATATTGATTTAACATAATTAATTTATATATTATATCAAATCATAACAATTTTTTTATTAATTTTTAAAAATAATTATATATATATATTTTAATTACTAGTAAGTATGAGATTATATTTTTTCTATATTATGGGTGAAAATGTAGGGTTGTTACATTAAATTCTATATCGGGACAAGTGAACATCTATATAAACTCTTAATTTAGAAGAGTTTAGGATGATGTGTCAAGCTTAGAGAAATTTTAGGAGCCGTGACAAATCATTTTTTTTTTGCCATTTTTTTTATTTTCTTTAATTCTCATTTTTCCTTCTTTTTCCTTTAATTCTCTTTTTGCTTTAATTTTACTAACTATTGGGCTTAATTCAAAACATTGATCTTAGCCGAAATTATAATTTTAGTAGTTTTTTTCTAAAAAAAAACATCTATCTATATAAACTCTTAATTTAGAAGAGTTTAGGATGATGTGTCAAGCTTAGAGGAATTTTAGGAGCCGTGACAAATCTTTTTTTTTTTTGCCATTTTTCTTTGATTTTCTTTAATTCTCATTTTTTCCTTCTTTTTCCTTTAATTCTCTTTTTGCTTTAATTTTACTAACTATTAAGCTTAATTCAAAACATTGATCTTAGCCGAAATTATAATTTTAGTAGTTTTTTTCTAAAAAAATAATGGGATTAATTCAAAACATAAAATTAATAATAAGAAAACATAAAATTAATATTAGTAATCTATATCTATATCTATATCTATATATATATATATATATATATATATATATATATATATATATATATATATATATATATATATATCTATATACACTACTTTAATCGTTTTCTCAACCCATGAGTTTAATTCAAAATATTTGATTATCTGAATTTTTACAATTATGTTATAATATTAAGTTAATATATTAGTAAGCTTTTATTGATAAAAAATCGCGTCATGACGCGGGGATCATACTAGTTAAATTATAGAGATCAACTTCTCTTCCTACAAATTTAGATATTTTTTCCCTCTCTCTATCCATTTCTCCATTTTAGAGATGTGTTTAGAGAAGATGTTGGGGAGAAAAAATGGTTTTTTTTCTCTAAAATCTCTCATTTTCTCTATTTTAGAGAAGTTGTTGGGCTTGCTCTAAGGCAATTTCCCAAGATTTCCCAAAACTCTTTAAACTTCAAGTTAGATTAAATCGTCATTCAAAATAATTTTCCCAATCATACTTGACCCAAAAATCGATTTATATAGCATTATTCTTGAAATCAATTTATTTCTTTATTCTACCTAACCAAATCCGACAAGATTAGAGTATTACCAAAATTCCTCTTTTAAAATTATACTTAGCCAAATCCCGATGTATTTCTATTTCAAAATTATTATTCCAAAGTTTCAACAAATTCCAACGTTTTGATAATTATTTCTGACAGTACATTTAGTTCTAACCATTTAAATATCATCAAATAATCAACCAACTAATTAAATAATTAAATAAATAATTTAGATAAAACAACCCTTGAAACCGGACCACCCAATTAAACCAAACCGGACCGAACCGAATCGGACAAATCAGACCCAACCTCATTTCCCAAATCTGAAATCAATTAGACCCGTAGCTCACTTTTTTTTTTGAAGACAAAAAGGCCCCAAAGCCCAATTCAATTTTCTGAATAAAGAATAAAACATTTAGGCTCAACTCATACCCATCTCAATCTCACTCTTGAACCAAATTAGAAAAAAAAAAAGAAATGGGGCCCACGAACGCTGACGTGGCAAGCGGACCCCCACCAGGCCTTCTTCGGCCTTCTGTTCTGTCTCCGTTCAACCCAGGAGACACGCCGGCGAGTCTTGAGCTCCCTTCTCGTCCTCCTTCTCGCCCTCTCCCTCACCTAGGCGTGGCCACGGGTTACGGGTCAACCCGTGACCCGCCGGGTCCGGGTTGACGGGTTGGCGGGTAGGGACGGGTAGCGGGTTAGGGTTAGGGTCGGGGAATCTGTGACCCGTGACCCGGCGGGTCAACCCGCTTTTTCAAAATATTTTTTTTTTGAAAAATTTATTTTAAATAAAATAAATTTATAATATTATGTAAATTATGTAAGTTATTCTTAAAATAACTCATAATAATACATAAACTAATATGCAATGTGCAATGTGAGACAAATAAACCCCATCCTTCTCATTTTATAGACTTGGAAGTCTTCCTTCATTCCCCTCATTTCCAATGTGGGACAAAGACTTTGTCCCACATCGGAAATATGGAGATAGAATGAGAAGACATGGGGCTATATATATGTATCCCACTACCACATTTCTTCTACTTCACTTGTTTCCTACATTTCCTACATTGGAAATTAAGTTGGAAATGAAGTTTGAGAAATATATTCTCATATTTTATTCTCTTACATCACACAATGAAATTATTGTGGATGAAAGAATTAATATGGAGATATAAACTTCCTACATTTTTAACACTTCATATCAAAGTGATAAAATGTGTTGTGAAGATAAAATCTTTACATATTATTTATTTATTTATTTTAATAGTCATTTTTTAAAAAAAAAAAGATTTTTTTTTAAAAATAATGTAACCCGCCGGGTCAACGGGTCGACCCGAACCCGTCAACCCGTGAGATTTACGGGTTAGGGTTCGGGTCGGCCAACCCTGACCCTTGACCCGGCGGGTCGAATCCGTCGACCCGGCGGGTCCGACCCGTGGCCACGCCTACCCTCACCCACTCTACAACCTCGCCCCGCCTCCAGCTCTCTCGCTCACGCCGACCCCTCACAAAAGGGGTCACATTGGGGCTGGGATTTCGGATGCTCAAGGGAGAAAGAGGACAAAGCGAAGGTGGTTTCAAAAATAAAACTTGAAATTCGAACTTTCGAAGTTAGTTTTCGAATCACGCTCTCTATATTTAATTCCGACTCGATCAAAATAAAATATTTTTTTATCAAGAGGATATTGACATTCAGAGGAAATTTTGAATCCCGGGGCAAAAAGACGGAATTTATCTCCAAAAGTTCAAAATTGAGCCGAAATCCGCTTTAAGGATTTTAAAATACGATTTCCAAGGTGAGGATGAGGATTTTCAAATATTCGAATTTTCTGACTTAAATCCATTTTATTTTATTTATTTTAAAATATTATTTCAAAACCCGAGATCTTAACACTTGGACTCACACGCGAACCACTCAAACCATTCTCGAAGCCCCCAGTTTCTCAACGGTAGCTCAACCCACTTCCACACTATGGTTTGAGCTTCACACACCTTCTCGCATTTAAACCATAGGTGGACTTTTATTTTTAGGGATTTCATGTTTTATGTTATTTTAACTCAGTTATGAAAATAATAAGGCTCAAGATCAATGATCTAATATCGTGTTATGAAACCTAAAACCATTGTAATGTCATTTTCATATACACACATATACATATATACATATTAAACGGTTACAATATGGCATGGTAACATGTCGTTACCATAGATCTAAGCCAACGACCTCGACTCTACTGTAGCGAAGTGACAAGTGTTATCATAGATCCATAGTAACACTTTTGAAGCATACGATAACTGATTTCGGGTGTTAAGCTAGGTTAGATATATATTTAGTAGTGTAGACTCCATTCCTATCATTCAAATTAGATCATCACAAGTACTAACAATTACCCACATTAGATGCCTTAGCTTGCAGATGGCCTTCCTTTTTTGTATTTTTTTTTTATTCAAAACCAAGGATGGCTAATGTCCTGAAGTTCTTTGTAATGTTGTAAAGTTTGCTTAACTCTCTGCGCAGTTATAAATATCTGAGCAAATACTTCTGAAGATGACTCAGAAACAACTCTCGGCCTCGACTTCCTTCAACAAAGTGATTGCTGCTACCCGAGTCTACGAGGCGAAAATAAAGTATTACTCCGTATATATTATCAAAAATAAATAAAAAATTACAGGCAACCACTACGGTGGCAAGTGATCACTTTTCGGGTTGCTATTACTATGGTGATCCCTTTTGCAAGAGCATCCCTCAAGACATTCATGTTAGCGGATGTTAATTATAGATGACCACTACGGCTAAAAAAAGAAATTAATAATGGGAAATATTATAGCTGAAAACACAATCAATTACTAAAAGGGTTAACTTACCTGACGATGCAAGTGGGAATGAATTGGTGGAAGAATACATTATAGGGGGGAATGGTGGGTTGAAAGCTAAATCCACAACTGCTAAAGGAGATGGTAAACGATATTCTGGATATACCACTTCCAAAAATTTAATTCGAAGACAGATAATATTGGTAACTTGATAAAGAAGGCTATTTTACTACCTCTAGCGCATAAAATCTTATAGCAAACAAAAATTGCCCAACGAGGTTTGCCAACTAAAACTCACGTCAACAAAAGAGGCGTGGCGATTCCAACAACTTGTGCCTTGTGTACTAATGCAGAGGAAGTTGATACACATTTATTCCTTGAATAGGTAAATAAAGAGCGGCCATTCCGGGGTTCGAACCGGGGACCTATGAGTACTACCCACAAGTCCTTTCCGGTGAGCCATTCCGGAATGGTTGATACACATTTATTTCTCTAATGAGGGTAAACGGTATTCACGACATACTTAATACTTCAAAACATGTCCACATCCAAAGTTATATTGAAAACTCGAGAGATATAAGACCAGTTCTATCTCAATTTCATTGACAACACAATCGACAAGACAGTAAGCGGGAAGATAGCTTTGGTGGACCACTTGGTTTACTAGGAACCAAGTAACTTTCTCAAATACAACTATACAAATAAACAACAGTATAATCGGCACTACTAAAACACATACGCAATTTGACTCGTGCTTGCTTGTATGAAGAAGATAACGGAAATCAAACAGACCTCCTCCGATAAAATGTGAAAAGGGACAAGCAAATCAAATCTCTCAAGCAACAAAAATGGAATCATGTCCATGCTGTATATTTTTCTCATGTGCCCCCGTAACGGTGAGACAATAGAGCGTTTGATAAGGTTGCACATCTTTGCCACTCGGCCAAGGGTCATGAGATCTTATATGATTCAGGTCTTTACGACCCGATCATCCGCAAGGATGATATCGAACAGGGCTAACCCTCTTGAATTTCTTACCAAACCAAAAAAAAAACGTATGTACCACCCATGTCACAAAAGATAAAACGATATTTAGTCAAAAGTAAAATAACAAGTTTAATTACCTAATTCTTGTTATATGCTTAAAACTCTAAAAGTAAAAGTACAAGTTTACTTTCCTAAGTCAATACTGTACTATAAAAGTAATTAATTAATACTCCGTATATTTTAAAACAAAATAATAATTTAATATTTTTAAATTATGATCCAAACATGAAAAAGAATCCTAGGTGGTTCTCAATCATCGTCCTATCCCAGGCTCCCAATGTCCCCTTCCCTTACCCCTCTAAAAAAAAATCTAATTTTTTCTATTCTTTTAATCTATTTTGTAATTTTAATTTATATTTATTTTTCTTCCTGATTAGAATTTGTGAGAAGGAGGAAATTGGAGGATAGCAGGGACAAATTTGAGGATAGAAGATTTGGAGCCGATTGTGTAAAAGGTTCCCTGTTTACATGGCAAATTTATGCAATTTACCCCTTTTCATTGTTTTCAACATATATAAGACAAATTAGTATACTAGTTTCATTTTATTGAATTATGATTTTTTTTTATTATAGCCATTATTATTTGAGTAATGATTATTGCAACAATCTTTAAAAAAACAAAATCACATGGAAAATTGTTTTTTTTTTTTTTGGGTGGGGGAGGATGTGTGTGTGTTGGGGTTGAACCATAAAAGATAGAGAGAACTGTGGAATCTCTATTGTTCTTGACAGATTAGGGCTGAATGTTATCTTTGGAGAGCAACCTATACAAAATAAGTATGAAAAATAATATTTAAAAAGATTTGATTTTATCATATCTTCACACTTTTAAACTATGAATGTGCCTATGATGGATCATGAGTTGTTTCAACAAATGCAACTCGTGCATGATAAAAAAAAAAAAAAAAAAAACCAATTGCAAGTAAAGTATATATTGAAACTTGGTAGTTGGTACCAATAATTAGCGTGTTATTGGTCTAAATATATCATCTCCTTTAAATAATAATAAACATACTTTGATCAATATTGAAAGAATCATATATAGATCGTGCACACGTTATTTTTTATATTATAATTAAAATAAAACACATTAAATTCTTTTTTTTTCCCTGGTGAAGCACATTAAAATTCGTAAGAGTTGAAAGGGTGGAAACAAATATGAACAGCATATGTACGTTTAACAAAAGGTAAAAATAACCATAATTGCCTCTTATGTTACCAGGACAATACACTTATTTTTGTCAAGTAAAAGCAATATGATGGTAGGGACAAAAAATTATGAGTTTATGCAATATCTATAAACTTTTTATTTTAATGTTGACTTCATTTTCATTGATACCATAAGAGAGGATATTAACATTCGTAAAGCTATACAAGGTATGTGAGGTAGAAAATGATTCAGGATAATATTATTGATAAGAAAATTGACCATTAGATTGTCAATAAAATGTTTGGATGATCTTTAATTGACTTTATGAGATGGCTTAAAAGTTGTAGCGACTTAATTAGCTAAAAAAAAAAATTCAATATCAACCTTACATCCAAACACACCCTAACTTTGATTTAATTACTTGAAGATGAGCTTGTTGAAAGGTTATAAGGGTCCATATAATAAGAGTTTTTAGTTTTAATATTATATATATAGTAAATAAGCTAAAGTTAATATTAAGATTTAATTAGCTTATTGACGAGGGTTTTCAATAGCTAAACGATTAAGCTTTCTGTTTTACATTCACTATTCATTTTTTCTCATATCTTATCAGAAAATTTATATTTGATTTTCTTTTGGTAGAAAATTTTTATATTTGATTGTTACCCTATCAACTAGGTTTGGATCCGACAATAGTTTTTTTATCCCTCCAAAGATTTTGTTTATTTGAAATCTATTTTTGTTGTCTCCAGCGTCTTAGAATTAGGTTCATTTGTTTGTTTAGATATGTTTGCTTGCTACTTTTTGTATTACACCTTTTTTCTTTAGATTGTATGTTTGATGGTTCGTCATTTGCCGACTTTATCGGCTACTAGAGGCATCAGGTATGTCTAACCCTCGAATTCTTATTCAACTATACTAACAATACTTCACCCTAACCAAATCCCTATCAACTAGAGTCGTCAACCATCTTACTGGCTTATCAAAAAAATTAACAGTTGAATTGAACATATATTTTTCACACACAACCCATCAATTTCAATTAGCTAATTACCTTTAACTATCTTTATTAACTCAATGTTACCAAAAAGAGCCTAAATTAAGTTTTCCAAAGTTGACCCCTTTGGACTCATATACCCAACTTTTGAATATGGGGATTATGGATAAAATCCCTTGCATTGGATTGGATACATCTTACAAGTAAAGAATATATCACACATTCACACCACCTTAAAGTTCACCCCTTTTGGCACTTTACATATCACTTATCTGTACCAATAAACAATTGGTTCGACAAGAAGAAGGTATGAATCTGCTTTATCCTAAAAGATGTGCTCTTAGTCCTTTAATCCTCATTACCACCAATGATAATAGTGACCTACATCGATCACATTAGCATTCGAATCTCGCCGCTAATTAGCCAAGCAAACTTGTAGATTGAGACCAACTCAACCCGAATGAAACACTTCATTTGACAGGCCTATATTGGATCCCGCTTTGTTGTTGTTGTTGTTGTTGTTGATGGTCCATAGAACAAACGCCTAACATTGGTCTGTATCTGGATAATCAAAGAGGACTTAATAAAAATGTTAAGATATAAATGCAATTTATATATAACAAGTTGTACTTCTTTATGTCATTGGCTGCAATTGACCATACCAGATCTACAATGCAATCAACTGGGCAATTTATAACAATAAGATTGGATTTTGACCCTTTAAAAAAATACAAATTTGAGACTTTCTGTGTGCTAGCTGGTCATGACTCACGAACCAAGCATCTGCAGACCAATTCATGAAAAATGAGGGGTCATATAAGAAACCCAAAGGGCACACAATCTTCCTAACTATCTCCGGATCAAAGATATCAGATTATCTAACTAAGCCTTTTATGGTCGTGCTACACCCAGGGCGCATTCTGATCAAAGGTTAGTGTTCTCGGATCCCTCTTGTCAACTTCTCGTGTTTACGCGCATTCTGATTGGTTACAAAAAGTTCATTTTCCTGGGCTACTTGGGCTTATGCTCATGCTACATTTCCTGTCGATTTCAACTGTGGTCCTTGCTCTAAAGTCATAGCAGCAATGTGAAACCTATCCCTATCTCCTTCAGGAATTATACATCAAACTGCTTTGGTTTAGAGATTGTCCACGTCTGTAGCTTCAACTAATGAAATTTTAGCCCCTCACAAATGTCCAAACCAAACTAGCTAATCGCAATTTCTGCTAGACTAACACAAACATTTGCTGCTCTTATTTCCCAAATTATTTATTTATGCCCAAAGAGGCAAAGAGTGTAAAGATCGCGGCGAATTAAGAAGTTGTCAAGCTCTACCAACCCTATTAATCCTCGTATTTTAGATAATCTCACGGCACAACCTAGGATCAATAAATAAAGCCACTTGAAGAAGAGAGTCTGTATGTAATCTTCATCTAGCTGACCTAAAATTTAAAATCGCCGGTCAGTTTAGGGAATTGATTGAATGCAATACCGAATCATATAATTTGTCCAAAGAGTGCAAAGATTCAAATGAACAATCAACTAGACAAGCTCAACCAAAACCTACTAATCCTCCTATTTCAGATAATCTAGCTCAACAGCACAACCTAGGATCAATAAAGGGATTAAATGCAGCCACTTAGAAGAGTCTGTATGTGTATCTGTAGAGAACACTTACCTAAAATTTCAAGCTCGCCAATCAGTTTAGGGAATCGATTCAATGTAACATTGCCGCCTAATCATCAGCCAGTACCTGAAGTAACCTGAAAAAGAGACCCAATAATTTTACCTCTATCCCCTTACTTCAAAGAGAGGCCAAGCATCATAATATGGTAATTGGTAAGTTGTGCATGTTAAGGCATAACATGATGATTAAGAAACCAAAGATTTCCCTGTCCATAATGTATTTGAAAATGTCCTGTTGGGCTTGATCATAAAGGCCAGCATATAAGCAGGGTTGCTATTTACACCCATAATTTTTACCATCTATATCTCCAAATCAAAGTTTTTGTTTTTTTTTTAAAAAAATAAACCCTACACCTATGTGACTCAAGAGACACAACTATTTTTCTCTCTATATATACCTTGTGACTCTCTAGTCATACATATGTGAGTCTGTGACTAAAGTAAAGAGGCGTAAGGTTCATTTATAAAAAAACAAAAAAAAAAAAGATTTTGGGTGTAGATAGTAAGAAATAAAAATTATAAATGTAAATAGTAACACCCAGTCTAAAGCTTCCCACTTCCAACATAATGAACTCTTCAAAAGAGAACATTCAACTTGCAAGGTCATGTGCAACGACAGATGACATTTGGACACATACACTGATACACATGGAATTTTTATATTATATGTTTTTTTTATAGATCCAACTTGCAATGCAACAAATATTATAGTAACTATGTGAATATCTAAATTAAGAGGAACAGTCAAGGAAACGACGAGGAAGATGATGCTACAGTCAGTCAAATTACAAACAAAAGAAAAATATTCCACACGGAAATGCAAAATAGGGTACAATAACCAGGTCCAAAAAGGGGAGCAATTGGAGTAACATTTAATCATTTCTTTTTTTATTTCCTGGAGCATGTGACTGATTATAATTGTTAATTTTATCAATTATCAAACAAAAATAAGGTTTCATACTTGCGAAAGTCACAAGTCATACCAAGTAAATACAAATCAATTGATTAGTTTCAGTAAACGAATGAACAAATGGAGACGAACCAAATGGGGGTCAGTGTCAAGGTGGAAGTGGAATCAGATCCCTTGATTTACCTGCGGTTAAAGAAGCAAAAAAGGGGGGTTTTAAAATGTCAATCGAATCTCACCTTCATCTTCCGTCGAATATTAAACTCACACCTCCCTCCCCAGCTTTAAATACATACCCTCATAAGAGTTTCCCCCAAGATCAAGAACCCACCCATCAAAGCTATAAAGCCTGTTTGACCAGTCAAAGGTAGTTCTGATTTCTGAAGAGATGTTTTGTGGAGTGAACAGGAAGAGTATGAAAGGCATGGAGGAGGATGGGATCAAGAAGACAATCAGAGGCACTGTTGTGCTGATGAAAAAGAATGTTCTAGATGTTACCGACATACCTGCTTCGTTCCTCGATCGAGTCTACGAGCTTCTGGGGCGGGGCGTCTCCTTGCAGCTCATCAGTGTTGCTGCCGATCAGTCTGCAGCCTCAGGTCCTTTTTTCAATTCTGTCTCTTTCAGATTCTGAAAACACGAAGCTGAACAAAATATCTCAAAAGAAAACCGAAACAAACTGTTTTTGCAGGCGGTGATGGGCTGCAAGGAAAGTTGGGGAAGGCAGCACAGCTGGAGAGCTGGGTGACAAAGCTGACACCATTCACAGCTGGGGAGTCTACATTCAATGTCACATTCCAATGGGACGAAAGCATGGGCTTCCCAGCGGCTTTCATAATCAAGAACTATCACCACAGCCAGTTCTACCTCAGGACTGTTACATTGGAGGACGTCCCTGGGCACGGGAGGGTTCATTTCGTGTGCAATTCTTGGGTGTATCCAACACATCGGTACAAGTACAACCGCGTCTTCTTCGCAAACAAGGTCAGTAGGCCAAAGATTTCATATACGATGCTTTTCTTTCCTATCAGGTTTACTGTTTACAGTTAGTTCTCCATAGTGCACCACTTGAATGATTCTAGAGAGCATAAAAAAGAAGAAGAAGAAAACCAAAACATACATACCATCAAATCATCAATTATCGATGCCTTCCCGGGCCCATAGATGCTTTCAGGCATATTTTCATAATCAAAATGCATACCTGTATAGCTTTTCCATCACTATCTTCTCTTTAGTTGGTTTTATGCAACTTTTTCGCCTAATGGCTTTTTTAATGGAGAATTAAGCATATATTCAGAATTCCATGAGGAACACGAGGATTCATTTCCAATATTGAACAATCAAAACCAGCAATTCATCTAAATTTTGGGTTTTTCCCTCTACAAACAGACCTTCCTACCTCAAGATACACCCAAGGCATTGCTTAAATATAGAGAAGAGGAACTCAAGAATCTCCGAGGAAATGGAAAGGGGGTGCTAAAAGAATGGGACAGAGTTTATGATTATGCCTACTACAATGACTTGGGATTGCCAGACAAGGGGATAAACTATGCACGCCCAGTTTTGGGTGGTTCAAAGGAGTACCCGTATCCACGACGAGGAAGAACAGGTCGGAAGCCTACGAAAACCGGTTAGTGAAAACTATCATGCTCTTGACTACATGACTGTGCAAGAAATGTTCCAACACTTGCTTGGATTAACCTTGGTTCAATGTCAAAATGGTTGCAACAGATCCCACCACAGAAAGTCGGTTACCTCTCATAAGCCTAGACATCTACGTTCCAAGAGATGAAAGGTTTGATCACGTGAAGTTCTCGGATTTCCTGGCGTATGCTCTTAAGGCCTTACTTCCTGTCTTGGTCCCGGAGCTCAAATCAGTCTGTGACAAGACCCCTAATGAGTTTGACACATTTGAAGACGTGTTGCAGCTCTATGAAGGTGGGTTTAAACTACCAAAAAGCGCAATCAATAAGCTTCAGGGTCGCATTCCATGGGAGATGCTCAAGGAACTGGTTCGTACAGATGCTGAAGGACTGCTCAAGATGCCAATCCCAGATGTGATCAAAGGTATGGTTTATTATTTAAAATGCCAAACTCCTAGCATCCATACTATCAATGTGCATTATTCAATTTCGGCATCCATCACACTGATTGTTCAGTGTTCATATAACTCTTTGACAATAATACATGGCAACACTTTATCATGATACAACTACAGTGGACAAGACTGCTTGGAGGACTGACGAAGAGTTTGGTAGGGAAATGCTAGCTGGTGTTAACCCTGTAAACATCTGTGGTCTGAAGGTAACTGTTATAGAGCTTTCAAAATCTTACATCGAAAACCAAATGATAAAATATATTAGTGCTTTAACAATCTATCTGTTTTGCAGGAATTCCCCCCAGTCAGCAAGTTAGACCCATCAATATATGGCAATCAGAACAGTACAATAACCAGAGAGCAAATAGAAAAAAACATGGATGGATTCTCAGTTGATCAAGTAATGCAGTCTCACTTAAATCTTAATTATCTGCTGGCAAAATAAATTATCAACTACCTTATGATATGTATAAGAATGCAATATGTTTTTTTGGAAACAGGCAATTAAGGGCAATAGGCTATTCATATTGGATCATCACGATGCACTTATGCCGTACCTCAGCCGGATAAACTCAACAACCACTAAGACATATGCAACCAGGACAGTTCTCTTTCTCAAATATGATGGGACATTGAAGCCACTGGCTATTGAGTTAAGCTTACCACACCCATTGCATGGTGCTATTAGCCAAGTCTATACACCTGCAGATGAGGGTGTGGAAGGTTCAGTGTGGCAACTCGCCAAAGCATACGCTGCTGTCAGTGATTCTGGATACCATCAGCTTATAAGCCATTGGTACGGTTTTTGCAAATAACATTGAAGCATTTAATTGAGAAAAGGAATATACCTCATTTGCTTACTCACTTGGTAATGCAGGTTAAATACTCATGCAGTGATAGAGCCATTTATCATTGCTTCAAACCGACAACTGAGTGTCCTTCACCCAATCTACAAGCTCTTGCAACCACATTTCCGAGATACAATGAACATAAATGCCTTGGCTCGCCAGATACTCATCAATGCAGGTGGGGTCTTGGAGAGAACAGTTTTTCCTGCCAGATATGCAATGGAAATGTCATCAATCGTATACAAGAACTGGGTTTTCACTGAGCAAGGGCTTCCAAATGACCTGCTTAATAGGTACATTTTTAGCCCCCAACTTTACATTTCTGTATCCATGAAGGCATGAATTGAAGATGTACTAACATTTATTTACCTTGCCCTTATAATATCAGGGGTATTGCAGTGAAAGATCACAACTCCCCTCATGGCCTCAGGCTTTTGATAGAGGATTATCCTTTCGCTGTTGATGGACTCGATATATGGTCTGCCATTGAAACTTGGGTAAATGAGTATTGCTCTTTCTACTACCCAAATGACAGCTTGGTCCAAGGCGACACAGAACTGCAATCTTGGTGGACGGAGATAAGGAACGAGGGGCACGGTGATAAGAAGGATGAACCATGGTGGCCCGAGATGAAGACCAAGGATGATCTGACCAGAACATGCACCACTATCATATGGATTGCATCCGCCCTTCACGCAGCTGTCAACTTCGGACAGTACCCTTATGCAGGCTACCTACCAAACCGCCCAACCGTGAGCCGCCGGTTCATGCCCCTGCCCGGGACAAGCGAGTATACAGAGCTAGAGACGAACCCAGATGGAGTCTTTCTAAAGACCATAACAGCTCAATTTCAGACTCTTCTCGGTGTCTCCCTGATAGAAATCTTATCAATGCACTCCACTGACGAGGTTTATCTTGGGCAAAGAGACACCCCTGAATGGACTTCAGATACTGAGCCATTGGCTGCATTTGAGAGATTCAGGTCAAAGCTTATTGAAGTCGAGAAGAAGATAATGGAAAGGAACAATGATAAGAGCTTGAGGAACCGGTTGGGACCAGTCGAGTTTCCTTATACCTTACTCTACCCGAGCACGTCCGATTACTCAAGAGTAGGGGGTCTCACTGGAAAGGGAATCCCCAATAGTGTCTCCATATAAAATCTCGAAAAATCGATACTCATTCATAGGCCTAATGTACAAAAATGTAAGCCCCAAACTTGGATTCTGAGATTTGGTATGATAAATGAACTGCGAATTGCTGAAAAATAGTACTGGAAGTTGGAGGAGCTATTCTTGAACATTCAATTTCATCATGTTTCAATGGACTTTCTTTACTTCTGAATGCTAATGATTATCAAACTATAACTAGAAAACCTAATTTTTCTTCTCAGCCTCACAAGCGCTCAGTTTGACGAACAAAGAGTGAAATTGCCGATTCCGAAAGTCAATCGCACATTGCAATGCCAATGAACGGAAACTTCGACTAATTACGAAATCGTTCTCCCCTTTGGTTTGACGAAGACCTTTGAGCAATTCAGTAGAAGAAGAAGAAAGCAACAAAGCCAGAAACAAATTGGTAAAAATTGAAGTTGGAAACAGGAGATCGTACCAGTGTAATAGACTGATAGATCGAGCAAGAGTGAAGAGTACGACCACGAAAGCGTGGACGGGGAGGGAGGGGAGGGAGAGCGGACAATCGAGATTCGAGATAGATGTTCGAAGCAAAAAGCCTTCGCTTTGAATTTCATTCGTGGCGGTGAGTGTACGGACACTATTGAATTTTATTTTATTTTAGATTAAGTAAGAATTCATTCTCGACATGCCGATGAATCGACAAACGGAAACCGCCGTAGCATACAATAAGAATAGAAAAACGGCACAAGGAAACCAACAGGAAAAAAAAACTCTACTACAAGAAACGATCAAAGAAGAACAACTCCTAGCAATTGCGGACGACGGCAAAGAACGAAGTCAAGCACCACTAAACAGTAGCACCGCAGACCAGCGATACAACAAGACTCTATCTCTAGTGGAAGTGCAGACGAAACTCCAAGGAAACAACATCCCGGATACGGAGTCGCCCATAAAGCGTCACCTCGATTCATTACAAGGGTAATTTTGAAAAGTGAACACCAAAATACCTAAAACGACATATTTTTCTTAACAAGACTTTACTCTTAAAACGACATATTTTTCTTAACGGAGAGAGTATATAAGAATTATTTATTTTTTTATTTATTTTTATTTATTATTTTTTCCTTTCGGGTTGTGCTTCGAGCCCAAGATGAAACCTTGGGCCCGAAGCACAAGTTTATGGGTTGGCTCTGGACCAACTTCTGGCCCAATAAGGGCAAAAGGATGCTACACAACAGTAGCCCAAAAGCCGACAAAGGAGACCCAGATCTGGGGGCACTCCACCGGCGACTAGGCCATCGGTGAGCAGGTCCACCAAATCAGAGGAGAATGTATGCAACCTTTCAGGTGAGGTTAAGAAGACCGTGATTACTTGAAATCTCATGTCCCTGGGCAAAGCAGCAAATATGTGCAACCTTAATTATCAGCCACTTTATTGCCTTTACGAGAAAACAAAAGTCCCGAAGAAGAATTTTTATGTGAGACATTATTAGTTCAATTTCCCAAGGGCATTGAGTAGCACCCCACATGTGGTCAATTGTACGTTTATTTTTATTAATTAAAGGTTGAAAAAGTATGAAAAAGCCTTCGCTGTTGTACCGCAGACCAGCGATACAACATGACTCTATCTCTTGTGGAAGTGCAGACGAAACTCCAAGGAAACAACATCCCGGATACGGAGTCGCCCATAAAGCGTCACCTCGATTCATTACAAGGGTAATTTTGAAAAGTGAACACCAAAATACCTAAAACGACATATTTTTCTTAACAAGACTTTACTCTTAAAACGACATATTTTTCTTAACGGATAGAGTATATAAGAATTATTTATTTTTTTATTTATTTTTTTATTTATTATTTTTTCCTTTCGGGTTGTGCTTCGGGCCCAAGATGAAACCTTGGGCCCGAAGCACAAGTTTATGGGTTGGCTCTGGGCCAACTTCTGGCCCAATAAGGGCAAAAGGATGCTACACAACAGTAGCCCAAAAGTCGACAAAGGAGACCCAGATCTGGGGGCACTCCACCGGCGACTAGGCCATCGGTGAGCAGGTCCACCAAATCAGAGGAGAATGTATGCAATCTTTCAGATGAGGTCAAGAAGACCGTGATTACTTGAAATCTCATGTCCCTGGGCAAAGCAGCAAATGTGTGCAACCTTAATTATCAGCCGCTTTATTGCCTTTACGAGAGAACAAAACTCCCGAAGAAGAATTTTTATGTGAGAGATTATTAGTTCAATTTCCCAAGGGCACTGAGTAGCACCCCACATGTGGTCAATTGTACATTTATTTTTATTAATTAAAGGTTGAAAAAGTATGAAATATTATTCAAAAATATATCTTGATGGGTTTTTACTCCCTCCATTTTTTATTGTATAACTTTTATTTTATATATATATATATATATATTTTTTTTAAGATAATAAAAATTATATATAAAATGAAAAATTTTAAAAATATTTTTTTTATAATTTCATACTAATTACTAATAAGTACACAATTATAAAAAAATATTTATTATTTTATATAACTTTGTTATCATCCTATGAAAATGTGAGTAAATAGTAAAAGTCATATATTAAAAAGATAAAGTGATTACTCAACTGTGCATGTATATTGTTCAATATTAATAGTATCGTCCATATGATCGATTAAAATACTAACAAAAGTGTGATAAAGTATAATTATATACCTGTCCTAAAATAAGAAATATAGAGTATCTAAGTTTTTTTAATACATGTAAGAATATGGATATGGGCAGCCCTTTGGTAGAACGATCATCTGATAGCATCCTTACGAATGAGGGTGTTGAGACTCCTGTTATAGTTGATTTTTACCGTGACATTTGTGACAAAATGTGGTGCAATGCGCGTGTGATCTTTTCTATAAGCTCTTTAAAAGCATTTCGTTGATGGGCTTGTTATTCTGGCTCATATATGAAATGTGCCCATTCTGGCCCTTTTTTATTTTTTATTTTATTTATTTATTTATTAAAATCACGTCCGGCGTTAGGAATCCGGTACCAGATTCTGATTTTGCAGAAATCCATTACTAGATTTTGCAGATTGGTTGTATTTAGAGGGGGAGGAAGAGAGATGAGGGATGAGGGAAGAGATAAGACGAAGAAAATTGAGTGGCAGACTAGTGAGTTTAGAAGGAGGTGGGGAGGAAGAATGGGGTATCCGGACAAAGCTGACCACGGGAGAGTAAGTACCCACCATCGTCGGAAAAATTTATTATCACTTTTGAATGTAACCGTGTAAGTATGACAATTATTACCAACAAAATCACTGTTTCACAAGAATCGGAGTAGTTGAGTAAAGTTGTACACAAAGTAAAATCAAAATGATCCTTTAAAATTAATTTCATTATTTTATTTCCTTTTATTAAAATAATTTTATTTGAATTAGGTGTAAAAAAATACACATTTATTGGGCAAAATATCAAAATATTTAACCATTCTAAAATACTTAATCGGGTAAATACTCTCTTAATTTTATTCTGGCCATATATGAAATGTGCCCATTCAGGCTCAATTATTATTTATTTATTTATTTATTTATTAATATCACGTTCGATGTTAGGATTCTGGTACCAGATTCTAATTTTGCAAAAATCTGGTACCAAATTTTACAGAAATCTGGTACCGAATTTTGCAGATCGGTTGTATTTAGAGGGGAGGAAAAGGCAGGAGGGATGAGGTAAGAGATCAGACGAAGAAAATGAAGTGGCAAACTAGTGAGTTTAGAAGGGGGTTGGGAGGAATAATGGGGTATCCCGGACAAAGCCGGCCACGGGAGAGTAAGTCCTCACCATCGCCGGAAAAGTCTATTATCATTTTTGGATGTAGCCGTGTAAGTACGACAATTGTTACCAACAAAAGCACTATTTCACAAGAAGTGAACGATTGAGGTCGAATTGGAGTAATTGAGTAGAGTTGTACACAAAGTAAAATAAAAAATGATCCTTTAAAATTAATTTCGTGATTTTATTTTATTTTATTAAAATAAATTTATTTGAATGAAGTGTAAAACAAATACACATTTATTGGGCAAAATATCAAATACTTAACCATTCTAAAATACTCTCTTAATGAGATCATCAATCCACCATGTCACTTGCTTCAAAGTCTTCTTCGGAGACAAACCCCTCGTAATGCAGATTTATTAGTAATCCATTTATGTTTTGATTTTTGAGGGGAAGGTTATCATAAATCTCCACATATGTTTTAAGGAAAATTGTAGAGGTGATGGTCTTCCATTTCTCAAAGACTTTTTTTTTTTGATCCAAAGGGAGGCAACAGCCTCTAGTTATTTATTAAAGTAGCAGAAGAGTCAAAGTGATTACACAAACAAGAGGGAATGATAGGAAACAAAGTAAAAGGGGATGAGTTCGAGAAGGCAGATTTCGCGATTGTATCAGCCAATTGGTTAGACTGTCGTCGAATATGGGTGACGAAGACCTCCCAATCGGTAAGAGAGAGCCAGCTACGACACTTTGTCACAAGGTGGACATCAAGCGAGGAGTATCTTGTCGGCGTGGTGAGCAGCTCCAAGACCTCTTGAGAATCAGTCTCGAGCACCAGCTTCGCATAACCTTTGTTTCTTGCTGTTTTCAAGCCATGATAGGCTGCCCAAAGCTCCGTTGTCCGGGGCTTACAGATTCCGCAGACGAAGGAGAAAGCTAATTGGAAATTACCGGAGTGGTCGATGAAGACACCACCCCAGCCGGCCGTTCCAGGGTTCCGCTTTGCTGCGCCGTCGACATTGAGCTTAATCCATCCTTCGGGTGGTGGGCACCACACCAGGCGTCTTCCATCTTCATTTCCCACAGCACAAGGCATTAGTTGTGGGGCTGTCTTCAGTCGGATGTAATCTTGGGTGTCCCAGATGGCCTTTGGGAGAATTGCATCGACGTCGTCATTACCTTCAAAGACTAATTTATTTCGGCATTTCCAAATTGCCCATGCTATCGAGTCAAAGAGTGAAGCTGCCTTATCTCCATCCTTTACACCAGCAAAAATCCAGTCCTTTACCGACTCATGGGCGAAAAAGGTCGGTGCGTCCGATTGCAAAGACTTGACCCACAAATCATGGATCACAGGGCAGTCACGTAGAAGGTGAAGGCTGGATTCCACTGTAGAGCATCTTGGACATGAGGCAGATGTTGAGATATGGCGACGGACTCGAGTTGCATTGGTCAAAATGCAGTCGTGAGCAGCCAAATAGAGAAAAGCTCGGGCTCATTGTTGAGCAGGCGCATGCCAAATGTATTTCCAGCCAGGTGATGGGGTTGCCACCCCCATATCTGTGCGAACCACGCGGGCTGTGGAGCTAGTTGTAAAGTTATCCGAAGGTGTGAGGCCCCATAACAACTCATCAGAAGCTCCTTCCCCCGACGAAAGATAGATCGCCTGCAGCTTGTGTCTAATCTCCGGACCTAGATAATGTGAAAGAAGAGTCCGATTCCATGATCCCTGTATTGTCATCTCAGCCACTGTTGCACCAATGATGGTTTCCGAAATCGGTTGCAGGGCGACATCCATGAGTGGAGTTTCCGACAACCAAGGGTGGATCCAAAATTGCGTGGATGCACCATCCCCAATTGCCACTCGGAGGTGCGGTGTAAGCACCTCAGCTCCATGGAGGATTCCCTTCCAAGTGCTCGAGGCGCCCGAACGTCTCTCAAACATGTCGACATCAGCCCTTCCCTGGCAGTATTTTGCTCGAACAACCCGGCTCCATAGAGCACTTGGGTTTTTCCGGAGTCGCCAGCTAAGTTTAGCAAGTATAGCTTGATTGGATACTCGCATTGATCGGACTCCGAGCCCGCCCTCTGATTTAGGAGCCGTAACTGTCTGCAGTTTAGTAGATGAGGTTTCCGTTCTTCGGTTGACGATCCCCAAATAAAACCTCTCACTTGATGATCGATCTCATCGCAGATTCCCCGAGGCACCATACTAGCTTGCATAGCATAGACCGGGAGACTAGTTAAAACTGAGTTGGCGAGCGTCACTCGGCCAGAAAACGAGAGTGACTTTGCCTTCCATCCTTGGAGCCTTGTTGTGACTTTGTCCAGGAGGAAGTGGTAGCGCTCTGTTGTCATCCTACCCGTAGCAGTCGGCACGCCCAAGTAGTTCCCAAAGTCCGTGGAGACCGGGATGCCCATGGCGGCGCTGATGTTTCCTTTAGCATTGGCCGAAACATTTCTAGAAAATAGAATTGAGCTTTTCAAGAAATTAACCTTCTCTCCAGAGCTTGAGCAAAATCTGTCTAGGCAAGCCTTTATGATTGTTGCTTGTTCAACTGAAGCTTCGGCCATCAGGACAAGGTCGTCTGCGAAAAAGAGGTGGGATAAGACCACCCCATTCACATTGATCGACTTCCATCCACCCAGTTCGACAGCCTCGTTGATTGTGTGTGATAGGCGTTCCATACACAAAACAAACAAATACGGTGACAATGGATCCCCTTGCCGGATTCCTCGAGTTGCCTCAATCACGCCATCTGCCTCCCCATTCCAAATCAGCTTCATTTTGCCAATCGTTTGGCATTTCATTATGACAGTGATAAGGTGTTGGGGGAAACCGGCCAGAACAAGAGTTTCTTGCAAGAAACTCCAATCGATCCGGTCATAGGCCTTCTCCAAATCAACCTTAACGAGCATCCAGCGTCTCCTCCTCCTCTCAGCCATCGAGTGAAGAATTTCTTGGACGATAACGACATTATCAATGATTTGACGTCCCGGAACAAAACTTGCTTGAGTTGGAGCAATGAGTGTTTCCAGAAGCGGTTTGATGCGATTAACTATGCACTTCGTGGCCATCTTGAAGATGGAATTAAGGAGGGCAATCGGTCTGAAATGGGCAGGCTTAGCAGGCGCTTGTGTCTTCGGGATCGTAACAAGGAGGGCATCCGCAACCGCATCCGGGAAAGCACAATCGTTCAGCATCCCCAACACAATTTCTGACACCTGGTTTACAATGCGATCCCAATTTTGCTAATAGAAGGCTGCTGGATACCCATCCGGGCCTGACGCTTTATAGGGCCCCATGCCTTTCAAAGCGTCTTGCACATCCGATCGCACGAAGGGCGCACCCAATAGATCCAACTGGGTGTCTTGGAGCTGAACAAAGCTCGATGGGGGAGGTAAAAGTTGGGGGCTCTGGCGCTGTTCAGCAGTATAAATGCCTCGGAAAAAATTAAGAATCATAGCCCTCACCAATGCAGCATCAACAGTCCATTCCCCTGTATCCGTCTGAAGTGTGGAGACTTTGTTGCGTCGACGTCTAATCATTGTTGACAAATGATAGAATTTAGTATTTCGATCTCCGTCGACTAGGAACGACTCTCTAGACTTCTGAAACCAAAGCATTTGTTCCTGATTCAGGACCTCTGCCAATTCACTGCACAACTCTTTTTCCAGATTCAGATAGTGACGATTAATGCAAGTCGAAAGCTTTCTGCGCACTCCATCAAGTCGAGCCCAGAGTTGCCTCTTCCGGATGAAGATATTGCCAAAGACTTCCCGATTCCACACCTGCAGATCTTTGGTAAAGGCCTTCAAAGTATCACAAGCTGGCATCTCTCCCTTCCATTGGTCGTTAAGAAGATCTTTAAAGGTATCGTGCATCATCCAAGCGGCAACAAATCTGAACGGCCTGTTGATCGGGGTGGTGTGCGGCTCACCATCGAGGGTGATCAACAGGGGGTTGTGATCTGAGTGAGGTGCCGAGAGATGATGAACTACCGCTTCCGGGAAGCGAAGCTTCCAATTAGGTGAACAGAGAGCCCTGTCAAGCCTAGCAGTATATCGGGTCGCCGGATCATTTCCATGCCAAAAGGTAAACGGTGTCCCATCGTACCCCAAGTCCACAAGCTGGAGTAGATCAACAAACTCTTTAAACCGTTGAGTTGAACGATTCGAGCCCACCGAGGAGCTTGAACGCTCATGGGGGTGAAGTACAACATTAAAATCTCCAGCCAGCAACCACGGTTTATTATGCGAGAGCGCAAATTCTTCTAGTGAGGCCCAAAGATCAAGACGACAAACTTGCTCAGGAGTACCATAAATCGCCGAGAAGATCCATGGTTCTTCTCCCACTCGACTGACTTTCATGGTAATGTGCTGAGGGCGAAGACTGATCATGTCCACTGTCACTTCCGAAGCACGCCAAAGAACCCAAATTCCTCCTGAAAAGCCATTAGCCTCTACACGTCTCCAAGAATCAAATCCGATCTGACGACAGACAACATCTGCTTCAGCACCGCTGATACGTGGTTCCACAAGAGCAAGAACCCTTGGATCATGTATGCGAATCAGTTCGCTGAGAGCGTTGCGGAAGTTATTACTGGCCGCCCCTCTCGTGTTCCAAACAAGAATACTTAACTTATTCATATTAGAAACCAATCTTTCCACGTTACGAAGAATCGTTGGATGACTTTCTGGACTCTGGGAGAGAAACGCATTGATCGCCTCCTCAAAGCGATCAAGTGCATTATAAGTTTTTTGGGAGATCCCCACCCGACATAGCATTGGGCGGAGGCGCGGAGCTCCGTTACCATGGGTAGAAACTCTACTATCATCGTGTCTGCGACTCTTGGTAGGTTCGCCTGCACTGGAACCGTCTGGCGGTCTGTTATGAGAAACCTTGGTGAACTGTCTATGTACACCACCTCTACCCGAAGAAGTGGTGTAAGAGCCAGGTGGGGGTCGTTGATGTTCATGCTTTCGCGGGGATGAGGGGTGGGTGATGTGCAAGTGTTTAGAGTGAGTAGAAGTGGCTTTGGTTGTCTTGGCCGGGGAGGCGGAATTTACTAATTTAGGTTGACAGTTTGTGGAGTTTGGGGGGCGTTAGGGGGATTGACGGGAGCAGACTCGGGTGTCGGATTGGTGGTCGGCGGGGGGTTGTTGATGCCCTGATTATGTGGAGAGGGGTTTTGGATAGAAGTAGAGGTTGTTGAGATATTATTCCTTTCCTTATCTTGGATTTTATTTAGATCAATCCCTTGATTATTAAGGATATCCAAATCTATCTTTTTGTCCGCGGATATCTCAATTGGTTTCTTAGTTTCCATATTAGGCAAACTGTTCTCAGAATATCCCGTATTATCAGCATTGGGATTGACTTCTGACTCCTCCTCATTAATCAGTACCGAGAATCTCGAAGGATGGCCAACAACTCCTCCATCGGAGGTAGTTTGAATTTGAATTTCCGGATTTGGCGCGTCTGCGGGCGTCTGTGTTGCCGCCGAAGATTCGCCGGTTGTCATCGCCGGCTTTCCCCTGGTTCCACCAGTTGGTTCTCCGGATTCCCCTTTCTTCAGTGTGGACTGTGGCGTTTGCCTCCTGGTAGCCTTCTTTGCTTGCATCCATCCACCGAACTTGTGATTCAACAACTCAGGGGCTGGCGATGGAGTTACTTGATCTGTTGCTGGCGTAGTAGAAGCTCCACAATGGTCCCGAGAGTGACCGACTTTCCCACAGTTGAAACAAAGCATCCGTAAACCCTCATACTGAATAGGCCAAGTTTTCCCATCCAATTTGAACTTGGAGAGGAGAGGTTTTGTGAGATCGACTTCAACACTGAGTCTAGCGAATTGACCCCGTTCCGCTGCAGCAGTTGTGTTGTCAATACGAAGAACCTTCCCAATTTTGTTACCAATTCTCCTCAGGAATCTCTTGTCGAAGTACTCAATGTGCAAACATGGAATACGCACCCAGACTGTCAATGTCGTTATGCTGTCCAAACTGGCATCAAATCTTGGAGTCCACTTCCTAATGGATAAGTAGTTATCACCAATCATCCATGGCCCCTCCATGATGACATGGTCATAGTCCGATTGATTGGAGAAACGAGCAACGTAGTAATCGTTACCCAGGTCGATTAGAGAGAACGGTGCTGATAGTGCCCATTTCTGTTGAAGTCGTCGGAACAACTGCATATACCCCGGACCTTTATCAAATAATTTGATAATGAGGGTGTCTCTCCAGGGTTTTCGTAACACTAGCTTCTCTGCCTTATTCAGTGCAATTGTCGGGCAATCCGGGTCGTCATCTTCAGGGATTATGTCGTCATCTGTGTTGTAGTCAGGTTCAGGCTCATTAACTTGATAGGCCGGATTGGTGTGGAGCGTGGAGAAGCCTTCACCCTGCCCCTGGATCAGCATGGTCTTGTATGAAGTTGCGGTCCCCGCAGCATTGGCCTCTAGGACGGTGGGAAACGCAGCCTGGTGTGCTTGAGTGGCGTCAGATTGTGATACTCCAAAGATCACAGTGCCCCCCGTATCGACTTGCAGTGGTTGGTCCTTTGCTCCAGCAGGCAAAGAGTCCCCAACATTGGTTTCTGGCGCCTGGCCAGAGTCTGGTGGTTTATCTGGAGGGATCAATTGCCGGCGCACCGGGCTTCTAGAACGATCCCGCCCATTCTTCGTCGGAGAGTTCTTCGTCGGAGAAGCCATAGAGTAAACTCCGGCCGACCTCTAGTTAGTAGTTACCGGCCAATTCCATTTCTCAAAGACTTTAAATCTCCTTGAGCGCTGAGAATTACAAAGGTTGCAAATGGTACACATATATCTATGTCACGATGTGCCATTGATATTAATAAATTAAAACAACGACAACTGAAAACGAAAGAGAAGGAAGGAAAGAAACCCGACCTGTCGGCGACCTCCTTCCAACCCCAACCACTCCCAATCTGACCGAAACAGCGTTCCGACTAAGACCCGCATAGAGAGAGTAAAGCGCACACAAAGGAGGAAGAAAAAGAGAAATTATCGGGGCGTCGTTCTCCGACTCCAATGGGCTCGAGGGCGGCTCCGGTTGCGAAAACGATGGAGGAAGGTCTCTTTGAGGCTTAGGAAGAGAGAGGATTGAGTAGGGAGGTCGATTGATGAAGTTTGGAACCGAAATCGAAAGTAAACAAATCAAACATTTGGACGGAAACAGGGGAGCACGAGGAGGGAGAGTAGTGGCGTTGCAGCTCCGGGGACGCTTCTAGGCTCCTAGGGGTTGCTCCTATCTCGATCTCGGTCGTTGGAGGTGAAGAGTTGGGATGTCGGTCGCTCGAGCTCGGCGGACAAGGCTCCTTCTCGTATGTTTCTTCTCGGCAAACAGAGCAATAGAGCGACTGTTGCTTCTCGATCGGTGGCGACGGCAAGGCTGTTCGGAGAGAAGAGTGGTGCAGGTGGCTCGACAGAAACGGAAAGAAGGAGTGAAAGAGGGAGATGAAATGGTGGAATAGGATGGCTCTCGGACATGGGGGCAATGGGCTTGTGTTTTCTTGGTGATTTTTGGGCTGATTTTGGTGGTGTTCTTGTTGGTTTGTCAGAGAATGAAAAGAGGTAGTCAGGTAGATAGAAGGATGGATTGTGTGGGTTTTGGTTTCTCAGTATGTGTGAGGATGAGAGGAATGAGGCAAGAGGATGAGGATCATATAAGGAGGGAGGGTGCAAAGGACAACCGGGTGCATCTGTAATTGAGGGAGCAGGGAATCTCTCCAACGGCCCTTTGAGAGAGAGTAAAGAAAAAGAAAAGTAATCACAATTTTAAGAAATGGTCCCCCCATAATACCAATTTAAAATCCCGACGCTCGATCTCAATCCCACTCGCTAAAACGAATCCCGATTATAGGAAATTTAAATTGAATTTTTAAATCATTTCTGGAATTAAATTAAATTTATCAAAACTCGGAGCTCGGAAGCAGAATTAGAATCCGCTAAAATCCAAATTTAAAATGATGTCGGAAGGATTTTAAAATCAAAACTTGTGCTCGATGACGAGTTTTCTCCCATTTTTACCGACTGAATAAAATATTAATATATTTAATTAAAATAATAATAAAATAATATAAAATATATTCGGTATTTACAAATGTTTTGTCACAAAAGGGTAGTTTGAGCAAAAAAAAATTATTTCGTCTCCATAACTTTGGGCGACGCGACTAAGACGACGAATTGATGAGGAAACTTATTTTGTCATATTTGACTTTGGCCGACAAAATTTGGTTTGGATGACAAATTTTTTTTGTCACAAAAAGCGATTTTTCTTGTAGTGTAATTTTTTTATATTACTTAAGATTTTAGTTTAAAAAATCACGTCATGACGCGGGAAATGTGATAATGTAAGACTTGAAGTTTTAAGAGACGTCAACTCTCAGGTACGTTGTCCTCACTTTGATCTTGAAAATAAAGAGCTCTTTCTGACAAGGGTAGGATTTGAATAATTTAATTATAATTCACTCTCAACGTCGATATCCGATGTAGGACGGGATGTTACAGATAGTTAGTATAATAAACATGTGGCAATTACAGCCTTCAGCTAATGTCTTGCACCGAAAATTAACATTTAATAAATACAATAATTAGTTTTAATGGAAAGTGACGCGATTGAAACCTTTAAAAATACAACAATAATTAGTTTTAAAGAGTACAATCAACTTTTAAAACCGAGATTATTGTTTTTATAAGGGAAGAATCAACATCAAAGGTAAGAAAACCCGAGGGTGATATATATAGATCGATCGATGCTGACAAATCACTCCCACGTCTGCAATAATTCAAACTCATCTCTCGCACTTACGGACTAGAAAAATATTTTGTAAATACCATTTGCAATAAACTTTTAATTAATTTATTTGTTATTCCGAAAGTGACACGTATAATTGACAACACCAATATAATTAACAAACATCGATCAATGTCACAATAATCACCTTGATGACTCACTCTAATCTTTGTGGACCTTGTGTTGTGGTACGTGCAAGAGCGATTAAAACAATATATTATCGCATCAATTTTATTTTATTTTATTATAAAAAAAGATATATAGGGATAGTTCAACAATACATAAATGATACCACGACCAACTTAAACGGATTAACATGCACTCTCCACGACTCTTTAATTATGTTAGAATTTTCATTATTAGCTACAGCATGGTGGTGTTCTTGGTATTTCAGAAGCAAAGCTCTATTTGATAAAGTCAAATCCAACCCAAAAACAGTAGCATCATTCACAAAAGAACAACTAACCAACGGGGAAAAGGCAAAAATTGATGACTTAAGTACGGACAAGGATACATATAACAAAGAGCCCAAACCCTCAAAGACCAGAAAACGAATTACAAAATGGATAAAACCTAGAAATAACTGGTACAAACTAAAATTTGATGGCGCATTCTCCTTCAACAAATTAGGATCGTATGGATTAATTATCAGGGATAGTCTAGGCAGGACTCGGTATGTAGAATCTGGTTCATCCCCACTCGCTTCCGTTATTGGATCAGAATGCTATGGCCTGTGGAGAGGGGCCCTTAAAGCAGTTGACCTAAAAATTCCGCGTATCTGTATTGAAGGCGATAATCTTAGTATTATCAAAAGCCTCAAGGCAGGTATGTCTTGCTATGACGAGATAGAGATGCTCCTATCCGACACTATGCGCCCACTACAAAAAAAAAAGATATTAGCAACGGCTATTTGTCGTGGCTAAAAGTCCATTTGCCGTGGCCAAAGGGTATTAGCCACGGTTGTCGCCACGGGAAACAAGCCGTGGGGAAACATGGGGTGGCAAAAGAGATTAGCGACGGCTATAGCCGTGGCTAAAGTGCTAGCCACGGCAAGTTGCCGTTGCTAATTGATTTCTGGGAAATAAAAAAAAACACTACTTTTTAGCCCGGATTCTTCAGACCCGGGCTAAAAAGTCCCATATTTATAAAAAAAAATAATACACCAAAAATTCTATTTTAAATACATTCTTCTAGCAGCTGAATAGTAAAATTGTAAATGTAAAATTACACAATTAAGCTAAATACATCTCTGATGTCGTGATTATCCTGCAGCAGCATTGCTCGAAGCAGATGAGCTATTCAAGCAACTTTCCAGCTACAGCAGCCAGCACCCTGCAGCCAGAACCTCTGATCTACTGTCTTTGGAAAAGCAGCTATTCAGACCAAAAGTTTATATTGAAATGTATAAAGGTTCAAAAGTTCTATCTCATAATGAAATTGAGCTATATATGCTACAATGTAGAGTGTGGAGAGCAAAACATTTCCTGATTTTGAGATATTATACACTAAAGGTGCGTGATAAGCACATATGATATGTATGGAATTTTGTGAAGCAAAAAGAAGCTCCTCTACTGTTGTTTGATAGGCAAAATGAGGAGATACCTGAACTGTAAAATTATATGGCATCACTTGGTGGTGGGCGAGGAGGATGTCCTATCTTGATCTTAATCCGATTGTGCAATCTTTCATTAGTACCAATTGGGGAAGATTCTGTCATCTTTTGCTGCTTGTTAAGAGGAGTACCAGGAGTTTATGGGGAATAGACATCTGAGAGCCCCAGGGCCACCAAGCCTCAAAACAGAGCGTCAATTGGACCGGCTAAGGGCAATGGAGTTACTGCAAGAAAGATGTCAAAAATAACTTACATCTTTTCAATTGTAAAAGGAATTCACCAATACAGCTGACGACCTTTGAAGCATCGCCAATAGATATCTAAAGTCACGAGTTCAGTGTGTGTATATCGACTGTCCACTCAGTCAACAGCATAGCATGAAAAAAAAATAAGTCCATGAGAACTCTAAACTATCACTTGAATTAAAACACTGAAGAAATCTAACAGATAATGACCAGCAAGGCATCAGCAGTTACATAATTTTTTCGACAATGACACAAATTTTTTCCCAAGACTATATATTTCAATATTTCTGCTTTCAGATGTTAAGCTGATAGCTAGCAGAACAAAGAAAACAGGCAATACTTTAAGCAGATCTTATTGAGTTCTATCCACCTCAAAATGAATTGCAAATCAGATATTCAACACAACATGCACCTCCGCTCCTCCCCAAATGAATATGGTTGTAGGATGTTTAAAGCTAGAGCAGTTCTGGCACTGGTAAATTTAACCACATCATATATCTATATATACACAGTATATTATTAATTTATTTACCGCAATTTTCTCATTTATATATTGATAGAATTATTAGATATAGTTTAGGCATTATAGTTTCTAGTTTCCACCCAAAGGAAAAAAAGAAGCTAATTTATTTAATTAACTAGGAAAATAATTTTGATTTGTTAAAGAATATTAGAATAAATAGGTTATACTTTTCTCTCCTAATCTACTTGGCGCTACTTGAAAGTTCAGTTAGATATGTTATCAATGCTCAAGAAATCACCACTTGTGTCACAAATTACAATCAAGCAGTTTCCACTTTCAATTTAAACATACAAGCACCTCATAAGATTCAAATCCCACCCTCTTAAACCAAGACAAAAGAAAAGTATAATCTGAAATTAATGAATATACGTATAATCTGAAATTAGATATGTTATTAATGAATATAAAAGCTTTTATCTTTCACAAGCTATTCAATAAAACAACCGGCATTGGTACCTTGCATTCGCATGTATTCAGACCTTGAACCCCATAATGACACTTAAATGTTTAATTATTAGATGGACTAGTTCTAACTTCTAATTCTAACTGACCACATGATCAATTCAGTCTTCTTCAACTATTTGAGAAATGCTTTTCAGATCATCCTAAGAGTAAAGAAAACCCCCACAGCAACCATTAACCGAACAACTCCAACAAACCATGGTATCCTAGATTGGATTTTATTTATTCATTTTTGCATTGTCTTATCAGAAAATATCACTAGTGTTTCATCACATTATCATGAAACGACAAATATGCCTCAAAACTCACATAAGCCAAATATTACAAATAAATCAATAACAAATGAAGGAATTTAATAATTATTATATGAGAGCTAGGCTCACCTTCAAACTAGTTTATTAGTACTAAACTAGATAGAAATAGAGTTCAGTGAAGAATGAATAAACTTCATTTTTAATTAAGAACATTTTTACATATATGAAAAGAAAAGATAGCATTGAAAAGAAAATGAGGATAAAATGAAGCATCATATGAGACTAAATCTTTTAAATTGAAGTACATAGAGGCAAAATGTATACCTGTGAGAATTATAAGATGGAGCCCAGATAGAGCAAAATGTACAAAGGACAGCAACTCAGGCATAACAGCAACAACTATTGCATTTGCGAACTTCCTACATAGATCCAACTAATTGAAAGCACTCCATTTTACCTGTAGAAGAATAAGCCAACAATGAAAGAAAATCTATGGGATTATAAAAAACCAAAATCAACAATTAGAATGTACTCCCCATTTTATTATACATAAAAAAAAATCAGCTAACTTATCAAATTATAAGCAACTGATGACAATAAAACAACGTAACTAATAAGCTATGGAGGTTATCAATTTGTGGCCTCAGTTGAAAAGTAAATCTTGGACACCATCTCAAGGATTAAGAATTGGCCTTGTAAAAGTTTAAAACTAGTTGGAGTTTTGCTCTATTCATTTTTTTATCTATCAATTTAATAATTAGAAGGGACACCAAGTAACACGGCTCATTGTTGAGTGTGAATCTTTACAACCAAATCAAACTTTCTTAACAAGATAAATGTAAATATTAAAACAAGTGACCATAGAAAGCAAGCTAGGCTAAATCTTATATATATACGGAGTATATTCTTTCCTACCAATAAACCTCAAATCTTGTGTTACAGCCAAGACAGAACATTATCATATCTTCCTAAGAAACTGCTTACTCTCCGGTGAAATCAAAACTAGATGTTTATTCTCCGAATCAAAAAAATTGAACTGATCCTCCCAAGAAATACAAGCTAATTTTTTGTTGCTGAGAGGAAATCTGAACATCCAAATCGAAATCAGCAAAGAAGCAACAATAAGTCCAGTTTTCTTTAGCATCAAACTATACGAATACGAGACTCGGAGATGAGCCACATACTGCTATCCTAACCGTCTGAGGGCAAACTAGGAGACATAGGGCAAAGTGGAGTAAAATCATCGCTCGACACCTAATTTGAAGAAACCAAAACTATACCTTTCAATAGTAGCGACGAACAAGGTAGAGATATATTCGACGACGGGAGATCTGAAGACACCGGAAGTTGAGTGATTTCGAGGCTGTAGCGGCAAGGTGTCGGCCTCCTGGTGTCAAAATCGGAAGGCAACAAGTAATAGGTTCAGCCTCGGGAGATCTCGAGATCTGAGATCCGATTTGGGAGATCTACAACCTGCAAGAGAGATATCGAGATGAAAAGGAGAGAGACCAAGGAGAGCGGGATTTTGAGAGGTCGGACGAGGGAGATGGAGATCGGGTCACCATGTGGGAGGCGGAGGAAGCTGGTGGAAAGAATAGGTTATTAGCCTATTAGGGTTAGATAGATCCGCTTCTCTGTTTTATGTTTGGAAAAATGGGTTTTCTTTTTTGTTTCTTTTTTAAAACAACAAAAAGTACAAGTTTTTGCCACGGGAATCTATTGCCGTTGCTACATCCTATGGCTAAGTTGTTTTTTCAGACCCAATAGCCACGGCAAATCACAGCCGTTGCTACCACCCCGTGGCTAATATGTTTTTTTTTGTAGTGGCCCTTAATATGCTTTCTGAATTTGAGGTCTCCCATGTTTTTAGGGATGGTAATCAAGCCGCTGACCGTCTATCTCATCTAGACATTGGGTTCTCTGGCTCGTCCATCCCCTCAGATGCAGTCTTGAGTAGTATCATCCGAAAGGATGGTCTTGGCTAGTTGGCCCTGCCATCAGCTAAATTCTTTCCAGTTAAAAAACAAACGTAAATGATAAATCCGAATTAGGTTATTCATGAACCATGTTAGTTGGGTTAAATATCGGATCGAATAACCAAGGCTAATTTTAAGAAAGCTAATTAGGTCATGCTTATGCTTAATTTTAATAAGAAAAAGATCGAGGTAGTGGGATTTTATATGTTACGTTAGTGTTACAACAATATATATGATCAATCTACTGTAATTACCAACATCAATTAAGCTTGGAAAATTTAAAGTGACATGAAATACACTAATTAATTAACTTAATTATAATTTGTGCTGGGTCACTTGGGTGTGGAAATAAAAATAAAATAAAAAATGTGTGGTTTTTTTTTTAGGTCTTACTCCACTTTGTGAATATTTCGAAAATAAAAACTTATACATATTTATCTTACCAATAGACATTATTATATCATATCAATAGACTCACTCCTAATTAATACTCTCATTTCAAATAATTTTGAGATAGGATCTACATATTGGATTTATTGCACCCCTGTCTTTAATTAACAATTAATTTGATATAAATGTATTGATGCCATTAACTAACATTTGCAAAAGTTGGCGGCTATTCCACATTTATTAAAATAAATAAGTTAATGTTGATCATTCACAATTAACAAGTGCTTAAACTATTGTATAACGTATGCTTCAAGCCTTCAACCGACAAAAAGTTGTGGATTAGGCCGGAGTGAGGCAGGATAGAACTCAAAACCTCCCACCACACACATTAATTACCCCTATAGGTCACCCCAACGATTTAAACGAGTTTGTGTGTAGTCTTTAGCTTCTTATATTTAATCATCACATGCTTATGCAATTGATTTTTTTTTATATATAAAAATACTGAAAATTGATGTCCAAATTTGGGGTGGTTATTTCAGCTTAACGAGCCGAGTATTGTTTGTTCATATTCAGGTCGTTTAGAAATCAGTCGAGTTCGATCCCAACCTAAATTTGGGTTCGAGTTTAAAAATGTGCTCATACTCGACTTGTTTAGAAAATGAACGAGTTCAAGCTGAGTTTTTTTTTCGAGCATTAAACATCCTTATTTGCTTAAAACATAGTAATTTAAAAAAAATTACAAAATTTGAACCTAAATTAAGTGAGCCGAGCTTAAAAATGTACTTATACTCGGCTTTTAGAAAATAAACAATTTTGAACAAAGCTTTTATTGAATCAATTATGAACTGAACTCGAACTATTCAACTCATATAATAGCCATATCCAAATTGTTTCATAATCATACATTCAAATTATTCAATGCTTGTGCATTAAACACGGTGAGGTTTCATGCTAAAAATAATAGAAACTCTTTTGTTTTCCTCCTAACATTTTCTAATACTACATCCGTTGCAAAATAAAAGGGCTTTTAGTTTTTGGCACGTTTTTTAATGAGCCAAAAACTCCATGAAATATTAAATTTTTATTAATTTTTTTATATAATATTATACATATGTATAATACGATATAAAAGAATTTACTAAAAATTTAATATTTTATAGAGTTTTTAGCTCATTAAAAAACGTGTAAAAACTAAAAGCCTTTATATTTTGCGACATATGTAGTAGGAGATTAAAGTTAATAATCGGGTTAGTTTAGTGTGTGACAAGGATGCCGAAAATGAAAGTCGCAAGTAACTTTAATATACAAACCACAAACCACCATAAGTACACAAACTCCCGTGGAACCCGTGAGAGGATATTTATTTTATTATATGTGCACCCTCTTAACAACTTTCCAGAGTTACATACACGTCATACATACACTTAATTACATATCATATCATATAGACATACACCAATAATAGAGCCTAACTAGCCAATTATGAACCTGACACGGCCAGTGTCCCTACCACGGTGCTGTTATTAGCTTCCGGGTTAATTGTTTAATTACAATTAACATACATAATCTTCGATTCGTTGGATCAAGCACCGACGGGTGTGGCCGCGGCGAGGACGGCCTCCAGGTCGCTCCCAGATCGCATCATCGATTTGTTTTCGCCCTTTGGTTTCATAGCCCATATGTCCGGAATCACTTGTGGCAAGCTGTTTATGGATTCGAGCACATAATCCGCTTCCTTGCTCTTCACCGTCTTCCCCACCTTCACAACCAATATAAAACGTTACACGCGAGATTTATAAAATTTACCGATTCAGACAAACGTCACACCATTAGCTTATTAAGAACCAATCGTCAGCTAAAATATCTACTTGGGGAAAGTTGGGGAGGATAACGACAATTTGTAACTATTGGGGGAAACCAACCACGCTTGTACACGTGTTACCATGTAATTGGCAACTCAGACCCGTTAACGATCTTATCAATTGGAGTTTGGACAATTGGACAGATGGGCAACAGTCCTCAAGAGTGGGTATTACGTAATCATAGCAACTAAAATACAAGCTTAATTAATCAATCAATCAATCTATAGCGGTATATACATTGTTGATTGTTGATGATTTATGTACAGTATTAGTTTTTATTTTTCAATGGCACATACCAGAGCTGTGTGGAGACCCGAGTTTTTGCCAGCTGCAATGTTTCTCAAACTGTCATCCAAAAACAGCTGATCGAAAACATACAAAAACAGATACAAATTTCATAAGAGATCGATAGCTACCAACACTGAGATTGATGATGTTGTTTATTCAAGTAATCAATACAGAGTTGTATGATGGCTTACCGTGCGATGAGGGTTTACATTAGCTGTCTCGATTGCGATCTTCAGAGCCTCTGGCGACGGTTTAAGCACAATTGGGACCTCGTCAGGTCGAGTTGCGTAAGGAAGGTTCGGATTAAGAGTCTCGAAACATATGATTTGATCGAAACAGTTCTCCAATCCGAGCCTAGATAGGGCCTCCGTTGCGTGGTTTCGGTCCGAGTTGGTAAATATCTACAACAACAAGGGTCCAAATTTAATTGATTTTTTTTTTAATTTAAAAAAATGAGAGTTGTAAGAGGAGAAATTGAATTTTTGCTTACAATTTTCCTCTGCCTTATCGTGTGCAACATGTTTCTGAGCTGAGTGTCCGGCCTGATCCGCTCATAAGGTAATCTTCCGTGCACGTAACTGAATATGGAAACAATTTAAAAATTCAAATGAGAGTTTTTATTGGAGTAATAAATAAAGGGAAAAAGTCGTGAAGTTTTGTTTGCTTGCCTGTGATAATCGTCGGCAGATATGTTGTATCCCAATGCCTGAAAATTGGATGATACGATCAAATTAGATAGCAATTCGAAACATCTGAATCGAATTTTTGGATAATCAAAAGCTATATCGAGTCAATTTGAAGAGATCGGAGGAGGTAGAGAGTTTACACGAAGGCCGGCGAGAGTACTTCCGTATTTCCGGAAGAGTTCGACACGGAGAGATGAAGCGTCCTCGACTGGAAATCCGCACTTCTCTACCAGAAAATCTGCAATCAGATTCGAAAAGGATGAATTTCAGCTTAGTGATAAATTTATAGGATTCGAATTAAGAGAAATTTAGCGCTAGCGCGGGCGAGAGAGAAATCGACCTTCGATGTTCCGCTGAACGGACTTTGCGATCCCGGTGTTGAAGGGGTATAAAGTGTCGTCCAAATCTGCAATTTCATCATGAAATTAAACTGTAAGCCCTAGGATCATGATACTTGTAAGCTAGAGAGGAATTAAACAAATTAAACCGTGTTACTTTGTTAGAGCGATCAGCGATGAGATGAAGAAGCTTACCGAACAAGATGGCGTCGAAGGGGGAGGAAGAGTGAGAGTCTCGAGCGAGCTTAGCGAAGGAATCCATAATTGACAGGGGAAGGAGAGTTGATCAAAGAGGGATTTGAGAGGTAAAGATTGGTTGAAAGAGAACGAAGAGGACGAGACAGAGCAGAGGAGGTGAACTACTGAACGAGGATGCAGGCGGTGGTATTTATAATACGAAGAGATGGTAAGAAATCGCCCTCCAGGCTCCACCGGCCGAGTAGACCCGGGGCCCACACGTAATTGTCGAGTAAAGTTTATTTTAATGACCAGATTGCCCCTCTCCAACGTGTTTTTTGTGGAACAATTATCAGGATTAAAGTACCAAAATGTTATTCACTAATCACATTTTTTTGGGTGTGGTTATATACACCACAAATCCAAAGGCTGAAATTGTACGTCCTTTGACGTACAAGTCTTGTGACTAATTAACTTTTAAAAAAAATTAATTAATCTCTATTAACCATGCACGTCCTTAAGGACGTGCATGATTTGGGGTGTATATAACCAACACGTTTTTTTTTACTATATTCCCTCCATTTTTTTTTAAATATGTGCATATTTAAAGGCGTAACCACGCGACTCTTAAGAAGCACGGGGTTTAACTTTCATATGAAAACCTTCTCATAATCTTCCTTCTCATTTCTTGTGTGTTTTTTACACTTCAGGGGTCAAAGACGTGCACTTTTACATACTAATAAAAAAAATTGGGTGTATATAGTAAAAAATATGAAATAATTAATCCTGGTCCACCTTTCACAAGTTTTTGAAATTGTGATCCTTCCTATGTGGATAAATAAGGTGAAAATCATACTAAAATATACTTAATTGAAGTTTTTATATGTTGGCTTAAATATTTAAAAAAAAGTTAAAATAATTTAATTTGGAAAAATCTTTCCCCATCATTCCATCAATCGTATCCTAGATATGTTGATGCCATAATTTTCAAATACTCTTAGCTTCTTTTTTTTTTTTTTAACAAGAGTGGGGCCAGCATAAGATAATGAAAGAATGTAACCAATTATAAGGTGTGTAGTGGACTACACCATATGCTAAAACATTTAAAATCTGAACATTGTTTAGTCGCTTGTGAGGGGATAATTCAACTAATAGTCCAATCCAACTAGATTAAGATAAAAAATGAAATAACGTAAGTACACCATGTGTGTCAAATGCAAAATGCATACTGTCTTATGCATGTACATAGTCCAAGGAATATAAATGTCTAATTGGGTCTGGGCAAGCCCATTGGGCTGAAACATACAAGAGGCCCGGAAGAGTTGTTTGGTTTTGACAGTTTTGTTACTTTCCGAATTGACATTTCATTGCTTCTTCATCAATTTTTTTTTTTACTTTGACGAGGATATTGGTTTAATTTTGATGCATTCATCTGTAATTTTATAGCTTTTTTTTAATCATTAAATTGTTTTTCTATTTAATTTCGCTCTGATTTGATTAGGTTGGGAAATACTCTGATTGATACAATTTCAGGCTTAGATAACAATATAAAATCTCATTTAACAGTGGTAGATTAATTTTTAGATTAAGAATTTGAAATTCAATGGGTGCGGTTGATAACTATAAAGTTTAGTTTTCCTAAATACATAAAACTATTAGGGCCTGTTTGGTTGCCTTGGGGTAGGGTATCGGTATGAGAAGGAATGGTTGCGAATTTGGGTATATATGAGAATGAGGCAATGAGCCATTCCAAACACACCCTTAATTTGATTAACATCATCATAACCTTTAATCATATAGCTACACAAACATCACATAGAAACAAAGGGGGTAACACAATTTAACAAGAAATTTAAAAAAAAAAACAACATAAAATTGGACAATATATTTAGAAGTTTGATTTCTCTTAACATATATCACTGTGTTTGTTGATTTCTTGGCATGCTTTAGTAGTTTAGTCACGGAGTCTGTTATAAGCATTCCCATGGCCATATAAGAACTTCGCCGTTCCTTCTGTGTACACTTCAGTCTCATTCTCCAATCTGTTAGTTGCAACACAAAATTGCCTATGATGTTAATGAAAGACAGACCGAGTAAAGCAAGAGCGCGGGATGATGGTAAAGCATACGTTTTTCGGACTGTTTTGCTCAAGGTGGAGGCTGCTAGGAAAGTTGTCCCATCAAGGAACTTGTTTTCTCCCTTGATTCTTTGCTTTGCCCTAATGTCGAAATCTTCAGGATTTAGAATGAGGGGAGAATCCGAAGCCTGCGACACAATGGAAACTTTAACACACATTGCCATGATTTAACAAGATTTTGTAATTGATGCGAAGAATCCGAGAGAGGGAATGGAACCATTTTATACCATGACCCATCCCCAAGTGTCTGCGAACGAAGGGATATGAGCCGAATATGGCACAACATCTGCACATGTTAATGTACAAGTGGCGTTATCATCTTGTTGTCTATCAAGGTACCAATCCTTAGACCATTACTTACATTTGAACACTTGCTTTAGGGTGTTGTAAATGCAAGAGAAAACGTCGGTGTGGCTGAAGATTCCAGCCGGCCCTGCCTGAAAGAACAGAAGAAAATTGTACTTGTATTGTTAGACCATCTCCAACAGATTCTCCTAAATTTCTCTATAATGGGGAAACAAATAATATATATTTCAAATTATTTTGCGCTCAACTCTAACAGCTTTCTCATTTCTAACATTTGAAAAATGATTTACTTTTGAAGAATGCTGAAGATGTAGGAAACCTCTCTATTTTTTCTGCTGCTTCCTAATTTTGCAGAAGGAGATGACGAATCCATTGAACCAAAAAACATCCTAAAATTCTCAAAAAACTCCAAAATATTAAAAAATGGGAAATCTGTTGGAGATGCTCCAAGTTTTTGTTTTCTCACTCTTTTAACTATTTATGTATACAAATGACCGATCATATACCTGAGTGATAAAGACTCCATCTTTACTTAGTCGCGGTCTCACGATGAACTCATAGAAGGATTTCGTATAAAGCTGAAAGCATGGGCCTCCATCTAAAGGGTCAGCAAGGTCTCCTATGATCACATCATAGCCTCCCTTTCTGCCTTGTAGCTCAATCCTGTCATGTGATCCAATAGTACCGAAACACGAGTATATAAGAACCAATGGTATCGATCAAATGTTGTATTGTTGTAGCTAGATCATGTGAGCCGCGAGGCATCCTACCTCGCGTCGTTTATGACTAGTTCCAGCCTAGGGTCATGAAATGCTGCATAGTTTACATCCAAGTAGGATTTGCAAAAATCAACCACTTCCTGTACACCAAACACATATATATGAGTCGTCATCAGCTCATTCTAAGCAACAAAACAAGCACATTGCGTCGAATGATCATATGGTGGGCGATTCGGGGACAAGAGGAGGTGGTTAATGAGTCACAATTTAGAAGGTTGGATGGAGATAAGGTGGTGTTATCTGTTGAGTGTTGAATACTCAGCAAAGCACAAAAATTAGGTTAATGGGATATGGCAACATAAGGTATAGTGTTGTTATTGTGTGTTAAATCACTAATTGCAAAAGGTGTTTAAAAGGTAAGTTCATGCGCATGCCAAAAGCCACTTCTCTTTAAATAGGGTACTCTTTGTCCTTATTTTTGCATCCACTATCATCTATCTATCCATTAGTAGGCTAGGGGTGGTATATGAACACGAGTGACTCGAATTCGACTCGTACTCGCTTCATAAAAACTCGGATTGAGCTCGTTTATTTTCTAAGCGAGCTAAGTATACGCACATTTTTAAGCTCGGCTCGTTCTAATTAAGCTTGAATAGCTTGAATTTTATGAAATTTCTAAAATTTTCTTTAAGTTTCTGCATAATGAACAAGTATAATTGCTTAATTAAGGCTAAAAAGAAACTCGGCTCGAGCTCGTTCATTTCCTAAACGAGCCGAGTATGAGAAATTTTTTAATTAAGCTCGAGTCAAAATTTAGGCTCAGCTCGAGCTCGTTCATATCCTAAATGGACTGAATATGAATAGGCCGGCAATACTTGACTCATTCGGCTCAAATAACAGCTCTATCCGTTAGGAAACAAGAGAGTGGATACTTCACAAAACCATCCTTTATTTTCCCTTTTGCACAAAATCGCCCCTTAAGATCACTAGTTATAAAAACTTTGATAACGGTTATATATTCAACCGTCACCCAAGGTCATTTTCTTCATAAAGTGCTTAACTTAAGCCAAGGAAACAAAACTACTAAAACTAGTTTGTACATAAGGGGTTAGGTCTAACCTTATCAATGTCGCACATGACAACCTTCTCCACAGTTTTGTGCCTCAGTATCTCTCTTGCTGTTGAACCTTCACCTCCTCCCATGATAAAGATGCTCTTCGGACTGTCCGATTGGATCAATGTACCCAACATTTAGTACTGCACATTATCTAACTTCATAAGATTGAGTTTAGACAGAAATATTGACACATACTTTTGATGATGAAGCAGTGCAGGGTGGACAAGTGCTTCATGGTATATGAACTCGTCCTTCTCCGTGCTTTGCAGTTTCCCATCTATAATCAAACACTAAACAAAAAAACATTGTATGAAACATTGCAAGCCGAATTAATACTCATGAAAATATATAAAAAAGAAAAAGAAAAAACGAGTACCTTCCCGAAAGGTTTTGTGTCTAGGAGTTGAATATCTTGATACTTAGTCGTTCCCGAGTGCAGTATACTGTAGGAGTAGTAGAGATTGTTGGTGCTATACAATAGTGAAAGATAGTACAAACAGATCATAATGCCTTGATTCAAGAATTGATCTTGTCTTGCCTTTTCGCTACCGATAGTATCAAGAACCATATCACAAGCCTTTCTACTTTTAAGAATGCCAAAAGACAATTGGCTTTATCTTAGAAAGTTTTGCAAATAGGATCTTGATTTGGTCTACAACCTTTTTTTTTCTTGGGTAAATTACAGAAAACCACCCTTAAAAATAGGCGAGTTTTCACAAAACCACCCTTAAAATAAAAGTTTGCAGAAAACCACCCATAAATTTTACTTATCTTTCAAAGAACCACCCATGACCATTTTTATGTGTAAAAAGCTATAAATTTTTTAAAAGTTTTTATATTTTCTTAAATGTTTTGGTTATTTTATTATATAATTAGTCTATTTTGAATACAAAAAAATGAGAATTTAACATTTTTAAAACACTTTTTACACATAAAAATAAGGGTTAAGGGTGGTTCTCTGAAAGAAAAATAGGTTTATGGGTGGTTTTCTGTAAAAAATTATTTTAAGGGTGGTTTTGTGAAAACTCACATATTTTAAGGGTGGTTTTCTGTAATTTACCCTTTTTTCTTTGTCTAATGAAAAAGGTATATGCTTCTTTTAACATTAATATCGCAGTACATCACACAGTACAACAAGGTCCGGAAGATCAGGATATACGCACCCTTACCATGAACTAACACGAACTCCAAGAATTAATAGCAAAATGAATATATATTCAATGAAACCATAAATGATGAAATGCAAGAACGTACTCTACGTACCTTCGAAGAGCGAAGCTCCATTTCAAATCGCAATCGATTTCTTCTTCATACCAGCAACTGTTTCTTTGGGCTGCCTTGACCAAATCACCATTCCCATGAAACCCATTTCCATTATTAACTCCAATACTACCCATTCTGCAAACTGGAGATGCTGTAATGTAAAGAAGATGAGATGTTATTGTTGATTGTATTTGTATCTAAGAGGGTTTGTAAGGTTGTGAGATTTGTAAGGCTTTATATAAGACTATAAGAGGGGGAATGAGATGTGATGTAATCATATCAATCGAAGTGGAATGCGGTACGCTGAAAGCCTGAAAGGCACAAGGACATATCTTTATGATGTACATACAGTTTATTACAGTACTATATTTAATTTATGTGATTATCTTCTACTCCGTATATACATGTATGTAAAACATAAAATATTTCTTTCCTAATTGGCATTGTCTATTAAGTATATTGTAAATCACATTCATTAATGAGAACAAGTACAATTTTGAAATTGATGAAAGGGTTTATAAAACTTGACAAACAGATCTTTACTACAGTCTTGCAAATTCTTAGGCTGATTTGCCCTGATCTTATCACAACAGTTTTTCTATCCTATGCTCGAAGGACATAGAATAAGACACTAAATTAGAAAAAATTCCCTACAAAAAAGGCAAACGACCCTAAAAATCTAATTAAAATAAAGGCTAAACTAATTAAAAGTTTTTAAAATTTTCTAAATTTAGGATCTTATCCTATGCCATTGGGGCATAGGATAGAAAAATCGATATTCCAATATCATTTTGTAAACATAGGATCCATGTGAAGATAACGGAATTTGTATCCTATACTCCAAGGCCCAAGGATATAGGATAAAAGGCCAAATTGAAAAATATTTTCCCTAGACACAACCGGTTTAGCCCATTTTAACCCCCCGTTTGTTTTTTGGTAGGGAAAAGTAATGATTACCCTTATGAATGTAGTTCATATTTAAGTTAGGATACATTGATCACTATTCTAATCATTCCCCTTCTTCTCTCATTTTTCATACAAATGTGTTACCTTTCTATTCTTTAATTTGAAGGAGGGTAACTAATACCTCTAGGATGGGCTAATAATCTCGCTCATCCTCTCCTCCAAGCTCACAAAAAATGATAATCATATACATTTTATGTCTAAAATTTAATACCTTACCTTTTCATTCCCTAGTTATCTAAACAAATGAGCCCTAAATTTGATTATACATGGAGTTCACCCATTTTCAGTTAGAGTTTTCTTCTCTAATTAAGTATTCTTATTTTATGTCATTAGAACACACAATAGATAAACCATTGTTGTAATTACCATGCTTATTATTAATTATTATAATAATGGCATGCTTATAAAATACAATATATATACTCCTCTAGACTCTTTTTTATTGACAAATGTCAACTCTTACCAAAAAATAAAATAAAATAAACAAGTGTCAACACATCATCTCTTAATTAACTCTTTCCTCCTCTCAATTCTTTTTTAATTATTTACTAATTGATCTCTTATTTTGAGCTTTATCAAAACCATTGCCCATGCACTTAGATTTGATTGTAAATGTTCAACTAATTGATATGATTCAAGCCATATATATTGTATAGTGGGGATAGTACTAGGAGTGGATATGGAATGATTGTGGGTGACAAAAACCAAATCTATGGGGCTTGTTTTGTTTCTTTGTTGAGGAGCTTGTGCAATCTTTTTTTCTTGGATTTAGAGTATAGTGTGAGAGGGAGCGTGCATTGGTGACCATCATAAGTATTCTCTCTTGAGGGATAGAGAGATATAGATGGCAATGTGGCATGCCCATTTTCCAAGCATGCTCAAATAATGATGATGATCACTTCCATCTTCACAATCACCCGTCGGCAAATCCTTGTAACACAATTAAAAGCGAAAACTATACAGACACAGGGAAATGTCAATTTTATTTATCGTTTTCATTGACTTTTCTAAACAGTTAATATAGAATCAAACAAACACGATGTCTTCTCCTTCTAACTCTCATCCTCCTCTATCTCTCTTCCAAACCAAGAACTTATCCTAGTGTAGGGTTTTTGTCATGCTTCATTCCATGTGTTATGATGTGATCACTATAGTGGTAGGACCCATAAACCCTAGAGAAGCCATCAAGGGTGTATGGAGGAATGAGGTGGCAGCATCATCAGCATGCATATGATAAGGTTTAGGACCAGTGGGCAATATGGAAGGTTGCTTTGCCTTGCTTGGTGCTTGTACTTGTGCTTGGTGCTTGGTAAGTGTGTTTAATGGTGCTCTTAATTATGCATGTCAACAATGAGTACAAAAAGAAAAATGTAACCTTTTTTCTTTCCTATAGGAGGAAGAGGTAGCCCCTTTGCCTTTGTGCATGTGATTATATATCATAGTGGATTATCACCCAAACCCCTTTCTTCTTTACCTTTTCAATCCTATCTTTTTCTGATTGGATACAACAAACAATCCTTGTTTTGGAAAAGTCATTATTTGGCACACCCACCACACTACAAATTGTTTGATTTGCTTCTCTTGCTTGTTTGCCCTACAAGTTCTTCTATGTTTACGAGATTCGATCTCAATCCAATATATTAATTATTTGCTAATATGGGTGGGTATGAACAATGAAAATATGATCTTTTACAAAGATCTGGCTTGAAGCGATCAATATCCCTCCGCCCATGCCTATGAGCCATGGATCGACTGAAAGTTTGTTGTTAATCGATCCGAGACCCTTTCTTCCCTTACCAATTGGCCCTACAACTTCTATGTTCATGACATGAGATTCGGCCTGGTTTGCTTGTTAATATGAACTGATATGGACAATGTAAGTGATATTCTCCCATGCCTATGGGCCATATGGATGATTGAAAAAGTGTGTCCTTAATCCATCCAAGCCCCCTTTTTTTCCCTAATAGTCACATATCAAACACATCTTTGAGGCTTCTGCCTAAAAAAGAAAAAAAACATGCATAAAATTAATCACAACATCTCATGCCTATGTTTATACTCTTGGCTGGCAGTGGTAGATGTGTGGCTTGGTGTGGGGTTTCAACTTAATTACATTAATTTATATATGTGTTCTAAGTTGAAACTCATTTACTTTTGGGCAAATACATGCCAGACAAGAGTTAAGTAATGTTTATATGTCAAGTAATGAGTACAATTTAGGTGTAATTCACAACTATGTAAAGGAAAGAGCTTTACCTCCTTATTGAGCCTCAAACAATTGCATAAAGTTTGTCACCTCTCAATCACACTAGAAAAACTCCAATGGATAACTTGGTTTACTCGCAGGAGGCGAGTTACCAAGGGTATCAAGATCTTCATTTAAATGGAAAATCTCCAGTTAGTTTGGGCACCTTTAAATTCTGTAATAAAAAGCTTCACCCCAGATATAAAGTAGACTGTTACAATCAAATAAATAAAAAATGCAATAAGTTGGTTATCACTGGTCGGAAAAATTGAATTTTTCCGCTTCGTGAAATAAAGTAGACAAAACTCACTTGGAAATTTGATGCTTGGAATATATGGAACAATACACAAGAACACACTACTATATTTTGCACAAGCTCTCCCTCCTTCCCTCCCTCCTTACTCTTACTTTGGACTCTATATCACCCTTATTGGGGTCACACTTGTATAACTCACTTGCTAGTGGTGATTCACTTGGTTAGATAATGCCCAAAACCAACCACTCAAGGGTAGATACTTTAAATTTCCTAGGACAATGTGTCATCCTTATCCCTTCATCTCCTCTAGATAGATATTATTATACACTTTTAATTTCTTAGAACAGTGTGTCATCCTTATCCTTTCATCGCTGTCTAGGTAAATATATTCATACACTTGTTAAAATTTTCTAAATTGAGTATCTATACTATTTGATCAAAAGAAATCTATAATATATAATCAGATGATTATGCATGGCCCAAAGTGCATATTTGTCTTACCCCAAATTTAAACTTATTAATCCACTTAATTAAGAAGGACCTAACACAAATTCATGAGGATTTTCTAATTTGAACTTCTAATAAACTGATTTTTCTTGCTGGTTATTCAAATGCTGTTTTTTTCATATGCATGCCCTGCCAATTATGGAATCTTTCTTTTTTACAACGTATGAGGCAATTAAGACTAATGATGCAAAGATTAGGGATCAAATAGAGCTTACTCCGCAATTTACAATAATTAAATTTGTTTAAGTGGTGTTTTCTCTAGTCACAACAAAATTAAAATTTGTAATTATTATGTTCCTAATTAGCTTTCGTACGTGTTTAAACAGTTACCATTTTTATGATTTTTTAGTCTTTGTGTTATCCAATCTGATTTGTTGGGTTGCATCCAATCCTCTGTTTGGGTTTGGGCTTAGCTTATGGGCCAAAAGTGGATCATCAGAAATTAACGATGAGTAGCCCAATAAGCCCATTTATGCTGTTCATAAGGTACGAGTAATGTCATCGTTCAGGGAGTATTCCTTTGACCAATAACTACTTACCTAACATTTGAAAAAAGCTTTTTCAGTTACATTATATTTATAAAACTCAGATGATACTCCGTAATTTGAATTCGTCTCAATCTTGTTGTCTTGGATTATCTTCTTGTTTTTTTGTTGTCTAGTTCTTTCGATTGAGACTATGTAAACCACAAATTATCGTTTAAAAAAACGTTGATTAATGTCGAATTAAACGTTGTTCTACGGACGACATTTGGTAAATAAAAAAACTTAACGTTATGAAAACGTCCAATTAAACGTTGTAAAACGTTCAATTGGACATTGTGCTAGAAAGTTGGCTCAAGTTGATAGGGTTTCAAACTTTTAAAAAATATAATTAAAACAAAAAAGATTGTATGTGATGTTACAACCTTCAAAAGGACGTGGTTTATTTATGTTTTATTTCTTTTGAGTTTATGATTCCTCCTAAATAATAACATTAGACGTTGAGCATTTTTTTTTTTTCCTTTTGCTATCTAAATTCTCAATTCATGAGTTGTATTATTTCAAATTTCAAATTATTTGATTGAAGGTAGTCAAAACTGCGCCAATTAACAGATGAAATTCCATCCTAAAATCAATTGACACTAAGATTAGTAACCGAATATCTTATATGCAAGGCTTAAATTCCTGTGAGATGTTATTTTCACATCTTCCTCATGGTTGGGTCAGATTTATGGGGTCAAGAAATCTAGACCAAATAAGCAAGAAAAGAAGGATGATTGACTGATTCGAAGGATTGATTGATTCGTGATACAAGGAAGCTAGAAACGGGCTAGTAACGATAGAAGCTTGAGCTTAGCACCGAAAAACAAACAAAAGTCTAGCAAGTTATGATGTTATAGCATGTACGAATGTGTAAACTTGTGTATTTACTTGAGCAAAGAATAGGTTACAATATATAATACACTTTCCATATCTCTTTCCAACTAGGAGAGATTCTATCCATATCTAGGATTACAAGATAAAATAATATCTCAAGAATAACTACCTAGATTAGGTTTTATCTAATACCCCCCTGCAAGCTGAAGGACGCGGAGTGACCAGAAGCTTGGGACGAAGAGCATTGAAGAAGCGACCTGTGAGTGCTTTGGTAAATATATCGGCTACTTGGTCCTTGGCGGGGATATGCTTGACCACAAGATCACGAGAGTCAACCTGTTGACGGACATAATGATAGTCAAGTTGGATATGCTTGGACTTGTTGGTGATCGCAGGATTAGTTGCAAGAAAGGTTGCAGACAGATTATCACAGAGAAGGACTGGCGGGCGTGAAACTGGGAAACGCATCTCTCGCAGGAGCTGACAAAGCCAAGCTAATTCGATGGCAATGAAGGCGAGGGCTCGGTATTCAGCTTCGGTACTGGAGCGAGCAAGAGCCTTCTGCTTGCGACTAGCCCAACTGACGAGATTGCCACTGAAGAACACTGCAAACCCATGCTGAGAACGGAGATCAATCGGATCAGTGGCCCAACCAGCATCGGAATAAGCAACCAAATCGAAGTGCGGAGAAGCTGTCAAACTGAGACCATGATCAAGAGTGCCTTTGAGATAGCGCAAGATGCGCTTGACATGCTGCCAGTGAGACGTGAGTGGATGATGCATATGCTGACAGGCCCGATTGACAGCGAAGCTGATCTCAGGGCGGGTTATCAGTGCATATTGTAAGCTACCGACCACATGACGATATGCAGATGGATCGACATAGGGCAAATCAGGTGACGAAGGTACCTTGGTGACGGTCGGATAAGCTGGCGAGGAGATCGGCTGAGCCTCGAGCATGTTGCAACGCTCAAGTAAGTCGTGAATATACTTCTGTTGCGACAGATGAATAGACGACGGTGAATAGGTAATCTCCCCACCAAGGAAGAAAGAGAGGCGACCAATATCCTTGAGCGCAAACCGCTGATTAAGGGCAGCAATGAAGCGTGTGACGAATCCAGAATCGGAGCCAGTGACAATAATATCATCAACATAGACAAGTACATAGGTGATGGCAGCGGCAGTCTGAAGAACAAACAGAGAGGTGTCGGAAAAGCATGCCCGAAAGCCACAACTGTGTAAGTAAATCCGAAGTTTGTTGAACCAAGCGCGGGGAGCCTGTTTGAGGCCGTACAGGGCTTTGTGCAGCTTGCACACATGGGTCGGAAGGCCCGGATCAACAAATCCCTTAGGCTAAGTCATATACACAACTTCATCCGGATCACCATTGAGGAAAGCATTTTTGATATCCAGTTGACGAAGATCCCAACCTCGAGATAGAGCGATGCACAGAACAACACGGATGGAGGTTGGCTTGACAACGGTACTGAAGGTGTCGAAATAGTCTACACCCTCTTCCTGGTGAAACCCTTTGGTAACAAGCCGAGCCTTGTACCTGTCAACGCTGCCGTCAGGTTTACGCTTGATACGGAAGACCCATTTGTTACCAACAACATTAGCCCGAGGAGGACAAGGCACAAGAGACCAAGTCTGATTCTTTGTAAGAGCATCGAGTTCAGATTGCATAGCAGAGCGCCAGTGAGGAGACTTTGCAGCCAACGCAAAGGTAGACGGCTCCTTTTCCGTGAGGAAGCAAGTAGGAGCGGGATACCTGGTGCTGAAAGAGCGGGGTTTTAGATCACCAGTGCGAGCACGAGTTGACATAGGGTGATGCGAGTCATCAGCAGGACGAAGAAACCCCGACGGATGGTGTTCATGGGTAGATGCTGCAGAGGGCGCAGGCGATGTCGAAGGAGGTGCCGAAGATGGACTGGACGGGAGAGATGAGGTTGGAGAGGAGCTAGGTGTCGCTATTGGGGACTGGGGAACAGAAGCGACAGACTCTGACACAGATGGACTTGGAACTGGCGACACAGTGGGGGAAGAAGGAGCCATGATGGGACTCTCCTGGGAGGGAAGGGAGGGTGACGCCGAGAAGGAGGGAGGAGGGGATGACGCGGGTGTGCCTGCAGCGAGCTGCAGCAGACGGGAGGACGTGGACGAGGAGGCAGCAGGGGGCGACGAGGGAGAGGGTGAAGATGAAACAGAGGTCCGGTAAGGGAAGCTATCCTCATTGAACACAACATGAGTTGAGATATAAAATCTGCATGTGGGGAGATGCAAACAAACATAACCTTTATATTTGGAGTTGTAGCCAAAGAAGAGGCAAGGTTGGGAACGGAAGGCCAATTTGGTGGAGTTATAAGGCTTGAGGTATGGGTAACAGACGCACCCAAAGGTCTTAAGAAGAGTATAATCTGGTGGCTTGTTATAAAGGGATTGAAAGGGAGAGACATCTTGAAGAAGCGGGGTAATGGTGCGATTTGATAAGTATACGGCGGTGTGAAAGGCATGTTCCCAATATTCAAAGGGCAAGCCGGCACGGGCAAGGAGGGAGAGGCCTTTTTCTTGGACAATGCGATGACGGCGTTCAACAGCTCCATTTTGAGAAGGAGTGTGAGGGCAAGATATTCGGTGAAGGATGCCATGGCTTTGTAAATAAGAGGTTAGGGCAAGGAATTCATCGCCACCATCAGTTTGTAGGTGTTTGATAGGTTTGTTGAATTGGGTTTGGATCATTTTGTGAAAGGTTATGAATGTTTGCAAGACCTGTGATTTCTGAGACAGAAAATATATCCAACAAAACTTGCTATGATCATCAACAAACTGAACAAAATATTTATTGCCATAAAGAGAGGAAACAGACGCAGGACCCCAAACATCCGCATAAATCAAATCAAAACAGGACGAACTAGACTTATGAATAGCAGAAATAGGTAAACGATGACTCTTCCCGAGCTGACAAGACTCACAGACAGTCGGAAAGTGTTTATTTGACACTGGTAATTGAAATTTAGAAACAAGACTCTTGAGGACAGCAACATGGGGATGGGCAAGACGATTATGCCAACCCTGGAGGGATGTTCGGCAGGCATGATAGACACGAGGAGGGCTTGACTGTGGAGAAAGGTGGTAGAGTCCATCTTCAACGGTTCCCTTCAGCAGCATCCGTCCCTGCAAATCCTTAACCAAACAGCGATCATTATGCAGTTCAATAAAGACCTCATTGTCTCTTGTTAGAGACGTAGCACTTAACAAATTCTTGGCAATTTGAGGAACAACAAGCACATTACGCAAAGCTAAAGAGTGACCAATAGAAGCAGAACCAGTGTGAGTAATAGGGACGGTATTTCTGTCACCAAGGGCAAGATGATCAGTACCGTCATATTCAGAACGAAGGGACAAGTTCCTCATGTTGTTGGTGACATGATGAGAGGCAACGGAGTCGACATACCAGGATGGATCGGCAACAAAGGAGCCAGTGGCGGCATGGTTGACAGATTTGGGAACATATGTGGACGGGAATCGCGTGACATCAAGGCGATTGAAGCAGTTTTTGGCCGGATGGCCAGGACGATCACAAATCTGACACACCGGACGGGAAGACTGCTGCTGCTGGCTGCTGGGATCGGCTGAGTTGTCCGAGAATCGGCCCCTGCCTCGGCCTCGACCCCGAGAAGACGAGTCCGACCGAGACTGAGAACCGCTGGAAGCGGTGTTGGCGACCGGTGACGACGTAGCATCCACGGCTGGGGGAGGTACCACCGTGGAGACGGGAGCAGCCGGAGTGGAATCTTGCTGAAGACGCTCCTCCTCATGGAGAAGAAGACCCGCAATTTCATCAGGGGAGACAGGTTCGACACGAACGTTGATTGCCGCTTTGAAAGGGCCATAAGAGGAATCCAAGCCATGAAGCAAGGAGGCGACAACATCGTCATCTTGAACAAAGTACTGGCACTCCGCGAGGGCATCGACAATGGATCGCTTCTTTTCGATGTAATCCATCATCGACAGATAACCCTTTGATAGACTCTGGAGTTGACCTTTCAGAGTCATGAGACGGGCGCGAGTTTGAGACTGAAACATGGTAGAGATCATGGTCCAGGCATCATATGAAGTAGATGCCTTGGCGACATAACAGAGCAACTTTTCAGAAAGGGTGGAACGAAGCCATACCAAGACAAAGCGGTCGGCCTTACGCCAACTGGTGTACTCCGTGGAGGGAGCATCGCCGACCTTAGGGGTGGGTTTGGGTTTTGTGAGGACATATTGATCAAGGTCATAGGCTTCAAGGGTAGAGAGAATAACATTGCGCCACGAGTAGTAGTTGGATCGGTCAAGTTTGATGGAAAGGTTGGGGAATTGCATGGTGGTGGAGGAACCGGTGGAGAGGAGGATGTTGTTGTTGGTTTGAGAGGTCAACATGGTGAAGGCAGTGATGGTGATAGGGCGGCGGCGGCGGGAAGGGAGGCCGAGGGCTGCGTTGGCGGCGGCGGCGGGAAGGGAATGTGTTTGGTTGGGAAAAAAAAAACCTAGGCTCTGTATACCATGTACGAATGTGTAAACTTGTGTATTTACTTGAGCAAAGAATAAGTTACAATATATAATACACTTTCCATATCTCTTTCCAATTATGAGAGATTATATCCATATCTAGGATTACAAGATAAAATAATATCTCAAGAATAACTACCTAGATTAGGTTTTATCTAATATAGCATAACTGGTAAAAAAAAAAGGATCAGTTTATAATGTTGTCTCTGTACTTAGAAGGGTTTGGTACAGTGAGAGAACCATTCCGGAATGATTCAACAGGAAAGGAGTAGTACTCAAAATATCTTCGGTTCGAGCCCTGGATGACTGCTCTTTATTTACCAATTCAAGATTTGGTATAGTGAAAGACTTATCATCGTCATATTTGTAACTTGGTTATACCCATTATATATAATATCTAGCACTATCATCTCGAGGACTAGTTAGATGTATGTTTAGATTTTAACCCTGGTTATAAAAATAAAATAAAAAAAGAAGTTATGATGCCAAAGAGGAACAATACCAAATAGATTGAAAAGGAAATTCAAACCTGATCAAAAAAAAAAGAAAAGGAAATTCAAACAAAGTGATGATTTAAGCAGAAGAATTGAAGGGAATCACCACTCATTGAAGGGTGCAGTGAAGGGAGTACTACAAAACAGTGTACCTTCTTCTTCACATGAATATATATTTATCAAAGGTACTGCAACCCACAGAGAGCCCCCTTACTCACAAGCCTTTATAGCTTCACCAACTGGCAAAAAATATAAAAAATAAAAAATAAATTGGGAGAAGAAAACACAAATGCATGAGTTTGTAAGAGGAGTTTCAGATTCAGATTCAGGAGGAGGGCAGGTTTTGATTGGAAAACATCAAAGAGTCCTCTTTCTTGTCCCCTGGTCTTGTTTTTATTCTCATCAATTAGGGTTCTTTATGCACTTATGGACACCACCCCCCTTACTTCAATATTTATGCGAAACTGCCTATAAAGTTTTAAGTCGTTGTGATATGTTGTGTCACCCATAGTCTTGGGAGTCATTTAAATGAAATAAATATAAGATTTTATTTAAATTAATTTTGGACCATTATTCTATTGATTGTCATCGTCAATTGATTTTTTTTTAATATCTTGCAATGTGACCATTTATTTGATCTCGTTTTCTTTCATCTTTTTATTATATTAACCCCTTCAGAAAATAGCAAAGTATTGATGACAATAGAGTGCAACTTTATCAGTCATCCGAAAGTTTGCACACCTTTGCTGCTACATCCGGAGTCTCAACATTTACAATGAGTCCGGTCTTCAGGACCTCATCTACAACTCGACAAGAATGTTTTCGGGTAGGGTTATACCACCCGAACTCTTACCTGATCAAAAAAAAAAGTTAATGATTTCAAACATGGAGCGTTAGTTTCATGAAGCCTATATATTTAAGGGTGGTTTTGTGTAAATGACGCTTATATAAAGACAGTTGGAGGGACTATTTAAATAGCAAAGTGATGAAATAGGCCAATGGGTTTTGCTGTTGCAATACAAAGGGCAGGTTGGAGGGAACTATTTCACTTGAAACTGAATCCTACAACAATCTGAATGTCTGCAATGTTGTTTGGTTGGGTGGGGGATGGGCACGTGACCATTTCAAGGAGGGTAATATCTTGTTACTTGCTCTACTGTTGTGTTGCTCTGATGAATTTCCCTGGGTGTTGAATGGATCAAATTGAGCCTTCAGGTGATACCATGCAAGAAAAGGGTGTGTTTGACCAAATCTAGACCCATGTCTAATGCCAAATGCAAGAAACAAAGAGGCAATTTTAGCAAGGTTTTAAAATAAGGGAGCATAAAATCTTCGACGATTTAATGAAAAGCATCATTCGAAGGTTCAAATAAGTCATAATGTCCTACAGGAAAAAAAAAAAACACACACACGGTTAGCTATTTTATCAGCAACCCTGTTGAGTTCTCGACTTCACAATATATCGATCTGTTGAAATCTCACAAGTCAATTATGATAACAAACATTCCAAACCTGCTTCAAATTACCATACATAACATTAACTAAACAAAATCCCTAGGTCATCATTTGTCGTCATTCCACAAAACACCTAGATTCACGGCTAGCCCAAGATTACCATAAGACACCCTAGGCCTATTTGTGTACGTATATAGCCTTGACCCGTCTAGCCCATGACATAATCTAACTAATTAAGATCTCCCTCTTTGATCGAACTAGTTGACGAGGAGAGGCCGGTCATGGAGAGGGTAGATGGTATTATAAGGATTAATAAAGCACTTTTTTTTTTTTTTTGCTAATGTAAAACCATCTCCAACAGCTTCCCTAAAATTTTTCCAAAATGGGGAAACAAAATACATATTCTTAAAATTATTTTTCCTTTAAATCCAACAGCTTCCCCATTTCGAAGATTTGTAGAATTATTTAGTTTGGAGAATGTTGCAGATTTAGAGAATTCTTTCCATTTTTTCTGCTACTTTTTCATTTTGGAGAATGTGATGGAGAATCTGTTGGACTAAAAAATCCCTTAAAATTCCCACAAAACTCCAAAATTCCCAAAATGGAGAAACTGTTGGAGATGCTCTAATAAAGCACATTGTTAAACCAACTAATTTGAATTTTAAAACTATTTCTAAGCAAAAATATATCCATAAATTGTCATGAGGAGAGCAGTTCAAGTTTTGGATTATTTTGAGTGAGTCGAGTTAAAAAGTTACTACGTATAATTTTAAATCAAGGCACAAACTCAATTAAAAAAATAATACAATAGAGAGGATAATTTATTTCGAGTTTTTTTTTTGAAAAGGAAATAATTCGAGATCCCTGGGAAATCGAGAGGCCGAAGGAAATCATCAGACGGGCTAACCGTCATGAAACAACCAAAAATAAGCAAAATACAAAGAGAAAAAATCCGAATACAAAAGATCTCAACTAAGATGGCCAACCGAGAGGCAGTCGAAGGACGCCAAGAGATTTATATTTAGATTATTATTTTATTATTTATTGGAATCTATCCAAATTATTTATAATATTGTATTAATGTTGGATCTGATTTATTATCCAAAGAGTTTTGGATTTATGATTTATTGGAATCTCTTGATTACTCTCTCTTTGTCAAGGCGGTTGGATCTGATTTCACATTTGCCTTAGTATATATGTGGATGATATGTTGCTGCTGGGTAACTCAGGTTCTAAAATTGCTAGTACTAAATCGACTCATTCTGTCTTCACAATCAAGGATTTGGGAGTAGCACGCTATTTCCTTGGGATGGAGATTTCTCGTTCCCCTTCAGGTATTCTTTTAAAACAAAGGAAATACATACTCGATATCCTGAAAGATACTCAAATGGAATCCTGCAAGCTTGCTGCTTTTCCAATGCAACATGGGGTCAAGTTGTCTGCCAATATTGGTGATCCTTTTGAGCATCCAGAAAGTTACAGACGATTGATTGGAAGGCTCCATTACTTAACTCTAACTCGTCCTGACATTGCATACACAGTGCAACAACTTAGCCAGTTTCTTCAACATCCTCTCAAGCCTCACTGGAATGCTACTCTATATCTTCTTAGGTATTTGAAGGGAAGTTTTCATATGGCTTTGTCATACTCAGCAGTCACCAATCTTACTCTTACAGCCTACAGTGATGCTGATTAGGGCAATTGCATTGACACTAGGCGTTCATTGTTCACAAATCGAAGGGATACCCATCTCATCTGGTCTATCCGATGCAATAAATCATAAATCCCATTTCCTTTCATAAAAAAAATAATAAAATAAAAATAAAAATAGAAAGGTTACCAAGTGGAGAAATAAAACAACATATAGAAGCGTACAACTTGCAAATTTGAAACTTGATACATATGCAAAATCAAGGGGGCAATAGGCCGAATTTTTCCCAAAATAAACATATATACACAAAACAAGGGTAAAAACAAAAACTCTCAAATTCATGGACTTTTTAATAAAGTTGCTAATCAGAGGTGCCCATAACCCTCTTCTTGTAAGTTAATTTACAAAAATTGAGGCCCAAATTACACAAACCCACTTACATGGCCACCTTGATCACTCCAGGACACTTGGGTATTCGACAAAATAATTAGTGCCCCAAAGTATTAAAAAATTACCCCGGAAAATTACAAATACATGCATACACCCATTCACATACAATACTATAACATTACAAATAAATAAGCCTTCTTTTTAAAAAAATAAATGTTGCTCTGTCAACAATATGAAAAATTACAGTAAGAAAGGTTTGACTTCTAAGACAAACAACACGACACTTATTCCTGTTATCCTCGCTGCTTAACTGCAGTTTCTTCTTACCCAACAACCGGAATTTTAGCCCCACCTTTCATATTCTAAACAAGCTTATTGCAAATAATTTTACTTGAAAAATGACTTGTAAGATTTTGCTTTTGCAAAAAAAAAAGAGGAAGGGTAATTATGTTTAAATTTAAAATTAATTTTAATTTTTTTTTTAGGGTGAGGGAACCGAGAGACCCTTAAATAATAAACTCGGGTTGCATAGAAACTAAACGGAGAGTAGTCTTTCTCCTAACATCTCGTCAACAAAAAGCAAAAACATTAAACACCCATATAGAGATCGACAAACAAGTGCAAGCCAAGTGAAAAACAAAAAATAAGTGAAACAAGAGAGTCGGTGGTAAAATTCGTTTTTTCTGATGATAAAATTAACTTCCGCTTATTTTATCAATTTGCAAGTGTAATCAAGGTTTCAAATTTGCTCATACTCAATATAATACTTTCTTTTTTTTTAGATTCAAACTATTACTCCTTTTGCTTTTGCTTTAGCATTTTATATTTTATATAATGTCTTATAACAAGACAAAACAATAGTATTATTTTGCATTATTAAAGTATATGATCAGAAAACATATGAGAAACCCAAATTTAGGCTACCAGACGGCCCAGACCAGACCCATGCCAACTTTCCAGTCATATTCACAAGTAATTATCCTCCGCAACACATAGACCATTTATAGGTAACCCAAGAGCATCTCCCACATATATTCCACATTTTAGTAAATAATTTAAAGCTTATTTTATCTAAGGGTTCGTTTGGTTGAATGTGGAAATTGTGAAAATGTGTTTGGTTGATTTTTTTTTTATTTTAGAGGATTAAAAGGAGAATTAGAAATTTTCAAATACAAAATGATGGAAGTTGAATTTATCTATGGGGGACTATGTAAGTGGACTTTCTCCATTTTGGAGAATTCAACTTCTCGGGAAGTTGAATTCCTGCGTTTTTTAATTTCAAAAATACCAACCAAACACATAAATTTCTCATACTTCCTGAGAATTTCTACTTCATGGATTTTTGGGTTTCCAACTAAACGAGCTCTAACATTTTTTTTTAGGACTTTCTAAATTTATACTCATTATCTAAAATAGAAATGCTTATTTAAATATTCGAAATACGAAATTTGTTAGAATAGCAACAAAACTAAATTTGGATAATACTATGTATATTTTTTGTTTTGTTTTTTTTTAGAAATGATTAGAGATGATCCGAATATACTTTCTTTTTTTAATTAGGGAAAGATTCGTGTTGACAATGGATTTAAGGACGAAATTTGTGACAACCAAGAGTATCCTGGCAAATAGGTCAAATAAATCTAAGTGATTATGTCAAAGGGAATCTTTGGTCTAGTGATTAAGGTTTACCATCTTACAACCTTATCCGCCTTCACAGTAATTATGATTTACTAGGAATTATCCAAAACCCTGCCATTAATTATGTAGCTTAATTGAATTATCCGCCTTCATAGCTAGGCATCACATTCGTTAATTCGAAACCTTAACGATAAGCCAAATCAGAAATCTACTTTGAAACAAATCAGCACGAAAAAAAAATATATATGAAGATCAACATTTTTCTTGGAATTTCCATAGACAAAAATGTTCGACGTATAGACCAAGCTACCCTCCTTCCCATAACATTTTATTTGCATTGTTGACCAACTATGCACACCATTTCACATCCCACTTTGCACGTAGTCTCCCCTATTTCTTAAATTTATAATTTATTAGCCACCACTCGCAATCCACATTAGTAACAAATTACAAAACATTATATTAATCAAAACTATCATATTGCTCTCAAAAGTACAAACGACGCCAAACAACGATTCAACCATGTAATGTACTCCTCATAAGTAAACAATTATTTGCTCCTTGCCACAAAAAGGCCCCCAACAGCACTCCAAATTGTAATTGATTAATTGCTTAATCAATTAATTTAATTTCAATCAGTAAATTTAATATATATTCCATCAAGCAAAACTTGATCATCCTTTTTTTTTAGAGGGGTGAGGTAAATAAGGGTAAGATATATGTACTACTCGATCTCCGATCTCTTCTCTTCTTCATACAACGGATCTGATTATCTGAATTCTGAAATATGCGGGGATTGATCGATCTGATTGGATGATCAGAACCGTTGAGAGACTGACATGTGGCGCCTTCTCAGCTGCTGATGTGGTGCCACGATGGATATCAGCCCGCCCAGCGGCGGCTTCATCTTCGACCTGTACACCATCTCGTCGTACGGCCGGCGGTAGAATCTCACATACGCCGAGAACGCCTCACGTGACCTCTCCCCCTTGCTCACGTGACTTCCAGCCACTGAAGCCCCGTCATTGATCGAGTCGCCGCCACGGCGCCGGAAGAATGCCGCAGGGGACGTGAAGAACGACGGCTTCGGCGTCCTTGGCGCCTTCACGTTGGCCGCGTCGGCGTTGTAGGACTTCTGTGGCATCGGCGTCGACGGGATGAAGCTCTTCCTGGCCAGCCTGTCAGCGGTGGAGATGGGACCCAGGGGCCTGGAGATGAATGTGCCACGTGGCGTGCGATCAACGGGGGATGCGAACGAGAACGAACGGGCGTTGACCGGGGAGATCAGCGCGGGGCCCAGGCCCGAAGTGGGCCCGACCTTGGAGGATGAGGTGTCCGAGAGGCTGAGGTACCAGGGCTTGAGGGAGTCGAAGTGGTGGGATACGGTGAAGGCGAAGCGGGAGGATGCGGATGGGCCGATCTTGGCCGTTGATGAGTTGGGGATGGATGACGTGTCGAATCGGAGGGACGAGGCTCGAGATGGGTAGGAAGATGGGATGGAGATGTCGTTGAAATCCAACGGGTCATCGAAGTCCATTGAGGAGACCACAGTAGTTGCGCTGGACAAGTCCACAAACGGACGCACCCCCTGCACAGAAAAATACCAATTTAAGTCAAGGGTCAAATGATGACGTGCTCATATCGTGTCCGTTGAGCTGAAATAATGGGGGCCTTTTGAACGGTGATGATTGCAGCATTATAACTGAAAAACTCGCAGAGTTTGAAACTGCTTTCCCTCCTCCAAAACCCACTGTGGTCCATGTGACCAAAAGTGGTAATTTTAAATTCTTGGACTTTTTAGTCCACTATTATCAACTAATCATGAAATTAGGCCGTATAAATTTACTTTAATCTAAACTCTAAAGACGTGATTTATTGTATAACAAATTTATTGCAATTGGAATTCAAACATAGGATATAGTTTTAGATTTGATCAAATTTTTTTTTTAAATTACTTCAGTTAGTTTTATATATTTATGTTTTTATCACAGTATGAAATATTCATCCATCATTTAATTCAATCCATTAACAAACAACTACGGAGTAGAAAAGCAATTAATGACATCAGGTCGAATTTACAATCCATCATAATAAATGAGGTTTGAGTGTACCTTCCAAAGGTAAGTGAAGAGAGACGGTGGATCAATCACAAACGCCTTATGAAGCCGCCCAGGATAGTACTCGGAGATGATCTTAAGCGTAGATAGTAACATGTTCATGAAAGCTGATGCTGATCTATAGTAGCCTAGTACATTGTACATTCCAAAAATTAAAAGTTATGCACCAATCAAAAGAGCAATTTGTAATGTAAGCAAGAAGCACTAAAGAGGAAAACACCAAAAATGTATTTAACTGCATAGACCATTCACAGGCAAAATAGGGGGCGTTTTTTCCACTACTGTAACTACAGTTGTAGAAGCACCACCAGCACCACCACCGCTAGGTGGGGACCGGGGCAGTAATTTGTCAAGTACTTGCAGCAAAAATCTGCCGGAGTTCCGACACACTTGTGCTTCAATTTCTATGCCAAATTTCCCAACCAAACAGCACCTTCACCAGCTTGTCATTCTCATTCTCTCTGAATCTCTTTTGCTTTCTTTATTTTGGGTTTTTAGGTTCTTTCAAAACAAAATCTGAATACAAAGTTGAATGATCATAAGACCACGCCGTGTTTGCCTTTTTTACCCAGTTTCCAACACATTTGATCCTCTTTTTCACTTATTTCTAATTTGAATTTTCATCTTTTTGAGGCGAAGACATAAATAAACTAATCTGTCAAATTACACAAATTCATAAAGCATGCTCACAGGATCAAAAAAAAGTCCATAGAAACAATAGGTAATTGAGATTCTTCATCGGTAATTTTTTCGTCATAAAGAATAGAAGCACAAGGAAAAAAGCAAAAGCTGCAGTTTGGCTAGTAATCCTCTATATTCAGACTTTTAATGGAGGTTGTTACCACTTTGACTATTTTACCCTTATTTTTTCAAATTTTTACGCAAGCGGGAACGAGTTTCAACCTAGTTAAAATACAAAATCTGGTAAACAGAGATGACTCACTCGCATCGAAGAGGAGAACGAACTGTTCAGCGTTTCGAGGCATAGTTTGCACAGCGACTTCCAGAGTGAACGCTAGCAAGCGAGTAAACCTTCACATGATTACAGTCATTTAATTAGCAACAACTTTGGTAATCTAAAAGGTAGCATAGCATTATAGCAATAATGATCTGTGTGGTTGGTGGGAGGCTGATGAACTTACAGTTTCTGAGAATGGAACTTTTGGTAGTCTTGCTTAATCCGGAAAACCTGCAAAACAGTGCCATGTAGGGAGTTCATATCCGATCTGTGTTCCTCCGGTTGATTTTATTTTTTTCTTTCTAAAATTGGCAAAATGAGAGAGTGAAGCAAATTGCAGAAAGGAAGAAGAAATTCATCATTATACCATCACAGGTCTGGAATCTTCGTCATGGCCAGCAACATAAGCGAGTCCGTCCGCCAGTTCTCCGGAGAACTCGTCTGCGATCAGGTTATCTTCATTTACGAAACAAAAAGAGTCAGATGATCAATTGATTCAGTTTACTTCATAATTATTCCGACAAACGGAGAGGAAAAAAGAGATTTACCAGTTCCGATGGAGTCTCTCCATGAAAGGCAAGCTCTGAGGTGCTTCGCCGCCTTCTTCACACTATCACCTTTTGCTTTCAGAAACCTCTCCACGCAGGCCGTGTTGCAAAATTTCTCCTGTACGCGATCGGCGTCAAAATCCATAAATTAGATAGAGAAGTGAAAACGAAAATCGTCAAAAGGACAAGAAAAACAGAGCGTCGCTAGAAAACAGATGAAGCTCGAATTACTTGTTTGAGAGTGAGAGGAGCTTGCTTTCTGAGAAGACCGAGTACGGCTTCCGCTTTCTCTTTCCTCTCTTTCATCATCTGCTGCAACTGATTTTGTTGCTGTTGCTCCTTCTTCCCCATTCGGATCGAGACAAAGATCAACAAACAGGCCGAAGATCGGAAGATGTATGCAGTCAAATCTCCAATTCCAGCTGCAAGAAACGGTTCAGATTTGTTGATTTTGGTCCTCGTTTTCCCCAATCTCGGTCGTTTTCTATCCGCGAACTGCTGTTTCACTCAACCATTCGACAAATCCAAGCGAAAGAACAAACAAAAATAACAAAGCGGAAACTCAAGCTCGTCAAAGAGACAAGAGAGAGAAGGAGATCAGAGAATTTCTGAAGAAGAAAGCAACACTAGAGAGAGTAGGGAGACAGAGCTTGAAAACGAGAGGGGAGTGTGAGGGAGATTGGTCTTGCACTCATCTCAGAAAACGTGTATTTATATAACGAAGCCGTCGTTCTCCCTCACGCCGTTAAGCTCTTTGAGAAAGAAGCTTTGAATGGGGCCGGCCTCCCATTTTCAGCCGTTATAACGTCGGCTGTGACGGTGTGACCCACCCCCTTCAAAACTCCTTATTTGCAAAAAAAAAAAAAAAAAAAAAAAAAAGAAGAAGATAAAAGGGGGGAAAAGAAACAAGAGTTACCTTACCTATATGTAATAAAAATAATGGTTAATAATTCAAATATGTGAGTTATTAGCATTTTTTTGGTAATTGTGAGAATGTTTATTTTAAATACAAATATGTAGATTTGTGTGTCAATTAATTACCCTTTATAAGATATATTTCGACGAGGATTGAAGGTGATTATTTAAATTTAATGTTACATAGATATCCTTCTTAGGTTATCTCACACTCCACCTCTTGCAGAGTTTTCACAAACTGTTATTCCGTCATTAGTTTAATTCTTCGATCTCTTGAGCACGATCTCATTATCACCATCGTATTTTCATTTTGATTGTTTCTTTTCTTTGATTGATGTGTCTTTTATTTGTACCTTTCGAAGTATTCTACTGTATATAATACGGAGTAGTTTGTTTTGATACTTCAAATGAATTGGGGGGAGGGAGTCATGCAGGCCGGACCTGAGATTTGAAATGCCCGAGGCCTGATATAAAAATGGGGTCCTTTACTATTTTTTTTGAGAATTTTCTTTATCATTTCGTTCATTTATTTTATTTACCTATTTTTATATAAAAAAAAGCTCAATATGAGTGGTTTTAAATATATTTCATTCGTTATTTTGGGCAATTATTCTTTTAGAAAGGGTTGGTGAAAATCTAAAAAAAAAATTTAAAATATGAAGTTGCACAAGATAAATCGAAATAAACTATTAATAAAATTTTGTTTATTTTTCATAACCATATATAATGGATAATTTCTATTTTATTGGTGATTTTTAAATGAAATTTTGCTAGAAAAAATGCAAACAAATTAATGGGTTAGAAAAAGAATTGAATCATGAACTAATTGAAAAGAATGAGATTTTTTACTAATACACTATAATGACTTTAGTTAAACTTATTTATAAAAAAATCCATATACTAAAAAAATAAAAAATTGGGGCCCTTTAAATTTTGGGTCCGAGGCGGAGGCCACGTTTGCCTCCCCTCAGGTCCAACCTTGGAGTCATGGGGTCATCTTGTCTCATAATCTTTGTTTTTGATAAATTATGAGTTTTAAATATGATAATCGAGTTAAAGTTATGGTTGTTTAAATATTCGATTCAAGCTAAACCATGTCTTTCAATATATAGATGGATGTTTTGTATTTGGCTTGATTTCTATATATATAATTCAACAAATCTCCCTCATTTCGACATTTAAGTGAGAAATCGTCCATATTTGAAGGTTTTATATCGAGTTACCCAAGAATAAGTTGTACATATTGACTCATTTTATTTCACACTTTTGGTGACTACAACTACTCTGGAGTTTGATGTTATATATAGACCATAGATTATATATACACAACCCTTATCGTGTTTCGTGTATAATGTTAACAAATCTAGGTCTGAGTCATTGAATTAAGAATATCAACGAATGAGCTAGATTAAAAGAAACATTTGATGGTGATACTGGGTGATTATTCATTATAATGAAATTATTCGGTGATATTGGGCGATTATTTACTAGAATGAAATTTATAAATTTTATCACTTTTTGTACACACGAATAATTACATTGTAATAGACGAATAGTTATTGAAAAACAGATGAATAATCAACAAAAACAAACGAATAATTTATGCGTGCATATAAAACATGTGTACACCGGAACTAACCTTTTTGAGTATATTGTAATCTCTTTAAATGAATAGTAACAATGCCATTTGTTATTAGTTCTTTTTCTCCCTTTAAAACCAACAAACCAATGTTGTTTTATAACAAAACAATGTTGTTTTAATTTATAGCAACATCAATTAAATTTTGTATGCGTAAAACCGGACCCTGGTTCCGTAAGTTCCTGCTTCCGTCACTGCTTATATTAGCACATAAAATATATGGTTTATTTAGAAAGAAAATGCAAAATAGGCTCAAAGGAAGGTGGTAGGGATGATAATAGTACTAGTACAGTAGTAGTACTATATAGGATAATCATGTTGGTTGTTGATACATTACTGTTTACTTAACATTAATTAACAATTAAATGTGAATATATACATATAATTGATATAGGTATTTAATTGCATTGCATTGGTGTCAAATCTTCCTATTTTGGGTGCCCTACAACGACTACTTTGGTGCACCCTTTTGGTTCGGCCTGCTACTGTATGGTAAAAATCAAGTAGGGACCATGATCATCCAAAAATTTCTTCTCTTACATTTCTCCATTTTGCTATTGTGTCAAATTTTCAATATTTTGACATATATGGTACTCATGTAATTCAAAAACCATTGGTTTGAGTCTTGTGACATATATAACAAGACTTCAAATCAAATGTTAAAGGTTGATTGCTAGATTGCTTGTTTCTATTATATAATTCTAACGATTTTTAAGCGATGTGGTTTTGAAATGGCCAAATTGTTGCATTCTGTAAAAATAGTAACCATATATGCGTTATGTCAGAAGTTGTAGTATGAGATTCATGATTTTGCCTTTCATCTGACACATTGTTTCTTGGGATTTGAAATTAAACTTTCAGATTTAAAACATTCAATTAGCCGTTAGAAATTTTTTAAATTAAACAGCATTGGAGAAAATATGTAGTCTAGTACTTTAAAATCAAAACTTTTAAGTGAATCACATTTTTTTATCTATTAAATAATTTCATAATTAATGATCTATTGCCAAAAATCAGGTAAAAAAATCACATTTTAAAAAATATCTCCATCCATGGATCAAGTCTTGATCATACAACTACTTGATTATAAGATAATGGATAAATTGTTTTTTTAAAACCAATAAGATAATCATAATTATGAGGAAAAAATAAAAGAAAGGGAAAATGGTAGAAAAGGACAGGTGAAAATTAAATTGGAATGGAAAAATCCTGCATGATCCAGCTGCATGTGTGTGTTGATAGTAATTAAGAGGACTGAGAAAGGAGATAGGGTGCAGTGCAGAGAGAACGTACGTGGTGGTGGAAGTGGTGGCGCTGGTGGTGGTGCGGTGTGGTGGACTCCTCCTCTACAGATACAGAGTTACAGATACTGACCGGGCTTCATAATTAAGCTACCCTTTCCTTTTTTAGTTTTTTTTCTCACTTGCTATCATTAAATATTACTTCGTACCGTATATATAATTCTGTCGTTGAAATCCAACTTTATATTAATCAGGTGTATATATATATATAAGTACATTTAAGTATTAAACTCACGTACACATGTATATTGCAAATCAATTAAAATTTATGAATCCAATCAAAATTTATTGTATTGTATTAGTCCTCTAAGGTCAACTTGCTTTGTAGATCGAGTGGCTTTAATTTTGACCGTTTTAGATTCAAATCATTTCATGTCAAGTGCATGCATTGAAATTCTCTTCCCGTATCTAGTTTTAATTTTAATATTGTTTAATTAGCTTTGATTTTTATAGAATTACGTTTATACTGCCTTCTATCTAAAATATCATTTTTTAAATCTTTTTTAAAACATATTCTCTGTGCTCTAAAATATACACTAGCTTTTTCCAGATTTGCACTTTTTTTTTTTGTGAAGGTAAATAACGTATAAAAAAAATTAATATTTTACTTTATTTTGTAGCCTCTCAAAAAACATAAAATGACTTGAGTTTTTAATGGTAATACACTAATACTTACTCCATTGAAAAAAAAATCAAAATAAATGTTTCATTTTTATCCCCTTAAAATACGTGCTGAAAAGTAAAAAAAAAAAATTACATTTTAGATAGGAGATATATAGTGATTAACTGATTAATACGGAGTAAGTTTTGATTTAAGTCTGATACTCTATTTGTTCAACAAAATATGTTGTTTGAATTTTTAACAAGTTTTTTTTAATTATAAAGAGCTAAAACTATATGTTTGTCATTTATTAGTAATAAATATGAATTGTAAAAAAAAATTATAAAATTAATATTTTATATAATTTTAACATCTTTAAAAATCTTACCAAAAATCTAAGCGGCTTATTTTATTGAATAGGAGTATTTCTTTGTGAGAATTAATTCTCCCTTTGCATAAGGACTAAGTAATATCCTCTCCTTTTTTTGAATTTTTTTTTATTGACTTGATATGCAAGGTTATTTGAATGCCGTGTGGTTTGAGAATTGAGATACAAAGATTACAATAAGCTAAAATGATAAACATTTTTTTTGATAAACGCACAATTTGGAATGGATATAATAGTTGATGCGTGTGATATCGATCAAGGTCAGAGCAAAGATACCGAGTAATAAATAACAATTCAATTAATAAGTAATAAACGACCTATACCCTATATACTACTATGTGGCGCGTTGTGGTTGATTCTAGAAAAAAAAAATCTTATGTGACCATTGTGGTTGATTCTAGGAAAAAAATAATAATAAAATAATATGGTACCATAATTTATAGAAAGTTATATATATCTGCGCCCCCGGGGCATAGCTCACTGGTTGAAAGGTCATCCTACGCTGGGCTTGGAAGCTTCGGGTGGGAGGTTTGATTCCCAAGAGGAGCATTATTTGTTTCTCTTGTGGAGTGGGCCTCCTGGAGCCAAAGAGTATAAAGGGGGGTGGTTGGACCATTGGTGAGGCACATCCCGTGATTTACCTCCCCAAGTCGATGAGGGGCCGGAGACTTGGGGTCCAGGACTAGTCTAAGTGTAAGCTTGGGATACCTGGATATTAAAAAAAAAAAAGAAGTTATATAAGCCACAATCTATCTATACATATATTTTAATTAATTGGCAAAAATATATAAAAAAATATTTCATAGTCTTACCAAAAATATTAATAGATAAATACGAGTATGTAGTATTTGATAAGTGCTATTTTATTTATATCTAGATTTATTTTTGGAAACAATTATTTATATCAAAATTAATTATTTAATAATTTTTATTTTATTTATATCTATATAATTTTTTGAGACCAAAATAATTTATCAAAATATTATGCTGTTACAATCCATCCGTTGATAGATATTTTAGTAAGGTAATGTAATAAATATATACTATATATTTAATAAAAAAACTAATATTAAAATATTTTAAAAAATAATTATCTATTAAATTACATTAGATTCAATTAATGCTAGATTAGAAAAAAAAGTTACCTTATAAATATGAATTTATTTATATTTTGAGAGAATCTAAATAAAATATATTTAGATTTTTTATAATCCGTCGAACTAATATTATTTAGGGGAATTATTAGTACATACCTCTCACTTTGATATTTGGTTTGCAAAAATACCTAGGTTTGAAAACAATTGCATCAATATATGGAAATTTGCAAAAATGCCTTATTTAATTATCAAAACTACCCACCACCCCAAAAAATCAGAAAAAAAAGGTTAAATATTTTTAGTATTTTTTCATTTTTCTTATATTTTTAAATTATTTTTAAATTATATTAAATAATTAAATTTTAAAAAAATCTGGAATTAAAAAAAAAATCTCAATCTCAATCCCTACTAGGGGTGATATTCGAGCCGAACGAGCCGAGCTTGACATGTTCAAGCTTGGCTCGAATGGGAAACGAGCCGAGCCGAGCTCGAGCCCAAAAATTATTCGAGCTTGTTTTGGCGCTCAAGCTCGGCTCGCGAGCCCAGGGATAAACTCGAGCTCGGCTTGTAAAGGCTTGAACAAGCCGAACGAACGAGCCTGAGCTCGCTCAAGCTCGTCAGTTGGGCTCATTCAGGCTCGTTCAAGCTCGGTTCGTAGTTGAACCCTAAATGCAAAAGCATCCGTACAAGCAAAAAACCCTAAAATACAAGTTCCATGGATGCAATGCAATCAATGAGCAAGAAGGATAGATAGATCATAGATGGAGTAAGTAATCTCAACTCTTATATACAAAATCGAAGCAAAAAACCCTCCTATGCCACAATTTCATAAACAACATCCAACAATTAAGTAAATCCCAAATCTTAATTTTATACAAAATCGAAGCATCAATGAATAGAATCGAAGCAGCAAATCGTGATTCATACAAATTTACAATCGAACTCGACGCCTAGTACTTCTCTCTTAATTCGCTTCCGCCTCGTCCTGCGACTTCCTTTGACATCTCCGCCTCGGCGGCTTCCTCCGCCCTGAGGATCCGCTTCCTCCACGCATTTCTCCCAATCGATGAAAGCGTCTTTGCATCCTCCTCCCTTCATGAACATACAAAATCTGCAATCTCTTTCTTCTTCACCTTCATCAAATCTGTCTTCTTCTTTGAATCTTGCCGCCACCGACTCCAGATCTCGAACTAGAGGGCATGGAAGGAGGGAAAAAGGGGAAGAGGGAGTCACCTTCTTCAGATCTGTCTTCTTCTCCGAATCTTGCCGCCGCCGCCGCCTCATCATCTCGAACTGGAGGGCATAGAAGAAGGGAGAAAGGGGAAGAGGGAGGGAGAAAGGAGAATAGAGATGAAGCACTGACCTGGAGATCCTTACCGGCCTGAACATGAAACCAGGAAGTGAACTAGAGATTTGGAATGCAGAACGCTGAAAGGAGGAGGCAGCACTGAGGCAGAACGTTGAAAAAGGAGGCAGGCAACCCATATATAACCCTAGGGGTAATTTGGGAAATTAACATACTCGAGCTTTTGGGCTCGGCTCGGGCTCGGCTCGAGCTCGGCTCGGGCTCGACTCGAGCTTTAAAAGTTGTTCAAGCTCGGCTTGTTTTACGGTTTCGAACGAGCCGAGCTCGAGCTTTTTCGAGCCGAGCCCGAGCCGAGCTCGAGCTGTTCGGTTCAGATAACAGCCCTAATCCCTACTAACAATTAGCCCCCGACCGACCCAATCCCAATATCTAGTAGTTATGATTTAGGTCAAAACCGGATCTTTACTCAATCTTACGCCGATTTTTATCATATCTTATCAATGTTCATATTTGGAATTGTCAAGGACAATATTCATCCTGTCAATGTGATAATATTATAGTTTCAAGATATATATTGACAATCCTTTTGTAAATATGTTTAATAATCTTGAAGATATGATTTACCGTATCTTCAGTGATTCTCTACCGAATTATAGCTTCAATCCTGTCAAAATAAACCTACAACCTTGTCACTATGAACATTACTCCTATCGTTATGAACAAATACATTTGTCATCTTGGACATGCCTTTAATTTATAGTTATGGTATGGATAAACTCGTATATTTATTCTCTTCTCTATTATAGATTCCATCCCGTCATTATTAATTATCAGCTTTGCCATAAAAAACCTATATCCTGTCAAAAATAAATTTTATTCCTGTCACTATTAATTCTCTTACTAAGACAATGATTTTCATCCGGCTAGTTTTATTATTTTTAAATTTCCGAGAAAAAAATATTAAAAACATTATTTTAATATATATTTCATTTTTCATATATTTTTTTACTTTTCTTTTAATTCATAATTCTCTTTTTAATGATTTTTACATTTAAATTTAAAGGTAAAATCAGTCATTATTTTTTAGCACAAATGACCTATTTTTTAGCACAAATGACCCACCTATCCTATTTTTGCTATTCTCATAAAACGGATATACTTTTGCAAACCGAACACTGATTTGGTGTATTTCTACAAATCGGCCTATTATTTATATCTATATTATTTTTTGGTGATAAAATTATTTATATTTACATTATTATTTTATTATTTATTGAAATCTATATAAATTATTTATAATGTTGTATTAATGTATTTTCCATACACGGGTTGAGACCTACACTAGTGTATATATATAACATAAAAAATAAGGCACGCCAAATGCAAAGGTGTAAACTTGGAAGATGAGAGTTGAAAGGTGAAGCTTAATAAAATAATTAAGTCAAATTAAACCAGAAATATGAGACAAGAATAAGAATTTAGGAACACAAAGCAAAGAGAGTAAGTAAGTCAAAACATTGGTAATTGTCGCAAATCACTTGTTCTATTTTTAATCAACTTAACTCTTAATTGTATATGTATATATGCTGCCCGACACCGTCCTCTCCACGGCGAACACTCTCCTATATATATAGCTTCTACTACACACATCTCTTTTTTATATATAACAAATTAACCGTCTCACTTCAAGTCAACAATTTTTATACTTATTTTAGCCATTTCATATATTCTATATGATAGTGTACTTATAAATTTCAAACATATATCAGATTAAAATAGGAATTCAAACTCTCAAACATTCTCTAGTCTCCACGTGTATAACTACATGTCTTCCCGTTAAAGGAAAAAAAAAAACCATACGTACACATAGTAGTAACTTGTAGGCAAGTTTATCCACTTATACTAATATTATAATTATTTTGTGTAAATATAAATGTTAAATTCACTTATACTAATATTCATGTAATCATAAATATTTATATTATAATAAAACACAATATATATTCGTTTCATATACTGATATACCCTATCACTACTAGAAAAGGAGGCCTTTATCCACGCTTTACCCTCAGCGCTTTTGGAATTCGTCGGGAGAGAATGAGGCGCGCGTAACAATTGTGATGGAAAGTTTGACGATATAAAGCGTTGATATCTCTTTACGCTAAAAACTATTGAAAACCCATAAAAAAACGTCAATAATTGCTAATTAGGCGGTTCTTCGCGGGTAAGATGTGAAAATGGGTGGGTCCCATGGCAAAGTAAACCCAAAAATATTAGATACTCCGTATTAAAAAAAAATTGCTAAATCAAATGGATTGCAATCTCTCCCCACCAAATTCAAGGCAATTCAAGCACCGATTGAAACCCTTCTTTTTTGGATGAAAGTTCAAAGCAATTTCCGCAAGCGTCAAAACTAAAGAGGTAATCTGTGAGTTGGGATTTCAGTTTGTAAATTGGCTTTCTGAAGACGGTGGCTTGGCGGTGGTTGTTGAAGTCGGCAAGCATTCAACGTGGCTTGGCTTGCGATTTTGGTTGTTCGGTGTTCAGATCGTCTAAATTTCGGGTTAGGAGTTGCTATTAGGTATTCGCAGAAGGTTCCCTTGACACCTAAATTCTCAATTTTACAAGTAAGTGACTTATTCTCCACAAATATGCCGATCAGTACTTTGCAAATTTATTTTGGTGTGGTTTTGAATTTACCGATAAGTAATTTGCAAAGCACCGATCAATTTGATGTACTGTTTAAACCCCTCTTAAGTGAAGTTGATTATTTTTTTGGTCCTGTTAATTTAATTGATTTTGCCCTCTTTCTTGGTTGTGCATTACTTAGGTTTTTTTATGGTTCTGGTGTGTAGGTTGATCAGGGCTGAGTTTTTCTTTTTGCGAGGATTCAACTGTCTAGGTGAGTATAACTGTATAACCTCTCTATTTGATGTATGAATTTGATGTATGAATTTGGATATATGTGCTGAATTTCAAGATTAATTAACTACGTACATCACTTTTGTGTTGAAATGGGTTGTCTCCCTTTTACCAATTTCAAGATTACAACCCCTTTTTTATGTTAATGGAGATATATATTATTATTATATATATACAAATTCAAGCAGATTTTAGGGGAGTCAATGAGCAAAATGAGATGGGGGAGTAATAGTCTAAAGCTTCTGTTTGTTTTCTCCTTTTTAGTTTCACATTTTCATACTGATTTTACTTTGTTGCTTGAAAACGATCTACGAGAGTAATAATATAAAGCTACTATTTTTGCCTTAAAAAATGAGGTGGGGGACCTCTTGATACATCACCCTATTTAGTGCTAAACACTTCCATTGCCTCGGCAATATGGTGTGGGGGACCTATGGTCCAACTGTCCAAGTGCAAATCTCTCCCTCCGTGAGCATGTTGTGGAGTATCATTCCTAGCTTCCCTCCAAGCTTTCCTCCTGCAGTAGGTCTTATTATGTGAATAAGAGAGAAAATGTAGCATATAAGACCCTATAGGTGTGTGTTTTGATTAGATGGACAGTAGCCTCTCTAAATTGGAGCTTGGCTTCGAAGATCATCGCATTTCTTGTGTCCATATAAATATTAAACTATTGCTGCCAATGCTAGCTTTTTTCTTAGCCTTGCTCTTCCAGCTTGAACGCCTTGATTTTTTCTTTTTCCATTTGAGAGCACTTGAGAGCGTTGAGATCTCCATCTTGTGTTCTAGCTTGCTCTTTATCTGCATCAATACATAATGAGAATATTGACATGAGAAAAGAAGGTGGAAGTGTTCGTATTAATCATGATCTTAATTGTAAACGATTGCTTGATGCTTGTGTGTGAATCTTTGGAACTGCATGTCTAACTAAAGATTACATATATTCCTTTCACTGTCTTTGTTTGGTTCCTAGTTTGAAGCTGCAATTTCTTAATGTTTCTTGCCTGCTTTTCACTTATTTGATAATGATTTTCACTTAAATACGTTTACTATGATTTTCACTGTCTTATTTTGTCCTGTTTGCAGCACTCTGAAATTGATTTATAAGTATTAATACATCTATAGATAATACACATAGATACCCCTACCCCCCCAACCCACCCAACACATGTATGATGTGTATGTATTTCTTGGTTGTTACATAGTCTTTATCATAATATAGTAGCATATATGACCCAGAAGAAATAATATAGTAGCATATGTTCATATGTAGGCATGGATACAAGTTGGATTGAACTACCAAATGATCATGATGATTATATAAATGGGGTTATCAACTTCATAAAGTTGGCTAAGGAAAACCTTGTAGAAGGTAGAACTCGATGTCCTTGCAAAAAATGTAAGGTGAATAAATGGTTGCTCGTAGATGAAGTAGAGAAACATCTTTTGTTCAAAGGGTTTTACAATTCTTATAAGAATTGGATTCATCATGGAAAAGGGGATATAGTTCAACGTATTTTAGGAGATGATTTAACGAGCAATAAGGAAGCAGCAGTGAGTGAGCAATCTGCGCTGGTAGGGGAAGATGATATGGTGGGGTTATTAAATGCAGCTTTTGGCCATAACACTCCTCATTCCTCTTCTCACCAAAATTCCTTCCCAACAGAACAAGGTAACAATTGGGAAGGATTCTGTGATGCATCTACCGAACCTAGCCTCCATGAAAATGTTTCTTTTGACGAGCCCAATCAATCACCGACCTTGAATTTTGATGAGGGAGATGGAAAATATGAGAAGTTGTTGAACGCCGCTACAAAGGAACTATACGAAGGCTGCACCTCTTTTTCAAAGTTGTCATTTCTTCTAAAGTTGTTTCATCTCAAATCTATGCACCATTGGAGTATCGAGTCCTTCAATATGTTGCTCACGCTTTTAGGAGATGCATTTCCACAAATCAAGGAGTTTCCATTATCTTACTATGAGGGCAAGAAAGTGATAACTGATTTGGGACTTGGGTATGAAAAAATTGCTGCATGCCCTAAGAATTGTATTCTGTATTGGGGTGATTATTCAGAGTTAGACCAATGTCCAGTTTGTGGTACCTCAAGGTGGAAGATGGGTAAAGGAAACGAGGACGATGAGATGGGTGATGATGTCGGTAAGAAGGGTGAACCAGCTAAGGTGATGCGTTATTTTCCTCTTATTCCGAGGTTAAAAAGGATTTACAAGTCACCTATGACTGCTGAAAATATGATATGGCATCATAAAGATCGTGATAAGGATGGGAAGTTACGTCATCCGGCAGATGGTTTGGCATGGAAATTTTTTGACGAAATGTATCCTGAGTTTTCCTCCGAGCCTCGTAATATAAGGCTTGCTCTTGCTAGTGATGGCTTTAATCCATATCATCTCATGAACACTAATTACAGTACATGGCCAGTGGTACTAATTCCTTATAACTTTCCGCCATGGTTGGTTATGAAACCTTCATCCTTTATCCTTTCAATGATTATTCCTGGAAAATCAAGTCCCGGCAACGACATTGATGTGTACTTGCAACCCCTCTTACATGAGTTGAAAGTGTTGTGGGAAGGTGTCGAAGTGTTTGATGCTTATGCTGAAGAATGGTTTATGATGCGAGCTGCGTTAATGGGCACTATTAACGACTTTCCCGCCTATGCTATGTTATCCGGTTGGAGTACCAAGGGCTATACTGCATGTCCTTTATGTACAAATGCAACTCATTCATACAGGTTTGGGGGTAAAATTTGTTATACTGGACATCGTAAATGGTTACCAGCTAATCATCCTTATCGAGTCGAAGCTAGTTTATTTGACGGGACTATTGAATTTGGTCATGCACCCATTCCTGCATATGGAACAACTATTTTACGGCAACAGGAAGGTACCAATTACATATATGGAAGTTCAAAGAACATCTCTAAGAAAAGGAAAAAGAGAGCAAGGCGCGATGTTGGCCCATCAAATGAAGAAGATGCTGAGGATGACAATGTTCTTTGGAACAAAAAGAGCATCTTTTTTGACTTGCCCTATTGGGAGCACAACCTATTAAGACATAATTTAGATGTTATGCACATAGAGAAAAATGTGTGCGACATTTTGTTAGGAACTCTTCTTGATATGGACAAAAGCAGGGATGACATTAATGCTAGGAAAGCTATTGAAGAGCTAGGCGTAAAACCCCATCTTTGGCTTCAACCTCGTCTGAATCGAGAGCCAATCATGCCTCCTGCATCATACACCATGTCATTAGAGGAAAAGCAACTCTTCTTAAGAGTTCTACAAAATCTTAAAGTTCCTGATGGTTATGGATCTAATCTTTCTCGTTGTGTGAACATAAAACAACGGAAATTGATAGGTCTGAAAAGTGATGATAATCATGTATTGATGCAAGACATCCTTCCTGTAGCTTTACGGGCGTCCAATGCTACCAAAGTGATCGATGTGCTTTCAGATTTGTCTTCATTTTTTAAGTATATATGCTCCACAACTCTTGATTCAGACGAATTAGATGCTGCTCAAGGGAGAATATCTTTGATTCTTTGTGAATTGGAAAAAGAGTTCCTTCCAATGTTTTTCACAATCATGGCTCACCTACTAATTCACTTAGTGAATGAGGTTAAGCTTGGTGGACCTGTTCACTATAGATGGATGTATCCTATTGAAAGGTTAATTTATACTCTTATCTTTATCCTTCTATAAACATTCACATATCAATATATCAACTAATAATCATTAACATAAATATTTAATTTTGAAAAGGTATTTGGCCCATTTGAAGTCATACGTAACCAACAAAGCTCAACCAGAAGGATCTATTGCAGAAGGATATATTTTGGAAGAGACAACCATCTTTTGTTCGAGATACTTAGAAGGTGTTGATACAATCTTCAACAAGTCTAAAAGGAATGACGATGGTGTGGACAATATGAATACATATTTGTTTAACTCTGGTGGCCGAGTAATTGGAATGAAAAGGAGGGTTCGTCTTGGAGAAAGATGCTTGAAGCAAGCACATCGTTATGTTTTATTACATTCCGATGAGATAAATGATTTAAAAGCGTAAGTGAAACTATATGTTTATACACTATTTTTAACGAAATATAACTTTTATAAATATTAACTATTTTCCAACACATGAAGTCAATTCATTCACCAAAAGCAACAAGAAGATGAAGTCTTTACAGCTGACGAAGGCATTCAGAATGAGTGGATTGTAAATGAATTTTCAGAATGGCTTCAAAATCAGGTTACTTGGTTTGTAGTAACATTGAAAGTTGCATTGTTTACTATCAGTATTTGACATCATTTTTCTTTCTAATTTAATAGGTGCATATTATAGATGCAAGTACTGAAGAAGGAAAATTAAGAAAGGCTTTAGCTGGCGGTTTGAATCAATATGCAAAAAGATTCAAAGCCTTTAGGATCAATGGGTATAAATTTGACATTGTTGATCGAGAACAATTTCGAAAGACACAAAATTCTGGAGTTATGGTGGAAGCAGATGGACAAGCATATTATGGGAAGGTCAAGGATATATACGAATTAGACTACTATGGAGCATATAAAGTTGTGGTCTTCCATTGTGAATGGGTTGATATAAATAGAGGTTTGAGGATATATAGCAATGGAGGCGCTTGTGTTAGCTTCTCTAAGCTAATACATACGGGTAGATTGTTGGAAGATGACCCGTTCATTTTATCATCTCAAGCTAAACAAGTTTTCTTTGTCGAAGATGAGTTACAAAAGGGCTGGTTTCATGTTATTCACACAAAGCCAAGAGATTTGTTTGAGTTAGGCAATGTTATGCCTTAAATAAGCTTAGCTTCTTTTCTTTACTTTTTTTCCCTGCTTGACATTGTTTTTTTTCCTAGTCCCATTCTATTTATTGAAATAAAACAATGAATATGTTTATGCCATTGTTTTTTTCCCTAGTTCCCCTTTGTTTTCTTGATAAAATAGTTCCATTCTATTTGATAATAGTTGTTGCATCTGTTGGATCTGCTGGATCTTTTTTTATAATAGTTCCATTATGTTTGAATGATTTGGAAAAGAAGAATGCATCACGTACTCAAGGCGAGACTGATGACAACACATTTTTGTTTGCATCATTTATGACTTTTACTTTGTAACAGGTGACAGTTGTGGTAGTTGCTGATCATTTTGGTCTATCCTTACCTGCTACACAAATGTAAGTTGGCCTTTACAATGTCTTATTTTCTTATATATATTTTCTAGCATTTGCTTCACCTCATATTTTAGTTGGATTAGATTTGTTGGTTTCTTGGCGTGTTAAGATGATGCCATAATGATGTTTGTATTAACAGTTGAAAAGATGAGCTGCAAGAGCAAGAGGAAAATAGTAGGTGATGATCAAGCACAAAAGCTAAATACAAGCTCCTCCATTTCAGCATCCCAACCACAGAGGCTTAATCCTATTCATCCTCAACAACGAAAATATGTAACTTTACCAAATATACTGCATCAATCTAGGTTAGCCAAAACACCAAAATTAGGAGCAAAAAATTCTTCTCCACTTCATTCTACCTTTAAGGGTATCCAGCCATCCAATGAACCACTCTCATCATCTCTGATTAGAACCCCAGCTTCAGCAACAGGTCATAGCTTAAGGCCTCCTACTGTAGTCAATGCAACCATGGAGGAAACTTCCTCACCCACTATCATGTCACCAACATCCACAATGCCCTCAACAGTTTCATCACCTTTCTTAAGGCCATTCCATTCCCCAACTATAAAACAACAATCTAGAGCCCTAGCTAACACACCAACATTAGGAGCAACAAAACCTTATGTCTTCTCCACTTCAATTTCAGCATCACGCAGTGGCATTAGGGCAGACACTTCAGTCAATGCAAACATGGTGGAAAAATCTCCACCCATTGTTGTGCAACCACCATTCACAGCGCCCTCACCAGTTTTGGATGCTGATTTGCAGCCCACCGATGATGCTAATTTGCAGCCCATGGATGATGCTGATTTGCAGAATTTTGAGGATGAGTTCAATGACTCTAATCAGGATAATAGTTGCGAACAAAGGCAGCAAGAACATGTTCAAGTTCAAGTGAACAAATCAAAGTCATCTAGAGCTCGGTCTATGAATTCAAGAAGTGTGGAGATTGATTGCCACGGTAATGTGAAGTATGATGAAAAGACAGAAGTTTTGACTGTTGGTAAGTCTTTCTTTTCTTATTTTTGGCTCCAACTAGTCATCAATATATCAACTTAGTTGTGAATTAATTGTACAGATGCTAAAGGAAAGTATGGAATATTAAGTGGGCTAATACAACCTCGAGATATCGAAGATCAAACAGCAGGAGTTAAGTGCATGGTCCATTTTAATGAGTTAAATCAACCAATTCGAAAGGGCGGTGAGGTCCTAGTTAAATTCCTTGCTTATTTGGCAAAAGCTGAGAGATTTTGCCCAATTGGGGAAATTAGTTGGCATTATGTGAATAGCCAATATAAAGTTGAGATGGTTAAAGTAGTTCGGGTAAGTATTATTTTGAGTTTAACATGTCCATTTATTATATTCATAAAGTTAATTATATAATTATCTATGTTGCAAGGCCAAATTTGTTATCCCAGATGGAGAGATATTTAATAAAGCTATTTTGATGCGGATTGGCACACACTGGAGGAATTACAAAAATAGCTTGAAAAGTATGTATTTCAACCCGGGAAAGAGGTCAAAGGAAGCAATTGTCAAGGATGTGCCTTATGGACACTCACGTGACCAATGGATGCGTTTGGTTGAGTATTGGTTTTCAGAGTTGAGCAATGTTAGTTCTTATGTACATTAAAGCTTTTAAACTATTGAAATACTAGTTGAAAGTTAAATTCATATATATATAGTAAATTCAGAGTTGAGTGATTATGTAATACTAAGCAATTGGTGCAGAGGAGGTCCCAATGTGGCAAACAGGCAAGAGCATCCCAATCTCATGTGCATACTACTGGTGCCAAAAGCTATGCCAATAAGCGAGCTGATTTTGTATAATTTCTTCCTTTTTGATATTTGTGTTATTTTTTTGTTTTCTTATTTCAGATGATGTCAATTCTTGAATGCTTTTAATAATGAATCTATCTATTTCAGGTTCAAACTAGTGGAAAACAACCTAGTCATTTGGAATTTTTTAAACTGACTCACACCAAAGCTGGAGGTGGATTCGTTGATAACACCAACTCTGCAGAATTATTGGTATACAACATTTCCTCTTTGCCTTTATATTTTTTCCCCTTCGATTATCTTGTTGAGTAGTTTCACTTTCCCTTCGTTTATCCATCAAGGCTTATTATTCCTCTTGAGCTTAGCTTCTCCTGTAAATGCATGTACAACTATGAGAACTATTTCATTTATAAATGGTAAAAAAGGAATAAGTAGTGTTTAATTGTCTAAACAATCAATGCATGTCTATAGAGGTAACCTAGATCTGTATTGAGCAGATGGCATATGCAAGAAATTTCTGATTTTATCAGATTCCAAGAGAAAAAAAATCTTTACTCTTTTTAAAATCTTGAACCTTGAAAGTCCTTAGAGTTGACAGGACATCTACTTATCTTTCTTTAGGATGGCATGCAATGGCACCCAAAACCTCAACTTGAAACTTCTTGAAAACAACATGCTTAATTGTCAATGTGTGATTGTGTTATTTTGCATTCCAAAACAGGAGGAAGCACATCACAATGTTGAAGAACTTGTTCAAAATTCCTCACCTACAAAGTCTCGTACAGAGATTGAGAATGCGGTCTTTGATAAACTGATTTATAAGGATGAAAATCCTAAAAGACCAGTTGGCTTTGGGTTTGGAGTCAAACAAAGTGCTGTTTTTGGAGTGCATGGTATTTTAAGGAAAATTGGATGTGAATCTACAACAGTACTCAATAGCTCTTCGGAATTGGAAAGCATGAAAGCAAAGCTAGCAAATATGGAGCAAGAAAACCAAAAACTTCATGCAATGGATGATCAAAGTAATCAAATATTATTACAAGCACTTGATGCACTTCGTACCGGAAAGGTGTCGGATGAGTTCTTTTCTAATGCTCAGTCAGCTTTACGTAGGGATAATTCCCAGGTTAGTGCCAATCGATTTGGGGATCTCAATGGTGTTAAGTGTTTGCTCATTGCAACTCTTTTTGTTCATTTTTTCTGTATGGCCTGCGAAATGTGGTTGACATACTTTTGATAGCCATATATGCCACGTATTAATATTCATACTTGAATTCTCCCTGCAACTTCCCATTTCCTTTACCAAAAATTGAAATCAATCCAAAAGATGGGTGTGGAAAGATGCTAGAAAAATCACTTGGTGATGCAAGAGAAACATGTTGTTCTCATTCTTTGGCAAGGACAGTTATGTATGCTTCTTGAAGTACCTTATATGGTTGTTTATTTTGGTCCATTATATTTGTTAATGATATATATACATATATTTAGAGTTTTCTTGTTATGTTTTTGTAGGTTGCTTCAGCATCGAGCGGTAATAGTGCTCGTAATAGAATGGACAATCTCCACTTGTCAAGCTCGCCAAACTAGATGGATTTTGAGTAGTTAGCTTTTGTGTTTTTGAGACATCAAATCTTATCCATGTAGTTTGAGTGTTTGTTGGACAAATTGGAGAGGAGACACTAGCTAGTGACAGTATTTTCAATTATTAGGAGATACCATATTCTACCGTTTTTGTTTCCTACAAGTACACTGTTGGTTTCTAGCTTTCATTGATCTAATGAGAATTGAATTGAAGCAGGTATATGTTTTGATCGAGCTTGTAAAGAATATATCAATATTGGCCTTTTATGTTTGGGTATTAATGTAATTAACGTATTATATAATACGTTATATAAAATAACCATCAGCGAATGGCGGAGAAATTAATTATTGATTTTTTAACATTAAATAATATTATACTTTTGCCGGGAAAATAATTTTTCACGCTTTTTCTTGTCACAAAAAAGGCGGTGAATTTTGAGGAAACTTACCTTTATCGACGCTTTTTTACGCCAAAGAATATTTGAATTTTGCCGGGAAATTAATTCTCGACGCTTATTAACATCAATAAATGGGCGGGGAATGTATGGGAACAGAATGGGAGGGCTGAAGAGCAAAGCTTCGAAAATGTATTCTTGGCGTTTAAAGGCGTCATAAATTTCCACGATTAAAAGCGTCGGCCATTTATGGCGTTGACATTTTTGACGCTTTTTTTAAGTGTCGAGAAAAATTTTCTCCACGCTTTTATGCGTCGACAATGGACTTAAAAAACGTCGAAAAAGGCCGGTTTTTCTAGTAGTGAATCTTTTTTCAATTTAAAGAACAAAGATAGATTAACGAAACCAACGAATGAATAAACCGGTAATTTTAGAGCCAGTCGGTAATTTTCAAACGGTAAAGTATAGAGGGATTAAAAAAAGTAATTAGGTGTTTAAAGGAAAAAGGGTTATGATGAAGAATCTTCCAAAGTGTTAAAACAGCTTACATACGTACACTAGCTAGCTATATATAGTTGATCGAAATCACTTTTAATGCACATAAACTGCCTCTTTTTTTTTTTTTGAATAAAAGAAACAATTAATTAAGCTATAGTTAGGGAGAATTTTTAAAAGTGAAAAGCAATCAATGGAGTCTTAATTTAATATAATCAAATTAGTGTGATGTAAACTAACTACTAGGGTTGAATTAGTAATTTGGATACATGACAAATTAAACAAACTTGATATACAATTTTTTATTTTTGGTGAGAATTTAGAAGTTGAATTGTAACGCCGTTGGAATAAAATATCCGCTATCCTTATTACTATTAAAAAAAAAATTTTAAAGAAAAAATTAGTAGTAAGGGTTTATTTTAGATGGGCCTAAAGGTATCTAACATCTCTTCATTGATTTTAATGAAATGTATTTTGGTATAAGTTTCAAATTTGAGATCTTTAATTGTATATTCGAGAAATATATATATATGGCCGGTATTATGGGCTTGATTTTTTCTTGTCAAAATATTGGCATATATATATATAAGGACGTTTTACAAATAGCAAAAAGTCACAAAACGCTTTCTCGTGATGATTAAACTAGTAATTTATTAGTGTGTATTTAGTGAAATCTTTGTTTCGGTTGTCGCCATTCAAATATGAAAGAGATTCTCCTGTGGAGAAAAGTAATTAAAAAATAGATGGATTCCATAAAAGTCAAATTAAACATATAAATATATATACTCATATAAATTATAAAGTATTAAATAATCCCTTTTTTTGTTGTACTGATGTGTCAACTAGAGAACTAACTATTTATATGCTTCAAGCTTCAATGCTTGAAGCTAATTAATTACTAGATCGAGTAATTTTCTTTTTGCCACTTGGATCCATATTTCGTGTTTATATTGTTCAATAAGGAGTAAAATCTAACTAGCAATGAAATAAACTTAAGGGGTTTTTCGTAATGTTTTTACCTTTTTTTTTTTGGAAATATATAAGATTTTGAAATATCAAATAAATTATTGTTTGATAAATTGAGAGATCACCAAACGGACATGGGTAAATTTGGAGAATTCAGATCATAGGAGAATCTCTCCCTTTCACATTCATCATCAAAAACCACAAGAAACTCAGATCCGGTTTGTTACAACTTAATGGAACAACCTTCACCACTGGCGCCAAATCTGTTACTTAAACAGATCAAGTGGTTGCCCATATGAAAAGACCAAACTACCCTTCCAGTATCTAGACAAGTGAAGTGTTGTGTTGTGTGTGTGTTACATTGTGTTTATATGAAATGTGACAATGTAACATACACTCCCGTATACCCCCCTCAAGCTGGACTAGTAAGGAGAAGAACAAGCCCAAGCTTGGAAGATAATATTCTGTGTTGATCAGCTCCCAAAGCTTTGGTCAAGACATCAGCTATCTGAAGAGCCGAGGACACATGTGCTGTCTTGATGAACCCATCCTGGACCATTTCTCGAATAAAATGACAGTCAATCCTCACATGTTTTGTTCTTTCATGGAATATGGGATTTGCAACAAGGTCTTGAGCAGATTTGTTATCACAATGTAATGTGATAGGAATAGGAACATGAATGTGCAAATCTGCAAGCAACCCCTGTAACCAGACAAGCTCACTGGCAGCAGAAGCCATGCTCCTATACTCACTTTCAGTGGATGATCTAGAGACCACATTTTGCTTCTTAGTTTTCCAAGATACTAAGGATGAACCAAGGAACACACAATAGCCAGTTAAAGATCGTCCAGTGTCTCTACAATTTCCCCAATCAGCATCACTATAGGCACTCAATGTGAATGAAGAAGATGCTGGATAAGACAGAGTCAAATTGAATGTGCCTTTCAAGTACCCGAGCAAGTACATAGCTGCATTCCAACGAGGGAGTAAAGGGTTCTGTAAGAACTGACTCAGTTGTTGAACTGTATATGAAATATCAGGTCTCGAGAGAGTGAGGTATAACAGCCTACCAATTATCCTTCTATAAGCTTCAGGATCAGAAAAAATCTCACCATCAGTAGTGGATAATCTGGTGCCATGGTGCATAGGAAAAGAAGCAACCTTACAGCCCTCCATTTTAGCATCTTTTAAGATGTCTAAAATGTATTTTCTTTGGTTAAGGAGAATGCCAGATGAGGCTCTAGAGATCTCCATACCCAAAAAATATTTGGCTACCCCGAGATCCTTGATTGTGAAAGCTGAATGTAAAGCTCTCTTGGTGCCAATGATCTCCTCAGTGGAATTGTCAAGAAGTAACATATCATCAACATAGACCAGGGCAATAGTAATGGCATGCCCTCTCTTTTTGACAAAAAGAGAATAGTCATGTTTAGACTGTGTAAACCCCAAGCTTAACAAGAACTTTGTGAGCTCATGGTTCCACTGTCTACTAGCCTGCTTGAGTCCATACACAGACCTGTTTAGCTTACACACCTAACCCTTAGGCACCTCATACCCTTGAGGAGGAACCATGAACACTTCCTCCTCTAGATAACCATTCAGAAAAGCATTGTTAACATCTAACTGATGCAATACCCAACCATTTGCAGCAGCTATAGCTAAGATTACTCTCACAGTAGACAACTTGGCCATAGGAGAGAAGGTGTGTTTGTAATCTTTGTCCTTGACCTGATTATACCCTTTTTCCACAAGCCTAGCCTTGTACCTCTCTATCTAACCATATAGCTTGTATTTAATCTTAAAAATCCACTTAGACCCAATGGCTTTCTTCCCAGTAGGAAGAGAAGTGATTGTCCAAGTGTGATTCCTCTCAAGAGCTAATAACTCAGCCTTCATAGCAGCTTCCCAGTGCTCCACACCCTTAGCCTGAGCATAAGAGTTGGGTTCAAAAGTCTCACACATGCTCACAAAAGACTGAATATAAGCAGGAGAGAGATGATCGAGCAAGATTCTGAACAGAAAACACTGCAAATGATTGAGATTCAGAGTCTGTTGAAGATCTAGTTGGTAACCCTGAGCAAATAAAATCTTGAAGCCTGGCTGGAGGTCTGATTATTCTCTTTGGAAGCACAAGTGGAATACTCCCAACCACTGGATTGGGAGGAACTGAAATGATGGACTCTTGAGAATTGAGACTATCCTGAGTGGACCTGTTAGCAGATTCAACTGGCCCAGGTGAAGGAGAATTGTGGAAGGCAGGTGACACAGGGCCACCAGAAGTATTGGGACTGTGGGAATGCAGCCAAGTGACATCTTCATGATCAGATTCAGAAGATGGCATGTGTCCTTGTGTAAAGAAAGAACCAGATACTGCTCCATCATTGAGCTTAAAAGAAAACACTGAATCTACAAACTTCACATGTCTACTGGTGATAATAGTTCTCTTGTCCAAGTCAAACAACTTGTAAGCTTTTTGACCTGGAGGGTACCCTAAGAAAACACATCTCCTAACTGCACAGTTAAGTTTGTCTCGAGAGTCATTGGGTTGTACAACATAGCAAAGGCAATCCACTGCGTGGAGCTTTTCATATGAAGGAGGGGCATGAAACAACACTTCAAAAGGGGATTTCCATCCTAAGACAGATGAAGGCATCTTGTTAATCAAATATGTAGCACCGAGCACACAATCACCCCAAAATCTGTTCATGAACCCCTGGAGAGGACCTCTGATGAACAATACCATGCTCAGCAAATAACTCAGTACATCCTTTTTGAGTAAACTCAGTACCACAATCAGTTCTAACACACTTGACTGAAGTCTCAAACTGATTTTCAACCAATTTTAGAAAACTAGTAATACACCTTAAGACTTGCATTTTGTCTTGAATCAAATACACCCAAGTGGTTTTGGAATGATCATCCAGAACAGTAAGAAAATACTTGGCACCACATATGGAAGGAGTTTTGTAAGGACCCCACAAATCCATGTGAACAAGGTGAAAAGGGGCAGAAGCCAATGATTCACTTCTATCAAACTTCAACTTGTGCATTTTAACCATAGAGCAAGTGTCACAAGTGAAACTGGAATTGTCATCAACCTTTCAGATGGATAAATGTTTCATCTTAGACAAAGACATATGACCAAGCCTTGCATGAAGCACATGAAGGTTAGCAACATTATTACAGATTACCCTATGATTATTCAAATCTTCAGAAATCTTCAAGGCATAAGTAGCATGTAGCCTGTATAAACCATCCTCCTCCCATCCTTTAATCAAAATTCTTCTAGTTGTAAGGCCATGTAATCAACAAGAAGTAGCATCAAAACTAAACTCCATATTCTGATCCTTTAGCAGCTTAGACACTGATAGCAAATTATGTCTGAACTGTGGTACATACAAGACCTTATGCAACACAATGTCAGGCAATAACTGCACTGTGCCATGATAAGTCACAGTAATTTGAGTACCATCAGGCAGCCCCAAAGATATAGCACTTTTTAACAAACAAAGCTCAGAGAAAATGTTCTTATCAAAACCAATATGATCAGTTGCACCAGAATCCACAATCCAAGCACAATTATTAGCTTTATTAGCACCAATAAGATAAGAAACACTCAGAGTACCTGCAAAGTGTACAATTGCCTGGTTCACTGAGCTTTCAGACTGATCAGCAACACCCTTGCCTTTCATCATCTTTACCACTTCATTGTAGATAGCATTGACCATAACAGGATCAGGCCTCATCTCCTGAATAGGAAAATCCAGAGGATTGTCCACCTGTGGAGAGTCAAACTGTGCTACAAATCTTCCAGTTTGCTTTCCTTTCTCTTCATCCTTTTGGCCCTTGAACTACTCAGGATAACCAACTAATTTGAAGCAGTAATCCTTTGTATGACCTCTCTCCCCACAGTGATTGCACACACGGTCATACTTAGCCTTTTTATAATCCCTTTTTGCTTGCTCAAACTTAGCTTGATCCATTTGCTCATATCTTTGTTGATTCTGCCTAGCATTCCCGAATCTATATTCACTGCATTAGCTTCAAATTCAGCTTGTTCATACCTCTGCTGTGCCAGTTTATTCACATTTAGCACACTCACATCAGTAGGTACCATTGAAGTTACTCCTTTAGATATCTCTAACTGAGTAGCCATTTGAAAAACCTTAAGAAATCCGGGCATAGGATCTTTAGATAGTACGTTACCCCGAAGGGGTTCATACACATCATTAAGGCCCATCATGAACTGCATGACCTTAGCTTTCTCTTCCCTTTCAATTATTCTTTTCAGCCATCCACAACTGCATCCACTTATTCCTCCACATGTACAGTTAGGGATGGCATCTAGCAACTGCAACTCATCCCAGTGCTTCTTCAGTTTTCTATAATATGCTCCAGCGGACAAGTGATCTCCTGGCGAATATTGCCAAGATCTCGATGAAGTTGATACACGAAAGGATCATTCAATTCACAGAACCTCTCCCTGATCTCATCCCACAATTCCTTAGCCGATTCTACATACATCAGCGTTTCTGCGACATCACTTGTCATAGAATTTACCATCCAACACCTAACCATGTAGTCAGCCCTCTCCCATTTAACATAATCATCTGTATCCACAGGAGGCTTCACACAACTCTCGGTTATGAAGCCTAATTTTGCTTTTGCTCCTAGAGCCATCTTGACTCCATGATATGAAATTGGATCCATTAAACAGAGTAGTAACTAACTGCATACCGGGGTGATCGGAGTTTGATAGGAATAGGGGATTGTAGTGAACCGAATTCGTACCTTGCGTGAAATCCCCAAATTGCACTCCACCATTGAAACCACCAGGTGATCCTCTTCCAGCTCCGCCTGCAGGTGGCGTAACACTCACAAAATTGCCTCTTCCAGCTCCATTGACGACGTCTGCAAAGCTTTGTCCAAGAGGCGATCCTCTACCAGCCATGGCGATCACGAGAAAGACAACTGACGATCAACAAATCACTGAACTTGATTCAACAAACTCACCAGATCCACCGATTGAAGCAAATCGATAGATCTAATCACCGAATCGAAACGAGCTCTGATACCATTTGGAGAATTCAGATCATAGGAGAATCTCTCCCATTCACATTCATCATCAAAAACCACAAGAAACTCAGATCTGGTTTGTTACAGCTTAATGGAACAACCTTCACCACTGGCGCCAAATCTGTTACTTAAACATGGTTGCCTATATGAAAGGACCAAACTACCCTTCCAGTATCTAGACAAGTGAAGTGTTGTGTTGTGTGTGTTACATTGTGTTTATATGAAATGTGAGAATGTAACATACACTCCCATAGTAAGACATGTTATCTTTTACATCATTTTTTTGTCACCGAGTACTCACTCTTCGTCTATCTTTCGGTACATATTTTCAACTCTATAGACATTTTTTTTAATTGAAATTATTCAACAACTCTTACGATTCTATACTAGGCCCCTTCAATCCATGTCGAAATCTCTCCACAACTTCTATGCGAGATCCCCTTCAATATCATCTCTCCATATGATAAGGGTATTTTGGTAATTTACCGATTTTTTCTTCTAAAAACTTAACGAAATCAGATATAGGGTGATCTTTGGTAAACAAAAGCTATTAAAGTGTGGTTTTCTGCATTTTACCATAAGATTTAACCAACTTTAGATGAAGTTATTTTAACAACTCCGTGGAATCCAAAGTGGTGAGAGGTATGTAGTATTTAGGATCTGATGTCAATTTCATCCGCTATGTCCATTTAGGAGCTCATGCCATAATCTAATACTCCACAAAAAAAACATATTAAGCTAATATGTACCTAGCTATCATCAATTTTTTAGGGCGAGCTCGATCCTTCGTTTTAATAATAATTTTTCTTAGTTTTCACCAAAAAAAATTATAATAATAATTTTTCTTAGTTATTTGGCACTTTTAATTAATCTTAATAAAAACAAAATTTGTGTTTGGAATAAATCATTCGATCGGCCGGTAATACAACCTACTTTTTTGTTCATTTGTCTCTTGAAGAAATAATAAAGTTAAGTAAATTTTGCAAAGGTCCAATCTTTTTGTCTGAATTAAATCGACCCCACTATCAACTAGTACATAAAAATATAATGACACTCTAAAATGTGTATTTTAATTATATTCAACGTATGTAAGTTATTATTTGAACATGTCTTCAATGCATACACATTGTAGTATATTATACTATGCACACATGCACCATCATATATATATATATATATATATATATATATATATATATATATATATATATATATATATATATATATATAAAACCACAAGAGTGTGTATGAAACCTACATGGCCCCATTTGACAATTTATAACCTTAAAAAAATATTGGGTGTGGACCAAATTGAACCTAAAGTTGTGTCTTAAAACTAACACATCACCTACCAAACTTTGAAAGGCACTCTTTAATTTCAAATTTTGAAATTAACCCATAAGACTATGTTTGGCTGCTAAGACTTATAATCATATAAATATAAATAGACCCCATTTCATACCATGCCCTATTACCCACTACCCATTTACCATCATGCCTGGATATCATCATATATGATCTATCATCATATGGACCCATGTAATGCATACCATGCACCCTTGATGGGTCATTAATCATATCATATGGTCAACTTTTATTTTGTTAATCATATTATATAGTCAACTTTGTTTAAATTCAAAACATGTAATAATTAACTGCATATATGTCTATATATAAGCTTTAACAAAAGCTGCGCAACTAATTAACAACCTTTCCATTTGTATATATTAATTAAGTAATGTAATTTAATGTTTTATAGTATTTTATTGTATGCTATATATATTAGTTGCGGAGTTTACTACTGGTTAATTATATAAATAAAAATAATTAATATTCACTTTATTACTACAGTATGCAAAACATGATATCGTATATGTTACTTGTCTCTTTGTGTATTCCAAATTAATAAGAGTTTTATTGGAGACAGATTTGTGGCGACTTGAGATAAGTCCTATGGCTTTGGTTGTTTATATTCATATATGTGTTTTCCTTAATTTGTCCTGCACCATTGGAAAGGCATTTATGACATCAACACCTCTTTATGATTTGGTAGGAACTTTGATTCTACGTATAAACAATATGATTATATACAAATCTACAAAATATTGTTGCCCCATTCAATCTAACTTTGTATATATGTTTGGGATGGGTGATAAATAAATTTGTCTTCTTCTCAACAATAACAAATCTAATTAAGTATATTTCACTCAAAATAGGATATATATTTAGAGTCGAGGTATACACAAAATCCTTTTCATTTAGATCGAGAGAGTGTTTCTAGTGACTTAAAACTGGCTGAAAAAACAAGCATATATAGACCCTAAATGATGCCTAATTAATTAGGAGAAATATAAAGAAGACTAAGAAATAACGAGCACAGACAGAAATGAAGAACATAAAGGATACGACTCCATTCGTAAGAACTAGCACTCCTCAACTCGGATATAGCACTGCTCATTGTGATCGTTCTATCGTCATATCCTTAGTAAGGTTCACAAGGATTTGAATGTATTGGGTTTATATTGTTTTTGAGTAGATCTATATATATTGCTTTGTCAAAATCAATGGCGGTAACATCACCAACCTAGACTCATTGCAATACCTAGCTAGATTAAAGGAAGTATCCCAAATGATGCACGAGTAGAGTTAGTAGGGGTAGGAATATATAGTTGCCAAAGTGAAAAAGATGGAAGCTAGCAATAGCAAAACTCATACCAATAGCTAATTTTTGTTGTGATGAAATGAAATGAAATGATATGAGTAGGCAAAACTTGAATTGGAGGTGGGCAGTACTTAAGGTAAGCTTTTTGCAGCAAGAGATCATATCAGATTGGACTACTTTAGTGACACAAACTACACCCAAACGCCTCACCTCTTTTGTGTTTTCTCATCACCTTGTTGGTGATCATTGTACCTTTTTGGTCATTAGTGGACAACTCTGTTCATATGAATACATCAATTAAAAGACACCCTATCCTCTCTTTTGTTTCCTAATTTGATAAGATTTCTTCTTTTGTACCGTTTCTCAGCTTTACTTGGCTACTTGACAACTCGTCAATTATTGTCATCCTCAATTTGTTGAGAGATATGAATGAGAGCAAAAAAGTCTCACGTCTTCTATTGCTAATTGGTTTTAAAATGAAACCTCACTCAGCTTGTGTACTAGGCTATTAGCACCTACCACACACACGAATGCTAGAAAGTGTATGTCACTATTGTTGGGTTTCTCTCCTATATGGGGGAAGAGTCCAATGGACTATTTACCATATGGTTTTTACCATGTGAAGTTTTACCCTCCTCCTTATAAAAGGAGATGTCTTTCCATTTGGGAAAGTAAGAGAGAGAAAACAAAGAGTGAGAAAGGAGAAAAGAGAGATCTTGGAGGAATTTTCGTATGCCATTGTTCAGCCCAATTTGAAGTGCCCCGATCGACGACCAAACGATCTCCGATTGGGACGATTTTCTGGTATGTTGTTCACCTCATCATAGGCTTCATTTTGTACGGTTGGATCGTCGTTTTGAGCCTCCAATCTCATATCTCCTTTGCTAGTGTCCTCTCTTGGTTTGTTGTTGATTTCCACTAATTGGGTGATGAAATTGGAGATTTATCCAAGCTTGTTGATGCTTGATGATGTTGTATGCCTCTAGCTTTGTCTAGGAAAGATTGTACCCACTTGTTATTGTTGATAGTGGAAGTTTCTGTCTCTCGTGGTTTTTTCCCCGTTTTGGGGTTTCCACGTAAATCTGGTGTTCTTTGTGCTTGGTTATTTTATCTTCTGTTTGTGTCTGGTTGTTGGTTTGGATTGCTTGAGTTTGACTCTCTGGTTTACAGTTCTTGTCCATCCCGATTTGTGTGTGTTAAAGGGGTGTGTCTGATGTCCCCTGCTTCCCGGCACAACAGACTGGTATCAGAGCATTTGGTTTAGGATGGAGGAAAAGAACAGTTTTCAGGGAATGATTGTGTTGAATTCGGGCAACTACTCAGGTTGGAAGATAAAGATGGAAGATCTTTTGTATGTGAAAGATCTGTATGAGCCGATTGTGCACAAAGAGATTCCAACGGGTGTCGTTGATGTTGAATGGAAGATTCTGAATCGAAAAGCGGTTGCTACGATCAGACAATTTGTTGATGTGAGTGTGCTCCAGCATATTGCCAATGACACGAATGCTTATGAGTTATGGTATAAGCTTGAAGGGATGTATGAGAGGAAGAATGCCCTCAACAAGGCGTCATTGATGAGAAAGCTTGTGAAATTGGAGTACAAAGATGGTGAGAGCATTGTTGTGCATTTGAGCACATTTCAGGGCTTTGTGAATCAATTGGCTTCTGCAAAGATGTCGTTAGATGATGAGTTGCAGGCTCTACTACTACTCTCCTCATTGCCGGATAGTTGGGATACACTTGTCGTGTCACTTAGTAATTCCGCTCCGGAAGGCAAGCTGACTATGGAATGTGTGAAGGCTAGTCTTTTGAATGAAGAGACTAGAAGGAAGGAAATGGGTGTCTCCTCACAGACAGAGGCTAATGTGACGCAGGGTTCTGGTAACAACAGAGGAAGGAGTAAGCAACGACAGCAACAGAACAGAGACAAGTCCAAAGGGAGATCAAAGTCTCGAAGCAAGTACATTTGCTATTATTGTGAGAAGCCGGGTCACATTCAAAAGTATTGCCGAAAGTTCAAGAGGGACAAAGGCAAAGAACCTGAGAAGTCGGAGACGTCGAGAAATCAAGAAGATAAAGACACTGCTGCTCTTACAATCAGTGATGAAATAGTGGAGTTGTTTGTGGTGGCTGATGAAGGTTCCTTGAATCTTGCAAGTGATGAGTGCACTTGGATTGTTGATTCAGCTGCTTCATATCACATTACTCCACACAAGGAGTACTTCTCGTCTTACACTTGTGGAGATTTTGGCCGTGTGAGGATGGGAAATGATGGCGTGTCCAATGTTGTTGGCATGGGCACAGTTTGTTTGTTGACATCCACTGGTTGCAGTTTGATTTTGAGAAATGTTCACCATGTTCCTGATATCAGATTGAATTTGATATCTTCTGGGATACTTGATGATGATGGTTATGCTCAAAATGCACAAGGCGGTGTTTGGAAGTGCTCCAAGGGAAACTTGATTGTAGCTCGAGCAAAGAAGCAGAATACCATGTATGTGATGCAAGCCAAGATTTGCAGAGAAGAAGCAAATGTGATTGATGATGGTGCCGGAGAGCTATGGCACAAGCGGCTTGGACACATGAGCGAGAGGGGTTTGCAAATGCTTGCCAAGAAGGACATTCTCCCGGATATGCAAGGTATTTCTCTCAAACCTTGTGTTGATTGCCTAGCTGGAAAGCAACATCGAGTAGCATTTCATATTCGACCTCCATCTAGAAGAAAGCATGCATTAGATCTTGTTCATACTGATGTATGCTCTATGGATTGCAAGTCACATGGTGGTGCACAATATTTTGTCACTTTTATTGATGACTATTCTAGAAAATTGTGGGCTTTTGTGTTGAAAAGCAAAGATCAGGTTCTGACAGTTTTCAAGGAGTTCCAAGCCAGAGTTGAACGAGAGACTGGTTTGAAGTTGAAGTGTGTCAGATCAGATAATGGTGGAGAGTACAAGGGGTCCGTTTGAGCAGTATTGCAAGAGTCAGGGCATCAGGCTTGAGAAAACAGTTCCGAAGACGCCACAGCTGAATGGGCTTGCAGAGAGGATGAACAGAACCATAGCAGAAAGAGTCAGAAGTATGTTGTCGACTGCAAAGCTGCCAAAATCCTATTGGGCGGAGGCAATGTTGACTGTCGTGTATCTCATCAATCGCTCGCCTTCAGTTCCTCTTGATGGTGATGTTCCACAGAGGGTTTGGACTGGAAGAGATGTTTCGTTCCAGCATTTGAGAGTCTTTGGATGCCTAGCATATGTTCATGTTGCTAGAGATCAGAGATCCAAGCTTGATAGCAAGAGAAAGCCATGCATCTTCCTAGGGTACTCAGAGGATGAATTTGGGTACAGACTGTAGGATCTTACAGACAAGAAAGTGGTCAGAAGCAGAGATGTTGTGTTCATGGAAGACAAGACTATTGATGACTGGAAACTCCAGCGACCGTCGTCTTCCTCTCCTGCTCCAGTCACATTTGATCCCGTTTTTCCTCAAGTTGTGCAGAGAAGTTCAGTTCAGAATCAGCAGGAAGATGAGCATGATGATGGTGATGTTGATCCACCAGAAGTTCCACAACCTCAACAAGAGGAGCCCCCTATCCAACCTGAAGTTGAGTTGAGAAGATCCACCAGAGAGAGACTGACTTCCTCCCGATACTCAACCAACGATTATGTGTTGTTGACTGATTCAGGAGAGTCTGAATGCTATGAGGAAGCTATGTCAAATGTGCATCAGAAGGAGTGGTACAATGCCATGCAGGATGAGATGAGTTCCTTGCATTAGAACAACACCTATGACTTGGTGAAATTGCCTAAGGGCAAGAAAGCTCTCAAGAACAAATGAGTTTTTCGTTTGAAGTCTGGAGAAGATGGTACACCTCCCAGGTTCAAAGCCAGAGTTGTGGTGAAGGGTTTTGAGCAGAAAAAGGGTGTAGATTTTGATGAGATTTTCTCTCCAGTTGTGAAGATGTCATCCATCCGGGTTGTTCTAGGCATGGCTGCTAGCATGGACCTAGAGGTCGAGCAGCTTGATGTGAAAACCGCCTTCCTTCATGGTGATTTGGAAGAAGAAATCTACATGGAGCAACCTGAAGGTTTTGAAGTCAAGGGAAAAGAGAAGATGGTTTGCCGTCTCAGAAAGAGCTTGTATGGTTTGAAACAAGCACCTCGGCAATGGTACAAGAAGTTCGAGTCTTTTATGATCGACCACAAATTCCACAAGACACATGCCGACCACTGCGTGTTTGTGAAGAATTACGCCGAAGGTGACTTTCTGATTCTCTTGCTTTATGTGGATGATATGCTTATTGTTGATCGGGATACCAACAAGATTGCTAGTTTGAAGACTGCATTGAAGAAGTCCTTTGCTATGAAGGACCTTGGCCCTGCAAGACAGATTTTGGGTATGTAGATTACCCGTGACAGAAAGAATCAGAAGTTGTGGATATCACAAGAAAGATACATTGAGAAGGTTCTGCAAAGATTCAACATGGACAAGGCTAAACCCGTGAGTTCTCCACTTGCAGTGAACATGAAGCTGAGTTCTGATCAGTGTCCTACAAGTGAGAAAGAGAAACAGGAGATGAAGAAGGTGCCTTATGCTTCAGCCGTTGGTAGTCTGATGTATGTCATGGTTTGCACTAGGCCAGACATCGCCTATGGAGTTGGGGTTATCAGCAGGTTCATGAGTAATCCTGAAAAGGAGCATTGGGCTGCAGTGAAATGGATTCTCAAGTATCTCAGAGGCACTTCGAGAGTGTGTTTGTGTTTTGGTCCTGGAAAACCTATGCTTGATGGTTTTACAGATGCAGACATGTCAGGTGATATTGACACGAGCCGATCCACATCTGGATATCTGATTACATTCGCAGGGGGAGCAGTCTCATGGCAATCGAGACTGCAAAAGTGTGTTGCTTTGTCAACGACAGAAGCAGAGTATATGGCTGCAGTTGAAGCTGGTAAGGAGCTGATATGGATGAGAGACTTCCTAGAGGAGCTGGGAGTGGAGCAAGCTAGCTACCCACTCTATTGTGACAATCAGAGTGCCATCCACCTTGCCAAGAATGCCGCCTACCATTCTCGAACCAAGCACATCCGGAGAAGGTATCATTGGCTTCGAGAAAGAGTAGAAGACGATGATTTTGAGCTCATGAAGATCCATACAAATGACAACGGATCAGATATGCTGACAAAGACTTTGTCAAAGGAGAAGCTCATCAAGTGCCGCTCAAAGGCGGGCTTGCTCGAGCCCCCCATATAGGATTGAGGGGGAGCTATGTTGGGTTTCTCTCCTATATGGGGGAAGAGTCCAATGGACTATTTACCATATGGTTTTTACCATGTGAAGTTTTACCCTCCTCCTTATAAAAGGAGATGTCTTTCCATTTGGGAAAGTAAGAGAGAGAAAACAAAGAGTGAGAAAGGAGAAAAGAGAGATCTTGGAGGAATTTTCGTATGCCATTGTTCAGCCCAATTTGAAGTGCCCCGATTGACGACCAAACGATCTTCGATTGGGACGATTTTCTGGTATGTTGTTCACCTCATCATAGGCTTCATTTTGTACGGTTGGATCGTCGTTTTGAGCCTCCAATCTCATATCTCCTTTGCTAGTGTCCTCTCTTGGTTTGTTGTTGATTTCCACCAATTGGGTGATGAAATTGGAGATTTGTCCAAGCTTGTTGATGCTTGATGATGTTGTATGCCTCTAGCTTTGTCTAGGGAAGATTGTACCCACTTGTTATTGTTGATAGTGGAAGTTTCTGTCTCCCGTGGTTTTTTCCCCGTTTTGGGGTTTCCACGTAAATCTGGTGTTCTTTGTGCTTGGTTATTTTATCTTCTGTTTGTGTCTGGTTGTTGGTTTGGATTGTGATAGACGGTTTTTAGTCGCGTAAACCGTATCAAAATAATTTCGAACCTACCTAACTAATGTAGTGTGGTAAGCACGAGTCGATCCCACAGAGAATCAAGTTATTCCTAAGTTAAGTTTATTTACCAATTGATATGAAACGGGGGGTTTTGGGTGGTGAAAATAAGAAAGAAAATAAAATAAACTATAAACAAATTAATGCAAAGCAATTTAGAGAAAATCGTTCTACCTACAACTATCCACTTTATTTGGTTGAATTGATATTGTAACTTCCTCTTGTCCTTTTAGTCTTCCTATGAATGCCCTTGTCCCGACCTAATATAGTTACTAGTCCAATCAGTCCTAGAAACCCTTATCAATCGAACAGTCCCTAAAGAAGGATTTAACCCAATTGATAGCTTTAAGTTCAGAGATTAACCAAGGTATTTGCAGTCCCTAAAGAGGGATTTAACAACACATCCAACTTCCTACCCATCCAATTAGTTCAATCAGCCATAAAGAGATAAGTTTGCTACTTGGGTTAAGGTTCGCAATCAGGAATCTACAAAACCCTAGCAATTGAATTGATCTAACAAGTTGGCCAGACAAGATAGAACAAACAATAAACAATCAAGTACAAAGAAGTTGAAGCATTCAAATATAGGAAACAAGAGACAAGATTCAGAAACTCACAATCAAACCAAATAAAGCTTCAAATTGCAAGTAGAACGAAAAGAGTTTAGTCTCCCATGGCGAACATCGCTCTCTCTCTAATTGTCTGATAGAACGTGGAATAGAATAGAAGTGATCCAAAAATAACTAAAAAGTGGCCTTATTAAAGATCCCAAAGTCGGCCATAAACAAAAACTAAAAAGCATCTAGGGTTTTTTTTAATCAAAATGACACGTTATGCGCTGACGGCAGATGCGGCGGCCGCAGCATCAGATTTATTTTTGCCTCGTCCCTGGCGGCGGCCGCTGCACACCATGCGGCGGCCGCTGCATTGGTCTTTCACGGAAAATCCGTCCTGAATCAGCTCTCGACGTCAACATGAAAGTTGTAGCTATCTGAAAGAGCTTTCCAACGTATGGTCATAATAGTCGATCGGACAACCGAGGCCTCCAGAAAGTGCAAAACAAGTTCAGCATGTCTGGCGACAACTTCTGCAGACTTGTTCTTCGTTTAGGTTCGCTTCTTCTTCTCAGGACCTCTTGATATCTTCATGTAAGCTTCTTCGATCAACTAGACATTCTCATCCAATGCGTTATCAACCCATTTATCCTTCTCGGATCCACAGTTACCTAAAATAATCAATAAAAACGTGTAGATTCCGACTCCACCAACATAGAAAGCAAATATGCAAATTCTACTTAAATCATGCATGATATGCATCTTAACTAAGCTAAATGCAATCTATTATGCCTACCTAAATGCATGCTATCAGATTGCTTGAGTTTGACTCTCTGGTTTACAGTTCTTGTCCATCCCGATTCGTGTGTGTTAAAGGGGTGTGTCTGACGTCCCCTGCTTCCCGGCACAACAACTATCATATTTGAATCTTCATATCCATTACAAAACATAGAACCAAATATATATATTTTGCACTAACTTTCCATCCTACAAGATTCAAACATCATCTGCCAAGGAGAAAATCACCTCAATAATGACTGATCCTTGTACCACTTTTTCAATACATTAGGTGGGTAGGATCAAATGGTTAATTCCATCCCCAAACATATACATTTCTCATTCACCACTTTTTATATTGGTTGGTTTACCTAAATAACTAACCCACTAACCTAATCACTCCTAAATCCTAATCAATTTCAAATCTCTAATTGAAACACCGAAATTGATCATAATTTGGCGTTATGAAACAGTGGAACTCTACAAATGTAACTCAAATTTGAAAACGTACATATTGTGTGATCCTAGACCTAGTTGGAACTAGGGCAACTTTATGCCATGAATTGAGAGATAAAGAGCCATTTTTGTTGGCTTTGAATCATTCCGTTGCAGTGTAGAAAGCTATGTATGAGCAAAAGAGATGTAAAGGAAAAGTAGGAATCCAGTATAAAAGATCACTCAATACATCAACACACATCCAACGGTTAAAGAATATTATTTTACCTTTTCCTTTATCAAGATCTTTTTTTTTTCCTGGCTTTCACTAGTTAGGGATTTGAAATTGAATACTGAAAACAAGAAAAAGGGCTTATACCCATTGTATATGAGAACTTTGATCTTTCTTTCTATCATCTCAAAAGGTGGGTTGAAATAGTAGCCTTTATTAAATAACCTGGCCCAAATTAAATGGGCCTGGTCTGTAATGGGCCTAATCTAAGTCTGGCCCAATTATCAAAAAATCTTTCATACCTTACCTACCATATATACTGAGGCTAAGTGATGTTCTACCACACCCCTTCCAAACCTATTTTTACACTAAAATTTCAAGCTAAGCAACACTAATACACTAAAGTGTTGTCATATAGAAATAGACTTGTACACCCAAGCATTAATTTTGTTCTAAGTTTGATCAACGGGGATCACCGAGCTCAAGAAGAACAAGCTTCAACACCTCTGTCGCAATAGGTCAAGGAATCGGTTAAAAAAAAAGTAGGCTATATAGTTAGATCAAAGATCTATGCACGAACGTCGCATCAGATAGTATTTTGGAGTGTCAAGGCTTTATAATCAAGTAGTGGTATGAATAACAACAATCTTGGAGAAGACACATTACATTGTGCACTTGATTTACTTCCAAAACAAGTGGTGGCATGGACCTAAAAAGTGCTCTATAGTGCTATTTCTTTGTAGCAATGTGGCTTGAAACCCAAGTGATGTATACAAAATAAGGCCAAATTAAGCAAGTTTTACCTTTACTCTCTTCCTTATTTCACCTTAGAGCCTTTCGAAAGCGCCAAATGAGAGGGATCAAGAGGCTTAAAAACCTCTTCTTTCACAAGGTATAAACCATGGGAGGTGAAAGAGACTCTCCACCAAGACCAAAATCAATGTGGGTTACTTTGTTTGTATGATATATTGTTATGCAAGGGATCACTTGGAAAATGCACTTTACCCTTGTCTAACCTTAGTTTTTTCTGCTCTCTTTTAAGTCTCCCTATTTGTCCTCCCTAACATAAGCCTCACCACACTTGCTCACACATGGGGTGGCTTCAGTCCCTCTTCTCTCCCTTAAAGAAACTCTGGCTCCGCACCCACTCGACCCACAACAAGAGTATGTCTCTCATGCATCTATCTATTCACATCCTTTGCAATTTTTACAATGTCATCAAGTATTAGGTTGTCAGTTATCATATTCGTTGCATTTGAACAGGAAGGGGGATATACATTCTGTACGAGGATGTGAAGTCGTGCCAATACGATGATGTCCATGTTCTATGGTCAATACTCGTGGAGTCTAACAAGATAGCTCCGCCATCAACAGAGGTGATCTGACAGTATGCATGATTTCACACAACAATGTACATGATAAACCCTAATTTAATAAGTTTTTGGTACATAGTTACCACCATTTGAGGTTTTTTTTAATACCCTCCTTTTGTTTTCTTGGTTTGGTTTTCATGGTGTGTTGAGTTGATGTTTTCATCTTGTGTTTAGAATAAAGGCTTCCATGATTTTTGTAGAAGAAGCTAGCTAGCTTTGCTTAGTTATTTATAACTTGTAGGTAAACTGTAATGTTCAGATTTCACCTTCTGAAGAAGATGGTAATATAGCCCTATCAGTTAGATTAAGACTTGAACACCACCTATAATACATTTATTACATTATAAACTCTTTAGTAACATACATTCTCATTATAAGTTTTTTTCAATTCCTTATAACAGGTGACCAGCACATTACGCCAAACGAACCCGAACAACTCGTTTTGGTATGATTCGAAGTCCCATTGTGACAATGACTAAGAAATAAGAATTGATGGAACAACATGTAGAGGATTTTAAGTTATCCAGCATTAACCAAACTATTGAGGAGTTGAATGTTATAATGACATTTAACCCCACCAAAAAAAGACATTTATGCTAGCAGGCCATACCCATAAAAAGCGTATAGCCCAAATTGAAAATGGGTCTAGCCCAAATCGAAAATCCGTTTTTCCAATACTCAGTAAGTTTTTACCTGGAAATTGGCATTCAAAAGGATAAAAAATTTCAACCCTTTTGCGGATTTGACGAGACTAATTAAATTATTACTACATTAATTTTTCAAATTTTAGTAAATTTGGATTAAATATTTATTTAACATTTTAACCCCTTTTTTGCGGGTTCAAGCTAAACCCGACGAATCAAGTGCGGATTTGGATCCGACGAGTTTGGATCAGCTTGTCTACCCAGCGATGACGGTGACAAAAATAACGAAAAGGCCAAAATGTCTATCATAAATAGTAAAATTTTGTTTGTATATGACCCCTAGTTTGAACTTGTTCGTTTTCCCCCCAAAGTTTTTAATTTTTTGAATACTAGCAAGTACAAATGACTTGTACATTCCATGTGCTTGGATATTTAAATAGCTCCTCCGTATTTATATTAATTTAACCCACCAATAATGAATCCAATAATAAATATAATTAGTTGAAGTGACAACATGTAAAGGGAACTAGCCCTGTTAACTTTACAAAATCGCTTCTCAGCTTAACTGTTTTTGTCCATCACTCCTAATTGTAGGTGCATCTCTTAATGAAATTAGCTTCTTCTTGTAAACTAAAAAACTTGTCCAAAAAAAATCCCAGAAGGCCACAAACTAAGAAAATCAATACCTTGTTCCACTTGGCGGGGTGATCCAGTGGTTTGAGTAAGGAGGGTGGTTAGGAGGTCTTATATTCGATTTCTGCCTCTATTCTTGAGTGAAAATCTGTTATGATCCTAATAGGATATTGTCCGTGTGAGATTGAATATAAAGATGAGATTGGAAGGAGAATTAGAGGAGGAAGAAGTGCAGAGGGAGATAGATGAATATAGAAGAGATAGAACGAGAGGAAAAGATAGGGATTAGGAGAGAGAGTAGAGAGTAAGTACATTTCATTATTCATTGGATGCCCAATTACAAATTTACAATGTATAAGAGTATATTTATACCCTAAACTACCCTAATCTAATATAATACCTAATATATGAGATCATAACATTATTTGTTAGGATCCTAATAGGATCTTGTGAGATTGAAGGGAAAGATAGAGATTAGAAGGGGGATTAGAGGAAGAAGATGAAGGGCAGAGGGAGATAGATGAAGATAGGAGAGATAGAACGTGAGGAAAAGATACGGATTAGGAGAGAGTAAAGGGTACATTTCATTATTCATTTCGCTGCCCAATTACAATGTATATGGGTATATTTATACCCTAAACTACCCTAATCTAATATAATACCTAATATATGGGATCATAACAAAATCCATAGTTTGTCTTGCTCACTACCAGTGGATTGAGTCAGTCGGGCAGCTCGGCGCAAGCCAGTTTACCTAGTAGGTGGCTCTTGCTCGTTAGATCACGTGCTCAGGGTTTACCAACGAATGTGGATTCCTCGTCATAAAAATTAGATCTCATCAATTTTCTCCATAATAAATGGCACTATAAATTTAGACTTTTATCTGATATTTTAAAAAAAAAAACATTTGTAAGCGTGAGGTAAAAATAAAATAAAATGGTAAAAAAAAACATGACAATATATTCATGCAGTTTCCGCCACGGATAACAACATGCACACTTTATAACTCCTAGGTTGATTACATAATCCATATTTTAGAAAAAATAAGTTTATGCAAATTACAGAAAATATATATTAGTGCAGCTGTGCAAGTTAATTAATTATAAATCATTTTAAAATTTTAATATATAGGAAACCAAGTTTATAGGAAGCACATGTGATGCTAGTGGAGTGGGACTTAATTTAATTAGTGTCGGTATATGGAAGTTAGGGGGGTTGGATACATACTTATCAACAACGTACATTACACACAATTGATGTAACACCAGTTAAATACCCTCCTCTCTATCCATGCTTCATGTTGGATCTTTATATATATTCTTTATTTTTATTTTATTGTCTGTCACATTAATTCATTTCTTATAGATATATGTAATTTGTAATATATATATATATATATATATGTGTGTGTAATTTGTAATTTGTAATATATATATATACACACACAGAGAGAGGATAGATCATATGAGAACAGCCCTTAAAATGTATCATGAGAACAAATCTCATCCATTGATTTAGGGAAATTGGATGGCTGAGATTATTTCTTAATATTAATTAATTGAAAATTAAAATAGAAAAAAAACAACATCACTTCTATAATACGCGCGTGTAACCACCCACTCCAACCCTAATCCACAATTGTGCCATTCTGCTATAAAGGAAAGAGAAAGAGATCGAAGGAGCAGCGATCGGGAGAAAGTGAAGGCTTCGAGCATTCAGGACTCCGGAGATCAGGCGGAAGCGAACCATCTCCTCCGGCGATCTCCTCCTGCGAAGGTGGCCGGCGTTCTAAGCCCGGATTTGAAGGAGGCGAGGGCGGCGGCTATACGAAAGCGGCGAGCAACGATTGCGAAGGCGACTAGGGCAATTCGGCGCCGAGGCAAGGCGAAGGCGAGGATGCGACTCCGGCGATGGGAAGTCGAGTTGAAGGCCGTCGTGAGGCGAGACGAAGGCGTGGAGGCGACTCTGGTGATGTGAAGTCGAGTTCAAGGCCGGCGATTCAGAGGGATGAATGATCGATTGGGGTGGTTTGAAGATGGCAGCGATGACGGAGGGATGGAGGGACGGAGGCACGATGGCGCCGGTGAGGAAGATGGTGGAGGCGGGATGGTGGCGATGTCGTTAGATCTGGGCAGCAGTGGCGTTTTCTTTAGCAGGTTTCCTCCTGTTGTTCTTCCCCTGTTCCGAAATCCTGTCCCTTGGGTGTCTTGTACGTTCTTTGATAGCAATGGAAGCTTCGATTCTTTGCAATTCTGTCGCTTCATCAGTTCGTGCACCATTTGGCATGTCTCCAAGTATATGATCTTCGGATCGTCCCTGTTTCTCGGATCGTCCCTGTTTCAATTTTTTCCAGATTGCGAAGGAGCCTCTCCGTGGTCGCCATAGTCGGTGGAGGAGACTCAGCGATAGAAATTAGGGCTTTTACGGGTCTGAACCAAAATTGGTAAGTTTGGCCATTATTTTGTGGTGAAATTGATTGTTTGATATTGTTGGACGATGGTTATTTAATTGAAGGTAAGTTTGAACCTGTCATTCTTCAATCAGAGTTATTCGGGGGAAAAGCCGAATTATTCATTTGTATGGATCGATTTTGTGCTTAATGAGATGAGTTTTTTTATTATGAATGAAAAATGCATCGATACCATCGAATAATTATGTGATACTATCGAATAATCTAGCAATATCATCGAATAGTTTTTAAAGGCTACCAAAAAAATCCAGATACCATCGCATAATCTGTCGATACGAGCGAATAATTATTCATATACTACCGAATAATCATTAATCATTAAAAAAAGACTGAATAATATTCAACCATTTGTAAAGGTTAACAAAAGAAAAATCCAGATACCATCGCATAATCCGTCGATACCATTGCATAATTTGTCCATACAATCGAATAATCTATATATACCATCGAATAATCCAAATATACCATCGAATAATTCCAAGAGAGTGCATCACACACGCTCCCAATTCAGCAAGTGGGCTAGAAAAAAACGTGGGCCCCACCATTTTCTCAATTAAAAAAAAACAAAATTGCATATTAATCTCAGCCATTCATTTCACCAAATCAATGGCCTAGATGTGTTCTCATGTTACACAATAAGGCATGAGTACCCATGAACCATCCTCTCTCTCTATATATATATATATGTTATAACGAGAACGATAACAGACGAAGAAAGACACAGAGATTAACGTGGTTCGGCAACGGTGTGTTACCTACGTCCACGGGCAGAGAAATAGGGATCTTTATTATGGAGGCAAACAAGAAACTAGAGTTACAATTTGGTAGGTTTATGAGTATATATAGTGCCCCAAGAAACCTAGTCAAACAATGGACCTAAACCCAAAACAAATAATAAGCCCAATTCAAGGCATATTAACAAATCTCTACCTTGACTTGAATCCTCTCAGATGTACCAATCGCATTGCAGCGCCAGACGTACCAAATGCAATGCCATGCCAGAACCAGATGCGCTTCAATGCCGGATGTACCAGAATCGCCTCTCAGAAACAGATGCACCATGACCAAGTGCCAGACATTTCTCTGCCTCAGATTTGTCCTCACATGAGGACTCAGATTGCCCCGCAGGACAGCTCAACAATTGGTGATATTAAACAAGTCCAAACAGTGTTGGAACTTGCTCTCCGGAACTGGCTTGGTGAACATATCAGCATGATTATCAGATATTTCCACCTTCTTCACTCTGATTCTCTTCTCAGCTTGCCAGTGTACTGACTCACCTCCAGAAACAATAGCCTTGTAGTTGGATGGAGCACCATCCTTCCCCTCCTCGGCCACATGCAAAGCATATCCCACCAGATCATTAGACCTGTATCTCGCAGGTCCCTTGATGTCAACCCTTCTTGGTTGATCTAGAGCAATACTCTGATGTACAGCTCCACCTGTTCCTGTGTCTAGTGGTATATTCTTTGTCTCACCAGTATCTGACTCAGTAGTACCTGTCTGTGATGATTGGTCAGTGACCAACTCAGGTGCTTGAGTCTCTGCTGGAGTGAAGTTCAACTCCACCTCCTCAACAACAGTCTCCCTAACGTTGACTGAAACAACATCTGCAGCACCTGTGGCTGTTGAACCTTGTAGGGTATACAAAGTCCCCTTTCCCTGCTTGACTCCTTGCAAAACCACATTAGAGCCCTTAAACACGCGCAACTTTCCACCATAACCTGTGTATCTGAAACCCTTGTCGTCTAACACAATTAGGGATATCAGATTCTTTTTCATAGATGGCACATGTCTGACTTCTTCCAATGTGCGAAACTTCCCATCGTTTGTCTGAAGCCTGACTGAGCCGATCCCAACAACCTTGCAGATGACATCGTTTCCCATAGAAACATTGCCCTTGTCTACACATCTATATGTTGTAAACAACTCTCTTCTAGGACATACGTGACATGACGCACCTGAGTCAAGAAACCACACATCATGATCTGTGTGATTACCTGCTAGTAGAACAATATCTTCCTCAGAAGTATTTCCACCATGAACAACTGCTGCAGATCCAGATTTCTGCTCTTGTTGCCTCTTCTTAGGACAGTCATTCTTCCAATGACCTTTCTCCTTACAGTAGTTACAGACGTCATCTGGTTTAGGGCCTGATTTGCGACCTTGCTTCTTGCCTCTTCTACCATCAGAATTGCCTCCGTTGGCCATAAGCCTGGAAGCCTGATTGTCTGTAACCGACGCGGTTGCCTTCAAACGCAACTCTCTGCTGTGAAGCGACGATCTAACCTCTTCCAGTGTGATGGTACCCTTCCCAACGACGAACGACTGAACGAAGTTCTCATATGTGGGGGGTAGGGATACCAGCAGAATTAGGGCTGCATCTTCGTCCTCCACCTTAACATCAATATTACGCAATTCAAGTAATAAAGTATTAAATTGATCAAGATGATCTCTAAGTTGTGTACCTTTCTGCATACGCAGCCCGAACAACCGTTGTTTCAGAAGCAACTTGTTCGTCAGAGACTTTGTCATGTACAAACTCTCCAACTTCAACCACAAGCCGCCAGCAGTTTCCTGATCAGCAACCTCTATTATGACTTCGTCTGCGAGACACAACATGATCGTCGAATGAGCCTTCTCCTCCAGAAGGCCGTACTCAGTGGTGGTTGTATCTGCCCCCTTCTTGTCGGCGGTTAACGGTGCCCATAAACCTTGTTGCTTCAGCAAAGCCCGCATCTTTATCTGCCACAGACTGAAAGAGTTTCTTCCAGTAAACTTGTCAATCTTCACTACAGATCCAGACATCATTCTCGGCGGAAATCAACAACCAAGCTTTAATTTGATACCAATTTGAGCCCCCCGGACCCCCCGATACGTCGCCGGTCAACAGTCGTTCAAGGCACATTAACAATATATATATAAATATATATATATATAGTAAAAATATATAATAATAATTAATTAAAATTTACAAAATCAAGTATAACCGAGGTAAATGGTGCTATATAGTTTAACAATATGAGTACGTAATTGATAAGTAGGGGTCACTTTCTTCAGCGGTATTCTCGCTATTTACAGTTTCATTTCGATCGGAGTCTCCCTCAGCTTCCTCGTTTGTCTGCTAGTTCTATGTTTTGTTCGATTTGGGCTAGGATATTTATGTTGTTGTAGCTTGTTAATTTCGTGACGGTCAGCTTGTCTGTTGTTTGTTTCTGCCCTTCAATGTCGAGGATTTCGAATCTTTACGTTGATAAAAAAAAATGAAGATAATTCAATCATATATACTCCCATCATTTCGTTGAATTTTTGCCCATATTTTTTAAATATTAAATAAAATTATATATAATATTAAATTTTCTTAATTATTTTTTTTTTACATAATTCATACTTATTAGTAATAAATATAAAATCATGTAAAAATAATATTTTAAATATTTTTTTAATCTGTTAAAAAAACGTGTTAAAAATCAATAATCGACCATTATTAGCGAACATAAGTATAAGTTAATTAAGGTCCATATGGACTAATATAATAAACCCTAGCTAGTTTGTTTTAGGATTTGTATTCTCTATAATACACAGTTAAAACAATTTTTATAATTTAAAAATAAAAAATATTTTTAAACTTGAGAATTTTAATGAAGTGGAATAAAATATCTTAAGTTTAATCAAATTACTCCAACAAACTGCGTTATAGAGATTTCAATAGACCCTAATGATTTATTTGTATTATTGCATTTACATGCTGTCAATATTATATTTTTCCAACAGCAAATCATCATCAAATGATTATTATATACACCATCATATGACTTATCACATTAGTTAATACTCCCTCCGTCTTGAAATTCATGTCGTTTTAGCTCTTTAGTTTTGTATCAAAATATATGTCGTTTTAGGTTTTCTAGGTAGTGGATAGTAATGATTTGTATTGATTTGTGTGTTGTTGACTTTTTTGAAGGTTTTGATTGGTTAAAAAATGTAGTGGGTAATAAAATTAATGAAAAAGTTAGTGGAATGATGATTTTGATTGATGGATGAGTGTTTTTATTAAAATTTGTGCATAAGGCTAAAACGACATGAATTTCGAGACGGAGGGAGTACTGTACATTATACTATATCTCAACATTTGTTACTAAACACGTAGTATACTTTTATTTTTATTTTCATTTTCGTGCAATGATATATGAAACTATATATATATGTACATAAAAATCATTAACATATCCAATCAGATAATGAATGAATGAATTAATTAATATTAAGAGGCCCACTCTGAAAATGATTTAGAGGGTATATTTTATAGAGAAAATATGAATATTTGAAGAAGCAGGCACATGGGGCCATGGGGGTTTTAGAAATTGATAATTGATCGAAGGTGCTAGTTTTCTACATGTATATATAACGCGTATAAAATGTACAGTACGGAAAGTAGAGGCCAATTTGCTAAAATGAAAAATAAAATAAAATAGCTTTAATTAAATTTTTATTACTATTATTACTACAAGTTTATTTAATTGAATTTTTATTATTTTTCTCAACCAATCTTTATATATGTAGTGATGTCAAACACTAAAATACGTTAAAAAAAAAAGTTAGCTTTGCAATGTTTTTATCAAATTTATCTTAACGGCTAGTTTTTCATCTTATTGACTTAAGTTAATTAACTATCAATATTATACTCCCTTTGTTCGATAAAATATGTCGTTTAATATTTACGAATATTTTTCTTTTCAGATGATAAAAATTATATTAATTATTAAAATTTTAATAAATCTTATACTTATTAGCAATGGTTATGAAATTGTTTACCTTTGTTTTAAAAATGGATACTTTATATAGTTTATTATTGTAAAAAAGCGTGTTGATCGAAATAGTAGGAAGTTCCAAAAAAATGAACGGAAGCAGAAATCGAACACATGAACTCCTTACTCTAAATTACTAGACCACCCTGACTGAGACATTAAATATATTTTAGTTAGAACTTAGAAGAGTTATGAATTGTGACACTAGCGTATAGCCTAGGGTATATTTTAGTTTTGCGAAATCCTATGGTGGGTGGTTATAAATCTCAACTGATTTGATTCGTTAAATTTAACTATGCTCATTAAAAAAATATTTTGTAAACTGGGCCACTGCAATTAAAATATTCAAATGTACCCCCCGGCTTAACACTTGGCTTGTCTCCCTCCCAACGGGTTCTCTTGCATGTGGAAAGGTCTGTCCTTTTCCCCGGATCCTTTCTAAAACTAATCAACGGTTTAAACTATACTCGTTCTTTATGGGGTGGTTAAATGGTAGAGAGTTAGAAAATTAATAAGAGGTCTCAATTCGATTTCTGTCTTTACTTTTTTTTTTTTCTCTTAAATGGTGAAATAATCAAGGTTCACCTTACTTTTTACGGTTAGATATAGTTCATTTACCTAGTATGTGACTTTTGTCGGTTAGATCACGTGTTTAGGGTTTACCACCATGTAATTAACCATACTCGAGGTCGGATCTGGGGGTGCTCAAGAGTGTTAGATCACCCCCTGGCCGGGAAAAAAAATACAGAATATTTTAATTAAAAATGTAACATTTAAAAATGTAACAAAAGTACTATTTATATATTTAACATTTTCTTTCAATATTGTTTTAAAGTAATTCTTCTTGATTTTTTTTTATATTTTTTGTTTCTCTCAACTACTTAAATAAAAAATATCATAAATAAAAAATAGTATTTTTTTTAAATTTTAAAAAAACTTATGAATACGTATACACAAAAATAAATTCACTAAATTTTTTGAGCATCCCCTAGTAGAAATCCGGTCTCCGTTATTGAGTCCATACCCTTTGCTTGGAAGTTCAGCTTGAGCTCATCAAGTTACTAAATGAGTCGAGTACGAGTACATTTTAAAGCTCGTGTCTAAATATAGATTTCACTCAAATTCGACTCGTTTCTAAACGAGATGAATACGAGTAACCAATGTTTGATTCATTCGCTTAGAATAATCGCCCTTTGTTATATGGTTATATATGATTATATTATTGAATAAATAATTACGGAGTATAAGGAAAATTGAGATTAAAATACCTATAATAACATATTTTGTTGAATAAAATTAATATTGTGAAATGAAATGTTTTGTTAAACAGAAGAATATATTTTTCATTTCCTTTTTATACACGGAGTATTTTTCATTTCCTTTTTGTATAAGGATAATCAATCATCTTCCCTAACCCCCACCCAAAAATAAAATACCCCTAAACCAGAAGCTCAATGGAGCATTTGCGTGAGAGTGCAATCTTCCATTAGGAGAAAGAAAAAAGAAAAACATAAAAGCAAAGAGAGAAAAAATCATCATTCTGTAAAGGTGGGAAAATATAGGAATGAATGGTGAAGGAGCACAGGAATCAGATTTCTCTGCATATGTTGAAGTTGATCCCACTGGGAGATATGGCAGGGTATGTCCCCCGCCTCAAATCCTTGTTTTCCTGTTTCTCCAAATTCATCCCGTTTCTGTTTCCCTAATTAGGAAAAAGATCAAACCTTTTTGAATTTGGTCTTCCAATTTCAATGATTTTTTGATTTTTTTTCCCGTGCAGTACAATGAAGTTCTTGGTAAAGGAGCTTCCAAGATTGTGTAAGCACCTCTTTTTTCTGATCTGCACATTTCCCAGTTTTGCTGAATTTGTTCCCTAATTTGAGCTCATTGTGCTTTATTTATTCATTTTTGCAGGTATAGAGGCTTTGATGAGTTTGAGGGGATCGAAGTGGCATGGAACCAGGTTAAGCTCAATGATTTCCTGCAAAGACCTGAAGATCTTGAGAGGCTTTACAGTGAAATCCATTTGCTGAGAACCCTGAAACACAGCAATATCATGAAGTTCTATGCTTCCTGGGTTGATCCTGCTAAAAGGAACATCAATTTTGTCACTGAGATGTTCACTTCCGGCACGCTCAGACAGTAAGCTTCTGCATTGCACAAATGCACACCACCTGTTTGTTAATTTGCCTGAATAGTTTTGATCTGTGCTTTGTGCAATTTGCAACTCTTGATTCAGATCTTGTTGGATTGTGTTTCCATGTCCATTTGTTAGACTGCATTTTGATTTTTTGCCCCCTTTTTGCAATTTGTCAATGGTAGGTATAGGCTAAAACACAAGAAAGTTAACATTAGAGCAGTCAAACATTGGTGTAGGCAGATCCTGAAAGGGCTCCTGTATCTTCATAGCCTTGATCCTCCCGTGATTCATCGAGATCTCAAGTGTGACAACATCTTCATTAATGGCAACCAAGGCCAGGTGAAGATCGGTGATCTTGGTCTCGCGGCCATCCTCCGCAAAACATATGCTGCTCATTGTGTTGGTAAGCTTTCCAAAGTCTTGAAATTTCTGAAGAGAAAATTCGTTGTTTTATTCGTAACTCGATTCCTGCTCGGAAAGTTGCTATAGTAGATCATGGTTTATGTATTGGCTTGGTAATCGATCTTCTCGGTACAGGCACTCCGGAATTCATGGCTCCTGAGGTATATGAAGAGGAATATAATGAATTAGTTGATATCTATGCGTTTGGGATGTGTGTTTTGGAGATGATCACTTTTGAATATCCATACAGTGAGTGCACCCATCCGGTACAAATCTACAAGAAAGTGATTTCTGTAAGGATCAATCCTTTCTTGCACATTCAGCTGCTGAAATTTCACACTCAAAACTCATGGAGATTTTTATTGTGCAGGGTAAAAAACCAGAGGCTCTTTACAAAATCAAGGATCCTGAGGTGAGATCATTTGTCGAGAAATGCTTGGCAACTGTCTCTTGTAGGTTATCCGCGAGTGAACTCCTCAAGGATCCGTTTCTTCAAACCGATGGTAAAGAATATGATCTGAGACCAATTGATTACCAGAGAGATTATGATGAAGTGGGTTCTCTTGTGAGATTGTCTTTGCACGATACCCTTCCCCGTCATGGTTCTTTGACTAATAGTGGCTCCGATAACTTTGGTTGGGACCTTGATTGTGATCACGACTATGAAACAGAAGACTTTGAAATGAGTGAACTCGAATTGTTTATGTCACCAGATCATGATCGTCTGGCAAGTCTTGGCATTGCCATCAAAGGGAAGAAAAGAGAAGATGGCAGCATCTTCCTAAGAATCAGGATATCCGATAAAGAAGGTCAGTATATCAGTATATATGTATATGATCATTTTCTGAATTCTTCAAATAGATATTTTGGTATTTGTGGTACTTAACCTTCTTAAACCTGGTTGATGCTAACGAGTTTATGATTCGTATTTATCTGTTTCAGGTCATGTAAGAAATATCTACTTCCCTTTTGACATTGACAGCGATACAGCTCTGAGTGTGGCCACGGAAATGGTTGCAGAGCTGGATATTACCGATCAAGATGTGACGAAAATTGCTGACATGATTGATGGTGAGATTGCCTCCTTGGTGCCAGATTGGAAGAAGGGCCTAAGCTTAGAAGAAGAAGATGCAAATCTTGATAGAAACAAGCATTCCAGTTCTCGTCGATTCTTCATGGATTTTGTTACATCAGATAAACCCGGTTCCCAGAGTCCCCTGGGCCTGGCTATTCACTCCTCAGGAGTAGGGCATTCCTCTGGACGCCGCCGATTTGAGGAGATCATCTACCAAGTGGAAGCAGCTCAGCAGTGTGAAGGTCAAGGTTCAGTGCCAGAAGCCTCATCGAGCCAATCTGGTGAGGCCCACTATACTGACATTTGGGCGCAGCATGATGAAGTTGCCGGGTCTTTAAAACAGTTGATCTTATTAGATACGGATGATGAAGATGGTTGCGAAGAGAGGTATCCCCCTACGCCTTGCAACTCGCCTGTTAGTGTTGCCAAAGGTGATGATCATGATAACCAGATCAGAAAGGAGCTGCGGTGGCTCAAGGCCAAGTATCAAATGCAGTTGAGGGAGCTTCGGCATAAACAGTTGGGAGCTTTCCCTGGCGAGTTTGAAAGGCGTAAGCAGGAGTCGAACTTGGTTAAACTGAGAACAGAGGAAAATGTGGTACTGTCCCCTGGCTCAAGGAACAAACTTTCGTCGTTTCTAACTCCAGGTCTCAGCAAGAACACAACGCAAAGTTTCCGAATGTGTGCCACATCAAGCGAGTCTAGTGCTAGTCCACAGTCATTGGCCACCAGGAAAAGCTTCTGCCAAGAGAGTTTACATTCGCATTCTCTCCACAGGGCGACGTCTCTTCCCGTTGATGCTGTGGATGGTTGAAAACCTTCAATGGCGCTTTCTCGGGTGCACCTGATTCCTTTCCCATATCTTGTAATGGGTATGTATTCTGAATCTGTGAATATCATATACATTGCTCAATTTCTTCGCCATTCGTCCAATGTAAACTTCAAATGAGAATGCTTGGACTACCTGAGTTGGTCTCAAATTTGTTAATAGTGACTGAAAATTTGTTGTAAAGATTATACTACAGCTGATAATTATACAAGTACTTTTGAGTTCTTTTTGTGTGCTCAATGACATTGGCATCTTATAGAAGGCACCGTTCAAAAACCAATTGACAATAGGAGGAATAGCTTAATAAGATAGATATCACATTTAAACAAATCAGAACCCTAATAATTGATTAGCATCTTTTAAAGTGTTCTTGGGTGATGCAAGTGCTACCTGGAGAGATTAATGTATGTTGCCATGAACACAAGGAAGACAAGGTAGAAGTGGTCCAGACATGGATCTGAGGTGGGGCTTATGTGGTGTAGACCAAACTTAAATCAAATGGGTAAAACCCATGTGATTGTGAGGGGTATCTGAAGGCAGCAGCCCCACTTGCACCTATATTTTGAACAAGGCACATAACTTAAACTAAGATGGTAACATGGCCATTGATTTCTCTCTTCATCTTCTTGTTTGGCTGCTGCATTAAATATAAAGGGTCTGTTCCTGTCTTTGTCTCTGTGTGGCTTCTACCACCTTCTGACTTGGATTTCTGTGCTTTCTTGCTTCACTCTCTGCATCTTTTTTAACCACTAATTGCATCACTTTCATGGCTGTATAGCCTGTTAAGAGGTATGCTGTTTTAGAGGATTCGAACTTGAATACCTGAGCTAGGATTTGTTTGTTACTCAGGCAGGCTTATTACTTACAAGTCAATTTGAGTGGCCTAAGGTGCTGCCTTGTAAGACATAATGTGATTGAGATGAACATAAACTAAGAACTTTCTGCTATCAGAGAAAGCTGTCAAACACACTACTGTTAGTCAAAAACTAACAACTTTTGTAGGCTTACCTGTGATTTGTGATTGAGGTATAATTACTTGTCTTCCTAACTAGATTTATGAAGAGATTCATTAGGGCTTGTTTGATTGAAGTGGAAGTTACTTCCCATTAATTGTAATTCATATGAAATTATGAATTTTAAAAATAGGTATGGCTAAATTATAAGCCGTAGGGAGTTATTAAATGAAAGAAGTTTGAATGTTTCTATTAATAAAGGTTGGAATTGCAACTTACTTAGTTCCCCTGGGTAAGTCATTTTATAGGAATTGGAAATTATACGAGGTCAAACTTTTGGATTTTTAGTATTAAAAAAGGTCTTTTTATCTTACGTTTTGAGGGTATAGGATAAAAATTTTAATCGGGAAAGATTTCCTATCAAATAAAGGAGCGACTGAAAGCAATATTACGAAAAGTTAAAATAATTTGAACTTGGTGCATCTTTTCCGATTACGATTGTTAGGATAGAAAGGCCGTTAAACAAAAAATCCAACCATACATATATATTTGAAAATAATATTTGGTTCAAAATAATTGAATTGGTGTATTTCGAGACAAATAGGATAAATTATTAAATGGTTAGTTATATAGACATATCACATGAAGAAAATCTTTCCTATAATGTCGAAGTAGGTTGTGATTCATGTGGTTTAGAAGAAGCCCTCCCAACTTTATAAAAAATAATAATTTATCTTCCAATATCAATGAATCAGAAAACATAGTACTTTAGAAACTACTATATTATCATAATAACATCACAAAATTTAAACTTTGTTCAAAGTTCGGCTCGTTTGTTTTGAGCTCGAATATCTTAAATTTTGTGAAAATTTCTAAAATTTCTTTTAAATTACTATGTTTTGAGCAAATAGGACTGCTTAATGCTCGAAAAAAAGTTCTACTCAAACTCGTTCACTCCCTAAACGAGCAGAGCATGAGTACATTTTTAACATCAAGTCTATATTTAAGCACGACTTATTTCTAAATGATTTAAATATGAACAAATAATAGCCGGCTCGTTCGGCTTCTTATTCCCTTAATTCTAAGTTGTTTATCAAACAAAAATAGGCCTTCGTGCAGGAAGGGTTGATGGTGCTTCCTCTAATGGTCCACACTTATTGGGCCGGTCCATAACTAGCCTTTTAAGTTGTAACCTCTTTACATTGCGCCCCTTTCCCTCTCATTTCAGACTTCCAAAACCCTAATTGCCCGCCGTTGCAGAGCGACAACACCCCAGGCGGCATCTCTGCAACTTACTAGGCCGGAGGTATCGATCTTCTTCTTACCCTGTTAGGTTTATCCAATTCCGAGCTTCAATTTCGCCATTCTCCTTTTCTTTAACTCTCCTGTTTTCTTACAGATCAAATGGCGGACAAAGCAGTGACGATCAGGACCCGAAAGTTCATGACCAACCGCCTCCTCTCCAGGAAGCAGTTCGTCATCGATGTTCTTCATCCTGGAAGGCCTAATGTTTCCAAGGTTCGATCTTTGTGCCTTTTGTCATGTGTACGCTCAGTTGATTAATTGCTGTGCTTATATTGGTTTCGATTGCTTGTTAAGGCTGAACTGAAGGAGAAGTTGGCGAGCATGTATGAGGTCAAGGACAGGAATGCGATCTTCGTGTTCAAATTCAGGACCCATTTTGGAGGAGGCAAGTCCACTGGGTTCGGTTTGATTTACGATTCGGTTGAGAATGCCAAGAAATACGAGCCTAAGTACAGGCTTATTAGGGTAAGTTTAGCCAAGCTTTTAGTGTGTTTACCGTTTTTCTCTGAGTTTTGGATCTGTTGCTTCATTGGCTGAATGATAATTTGATGGCAATGTGGTGTAAACAAAAAGAAAATGTCAGCTGTCACTTGATGGAATTTGGGGAACTTCTTTTATGATTTTGTAGAGTTCTGTGTGTATTATGATATCATGATTCATTGCTGATGCTTCTTTTATCCAATGGTTGGAGGATCTGTGGGCTTCACAGTTTTCTTTGATCTCACAAAAACTGTTGTATGCTAGTCATTCTAGGGTTATGTTAGCAAGTGGTAGATTGAGTGTACATAATGCAAAAGCCAAGTATTTGGTGTACTTGCTTAAATGTGGAAGATGCACCTGAAACTGCAGTTGATTTAGATGGAAGAGTCTACCTATTTTTGCATTTATTACCTATTTTCTGTTTGGGTTCAATGGGGGTAGGTTGCTCAATGAAATTTTTATATAATGCTGCGGTCGATCCATTTTGAAATTGCTAATGCCTCGTTTTATGATTTGCTTCTTCATCTTGCATAGCATTGTCATTCAATATATGGTTTTCTTAAGAAATCCTCCTATAGTTAAAATAGGAGAATCCCTATCTCTATGGTATCACTTTATTAGGGAAGTCAAATCCCTTAAATTAGTTTTTTACTCCCCACACTTTAAGGGCATAATTAAGTTTTATAACTAGAAGTAAGCATTTCATTTGCATTGATCCCTTGTGAATCATGTAATCCATGGCTTGTATAGAGTACGCAAGCCAGGTTCATGGGTGAAAAACTTCTGCACAGATCATGCTTGGTTTAGTACTTGATAATGGTTTGATGCATCCCTCATGGTTGTAATGCTTCATCTCTCCTTGTTGTTAATAGAATGGCCTAGACACCAAGATAGAGAAGTCGAGGAAGCAGTTGAAGGAAAGGAAGAACAGGGCCAAGAAAGTCCGTGGTGTCAAGAAGGTAATAACATCTCCGACTCATTTTTTCCTCTCCTTCTACTTCACTTGGGCATGTGAATGACGACCTTACACAATTTTCTTGTTTGCTTTTGTAGACTAAGGCCGGGGATGCTGCCAAGAAGAAGTAAGAGCTTCAATAGATTGATAGGGAATGCAAACATAGTGACGCTTATTGTACTTCTTAAGGCCGGTTTATGTCTTGTTTTACAACTGTCATCCTATCCAATTCGACTATCGCTTATGGAAGTTTTGATGAGATTCCTGAACCATTTCCCCTGAATTTTAACATTTCGTAGCTGAATGCAAAAATTTCTTATTACATGGTTCCAATTTCCAAGCTTGATTTCTGTGTTAGCTTTTCATCTGCATTTACTGGTCATCTTCTAAGTCCCTGGATAACCCCTGGTTCTCTAGTATGCATTCGTCAGGGGTAGATGTTTGATTCGTCGATTGCAAGATTTGGCCCCTTTGTGGGCATTGGTGTGGTAATTTATTGTGTAATGCATCTTGAAGCACATAATGGCTCGATCGCCTTACTACAGTCTACATCGGTGGGGAAAACATATCATTCTGCATAGCACCTGAATCTGAAAGGGCATAACGTGCAAGGCATGCCTTAACGTGCAATCCATGTCTTAGTTAGATTCTTCCCGAGTTGCTTCATTTCCTTGAAAACAAAACAAAACAACATAAATACTTGTCTGTTGTGAAGTGTGAACTACATCTCCACAAGAACTAAAAGTTGGCCACATATGATGGATGGCTATACTGGGGTCATCCCTTTCGTTCACGACGCCCTTCTACAAATGAGGGGATGGGATAGCTATCGATTGCTTCAAGCTAGCGAGGAGCAAGAGATTGATGTTGGCTGCAGTGAAGCAATCCAGACTCGCCGAAGAAGAAGAAGCCATTTTGGGTTCTTTGGTCGGAGGTGGGAGGTTGCAGGAGTGTCTGTCTGCTTCTCTGGGAAGAGCAATGGCTAGCTGACTTCTAATTTGGATGAAAATGGAAGATCAATGCGAGTATTTTGAATTTTCATCTCAGTGTGGTTAACTGTTTTTCAGTTGTGATGTTTTCATCTAAAGAAGTTGATGAAGAGATGGGTGTTTTGTTTGTATGATGATTGATGGCATTGTGTGTTTGTCTTTATGTTTTTGCAAGGAATTGGACAAAATTAATAATACGGAGTAGTATTTTTCAAAAAACACTTTCAATCCTCTTTTATGCTTACTTTATTTATCAATGTTAACCTGATTATAAAATAAATTAAGTGAAAATTATGAGAATTATCGTACATATGGTTGCACTTACTTTTACAAAATTTTAAAGTTACATAAAAAAAGTTTGCAATAATTACAGTTGGTAACACACTACAATTCTACCCAAAAAAACAAAACTCTATACAACCACCTAAATTTTGTGGCATTTGCCAATTTTCCACAAGCATTTAAGTGTAAGTTGATAATCTAGCATATCTATGAACCGGTGCTATTATATGAGCTAAGTAGCTCATGTTTGGATTAAGTTCGACTTATAAAAAAAAACTCAATTCGAGCATATTCATTTATCAAACGAATCAAGTATATGTACATTTTTAAGCTCGAATTTTGTGGATTTTGAAAATTTTCTTCTAAGTCATAGCTCCCTTTGTTCACCGAAATATATAGTTTATTATTCATGCACACTTTTTTAGAATGTAAAAAACTACATGAAATATTAATCTATTTATTGATTTTTAAAAATAATTTCATACTTAATAGTAATAACTAATAACTAGGAAACTATTTTTAAAATTAAATAAAAAAATTGATATATTATAGTAAATGACATGTTTTGTCGAAGGGAGCAGCTATGTCATTAGCATGTAAAGCTACAATATGCTCAAATAAAGCTAGGCTCAAACCCAATTATTTACCGTCCCATTAATAAGTAGAGTTGTTGAACATATTTTTAAACTCGAGTCTAAATTTAAGATTATGTTCGAACTTGACTCATTTCTCACAAGCCTACTAAAAAAAACTTTTTAAGCATAAAGACGTTTAAAGGTGGTACATCACTTCATCAAAAAAATATAATTTTTAGTGGTTTCTTGTAATTTACAGCTAATTGTGTGCGATCTTTTGTAAAATTTCGTACTTTGCGGGCAAATTTGTAAAATAAAAACTCCCCCAATTACCCTAACACTAATGCTAAAATAATTGGGCTATAAATACTAAATACGCCGTCGTATTGGATGTCCCCCTCACTCCTTACCGGAAACCGTCAACTGTCGCCGGCTCCTCTTTACTCCGCCGTATGGAGCTGTCAATCCCTGGCCTTACTCAGCTGCTCAGAGCTTCTCCTTCCATTTCTCCGCCCGCCATCCTTTGCCGTCGGAGCTCTACGCTTCCACTATCCTTCTCCTCGCCTTCTCACAAACGCAAGCTCGCTCTGACAATGAACTCTCCCCGCGCCACCTCCGTCGACAACAGCGGCTTGCCCGCGACTTCTCTCTCCATCGAAGCAGGTATTACTTCCATGACTGTCAATTAGAAGGTTTGAATTCTTTTCTTCCAGAATTTGTTGCGTAGCAAATCGATTTATTTACCTTTGTTTGCAAATTCAATCTGTAAGATTAGGGTTTCGATGTTTGTGTTAATACTAGGTCGAATTGGAGAGATGAAGCGGGTAACGAAGGAGACCAATGTGTTTGTGAAGCTGAACTTGGATGGTACAGGAGTGGCTGATAGCAGCACTTCAATCCCCTTTCTTGATCATATGTTGGATGTGAGCAGTTGCTTGAAATTTCTGTTCCGCTTTAAATTACCCCATCCATGTGATATTTTGATGCATAAATTTGTGTTTTTTCATTGGTAGCAACTTGCTTCTCATGGTTTATTCGACGTGCATGTTAGAGCTACCGGAGATACTCATATCGATGATCATCACACCAATGAAGATGTTGCACTTGCCATTGGATCGGTGTGTTTCCTCTATAGCATTTTACTTTGATTGTTACTGCTTTTTTGGATGAGAATCATTGCAAAATTTTAATGGAACTATTCAATTGTTTGTATTGGGGCTCTAGTTTATTACTCCCTCAGCATATCAATTTGCTCTTGGACTTCTGTATTGATGATTTATGAGTGTGGACTGCTCTGTTATAGTTTTTGCTATGATGCCAAGTGTTGCTCACTCGCCTTTTGTCAATTTGCAGGCTTTGCTACAGGCACTAGGTGACAGGAAGGGGATCAATAGATTTGGTGATTTCTCTGCACCACTGGATGAGGCCCTAATTCATGTTTCATTGGTATGCTTCATCACCTTCACATGTGTTATGATTATTGATTATTTTCTTGCAAAACCAATTTCTGAAAATAGTTGAATTAGTACTAGCTGTAGGTGGGGGAGGCCCTGAAAATCCCTTGATCTATCCTCTGGAAAACTTTTATGTTTAACTTCACCATCGAGTTTTTTATGCCCTATTTTTAGATGGTAATATCTAAGAGATGATGCAAATGACATGATTGATGCCATGTATAACTCTGGGTGTTTATTCTAATTGCTTTGATGCCATTTGTGATTCTGTTGTTTAGGATTTGTCAGGGCGACCTTATTTAGGTTATGATTTACATATACCCACAGAGAGAGTTGGTACATATGACACTCAGGTATGATATTTTTTTATTTTGTTTAATAATTCCTCCCGAGTTCTGTGTAATTGAACTTGCTACATGTCAGTTGTGATTTGTGTGGAATTAATGTTTAATTACTTACATTCCTTATGTAAAGATATTAAATTTAAGATATAGGCTCAATTCCGCATCTCCTTGACTACCTTTTGGTTGTAAAGGACCAAGGATCATTTGTATTGTAAACCTGCCACATCTGACATCCGTAAGTTTTAACTTTTAACATATATCGGATGCTATTATGGCTGATTTCCTCAACCTCACAAACTTATACGGAGTATGATATTTTAATGAATGCCATATTTAAATGGTCATGTTTTTACGGATGCTCAGTATATGAAATCTGGCATACAATAAGATTTTTTTAAGAATTGCAACTGTTGAAACTTACCTTTGGACTCAATTTTTGTCATGCAGTTAGTGGAGCATTTCTTTCAGTCTTTGGTGAATACTTCTGGGATGACACTTCATATTAGACAGGTAAGATATCCATCTTCCCAATTCAACCCACATTTACCTTTTATCATCACTTAAGATTCTAATATTATCCTGAGTCTTCCTATTCTGTGTCTCTGCTCTAAATTTCATTAGTCCCTTACAAACGAAAGTTAATACTAGTATTAAATTTATTGAACTAGTTTAGAAAATTTTTGTGCCACATTTGTGATCCTTAGTCTAGTATTTACGTGAACTTTTATGGTTCAATTGCAGCTTGCTGGAAAAAATTCTCACCATATAATTGAGGCCACCTTCAAGGCTTTTGCGAGAGCTCTCAGACAAGCTACTGAATATGATACTCGTCGTGCTGGGACTATACCAAGGTTTGTGCACCCAACCTATTCTGATACATTTGCTATAGTTTTGATGAGAGCATGATGTGAGCCTTTTATTATGGAAATCTCTTATTCTTCTTATTACTTAACTGCACAATAATCCTGCCTAGATTTAACTAATTGCGCAATAATCCTGCCTAGATTTAACTAATTCCACATCATAAATTTATTTCGAACTTATTTAATTCTCCTTACTCTCATGTACTACAATATACACAGCATCTTATGTCAGTTAATCGACAATGGCAAATAGCTGTATCTCACATTTGTCAGTACTTGGTACTGTGTTAGTAGATATTAATTTAAGACACTGGTATTTTATTTCTGCAGTTCAAAAGGAGTTTTGTCACGTTCTTGACTCAAGTCATTACAAAACCCCAACTATGAGGTGGCAATCACTTCCATTCTGATACACTTGCCCAAGAATTGCTTTCATATTCAAACAGGACAGGTATCTGAAGTTCTTCCCATCCCAATTGTTGAAGATGCATTCTTTCTTTGTTAGCAGGGAGAGTTACATTGTTGTCAAGCATGCATCACCTGGGTACTACCGAGTTTGTAATCCTCAATAATGTATTCCATTTGTAAACCTGATTTCCCTTGTGGAAAAACATATATGCTTCTTATCCATTTTAAAAGGAAGGGTATTGAGACTTGTAATAAAGGAGAAGTTGAAGGCAATCTGTGACTACTTTATCTAGGTTATTGTCATTGGCTTGTTATTGTTGAAGCCAAGCTTTAAGGAATCTGTTGAAGTCCGTCTATTGTGAATATCTTTATGGGTCAGATTGTGCTTGGGTGTTTACAAATCTGCAATAAACGTATTCTTGATTGAAGTTGCTCTCCCTGTTGAGCGTCTCTAGTAAGCACATATTGACAACTAAGATAATGAGGTCACATATAAATTGGGATTCGAGGCAAAGAAACCAAAGAATCATGCATGAGAATGAAGAGAGTATGATTTTCTACATTTCGGGAGACACACGAGGCACTACAAGAACTCTTCAGCCGCATCCAGATCATGTATGATCTCAGACTTAACCTCTTCAGATAGCGCTGCAGACGGCCCTGCCTTGGAATAAAAACTGGCCAGGGTTCTAAATGCTTTCTCAAGCTCGCGATAGGATTCCTGCAAGAATACGCAGCAAAGCGCAGGCCACACAACTTTGAGAGTCCTGAAGAGAAGAAAATCAAACCAAGAACTATGTATCATTACCTCCTTAGCAACAATTGGCTGGCCCCTCCAATTACTCAAGTAGTCCCGAATGGACTCCTTCGCAGCGTCTGCAGTACGTCGAAACTTAGCAGCGTCTGTCGCGTCTTCCTTTAGTGACTCACGAAGGGTCTTAACCACCTCTCTTGCTGACTTCAAGTAGGCCTTTGGCAAGACCTTTCCTGACTTGGTTTTCTCATTAGGATCAAAGAGTGACTTAAATGCACCTGCCACGCCTTCATCCTCGCCCTTCTTGTCATCCGAATTTCCGTCTGCCCATGAAGGCGGTGACAATAAAATAGTAGCTAACAAGCTCCCACAACATACCAATGAACGTCTCCGAATAATCGCGACTTCATGCCTCAGCTGCTGGTTCTCTGTCATGATAAAAGCAATTCAGCCCAAGAGTTTATGATGTCAAACAGATGAATCCTAATTAACTCCAACCATGATTCACTCACTATGAGCAATGGGTTCTTTCTGTGCTGCACTACACATCGCTGTAAGTACTCGCCCGGGAAGGAAAACAGCCATCCTCAACAATGAGACGATCAATCCAGCTTTCACATGTCAATTGATGCAACTAACCCCTGTAAAACGGCAAAGCAATTCATCTTATGGTGCAGATTAGATTTCTATAGCAGATCAATTGAAAGGCAAATTATCCCTTTTTTCACCACTTCAAAAGATCTCATCTTTAATTCCCATCCCAGATTTTCTTTGGAACAAAATAATCCATGGAAGCTGTAATTACAAAAGCAATTGAGTTCGGATGATGAACAATTTTCAAGGCATTGAAAGAGAAAATACCTCAATCTTCTTGAATCCACTCTGAGCTTCGTCTTCTGTATATTCAAGCTGGACTGTTAATTTGTTATCTGCATTTCATAGTGGAAGAGGGTATTTTCGGTATTTAAAATGTTCAGTGATTGATTTAGAGGGTATTTTCGGTATTTAAAAAGTTCAGTTGTTGGGTGTAAACGGCGTCGTTTTCTATTAGGGTTTTGACTGAGTATTTATGCATCGCTAAAAGCAGGTTTGTTTCCATTCTGCTGCTGCATCCATCTAGAATCCTCAGCCGAGAGTGACGCCGCCGACGTCGCCGAGTGCAAAGGAGAAGAAGCCTGTGAAGATGGTACCTATGCATCTATGCTATGCTATGCTTACTTCTAAATGATTTGATTTTTGATTTTGTGGTTTTTGATTTTTGAATTCGGTGTGTTCTGTGTTTGTGGCCGGTAGTCGCTTGTAGCGAACGAGGAGTTCCAGCACATTCTTCGTGTGTTGAACACGAACGTCGATGGGAAGCAGAAGATCATGTTCGCTCTCACTTCCATAAAAGGTATCGGTCGCCGATTCGCCAACATTGTCTGCAAGAAGGCCGACGTCGACATGAACAAGAGGTCACCCCCTAAAGTCGATCTCTTTTTTGTTCATTTGTTCCTATTTGGATGCTTCTTATTGAAGTTTCAATCTGTAGTGTCTGATTACTTACTATGAGGGCTAGTGTGAATAATTGTATCAGATAAACTAGTGGTAGCAATTTTTGATGTTTTCTGATGCTCAAATCAGACTCCAGATACTAATATAAAAGATGTTGAAATCTGTACTGAAGGGGGAGCTGTAATTAAACTGAATTTCAGCAGTTTTAGGTCTGATTGCCGGTGGAGGCTGATTGCCAGTGCTGTTTTTGGAATAAAACCCTCTCATTGTTGACATATTTATGTTGGTGTTATTCTATTTAACTTGGGAAAAAATATTCAAGTGCCTCTGTAGTTTCAAATTGTGGGATCAGAAAGTTGAGATGGTATAGTTTAATCAAGGAGTTAATAGGTTGTCCATTTGCAGTATTTTTGTGATCCTAGATGAGAGTATGGTTCAATGAATCCTCGTTTTCAAACCTGTGGAAAGAAATGAAGGAAATGAGCTGCACCGAGATTATGATTACATGGATGAATTGTCAAAAGTAAATGAGTGAAGAATTACCAGGATGGTTGGTACACCAAGTTGTTTCAGATGTTCTTGACATGAAATAAGAACTTGTTCAACAGAACCAATGAGTTAATATGCTTTCGTTCTACCACGTAGGCCCTTAATAATCTATTAATTGTGATGGACTGTTAAGGAAGCATACTATTGCAGTAATAAAATATAGTAGAACACTTTGATTTGATTCTTCTGGTGCATTCGACATTTCTTCAGTATTTTATGTGCTACTTTTTCAGGCCTTTTCTGTTATTTCTGGTTTTATCGACCTTGGAATATTTTAACTAGTGCATCTTTGTTCCTTTGAAATGTTGTTGCTTGTCTTTATCTTCTTCACTTGTGTTGATCCTGTGTACTATGCGACTACAGAGCTGGTGAGCTCACTGCTGCAGAGCTTGACAATCTGATGACCATTGTGGCCAACCCAAGGCAGTTCAAGATTCCAGATTGGTTTCTGAACAGGAAGAAGGATTACAAGGATGGTCGATACTCACAAGTCGTTTCCAATGCTCTTGACATGAAACTGAGAGATGATCTCGAGCGTCTCAAGAAGATTAGGTATGTCAAGGAGAATACATAATATTATCTCAACATCATCTGCAAGCAAAAAGAGAAGAATTGACACTTTAGACTTTAACCTTGCCACTTGGATAGTATTGAGCTGTGCTGCTGTGAACATATCTATTGACAATGAAACTTTGGTTATGGACAGGAACCACCGTGGTCTCCGTCACTACTGGGGCCTTAGAGTCCGTGGACAGCACACCAAGACAACCGGTCGCAGGGGAAAGACTGTTGGTGTTTCAAAGAAGCGTTGAAGGATGGGTGCATTGCACTCTTACATGTCTGTCGACTCTGTTCTACTGCAGATTTTGTTTTCACTCAGTTGTTACTTCTCACAATGAATCTTCTTTTATGGTGCAATTTCACTATGAATCCTTAAAGTCTGGAAAATGTGTTCCTGTTATGCCAAATTCAAAGTATTTCTGTAGTTGTAGATTCTATAAGCTCTATCCTAGTTGAGAACTTGGGATCAGATATTTTCTGTATCCATCTGTGTTTTATGTGATCCATGCTCTCTTTAGTTCTAGAGCATTTACAGACGGCGTGATCAGTGATAAGGTCAAGTTCAACACGCCGCCACACCGGAGTTGTACTCTGTTGGAAGGTCCAGATGGCTTCTTGAAGAGCAAATTTCTTAACCTGCAGCATTCTATATAGGCGCTGATACCTTTGCTGACATGCTCTTCACTGTGGCAAGTAGGTTAAACTTTGGGCCCCAAATTTTCGTCTTTGAAAGAACAGGAAACGGAAGACTGTTTTGTATATCTTAAGTATAGAATCTAGGGATGACAGATTCGAACAACAATAGCATTGGTGGGGCGAGTTGGCGCAGTTCGGATGCAACTCTGGTCTCTGGGAGTGTGGGATTGGCATGGGCAAGCCATTTTTGGTGGTGCGCTCGTCCTGGATATATATGTGCACTATAGTTTGTAGGTTTTAACCATCTTATTTCTAAACCTAATTCATTCCATTTTCCCTACCAACAGAAAATAGTCGATACCCTCAATTGGTAAGGGTGCGTCTCTTACTCTCTTCCTTGCAAAAAGTTGAGTTACTTTTTTTCTACTCGTGTGATTGTTGTGTGATGTATGACTATGAGTGACCAAAGATAAGTTATAGTGGTAAACTAGATAACCCGATTGTTTGCACTTGAAAATTGTGCTTTGTTTATTTGATTTCTTACTTCACCACATATTAAAATATTGCAGCAAAAGCAATACATAAAAATAAGAGACAAGAAATGACTCCCAACTACTATAATGGTGGACTATTGATTTTTCGATATTTCAAATGTTTAGATGTTGGGTTTTTGTGAGATTAGATCAGGTTGGTCTATATTAATTACTATTGTCTACAGATTATATAAAAATATTTGAATTTAATAATATATTATTTAATTTATATTTTATACAACTCAGATAAAAAGATTTAATTTATACAACCATATTTTCTAAAAATTTATTCATATCCAACAAAATTGGATAATAAAATCTTTCTTAAGTACATATTTTAATATTAGATTTAAATTTGATAGAATTAGATAGAAATTGGAGAATTTTATATTATATGCAATCGGATTGAAGGTGTGAATTTTTTAATTGGTTAAAAAATCAACCGTTAAGGAGATTTTGCCATAGAATGATAGAAATAGATTTATTTGAGTAATGCAAAATGTAAAAGGGTATTTTTGGCATAGGCTTAAATACTGTAACAAATTAGGGTTTTGCCGATTATTTATCCTCTGCCTCCACTGTACGAGCCCTCCAGCCGAGAGAGAGCCGCAAAGGAGAAGAAACCGTAAAGGAGAAGAACTGCGGAGAAGAAGCCTGTGAAGATGGTAATTTTACTTATCTTAATTTCACTTACGATTAGAGATCTTTGGTTTTGTGGTTTTGTAATTTTGGATTCGGTGTGTTTTGTGTTTGTTGCCGGTAGTCGCTTGTAGCGAACGAGGAGTTCCAGCACATTCTTCGTGTTTTGAACACAAACGTCGATGGGAAGCAGAAGATCATGTTCGCTCTTACTTCTATCAAAGGTATCGGTCGCCGATTCGCCAACATTGTCTGCAAGAAGGCCGATGTCGACATGAACAAGAGGTCACTCCATAAAGTCGATTTCTTTTTGTTCGTGTTCCTATTTGGATGCTTCTTATTGTTGCCTTTGTTGATTCGAAGATGAAAACCAGACCTCAGTCTCTTATCATGTTCTCATATTGGAGGTTCAATATGCAGTTAGGGCTACTGTGAATAATTGTATCAGATAAACTAGTGGTGCCAATTTTTGATGTCTTGTGATGATGAAATCAGACTCCAGATACTAATACTTGCATCTAAAAGATGTAGAAATCTGTACTGAAGGGCAGGTTTAGGTCTGATTGGTGAATGCTGATTGCTAGTGCTGTTTTTGGAATAAAAACCTCTCATTGTTGACATTTGTATGTTGGTGTTTCTCTATTTAACTCGGGGAAATAAAATTCAAGTGCCCCTATAGTTTCAAATTATAGAATCAGAAAGCAAAACATGGTTGAGATGGTATAGTTTAATCAAGGAGTTTATAGGTTCTTGTCCATTTGCAGTATTTATGTGATCCTAGATGCGGGTATGGTTCAATGAATCCTCATTTTCAAACTCTTGGAATAAAATGAAGGAAATGAGCTGCTCCGAGCATGGATGAATTGTCAGTAAAAAGTGAAGAATTACCAGGATGGTTGGTACACCGAGTTGTTTCGGATGCTCTTGACATGAAATGAGAGAAGTTCAATAGAACCAATTAATATTCTATTAATTGTAATGAACTGTTAAGGAAGCATAATATTGCAGTAATAACATGCAGTAGAACACTTTGATTGGATTATTCTGGTGTATTGGACATTTCTTGTCCATTATTATGTTTTATGTGCTATTCTTTCAGGCTTTTTCTGTTATTTCTGGTTTTATCGATCTTGGAAAATTTTGACTATTGTGTCTTTGTTCCTTTGAAATGTTGCTGCTTGTCTTTATCTTCTTTGCTTTCATTTATATTGCACCTGTCCTGATCCTGTGTACTATGCGACTACAGAGCTGGTGAGCTCACTGCTGCAGAGCTTGACAATCTGATGACCATTGTGGCCAACCCAAGGCAGTTCAAGATCCCAGATTGGTTTCTGAACAGGAAGAAGGATTACAAGGATGGTCGATATTCACAAGTCGTTTCCAATGCTCTTGACATGAAACTGAGAGATGATCTCGAGCGTCTCAAGAAGATCAGGTATATCAAGGAACCTACCTCTTTAAGAATCTTTTTGACACTTTCAGTTGATTTTGGCATATTTCATTGTTGCTAATAGCATTAATACATAATTTTATCTCAACATCATCTGCAAGCAAAAAGAGAAGAATTGTCACTATAGAATTTAACCTTGACACTTGGATAGTATTCTTGTTGACACTTTCTGTTGATTTCGGCATATTTCATTGCTGCCAATAGCATAAATATATAATTTTATCTCAACATCATCTGCAAGCAAAAAGAGAAGAATTGTATTTGTGACTGTAGAATTTAACCTTGACACTTGGATAGTATTGAGCTGAGCTATGAACAGATCTATTGACGTTACGAATCTTTGGTTATGGACAGGAACCACCGTGGTCTCCGTCACTACTGGGGCCTGAGAGTTCGTGGACAGCACACCAAGACAACCGGCCGCAGGGGAAAGACTGTTGGTGTTTCCAAGAAGCGTTGAAGGGTGGGTGCATTGCACTCTTTCATATCCTGTCAACTCTATTCTACTGCAGATTTTGTTTTCACTCAGTTATTACTTCTCACAATGAATTTCTTTGATGGTGCAAATTTCACTATGAATCTTTAGTCTGGAAAATGTGTTCCTGTTCTGCCAAATTCATAGTATTTCTGTAGATTGCAGATTCTATAAGCTCTATCCTTGTTGAGATGAGATATTTTCTGTTTCCATCAATGTTTTTTGCGATCCATCATCTCTTTCGTGTAAAAATGCTCTAGAGCCTGGGAAAAAACGAGTAGTAACTCACTTTTAATGGTCAGTGATAGGGTCAAACGCTCCTCCATGCCGGAGTTGTACTCTGTTGGAAAGTCTAGACGGCTTCTTGAAGAGCAAAATTCTTTGCTGGCATGCTCTTCACTGGAGCTAGTTGGTGAAGCCCTTTGCCCCACCCAAATTTTCGTCTTTGAAAGAACAGGCTTATGTATCGAATCTAGAGATAACGGATTCAAACAAGAATATAAGCATGTGTGAGGTGAGTAGGCGCAGGCTTGATTCAACTCTGGGAATGTGGGATTGGTGTGGGCAAGCCATTTTTGCAGGTGCGCTCGTCCTGGATATATATGCATAGTTGTGTACTATGTCATGTATGCCTCAACCATACTTCAAAGTACCTTGAGCATTTGAATATTTCCTTGTTTGACAATGTTATCAAATTTTTAGTTTGAAAGGTTTTAACAATCTTATTTCCGAACCTTATGCATTCCATTCCCCCTACCAACAGAATACAGTCGATACCCTCAAATGGTAAGGGTTTATAGGTTCGATTCTTGCTACCCGCGTGATGGTTATGTGGGTAGATGATCTACGAGTGACCAAAGACAAACTTATCCGAACATTTATAAATGACTCCCATTCTCCCAACTATAATGGTGGCTCTTTGTGGCTTTTGTAGGGTGCTGTAACATTCATGAAAAAGGTTGTTGAATACAAATTCTAGGAAAATAGCATATCATTGTTAACTAAGCTCCACATTAACTTGTAATTACTTTTGTATGGAAAAACTTTGCATATGACACCAACATCATCATAAGCAAATAACACACTACCTGTTTCCCAAATTTGCAAAAATTAGGGCAACAGTAAAATGGGGAGGATCAAGCGGTTTCCCCTTTTACTATTTCAAGCTATTTTGGATAATAATGAATTGAATAGCAATAGCAATAGCAATGGGGAAAGCCATAAAAACCAGTGAGGAGAGCACTTTGAATGGCAGAAAAAAGGGAGAAGGGGCATAATCTGTCACCCATCTCATCCCTCACATGATGTGTCTCATTAATCTACTGTCCTTTTCTTGCTCGTACTTCAACAATGGCCCCAATCTTACCCATTTTGATTTACTTACAAACCGACACAACTCTTAAATCAAACACTTGTTTTTAGGGAAACTTTTGCATCAAATAGCAAACCATTTGGGTTAATTGTGCTATTAGTACCATAAGTTTTATTGGGAATGAAAACATCTTGCAATTGTTATTGACGACAAATTAGAAGAAATATTGAAAATATTCAGATAAATGAAAAAGATTCATTACTTTTGCTTTCTTTGATCACTTTAAAACCTTTTTTAAAGGATGACGCCAGATGAACAATACTGAATGACTTTCCATATTTGAAACTTCCTACATTTTACATCAAATTCTTACATGATATACTAAACGGTGGGATCTATGTGATGATGGTGCGAGCAAGGTACAAACCACAACCTATCCAAAATGTCAATGTGGTATGATGTTATAGTAAGTATTTCATGCAATTTCCCCTTCATTTAAAAATAGATAATCTGAAGGCCAAGTATCTAATGTTATGAAAGTAGGTAATGGTGAAAAACTATAGAAGAGCTCTATTATTGAAGCACTTTGGCCTATTGGTTGTTTCCCTAAATTGTTGCAAAAAGCAAACTTAAAAAAACTGGACATATTTACTTTGATGGTGGGCAAAGTGAATGGTGATGCCAGAAGTTGCCGTCATCACTCATTTATGTGGTTTTTTGAGTCATTTGGTAAGGCAGCAGTCAGAAGAGGTTCGTGGGATGAATCATGTAAAGCCTAAACCAGCTACCACAATCCATCGTGTTTGAATTATGCCTCTTTTTTACCACATATCTGTGCTTACTACGCATGCCATCACACCACTCCCCCCATCTCCCCATGGTAACATTTTTATTTATTTTTCCCTGTTTTAGGATCGAACCATTAACCAACGTATAAGTTTAATAAGTTTTAAATTATCTTTTTCTTCCACTAGGTTTATGGGGATGGTTTTGTTTTGAAGTTTGAAATAATGTCATTTTTATTCTAATCAAACAACCTTAAATTTTAATGCCATCAATTTCTATGTTTTTTTTTCCTTCTCAACGTTTAGGTTTTCGTATGAACCGCCAATATTTAAGCGTGAGGCTGTGGAGTGTGGATACTGCCAACTGAGATGAGGATATGGATGTGATGACGGGGTTGTGAAGGCCTACCAAAGGAGATGAGGTTGTGAGATGACGAGCAAATACCACGAAGGAAGGAGACGGGGCTGTGGAGGAATGATCGATACTTACCCTCTACGAACGAAGGAGATGAAGATGAACTCGAATTCGATCAGAGGGTAGTCGCCACCTTTGAAGCAGTTAAAGCCGAAGAAATTCAAGAAAACCTAGATCTGAATGAGAGTTCAAAGACACTACTGAGGCAAAGCGACGCTTTTTTTTTCCCTCTTAATTCACCTAATTACATTTTACATAAAAAGTTTAAAACTTAAAATAATTACAAAATAAATTAAAAAACTAAAACTAAGTATAATTGGTTTGGTAAGAATTGGTTGATTTTATTGTACTAACCAATTTCAAATCGATTGATAACGATAATACCAATTTTTCTATTTTAATTACCGTTACTGTACCAAGTATATTGATAACCAATATAATTAGTTACCAATTATAGTGATTTGGTTGATACGTATTGGTTCGATTTTCACAATTTTTTCCGGCCATAGTTATTACAATTAGACATCAACATGTATACATATGTCAACGCATTCTAACATTATTGTCATTCTGTCCATGCATGTGATCTTGTAGTGCTCCTAATCATTCTCTCTTATCCAATGGGGAATTCCCACCTCCATAAAATTGCCCTTCATTAACTTTTTTTTTGAGCAAATTTAACATAATGAAACCTATTTTTTTTCAAAATCCGATCCTTTCCTTAAGCCAAACTAGGAATACCAATATGTCAAGGGACTAATATAGCAGGGTCAAATTTTCTTCGAATACACTACTCCCTCCGTTCGGCAAAACTTGTCATTTTAACTCTCCACACAAGTTTTAATAAAGCTAATAATTACACTCTCCTTTTACTAATTTACCCTCATTTATTACTTTACTTTTTACTTTATCAAAAACTACAACTCACAACACATCAATCAAATCAAGGGCATTTTAGTAAAGTAGAAGCAAAAATACCTAAAATGACAAGTTTTTCCGAACAAAAACAAAACTCTAAAACGACAAGTTTTGCCGAACGAAGGGAGTACTATTCATCGACTGTCGACATAAAAAGCCGATGTCAGCAAGCTTTTTTCATATATCGATTGCTCACATTTTTTAGATAGCCCCTCAAATTTTCGTTAAATACACGATCATTCGCCAACTTTCGGTGTCAGCAAACTTTATTTTGCTTGAAAAAAGTTTGTCGACACCGGCTTTTCATACATATCAGCAAATTATATAGACTTGTCGACACGAAAAGCCGATGTGAGCAAGCTTTTTTCAGACAAAAACAAAACTTATTAACATCTAAAGTCGATAAAATTATCGTATAATTGCCGATATAGAACCGTGGGAATAAAAATCCGGTATATTAATGTAGATAAAGATCGGTCTCCAAAATCAAGAACACCACAAACACCAATCACCATCTACACCAGAATAACTCCTAGCGGGAAGGTGAGCAATCGTATTTACCATGTTCAACCAACATATGACACGAATCGACGTAAGATTGAAACCGATGCACCATAATTTTCGAGTCGATGTGTTTCTTGCGACGCCCCACCGACCTCTTTCCTTTTATTAATGGTCTCCTACTGTGTTGCCTCACAGTTGGAGCTTCCCTTGAAACCTAATCTTTAATTGCTAATAAAACCAATTCAACGAGCCATGATACTCCAGTCCACACAGCTGGACATTTGCTATTAAAGCTAGCTAGCTAGCCATTGAAATTAATTTCTTTCAAGATAAAACTCATTGATAATAATAACAACCACTACCCTATTGAGGTAGCCAGGTAGGAGCTTTTATTGGATCCCCAGTAACTTCTTTATTTGGGGATTTTAGAATTTTTAATCATTTTTTAATTTAATATATTTTTTGATCGGATGATTTGCAACAATATATCAAATTAAACCCAACCTTACAAAAATAACCATGGGGTTAAAAATTGGCAAAGAGATGACAAAAGGTCATTATTGCAAAATGTACTCAACCGGTTGCAGGTTCCATCTTTGTACAAACTGGGAAAAGGTGGGAGTGGGTGGGACACGTGTCGACCTTATAGAGGAGGGAGTGTTATAATTTGGGCAAAAAAAATTACTCCATCCGTCTCAAAATTTAAGTCAACCGGTTGCAGGTTCCATCTTTGTACAAACTGGGAAAAGGTGGGAGTGGGTGGGACACGTGTCGACCTTATAGAGGAGGGAGTGTTATAATTTGGACAAAAAAAATTACTCCATCCGTCTCAAAATTTAAGTCATTTTAGCCTTATGCACAAATTTTAATAAAAACACTCATTCATCCATCAACATCATCATTCCACTAACTTTTTCATTAATTTTATTACCCACTACATTTTTTAACCAATCAAAACCTTTAAAAAAGTCAACAACACACAAATCAATACAAATCATTACAATCCACTACCTAGAAAACCTAAAACGACATCTATTTTGATACAAAACTAAAGAGCTAAAATGACATCTATTTTGAGACGGAGGGAGTAAAAAAAAGGAGTGCAGAGGGTGACAGTGACGGTTGGAAGAGATGGTGAGCAAGGTTAGAATGACTAGCATAAAATGCACTAGGAGAGAGAGTCCACTTTTCACAAAGAAAAGTTCTCGCCAAGGCAAATTGGAGGGAAACCACATGGGGAGGTTAGCGGTTTTCAGAGTGAGTATAAAATGAGATGTGGGAGCTCGACAGGTAGACCAAAAAGTGAAAAACAACTGATTCTTCTTCATGGCTGCCATTAAAGTCAAGTTGGAAGAATAAAACCCAGAAATTCAGTTACTAGCCAGGCAAAGGGAAATCCTAGTCATCAATGGAATATATGTAGACATACACAGGGATACACGTGACAATTGCGTATAATATACATCATCGAAAATGGGTAAGTATGGTTTTTAATTGTTTTGTATTTACAGTAAAGGATTCTCCCCATCCTTCCCTTAGCTCCAACCGATACTGAGAGGACCATCTTAACCTCTTTATGTGGCAGGGGAGAAAGGGGTGGTCTTACTTACTCTCGTTTGCAATGGTCGATGAGAGCATGGCGGAGAGGGATGAGTGACCATGTCGTTTGGGTCCATCAAGAGCAAGATAATGGAGAAGCTCGCGGTTGACCCGAGGTGCTACAAGTTGGAGTTGAAATATCTACTCGATACGAAGAAGGAGGGATGCTATCCGATTCGAGTGGATGATGAAAGTGATTGGGATGCTTTCAACTGCTGCAACTCAAGGGGCGACGATGGGGCATGGCCCCTTCCTTTGTACGCTTATGTGAACAAAAATGGCAGCCAACATAGAAATCGCTCGGTGGTTGTGAACATGGGACAACGCACCAAATCACCCGACGGAGACATGACAACGGTCGTGGTGGAAGAGGGGGTTGATATGGCCGTCGATGGGTCGACATCGCATCTTGATCTGAATTTGGAGTATGGCCAGGATAACACTATTGATGGCAACAAAAACACTTCAGCTGGCAGGGAAACTCACACTACTGGCAAGGTAATCCAGAAAGCTAGGGTAGAACCTACAAGCGTTTCTCCGAAGATGAGAGGTCAAGTGCTGGATGTGGACCGGAGGAAACAGATCGTATGTCTGAGTAGTGATAAGGAGGATACTATATATGTGGGTGGGCATAAGGGGAGTGTTGTTTCCGTCGACTTGGGGACCTCGTCAGAGGAGGAAAATGATGAGATGTACGAGGCCGAACGGTGGGTTTCGAGGATGAAAGCTGCAGGGATGTCGACCGAGGATGTGGAGGAGATGTTGGAAAAAGCTTTTCCGCAGGTAGGGGACCCCCGCCGCAAGAACATCGACCTTCACGAGGGATTGTTGTTGGAATCCAAGGAGGAGGTGCAAAACCGGATAAGGTGGTCTGCGTTGGAGGGCTGTTTTGACACACATGTGAAGAGGTCGTCGCCGTCAGTCTACATCGCTGTGTGCATCGATCCCGAGTGCAAGTGGATGTGTCGTGCGTCAACATACCTGAAAACAAGCTTGTGGAAAGTGAGGAAGTATGTGTAGGAGCACAGCTGCCGCATTAATGTTAGACACAACCACGATCGTCAGGCAACGTCTGAGCTTATTGGGAAGAGCCTACATTGTAGCCACTTGCCGCTGTCTTGTGCGTCGCCCACTCTGTCTCCAATACGATAGGCCAAAAGCTATCCATAATGACGATCTCTTTGAACCGTGCTTCATCTCCCTTAACTTTCTCCCGTTGGATACACAGTGTCTGGTCCATGTGCTGTTAGATAAAGCAAGTATAAGGGATGCATAAAGGATGACATGATGCACTTGTACCGAAGAAGTCATACCTCAGTAGACAGCCAGAACGTCAGAGTCCTCACAATCTCAAAGAATCCCTGGGTGATTGCCATCCCCTGTGCCGCGGTTAATGTGGGTCCTCCCCTGTGTAGATATTCCTTAGTGAACAAACGTATACACGGCTTGACCGACAATTAAAATGAATAGGGATCATGCAACATGACAACGCACCTAGACATCCACCCATCGACGGCCTCGATGTCCTTCTTCGTGATGAGACCTTCAAAGACAGCAGCGTCTGAAGGATGCACCGTAGTCCGCTTGAACTTCACGACACGGGCCCTCTTCAACAAGGGCGAGACGACCTGGTCATCGACAGCTTGGGCTTTCTTCTTGGTGCGTTTCGGCCTCCCCGTCCCCTTCGGCTCAGCAAGTGCATGTGGAGGAGGGGCCTCCTACGTGACACTCTCCTGTTGCGTGACAACCTCATCAGTTGTGGCAGCTAGTTGGGCCTTTTTGGTGCCAATCTCCTTTCGCTTCTTGGTGCGTTTCGGCCTCCGCGTCCCCTTCCGCTCAGTTGGTGCATGTGGAGGAGGGGGCTCCTGCGTCACAGTCTCCTGTTGCGTGACAACGTCCTGTGTTGTGTCAGTTGGGTCGGCGTTTTCGGTGACAATCTCCTCTTGCTCCTCGTTGTGAACCCCCATGAAGACAGTTTCCTGGCATTTTCGCAGGTGGACTAGCCATTCAATATCTCATCATAGCCAGTTTCACATGTCTGGCTAAGGTGTAAATAAGGCTTGGCGATAACACTTACCTTTTTCTCTTTATCCGACTCAGCCATTGTTTTCTCGAGGCCCGACAACCGCATTAGGATCTCTTGGAGCATCGTGATAATCGTAGAATACGCAGGAGCTCCATTGGTGGGAGAAGGCAATGTGTCGCTAGAAGGAATGTCGACAGGTGGGAGTGAATCCTCGTACTCCTTGGCGGCCTTGTCGAAAAATTCATCTGGGTCCTCGCGAAGTTATTCAGCACCGAGGAAAGTCTCCCGCTCAGCCGCTTCCAGCACAAGGCTCGTGTGGGCATCGTTGCACTTGATCCCATCCTCATTCTCTATATCCAGCATCCTCGTCACCCTCTCATAGGGGATGTACGAGTCCGTCGACTTCCACCTCGCGCAACGGGGGAAGTGAACCCCAAGAATCCTGTTACCAAAGTAGTTGTTCACACCCGAGATCGCTTCATAGATCCAAATCTACACAGTCAGAAGAGCATATTTTTACTAGCCAGTTTTGACAAAACCGTAGCCATACTCGGTTATGGCACAGACATAAAAAAAAAAATCTTTCCACCTGTTAAATCACATTAAGTTTGAACTCGTATCTGGAACGCTAATGGGAATCCATTGAGCGAGTAGCCGAACCTCTCATTCCCACCTTTGACCCCCTGCACCACCTTCCTCGCCAGTGCCCAGTCCAGACTCTCGTGGGTGGCCTCGTAACATACCTTACCCCACGATAGTCGAAGAATCGGTCGAGGTCTTGCACGAGGGCGACCACCCACCCTTTCACTGCCCTGCACACATCCCCTGGCAGCAGGATGCACTCTACAATGATGAGGAGGGCAAGCTTCAACCTCTTCCTCTCACTCCTTTCTTTGGCCTTTGCGACCTCCCACATGACGGAAAGGTCAGACACCTTCACCTTGTCTCGTCCAAAGAAGCTCCGAATAGCGTCTTTGTGATCCTCCGCCCCAAATGCCCGATTCCTTCCAGCACATTTGAGGTTGGTGATGAGACAAAATTCCTTGATGGAGAACTGGAGGAGTCATCCCTGGATCTCATACCATGTCTCACACTTCTTCAATGTCTTCAGATGCCTCTCGAGGAAGTAATGGATCAGGGTTGAGCAATACGGCACATTGGATTCGATCTCATAATGTCCCTAGCCTGCTATCCTTGAGCATTTGTCAATCAGCTGCAGATAGACCATCATCCATTCCTTTCAGCACGCCCATCTTGGAGAACTGGTTCGACCTCGCTCTAAAATATTTTTTCGGATGAAGAGCTAGAGTCACCTGCACAAATATCACAAGAGAGTAACGAAGTTGACATCACGAACACAAAAAAAAAAATAACGCCCCTAATCTGTCTCAGTAGTGATAACAGATGATACCTTCTTGCTCGACGGTGTCGCATCCTTTTTTCCTTTCGCTTTTGTCATCGTGTCCTTAATCTGTCATTCAGATAACACCCATTTCAGCAATAATCCTTGCCAGTACATACGAATGCCTAGCCAGTCAAAATAATGATTCTGCCAGAAATTTTAACATTATCCAAATGACAACACCACACAAATGCTTGGAAAAACCATCAACTAGTGAATATGATTGCTTTAAGAATCATATGTTGTTTTTGTTATTCAATATACAAGAGTAACGAAAAAACCATCAACAAATGACAACACTACACAAATGGTTTCAGGATCTTCGTTTTTGTTATTCAATATACAAGGGTAACGAAGCTCAAAGAACTTCATATCATAAGAATCATATGCTGTTTTTTAGGTTCAATTGTTACAGACCTCACCATTGATCTAATTTTATGCTACAAAATGCTAAATGTTGAATGTTTCTAATATAAATGTTTTCAAGGTTGTCTAAGTTGATGTCCGGATTTATTGATTGTTATATATATGGATTTTGTTATGGGTTGAATGTTGCGTTTGTTTCGTTATGAAGTTGCTGATTGAATCCCCCGTTCCCTCTTTCGCAGGCCTACATGCACACCATTATTCTAATGCAAGCTTCTCCAGCATCAACAAATTTTATGGATTATCAGTCAATAAGCCCCGAAGGCAAGCTCTATTCTGTTGGTTATTCTACTGTCTCTATCATGCCTTTTTCATCCCACTTATTGATTCTTCACCCATTTACCAATCCTATTAGTTTCCCCTACTTCTCCAAATCGAACCCAACCCAAATTTTCCTATACCTAGCCATTCAATCGTTTTCCCTATCCACAAGAACGACTCTGCTCGCCATTGACGAGTTATCACATTCCCAATTTCATTATTTCATGGGGGTTGTCTAACCGTTTCTACCCTATTTAGACCTTCAATTTCATCCCCAACTTATCATCAATGGCAAATCTCCACCCCTATCCCCAAACCACCCACCACACATACAGTTAGGGTTTCCCCTTCCCAAATTTCCAACCCCATTCACCAAATTCTTCCAACCGGCCCCAATCGAATTTATATGCATTGAAACCCCCTAACTTCCATTAAATGAGAAAGCTTTGAGATAGATAATGGAGGATTACCTCTTTTCAATGGCGGACTGGGCACCAAGGGTGTTGCCTCTCTCCAATGTCGGGTCGTCCCTCCATTTAATGGTGGTTTCCCCCCCCCCCTCTCTCTCCCGGTGCTGGCGTCGCAGCAGCCCCTCTCTCTCTCGGTTCCGGCGTCGCACAAGGTGCTCCCTCCAAGCTCTGTCAATGACGGTTTTCCCCTCCAACCTTTTGAATTTCTACGGCTTTGAGAAATAGTGAGTATGACATATGACCGTGATGTAATGTCTTTATTTTACCATTTTTTCTTTCCAAATTCCAACTGAAATTTCACCCGCTGTAACGGGTTCCCTCAACCGGTTATTTTTGCAATTTAATGGGTTTTTTTGACATTCATGCAATTTGGGCCGGGGGTGGTTATTTTTGCAATGAGCCGGCTCAATTGGTATATTCACTACAATTTTCTCTTTTTGATCTAATTCTCTAAAATGGAAAAGTAATTGAAAAAATACAAAATCTTTTCTAAATCTATGACATTATTCAAAACTAAATGATTCTCTAAATTATTTCCTAATAAAAAAAATGTTTCTCTAAATTTTTAGAACGAGAAATAAATTGGAGTTTAGTCAAAAATAATTTTTATATATTTTTTTATTTTAGAGAAAATGTAAACAAACCCTCACCATGCACGTACACGTACCACAAATCGATGGTGGTGGTCGTGCAAGCGTGCAAGTCTCCTATTCCATCCCTCAAATAAGAGGTGAAATAAATACTCTTATAAACAAAACTCTCAATTCATCCTTGGAAACCCATGTAGGACACTAAAAAGTAAAAACCTTTCACATTCCATAAATAATGCAAAAATATTGTTTTTCGGTTTTAGAATGTTAGACAATATTGCTAAAGGAATGAAAAGTGAATAAATAAATGAAATAATCCAAAAAAAGGTCACAAAATAATAATAGTGGAAAACAATATAATGAATAATAAAATAATCATATTGTTCACACACAAAAAGTAAGCAATATAACCTCTGTTTTTGAAGTTGTTGAACCGAATTATAGTAAGATAATGTCGACATTTAGTTTATTGATGTATGATTAAAGAAATTATTGTTCATCCGATTTTAAATGCTCGTAATTAACTCAAATATCATATTAAATCATATTATATAGTAAAATAAAGCTATCGATGAGGATAACATATATATATATATATATATATATATATATATATATAGTTCATCAAAAGAAAGGAGGGGTAAATGCTCTCCTTACCTACAACTCCACCTATGTTCATCTTTAACTCGCCCCGTTAATCATCCCTACTCGACAGAATATGAGTGTTGCACTTGCACTCTTACCCAATACTTTATTATATTTCCCTCGCTTAGACATGACATAACTCATAACTAACTAAAATACATCGATATTTGACATGAAACAAAAACTCTAGCTGCAACCCAAACAACCCCTTCAACCCTAGTTGTAGCTGTTCGTCGCCGCCTCTTGCAGGCTCTTTCGGCGGCCACCCTCGCGCGGGCTCCCTGGCGGACTCGATCTACACCTCCTGAGGCGGTTCCCGGAATAGCCAACTCTCTAGGGTCCTGGTTGTGGTTCGACACTGATGTGTTGTCTTTCCCCCATCCTCCTGTTGCAGGCCCGCAGGTACCGCTTCCTCCTCTACTTGTACACCATCTGCAGGTGTCCTACAAGTGGTCTGCTCCCCGCCGCTAGCTCCTCATCGGACAGGAGTCCTGACCCTGCCACCGTCGGCCTTCTCCTCTCCAGCCTCCTCCTCCGCCACTGCCAGTTTCCAGCTCTCCCTTCTCTCCCTCCCCTATCTCCTTTTCTCCAGATTTGTCTCCCAACCCCTCTCGGACGAGCTACGTACTGGCCGCCTCGAGACCTGGAACATGTAGAAACAACCCTCCCGCCTCAAGCCTCTCATGGTCATCCTTTTCAACCCCTCTTATCCATTCGCCCTTTAGCCAGTACATATAATCATCTACAAATCAAATTTAACCTCAACCTTTCATTTAAATTTGATATAAATCCCAATTTCCAACCCCTTCTAGATCCCACAACCTGAATGCCAGATTCCACCTCTCTCTCCTTGAAATTCCAATTTCCAACCAACCACCACCCCCGATCCCACCACCATCTACTTTCTTCCGTCATCTTAAACCTACAAGAAGTTGCTGGCGCTAGCCCGTCACCGGATTCGGAACCAGATCTGCAGCCATCTGAGCTAAATTCAACTGCTGCATTAGCTTGCATGCAAGCCGTCTAAACCACCGGACCAGATCTCAAGAAACAAGAGTTTTGTTTTTCAAGATGTTTTTGTTAGCATTATATTATTTATACATGTACAGTTACCATTGTACCCTCGGGTTTTCACCCATTGATATATATACAGGAGTAGGCCTCTGAGATCCGTTAGGGACTCAGTTCTCCAAACACTTACATGGTATCAGAGCTTTTGTGTGAAACCCTAATTTTTTGTTTCACACCTAACGATCCACGCCGCCGCAGCCCAAGCCGCCGCCGCCACGCCCTAGCCGCCGCCGCCAGCCAGGCGCCGCCGCCCCCCTGCTGCCGCCACACCCCCCCCCCTCTTGCCGCCGCCGCCCCCTTGTCCCTCCTTTCCCCCTTCCGCCGCAATTTCCCACCCCTTCTCGATGTCTACCGACGAGATTATCAACCCAATCAACCCTAACCCTATTCCACCCAACCCTAACCCTCCACCACCACCACAAAACCCCTTTCACTCCGCTCAATCCGTCACCAACATCAAAAATCAAATTCCCCTAACCCTAGATCTTAAAAAGGTCCAATACCACACATGGGCGGAGCTCTTCCAAACCGCCTGTAAGGCTCACGACGTCATCACCCACATCGACGGCTCTGATCGTCCGACTGATGTCCCCGAGCCCCTCTGGAACCGTCTTGACTCCATCGTTCTTGGATGGATCTATGCCACCATCTCTGAGGACGTCCTGATTACCGTCCTCCAACCAAACTCTACCGCCCGTGATGTCTGGCTCCGCATAAAGGGCCTCTTCCGTGACAATCAATCCGCTAGGGCAGCGGATCTTGAGGGCAAGTTCATCAACACCCGTCAGGAAAGCTTCTCCACCGTCTCTGACTACTGCCTCGCCATCAAAGCCATCGCTGATCAACTAGGCGATGTTGGGCACAAAGTTAGCGAAGAACGCCTTGTTCTTCAACTTATCAATGGCCTTTCCACCAAATTTGATGTCGTCGGTGGCATGATTAGCAACACATCGCCACTTTCGACCTTCATGGTGGCTCGTAGCATGCTCTCCAGGGAGGAGAGCCGTCAGGGACGCCCGCAAGGCCCTTCCCATGTTCTTGTTTCCTCCAAGGATTTCATAGCCCCGGACCCCCTTCCCAACACCCAACCCAGACAACCCCAACAGCGCGGAGGACGCGACAGAGGCGGCAACAGCAACGGCCGTCGCGGCCGCGGTCGCGGCCGCAACAACATGCAGCGGCCGCCGTCAGGGCAGTGGTACCCGCAGCAGCAGTGGTCCCCCGCTCCGCCGCCCTGCCCTTATCCGACGTGGGCGGGATACCCCCCGCCAGAGTTGGCCTACACGCAGCGTCCGCCACAGCAGCGGACCCCATCCCCGGCGATGTACGCTTCACAGCAACCTCCAGCGCACCCCATGCACACCAACCTCTCCGCCGCTTTCTCCACCATGGGACTTCAGCAGCCGGACGACAATTGGTACATGGATACCGGGGCCTCCTCTCACATGACGAACGCACCAGGTAACCTACAAACTGTTTTTAATTCGAGCACTTTACCGTCTGTTTATGTCGGAAACGGTGAGTCTCTTAAAATTGTCGGTTCGGGTCACACAACCCTTCCCAATACCCCACCCCTACGCCTCAACAAAGTCCTGCTTGCCCCTGACCTTGTTAAAAACCTCATTTCTGTTCGTCAATTTACCGTCGATAATCACGTGGCTGTCCAATTTGACCCGTTTGGTTTTCTTGTGAAGGATCTTCGTACGGGGACCCCAATAATGCGCTGCAATAGTTCTGGCGACCTCTACCCCATCACCAAAGCTCGCCCACAGTCTCCCACCGCCCCCACCGCCTTCGTCGCCCATCGTTCTGACTTGTGGCACGCCCGTCTTGGCCATCCCGGCGACCACGTCCTCCAATGTCTCCGCACTAGTCATTTAATTTCTTGTAATAAAGCTTCTGGCATTTGCAATTCCTGTGAAATCGCCAAGAGCAAGCGTCTCCCTTTTAGCATTTCTCATTCCAGTACTTTTGCACCTTTTGATCTTTTGCATTGTGATTTGTGGACATCTCCTATTTCAAGTGCTAGTGGTTTTCGATACTATTTGGTTGTCCTTGATGATTTCACCAATTTTGTTTGGGTTTTCCCCCTACGTCACAAATCGGAAACACAGAGTCACATTGTCAATTTTCACACATTTGTCCGCACTCAATTCACTTTGCCCATCAAGGCTATTCAGTGCGACATGGGAGGAGAGTTCGACAACAATTTTGTTCGCTCCTTTTGTCAACAAAATGGGATATCACTCCGCTTCTCATGCCCCCAAACCTCTCCACAAAATGGCAAAGCGGAACGCATTCTCTGCACCCTCAATGACAAAACCAGAACTCTCCTACATCACGCCTCTCTCCCACTCCCCTTTTGGGTTGAGGCGCTTCACATGGCCACCTATCTCCACAATATACTTCCATCCAAAGCCATTGGCAACTCCATCCCAACCTTGGCACTCTACAAGCGCTATCCCTCTTACGATCACATTAGAGTGTTTGGATGTCTCTGTTTTCCCAACATGAGTGCCACCGCCCCTCACAAGCTATCCCCACGATCCACTAAATGTGTCTTCTTGGGCATCTCCCCACACCATCGAGGCTACCGTTGTCTTCGCTTGGATACAAATCGGGTTGTCATTTCGCGCCATGTGATTTTCGACGAACAGACCTTCCCCTTCGCCACACCACCCACCCCTGCTGTCCCCAACCCACCCACACCACCCAATTCCGACGAATTCCCACCCCTCCTACGCCACCTATTCCAACAAGCATCATCCGGAACCAACCCCCCGCCCAAAACCCCCACCCAAATCGATTGGCGGCGGGCGCCGCAACACATGCGGCGGGCACACCCCCCCTGGCAGCGGCCGCCGCACCCCCACATCGATTGGCGGCGGGCGCCGCAACACCTGCGACGGGCACACCCCCCCGGCAGCGGCCGCCGCACCCCCCCGCCCACCTCTTTCCCCCTCAGCAGGCAACCCCTCTTACCCACCAACCTCCGATTGCACCCCCCGCCCATTCCATGAAGACCCGGTCGCAGTCCGGCATCTTCAAACCCAACCCCAAATACAACCTTCTCACTCCGTCTCCCGACATATCTCCTCTCCTCAAATCACCCCACAAGGCCTTACAGGACCCGAACTGGCAAGCCGCCATGATGGATGAGTTTAGTGCTCTTATTAAAAATGGCACGTGGGACCTCGTTCCAAGGCCTCGGGACACTAATATCATTAACTGCATGTGGTTGTTCAAGCATAAGTACAGGTCAGACGGAACTCTAGAGCGACACAAGGCTCGGCTAGTGGTCAACGGCAAGTCACAGGAGGTTGGGGTTGATTGTGATGAGACTTTCAGCCCGGTCGTCAAACCGGCTACCATCCGCACAGTTCTGAGCATCGCCCTTACTAAGGATTGGCCTATCCATCAGCTTGACGTCAAGAATGCCTTCCTTCACGGCAACCTTCAGGAGACTGTGTATATGCATCAACCGCCAGGCTTCTATGATCGCACCCGCCCATCTCACGTCTGCCTTCTCCGGAAGTCTCTCTATGGGTTGAAACAGGTGCCTCGCGCCTGGTATCAGCGGTTCGCCACGTACCTCACTGGCATTGGATTTCAGGGCAGTCAGTCTGATCACTCCCTTTTTGTGTTCCACTCAGGGCCTGACACTGCCTATCTTCTCCTGTACGTTGACGACATCGTGCTCACCGCTTCCTCTACATCGCTCCTGTCCAGGCTGATGGCCCTGCTACGATCAGAGTTCGCCATGACTGATCTCGGTTCCCTGAGCTACTTCCTTGGGGTCTCTGTGTCACGCACTCCTACTACCCTGTTCCTTCATCAGCAGAAGTACGCTCTTGAGATCGTCGACAAGGCCGGCATGACGTCTTGCAAACCCGCCACCACCCCTGTCGACTGCAAGTCCAAGCTCGACGCTGCCTCCAGTCCTAAGGTTGAGGATCCTACAGCCTACCGCAGTCTGGCCGGTGCTCTCCAGTATTTGACATTCACCAGACCGGACATTGCCTTCGCCGTACAGCAGATCTGCTTATACATGCATGATCCCCGCGAGCACCATCTTCAGGCGCTCAAGAGGATAATCAGGTACATCAAGGGCACCTCTGACATGGGTTTACATCTCGCTCGCAGCAGGTTTGACTCCCTCACCGCCTATTCTGACGCTGACTGGGCGGGTTGTCCTGAAACTCGACGCTCTACATCTGGTTTCGCGGTGTACCTGGGCGACAATCTGATCTCGTGGTCCTCCAAGCGTCAGGCCACCATCTCCCGCTCGAGTGCCGAGGCTGAGTATCGTGGTGTTGCCAACGCCGTCGCTGAGACCTGCTGGCTCCGCAACCTTCTCTGCGAACTCCGGGTTCCCCTTCGATCGGCTACACTGGTCTACTGCGACAATGTCTCCGCTGTTTACCTGTCGTCGAACCCAGTTCAGCACCAACGGACGAAGCATATCGAAATTGACATCCATTTCGTCAGAGAGAAGGTCGCCCTAGGCCAGGTCCGAGTTCTTCATGTCCCTTCTGCACATCAGTATGCGGACATTTTCACAAAAGGCTTACCTACTCCTCTTTTTACTTCTTTTTGTTCCAGTCTTGCTATTCGCTCACCTCTAGCTGCGACTGAGGGAGGATGTTAGCATTATATTATTTATACATGTACAATTACCATTGTACCCTCGGGTTTTCACCCATTGATATATATACAGGAGTAGGCCTCTGAGATCCGTTAGGGACTCAGTTCTCCAAACACTTACAGTTTTAAGTTTAGATTTATTTAATTGTAATTTTAGATGTTTTTTTTTCTTTTGACTGATGACCTTCTGCTGAGTTCTGCGTAGGGTCTTTTAAGCCATCTTTTATTAACTTCAATATCTCTTTGTCGATATAATTCTTGCCTAATGTGAAAAAAAAAAACTAAAATATCATTTTTTTTATTTTTTCAATCGGTATAAAAAAAAAAGAAATGTACTGACTGGGTGCATGTGGTGGGGTGAGAGGGGGAAATGAGTTGGGCCACGCCTCACTCCCCACTTTAACAGGCTTTATCCCCCCACTTTGCTCTTATTTTGTTTTGGTTTCCTCCTTCGATTTCCGCGAAAGCCACCCACTTGCTCCCTCCCCTTCCTTGCTTTACGCTACACATTCTCACATTCACTTATAATGACTTCTCTTTGTTTTAAATCATCATTTTAATGTACCATAATGCAATTCAATATGTATAATTAATGTATTATTCTCTATACTTAAAACGCCGGTTCTGACATGCTTGCGGGATGTAACTATCTTAGAATCTTTGATTTTTTTTTTTAAATATATTGTTCAACATCTAGATATTTTTCGATATGGTTCAACCTTATCAGTGCAACGGCTTAATTAGCCAAGTTGGGCACTTTTCAACATGCGTTCAAATTGGAATCGTGTGCAGACATATATCAATAGTTTAGTATATAATCACAATGAGATTTTATGTTGAAATCAATTGATAATAAGATAAATAATTTGTCAAATTCATAGGTGGTTTAATAAGACAATAAGATTTTATGGTTGAAAGTTAATGGAGTATTATTAACCCCATTAACTTCCGAGATCAATAAGTTAAATTTCAACTGTGCTCAAACTTTTCTCAGGCAAATAAGAAATTTAGATTTAAGTTGAAATTTTGGATTTTCAGTCATAAATAACTAATTATTTTATTCATTCCATCAAAAATACTCCTTACGTTCATCAATAAATTTCTTTGACTTTTTGGCACGGTTTTAAAGAGTTAAAAACTACTATAAAATATCAATTTTTTTAACTAACTTTTTTATATAATTTTATACTTATTAGTTATAAGTTTAAAATTATTTTGTAATAAAAAAAGTTTAAAATTATTTTTAAAACATAATAAAAAAATTTAATATTTTATATAGTTTGTAACTACTTAAAAAACGTACCGAAAAGTTAAACGACACTTGTTGGTAGGGAGTATATATTTTTATTATTTACGTAAGTTTGATCATGATAAAATCTAAATCTTATCCGTAAAGATATTTTAGCTACGGACATTCTTTCATAATCACTTTTATGTTAAAAAAATGATAAAATTTATATAAAATAATTCATACTTGTTAATATTATGTGTGAATTAATTTTAAAAATTAGTTAAAAAATATTGATATAATTTAAGAGAAAGATATATATAATATTTTTTGTAAGGAAAAGAGTAAATGCGTATATTTTTATTCTACATCGTAGAAATTTCTTCTGGATGCGTGTTTTTAATAACCAAACAAGCCCTAAACAACCCACGAATACGTTCGCACACCGGCGCATCCTAGCATCGACCTCTCATGTTTGCTGTGTTACAAAATAAGCTACATCAGGGCCCACTTTCCCACCCTCGCTTTTTTTTGAATCACTTGCTAGGTGCTACTGTACGTGTCACATCATGGTTTCGCCACGTCATCAATCGTCCTCTACGATTTGCCCATTTTACCCCTGTATCGCTTATCACCAACCCCTCTCCCTCCTATTTCCCTCTTTTTCCGCCAATTCCCTCCCTTTTTCCCCATTTCTAGGGTTTCATCTCACCGCGGTAGAGAGAGGGAGGGTGAGGGGGAGAGAGAGAGAGAGACAGTGAGTGAGAGAGAGAGGAAGAGAGAGTACCATGGGTTCCATACCCGACCCGGGGGAGGTGGTCGAGTCACCGGCGCCGTTGCCGGCGTCGAGCTTTGAAGAGTTTCAGAAACAGACGTCTCTGATGACGTCTTGCACTCTCCTTTGGAAGGAGCTCTCAGATCACTTTACTAGCCTCGAGCAAGATCTTCGCCGGAAATCGGAGGCGCTCAAGCGCAAAATCCAGACGCTTGATGACCAGACTAAGGAGTCTCTGAAGGTCCTTGAGAGGAGGGAGGTGACAATCGACGGCTCCGTGGAGGTGGCGATCGGAAAGGCCGAGGGATCGAAACGCGCTGCAATGGATATGCTTGATGGCGAGACCGAGGCCTTCTGCGGAGATGGAGAGGTGGATGATGGCGACGGTTTGCTTTCCACGATGCGAGACTTTTGCATCCGAATGGATCACGCAGGGTTTTGGAGGTTCGTGACGGTGAGGAAGAAGGAACTGGAGTTGCTGAGGACGAAGATACCTGCTGCTCTTGGAGATTGTGTCGATCCACCGAAGTTTGTGTTGGAGGCCATATCGGAGGTGTTTCCGGTGGACAGGAGGCCGGAGAAGAGTGACAAGGTGAACGATTTGGGCTGGGCTTGTGTCCTGCTGTTGGAGTCGCTGATTCCGGTGGTGATTGATCCGGTGATAGGCAGGGAGAGGCTTCTAGTGACGCCGAGGGTGAAGAAGCAGGCAAAGGACATCGCGGAGACATGGAAGGCGAGCTTGGACGAACGCGGTGGCATCGAGAATGTGAAGACGCCGGATGTTCATACGTTTCTTCAGCATTTGGTAACTTTCGGGATCGTCAAGAATCAGGATGTTGATTTGTACCGGAAGCTGATTATTGGCTCCGCTTGGAGGAAGCAGATGCCTAAGCTCGCAGTTTCGCTTGGCTTAGCTGATGAAATGCCAGGTAAGTTTCAACTTTTAACGTGTAATTTCATTTTCATTTTCGAGTTCTTGACCATATATTTCTATCCTAGACGAACGTTCATATCAATAGAGCTATCAGGATTGCAATCTGTGAAAATTGTTCTTGTAGAGGATTTTAACGGCATTACAAGTTTCCCTTCCTAGAGCAGCTCGCTTGCGTAGGGCGAAGTAGTTAACATCTAAGTAATATGACTAAAAGTGCATTCAGAGCCAGCTTTGATACAGGATATATGGTATTTGTTTGTATGGTATATATATTTATATATATTTTCACTGAGTGGTTAAACAGGTTACCAATCCGTTGTTGCTTAGATCATATAGCCCGCCTAACCCGATAGTTTGTCATTTTTGGTTATTTCCAAGCTCCAGTTAACCTTTTATACTCAAGAAAGTCCAAGAGCTTTCAGTTCAGATCACTGGCCTTTAATTTACTCAGAGCTCAAGTGTCTGTTGATTTCAATTTCTTGAAATGAGCGATACGCAATGGCTTGATGCTTGTATTGTTTCATTCTCAGCTTGTGTTTGGTTTCTTGGAGAGTTGGAGTTTTGGGTACGGTAGCAGTTTCATTCTTTGAGATGCTACAATGAAGTTTTTATTTATTTATCAGAATCAGTTGTCTTGATCTATATTAAAAATGTTGTTAGGGAAGATATTTGTTGAGTTTCTTGTTGGTGGTTTTATTTAGTTTATGCTATGATACTCTTGGCCCTCGGGGAGGGGAGAGAGAGGATGCTAGTTTAAGGAAAGAGATAACAGAAGACAAAAAAGAATCAACGAGTTACAGAACGGGAAGATTAAGAGCTAGCTTGACTACATGTGGCTTCATTAATATAATCTGGAAAATGTCTTTCTTACCCCTCAGCCTCCCCCACTATACCTGTCACTGCTCTTTGTTTATTGTTTTTGTAATATATGTTTTGGCTTCTTCCTCCCAAGGGACCCTTGACCTTAATGAATTGACTGGAGTTATGGATGCATGTGATGAAGTAGTAAGCTTGAAGTATTGTTTATGTATTTGGATGCATGTGATGATTATGGATTCATACTTTCTATTTTACGTCTGAGAAATCCAGAAATGGACCACATAACCTAGAAAATTTGTGATGAAGACATTGCAGTAGTTTCTTGCCGTTTTATTTATTACTTGAAAGAAGATGAACTGTAAGTCTGCAAGGAGTAGGATTATTGTGTTCCTTTTGGTCAACTTTTGTGACTCTAAATTCACGTCGTGTTGAACAACTATCATGCTGATCTCAAGGTTGAGCAAATGCTGACGTTGGCTGATTCTTCTTGAATTTGTAAATAAAGAGTGGCCATATTCGGGGTTCAAACTGGGGACCTTTGAGTACTACCCGCAAGTCCGGATTCTTCAATCTTATTATGAAGACAATGTTTATATTTCCCTCTCCGCAGTTGCAAGATAGGATGCGTTGCAGAAATACTTTTCAATGTTGTATTTACACCTGTCTGTGAAAGCATATCTGGATGCCTGATTTTGTGTTTTGATGCACTATGCTGATATTTGGTTATTTGTAATAGTGTGCATTCAATTGTGTCAAGCTGTATGCTTGTGCGTCCTTGTGCTTGTGATGAATTGAGTTGTTTAATCTCATTGTGATACTCCCATAATTGTTTAACCAGAGATGAGCTGGTTTCTGAATTATTGTACTCTCTAGGTTTATTGCACAAGACAGTGTGTTAAAACACTATTTGGTTACGTTGAAGATTAGTTGCAAAAATGAGATAATCATTTTGTGGTCCCATTTGGTTTTATACTATTGAACAATTGATGTCTTTGTGAATGATAATTCTGCCACTAAAAATAATCTCCAGAGTGTAGGGAACGAAGTCGAGTAGCCACTTTCTATCCTGTACCTTATTTGTATTTCTGTGCGCTACAGAATTGCTATATTGTTCATGGATGACTTACTTTGCAGATATGATTGAGGAGTTGATTAGTAGGGGGCAGCAGGTTGACGCGGTGCATTTTACTCACGAGGTTGGCCTTGTAGATAAATTCCCACCTGTTCCACTGTTAAAGGCCTTTCTTAAGGATGCAAAGAACGCTGCTGCTTCAATTTTGGAGGATCCTAACAACAGTGGACGAGCTGCGGTACATCTATACAAATCCTCGTTGTCTTTCCTTTTTGCATTTTTTGCTTTCCTTCTCCATGTTCTGTCATGTTGTGTGGTTATGCTGACATTCTTTGTTAGTTGTTTTAAAATGTTGCTTATATTTGCTTTACCTGTGAACTCCGAAATGTTGTTTCTTTTGTCTTCTTTCTGTTTGGTAGTTTTGCATTGTTTCTGTTCAAGATTGAAGCAAAGTCCATTGGAGCTTGACTTCTTTGAAGATAGGCTTTCTTAAACCATATCAATGCCCTACGATTGAGAAGGGTTATTGGGCAGTTGCTTTTCTTAGTGGCCTTGACAGTGAATTGTCTATAAAATAGCTTCCTTGATGTTTTAAATTGTGAAAATATGTACTGATTACTGGTTTTTACTACCTTACAGTATCTTGCTAATCGCAAGGAGCAATCTGCTCTCCGTTCTGTCCTCAAGTGTATTGAGGAGTACAAGCTGGAAGCTGAGTTCCCTCCCGAAAACCTCAAGAAGCGGCTAGACCAGCTGGAGAGAAACAAGACGGAGAAGAAGAGATCACCAGATGTGCCTGCCAACAAGCGTACACGAGCATGCAACAATGGCCCAATGCCTCCAGCCAAGGCAGGTCGTCTTGCAAACGCTTACGTATCATCTTTCCCAGCCACAGCTCCCACCTTTGTCAGGTCCCCTTCCCACCCCCAGTTCGCCGCACCTCTTTCACCCTATCACTCCCCACCCATGTACGGTACCCAGAGCCCATCATACTCTTACTCCCCAGAAGCAACCTCTCCACCGACCATTGCAGGAGCTTATCCTGGAGCTCCTATGGGCTACCCAGTGTATGGCAGCTACCACAGCAGTATGGCTCCTCCGTCCTACGCATTCCAGCCTTACTACTGATTCATGACTGTGACAATGACAGGGCGGTGGTTTCGTTGACAACAATGACAAGAAACTGACGGTGACCTGGGGATCGTTCGACGACTGATGGCCATTTTCTGTAATCAGTAATCACTAACCGTCTTGATGGTAGCGATATCTGTCTGCTTATTTCCGTTGGTGTGTTTCTTTCAAGTTAAAAACAAAAAAAAAGGAAAAAAGATTGTATCTTTCTAATGTTTAATTAAAACTGGGACTAATAGCTTTGTAGGGGCTTGTGACAAAAAAAAAAGGACGTAAACTAGGATGGAAAATTTTAACTACATCCTTATGTTGATCTTCAAACTCTGATAAATTGATCAGTTGCAGAATATCCTTTGTTTCTCTTAAATTTACTAGTACTGTCATGCATCCATATGATATCTGGCTTTCATTCTTTATGTGGTTGGCATCTTATGTGGATATTAAGCTTTTGTTCTTGCATTGTTGGACTTTGAACTTGCATGTGCTTCTGACACTGGGAATATGCTTTTAGGCTGGACTCTTCTTTCTATCCACTTATTCAAGTGGGACTTCGAATTTATTTCACATGTCCCAGCTCAGTCAAGCCTGGATTACAGATTTTGACCTCTGTTTTTTGGATTTTGAATCTACCTTTTCTGGGCAAAAAAGGTAGAAGATTGTGGATTGCTCACTTGCTTGTGTGTGGTGATTTTTTGGCACTGTACTTGAAACTAAAATATTCACCATTGTTGAGTTAGTTGTAACTTGTAAGCAATGTTTTAAAAATCCTTGGGGCGGTGGGGGCCGTTAAGAGCTTAGAATCGGTTTAGAGATCTTCTAGGCGGATACTTGTTAGATCTTCAAAACGAGGGTTCTCACCCAAAAGGGAGGAAAACAAACAATTCAACAGAGAGAGATAGATTGTTCTTCCAAATCAAATGAAAATATTATTTGTGTTTCCTTGCTAGTGTTAAGCGCAACGGGTGGGGCCAAGAATTTGGAGTTTCAAAGACGAGAGAGATTGGAATAACAGATTGAGAAGGGTATAAATGATAATATGAGATGTGATGTGATGATCAGTAGAAGAAAAAGGACTTGGGAAAACATAACTGAAACTCAAACAAGAAGTTGTTGTGGGCAGTGGAACGGAAACACGGTTCGCTACCTTAGTCGAATTCGATACATGAAAACGATAGGATATTTTTGTTTATTATTTCGGTTGGAGTATAGGATAAGAACCTTAATCGAGAAAGATTTTCTACCAAATAAGCAAACCTAGGAAAACAATATTAAAAAAAAAACTAAAAAATAAATAAATTTAGGGAATCTTTTCTGATTGAAGTTGTTATCCTATGCCAAACCCGTTATTGAGGTCCGCAACAAGTTTTGGACCTCTTTTTTTAAATTTTTTTAATCATGGATTCATGGGATGGGATCGCTAGTGGATCTGCAAGGGTTTGCAACTTGACAAAACTATTCAATACCCCTCCGTTAAGAAAAACATGTCATTTTACTATTTTAGGATGTAAATCTTGTTAAGAAAAACATGTCATTTTAGGTATTTTGCCATTTACTTTACAAAATTACCCTTGTAATGATTAGATAGATATTGGTTGTAGTTTTTAAGAAAGTAAAAAAGTTGAGTAATAATTAGGAGTATAAATGTATTTTTGTTTGTTTTATTAAAAAGTTTATAGATTTATAAAAGAGGGAATTTGGTAGAAAACACCTTTTTGAGATTGTTGTTAGGTATCTAGCCCCTTTAAAATACCAATGAGTCGTGCCTTACCCCCACAAAAAACAATTAGCCGGTTAGCCCCTATACCCTACCTCCACCTGCCTCCTCGCTCTCCCTTTCTTAACTGGAGGAAGCCAATGTATGATCGGAGAGGACGAACAGGAGATGGCCATACCGCAGAACCTCCAGCACCACCACCGACTTCGCCGAGTCCGCCGCCGCCGCATAGATTCGGATCTGAAGACGTCGAATTCAAAGGTGAGGAAGCCAAATTCTAAAGCGGAGAAACCGAAATCGAAGGCGAGGTTGCCGAATTCAGAAGCGAGGAAACCGAATTCGATGGTGAGGAAGCCGAATTCGAATGAGAGTTTGCCAAATTCTGAATCGAGGAAACCGAATTCGAATGGCGGCTGGGTTTGTAGCGAGGCTCGGTGGCGGCGGATCCGGACTTTCGGTGGCCGGATCTGTGGTGTGGGTGGCCGGAGGGACTCGGATCTGGAGTGGCGGCGGTCGGCGAGGGCTGGCGGTGGGACTCGGGATCTGCCGTTGGTGTGGTGGCCGCCATCGCTGCAACTTTCCAACGGGGAAGAAGAAGGGCTTGTGTTGTGATTCCTAATAAACCACGAAACCAGCCCGAAATTTTTAAAAATTACAGATTAGCCCTATATTTTATATAATTACAGAAAGCGGCCTAAAACTTTCAGGGATGTATATTTTGCCCCTGTGAAGTATTCACATTTTATTGATTCCGCATTATATTACTTACATTGACGCATTTTTTTTTAGTTGATGACATGTTATAATAGGTGTTTTTACGTATATAACCAATATTAATGTCGTAGCTTCAAAGACTTTGTATTTTTATATGTGCAATAAGGTGACAATATTTTGATTCCACGTTTTAAGCTCTTATGTCATCAATTATATAAAATTGTCACCATAAATAATTGTGATTAATGAAGCGTAATAACAAATGTCATCCATGAATAAAAATTTAATGAATATGTCACCACAAGTGATTGCATCAATGAAGTGTAATCACAAACGTGTCATCAGTGAATGAAAGTATAATCGATGAAAATAAATCGATATACAGTTGATTAAATTAAAAATATGTGGCATCAATCGATTTGATTAAAAAAAAATGGCATCAAATAATTACATTATAAAAATGACATCAAATACCATTTTGAAAAATTTGTATCACATTAAAGAAAAAAAATGTCATCAAAATACTACTTTGAAAAAATATCATCAAAAATATGGCATCACGGTAAAAAAAATACCATCAAAAAATTGACATAAAAAAAAGTGGCATCTGTCGTTAACAGTAAAAAAAAATGGCATCAATGATCAACGTGACATTACTGTAAATAAAAAATGTCATCAATGTTTAAAAAAAGTGACATTAAAAAAGTGTCATCCAATCATTTCATTAGAAAAGTGGCATCAAAGTGAAAATAAAATATAGTAAAATTTTGGAATCAAAACGGTAAAATATGACATCACTAAAAAAAAAAAAAGTTGGCATCAAAATGGGTTAGTCAACGTTGACCGGTCAACGGTCAACGTTGACCGGTCAATGGTCAACCGTTGACCGGTCAATGGTCAAACGGTTGACCATTGACCAACCCACCTTATTGGGAAGGTGTTTAGGGCAAAACTAATTAAATTGATTTAGGGCCTAAGTGCTCAATTGAATATTCAAAAAAGGCCAAGTACCAAAATCACCCTTTATAAAATGACAAGATTTAATTAACAGAAAGAGTATTATTTTGTATTCCGATATATTCCATAATATGGGCTAGCCTGGAATTTCATAATTGGAAAAAAAAGAAGAAGATATGGGCCAGCCTGAATTTTTTTTGGCCCAATCTCTTGCAAGCCTGCTGCAACCTTAACCTTCTCCTCCGCCACGGCGCCACCTGCCTCTCACGCCTGTCCTCTCTCTTCTTCTTCTTCACAGTCGCTTTTCTCTTCTTCTGCATTTGTTCTCCCTCTCCATTTGATCAAAGTTTGCTCATTGCAACCAAAATCCTAACTTAGGTGTGGTTTTTTTGTCCCTCCCTATAGAAACCTCTGGTTCATCATCACCGAACTGTCGGCCTGTGTCCTCGTGGCTCCTGTACACCGAACGCAGCACTACAGAAACCAGCAGCTTCTTCTTCCCCTCCCAATCCCAGATCCAAATTCGCTAAATTGAAAAGGTTAGTGTTTTATACCTTGTACTTTCTGAATTTGTGCTCTAGTTTTGATTTGAGATTCAATTTGTAGATAGGATATGAGAATTCGTTTTGGGTTTTGATTTTGGGAATCAATTTTGTGAAATTCGGATTACGGTTTGTGATTTTGAGAACCAATTTTGTCATTATTATTGTATGTGAATTTGTGGTTTGTGAATTGAATTTGGGGTTTGTGAATTGAATTTGCGATGTAACATCAAACATGCAGAAAAATTAATCTCAAAGTTCGAAACTAGAAAGTGGATAGTAAATAGAGAAGACGGATTGTATTGTAAAGAAGATATAAATTGTGAAGGTACAGTTCTTTCTTGCTAGGGAAAAAAATGTTCTACCAAAAGAAAACATTGCAAAAAACAGTCATGCGTTTACTTGCTGTATTTTGGTGTATGACAATCTGGCTTTACTGCTTGATTTTGGTCTTCTTTGGAGTTCAAAACCAGTCATGCGGCTAGTAAGTAGTAGTGATAGGTGACTGAGGAGTTTAGTATTGTTCCCGGAGTCCATGAAATTTGCTTGCTTGAAAATAAAATTGATAACTTGTTTGCATATGTGTTGTTCTGTTTGAGAATTTGTGGTGTTCCTGATTAGGGCTAAACCGCTAATGTTGAAACATGGAATGAAGTTTTAATTACGTATCAATTGCTGGTATTTTGTAATATTTTGTTATTAACCGTTGTTGGTATTTGGTAAAGTAACGGTTTAATGCATTTTAGATACTTCGGTATTGCAAAAGATGGCACTTTAGTCTTCTCTGTCTGTTTTCATGGATGATACTTGCATGTTTGATCAAATTTTGCTCATTGCGACAAAAAACCCTAACTTCGGCGTGGATTTTTTGCCCCTCTCTATAGAAATCTCTGGTTCATAAACATATTATCTTGATTGATTCTTTATTCCAGCTTAATTCCTGAGCATACCATTAAATCTGCAGGCTGTTCAACAGAGAGCCATGGATGTGATGATGGAGGTTGAAGGAGGAGCAACTGGATTTGTGCGGTCAAAGCCGAATTTCCCTCAATTGAAGGCTTATGAGATGTCCGATGGACAGGTCCAGTACAGAGCAATAGCGATTCCATCTCACAGGTTCAGCCCTCTTCACAAAGTATGGGAACACATCTTTCCCTTGATCACCGGTGAGATGAAGATTGATGTGTGCGTAAACCGCAAGGGTTCGCGCAGAGTTGAACTAAAGACCACAGCTGAGACACCTGACATTGATAACCTGCATAAATGTGCTGCCTTTTTCGAGGCCTTTATGCGTGGCTTTGATGTCAAGGATGCAGAAGCACTTCTACGCATTGATGAGATGCGTTTGGACTCCTTTGAGGTCAAAGACGTCAAGACGCTTCGTGGCGAGCACTTGTCTCGTGCTATCGGAAGGCTTTCAGGGAAAGGAGGTAAGACCAAGTTTGCTATTGAGAACACCACGAGAACAAGGATCGTGATTGCTGATAAAAAGGTGCACATCCTGGGGGCCTGTTCGAATTTGAAGGTTGCCAAGGATGCACTCTGTAGCCTCATTTTGGGATCGCCAGCAGCCAAGGTTTACTCCAAACTCAGAGCTGTGACTGCAAGGGCTGCTGAAAGGTTTTAATTACAGTTGCTAGATTACAAGTAATGATCTATATATATAATTGATCTTGGTTAGCTTAGTATGAAATTATATTTTTCAATATGAGCTTAGTTTAGTGGACCATTTTAGAACATCCTTATTGGGGTGTGGTTGTCTTAAATTTTAGTATATTGCCTTATATTTAAAGGCTGATCTCATTGATAAATATATACATATTCTCTGATTTATTGTCTCTTGTTAATGTTAATGTTTCAACCTACAGATTTGTTGAACACTTGCTGAAGAGTTTTGTTTCTGTTAATGATTAAAGCTACATTATCCATCTAGCTAGCTTCTGTTTCTCAGTACACATTTTCAATCTATTATAGTTGAACAAATCGTTAGGTTGAGACCGCGGAGCTTTGCTGAAGACAGTCAATAGCACAAAATGAAGCCCCAATAAACCATCAAAACCATCCTAGGTGCCACGGGGAAGTCGACATTGCAGCTGCAAAGACCATCCCCCAGCCTCTTTCGAACAATCTTTGGTCACATAGATGGTGATCGACTTCTAGCGTAACAGGGAGCCCACCAATTTGTATATATGACTGCACATAGCAGCTTCCTATTCGAGTCCGCCGCTACATGTCCTCTAATCTTTGCTTCATATGGTTTCATTTGCGGATTCATTATATATCTCAGGTATCAGGGTGAGGATATACACACCCTCAAAAACCAAATGGATGGCACGTTAAAGTTATATACTGTACTGTACAAATTATAGGCATAATTGCTTATATATCTATAAAATCTTCCTTAATTGTTTCTGTGAAACTCAGTTAAGTCTCCATTAGTTATATCAACACTCACATGTTGATTGTTGACTTCCAGCTCTATTAGGCACCTCCACAAGGACCACATCACAAGTCATCACTAGCTGCTGCACACACCATCAATAATACCAATATTCCAACACTTTTATTTTTATTTTTTTACAGTAGGTAAACATTAGGAGCTGCTGCTAATACAGCAATCTAACTCCCGGATCATCCTGAAGGATGCCGTTACAAAGATCCCTATGATAGGGGATAGAATGTAAATTACAAATTACACCTCTTTTAGCTATATAATCCGCAGTATTGTTTGCTTCCCCGAATATGTGCCGGATTTCTGCTGAGGAAAAGTCAATTGCAAGCCTTTGGATTTCTTCAATTTGATGTAGAACTTCCCATCTGGGTGGTTGCTCTCTCTTGACTGCTTTCACTAATATCTGATTGTCACTTTCCAATATAATCTTCCTTAGTCCCTTTTGTCTTGCTCTTTGAAGACCTAAAATCATTGCAGAGGCTTCTGTTTGGATTGCTGAACCAACATTAGCTTCTTGAGAAAAAATATCGATAATCTGTCATTCAGAATCACGAATGATTCCCCCAACTTGACTTTTGCCAGAGTGGGTAAAAGAACCATCTACAATAATTTTTTAGATAGTTCTTGGAGGTCTTGTCCATTTGGCTCTCACCCTTATTGTTGATCTTGTTTGCACTTTGGTGTTGTCATGTCCTCCCTTGATCCAGTCGGTTATGCTCTGGCTAACCTTCTGTATCATGATGGATGCTCCTGTTGGATCTTTAGATCTGAAAATTTTGTCATTCCTAACATCCCAAATTGATTGCCAAATAAAAGCTAGATTTATAAACCTGTTGTTAGTATTCTTAATTCTATCCAGATTTTCATGCAAGGGACCTTGGATATTAGTGTTCTGAAAGTACAAACCTGATTTCTGTTCTTATTGAGCTATTACTTCCCTCGTAAACGTACATTTAGTGAAAAGGTGGGCTGCATCTTCATCTGGAACTCTATTGACATACCCGTTTAGTCTGGTCGTAGGGAGGTCATCATGATCTTTCAAAGTAAGTATTTGATCTTCCAACACTTAATAATACTTCCCCCAAGAAGAAAACCAAAAAAAAATATTCCAACACTTAATAATACTTCCCCGGCCTTTTAATCCGTTCTTTTTCTTTTTTTTTTTCGGTGGGTTTTTTTTTTTTTTTTTTTTTGATTCAATTTTTCGGTGGGTTTTTAATGCGTTCTTTTGAACTGTATTAGGAGACTTTGAAGGAGTCCACTGTGGCAGCTCGATTCTTATGAGATATCTTATCTATTTATAATTTATATTTTTAATGTGATTATTGCTGAAACCGATACAAAAAAAAAAAAAAACAATGGACCCAATCCGGAATGATTAAGTCAAAAAAATGTGATTAAGTCAGTGTGAGAATTGAAATTGCTGGAAAGTTATTTCATGAGAATTGAATTTCCGGAAAGTCTAATTGATGAGAATTGTGAAAATGTGTTTGGTTGATTTTTTTTATTTATTTTAGAGGATTAAAAGGGGAATTGAAAATTTTCAAATATAAAATGATGGAAGTTGAACTTACCTAGGGGACTAGGTAAGTGGACTTCCTCTATTTTGAGAATTCAATTTTCCGGTAAGTTGAATTCCTGTGTTTTTTAATTTTAAAACTACCAACCAAACGTATGAATTTCTCATACTTCCCAGTTTTTGGGTTGCCAACCAAACGAGCTCTAATTTGGAAAGGATTTCAAGTGTTTGCCTCACTTGGATTACCTCAATTTTTTTTTTATCTAAAATGGAGAATTTTCAACAAAAAGAAAGCCAAAATGTCTAAATTTGCACCGGAACTATTGTTTTGTAGATATAGATATTAAACGCATAGGAGGGACTTTGAATTTTGAACGCGTCAAATATGGAAGGGAGCTCGATATCCATATCGAAAATTTTCATTGAATACCATTTATATAATCAATTTGATTATTCCCAACTACAAGGGGTGAATCGAAGAATTCTTTCAGGGGGATAAATATTTTTCGAGATTTTTTTCCATGTATATATATGAAAAAAAATATATTTTTTGTTTAAATATTCCCTCCGTTCATTAATCAGTGTCGTTTGACTTTTCGACACGTTTTTAAGGAGATAAAAACTATATAAAATATTAACTTTTTTTATTAAAATTTTTAAATAATTTTAAACTTATAACTAATATGTATAAAATTATTTTAAAAATCAATTAAAAACTTTATATTTTATATAGTTTTTAAATCCTTAAAAAACATGTCAAAAAGTCAAACGTCACTTATTTCTAAACGGAGATAGTATGCTATAAAAATTTTAAATTTGTAATTTAAATAATCATTTTTGTAGTAAAAAGGAAAAAAAAATCTAAGAATGAGATTTTTTATATGCATATATTAAAAAGAATATTTTTACTTAAATATATTAGATAAAATTTTAAAAATTTTATTTAATTAAACATTTTCAGTAGAAGGAAACTAAAAGAACGTAAAGCTAGCTTTGAACCCATGAACTGAAGTTATTTTCTTTTGGTAGAGATGATCCCAAGTTAATAAAATCCCTTCTTTACTACCTAAGTTAAGATATCTATATGATCTTTTATTCTTAAAATTATTAAAAATTATACAGATTTTTCGCCAGGTAACCCTGAGGTCTTGCATATTTCGTGTGATATTCAACTTTTTTACATATTTCGTCAAATAACTCCGAGGTTTTATTTTTTTCGCCAAATAACCCTAAGGTTTTAACTTTTTCACCAAATAACCCTGTATCCCTAATTCACGTTTTTTTTAATAATTCCTTTGTTAAATAACATTTAAAAAAAAGAAGAAAATAAAACTACCTAGTTGGTGAATTTAGGAGATTGACCATGGCAAAGAACGAGTACAAACCGAAAAAAAAACCAAAAAAAAAAACAAATCCGGATTTGTATTGTATTCTTGGGTGGTGATTCCTTTCTTATTTGGAGGCTGATTTGAATTGCCTTCTTTTGACTTGGTTGTGTGGATTTCCTACTAAATATTGTCCGGCATTAGCCCATTTTGCAGTGGATGGTTGATTTCTTATTGCTTTAAGATGTTGAGAAACCATTGCTTCTGTTTACTTCTAATGATGCAAGTTTTCTTATTGCTTGCTTGAATGAAGATACATACAGATGGTAGGTTTTGAAGTTTAACAAGTGCAACAAGAATTACAACTAAAACAAACACCACCACCCAAGAAGGCAAGAATACAATACAAATCCGGATTTGTTTTTTTTTTGGTTTTTTTTTTTCGGTTTGTACTCGTTCTTTGCCATTGTCAATCTCCCAAATTCACCAACTAGGTAGTTTTTTTTTAAATGTTATTTAACAAAGGAATTATTAAAAAAAAACAAAAAAAAACGTGAATTTGGGATACGGGGTTATTTGGCGAAAAAGATAACACCTTAGGGTTATTTGACGAAAAAAATAAAACCTCAGGGTTATTTGGCGAAATATGTAAAAAAGTTGGATACCACACGAAATACGCAAGACCTCAGGGTTACCTGGCGAAAAATCCGAAAATTATATATATATATATATATATATATATATATATATATATAGAGAGAGAGAGAGAGAGAGAGAGAGTAGGTATATTGTGCACACCCCTTAGGGTGTACTTTGTGCACGTTTTTGGGCTATTGATTTGGGGTAAGTGGATGACTGTGATTAAAAGGCTTTTTTTTCTTTTGTTTTAAAATAAAAAAAGGTGGGGCCCGCGTCCAGCACTCAAACTAAGAGCGTGAGCGCGTGATTGCTGGGAATTAAAAACCTAAATCCCCAATCTTCTTCTACATGTGGAACGAGGAAGGTGAAGCGGAGGCGATAGGCGAGAGCGGCGGCGAGTTCGGTTGCGTCCCAATTCAAGGTCGATGACCGTCCGCCGTCGTCCAGGTTCTACCGCACGCTTCCATTGAGGGGATATTTTGCCGCCGATTCGACCTTTCCTCCCGGTGATTCAACAATGGGGTCGTCCTTACACATATCCTGGGTGGCTGGCGCTTGGTGTGAAGGCCTTTAGCCGGCGTCCTTGTGGCGATTCGATCGAGACCCAAGTAACAGCAAGCGGAGGACATGTGCAACTTTCCATTATTGGCCTGCAGTGATTCAATCCAACCCAGAAGAATAAAATTCTTAGCAATATTCACACCCAAAATTGAGATCTATATAGCGCCAAGGAACAGGGTAAGCAATTTGGGTTTTGTTAATGTTCATCTATGAGTTTATTTTATATTTTTAGGGTTCATCCAATTCACACCCAAAACTGGCGAATTTGGTATAGTTAGTGTAAATTATTCATTTATACTTGGAAGATTATGAGTATACATAATCTTGACTAGTTAGTGTTCATCTTGACTTTTTTTTTTTGAATTTCAGAATTGATTAGTTTGAATTGTGTTCATATGTAGGTTGAGTTGGAAGATGATTATTATGAATGCAATTTGAGTTTTAGGCTTGGGATTGAAATATTATTCAACTAATTTGTTCATTATTTCGTTCTGTTTTAAAGATTACTTATTGTTTTTTTTGGATGATTATTCGGAGATACAAGGGTATTTTTTGCGAGTTTGATACGGGTTAAGTTTTTTTCTAGCCATTGATGCAATATTCATTATTCAATGTTGGAATTCATGTTGAGAAAAGAGTCTCTAATGATTATTCAGTGGAATACAAGTATTATTCGGTGAAGATCTGAAGATTAATCACGACACTTGTCAATTTTTGTGGGGAAATATGAGATGGGTAATTTTATTTGTTACACACATGAAACATTATTTGGTGGAATACCAGAATTATTCGATGCATAATTTGATTTGTCAATTATTCAGACGTATGTGTCGATTTTCGGTTACTAGTGGTAATGAGTTAGTCAATTATTCGGTGAAATCTGATTCATTATTCGTCGGTATATGAAGTATTCGGTTTGACGATCAACAAAAAAAAACATTCATCTCACGAGTATAATTACACAACTAAACATTATTAGGTGAAATATGAAGCATTATCCATATATATATATATCATAAGTATTATTTAGTATTGTGGGTTTATTTTATCTGAAATCGGTAAATAAATAAATAAATCATTATTCGGTAGCATGTGATAAATTATTCGGTGGAATCGCCAAAATTTTAAAACGAAGAAAATCAAGTAAAAAAAAAAGTAATATATATCCATTGTTTAAAAAAAAGAGACTCATAAAAAAAATTAATTTTATTTTATTTGGTGGGGCCACAATCTCCGTTGTGTTTGTTTTTTTAAATCAAACTTGCAAATGGAGAGTAACTGATTTTTTTTTTGCAACCGGGGCATATATTTGAAAAAAAAAGGAAAACAAAAGAAAAGGCAAGGGTGGAGGGGAGGATTTGGGTAACACGCTTCAATGGGTAGGGAGCGGATTTTTTTAGCCATGTGGGTCCCACTATTTTAAAAGGAAAAAAACTTTTTAATCCTAGCCTTCCATCTTCTTTAAATCAAAGGCTCAAATTTGTGCACAAGATATATCTTAAGGGGTGTGCACTCTTGAACCACTCCCTCTCTCTCTCTATATGTATAGGGGTGACTCATGTGGGAACAACCCTTAAGATGGGAACGTAGGAACAAAAGATTATTCGTGGGAAATGAAAACATTATTCGTCCGAATAGGATAATTTAGTTTTATTATGTATTAAGAGAAAGTGTAAAAATGAATACATTATTCGGAAATAATTAGTGTTTGTGCAAATGGTGTGAAATTCAAAATATGATTCATCGACCAAAGAAAGACTATTCATAGGAAATCATAAATTATTCGTCCGAATTGATGTTAAAATTATATTATTCGGTTAAATTAAAAAGATTATTCTATTAAATATGATATATTATTCGGTTAAATTTGAGAGATTATTCGGGTTGATTATAAATATTATTCGTATGTAAGATGAAAATTATATTAGTAATATTATTCGGTTAAAATTATATTATTCGGTTACACTTGATTTATTATTCGGTTATATTATAGAGATTATTCGTATGTAAGAGGTTGATTATTTACATATTTATTTATTTTGGAATGTTAAAATAGTAATCAATAAACTTGTACTCCCTCCGTTCGGCAAAACTTATCATTTTAACTCTCCACACAACTTTTAATAAAGCTAATAATTACACCCATTTTTTACTAATTTATCCTCATTTATTACTCTACTTTTTACTTTATCAAAAACTACAACTCACAACACATCAATCAAATCACGGGCATTTTAGTAAAATAGAAGCAAAAATACCTAAAATGACAAGTTTTTCCGAACAAAAACAAAACTCTAAAACGACAAGTTTTGCCGAACGGAGGGAGTACATTATTTGGTAAAATCAAAAAGAGTATTTATAGGTACGAGGAAGTTTGAAACAATTATGTATAAAAATTATACATTATTTGGTAATTATTATTTGTAGATAATTTAATAATCATTAATTGGTTAATTTTGAGAGATTATTCAGTTACATTACAGAGTTTATTCGGTTAATTTTGAGAAATTATTCGATGATCCAAAAATGTTCCTACGTTCTCACCCTAAGGGGTGTTCTCATCCGATTCTCTATATATATATATAATTTCTCGCCCCGAACCCATTAGATCCGCCACTCCCAATCCCAACTACATATAATAAAGGGAGAGAAACAAACAATTCAAAAATTAGCTAGAGATCGTTGTTCCAAATTCAAACAATAACCTACCACAGAGATCGTTGAGTCAAGCCTGGGAGGCTCGGATGAATCGGGTTTTGGTTGCGAGTATCTTGGTACTATCTACCATAGGCGGAACAGGGGCATACGAAATAGCAAAACCAGGGTGTCCGGATGAGTGCGGTGGCGTCAAAATTCCCTTCCCTTTCGGCATCGGAGACGGTTGTTATTTAAACAACGTTCCTCCTTCCCTTAGTAATGTAACATACATAATCAAATGTGACAACACCACCAACCCACCGATTCCTTTCCTATTTAGCTACGGCATAAACAAGTACAGTCAGGTGGTGAGTATTGATCATACCGATCATACCATTAGCGTTTCGTCCGGGGTTGCATACCAGTGCTATCGCCACGGAGAGTCATTACCCTCAACTGCCTTAAACAACACTTACAAACTGCCCGTTTTGTACCCATTTAACATTTCAGCCACTAAGAATATGTTCGTAGCTATCGGATGCGACACCACTGGTCACGTGTCGGATTGGCAGAACGATGCGACTGGATGCACCACCTCCTGTGGATCCTCCGCCCTTGTGAGCAACGGGGCATGCTCAGGCCGTGGATGCTGCCAGACCTCTATCTTTAATACTATGATTCAGCCTTCGATTTCTGTCGCCAGCATGTCTAATTATACTAATATGGATGATCATAGTCATATCTGGTGTAGCTATGCATTTGTTGGGGCGGTCGGTTCTTATAGCTTTACTCTATCCAACTTGAGTGTCACGCCCAGTTATTTCAACAAGATTCGGGTTCCGGTGGTCTATGATTGGTCTGTACTTTTTTTCTTTAACTGCGCACAGGGCAAGATATTCGGAAATGATGATCTGATATGCGGTTCAAATACCCGGTGTATTGCTGGAAACGCCTTTGGTGGGCCGTGGGGATACCGTTGCCTGTGTTTGAAAGGCTACACCGGTAATCCATACCTCTCAAATGGCTGCCAAGGTATTTGTATACATTAAGATTTGTCCATATATTCCTTAGGCTCAGGTATATATATACTTGATTCGGTTCGATCGATCACATGATATTCAATTCGTTCCTCTTTTTTTTTTTTACAGATATAAATGAATGTGTAGATGAGAGGCTAAATGAATGCAATAGACCAGGGTACTGTGTGAATAAGGGTGGAGGGTATGAGTGCAGATGCCCAGAGGGATACCGTGGGGGTGGTACACTAACTAGTCCTTGTATTGCTGCCCCCGGCGCTCTCAAACTCATTTTTGGTAAGTCTTACTACAATTTCTTTAAACACATACGACTTCCATTCAAATTGGATAGGGTTAAAACACATAAATTCGATGAAGTTTTAATTCAATCAGAAGAATAGTCCACCGACTTTATATATTGGCCCATTCGCACCCATATGATCGATCACTTTGTAGCTTAAACGTACATGTAGTTACTTAGATTTTGCTTAATTAATTAGTCAATCTTTGATTTTCAGGTCTTAGTATAGGCATGGGCTCAATGATTGCTTTCGTTATATTTTATGGTCTCTACAAGCTATTCAAAAGAAGAACAGAGATCAAAGCAAGGCAGCACAATTTCAAGAAAAATGGTGGTTTACTTTTAAGACAAGAGCTGTCTACTAATGAAGGTGCTATAGATAGAACCAAGATCTTCAGTCAAAGTGAGTTAGAGAAAGCAACTGACAACTTCAATGATAATAGAGTGCTTGGCCGCGGTGGCCAAGGAACGGTCTATAAAGGCATGTTGACAGATGGGACAATTGTAGCAGTTAAGAAGTCCAAGAAAGTCGATGAGAATCAATTGGGCCAGTTCATCAATGAGGTTGTTATTTTGTCTCAGATCAATCACAGAAATATAGTTAAACTATTTGGATGTTGTCTTGAGACTGAGGTCCCCTTGTTGGTTTACGAGTTTGTACCTAACGGTACACTCTATCAGCACATCCACCATCCAAGTGAAGATTTGCTAATGACTTGGAAAATTCGGTTTCAAATAGCCGTGGAATGCGCTAGAGCTGTTGCATATCTTCACTCATCTTGCTCTTCTCCAATTCACCACAGGGATATCAAGTCCTCTAACATACTTTTGGATGAGAAATACAAAGCAAAAGTTTCAGATTTTGGGACTTCGAGGAGTGTTTCCATTGACAATACTCATGTCACTACTTGTGTTCAAGGCACATTTGGCTACCTTGATCCAGAGTTTTTCCGATCAAGTCAGTTCAGTGAAAAGAGCGATGTTTATAGTTTTGGCGTAGTTCTTTTGGAGCTGCTAACTAGCATGAAACCCATTTTCACAAGCACATCCGGAGAGCCTCGGGGTTTGGCAACAGAGTTCATACAAATAATGGAGACTAGCCCTGATCAGTTGAACAATATTTTGGACACACAAGTATTACAAAACTGCTCAAAAGAGGAGATTGAAACATTGGCCAAGCTCGTTGAAGGATGCCTGAGTATGAATGCGAAGCAAAGGCCGACCATGAGCGAAGTTGCGATGACACTAGAGATGATCAAGAAGCAACATGATGAAGAGGACAATCCTGCAACTGAGCAGGGAGGTAGAAGGCAGGGCGACGGAAGTTTGCCTATGGATCAGATGAGTCTACCCTGCAGCAATTCAAGCACTTCAGCCATCACTGACAGCTCCTACTCCATGTAGGTGGAGCCTTTGTTATTTGATTCCATGTAAGGGTAATTGAGCGATGGTGCGGAAAATTGTTTTTTTTTTTTGGACTTGTTTGTTTGACATTCAATAATGTAACAGTCAACAAGTGTATGAAAGAGAGATCGAACAGAAACAAGCAACCAAACGAAGAGAAATCTGTCTTGCAAATTGAATAAGCCAGTATTCCTATCTTAGATAAGAGGAAGTTACCATTATTGAGCATTGAATATTCTTTGCCCTGTCACTTTACTCTTTCAACAAATGCAATGTTATTATTACATTGAAAATGCTATATTAGCTTGATAATTATATATCTCAACTTATTAGATCGATATATATTATTATTAAATAGGAAAAATAACTCTATATTAATAATATTAAATATATATAAATATATAATATCCATAAAGAGCCTGGTGAGTTAGCTAGGGAGGAACTCACCACTTTTAATTCCTGAGCATACCATTAAATTTGCAGCTTACCTGTTCAACAGAGAGCCATGGATGTGATGATGGAGGTTGAAGGAGGAGCAACTGGATTTGTGCTGTCAAAGCCGAATTTCCCTCAATTGAAGGCTCATGAGATGTCTGATGGACAGGTTCAGTACAGAGCAATAGCGATTCCATCTCACAGGTTCAGCCCTCTTCGCAAAGTTTCGGAACACATCTTTCCCTTGATCACCGGTGAGATGAATTGAAGATTGATGCGTGTGTGAACCGTAAGGGTTCGCGCAGAGTTGAACTAAAGACCACAGCTGAGACACCTGACATTGATAACCTGCATAAATGTGCTGCCTTTTTCGAGGCCTTTATGCGTGGCTTTGATGTCAAGGATGCAGAAGCACTTCTACGCATTGATGAGATGCGTTTGGACTCCTTTGAGGCCAAAGACGTCAAGACACTTCGTGGCGAGCACTTGTCTCGTGCTATTGGAAGGCTTTCAGGGAAAGGAGGTAAGACTAAGTTTGCTATTGAGAACACCACGAGAACAAGGATTGTGATTGCTGATAAAAAGGTGCACATCCTGGGAGCCTGTTCGAATTTGAAGGTTGCGAAGGATGCACTCTGTAGCCTCATTTTGGGTACTCCAAACTCAGAGCTGTGACTGCAAGGGCTGCTGAAAGGTTTTAATTATTTTGCATAATTTTCCGCATATAAAAGGAGTTGATACGGAGTATTTGATGCATCCAGTTTGGGGAAATTATCTAGCTATTAACTATTTTAGCCATTTTTTAAATAGATTTTCTAGGGTTTATAGTTTATACATTGAGATTTAGAGAATCTTTCTCAACAGGTCTTAGATTTAGAGAATGTGGTGATTTTCATCATACACATTTTCCACGACAGTGGTTAATATTTGTTAGTGCGATTCTCATGAACCTTCTCCAGTACTCTCCAAAGTTCCCGCGATTCTCATGAACCTTCTCCAGTACTCTCCAAAGTTGAAGATCGATGCATCGGATTTGCCATGATGATTCAACTGAATTCAATTGAATGATTGGAAATTGATTTAAATTCGATCTGCGGAAAATGCAGAACAAGTGATCTTTCAATATAGATCATGAAGGGAAATGAAAGATCAAAAGACATAAGTTGCAACAAATTAAAAAAATAAAACCCATTGAATCTTCTCTGTGGGTTGAAACAGTGGAAGAATGAGCTTCATGTGTGGGCTTGCAAACTCACTTGCAGACTTGCAGTGGCTACTGCAATCTAATCTAATGATGTTAAAATAATAAATATCTCCTTGTGAGTTAAAATAATAAATATTGATTTTATAATTCTTTATTCTTATGAAACTATTTTATCTCTAAAATTAGCAAAAATAATTAAAATAAACTCATAATTTTTTTTTCCTTAGTTTATCTTTCGGGGCTTCAGCCACCCCAAGTCCAAGATCCGCCACTGCTGACGTGTTGACTTCCAGCTCAAGTTATGCCCGTCCACAGGTCATCACTAGCTGTTACACACATTATCATAATACCGATATTACAATACTTGTTAACTAGTTTAGTTCCCGTGCCCAGGGCACGGTCTTTTTTTAAAATCTAATTATGTACAATATTATACATTATTTTTCACATAACTTTTCATTTTAGAGATGCAATGAAACACTACATGAAATTGTTTGAATTATTTGACTTTTTTTTTATCGATCTTATATAGATGGTAGAGATCGATCTCATATGAAGTTTCCTTCAATTCCATTGTATTAAAGAAAGAATGTGACAAATCAAATATAAGTCTTTTAAAAATGGACTCTCTTTATATTATATACATTTTATGATGACAATGAGATAGTATCAATAAAATTAAAATTGTGAACTAAATTTATAATTAATTAGCATGTCTTACACATTTAGTTGATTATTTCTTGATTTATTTTTAACAAATAAAAACTAAAATAAAAAATATTCACATTTTAATAACAATAAGTTAAATATAAATAATATATATGGAGTAGTAATATAACATAATTTATTAATAAACTGCATAAATATGTGGGTAAAATAAATTATTTTTATAATTGGAAAATTTGTCTACCTCTTGATTTAATTCTTATCCTAAATTGTAAAACAATCCAAGAAATATATTGTTATTTAAATTTCAAAACAATCCAATAAAATAAATACCTATTAAACTAATGCTAGTTGAAGATAAGGATTTCAATTTGTACCAGATTATGGTAAATATTTGTTGTAACAACCAGATAGAATTACAGAACATACCACTTAAATATTATGGAGTATTTATTTAAAGAAAACAAAGTCTGAAAACACCACAATTTAACATGAAGGATTGGTGAAATTATATGGCACCACGTAGAACTGAAATTAGCAGGGAAGATATATCACACGAGACTAATAAAAACATGAACTCGACTTCTTATCCACTCTTTGATCTTTTTCTTTTCCAAATGTGAATAACACGAACTCGAATTTTGTAGTTTCCTTTGGCCTTTAGATCATCCAATAAAGTTTAACCGTACTTCTTCATATTCGACCTGAGGAAAAAAACATTGTCAGAATCGATTATAAAGCAATAAAAAATGTAAAAGTTTAAAATTCAAATCGTCAGTAACATTTTATCAATGGATTCGAATACTTACACAAATTGAAAATTACAAAAAATATGGTTAGAGTTTGATAGAAAGGCAATAGAATGATCAGAGTAGAGGTTTTTAAGAAATGAAAAGGTGACTCGCCGATTATCGTCAAACGTATAATGATGGTCAAGGGTATGGAATGGATTAAATAGAAATGGAAAATGTTTTAAACTAAATAAGATAATTAAAATTATTGGTAAAGATCGATAATTATTAAAGATAGGATCCTTTGAATATCTAAACGAACTAACCATAATATCAGATATCAAAATCAATTAGTATTATTAATTATTATAATATTAATAAAGATTAATTAATAGATAGATAGATATTGACTTAATTTTTAATTAGATTATGCTAAATAATTTAATTAAACTCTAACTAAAAATCCCTACATTAAATGATAGATAGATACGTACGTACAGATTCTCTCCTTAGTCATAGGGGTGTGCATATCCGGGTACCCGACACGAACCGGTCAATCGTGTCGGGTACCCGAAACCGTTTAGTCCAAAATGTCCGAACCGTATACGAACCATCTAAACCCGTGTACCCGACACGGTTAAGTTATTCGGTTCCGTGTCGGATACCGGGTTATCCGACACGAACCGCATGCTCTTCCTTTTTTTTTATTTTTTTTTTATTTTTTGGTATAGTAAAGAATTTCAGAGATGCCATGGCGGAGATGAATATCAAGCCCTAAAAACGATTGGAAGGGAACACAACTACTTTGCACAAATCACAAATTCGCACTACAACAACTCAGAAATTCGCTTAGGCCCTAAATGAAGAGGAAAACAACACCAACAACGCTACAGATTCGAACAAATTGGCACATTGTCGAGATTTAGGGTTGTTTACTTTGAACAAATTCGCACAAATTGGAGAAGAGAATAAGAGATTCGAACTGGAGAAGTGTTGGAGAAGAAGAAGAAGTGATTGTGAGGCTTGGAACCGGAGAAGAAGAAGAACCGATTCAGAAGGGCGATTAACAAGGGCGCCCAGATCTGTACTCGGAACTGGAGAAGGAGAAGAAGAAGCGCCGGGCTGAGAGGCTCGGAACTGTAGAAGAAGAAGAAGCGCTGAAGCGATTGAGAAGGCCGAAGGGCGGGGCGGCACCTTCTTCCATGGCGGAGAAGAAGAAGCGCCGGGCTGAGAGGCTCGGAACTATAGAAGAAGAAGAAGCGCTGAAGCGATTGAGAAGGCCGAAGGGCGGGGCGGCACCTTCTTCCATGGCGCCATGACGGAGAGCATGAGAGCAAGTGAGAAGGTGAGAGGACGTCTGGAGGAAGCCAGGAAGGGGCGAACTGGCGAGGGCGGCTGAATGAGTGAAATGAATCGGCTAGGGTGTTTTTAACATAGAAATATTAAAAAAATAAAAAAATAAAAAAAGTTGAACACAATCTGAAAAAAGAAAAAAACTGGAGGTTTGTGGATTCGAACCTGGGCCTATTTGAAAGACCAAAGAAAATGCTCCATGAAACCAGTTGGGCTAAAGGAGTTTACTAATACTTATAATATTCTATTTATACTACTATTATACTTCTCAACCTAAAATTAAAATAAAAAAAAATTAAACGGTTCGTGTCGGGTACCCGATAAGGTGATTTGCCCGACCCGAACACGAACCGTTTACAACCGTGTTTTCTCGGTTCGTGTCATTATCGTGTCGTGTTTTTTCGGTTTCGGGTTTTTTCGTGTCGTGTTTTCGGTTTCGGGTTTTTCTGCACACCCCTACTTAGTCAAAGTGCCTTATATTTGCCTTATAATTAAATCTCAACCATTGAAATAAATTAACGGATAAGATTATATCTCACATAATTAAAAAAAAACATCCTCTCAGTTCTCACGTCTCGGTTCCTCAACCAGATCGTCTCCTCCGTTTGATTGACTCTGTCTTCCCCAATCAATGGATTTGTGTATTGTCCTTAGAATATTTTATCAAACTGATGTTAAGAATAGTCATCATTAATTCCTTATACAAAATAAAATAGAGTATCCATGCTCATTTTGTTTTTAGACTGTCTAATATAAGGAGACTGATAAACACATAACTATACAATTTATACACAAGCATCAATTTGATAGTAAACCGGATTGCTTAATGCATTAGCATAAAGAAAGGGAAATAACATGCATCAGAGGAAAATGAGGATGAATTTCAATCGATAGGGTTGGCTTAATTAATGTTCATTGTCCATGAAGAAGCTAATAAAATATCTAATGATTAGAATGGAACTTAATTTAGCCGTAAGTCACACATTTCAATTCTGGAACTATACTAAACCTAATTCCCAAATCATAAATCCTACCTTACACATAATTAGTGTACTGATGATGAACAAACCTTGAAGATAGATAAAAACAGGCGATCAATGCGGGGGATGACAACAGCAAAGGACGACGACTTACGAAAATGGGTTGGGCAAAGATGGAGGACATCGCTATGTTTCATTACGTAGAGAGGAAGCACTATGGAGCATGAGAGAACCAGCACAAGGGACAACTGCATTGTGATTCGACCACCTACTTTGAACCCTGCGGGAGGACGGTAAGTCATCGGCGACATGACTCGGTAACGGAGAACTGCCGAAACGTTCTAGCGAGAGGAGTGCGAGAGAGGATATGAGAGAAGAGAGCGAGAATTAGGATACGTGAAATTAAGATAAATCAATTTTATTTACATTTGCAAATCCTAGTCTCGATCCTCGGAGTGAATTGAAGATACGCTTGTTTAAAACAAATCCTATTTTAAGATAAATCAATTAACATTTAAAAAATAAGTTTGTTTAGATTTTAAAAATGATAAATCAATTTTAAGATAAATCAATTAATCTCCTTTTTAAAATAACTAAATTAAAGGAGAAGCCGCCACATGTCGTATGCGACTTCTCCTTTAATATTATAATAATATTGATGATTAGAATGATCATTTAAAAAAACTTACAGTGAGGAAGACAACATTGATGGAGAGATGGTAGAATTTATACAATTGGAGACACAAGGGGTATTTTAATTTGTATAAGAATCTTATTGAAGAGATCCAATATAGATTTTGTTAGTTATTTGAGTTTATCCAAAATTTTATTCAAATTCAAAATTGCAATCATATCCCATTCAAAATAATTTTAATGAAATTAATAAAAATAAAATTTAAAAATAAAATCAATTGGTTAAGATTTAGGGGAAAAAAATAATTAATTAATTATATATTTAAATAAGTAATTTGATTTATAATAAATAATAATAATTTTATTCAAATTTAAAATTGCAATCATATCCAGGATCATTGTAGCGGATTCTTGAGGTGTTTTGTTGTTGTGGTAATAACTCATTGGTAATGAAATTGTCCATCGTCTGAAAAAATCAGTTTTATAATGAAGAATCAATGAAGTGAAGAAGATGATTGCAATGTTAATAAATTAAATACTTAACGATATAAGATTAGAGAGAGATATATATATAACCAATTGTCCCTATAAACTAAATATCTAACATACCTCTCTTTCACATTACTGTTGTTCCCTATGGGCATCTTGCCTTTGTTTTTTGACATCGCGTTGAATGTGATCTTAACTTTGACACGATAGCCATTGATTCTCTGCAAATAGCGACAATTAGATCAAAGAATACACAATCAGAATAAAGCACGAAAAAGAAGCATAATTAATAAATAAAGCAGCCTAGATCTGTTCATTGCTCACCATCGAACCTCTACTCTTTTTCAATTTCTATTAAGGCGGTAAAGACAAAATGCCTCAAAAGTAGAAATCGACAAAAAGTCACACTTTGGTACAAAGAAATTCAATAATTCCACTTCATTGAAACTTCAATAATTCCACACAGTCCACCAAAATCATACTGTAAAAAAAAAAATTAAAACAAACACTACGAACCGACGAAAAATCATACTGCACAATATATGAGAATTCGGCGTCTGTTCAAACATACTGATATCCACAAATCTGAACACATCATATATCAAGCCGAGCTATACAATGTCAAAATGCACCTGTTCAACTCTTTTTTTATTTCGTTAAAGCACGAAAAACATAATTGATAAATAAAGCATTGAATGACAGTGCTCACCTTATTTAATTTAGTCTTGTTCACAACCGGATGAGGGATACCACCTAATCAATATCAATATATATCAGATAGAAAAAAAAAATCAATATATATCAGATTTGATAATAAATAATAATTTAGGTAAGGTAGTTAATTAATAATATTTTCTAAGGAGTTAAGATTTGATTTTATCTTCAAAATTAGATTAATAATATTTTATAATTAGTTAAGATTTGATTTTATCCTTTAAATTAGATAAGGTTTGTTAACCCATTAATCTCCTTTAAAACTACATAAATTAATTAATCTAATTAAAAAAACCTACATTAAAGGAGAAGCCGCCACATGTCGTAGGCGACTTTTCCTTTAGTATTATAATATAGATATTTTGTCGGGCTTTTAATCCCGTTCTTTGAACTGTATTAGGAGACTTTGAACTTTTGAAGGAGACTTTGAACTGTATTAGGAGACTTTGAAGGAGACTTTGAACTGTATTAGGAGACTTTGAATATATGATATGGGAGTCACACAAAGTCACACGTTTGAAATCACCATGTGCTAAGTTGAGCAGATAAAACCGATGGGGTTCCACACCTGACTATATGCAAGACGTGAATTTCTTATATTATCAATGTGTGTGAGAATCCGAGAAATCCCGAGCCGGGTCGTATCAAATCGAGAGTCGTATCGAGTTTATTTTATTTTTGTTGTTAAGGGCGCGATCTACCACTTTACACAAAAGTTTAAGCCAATGGGTATGGTCTTCGTCCACCCTTATATTTTGTGGTATTTGAGTAATTTCTAATTATCTTTGATTCATCGTTTTTAATAGTCACACAAGAAACTTATAATGAGCTGCCGTAGCTAGTAAGCCTAGTAGTAGACAAATTAACTTGACTCCACTGGTGATAGCTACAAATGATATTTTACTAGTTTATAATGATGATCAGCTTTGTATCTCAAGTACGTAACCGATAGAGTCAATGTGAATATTTGATAATTTGGAGATCATCGATCATCCAAATCTTCTATTAATTGTTCTTTGGTTGTTTTATAGTTTTATCTACAATTTCGCGTTGCGCGTGGAAAAAAGAGAGCATAGAATGGATAGCTTTTTTTTTTAACGTGTTTATTTCAACAATTTACTCAAATGAATATACTTTTTTTAATTCTAATGACCTCTCGATTTGAAATTTAAAAAATTTCCGATAGGATCGTGTGAAGACTCGTTTCAGATTTCGAATACTTTAGATTATACAATCATAATTTAGCTTTTAACGTAAAATCTTAAATCAATATAATTGAATTGTTTTTTTTTAATTTTAATTAATGAAAATTTCAAGGGTAAAGTAAAATAAAATTCAGGGACAAAATGGTAACAACATTTGACCGCACCTTGCCTTTTATATATAACTAGTACTTTTCCCGAATCGTGTTCGGGTTTTTTCATAATATTTTCAATCGAGTTTGACGTCTTAAACAAATTACTCGACACATCAATTTTCTACTAATATGTCATTTTGCTCATGCTTCCTATCATGTCATTTTTTGAAATGTTTGGATATCACGGTGAAATCTTTTCTCAAAACTATTAATACTTCAAATTTAACAAAGAATAGTAAATCAACCACTTCCACACTTCTACTAACATCTACTCTACTTGAAGGCAAATAAAAGAAACAATATGGTTTTCGGCCTAAGAAAACTGAGTTCAGATCCTCTATGATACTTTATCTATTACTCATCATATTATACCTCTTAAAATTGGTTTAAATTATAAACTAATTTGATAAAGATACCTTATGTTTAAAAGTATAAACCCTATATAGCTAAAGAATTAAAAAAAAAATGATATTTAGTGTGTGTTTTGGATAATTCAATTCCATATTTGATTGGATTATACACAAATTGATTTTCATAACCATAATAGACTTCACATCATGCTTGTGAAACATGCTGCAAAGAATGAATGGTTTATGTTTTTAGTCATTTTTAAGGTCGTGTGTAATTTAATCGGAGCCCAATTATTTCACTTTGACCTCTAATAGACTATTTCTTTTTAGATATTTTATTTTGGTATTTGTTATTTTTATTCTTATTTTATTTAATATTGAAACCTAATTTTCATCGGCATAATATATTTCACACCATGCTTGTGAATTAGGCTGAATAAAATGAATGATTTATGTTTTTACTTGTTTTAAGGTTGAGTGTATTTTCATGGTAATCCAATTATTCCAAATTGATCTATAATATACGATTTGTTTTAAGATGTTTTATTATTCTTATTGTATTCTATATGAAATCTTATTTTACTCGCCATGATATATTTCTTGAATTGGTAAATAAAGAGCGGCCATTCGGGGGTTCGAACCGGGGACCTATGGGTACTACCCACAAGTCCTTTCCGGTGAGCCATTCCGGAATGGTTCGCCATGATATATTTCACACCATACTTGTAAACCGGGCCAAAGAAAATGATTTTTTTTTACTCGTTTTATGGTTGTTTTTGTATTTTTAATTGAGGTATGATTATTCTAATTTTACCTCTATTAGACGATTTCTTTTTAGATGTGTATGATTTTTTGTTTTTTATTCATATATAGTATTTGATATTGAAACCTGATTTTTATATATGGTCATAATTTACTCTACAACATGACTATGAAAATGGCTGAAGAATATTTTAGGTGAATAAACATTAAAAATAACCATCTATAAGAAAGTGTAATTTGAAACATTTAATCGAACTTGAAGTGTCGATTGTTTATTAAAATAGTTTCAAGTTCCTACAACCATTAAAACAGTTTCAAGTTCCAACATCAAGCAACCACATACATAACTTTGCGAAATGTTAATTTAGAAAACAAAATCAATCAACCTTTTGACACCGTTGATCCTGGCGGCCTCGAGCATGTTGAAGTTGATCAACGTGTTGGTGTACATGATCAAAGAGTATTTTGACGAAATGAAACCCATCCCGCTCATATCAGGGCTAATAAACAAACTAATCTTCCTTGTCAGCTAACAACATTGCCAGGTTGGAGATATTCAACAAAAGGAAAGCGCTACAGCTCACAATCTCATGCCTGTGGAAATACATCCGCTATCCTCACTTTCACTTGCTAATATCATTTTTTTCCTCTTCTTCTGTACAAATTTCACCCACTTATGCAAATGCCCATAAAATTTCCAATCAACCTCTCTAATGGAAAATTCTCAGGTCCTCTCATGAGCAATTCTTGTTCTGCCATTTTTTTATTCTCTATTTGTTTATGTGAACAACTGATCAGGATAAATGGACACTTGAGTGCATCTTAGAAAAAACTATCTTTATTAATTATTTTCTACCTGCAGTGCACTCTCAATTCAGTTGAAACATTTGAGCAATGAATACCTCTGAGCAAGAAGCTTGTAATGAGAAGTCATTGAAGCAACTGATTACAAATTGTTGAATTTCAAGTCCCAGTGCTTCTAAAGTAGTCATAGTTGATAGCAACAGACCTGGTTTGCTTGTGTAGCAGATCTCGATTCGGATATCTGCATTTCGCCTCTATACATCAAATTGCACATAACAAGTTCCAAACAAAGATCATAAAATAAAAATTGACACAAATCTGTCCATAAATAAAAAATCAGCTGACACACCTTTGGTGAAGTCCTCACCAGTACCTCATTTTCTTTTAGGTCTTTGAAGATGCTTCCTCCATTTAACTCACTTGAATTCACATTATTTTCCTCTTGCAGATTGCTAATCCTTTCTTTCAATTCTTTCATGTAATCTATTGTATCTCCAAGTATCAATGTCCTATCCATCTGCTCTTTCAACCAAAGAAAGATCAATCATATAACTAAGAGTAGGTAGAATAAAAAAATATGAAAAAGAGAAAAAGATAAAGAAGGGAAGATAACATCCCAATACCTTGCTAATCTTCGGAACAACCAATCTTAACATCGAGAGGCGATCATTCAGCCTCTTCCTTCACCTCCTCTCAACCATTAGATTCTTGGAAGGTTGTCCTTCATGCTTCCTCTTCTTCTTCTTCTTCTCCATGCAAAGCTCCATGGTGAAAGGTGTGACTTCTATGGGTTGAACAATCTCAACTTTGCATTCAGCAAGGAAGAGAAACATTTGAGGCCAACCCAACAGAACTAATGAGTGATTTCTACACAACCAGCTGAGTTTTTGATACATTTGATGGGATGATGATCCCACTCCCTCCTCCAGTCCCTTTTGAGTCTTTCTCTTCTCCCATTAGATCCAACTTAGATTGCTCATTCAATGACCTTTATTCACCATTTGATGTGAAATTCACCACACCACTAGATTTGGTTGATGATTTTGGGCCTTACCACATCCATGGAGATTTCAGAGTTCCAATGTGAGAGTTCTCAGTTACTTTGTATCTCCCTCAAATTATTTGCACGAAATCCTTAAAAAAAATCCGTGAGAGTTCTCAGTCACGTTCGTATCCATCAATCGATACTCCTCAACTCTGAATGAAAAAAACAATCTCAACCAAACCTCGCCTATGTTTGTGCTTCTTTACATGAGAGTTCGAGAATACCAAATCGGCTTCTTGAGTGTTTGCTATCTCAATCAAACCCTAATTATTGTAAAATTGTTGATTCAAATCGAAATCCCCAAAGTTAACCAATAAGACCCTAATTGACAAAGCAAAAATCAATTGAATTCAAATACTAACCTCCAATTACGCAACTGCTCCACCCAATTGCCGCCTCTAGCCCTCACCGACTGTGTCGCCGCCCACCAATCGCCCTCTGTCCGCTCACCGATTGCGCACCGCCTCTACAACAGTAGCCCCCAATCAATTAAGAGCAAGAAGATAATTATGAGGAAGAACGTGGAACAGAAATCCAATTTCGGTTTGTAATTGCGAGGAAGCAGTTGAAGGAGAAAATCAATTCTAACTTGGAATTGGTATTGGGAGCAGTTGAATCCATGGAGAGAACGTGGGTGGGGGAAAAGGCTGAAGATTTGGCTTGGGAGCACTCAATCGATTGAGAGAACGTGGGCGGGGAGAAAGACTTAAAATTTTGGCTTTTTAACTTTGCTCAGATAAGGACACATGGCGCAAATTTTTACAAAGACCTTGCTTCTGAAATTATAAGTATAAGGAGTGGATAACTAGTTTATTATCCGTACTTTGCATGAGTTGTTACTAAAATAATATATTACTCCCTCCGTTTCAAAATAAAAGTCGCTTGACTTTTTTGAATTTTTTTCAAAATATTCAAGAAAAAATAAAAAATTACAAAAAAATTCACAACTTAAAAATATTTACAAAAATATTCAAAATTTGCAGGGATGTCAGAAAAACGCGGTCTGAGACCGCGTTTTATTCACAAGGTGAAAAAATAAAAATTGAAGAAAAATGTGGAAAAAAATACAAAAGAAACACGGTTTCAAACCGCGTTTCTATGATTAATTTTATTTGGGAATAATTTACGTAATTTTGTTTATTTTTTACACTAGAGACGTGGTTTAGACCCGCGTCTCTTGTTTTTTTTTTAAAAAAAAATGAAAATTGGAAGAGGATCGAGGCCGGAGTTTGTTGGGAGGAGGAGGAGGAGAGGGGAGGGATGAGAGGACTGGGAGGCAAAGGGCCGGGAGCTCGTCCTCGTGGACTCCACAGGCCACCGCGACACCTGCGACCGCCGACCACCGCAAGCTCGCCCTTGACCGACACCTGCGACCACCGTGACACTTGCGACCACTCCCTCCTCAGATCCAGATCCAATTTCAAAACCCTAGCCCGGAGTTCGATAGCGCATTCGCCATGGGGCTCGTGGTCGTTCTTGACGGACCATTCCCTCCGTCTTGGTACCGCCCAGATCGAAGAGGAAGGGCTCTCATCAGCGGCGGAAGCTTCGACGTCGGCAACCCCCAAATCTTCCCGAGCACCACCACCTCCTCTCTTGCCCGCTCCGCCACGATCTCCGCCTTGATACCCATCTCAGACGAAGAGGAAGGCATGTCGAATCCGCCTTGATACCCATGTCGAATCCCATCTCAGATCGAAGAGGAAGGCACGCCGGCTCCGATCGAAACCCATCTCAGACGAAGAAGGGGAAGGAAGACGATGCGTTGCCCCCCTCTTCCAATTTTCATTTTTTTTTTAAAAAAAAACAAGAGACGCGGTTTCAAACCGCGTCTCTAGGATAAAAAATAAAATAAAATTACTTAAATTATTCCCAAATAAAATTAACCATAGAAACGCGGTTTCAAACCGCGTTTCTTTTGTATATTTTTTTTTTCACATTTTTCTTCAATTTTCAGTTTTTCACCTTGTTAATAAAACGCGGTTTCAGACCGCGTTTTTCTGACATCCCTGCAAATTTTGAATATTTTTGTAAATATTTTCAAGTTGTGAATTTTTTTGTAATTTTTTATTTTTTCTTGAATATTTTGAAAAAAAATTCGACTTTTTACACATTGTTTAAGGAGGTAAAAACTCTATAAAATATTATTTTTTTAATCAATTTTTTTCATAAATTGATTCTTATTAGTAATAAGAATCAATTTATGGAAAAAAATTAATTAAAAAAATAATATTTTTTAAAGTTTTTACCTCCTTAAAAAACGTGAAAAAAATCAAACGACTTTTATTTTGAAACAGAGGGAGTATAGTAATTCTTAGTTTCAAAATAAAATACAAAAAATAATTAATTTTAAAATTTGTATTTTAATAGGGAAAAAATGAATTACATTGGTCTATTTTATAATATTTGTACCGAAAACCTAATTCATTCACTTTAATTTGCATTATTTAGTTTAACCTAATAGCCAAATAATAATCATCGTGTGTCACACAATTGGAGGAGTGGGCCCACCTATTTTTTTAAAAATTAAAAGCCAGTTAATTCAAAAATAATTATAAAATATTAAAGTCCCCGACTGTTTTTTACCTGCTCTCCCTCACCTTTTCCTCTATTTTCGGTTTTTATTGTATGTTCGACGGTTCATCCGTCTGCCGACTTGGTCGGCCCCTCGAGTTTCAGGTAGATTTCATGATTTTAAATTATATTACTATTACTATTACTATTCCATATTATCTGTGATTTGAAGTATATATTAAGTTTAATTTTCCTGGTATTATTAATGTGGATTGATGTCTAGAGTAGCTGGGGATTGCAATTCACTTTTCATAATTGATATATTAGGGTTTAAATTAAACGACACGAGTTTGATCATTGCCAAGTAGGAATTGACATTAAATTAATTCAAAAGGAACTATCTTTAGCATGCATTCTGGATCTCACGAGGATATCAATTAATCTGTTACACTAGCAAAATATACTCAGTGGTTTAATAGTGTACGGCATATTGTCATCTGATCGGTACTGTGTTTTACCCTTAGTAGTTGGGCCGGACTAGTTTAATTGGATTGCATCATCTGCTGAATTTGACATTTAATGTTATATTATGCTACTCCGTATTTGTTTAAAGCATACACTCTAGGTTAATGTGATTCAGTAATTTATTTCATAATTTCATAAACTCATATATAATTTGCTCATCTATTTTCAGATGCCAAGAGGTTGAGTGTGTTATGTCCTTAGTATGAGGGGTTTAGAGTAATTGAGATTTTATCCAAAAAAATTATCCAAATCACTTTCCCTATCCTCTCTTCCAATCTCTCTCTCTCTCCTTCTTCCCTACACTTATAAACTCTATCTCTCAATCCCTTTCCTTTCCCAATTTCAACCCTAATCCTTCATAATCGACCTTCGGGTCATAACATAGTATCACCATTGATAAGGATGGTGACATCAGTGGTAACAGCGATAAGGGCAGTGACAGTGACCTCGTAAAAAAAAAAAATCTTGAAACGAAACTGTCATCAAAAAATTTTCATGTCACCACTGATAAGGGTGGTGACAGTGATCCCGTAAAAAAAACTCTACAAACGAAGCCGTTAACAAAAAAATTTCATGTTACCACACACGTGTCACCAAAAGTCATTGCCCTTGACCGATCAATGATCAATGGTCAAATTCAAAAATGGGAAGGAAGGAAAATGGGAAGGAAGGCCAAAATTGTCAATTTGGGACAATGATCAATTGATCACTTAACTCCTTAATGAAAAGCCGAAACATAAGGACTTTAGACAAGATGGTCAAAGGGATATTGTCAAGATAAATTCGCCTAAATTACCAAAGGTTATTTTCATTTTTTTCAAACACATTGCAAAAACACCCAAAACTCTCTTTTCCGAATGGAAACCTAAATTTGTCGAACGAATTGTTTTGATCGAAAAACACTGCGATTGGAGCAGATAACGGTACGTGAATATTGAGGCAGGTCACATTTTTTTCAATTCCTCCAATCCAAATCAATTCATACCACTATCAAAGCACTGTTGTCGCGCAACAGTGCTTTGTTAATGAATCGCGCATTCAGTAATCAGTAACCACATGTCTACAAATTCATGACCTAACAAGTTCATTTCATTTCCGATTCCGCCGCCTTTCACAAGTAATTAAACTCGCAACAACGAGATCCGAGATCCATGGATCAAAGCGTCAAATAACAGGATTTAAAGGAAATCAGTGAAGGAAAAGGGATCTCAGAGTCCTGGGACTTGGCAATATCGACGAGGATCTTAGCGGTGGGATGAACGATGTCGAGGAGCTTCATGATGGAGGCGCTGTCATCGGAGATGGTGGTTCCCTTGTCGTCGTGGATGAGCTTGTCCATACCCCTGGGGATGAGAGTGGTTCGGACGACATCGGCGACGGCGCAGCAGGCGTTGATGTTGCTCACAAGCTGAGCCTTCCTCTGCGAAGTGTCAGTGCCCTCCTTAAGGCGTATGATCTGTGGCTGCATCATCGCCGCCATTGATGGACTTCGTAGAAGGGACTCGGTGAGAGAGAGGGAGAGGATTTGTTGGGCTTTTTTTCAATGCGTTCGGAAAAAATGAAAAGGACTTGTGGAAATTTAGGTAAAATTATCTTGTCAATAGTCATTCGGACATATTGCCTCTAGCCTCACTCAAGGCGAAATTGCAGAAAACCACCCTTTAAATATGCTCTTTTGCACAAAACCACCCCTTAAAATTAAAATTGCAGAAAACCACCCCTTAAACCTAATCCGTTAGCAATTCACCACCCAATATCCAATTTCCGTTTCAAGTCTGTTAAAAGGTATGAAATTACATTTTTACCCCTTGATTTTACTATTATTTTAGAATAATATTCCTAAAGGGCATGAAGATAAAAGGCATAAAAAAGTTTAAAATCCCTTTTCTCTTTGGCCTTTCTCTTTCGTAGATCTGGAGCTTCAGGCCTTCAAATTGCAGATTCATGGCTTCCAAAATAAAATTGCAGATTCACGAGGGTAGACAAAGGAAAGGGAGAACGACTGTAGCATCGACATGTACTTCTTTGTCTGGATAATGTAGTCACAAGCCCCCGAACCCCCGAATGTTGTTGTTGAATACCGTCTGGCACACGAAGAGGAGGCGAGGAGGGAGATGTATAATCATTGCCTAATAGCATCCGGCTGAACTCCTACCTAGCATCTGCAATCCCCCCAAGCGCCATTGTTGCAAATCCGTTCACCCATGTCATGAAGTTCGTCGCCGTGGGTGAACGATGTTTCTATCTCCCCCTCCTCGACTCACCCATGAACGATTTGAGTCCTCAATCAGACCAATTTCTCACAAAATAAACTCAACTATACAATTTCTCAGCCTTAACCAATTCCACAAATCCTTAATCTAACCTAATTGGATTATATGATTGGTAAGTGAAATCCCAATGATTCCTTAAATCAATTAGTAAGTCAAATCCCAATGATTTGTTAAATCAATTAATTAATTGATTTAAGGAATATGTATAGCCAGGGGAGACCCCTATGAGAATTAGCATAGAGAGATATCGATCCGTTCATTCCGTTGTAGATGGTTGTCGATCATGGGAGGGGTGAAGTAGCCTACTGAGTATTGCCTACCTAATAGCACAAGGTGAGAGAGAGAGCGGGCATTGTTTATAACCCTTCCCTTTCCTTTACTTCATGCCCTTTAGGAATAAAATAATAGTAAAATCAAGGGTTACAAATGTAATTTCATGCCTTTTAACAGACTTGAAACGGAAATTGGACATTGGGCGGTGAATTGTTAACGGATTAGGTTTAAGGGGTGGTTTTCTGCAATTTTATTTTTAAGGGGTGATTTTGTGCAAAAAAGTATATTTAAAGGGTGGTTTTCTGCAATTTCGCCTAATGAAAATGATAAGGAGCAAAAAAAGGGTCTCAAATGGACATTTAATTACCAAATTTTGCCTTGTTTTTTCTTACGTGTAATATTCTGGATCAAAATGATGTTATCTTTTTGATTATTTGATCACCCTTATATCTATCCAATGTTTGGTTCATTATTAATAACCCAATGTAATTTTACCATCTCAATTAATGGGTTAGAAAACTTATCTTTTTAGATCAAATAATCTATCCAATATTTGGTCAATTATTCTATACGTTTTAGATCAAATTGGATATATATAATGTGTATATATATATATGTACCATGCCGTCAAGATTCTAAAAGATGAAGAAGAAATATTTGGTCAATTATTCGACCTTTTAGATCAAACTGAATAAAATATATTTCGTTATAGTTTTATTTTTCTAAGCCACGTCAGTTACTACCTCCATTCGGAAATTGATGTCGTTTGACTTTTTGACACGTTTTTAAAGAGCTAAAAATTATATAAAATATTAACTTTTTAAACAATTTTTTTAAAAATAATATGGCACCTATTATTAATAAGTATTTCTATTATATTAAAAAATTACAAAAAAAATGATATTTTATATAGTTTATAAAAAACGTGTCAAAAAGTCAAACGACATCTATTTATGAATGGAAGTAATAACAATCTAATATAATATTTTAATATAATTAATATAATAAAATATATGTTATTATCAATCGGTAAATTTCTGGGTGAAAAATAAAAAGAATTCCAACTTGATGCAAACCAATTCAACTTGATTTTATTTTAAAGAAACAACTCGATTAAAAAAAATCCGAGTAGCTAGACTCCTCCAAAACTGAGTACAAAGTATACGCAAAATGTTAAAAAAAGAAAGAAAAGAAAAATTAAGCTACGTAATTAGTCAGGGTGTTCTGGAATTATGGCCTGCGTTTTAACAGGTTTCTACGTCTTTCCTCCTTCATTCTTAGCTTAACTTGTCTACTAATTGTTATTATTAATTAATTTTCAGTACGAAAGTGTGTGGAATTAAGCTACAGCCGTTGAACGAGCGAGTTGTGGCTGATCCGATCCATCCATCCATCCATATATTTATACACAGCACGGTATGATCAATTGACAAATTAAGCAGATCGATCAATTAATTAGAACGATCTAGCAAAATAAAATTGCCTACAAAAAATGATGAGTGTGCAGTGCCTTTTCACAAAAATGGTGTTAGTATCGCTAGTAATGGCCTCTTACAGGGTGGCATCCGCAGCAGATACTTCCGAAATCACGAAGCCCGGGTGCCAGGCTGAGTGCGGTGGCGTCCAAATCCCCTACCCCTTCGGCATTGGAGATGGTTGTCACCCCTTACATGGCACCTTCACAGTCGAATGCGACAACAGCAGCGGTACACCAGTACCGCAGCTATCTGGGAACATCGACAGTCCGATCCTAAGCATCAGCACTGAAGATAGCACCATCCGCTTCTCCTTTGAGGTTGCATACCAGTGCTACAACAACGGCCTAGCCATATCCCCCAGCAAGCCCAGGATAGTTGACGTGACTAACTTTTTCAACATCTCGACCACAAAGAACATATTGGTTGGCATCGGCTGCGACACCATTGCCACTTACAATGACACATTCGCCCCGCGTTATGGAGGTACAGTCGGATGCATTACTTCATGTTCCTGGTTAACACCGCCGAAGAGCGGCCCATGCCCAGGCGTTCATGGATGTTGCACCAGCCCCATCTTTAATACCAATATAGATAGTGTTGGGCATTCCTTCCGAGTTCAAAGCATGTCAAATCATACCGGGGCAGAGCAAGGAGGTGGTGACAACAACTGCAGCGTGGCGTTTGTTACCGAGACTGTTAATGGTTCGTATAATTTTTCCGTTGAGACTTTGAAGGCCTCGCCAGAGGAGTACGACACGATGCGGGTTCCAGTGGTCTTTGATTGGTACGTTCCCACGTTCCATGAAAATTGCTCGGAAAGCATGAAGTTCACAGATGGGCCGAACGGGTATGTGTGTGGCTCTAATACCAAATGTCTTGATCTGCCTACCAGTCACTACCGTTGCAAATGTTTGGAGGGCTACACTGGTAATCCCTACCTCACTAACGGCTGCCAAGGTATGGAGCCTTTTTTTTTTTTTTTTAATGGCCAAAAAATGGAAATTTTTTTGGGGGTCTTTTATTTGTCGACTTGTCAGCTTATTGAGATCCGTTCATTCCTCAGGTATAATAAGTATATAATATACTTCGGGTTTGATCGCATGATATTAATTTGTTCCTTTTTTTAACAGATATAAATGAATGCGAGGATGAGAGGTTGAATAAATGCAACCGACCAGGGTACTGTGTGAATAAGGGTGGAGGGTATGAATGCAGATGCCCAGAGGGATACCATGGACGTGGTACACTAACTAGTCCTTGTATTGCTGACCCCGGCGCTACCAAACTCATTTTTGGTTAGTCTTACTACAATTACTTTAAACATGTGACTTCACATTGGATAGGTCGGGTTAATATATATAAACTCGATGAACTTTTATTTCAAAGCTAATTTGCAATATGTGAAATATCGGTGACCATATAACGTGGGGTTCACACGTCCGAGCACACTATCTGCTAATCAAACCTTGAATTGGTAAATAAAGAGCAGTCATTCCGGGGTTCGAACTGGGGACCTATGGATACTACCCACAAGTCCTCTCCAGTGAAGCATTCCGGAATTGTTATGTGCTAATCAAACCGAGCACACAAAATCAGCGAGGTTTCATCCTGAAATCAACTGACAATAGTAGTAGGAGTAACTTACCAACTTATATTAAACTCCCTTGGATTCTTTATATTTAACGTGGATGCATTTCTATCCTTTCACATATTCAACACAATCAGAAGAATATTCGTCCACCAACTATATATATTGGCCAATTCGCACCCATATGATTGATAACTTTGTAGCTTAACATATACGTAATTACTTGGATAGATTTTGCTAACTACTCTATCTTAAATTTACAGGTCTTAGTATAAGCATGGGTTCAATGATTTCTTTCGTTATATTTTATGGTCTCTACAAGCTATTCAAAAGAAGAAAAGAGATCAGAGCAAGGCGGCACAATTTCAAGAAAAATGGTGGTTTACTTTTAAGGCAAGAAATGTGTACTAATGAAGGTGTTGTAGATAGAACCAAGATCTTTAGTCGAAGTGATTTAGAGAAAGCAACCGACTACTTCAATGATAATAGAGTGCTTGGCCGCGGAGGCCAAGGAACGGTCTATAAGGGCATGTTGACAGATGGGACAATCGTAGCAGTTAAGAAGTCCAAGAAAGTCGATGAGAATCAATTGGGTCAGTTCATCAATGAGGTCGTTCTTTTGTCTCAGATCAATCACAGAAATATAGTTAAACTGTTTGGATGTTGTCTTGAGACTGAGGTCCCCTTATTGGTTTACGAGTTTGTACCCAATGGTACACTCTATCAGCACATCCACCATCCCAGTGAAGACTTGCCCATGACTTGGAAAATTCGGTTTCAAATAGCCGTGGAATGCGCTAGAGCTATTGCTTATCTTCATTCATCTTGCTCTTCTCCAATCTACCATAGGGATATCAAGTCCTCCAACATACTTTTGGATGAGAAATACAAAGCTAAAGTTTCAGATTTTGGGACTTCGAGAAGTGTTTCCATTGACAAAACCCATGTCACTACTTGTGTTCAAGGCACATTCGGCTACCTTGATCCAGAGTTTTTCCGATCAAGTCAGTTCAGTGAAAAGAGCGATGTTTATAGTTTTGGCGTAGTTCTTTTGGAGCTGCTAACTAGCATGAAACCCATTTTCACAAGCACATCCGGAGAGCCTCGGGGTTTGGCAACAGAGTTCATACAAATAATGGAGACTAGCCCTGACCAGTTGAACGATATTCTGGAAACACAAGTCTTACAAAACTGCTCAAAAGAGGAGATTGAAACATTGGCCAAGCTTATTGAAGGATGCCTGAGTATGAATGCGAAGCAAAGGCCGATCATGAGCGAAGTTGCGATGACACTAGAGATGATCAAGAAGCAACATGGTGAAGAGGACAATCCTGCAACTGAGCTGGGAACTAGAAGCCAAGGCGACGGAAGTTTGCGTATGGATCATATGAGTCTACCCTACAGCAATTCAAGCACTTCAGCCATCACTGACAACTTCTACTCCATGGAGGTGAAGCGTTTGTTATTTGATTCCACTAGTTTTACGCGTGCAAAGCACGCATATACTCTATGATTTTTCACCAACACTAAATTCATGGACCATGCGTTGTTCTAAATACAACCTCTAGAATAAATTTTACATAACTCTATTGTATCTTTTACTATGTCATGATTACCAACACATTTGTGCTTCAATAATAATAGGCAATGTGGTCTATTGGTTTCTACTATCACTATCCTCTTATGTACTCTTACAGTCATCTATATGCAATAGAGATAGAATATTAGCATAGCCTTAAACTCCCAGAAAAAGAAAACAAAGACAACAAATTTCAGGTTGCTGGATAAGTGGGTATGTATGCTCGATTCTTAGTCGATTTAATTCACCGAAAAATGACAACAAGATCAAGAAGATGGTCCCAATTTGCGCAGCTCTTGGACTTGTCACCTTGGTCCATAGATTGTATGTATATTCTCCATCAAGGTTGTCGAGGCAGTTCATGTTCCCCCATATCCTAGCAAGTATATTGTAAAAGCTTTCTATACCAATCCCTATGCTCACAATCCCTAGCGTTGGAGGCTTTGAATAAATCAGCAATACTATTGGCTTATTGAGTGATATATAGCCACTTGATTGAGTTGTAAAAATGACAAGATACAGGTTAATAAGTATTGGAGGATAAAAATAAAAAAAATTAAGTTGTTTTACCGAGAAGGTCTACGGTTCAAGTCCGTATAACCATATAATTTTCTAGATGAAAGAAGTATTTAATAAAAAGGTTTCATTGATTAATTAAACACTTTATATAGAATAGCGATCAGGAATTACAGGAGAGGTGTCTTTGAATTAAGATAAGGGAAAATGAACAAAAATAATACAAATTATTAGTCATGAGCCAATTTTAATATGAACTTTGAAAATCATTAAAAGATATACAAACTATTTCACATTAAATCAATTTTGATGGGGAAAAAATTCAGAAAAAACATGTATAAAAGTCTAATTCTTGCTTATTTAAATTTCGTCACTAAAAATAGCTATGAAATTATGAATACAAACTTTAATGAATCAGGCGACGAACATCATTATTACCGTCGCTTGAAGGCTCTAGAGATGGCGTCGAACCGACACTTCAGGCGATGGTTTTCCATCACCTGAATGCTCTAGCGACGAAAACCTCTTTCGGGCGACGACTTTGGTCCGTCGCCTGAGATGTGATTTGGCATAGTGAGATCTCCTCTCGTTTTTAGACGCACAAAAAGTGATGATCATACAAATTTGAAAACTACAATTTAAAATTTTCGAAAGGTGCTCTGGTTAAGTCAATATTAATTTGGGTTGTTATATGAGTCGAGTAGCTCGAACTTGACTCGGGTTCTGCTCAATAAAAGTTTGTATATTAGCGACCAAAATTATAGCGACGAATTATTTTTCCTTGGTAAATGTGGTCTTTGGCGACGAACATCCGCGCTCCTCGTTAAAGGGCATGTGAACTTTATTGAGGAACCTATATTCCTTGCTAAAAGTGATATTTAGCGACAATTTTTTTTATTCATCGCTAATTGTTGTCATAGTGTGGTCGCCTAAAGCATAAGGAAAATAGTGATACACTTGGAGCTTTTATTGGGGAATATTTTCATCGCTAAAAATAGAATCATCGAGGAATTTCATATTTTGTCGTTATATGTTTGGTGTGAATTATGTAAAATCTGCCAAATTTATTAGCGACAAATTTTGTAATTTCTCGCTAAAAGTATGGATTTCTCGAGGAAAAAATTTGTCACTAAACATATTAATCAGCGAAGAAATTCCATTTTTATCTCTATTGGGTTGGATGAAAATAGATGAAAGTACTCAAATTCAATAACGAGAAACCAAAAAATTCCTCGCCAAATTTACTAGTGACAAAGATTTTAATTCTTGGCTAAAAGTATTTGTCGAGGAAAAGTTTGTAACTAAATATGTGAATCGGCGAGGAAATATCATTTCGTCGTTGTTGGCTTGGGTGAAAATAGAGAAATTGACTCAAAATCATTAACGAGAAAATTTTAAATTCCTCACCATATAAGCATGTTTTAAGAGGAATATTGTCATTGAAACAACCATTAGAGATGAAATATCACTTTGATTGCTACTTTTACTTGGAAAATTATGGCAAATTCCAAATTTTATTAGTGACAAACATTATAACTTCTTTTAGAGTATTTCTCGATGAATGAATTTAATTATTGGAAATTTTTGGGAAAAAAATATTTTATAATACCAATATATTATTATATATTTAAGATAATTTGTGCCATGCAGAGTTTGAATATACAAGTCCACGATACAATCTGAAATACTTCAAAACTCAATAAAAGATTCTTCGAAATTAAAGGACCAAATTTCTATAACAATAGCAGCTTGGTTTGTTTGTCTTCGGATGTGCCGAACCAAGACGTCCCACCTAGAATCCCAGATGAGGTCTCTGCATTGGTTTGTAATTTGATACCATGTATGGACCTCTCCTCTTTCTGACCCGAGTAGGTTGATGAGAACAACAAACACAAATCAAATTAACATTGTGTCATCTACTTTTGAATGTCTTCGGCTAAGTCTATAAATACTCCAATGACGTCTAACAACAAGCTGAGAATGTACACACTTCAGACTGAGGAGGAGAAGGAGTACGTGTCTAAGGTTCCTTATGCCAGCGCAGTTGGGAGTCTGATGTATGTTATGGTCTGCACTTGACCAGATCTAGCATTTGCTGTTAGTGTGGTAAGCCGCTTTATGGTTCAGCCTGGGAAGGAACACTGGCAAGTTGTGAAGAGGATCTTCAGGTATCTCAGAGGCACTATTGATGTTGGTTTGTGCTATGGGAATGATACAAAGTGCTTGGTTGCTGGCTTTTCAGACTCTAATTACGCCGACGATGTGGATAGTAGGAGATCGATGACTGGCTATGTTTTCACTCTTGGGATTTCCGTGGTGAGTTGGAAAGCAACTCTACAACCTACAATCACTTTGTCTACCACTGAGGCAGAGTACATGGCGTTGACAGAAGCTGCTAAGGAGGGAATCTGGCTTAAGGGCTTGGTCAATGATCTAGGCCTACATCAGGATCGGGCTTTAGTATATTGCGACAGCTTGAGTGCAATATGTTTAACCAAGGATCAAGTCCATCACGAGAAGACGAAGCACATTTATGTTAGGTACCATTTTCTGAGAAATGAGAAGAGAATCAGGGTGAAGAAGGTTAGAACTGCTGATAATCCCTCTGATATGTTCACTAAGCCAGTTCCAGAGAGCAAGTTCCAACACTGTTTGGACTTGCTTAACATCACCAGTTGTTGAGTTGCCCTGCGGGGCAGTCTGGGTCCTTCGTTAAGGACCAATCTGAGGCAGAGAACGTCTGGGCACTTGTCATAGGCGCATCTGTTTCTGAGAGGATTCAAGTCAAGGCGGAGATTTGTTAATTGCCTTGAATCATTGTTGACCGGCGACGCATCGGGGGGTCCGGGGGCTCCGCCCCCCGGCGGTGGTCTCACCCCTGGCGGGGGGGCTAGGGGGTCCAGCGTTACCCCGTCTTTACGGTATACGATGTTTATTGTAAACGGGCCTATCGTCTGTCTATTTTGGGCTTTAAGTCCATTGTTTGTTTAGGGTTTCACGAGTCTCTTCATATACTCATGAAACGCCAACCCCTTATAACCCTAATCTGTTTTGCTTCTTCTAATAAGAAAACTGATTCTCTGCCCATTGACGTAGGCAACACACCGTTGTTGAACCACGTAAATCTCTGTATTGTTATTCGCTTTATCATTCTCGTTATAACACGAATCTAATCCATATATTTTTAAATTAAGATTCATTGATCAATATTGTAATCATTATCATCGTTCTCTCATTTTACAAAATTTATTTCCTTTTCCCATCCCCATTTGATTACCTAATTTGATAGAATAGGGTAATATGAGATATGATATACTCTAATCATTTCTCTCATCCCTTCTCTAGATGCACAAAAAGCCTAAATGTCGTAAAAGAAATATGTAAACTTAATGCGAAGTATCTGGACGTTTTAGCCATTCGAAAATTTGAAAACTACAGGTCAAAATTTTCGAAAGGTGATCTGGTTAACTACTATCAACAATCATCACAACTTGATTGAAAAATTGCAATGTATATGATGTAATCAATCCATAAAAGTCGGGGTGGAAAATAAAAAGAATTCCAACTTGATGCAAACCAATTCAACTTGATTTTATTTGAAAGAAACAACTCGATAAAAAAAATCCAACTAGCTAGATTGTTGAATATATGAAAGGGATACTATCCCACAATAATAAAATAATAAATTAGTGTATCCAAGCCTGGTAAATGAGTGGATGAGCTACTCGTCCTAATGTCAAATGGTTTTATGATGGAACCCACCTAACTTGTTTACTCGGCTTGGTTAGTGCGTATTGCGCTTGGACGTGCGTGACCCACCCATGTCATATGACCTACCTCGGTGACCCACCCATGTCATATGACCTACCTCGATTTAACATCGACTCCTCCAAAAATGAAGTATACGCAAAATGTTAAAAAAGAAAAGAAAAATTAAGCTCCGTATTAGTTACGGTGTTGATCAAGTGGCGTGCGTTTTAACAGATTTGTACGTCTTTCCTTGTTCATTCTTAGCTTGTCTATAATTGTTATTATTATTATTATTTTTCAATTCTTAATTAGGTACTTACGTTCGTAAGTGTACGTGTGGAAGCAGCCGTTGAACGAGCGAGTTGTGGCTGATCCGATCCATCCATCCATCCATATATTTATACACAGCACGGTACGATCAAACGACGACAAATTAAGCAGATCAATTAATTATATAGAACGATCTAGCAAAATAAAATTGCCTACAAAAAATGATTAGTGTGGAGTGCCTTTTCACAAAAATGGTGTTAGTATCGTTAGTAATGTCCTCTTACAGGGTGGCATCCGCGGCAGATACTTCCGAAATCACGAAGCCCGGGTGCCAGGCTGAGTGCGGTGGCGTCCAAATCCCCTACCCCTTCGGCATTGGAGATGGTTGTCACCCCTTAAATATCACCTTCACAATCGTATGCAACGACAGCAGCGGTACACCAGTACCGCATCTACTTAAGGACCCCCGTCCGATCCTAAGCATCAACATTGAAGATAGCACCATCCGCTTCTCCTCCTCTGATGTTGCATACCAGTGCTACAACGACGGCCTACCCATCTCCTCCAGCAACCACAGCATAGTTGGCGTGACTGCAGAACTTTTCAACATCTCGGCCACAAAGAACATATTGGTTGGCATCGGATGCGACACCATTGCCACTTATTATGACACACGGAACCAGATTAATGGCGGTACAGTCGGATGCATTACTTCGTGTTCCTCGTTTGAACCGCCCAAGAGCGGTTCATGCTCAGGCGTTCATGGATGTTGCGCCACCTCCATCTTTTATTACGAAAGTGAGTATTCCCTCCAAGTTCAAAGCAGGTCAAATCATACTGGGGTACCGGTACTCGAAGGTGGTGACAACAACTGCAGCGTTGCGTTTATTACCGAGGCTGTTAATGGTTCATATGATTTTTCCCTTCAGAATTTGACGGTCTCGCCAGCAGAGTACGCCACGATGCGGTTTCCGGTGGTCTTCGATTGGTACATATACTCGTTCCATAAAAATTGCTCGGAAAGCCAGAAGTTCACAAGTGGGTCCGGGGCGTATGTGTGTGGCTCTAATACCAAATGTCTTGATCTGGATGCCTATTACTACCGCTGCCAGTGTTCGGAGGGCTACACTGGTAATCCGTACCTCCCTGACGGCTGCCAAGGTATATACATTTCATGACAACTGTGCAGTCCTTTTTTTTTTTTTTCTTCCTTTTAAAAAAAAAAATATTCTATTTTTTTTTATTCTTTCATTGTTTATGAATTTAAAGAAATTTCGGGTTGGGTGTGTTTTTGATCTCGAGTATGTTTTGGGTTAAGTGTGTTTTAAGTTTTGTTTATGCGGTTGGTATCCGGATAGGGGTGGAACTGAAGAAAATGGAGGGGTAAATAGCCTAATTAAATTATGTTATATATTGAGATTTTTTAAAAGATATATATAAGATATAATTGTTGTTGTAAAAAATATAATAGAAAACAATGATTTAAATATCAAAAGGAGAAAAAATTTAGTAAAATGAAGCTATAAGGATTCAAACTTAAGACACCATCATTCAAGTTTCCACCCATACCAACTAAGCACATTCATTATTTTATTATTTTTTTTAAATTTTTTTTACGTTTTCCTCTAACCCAGGGGCCAAGTCCCCCTCCCTATACCCCTGAATCCGGATTCATGTTGTTTGGAACAGTTTTGTTTCAGATATCGGGTTAATTAGGTTCAAGTTAGATTTAGGGGCGAATTCGGGAACTGAGGATTTGGCTCCACAGATCCGGGGTTATGAGGGTGGTTCTAGCCTCCTTCATCTAATCGGAAAAAAACTCAAATAATATATAATAAATAATGTTTTTTTTTGTGATTTTACTATAATAAGAAAAAAATAGTAAAAAGACATACTTCCTCCGTTTTCTTTTAAGTGACTTTTTCAAGTCGTGCACGTAATTTTAGAACGATAAAAATTATATTAAATATTAATATTTTAATTATATTTTTTTTAATAATATTATACTTATCACCAATAAGTATGAGATTGTTGAAAAAAATATTTTAAAAAATTATTATTTCATATAGTTTTTTAAACCTTAAAAAACGTGCATGAATAGTAAAAAGTCAATTAAAAATAAACAGAGAGAGTAATAAATTATAAAATTTATTTAATAAGTGATGACTTCTCTTTAATTGGAAAAAAAAGACATAATAAATTATATTTTTGGTAGATATCGATGAATGCGCGGATTCAAGCCGGAACGACTGCGAGACGAAGCAAGCATACTGTGTGAATAAAGCTGGAGGTTACGACTGCAAATGCCCAAATGGACATGGTGGTAACGCCACAAAAGAAAGTCCTTGCTTTCCAATTCCAAACACTTCAAGGGCACTTATTCTTGGTATCTACACTTAACCCTTTATGGTTTTTTATTTTTATTTTTAATATTTTCTTCTTTTTTCTCAATCATATACAATTAATTAATAGATTTCGTCTGTCACCCATGACGACTTCTCCTTCACCGTAATATTTTTAATCGGTTGGAATTTTCTTTATATATTAACATAATATAACAATATTTGATAAAGATAATATTTTACCTAATTTCACTAGATATCAATATTCAATTCTTGAATTCTTTTATTAGGAAATTTATCAATTTAATAAATGCATTAAATAATACTATATGATTATTTCTTAACAAAATTTAAAATCACCTCAAATATTAAAAATTCAACTATTATATGCTATCCTAACAAATAATTTTAAATTATTTAATATACTTTTTTTGGTTCATAGGTAGGCCACACTAGGTCCATTAAAATATGAGGAGGGGGATTCGAGGTCCATTAAAATATGGGGAGGAGGATTCGAACTCGTGTTCTAATGACCATTACACGTCATTCTTACCAACTAATTAACAAACTTTACTAACTTTCGAACTATTTGTAATAATATAACCAACAAGAAAGCGTGTGTGTGCATAGTTAAAAAAATATTGAAATAAATTAATTAATATAATCGGTCTTAACAACAAATTTATTTAAATTTGAATATTATTAGGACAAGTTTTGTCTCTTTTTTTTTTTGGTTCTATAAGTTTTGTCTCTAATTGTGACGACTGGACCTAATAGGACTAGTCGCTATGTACGTGACACCCGAATTCTAATAGGATATTGTGTTCATAGGTGTCAATTATGAGTTACATCTGGATCTTACAATGAAAAAACAAGAAAACAGAACAATAAAACGTAAATGCAAATCCGAGAGTCCATAAGTCATACTCCTTCTAAGGGTTCTGACTCTAGACACGAATTAAATGAAAAGGTCTAAAAGTCAAATACAACATCAAATGGGCCATCGACTAGAACAAGTTGGAAACCCAAGTAGCAATAATAAAGTAAGTTCAAAATGTCAAAAGACTGCCAACCCAATTCCTCAAACTCCTATACACGGCTCGACCCTAAAGCCTGATCATCATCTCCATCTTGACGCGCGGAGAGGGACGTACTCAGTGGCAGTCGCAGGGGTGCGTAGGGGGGCGATCACCCCTCCCTTTGGCGACGAAAAAACATAAGATTATGGGAATTTTTTTTTAAAAAAATTAAGGTAAAAAAATAAAAAGGAACACATATGTTTTGTAGTTTAGTTGGTAAAGAAATGAAAAGGAAAATTCTTTAATGGAAGAGGTCATGAGTTCAAAATTTTTTTTTTTACGTTTTGCAATATTTTTTATTCTTATAAATTTTTTTCTATTATAAATGTTATATTAATCAATTTTATAGATTTCTTTTAATATTTTAATAAGAGTATTCATTATGCTACAAATATATTTTTGAAAAATCTCTAATTTTTATTCTTTATTATTTTTTTATTATCAATGCCATGTTTAAACCATAATTTATGAGTTTTTTTGGCTTACTTTTTAATCCTATCAATTTTTTTCCATTTACAAATGATATATTTTTTTAAAAAATTAAAATTTTCTTTCAATATTTTTAAAAAGCATTCATCATGTTACACACACATATATAATATTAAAATTTATTATATAAATTTTTGTAATAAAATATCATATTTATACCATAATTAATTGTTTTCTTTCAGTATTTTTTTTAAAAAATTTCTTCATTATATATTGAAAAAAAAATTCTCGAAGCATAAATTTCTCCCCTCACCCTCTATAAGTCCAGCATCTAGGGCGTACTAAAGGTCCCTACCTAAAATCTTTGTCATTACTACCACCAATCTAGCACAAGTCCAATCACAATAAAACAGCATTACTACAACCAAATCAAGCATTATACACACACACACACGAGGATGGAACATATTGATTATTCACTTCATATATAACAACAAAATTATCCGTCTTACGTAATGTAATTATTCGTATGTACTAACAGTCTTTCTATATAAAAATTATTCATTTGTTGCAGCATGATTATTCGTATGAGTCATATACAAATAATCATGTTGTTTTAGATGAATAATTTTGCTCATCAAAATTTTCTTTAAATCTTAATGTTGATCTTCTTGATCAACACTCCAGATTTGTTTACAAATTATACCATAAAAAGCGTTTACAAATGATCTATGGTGTGAACTGTAAATAAACTGATTATTCATAGGTAACACCATAATTATTTGATATAATATAATCCCCTTATCTACATAGAAATTTACAATATTGGTACTTTTCTAGGTCTGAGCATAAGCCTGGGATCGATACTTGTTTTCATTTTCATTGGAGGGTTGTACAAGCTGTGGCATAGAGGGAAAGAGACCAAAGAACGAGAGGGGAACTTTGAGAGAAATGGTGGAAAGTTGCTAGAACAACAACTATCAACAAGTGATTCTGGTATAGGGGGAACCAAGATCTTTAGTAAGGCAGAGTTACAAAAGGCAACAGACAACTTCAATGACAATAGAGTTCTTGGTCGCGGTGGACAAGGAATCGTATACAAAGGCATGTTGTCAGATGGAAGAATAGTAGCAATTAAAAAGTGCAGAAAAGATGATGAGCACCCAGACCAATCTACAACTCAGTTCATCAATGAGGTAGTTATTATGTCTAAGATCAACCATAGACATATAGTTAAAGTACTTGGATGCTGTCTTGAGACTAAGGTTCCTTTGTTGGTTTACGAGTTTGTACCCAATGGTACTCTCGAGCAACATATCTATAACCCCATCGAAGAGTTTCGCATCACTTGGAAAATGCGTTTCCAAATAGCCCTTGATTCTGCAGGAGCTCTTGCATATCTGCATTCATCGTCTGATACCCCTACTTACCATAGGGATATAAAGTCTTCCAACATACTTCTGGATGACAAATACAAAGCAAAGGTTTCAGATTTTGGGATTTCAAAAAACATTTCCATGGAGCAAACTCATGTCACTACAGCTGTTCAAGGCACATATGGCTATCTTGACCCAGAGTACTACCAGTTGGGACAATTTACCGATAAAAGCGATGTTTACAGTTTCGGAGTTGTCCTACTAGAGCTACTAACGAGCAAGAGGCCGATCTCCACAAACAAAGCTTATGAATCTCAAAGTTTGGTTGCGGTGTTTCTACAGTTGTCTGCCACTGGGTCAGATGAGTTATATCATATCTTGGACACAGAAGTACTACAGGAATGTCCGAAATGCGACATAGAGACGTTGGTTAAGCTTACCAAGCGATGCTTGAGCATGCATGGGAGAGAAAGACCTACAATGAAGGAGGTTGCCATGACATTGGAGATGATCAATGGACGCCAAGATCATGTGTCTAATGCTTTGTTTGCGATAAGCAGCATGAAAAAGCCAGATGAAGAATATTGTTGGTCGAAGGATCAGATTCAGACAACAATGGATGATGAAGGTCCCTTAATTAACTCAAGCACTTTTGCTTCCATGAGTTGACCATACATATCCTTAACTGTGCACATGTTGTAGCTCTAATTTCTCCGATGGTCAAATCCAACGTTGGTACGGTTAAACTTGAACCTCTTCTCATTTTCAATCTTATATGCGTACTAAACGAGTTTTTTTCTTTAATCTTGACTTTAATAAACAAGTTTATAAAACATTTGGTTTCCCTTTGATAAATGGGTTTATCTATTGAATTCAGAATTATTGCAATATTTTATTTTTTTGATTTTCTTATATATATATATATATGTTATATTATACACTAATATTTTATTTCAAATGGGTTTATCTATTGAATCTACAAGTCCCTTTAATATTTTATTTCAAATGCTCTTGGTGCTCTGCAACTGACCGGTTTGTACACTACAATATCGTCAAAGAAAACTAAGAGGGATTTTCTCGGCCAAAAATATCATTCATCATTGCTTGGAACATTGCAGGCGAGTTTGTTAGGCCAAAAGGTATAACCTTGAACTCGAAATGGCCTTGGTGAGTCCAAAACGCAGTTTTAGCCATGTCTTCCCTTGCCATCCTTACTTGATGAAATCCTGCCAGCAAATCCAATTTAGGCAACACCACTACACCGTTCAATTCGTCTAGGAAATCTTTGATATGGGGTATAGGAAATTGATCCTTGATGGTTATGTCGTTCAACTACCTGTAATCTACGCAAAACCCCACAACCCCGACTTATCTTTCTTTTTGACCAACAACGTTGGAAATGCAAACAGACTGGCTTGCCTGCATGGCTGCATATAGTACCCTGTTTCAGCATCTGAGTCACCTTGTTTAATTTATGTTTCTTTCTTACACTATGTATCAACAATATAGTTACTATATACCCGTGCAACCAAAAGGATTGGATGAATCAAGATCCATCTCCTGAATTTGCATTTAGCACCTGTAAATTGATGGATGTAAATAAACAGATCGAATTAATATTAGTCCAATGACTTATCATAATTAATGTGTGGACATATGACATTTAATATGAGTTTTCCCGTTGGTCCCTGTACGTAATAGTATATATGATGGAGATTTTCAGTGTGTGGACATATGACATTTAATATGACTTTTTCATCATATGAAAAAAAGCTCACAACTCACAAGTCACAACAACGACTTTCATGTGCGCAGCTCAATTTTCACCAACTTATAGTTTCAGTTTTCAAACAATAAAAAGGTATAGCTTCAAATGCAGCAGATCGCACAAATTACAAACAAAGGAAGATACATAAATTTATGTAGAAGTATGTGGGCATGGGCTTATAGCCCAACCGAGCAACACAAACATAAGTGGCCTTGGGCCCAATGATAATGTGAATAAGAATAAAGGTGGTTAGAGTTAGTTTAGCTAGTTAAGCAGTGTTAGTTGGTTAATCCTGTATATATAGCGTTCCCTCTGTAATGTTTCAGTAAGATTTTACTCAATACAATCAGAAATTCCACAATCAAAGTTTCATATGGTATCAGAGCGAGTAAGCTCGTAACTGATTTTCGTTGCGAAATCGTTTGTTTCGCAAAAAGTAATTGTCGATCTAGGAAGCTTGATTCCAGATCGACGTTGGTGATAGATCTGGAGTGTTGATTCTGGTTTTGTTTTGAGGAATTATGGAAAACAGAAATGAGAGAAATGAAGAACCTAAGAGAGTTGGCGATAATCGAATTGGCGATAATCGAATTGGAGAAATCTTCAATCAAGGAGTGGCTTCGGTCTACAATCCGTACTTCCTTTCAGGATCTGATCATCCTGGAATGGTGATTGTAGCCACGAAGTTCAACAGATCCAACTTCTCCAGCTGGAGTCGCGTGATCCGAATGGCGCTAGGAGCAAAGGTGAAGCTCGGATTTATCACAGGTGCGGCCATTAAACCTCTTGATAATCCTGATGATCTAGAAAAGTGGACTAGAGCTGACTATATGGTGATGTGCTGGATAATTAACACTATGACGCCGGAATTATTTGAGAATTTCATGTATGTGGAATCTGCAAAGGAACTATGGGATGAGATTTGTGAAAGGTTTTCGGAATCTAATGCACCTTTGATCTATCAGTTGCATCGAGAGCTGAGTAACATTAGGCAAGAAAACTCTAGTGTTGCGACTTATTTTGGAAAACTGAAGAAATTATGGGATGAACTAACAGCACTTGAAGGATCCATAAACTGTGAATGTGGAGCAATTGCTCAGTGTCGATGTGCTGTGATCAAAAGGATAATTGAAAAGGAGGCTAAAGCTAGACTGATGCAGTTTTTAATGGGACTAGGAGATGCTTATGAGCATGTTAGGAGCACAGTGCTGTCCATGGATCCTCTGCCAAGTGTGAACAAGGCTTTTCACATGGTCATTCAGATAGAGAGACAAAAGGAAATTGTCTCTGGTATGAACGCGGGAATTGAATCCAGTGCTATGGCTGCTAGCAAGAGGTTTCCAAGTCAGAATCAGAGGCCTCCGGATATGTCTCAGTATGAATGGTATAAAAGAGAGCAAAAGAGAATTAAATTTGAAAGGCAATGCACTTACTGTGGTGCAAAAGGACACCTCAAGGAAGGATGTTTCAAGCTAGTCGGTTATCCTGACTGGTATACTGGACCACGTGATGAGGAGGGATCTAAGCCAGTGATGAAGCCACAGACAAGGACATTTGCTGCTCAGCTAGAGGAAGTTGCAGTTGGTGACTCTCCTCTTCAGAAAGCTCCACAGAGGGTGAACCAGGAAGCAGTTACAGCTGTATATCATGAGATTCTCAGGATGATGAAAGGAAAGGGAATTGCAGATCAGGGAGATAGTGAGTTCAACTCTGCAATGGTTAATTTTGCCGGTAATATTCATACTCCTATAGATGTTTTGAATCAAAAGGGTGATAAACATGTCTGGATTATTGACACTGGGGCCACAGACCATATAGCCTTTGATGCATCTATTTTTACTGAGATCCATGCATTAAAGAAGGTGGTTCTGCTTGGGCTGCCAGATGGAACAATCAAGCATGTCAAACACTTAGGAACTGTGGCTGTTGCAAAAGATTTTGTACTTCACAAAGTCTTGTTTGTGCCAGGGTTCAATCACAACCTGTTATCAGTTTCCCAACTACTAACTGGTAGTAACCTGGAACTCCGGATTAATGTTGTTACTTGTGTTATTCAGGACCTTATAACTAAAGTTGCAGTAGCTAAAGGAAGAGCTGAAGGTGGTCTATACAAGCTTGTTACTGGTGGTAGCAGTTTCCTTGAAGGTCTTAATGATTTGAATAAATTGGCAGTCAACACATGTAAGACAGTTCTTGCTGAAACTCCTCTACATGTTATGCATGCCAGATTGGGTCACTCATCAGTGTCTAAGATGAGACAATTACCTTTTTGCAATGATCATGGTTTGAAGGATTTTTTTTGTGAAATATGTGCTTTATGCAAACATCATAAATTGCCTTTTGCTAGAAGTGAATCTAGAGCTAAGTTTGCTTTTGAATTAGTCCACATGGATCTTTGGGGTCCATATAGAGTTGCATCTTTGTCTGGAGCCAAGTATTTTCTCACAATACTTGATGATTACTCTAGATGCACCTGGACATACCTGCTTAGAGATAAGCTACAGGTTCCTGCTATCATAGAGAGCTTTGTAGCTCTTGTGGAAAATCAGTTCAGTACCTCCATTAAATGTTTTAGAACAGATAATGGGACAGAATTTGTCCAAAGAAGGTGCATTGAGTTCTTTGCTTCTAAGGGGATTGTGCATCAGAAATCAGTCCCTGAGGTCCCTCAACAAAATGGCAGGGTTGAGAGGAAGCATCGCCACTTAGTTGAGACTGCTAGGTCTCTCAGATTACAGGGTCACCTACCTATAAGGTTTTGGGGAGAGTGCATCTTGAGTGCCACTCACCTCATCAATAAACTTCCTTCTGCTGTCATAGGGTGGAAAACTCCCTTTGAATTGCTGCATAACTGCCCTCCTACTTATGATGAGCTAAGAGCTATAGGTTCTCTTTGTTTCTGCAGTAAGAGTAGAGCTCTTAGAGATAAATTTGCTCCTTCTGCCATTAAATGTGTTTTGGTGGGTTATTCTCCTGGTCAAAAGGGCTACAAAGTCTATGATTTACAGAGACATACAGTGTTTGTGGCTAGGCATGTGGTCTTCAGAGGAAATGTCTTTCCATGTCGTTACTAAAATATCAATTCTGGTAATAGCAGCGGCCTCTTCCTCCAGTGGCGTAGTAAAGGCGGTTAACGAGATAGCGAAGTCAGGATGCCAAGACGAGTGCGGTGGCATCAAAATCCCCTTCCCCTTCAGCATTGGAGCAGGCTGTTTCGGCGCTGCACCCCACTTCGACTTCGAAATCAAATGTAGCGGTGTTCGTCTAGGAACAAGCAGAGCTCAAGCCATCGACGGTGAAGAAAAGAGGGTGGTTGTGTGGGATCTTCTTGTGTTAAAACAATCATTCAATTTCATTCTTCACTCTATATTTTACAATCTCCATCCATGTCATCACATGCAGTGGCGGACCCAGGGGTCCTGGGGGGTCACGTGACCCCCCTCGGCCCGAGAAATATGTAAAAAAAAAAGAAAAAAAAAACTTATTGTGGATATAATTTAGTAAAGAGAGAAAGAAATCACTAAAAAGTGTTGGTTCAAATGGCAAAGGATGTGAGTGAGCTCTTTCGGAGTCCGGAGACGTGGGTTCGACTCACCAAATTTCAATTTTTTACCTCTATTTTTTTAAAAAAAATCTTTTTATAGGTTAAAATTCAAAAGCCCCCATTTACATTTATAGTAGTTGTCCCTTCCGCCATTTACAGTAGCCGCCGACTATGAGAGGGAGCCAAGTCCGAGTCGAACCCTCGACCCACCGAGCAACCCGCCGCCGCACCCACCCTGCCACGGTGACCCCCCCTCAAAAGTTTCTGGGTCCGCCACTGATCACATGACCCCAATTTGATTTTGATTTTGATTTTCAACTGCTTGATTCGAGATTGGAACTTGGAAGGGTTTTAACCTATTGGCTTATTTTATTTATTTTTTAATTCATCAATTTATTTTTCCATTTTACAAAAATAAAAGAACATCTCAATCTCAATTTGTTCAAAAGAAAAATAATAAAAAATTGAAATGTGGGGCCGAGGTTGACGGTCCGTGACGGAACATTGTCAAGGGTGGCTTTTGGCAACGACAATCATTTCAAAGGGTGGTTTTCAGTAATTAATTATAAAAAGGGTGGTTTTTAGCAATATGGTATATTTTAGGAGTGGTTTTCTGCAATTTACCCTTTTTTTTATCTAGTAAAAGTTATAATGAAATTGAGCCCCAAAATTGTTGGGGCCTGATTCGTTGGATTGTCTGAACACCCACCGGCACCGGCATTCGTCATTTTCATAATAACAAATACCAACCAAATCTATAAATATTTTTAAAATTTAAAAATTAATAAAAAGGTAAGTTTTTGAAATTTAAGATGACACTTGGACTTGCTGCCTTGCTGGGTCAAGATTTCTTGATACATGACCCAATTGTTCGAGGCCACCAACCCGATGATTTTGACCGATGGACCAATGTCTTATCGAAGAGACCGACTCAACGATCGCGAGCCCACCCCATGGACATATCTACCCAAATGGCCAGTTACAATGTTCCTCCAGTTTCGATGACTCTTCCAAAAAAATCTTCTGTACACAATTAAAGATATACTGAAAAAGACATTCAAACCGCCTATTTATTTGTTGAAAACAAACAAGTTTTGCAAGTGTCATAAAACCTAATCAATTTTTTTCAAGTGTCGAAACCTACTCACAAAGTCACTTGTCATTTACACAATTACAGGAAGTATGCATCTCACTTGTTTCCTGGGGCAGATTGCGTACTGCATAAACACGCTCTTTTAATGGATGGAGCATCTATTATCATGGGTTGAATGAGAAAGCCTTCTTTTGGATAGTCCCAACTCCCATGCCTTTATGGCTGCACCAACCCAACTGGCATTATATTTTGAATTGGTGGACCATGCCTTTATGATATATACTTAGTATTCGTTACCGGCAATTTGAATAGGTGTCTTGCGTCTTCATCTTATCTATTACACAGTGCGCATGTATGAGGAATCGCAACGCCCTTAATAACAAGGCTTTGTTTTTAAAATCGGTTTTTCTATCCTATGCCCCAAGGGCATAAAATGAGACATTAAATTAGAAAAAATTCCCTACAAAAAAGACAAGCGACCTTAAAAATATTAGATTAGATATACCTACCTTCCTAAATTGATTAGATTAAATTCAATTCAATGAATGTATCTATAGATAATTAAATATAGATATAAAACTATATTTAATATTTAATTGCTAATATTAGAAAAAAAAAATACCTTTGATCTTTGATTACTAAACCTTACATAGTAGAAAATGAATAATTATCCTAATATGTATAGATAATCAAATATAGCTGCACATATCTATATCTATATAACACTAATTTGAAAATATTTTTTAAATTTTAATTAGTTTAGATTTTTCTTAATTAGATTCCTAGGGTCATTTACTTTTTTGATAGGGTATCTTCCCTAATTTATAGGGTCTTATCCTATGCCCTAAGGTTACATGATAGAAAAACCGTTTTTTAAATACCCATTTATCCGGTTTAATTTTTAAATGATTTTTCTATCCTATGCCCCAAGGGCATAGCATAAAGCCCCAAATTTGTTTTTTTTTTTAATTTTAAATAGTTTAGCATTTTTTTAATTAGATTCTTAGGGTCCCTTGCCTAGTTGCCTTTTTTGTAGGGAATCTTTCCCAATTTAGGGTGGGTATAGAATAGAAAAAACGTTTTTTAAATACTTATTTATCTTTTAAAAAAGAAACAATATTCATATATCAAGGGGTCACTTTTAAATACCAATCTGGGAGCTAGGATGTTGTTGCTATATGCACCGAGCCCAGTGCTATATGCATTGAACAAGAACCGATCCTAGATCCGTTTGTCCTTCAGCTTGACACGTATCCAACATCAAATACGTATGATATTAAAAAAGTAACGAAAGGATCAAAGATGCGTTCAATATAACGAATGAATCCATGATCCGTTTGTACATACAAAAGTTTGAAACTTAAACAAAAAAACAAACGGATCTTAAATCAATTCGTGTCGAGTGTATGTAAAAAAAATTTAAGCTTGTTTTCTTTAACGTCAAATTTGAATAAAAGCAATCAAACAAAATCTGTGTATGAGATGCAAATTGACATTGAATCAATTGAGAGCTTCCATGGAGCTCTAGAAGGAGTTTGTTACAACCACCAAAATCATCAACTGACTTGGGCGGGAGCTGTGTACAAATACAGCTAGAAGAAGTTGCTGTAATGACTAAAATACCCTTCCAGTTTAGTGTATGGTTTTATGATCAATTTAGTCTAAGATATTGATCATATATTCTACATTCCCCCCTCAAGCTTGGTCTTGTTCTTCCTAGTACAGTCCAAGCTTGAGGGGGGAATGTAGAATATATGATCAATTTAGTCTAAGATATTGATCATATATTCTACATTCCCCCCTCAAGCTTGGACTGTACTAGGAAGAACAAGACCAAGCTTGGATCTCAGAAATTGGTGTTGGTGAGAACCTAAGGCTTTGGTTAGAATGTCTGCAATCTGATTTGAAGAAGAGACATGAGAAGTGGCAATGAACTGAGCTTGAACCATTTCTCTGATGAAGTGTGCATCAAGCCTGACATGCTTTGTCCGTTCATGAAACAAGGGATTTGCTGCAAGCTCTTGAGCAGACTTATTGTCACAGTGAAGGGAAATGGGAAGCTGAACATTGATGCAAAGATCACTCAACAGGCCCTGCAACCATACCAATTCACTTGCTACTGCAGACATGGCTCTATACTCACTCTCAGTGGATGATTTGGACACCACCTTTTGCTTCTTTGTCTTCCATGAAATGAGAGAACCCCCAAGGAAGACACAATATCCAGTTAATGACCTCCCTGTATCTCTGCAATTACCCCAGTCTGCATCACTGAATGCTGTCAAATGAAATGAAGAAATTGCAGGGAATGACAAAGCCATGTTGAATGTCCCTTTCAAGTATCTGAGCAAATACATGGCAGCATTCCAATGGGGTTGAAGAGAATTCTGAAGAAACTGGCTTAACTGTTGGACAGTGAATGAGATGTCAGGACGAGTAAGTGTGAGGTATAGGAGCCTGCCAACAATCCTTCTGTAGACTTCAGGTTGCTCAACAGGTTTGCCTTCAGTGAAAGACAATTTGGTCCCATGTTGCATAGGGAAGAGAGTGGCTTTGCAGGCTTCCATTTTAGCATCAGTGAGGATGTCTAAAATGTACTTTCTCTGGTTGAGCAAAATGCCTGATGATGATCTAGCAATCTCCATGCCTAAGAAGTATCTGGCCACCCCTAGATCTTTGATTGTGAAGGCATCATGAAGGCTTTGCTTGGTGAGTTGAATCTCTGTGGATGAATTGTCAAGAAGCAACATGTCATCCACATAGACAAGAGCAACTGTCATAGAAGAGCCTGTACTTTTGACAAAGAGAGAGTAGTCATGCTTGGATTGATGATAACCAAGCTTGACTAGGAATTGAGTTAACTCATGATTCCATTGTCTGCTGGCTTGTTTGAGGCCATATAAGGATCTGTGTAGCCTGCAGACATGACCATCAGGAACTTTGTAACCTAATGGAGGCACCATATACACTTCTTCTTCCAAAAAACCATGCAGAAATGCATTATTTACATCAAGTTGATGCAATACCCAACCTTTAACAGCAACTAAGGCAAGGATCACTCTCACAGTTGAGAGTTTAGCTACAGGAGAAAATGTCTGCTTGTAATCTTTGTCTTTTACTTGATTATATCCTTTTGCTACAAGCCTTGCCTTGTACCTCTCCACCAATCCATCTGGCCTATACTTGATTTTGAAAATCCATTTGGAACCTATAGCCTTTTTGCTTTGAGGAAGAGGTGTAATGGACCAAGTTTGATTCTTCTCCAAAGCATCAATCTCAGATTTCATGGCAACTTCCCATTCATTTATCCCTTTAGCCTGAGAATAACTGTTTGGCTCAAACACAGTGCACACATTCACCCATGACTTGACATAAGTTTCAGACAAATGAGCAAGATTTTGAAGGTTAAACACTGCAAATGATTGAGATATGGACTCATCTGAGACTGACTGGTGTCTGGAAGGCAATCCTGAACAGATGTAATCCTGCAATCTAGTGGGAGCCCTGGTAGTTCTTTTAGGCATAGGAGGAGAGGGACCATTCACACTTTCAGGAGATGATGCAATTATACCACTGTCTTGAAGGTTAGGCATAGGGGCTGGAGAATGAGAAGAGGGAGTAGAAGCAATGGAAGGATCAGCACTGTCTTGTACTATACCACTAGTGAGAGGAATAGGACTTGTGTCAGATGCTTGGGAAACAGGCAAATTACCAGTGTGAGAGGGCAGGATCTCATCATCATCAAACAGGAAGGAAGGCATTGGGAAGACTGAAGTAGTAGGAGACACAGGATCTCCCTTGAAAGGGAACACAGATTCTATGAATTTCACATGTCTGCTGATTATGATGGTTTTTCTATCCCAATCATACAGCTTGTATGCCTTCTGGCCTGGTGGATATCCCAAGAATACACACCTTCTAGCTATGGTGCCCAGTTTATCCCTTCTGTCATTTGGTTGCAGTGCATAACACAAACAACCAACTACTCTAAGTCTGTCATAAGTAGGGCTGGGCAAAATATGGATCGGACCGGAATCGGACCGGGACCAGACCGGAATTTACGGTCTTTGGATCGGACCGGAACATTACGGTCTGGTCCACGGTCCAATATATTTTCAAATCCGGGTTCCGGTCCAAACCCGGGACCAGACCGGAATTTCCGGTCCGGACCGGAATTGGACCGGAACCTATGTTATGTTGAAAAAAAAAAAACAAAGACAAAGGAGAAACAAAAACAAAAACGTCATAGAGCTCAGTGAGAAACAAAAACAAAGGAGAGGAAGAAGAAGTAAAGAAACAGAGAAAAACGAGGGAAAGAAGGTTGCAAGGACACGACAAAGGAGAGGGAGAAGACGAGAAGAACTAGTGACCGAAGGTTGCAGGGAGAACAAAGTAAAATAGGCGGCGACATTAGTATTGATAAAGAATTAGGGAGAAGAAGTGAATCACAGTAGAATGAGTGAACCAAGGTTGCAAGAAGAACAAAGCAAAACAACGGCGGCAGTAGTAATGACTAATGAGAAATAATTAGGGTATACTGTTTACTAAAGGTTTCAAGCTTGAAGTATAATTGGGCCAAAAAATTTATATATGAGGCTGCCCATACCAGCCCATAGCTATAGATCTGTTTTATTGGGTAATATAATGACTTTATTTAAAATTGTGGTACAAACGGTCCAAACGGTCTTTACGGTCCGCGGACCGGAAAACCCGGGATCATATTTATCGGTCCCGGTCCGATCCACGGTCCAAGTTTCTAAAAATTACGGTCCATCGGATCGGACCGGGACCGGAATGTCCGGTCCGGTCCGGTCCGGTCCAGACCGGTTGATCAGCCCTAGTCATAAGTGGGTGCCATATGAAATAACACCTCAAAAGGTGATTTCCATCCTAAAACTGCAGAGGGCATCTTATTCACAAGATGAGTGGCACTTAAAACACAATCTCCCCAGAATTTGATAGGCAAGCCAGCATGCAGTCTAATAGCTCTAGCTGTCTCTAATAAGTGTCTGTGTTTTCTCTCAACACGCCCATTTTGTTCATGAACCCCAGGAGCAGATTTTTGATGAACAATTCCATGGGAATCAAACAATTCAACACAACCTTTTTGTGTGAATTCAGTTCCATTGTCTGTTCTAATACACTTAACAGACACTTGGAACTGTGTAAGACAAGAAACCTGGTAATGCAAGCCAGCACCTGCAACTTGTCTTGAAGCAAATAAACCCAAGTTGTCCTAGAGTGATCATCTAGGATTGTAAGAAAATACTTAGCACCACACATGGATGGAGTTCTGTATGGTCCCCAAAGATCCATGTGTAGCAAGTGAAAAGGAGCAGAAGCAACAGATTCACTTCTATCAAATTTCAGTTTGTGAAATTTAGTCATTGAGCATGTATCACATCTGAAACACACATCCTCAGAATCCTTAACCAAATTCAAATGCTTCATTTTGGACCAAGACATGTGGCCAAGACGAGCATGAGTAGTCATTAAACTGTCTACATTATTACAAAACACTTTATCAGTAGCAAACAAGGAAAAATTACCATCTCTGTCATTAACCAAAGTCTGAATTCTGTATAAACCACCATCTTCATGTCCACTGACCAGCACACACTTAGTTATAGGGTCCTGTAAGTAGCAGTGTGTCTCATCAAACTGGAACAAAAGTTTCTGATCTTTAAGAACTTTAGAAACTGAAAGAAGATTATGACAAAACTGGGGAACATACAACACATTCCTGATAATAAATGTGTCATATAGGACAACAGTTCCACACCATTTCACTGAAATGTGGGTACCATCAGGTAATCCCAAGGAAATGGAATTTTTCAAAGGAGCAATTTCAGAAAATATTCCTTTGTCAAAGGCAATATGATCTGTTGCTCCTGAATCCACTATCCAGGTGTGTTTGTTTCCTTTATGTGAACCAACAAGAAAGGACATACTTAGAGTACCTGCAAAGTGAACCAAAGCTTGATTCACAGAGCTCTCTGAGTGATCACTGGGCCTTTTCCCTTTCATCATTCTCACAACTTCATTGTATATTGCATTGACCATGGCTGGATCTAGCCTCATCTCCTGGCTACCATGTTCAAAAGGATTATCAATCTGAGCACCTTCAAACTGGGCAGCAAACTTACCATGTGATTTTCCTTTATCATCCTCCTTGGAACTTTTGAACCATTCTGGATAGCCTACTAGCTTAAAACAGTACTCCTTGGTGTGACCCCTTTCATTACAATAGTCACACTTGCGCTCGAGCTTAGCTTTCTTATAGTCTCTCTTTGCCTGTTCAAACCTCATCTGATCAGTTAATCTGCCATACCCTTGCTGTTCACCTTGCTTTCCATACCTTTTTACAGCATTGGCCTCAGTTTCTGCTTGCTGAATCTTCCCAACATTCAATACATTGATGTCACCTGGAATCACTGAAGTGACACCCTTTGATCTTTCCAGTTGAGTTGCCATCTGGAATACTTTCAGTAACCCAGGCATGGGGTCCTTGGAAAGTACATTCCCACGCAATGGCTCATAAACATCATTAAGCCCCATCATGAACTGCATCACCTTTGCTTTTTCATCCCTTTCAATGATCCTTTTTAGCAATCTACAGCTGCAATTTCCAATAGCTCCACAATTACAGTTAGGCACAGAATCTAAAAGCTGTAATTCATCCCAACACTTCTTTAATTTGCCATAGTACGCCCCTACAGACAAGTTTTCTTGACGAATATTCCCTAAATTCCGACGCAGCTGATAGATCAATGGATCATTGGATTCACAGAATCGTTCACGAATGTCATTCCACAATTCAACTGCAGACTCTACATACATAAGTGTCTCAGCAATTTCACTCTCCATTGAGTTGATTATCCAGCATCGAACCATAAAATCAGCTCTTTCCCATTTTTCAAAATCCTCACTGGTCGGAGGCGGTTTCACACAGCTTCCTGTGATAAAGCCAAGCTTGGCTTTGGCTCCAGGAGCCATTCTAATTCCTCTACTCCAGGTTGCAAAATTCATGCCATTAAACGTAGTGTTTACCAATTGCATACCTGGATGGTCTGAATTAGTCAAAAATAGCGGATTATAGTGTACGCTATTCATACCTTGAGTCAGATCTCCAAATTGGATTCCATTGAATCCGCCATTACCGCCTCTCCCAAATCCAGGTGCAGGTGGAGTCACAGTGACGAACGTTCCCCTGCCAGCGCCTCCTCCATTGACAGCTTCAGCATATGTCTGTCCATTCGGGCTCGGCGTTCCTCTTCCAGCCATGAACAATTGTCGAATCAAAAACGAGCAAAAATGCGGAATCAACACACACAGATCAGATTGCACAACCTGATCTTCAAATTCCGATCTAGATCGAAAATAGCTCTGATACCATTTGAATAAAAGCAATCAAACAAAATCTGTGTATGAGATGCAAATTGACATTGAATCAATTGAGAGCTTCCATGGAGCTCTAGAAGGAGTTTGTTACAACCACCAAAATCATCAACTGACTTGGGCGGGAGCTGTGTACAAATACAGCTAGAAGAAGTTGCTGTAATGACTAAAATACCCTTCCAGTTTAGTGTATGGTTTTATGATCAATTTAGTCTAAGATATTGATCATATATTCTACATCAAATGTATTTAATTTTGAATATATATCAAGTTGGGAGTCAAACGAATTTGAGATCCATTCCTGTTGAGTGTATGTAAAAAAAAATACTCATCATTTGGTAAAAAGTGCACTTGTTCCGTATAGTTGTTCGGTTGAGAGTAGGAATTGAAGTACCATTTATTTGTCCACTTGCATGAATGTATCATGTACGGACCACATATTGATTTCAGGTACGGATCCAGATAAAAGGTTTTATCTTCGATCTTTTATATACATATACTTTAACATCTTCATTCAAGAATCAGCAAGAAAACAATACTTTGCTTTCAAACACAAACATGACTCTAAATTATCCAGTCTCCTTCCATTCTACTTGCTTATTCCTTGCCTTGATGGCTGCAACAGTAGCCAAATTACAGCCATGCCTAGGAGCAACCGCGACCATGGCCACCGCCTCCACCACGACCAAGCCAGGCTGCCCCCGCCAATGCGGTAACATCACCATCCCTTACCCCTTCGGTATCGGCGATAGCAGCTGCTTTCTCAACCCTCACTATAACGTCTCTTGCTATCTCAATTCTACGCCTTTGCTTAGTTATACTGACTACGTACACACAATCGGATTTGAAATCCTGGACATTTCTGAGACAGGAATGCGCATCCGAAACCCCCACGTGGCTTTTGTTTGCTTCAACCCCCGCAATAAAACTACCGCAAAAAATGATAGTTATTACTCCATGCAACTAGCCCCAGGCTCACCTTTCACCTTCTCCCCCACTTCCAACAAGTTGGTGGTAATCGGTTGCCTTGAGATTGGCCACGTTTACAGCGTTACATCATTCGGTGAAGCTGATAATTCTTGCAGCTCAGTTTGCCCCAGAAAAGAAGACGTAGTAGCCGGTCAATGCAAGCGCTCCGGTTGTTGTGAAGCTCCGGTTCCATCTGGATCAACAACCATCGAGGTGAAGCTGGATTACAAATCCAACAACACCGATGTATCGTGGTTTGATCCTTGTGGATACGCTTTTCTTGCGGAGGTGGGCACGTTCACCTTTGGAGGTCTTTCAGATCTGAGTGATCCATATCCCAAGTTTATAAGTAGAGTGACAGAGACAGTTCCGGTTGTGATGGATTGGGTTATTGGTAACGGGACGTGCAAAGACGCTCAACGAGACGGATCAACGTATGCTTGTATGGGTAACACAACGTGCTCCGATGGTGACCAATTTGAGTCAGGAGGATACAAGTGCTTTTGCCAATCTGGTTTTCAAGGCAATCCTTATCTTTCTCCCGGTTGCACAGGTAATTTGCTAATGCTGTATTTTACCATATATATTTTTACGTCCTTTATGAAATTAAATTATTTTAGTTTTTCTAAAATTGATTTCCTAGATTGATACTTTATTTGGTAGAAAATCGTTTCCAATCAATATTGTTAAGAATTAGGATAGAAAGGCCCATGTGTAAACCCTTGTTGGTATATATTAAATATTCCAAAATAAGGGTTTTATGATAACGAATCTATAAATATGCCAAAACAAGGGTTAATATAACGAATCTAGGATAGTCCAATCAATCTTTGCAGGTTATATATGTAAAAATTTATCAATCTACCATCTCTATATATAGATATACTAAAATCGATGATAGCATCTTACATGGTGTGCTATTGCTGATTCTAAAAAAATAATTCTCATGAAAAAATATTAAAATTAAATATTGATATAATTTATGGAAAATTCTAATAAGTCTTAATCTATCTATATAATATATAATATTTTAGTTAATTGATACAAAATATAAATCAGAACTATTTCATATCCATATTTAAATAGATATATATTTGATAATGTGTTATTTTATTTATATCTATATTTTTTATGAAAAGAATTATCTATATCGACAATAATTATTTGATAGTTATTATTTTATTTATATTTATATTATTTTTGGTAGAATGAATTATTTATATCTACATTAATTTTTAATTTATATTTTCCGCACACTTGATCGTTATTAGTTTAATTGTCACATGTAATTTAGATTTATTATTTCTATCATATTTTTAATAGGTTTTTTTAGATCATTAATATAATTTTATAATATTGTGTTAATATATTTCCGTGCATGGGGTGGGACACACTAGTATTAAAATAAAATGAGACTTTTGATATTGGAGTCACTCTTACGAAGTATTTTTATATTTAAATATAAAATTATATTATATATTTAATAATTCTATTAATGTTAGGAATAATATGGTATATATGATATATCCATTTGATATTGCCTATTTAAGTAAATGCCCATTTTTAAAACCCCTCTAAATAAGAGTGCCCATATTACCCTTTTACTCTTCTTTCCATTTTTATTTTGACCATGTTGGTGACATTTTTTTTTTTTGTGATAACTATCCTTTAGTAGTTTTTATATGAGGTCAGTGTCACTATCTTTATCAATGGTGACACTGATGGTGACACATGTGCTGATAACTTTTTTGTGTCTGCTTTTTTTTTACCAATTAATTGGGATTTTTTTTTGAATTGGTCAACAAAAAAAAAGGCAAAATAGTTTATCGGTTTGACTATTTTGAATTTTTTTAAAAAAAAAACAATTAAAAAAAATCATTAATTGGAACATATGACTGAAATTTGAATGGGATATATATTACTTGATTAATTTGCAGACATAAACGAATGCGAAGAGGAGAAGTTGAATGACTGCGAGAGGGCGGAGTATTGTGTGAATGAGGATGGAGGATATGTCTGTTTTGCTAATCCTGGACAGGGTAAACTCATCCTTGGTAAGTCCAATTTATCACTACATATTTACCTTCTTTTCAGTTTTGATCTAATATAAGCTGAGACATGAAATATTTTTATTCAACAACAGAAATACTGCTTGTTACTCTCAAGTATGTTGAAATGTGTGGCAATATTGCATAGTTTCCTAGTTGAAAATTGTTTAGTTTAGACTTAATGAGTTTTGACGAGTTAAAATACTTACATAGATAGATATTTAGGTGGCATTCAAGTGAAAACTAGATTCAAAACTAAGAAAGAAACAACGATGGACTTTTTGTTATAAAATGGTGCACTTTTGAACTTGATGCACTATTCAATGCTTTAAAGCGTCGGTCCTATCGGTTTAGAGGCCCTAGGCGGCAAAAAAATTTTGAGGCCCTTTTATATAAAAAAATAAAGATAAGATTTCACTAAATATCAATATTCAATTCTTGAATTCTTTTAGTGCTCGTTTGGATGAACACGAGAATTATACTTCTTATGAATTTAACTAATGAGAATCGAAAAAAAACATGTTAGGATAAGTTCAACTTCATGTGAATTAAAATACTGCGTTTTGTTTTGTTAAATATGAACTTTCATAGGAGTTTGTATTAAATTACTTTTGTAACACTTAATAATAAAAATTATTTATTTAAATTATGGTTCAAATAAATATGAATTTTCGTAGGAATTAAAATATGAACTTTCATAGGAATTGAAGTTCTTATGATTTAAGAAAACATGTTTGGATAAGTTCAACTTTCATAGGAATTCAATTCTTAAATTCTTTTATTAGAAAATTTATCAATTTAATAAATGCATTAAATAATAAATTTATAATATCTTACCAAAATTTAAAATCAAATTATCTTTGCTAAATTCCCGACCATACTCAAATATTAAAAATTCAACTATTATATGCATTCCTAATAAATAATTTTAAATCAATTATTATATACTGTATAATAAAGGAGAAGTCGGCTGAGACACGTGACAACTTCTTCTTAAAAGTAGTCGTATGAACCAATCACATTTTTTGAAAAAAAAATTAATATATATACAAGATAAAATTAGATATATTTATTCAATCAATCAATATATCTATATATACATAAGATCAATTTTAACCCAATTTGATTAGATATTTATATACTTTTAGAAGATATTAACCAAATTTAAATACTATTATTTAAGATAAGATTTAATAATTAATATATGCATAAGATAAAATTTTATTCTAAATCTATTTAATTAGTATATATAATAGATTTGATTAGTTATTATATTTGATTAGTTATTGGATATGTTTTCAACAGTAACTGTAGTACGTGAATGATATATTTATCTAATTAAAATATAAGGTTATATTGGATAGACTATTGTTATAAAAAGATAAGTTTTTTTACCTAACTATATTGGTTTAATAATTGATGTGGCCTAAAAAATATAATATCAATTTAATTCAGACTATGATACGTAAGCAAAACACCGCAATTAACGTCCAATATGACGTTGTGGTTCGGGTGTACACATCCCTTAAGTTATACCTTGTTCACGAATATTATTCGGTGAAATATGAAACATTATTCGATGAAAATTTGAAGCATTATTCGGTAAAATGTGAAACATTCTACCGAATATTGTTATGTTTTCTTTTTCGTTCGGTTCAGATGAAAACGTTTCAATTCCACCGAATAATTTATAACATTCTACCGAATAATGTTTAGTTTTTTATTCAACTATTTCAAATAAAAGAAACCTCAATTCCCTAAACAATACTTACAATTTATACGAATAATGCTTCAAATTTCACCAAATAACGTTTCACATTTCACCGAATAATATCTGTGAACAAGTTACACCCTAAAGCTTGTGTAAAATTATCCATACACTATATATAAGTCATACGAATAATCATATTGTTTCAGACGAATAATTTTTCTCATCAAATTTTTCTTTAAATCTTAGAATCCAACGCTCGAAATTTGTTCACAAATTACTCCATTAAAAGTGTTTACAAATGATTTATGGTGTGAACTGTAAACAAATTGATCGATTATTCATAGGTAACATTATAATTATTTGATATAATATAATCCCCTTGTATAAATACAAATTGACAACATTGGTAATTTTGCAGGTCTTAGCATAAGCTTGGGATCGATACTTGTTTTCATTTTCATTGGAGGGTTGTACAAGCTATGGCAAAGAAGGAAAGAGACCAAAGAAAGAGAGGGGAACTTCGAGAGAAATGGTGGAAAGTTGCTAGAACAACAACTATCAACAAGTGATTCTGGTATATGGGGAACCAAGATCTTTAGTAAGGCGGAGTTGGAAAAGGCAACAGACAACTTCAATGACAATAGAGTTCTTGGTCGCGGTGGACAAGGAATCGTATACAAGGGCATGTTGTCAGATGGAAGAATAGTAGCAATTAAAAAGTGCAGAAAAGATGATGAGCACCCAGACCAGTCTACAAGTCAGTTCATCAATGAGGTAGTTATAATGTCTAAGATCAACCATAGACATATAGTTAAAGTACTTGGATGCTGTCTTGAGACTAAGGTTCCTTTGTTGGTTTATGAGTTTGTACCCAATGGTACTCTTGAGCAACATATCTATAACCCCACCGAAGAGTTTCACATCACTTGGAAAATGCGTTTCCAAATAGCCCTTGATTCGGCAGGAGCTCTTGCATATCTGCATTCATCGTCCGATACCCCTACTTACCATAGGGATATAAAGTCTTCCAACATACTTCTGGATGAGAAGTACAAAGCAAAGGTTTCAAATTTTGGGATTTCAAAAAACATTTCGATGGAGCAAACTCATGTCACTACAGCTGTTCAAGGCACATATGGCTATCTTGACCCAGAGTACTACCAGTTGGGACAGTTTACCGATAAAAGCGATGTTTACAGTTTCGGAGTTGTCCTTCTAGAGCTACTAACGAGCAAGAGGCCGATCTCCACAAACCAAGTTTATGAATCTCAAAGTTTGGTTGCAGTGTTTCTACAGTTGTCATCCACTGGGTCAGATGAGTTGTATCATATCTTGGACACAGAAGTACTACAAGAATGTCCGAAAGGCGACATAGAGACGTTGGTTAAGCTTACCAAGCGATGCTTGAGCATGCATGGGAGAGAAAGACCTACAATGAGGGAGGTTGCCATGACATTGGAGATGATCAATGGACGCCAAGATCATGTGTCTAATGCCTCGTTTGCGATAAGCAGCATGAAAAAGCCAGATGAATATTGTTGGTCGAATGATCAGATTGAGACAACAATGGATGATGAAGGTCCCTTAATGAACTCAAGCACTTTTGCTTCCATGAGTTGACCGTAAATATCCTTAATTGTGCACATGTTGTAGCTTTTCCTTTGATGGTCAAATCCAACGTTGGTACGATTAAACTTAAACCTCTTTTGATTTTCAATCTTATCTGCCTACTGAAGGAGTTTTTTTCTGTAATCTTGACTTTAATAAACAAGTTTATTCTAGAAGTCCCTTAATATTTTATTTCAAATCCTCCTGTTGCTCTGCAACTGACCGTTTGTACACTACAATACCGTCAAAGAAAACTAAGAGGAATTTTCTCAGAAAAGAGCCAAAACTATCATTCATCATTGCTTGGAAGGTTGCAGACGCATTTGTTAGGCCAAAGGGCATAAACTTGAACTCGAAATTCCAATGGTGAGTCCAAAATGCAGTTTTAGCCATGTCTTCCCTTGCCATCCTTACTTGATGATAACCTGCCCGCAAATCCAATTTAGACAACACCAGTACTGCACCGTTCAATTTGTCTAGGAGATCTTCGATATGGGGAATAGGAAATCGATCCTTGATGGTTATGTCGTTAAACTGCCTGCAATCAACGCAAAACCCCCACGACCCCAACCCATCTTTCTTTTTGACCAACAACGTTGGAAATGCAACCGGACTCTGAATTTATAACTACAAAGAAAAATGATTGAGTATTTCGTTACTAATTACTATTGGCTTGTGCTATATACACCGGGGTCAGGTACTATATACACTACGAAGTCGGATCTTGGATCCGTTTGACTGGTAAAAGAATATTTGACAAGCAATCCTTTTGATCTGTAAAATACAAATACCCTATCGGATTTAAGATCTGTGCGACAAAAAAAAAAAAACAAGCGTAGCCTTGATCCGTCCTATAAGTTTTTTTATAAAAAAAATACAAAAATGATATCTCGGATCATTGATCCGTTCTATGTAGGCCTGATATACGAGCCTACGAGCTCGAGTACTAGTTGTTCAAGCTCGAGCTCAAATTATAATCGAGTATATATATGTGCTCAAGCTCGGCTCGCGAGCTTGGTGTAGAACTCGAGCTCGGCTCGTTGAGCTCGTTTGTCCTCGAGCCCGAACTCGAGCTCGAGCTCGATAAGCTCGATTGGGCTCGTTACGAGCTCGAACTCGTGCTCGACGAGCTCGTTATGACTCGAATATTCAAGCTGCAATATTAAAGCAAGATTAAATTCCAACATTCAAGAAGCATTACAACAACAACATTCCCAACATACTTCAACTATTCAACATTCAAGCAACACTACACCATAAATTAAAATTAAAACATACATCAACAATTCAATATTCAAAGTGAAATTAACGCAGTAGCAAAGAGAAATTAAAGCAGCAACAAACTGAGCAACATTCCAGGCTTCCAGCAGCAACATTCGACACCATCTTGAGGGAAACAGCAAGATTCCAGCAACATTACAACAACATTACAACAGCAGCATCATTCCAGCAGCAACACCATTACAGCAGCATCTTAAATGTTCGAGTAAAATCAGTCTTAAAACAATTTACAGCAGCTTAAAGTAACTAAAATCATATAACTAAAATGCAATAAAATGAGAGATGGAATTACCTTAATTTGAATCATCTAGGCATTGGAAATCGAGGAAATCTAAATCAGAATTCATTGGAGATGGAATTACCTTAATTTGAATCATCAATGGGGACTCATTGACATTTGGAGATGACATAATCTACAAATAAATTATCATCACAAATCAGAATTCACCGTCTACAAATTGACATTGAAAAACAAATCTTAGTCCAGAAATTCAGCACAACTATAACAAACTCAGCAATCTCCCTTAGCACAGTAAAACAATAGTAGAGTTTGAATCCATAACAAAGGCATCCTGATCTCAAGATCAGTACCAAATTCAGTAAAACAATTTAGCACAAAACCATAATAAAGGCATCCTAATTTTAAAATGGATATCAAGATCAGTACCATAGTAGAGTCTGAATCCATGAAAACCTTCGTTTTAAAGTGAGACAAATACTAATAGGACACACCATAACATTAAGCACCAAGCTGAAAAATCTATTGAACCAACAGATCCACAAATCAAACTGAAAAACATTCAATCAAATACAACAACACACAATATGACCGAGAACTAGAATCCAGTACATTCAGAACGCTCTAAAATCTTAGTCCATAAATTCAGAATATCCCAAATAAAAGTGAAAACTCAATCGATCAAATTCATCTAGTCAAGATGTAACTAAGAACCTGAATCCAGTCAAGCTACAACTCCTAAACCTCCAAATCAAAATTGTGCAAGGGACATTTGAATTGAAATCATCTCAAGCATAACAGCAAATAACCAGAAGTTATCAGATTCCAATTGAAATCACAGCAATATACCAGAAGCTATCAGATTCCAATTGAATTCCAATCGAATCACCAGAAGCTATCAGATTCCTTTAACATTGCAAAGGAATTGAAAAAAAAAAGGAAACAGCAAAAACCACCGGGGAGGGGAGGAGAAAGAGCAGGAAAATGCAGAGGAAGCACTAACTGGTTACCGACGCCGAAGAAATGGAAACACATGGGAGGGGAGGAGAAAGAGGAGCTCGACGGTTCGGGACGAAGGTTGCGCCGCTGCCCCGCTGGTGAGTCGGTTGCAAAATCAGATCTGCAAAATCGAAGCACCAAGTCAGAATCTCAAAATTCAAATGAACAGCAAAAACCACATCAGATCTGCAAATCGAAAATCTGAAAATCATCGAAATCGAAAATCTTACCAAGTACCAGAGGCAAGGGCGTTGCTTTTTACTGAGCAGCACCGTCGGAGAGACCTCCCTACACCGCCAGAGAGGCACCTTCGGCCGGAATAGTGCCTGACTAGGCGACGATTGACGGAAAGACGGGTGAATGCAGCAGTGAGCAGCCGCTTAGGGATTTTTAGGGTTTCACACTTTCACGTTTGGAAATGGTCGGGGATGACTCATTGAAGCGGAAAATACACACATACTACTTGAGGGCAATTTTGTCTATTCCATTGCGTTCGAGCTGACGAGCTACTCGAGCTCGATTCGAGCTCAGACACAGGCTCGAACTCGACTCATATATACATTCGAGCGATCCCGAGTCGAGCTTTTTTCGAGCTGAGCCCGAGTCGATCCCGAGCTACTCGACTCATGTATCAGGCCTAGTTCTATGTAGACCTAATTTTTTTAAAAATAGGTCGGACCCTTTATCCGTGGTAAGAGCTTTGATTAAAAAAAAAAAGAATGTCGACAATTCTTGGCTTTATTTCAAAGTAGAACGGAGGTAAGATCCGTCCTAAATATCCAAATATGTATAAATGGGAACGTTGGAAATAAACGAAGGCCGGAGGTACGATCCGTCATGTGTATCAATTGGAAATTAAAACTAAATTAGAACAGAGGTAAGATCCGTCCTATATATAAATTGGAACGTTGTTCAACGGCTATATTGCAACGGCTATATGTAATGATGCTATATAAGCACTCCAATCGACTGAAACCGAACACCTCTCATCAAAATTCAGCATTCTAAATATGTCGAATGATGAAATCGGAATGGAAGATCCAAATAATGTCCAGGTATTTGTTTTCGTTTATGAGTTTGTACAAATATGTAATTAGTATTTTTATATAATATCTCTTTTATGAAGTTGAATGAGTATGAATTATTAGTTTAGATGAAGAATTAGTTTAGAAAAATTTAGTCTCGATGAAATATTAGTTAGATCATCACCAAGGTCATGGTGAATCGGCTACAGCCGCTGATGTCTAAGGTGGTTGGACCCACGCAAGGTTCCTTCATCCCTGGAAGGCTGATTGAGAACAATGTTGTGGTGGTCCAAGAGGCCATCCATTCGATGCAAAAGAAGAAAGGCGGGAAAGGATGGATGTTGCTGAAGCTGGATCTCGAGAAAGCATATGATAGGGTGAGATGGGACTTTGTGGAGGATACTATCCGTGATGTTGGGCTGCCGGAAAGTTGGGTTCAATGGATAATTACTTGTGTCTCCTCTGTGAATATGCGGCTGCTATGGAATGGTGAGATGACTGATATGTTTAAACCGGCCCGAGGTGTACGGCAAGGGGATCCCATTTCACCTTACATTTTCGTCTTGTGTATGGAGCGACTCAGTCACATGATAAACCTCGAGGTGGGAAATGGTAATTGGAAGCCTATCAAGCTCACCCGGGATGCTCCAGCCCTCTCCCATCTCTTCTTTGCGGATGATATTATCCTGTTTGCGGAGGCTTCGGTAAAGCAAATTAGGGTGATTAAGCAATGCATTGAGAGATTTTGCAAGTCTTCTGGGCAAAAAGTTAACCAGGCGAAGTCAACAATCTACGTCTCTGCGAATGTTCATGCCACGCTACGGAATCGGATCGAGAGTATTAGTGGCATCAAGGTGACGGCAAACCTAGGCAAGTACTTGGGGATGCCTATCCTTCAGGATAGGTTGAAGCATTCTGACTTCGAGTTTCTATTGACAAAAGCGAATGCTAGGTTGGCGGGATGGAAGGGCCAATCTCTCAGCCTTGCAGGTAGAATCACGCTCTCTAAGTCAGTTCTGCAGACCATCTCTACTTATGCTATGAATACCGTCAAATTTCCTGCATCTATATGCAACAATCTAGACAAGATTTGCCGGAATTTTGTATGGAGTGGGGCAGGGGATCAGCGTCGTATGAACCTAGTTGCGTGGGACGATGTGTGCAAACCGAAAGAACTAGGGGGGTTGGGTCTTCGGAAGACGAGAGACATGAACTTGGCCACTCTTGGTAAGCTTAGTTGGCGGTTGTACCATGATAAGGACGAGTTGTGGGCGAGGCTAGTTCGAGCTAAGTACAAGCTGAGGGACGGGGCTGAGCTGCTGAACTGCTCGAGATCTAAACAGGGATCCCACATCTGGAGAGCGATTAGTTGGAGTACCCATGAGGTGCTCAACATAGGGCTGAACTGGCAGCTTGGCAATGGCAGGACCATCCATTTCTGGACGGATCGGTGGCTGCTGAATGCCCCTCTTCTCAGCCTAGCGCTGTCACAGGTAGATGAGGGTATGAAATTGGCTCGTGTGGCTGAGTATTGGAGTTCCGAGGGGGGGAGGGGGGTGGAAATGGCAAGAAATTGCGAATGCGTTACCGGCGAATGTGCTCCTACGACTCTCGGCTCTGGCGATTCCCTCGGAGCCGGGTTGTGATGATACTATCAGCTGGGAGCCCTCTCAATCAGGGATTTACACCATCTCGTCGGCATATCGATTTCTGGTGAGTCCTAATGCGCTGGGTAGTACCAGGAGCAACATTTGGAAACATGTCTGGAGGGTGGGTGTCCCGGAGAGAATAAGAGTATTCTTATGGACTGTGAGCCATAATAAAGTGCTTACCAATAGCAAGAGATTTCGGAGGCATATTGCGGATAGCCCCATATGTAGCAGCTGTGGCATTCAGGAGGAATCTACTACACATCTTCTTCGTGACTGTGAGGAGGCTTGGTGTGTTTGGGGAAGCTTGGTTCCGCCACATCGTCGTTCGCTCTTCCTTTCCGCTCCGTTGTTGGATTGGCTGGAAGGGAATCTCTCGTTAGAGGACTCTAGTTGTCATGGAATCCCTTGGAATGTAATCTTTGCTGCGGCCATCTGGTGGTTATGGAAGTGGCGCAACGGAAGAATTTTTGGCGATGGAAGGTGCGCTGTCGACAGGGGTGGGTTCGTGCTTACCCAAGCTTGGTGCTATCATTCGGCAACTACACATCAGGATAGAGGAATGAAACAAAGCAGAAGGTAGGGTGGGCTAAGTTGAATTCGGACGGAGCTGGGTCACAAGAGCTTGGATTGGCGGCGGCCGGTGGAGTTCTTCGTGATGATGAGGGACAGTGGATTGCTGGGTACGTATGTAATATCGAAATCTGCTCAGTACCTGCTGCCGAGTTATGGGGTGTAGCCCACGGCCTCCAGCTTGCGTGGGAGAAGGGGTGTCGCCAATTGGAAGTGGAGATTGACTCGCAGCTTGTGGTTCAGTTGCTAGATAAACAGGTTCCTACGTCGCATCCTCTTGCTAGCTTGGTACATAGATGCCAAGGCTTTATTCGTAGAGACTGGGTGATCCGGTTTCGTCACGTATACCGCGAGGCCAATTCGGTAGCGGACTTTCTAGCTAGTTTAGCATTTAGTTTTCCTGTTGGGTACCACGACCTGCCTGACCCTCCGGGGGGCGTTGCTCAATTGTTAGGGAACGATGTAAGGGGATTGGCTATCCCCCGCTTAATTAGGCCATAGTCGGTTTCTTTTTCTCTAATAAAACGCCCTTTGAGGCGCTGTTTACCAAAAAAATGAAATATTAGTTAGATGGATTTACATGAATTATTAGTTTAGATGAATCCTTTAAGCTATATGGAATTGGTTTAGTTAGATGGATTTACTACATTTAGAAAGAGTGAATTAATTTAGATGAATGTTTCCAGAAAAATTTAGCCTCGGGAATGATTTTATGTGTATTTTATTGCAGTACATGTACGAAAAAGAGGTAGTCGAATCAGTTGATTATTCTTCTTATTTCATCACCGATGAAAAGTGGTCGGATAGAGAGAAAATGTTGAAATGGGCCCGTGGAATCGGATGGAAGTCAAATATGACCCTTACAATCATGAAATCGTGGAAAAGAACCACCATAAGAGGTGGGAAAGTCTTGCTTGCGTGTGAGAAGTCTGGTGAAAAAAGATCCGGTAAAAGAATACTCGGTGTTGGAGAGGTCCAAACATGGAAAAGTCGCAGTGGTAATAGCAAAAAGACGGGTTGTCCATTTTTGTTATATGGTGAAGAAGATTTCTCGACGAGCATGTGGGGGCTAACTGTCAAATGTGGGCGGCACAATCATGAGTTGCCACCCGGCTTAGAAGGTCATCCTTACGAAGGGCGGTTAAAACCGAAGGAATACGAGGAGGTTTCACGGCTATCACGGGTGGGAGCAACTCCAAATGTTATTCTTGAGAAGATCAGGAGTGGGGACGAACCCAACTATACATCTAAGAAACAGATATACAATGCAAAAGCGAAAATGAGGATGGAGATTAGAGAAGGAGGGACGCCACTCCAATATGTGTTCACAGAGCTTGTGAAGAAAAATTACAGGTTCAACTACAGAGAGTCGTCTGCAGGAGACGGAACAGTTCAAGACATTGTGTTTGCTCATCCCGAGTCTCTCCAATTTTGGGAGATGTTTCCATATGTCATGGTCATGGATTCGACCTACCAAACAAACATGTATAATTTATTTTACAATGAGTAATGACACATCAATGGTACATATCTTAATATAAAGTGTTTTATTACATAGGTTCGACTTGCCACTATTCGAGATTGTCGGAATGTCTTGTTGTGGAAACAACTTCAACATCGCGTTTGCCATTATGTCTAATGAGGATCGACCATCCTACACTTGGGTGTTGCAACAAATAGCAGGATGGATAGCAAATCGTCCGACGGTGATAGTGACCGATAGAGAGCTTGGCCTTCTGCATGCAATTCCAGATGTGTTCCCCGATGCACACCATATGCTCTGCACATTGCACGTGAGTCGTAACATTGAGAATAGGGTGTGGAAAGTTTCTAAGTCCAATGCAGAAAGATACTCGTTTACGGAAGCCAGTAAAAAGTTGCTCAATGCAAAAAGTTTTGAAGAGTACGATGCTCAGCTCAAGTTCATGGAGGATAAGTGGGGGACCAAATGGTCACTGATGACCTATCTGAAAGATACATGGTTGGTTCCCGCACCAAAGGAACTGTGGAATATCCTTAAATTCCATGTCCTCTACAAACATGTCAGCGTATGGGATATCCTTAAATTCAATGTCCTTAGGGCCATACAGAACTGTGGAATCTAATGGTTCGTCGGTCAATCCACGGGAAGAGGAAGTAGGAGTCAACTCGTGCAACCACGACAATGACTCTAGGTTGGGAGCATCGTCGCAAAGCATAGCCACAAATGACTCTCGGATAGGATGCATGTCTTGATCCAACGATGAATCCACATTCATGATTGTAGAACCCACCGGGTCCTCCTCGACCTCAGCAATCGGTAATAAAGTGCACTCCTCCAAAGGTGTAGAACCCACCAGGTCCTCCTCGACCTCAACTGTCGGTGACAAAGTGCACTCATTCGAATGTGCTGGAGAGGCAGATGCATCCTCCGAAACCCCACAGTATCCCGCCTCGCTATCTACTGGGACATCAGTCAACTGGGTGAGCTCGTCCCGAGCCCTCCTCGATGAGGCAAAAACGCCACGCTCCCTGATTCGACGTGCCTTGGGCGTCTCGTGCTATAAGGATGACAAAAAGACCTTACTAGTTAACAACTCTCCATAATTCACAACTCGATCAAAAATCACTCCCGATCATCAGACATTGAAACACGCCGAAATCCAAACTCTTTTCACATCTCAATCAATTGGCATAGCACAATCCATTTACAATTCAATCAATTCCTAATCCACAATTAAGAATTATCAATTTACATAAATACTATCGAATTTTATAAACAAAATTACCTCGTCGGAAATCGCCACTAGATCCCGTCGGCGTCGGCGTCCACCGTCCACCACCTCCATCCTACAACCACCTTCCCCACCGTCACCCTCGACAATGCCTTCCCCGACAGCCCCTCGCCTCCTGGCCACCACCACCAGGCCCACCATCACCCTCAACAGTGGCCAACCCGACAGCCCTAGCCTCCTGTCCACCACCACCGAGCCCACCTTCACCATCAACAGTGGGCTCCTCGACAGCCCTCGCATCCTGGCCCCCACCAACGAGCACACCTTCACCCTCAATGGTGGCCTCCTTGTCCTCAATCGCCGCCCCTACATCGTCAATCGCCATCGCCGCCGCTGCAGTCGGAGAGAGAGCGGCCCGATCGGAAGGGATATGAGAGGGAGGGGGATCGCCAAGCCAAGATTCAGGATCGAAGGGACATGAGAGAGAATGGGAACGACGCGTATGTGTGTGGCTCTAATACCCAGTGTCTTGATCTGGCTACCTATTACTACCGGTGCCAGTGTATGGAGGGCTACACTGGTAATCCGTACCTCCCTAACGGCTGCCAAGGTATATACACATCATCATCACTATTTTTTTTTTTAAATATTCTATTTTTTATTTATATTAAAAAACCGTATAATTGTTAGAGTTAACCGTATTCCTAGAATTCAGGTAGTTACATTTAGAAGATATTGTTAGATATTGTTTACTTATTAGTCAAAGTAAGTGGAGGATTTGTCTCCACTACTTTAGCCATTATCTCATTATTAGTTACTAGAATCTGTATTTAAATATCTCTTCATTAATGAGAAAGATTATCAATTGTCAAACAAATATCTATCATTATTCTTTACATGGTATCATGTTTTGATCCAAAGCTTTCAACCTTTCTTCCTTCTACCGTAGCCTCCCTACAATGTCTACTCCATCCAACACACTTGCCAATTTGAATGACCCCTCTCGCCCCTTCATCATTGTCCATTTCACAAATATCCAAAAATTAAACACAACTAATTACATCACTTGGTGTAAGCAAGTTAAATCTACCCTTGTTGGCCATGGCCTTCTCCCCTTTGTTGATGGCTCTTCCACTGAGCCATCTCCTACCCTTGCTCAATCCACCCAACCTAATCCAGCCCACACCACTTGGGTTCGTCAGGACCAACTTCTTTTTGGTTCTCTCGTCGGCACGCTCTCGGCGGAAGTCGCTCCGTTGGTGACTCCCGCAGAGACCTCGCGACAAGCATGGACTATCCTCGAACAATCATTCGCCAAACCCTCCCGTGCTCATATCCATCTTCTTAAGGAGAAAATGAATTCCCGCACTAAGGGTACCAAATCAGTCACAACCTATATTCAAGAGGTCACGGGGGTATCCGACGTACTTGCATCCTTGGGCAAACCACAAGATCCCGAGGATGTGATCGATGCTATCCTCAAAGGCCTCGACCCTTCCTATCAGGCGGTTGTAGACGGCATCTATGCTCGAGATACGCCCATCACCATCCCTGAACTTCATGAGAAGCTCCTTACCAAGGAAAATCTCCTCCGTCGGGCAGCGTCTTCTACCTCGAGCCCGGATCCCTCCACTGCGATGTCTATGCAGTACAGGCCCTCTAAGCCAAAGTCCAAGCCCTCTGGACAAGCATCCTCTGTTCCACTTCTTCCATTGCCACATCAATACCCAGCGCCTCCCCCCTCTTCACGTCCTCCGTTCAAACCATTCCAAGGCAAGTGTCAATGGTGCAGGGAGCAAGGTCATGTCGTCTCCTACTGTCCTGTTTTCCGCAGTCAAGTGCCTTCCATCCGACCTCCTCCCTTCCGTCCTTCGGTGCCAGCTCCATCATCTCAGCCGCAAGCTCACACCTCTACAATGCAAAACTCACCTTCGCCTTGGCTGGTTGATAGTGGTGCATCCCATCACGTCACCAATGATTTGTCCAACTTGAGCATCCACTACCCCTACGACGGTACCGATGAGCTTGTCATCGGCAATGGTAATGGCCTTCGAATCTCTCACATTGGTAACTGTGATGCATAAAATCTGCATCATAGTTGATGAAGGCGACTGATCTTGACTATCGACTCAGCTCGAATCGTAGCCTGCAAAACAAGAACAAACGAGGTCGGGGCGGGGCTTGTCTCCCCCGTAGGACCCTCCGACGCTCAAGTCAGTCCTCCCCAATATGAATCTATCTCATCTTATTTATACAAGTTGAGTATTCAATAAAAGAAACGGTTACCGTATTTAAATAGGTCGAGGCTTTAATGCACGAAACCGTTACCATATTCAATAGGCGAAACGGTTTCCGCATTGATGTTGGTCAACGCCGTATTGAATGTTCGAATTTATTGATTATGATACCGCTTGGTAAAAGACCGGAACGTCCTTGTGCTATGGTGACGGGATTTTCCCTATCTCAATTGCCCCTCGGGTTTCTTCTTCATGCCTCGATGATGAAGAAAGCCGAAAAAAGTACATAGCAAAGTTTGTCGAGTGAACGATGATGGAAGTCGCTTGACCCATAGTTGGCTATTGGCCGTAAGTGGCTATCATCGGCCTTAGGTGGCGATTCGGATTGGCCGTAAGTGGCGATGTCATTGGCCTGGCGATTCGGATTGGCCGTAGGTGGCGATGTCATTGGCCTTAAGTGGCGATTCGGATTGGCCGTAAGTGGCGATGTCATTGGCCTTAAGTGGCGATTCGGATTGGCCGTAAGTGGCGATTTCATTGGCCTTAAGTGGCGATTCGGATTGGCCGTAAGTGGCGATTTTATTGGCCTTAAGTGGCGATTCGGATTGACCGTAAGTGGCGATTTCATTGGCCTTAAGTGGCGATTCGGATTGGCCGTAAGTGGCGATGTCATTGGCCTTAAGTGGCGATTCGGATTGGCCGTAAGTGGCGATGTCATTGGCCTTAAGTGGCGATTCGGATTGGCCGTAAGTGGCGATTTCATTGGCCTTAAGTGGCTATTCGGATTGGCCGTAAGTGGCGATTTTATTGGCCTTAAGTGGCGATTCGGATTGACCGTAAGTGGCGATTTCATAGGTCTTAAGTGGCGATTCGGATTGGTCGTAAATGGCGATTCTTCTGCCTTTGCTCGCATTTGCTTGGCCATAAGTGGCGAATCTTCACTTTCTTGAGTTGTTGTATGCCCCTGGACACAATCTATATATTTTTGCGGAGAAGTAGTATGCTAAAAATCTAGCTTGGAACTACACATTCCTCTTTCAATAAACATTTTTTAGAATAATGTTAATAAACAATCATGTCTTTATTAAGAAATTCTCCGCAAACAAGGGGAATAGAAAACTTAGCTCGCGAATTCCTTACTTGAGTAATAGGATTCTCGCTGGCCTTCATTTTTCTCGATTCTGTTGTAGTATCATCCTTGACCTGGTCAGAAGCTGGCTTTGGGTAGAATATCACACATCTGACTTGCTTTTTGTGTCTTTGTAGCTCTTGATGCCTCAAATGATTTTGTTTGTCCCAATTCACTTTGTAGTAGTGAATCTTGCCTCGACGATTGCGAGAGTTGAACTCATGCTTTCTGCAGGAGTGTAGCCAATGCTTGTTGCTCATATTCCCTCGATGAATGCCTATTCAAGAGTACAGCACAAGCGGAGCAAACGAAAACAAAGCAAAAGGCAAAACCCACTATTGAAACAATAAGAGTAAGAATATGATCAACTCAATTCAAGCTCATTCATGTTTGCACAAGGCGATCATAAAAGTCAAACGGACAGTTGAAAAATGATCAAATAGATGTAATTAACGCATAGAGAGATGAACAATAACACGCATAGTCATGATTAACACCACAATACCCCAACAGTATGCAAACTGTTATCAAAAGAAACTAATAATCGTCAACTAAAGACTAATTTGAGCATCCTAGTTATAAATTAATACGCACTCCAATAACAAGCTGCCCTCTAGACATGCTCGTTAGCTCATTACCTCAATCAGATATGCATCAAGTTAAACAATTCAAAAGATTGCATCACAATTAATCCAATAATTCAACATATATTCTAAACAACACGTGAATGTTTTCAAAGACTCGAGACCTAACAAGCTCTCCTAAAAACCAAGCTAATTGATACACCATAACCCACTGAGTTCCACATCTGCGGCAAGAATTTATTTCTCATTCCAAACTCCTTCACATACTCTTCTCGTGCATTACACACAACAATGAGTGCAATGATCTGAAGAAATTTCAATGGAATTACATAGATAATTTTTTTTTATTCAAAGAATTACATAGATAAATGAAAGTGGTAATGTGATATACATCAGACAAAAGAGCTTAATGCACAATATAAGTGAAACATGTGTGCTCAAATAATTTAACACGATGCATTATGTTGATATATTACAAATCACAGCGTTAGTGAGCATTTAGCGCTTGATCTGTTAGTTACCATGGATAAACAGTTATAGAAAGACGATAATTGTCCCAAAGTAACAGCCAACAAGGGCATCACAAATGATGCAAATATCAATTTCATTAACTGAGTTCGACCGAATCGGCTAAAAATTTGACAGGTTTCAAATTTCAAAGCCCACGAAATAAGTTAAGATTGAGTGATTCAAACCTGCACTTACCGATTCGGATTTGGAGTCGAATTCTCGAGGTTGGCCATGAAGTCGTGAACGAAGACCTAGACCCATGGCATTACGATGTTCGATGTCGGGATTCAACAATCCTCTCTTTCATCTCCTTCGCTGCACACGCCCGCGGTGTCCCTGCGGCCATAGATGTACGGATGAACCGTAGATGGAGCACCGACAACAGATCCTCTTTGGCGAGTGACGAAGTCGTGGCATTCGGCGTGGATCTGGTGAGTATCGACGGATTGCCACCGCATTCGGCTTGAATTTGATCTCTTAAAGGAGATTCATTGGCGATGCATTGGCGATCACCAGATCTACTGCCTCCTCTCTCCCTCCTTCGATTTCAGATTTAATTTTCCCCTTCCTCATTGTAGATCGACTATTTTGTAGATCTATGACTCGTGAGATGGCCGATGATGAGGCGGAGGCGGAGGCGTTGCATCCGAAGTCGCTCAGCAGCAGACAAACGGCACCTCCGGTCAGATGTGCTAACTGCGCTGGGCTTTACAGGCGATCCAGGGCTCGGCGGCGTCGGTGAGGACGGAGGAGCCTCCGATGGCACTGGGAGCGAGGTGGAAAGAGGGTGAATCTTGTCGGTCTGGTGAGCCGCGGCGCCTCAGCCTTGTGGTCAGATGTCGACGGTGCCCTCCCCTAGGGTTTGTGGGCCAGAGCCGATCCTCCAGCGTCTCCTCATCCCAACACCATTCTAATTTTTTTTTTAGATTGGGAGATCCGATCTCATGACTTATTGATCGAATTTCCCACAGACGGCGCCAATTGTGATGCATAAAATCTGCATCATAGTTGATGAAGGCGACTGATCTTGACTATCGACTCAGCTCGAATCGTAGCCTGCAAAACAAGAACAAACGAGGTCGGGACGGGGCTTGTCTCCCCCGTAGGACCCTCCGACGCTCAAGTCAGTCCTCCCCAATATGAATCTATCTCATCTTATTTATACAAGTTGAGTATTCAATAAAAGAAACGGTTACCGTATTTAAATAGGTCGAGGCTTTAATGCACGAAACCGTTACCATATTCAATAGGCGAAACGGTTTCCGCATTGATGTTGGTCAACGCCGTATTGAATGTTCGAATTTATTGATTATGATACCGCTTGGTAAAAGACCGGAACGTCCTTGTGCTATGGTGACGGGATTTTCCCTATCTCAGTAACACTGCATTAACCTCGGCCACCAATCTCTTCTCTCTTAATGATGTTTTGTGCGTTTCAAATATTGCCCGAAATATTATCTCTGTGTCTAAATTTACTTCCCAAAACAATGTCTCCATTGAATTCTTACCCACTTGCTTCTTTGTGAAGGATCTTCTCTCGGGCAACATCCTCCTTAAAGGCCCCCTGGTCAACAATGTCTACTGCTGGCCACCCACGGCAAGCCCAGCTTCCTTTTCTGCCTCCAGATCTTCTTCAAGTGCAGACATGCACCACCGTCTCGGCCATCCTTCGGCATCTATCTTTAAATTGTTGCAATCTTTTCTTCCTCCTAGTACTGTTACTTCCAGTCCAGAATTTTGTGTTGCTTGCTCTACTAATAAAGCTCATAAACTTCCTTTTTTTACCTCTACTATTACTTCCTCATCTCCATTAGAAGTTATATTTTCAGATGTTTGGACGTGTCCCACTTTGTCGTTTGATGGCTACAAGTACTATGTTATTTTTATTGATCATTTCACAAAATATATATGGTTTTTTCCCCTCAAACACAAATCCGATACGCATCCCACATTTATCAAGTTCAAGGCCTTGGTCGAAAATCGCTTTGATACTAAAATCAAAACATTCTTTTCGGATAATGGTGGCGAATTCATTTCTCTCAAATCTTTCTTCTCTACAAATGGAATCACTCATCTCACCTCACCTCCTCATACACCTCAACACAACGGCTTTGCCGAACGTCGGCATCGCCACATTGTCGAAACTGGCTTGTCTCTAATGTCACACTCGGCTTTGCCCAACAAGTTTTGGCTCCTCGCCTTTCAAACCGCGGTTTATTTAATTAATCGCCTTCCCACTCCTACTCTTCAAAATAAATCCCCTTATCTTGCTCTCTTTCATCAAACACCTAACTATCTCAAATTACGATGCTTCGGTTGCCTTTGTTTTCCGTGGCTTCGCCCTTACACCTCTACCAAAATGGATCCAAAATCAATTTCTTGTGTGTTTGTAGGCTATTCTCTTCAACAGAGTGCCTATTTATGCCTTAATCCTCAAACAAATAAAATATATGTCTCTCGTCACGTAACCTTTTTCGAATCGGTCTATCCATTTCAATCATCTCCAACTACTATCCCACCCACATCCCATTCTAGACCTGAGGAATTGACCGTACCTACTCCCTCCTTTTTACCTCATTTAATTAATCCCACCCCACCTACCCATCACCCCACTCCTGAACCCACCCCAATCAATTTTAAATAGAGTGTTTAGACTTAAATTAATTTAGTCATTTTAATTTATTTTTTTAGAGTCGATAGATTCCATTCCTATAGCGTAATCATTCAAACTCCACGGAGTTCAACTCTATAAGATACTTGTAATTCACCACGTCAAAACTTGAAACCACCCCTTCATAATGTTTGGACGTTCTAAGACTATCCACAATGGTTTTGCCTAAAATGTATATATTTGCACAAGATGTATAAAATTAGAGAAAATTTGCGCCGAAGGCGCAAATTTTGGCCCAATTAGCGAAATATACACGTTTTTGTATAATTTGCAAAAGTATACAAAACCCTAATCTCATTTTCTCTTAACTTAATCACAGATCTAAACCGCCCCCTCCCAAATCTCAGATCCAAATCCCTTCTCCCTTGCTCTCGCTCATCCTCCGTTTCCATGGCCGCTCTTCCTCCTCAGTTTCCAGATTTGTCTTCTCCCTCGCTCTCGCTCCTCCTCCGTTCCGTCTTCATGGTTGTTCTTCCTCCTCCGATATCAGATCTGTGCTGACGAGGGGTGTGCGATGATGAAATCGCGAGCGATGCAGAGCGGCTGGATACGATGAAGAGGGAGCGAAGGAAGGCGGTAACGGAGAACCACCAGATCCGGTGGTTATTGCTCAGCTATGGATGGTTGTCGCTTGCTGGTTTCATGGAGAACGAGTTCGGCGGGGGCGGTTATGATTAGGACGGCGGAGGCGGAGACGGAGCCTCCATTGCTGACAGTGCCTCCCTCATCTCCCTCCTCTGTCTCATTTAGGAGCAGATTCGGTGCTTGGATCTCTCTTATTTTTCCGCTGCAGCTGCCGTTGAATAGCGACGAACAGTGTTTCGGAGATCCCTTCTGTAGCATGAGAGATCCGCTCTCCTCCTCCTTCTTCCATGGCGATTTCCTCAGAGACGAGACCACCACGTTTCCGATCTCAACTACTAACAGTATTAGTGATCATCTGCACTGTCCTTCTTCCATGGCCATGTCCTAGTGTGATTTTCAAGGAGCTCCAGCTAGTGTTTGTGTCGACCGGTTGATGAGTCCGATTAGCCCTAAGGCGGAGGCGGTCGAGGCTTCTTCTTTCCTTCATACTTCTGGAAGAGTTCAGATCTCTTCCCCGCCCCAAATTCCGATTGCCAAGAGGAGGTAAGTGATTGCCAACTTCATCCATCCATCCATCGCCTTAATTACCTTGCTTGCATCTTTCCAGTTTAATTCATATTGCATAATTGAAAATTACAGTTTTGATATATAGCAGCAGATCTTTGCTATTGTTTTTCCTATGAAAACCGAATTTGAATCTTGTTTCTCTGCTTGAACTAATGTTCATGGTGAAGTTGCAACAGCTTCTGAAGTAATTATATTGGTGTGATTGGTTGTTTAAGATATCATCACCAGGCACGTACTGCTCCCGATAATTGAGGAATTAGTTGTTGTTTCCATTGCATTGCATCTAATTAATAAAGAAAGGTCTTGCCAGTTGGATATGTTTTCAGTTTTTATGTGTATTTTTTTTTGTTTCCATCTATTATTTCATATATGGAGTATTAGTAAAAGTGATGTATATAAAGGTATATGTTTTTATGTGTATTTTTATATGTGCTGACATTGTTTTTAGTTGGATACTATATATGTAGGTATATATTTATGCTTGAGTCCTTAAAAATCGGTTCATTTTTTAGTGCTGACATCGTTTTTATCCGTATTTTTGGTGCTGACATCGTTTTTAGTTGAATATTATATATGTTGTTGATTTTTTGTATGAGTAATGCAAATTGTCTCCAATTTATTTTAGTGCTGACATCATTTTTAGTTAGATATTATATACGTAGGTGTATATGTATGCTTGAGTCCTTAGAAATTGGGTTGTTTTTTAGTGCTAACGTCGTTTTTATGAGTATTTTTTAGTGCTGACATCGTTTTTAGTTGGATATTATATATGTAGGTATATATGTATGCTTGAGTCCTTAAAAATTGGTTTATTTTTTAGTGCTGACATAGTTTTTATGCGTATTTTTTAGTGCTGACATCGTTTTTAATTTGATATTATATATGTAAGTATATATGTATGCTTGACTCCTTAAAAATTGGTTTATTTCTTAGTGCTGACATCGTTTTTATACGTATTTTTTAGTGCTGACATCGTTTTCATGCATATTTTTGTGTAGGTATATATTTGCTGACATCGTTTTTGCAATATAAGAGATGGATGAGGAAAGAGGTCAGCATTGTCGGCGTCGAAAAATTCTTTTTTTTAATTGTTTACCGTTATTCTTTGTTTCTCACTACCAAAAATAAAATAAAATATTCGTTTCTTTTTTTTTTGTAGAACACTCCTTTGTCTCTTTGTTCTCCCCCTTTTATATTTTTAATGACTTAATACGTCAAATACATTGATCTTCGATGTCATCATTGTCGGCGTCAGCATCCTCGTAGAGGGTGTGAGCAATGCTGACGTCAGCATTTCCGACGTCATTGTCGTCGGCGTCAGCATTCTCGTAGACGGCGTCAGCATTGCTGATGTCAACATTCCCGTCGTCGGCGTCAGCATTGACGCGTGGAACAAAAAAACTTCCTTGTAAACGGTGTCAGCATTGACGCGCGAAAAAAAAAACAAAAAAACCTTCCTTGTAAACGGTGTCAGCATTGCCGACGTCAACATTCCCGACGTCGGCGTCAGCATTGACGCGCGGGAAAAAAAAAACTTCCTTGTAAAACGGTGTCAGCATTGCTGACGTCAACATTCCCGACGTCGGCGTCAGCATTGACGCGAGAAAAAAAATAAAAAAAAAATAAAAAAACTTCCTTGTAAACGGTGTCGGCAATGCTGACGTCATCATTTCTGACGATGACGTCAGCACTGACGCGCGCAAACAAAAAAAAAAAAAAAAAAAAAAAAAAAAATGGTGATGCGGAGGGGGGGCACAGGGGGGCGCGCATGAGGGGAGGGGGGGCACGCAGGAGGGGCACAAGGGTGTTGTATAGTTTTGCAAATTTTCCAAAATCTTGTATATTTGGCTAATTTGGCCTTCATATTTGTATATTTGGCAAATCACCCCAAAATACATCTTACTTTTTGGTATTTTACTCCAATGGTCAAATGTGTATTTTTTACACACCATTCAAATACAATTAAGTTAAAACAAAAAAGGAAACAAAATTCATAAAAAACACACCAATAAAAATATCTTGATTTTTGAAAAAGTTTTTGCACAGGGGCATGTGATGTGCTCAAATTTGCACATTGTATGCTCAAATGTGCACATTTGCACACCCCAAAAGCAACCAATGGAGCTAAAATATGTTTAAAAAATACACATTTAGACATTTACACACAACCATTGGAGTTAGTCTAACCGGCAAAGCAAACACAACAACCTGTTTCAATGGGAAGATTTTTTTTTTATCTAGTAAAAGTTATAATGTTATTGGGTCCCAAAAATTTTGGGGCTCTGTTTCGTTGGACTGTCTGAACATCCTCAGATACGGTCATTCGTCACTTTCATAATAATAAATACCAAGCAAATCTATACATATTTTTAAAAATTAATAAAAAGGCAAGTTTTTGAAATTTAAGATGACACTTGGACTTGCTGGGTAAAGATTTCTTGATACTTGACCCAATTGTTCGAGCCCACCAACCCGATGATTTTGACCCATGAACCAGTGTCTTATCGAAGAGACCAACTCAACGAGCCCACCCCATGGACATATCTACCCAAATGGCCAGTTACAATGTTCCTCCAGTTTCCAAAAAAATCTTCTGTACACAATTAAAGATACTGAAAAAGACATTCAAACAGCCTATTTATTTGTTGAAAACAAACAAGTTTTGCAAGTGTCATAAAACCTAATCAATTTTTTTCAAGTGTCGAAACCTACTCACAAAGTCACTTGTCATTTACACATTCACAGGAAGTATGCATCTCACTTGTTTCCTGGGGCCGATCGATTGCGTACTGCATAAACACGCTCTTTTATTGGATGGAGCATCTATTATCATATTCATGGGTTGAATACTTGAATGAGAAAGCCTTCTTTTGGATAGTCCCAACTCCCATGCCTTTATGGCTGCACCAACCCAACCCGCAATTTGAATTGGTGGACCATGCCTTTATGATATATACTTAATATTCGTTACCCGCACGGTTACGCGTTTTGTTAATAAATTATATTTTGCCCCAGTCGGGGTGACCTAGTGGTGAGGAGCGAGCAACGGGGGTGGAAAGGAGGTCTCGGGTTTGATCCCCACCTCCGCCCTTTTTCTTGGGATTTCCATTCAAGGTTTGCCTTGCTCCCTTAGGCCTTATCAGTGGGTCGAGCCGGTCGGCGCAAGCCGGTTTATCTAGTACGTGCAGTGGCGGCCGCAGGAATTGCTGGAGGGGGGGGGGCGGAATTTTTTTTCGGAGAATTTTTTTTTTTCTCTGTATATATAATAAAGAAATTTTTTAAAAATATATTGAAAGAAAACTATAAATATGGTATATTTAAACAAAAACCATAAATTATGGTATATAAATATGATATTTTATTACAAAAAATAGTGCAAAAAGGGGAAGAAATGAGATTTGAACCCATGACCTCTTGGGAACCAAAATTTCCTTCCCTCCTTTTACCAACTAGGCTAGACAAGTTTTATGTTCTATTTCACATTTTTGTAGTAATACTATGGAGTAAATTTAATTTGCAAAAAAAAATTTTTTTTTTTTTTTTTTTGCTCTAGAGGGGGGGCGCCCGCGCCCCCCCTGCGGCCGCCCCTGAGTACGTGGCTCTTGCCGGCTAGGTCACGTGCTCAGGGTTTACTGCCAAAGGTGGGCTCCTCGTCATTAAAAAAAATATATATTTTATTACATTAATTATATTAAAATATTATATTAGATTATTAATTGAGGTGACTAAAAAAATAAAACCAAATTAAAGTGACTCACAAAAATAAAACCATATATAAATATATTATAATCAATTTGATCTAAAAGGTAGAATAATTGACCAAATATTATTTCTTCATCTTTTAGAATCTTGACGGCATGATACATATTTATATATAGATATATTATATCCAATTTGATCTAAAACGTAAAATGATTGACCATTGGATAGATTATTTGATCTAAAAAAAAAGTTTTCTAACCCATTAATTGAAATGACAAAATTACATTGGGTTATTAATAATGAACCAAATATTGAATATATATATAAGGTTGATCAAAAAATAAATAAATAAAGATAACAACATTTTAATTCAGAATATGACAAGTATTTATATATAGATATAAATACTTGGAATTTTTTTAAAACCATTTTTTAAATACCCATTTATCCGGTTTATTTTTTAAATGATTTTTCTATCCTATGCCCAAATTTGGATTTTTTTGAAATTTTAATTAGTTTAGCATTTTTTTAAACTAGATTCTTAGGGTCGCTTGTCTAGTTGCCTTTTTTGTAGGGAATATTTCCCAATTTAGGGTGGATATAGAATAGAAAAAACGTTTTTTAAATACTTATTTATCTTTTAAAAAAAACAATATTCATATATCAAGGGTCACTTTTAAATACCAATATGGGAGCTAGGATGCTGTTGCTGTATGCACCAAGCACAATGCTATATGCATTGAACAAGAACAGATCCTAGATCCGTTTGTCCTTCAGCTTGACACATATCCAACATCAAATACATCTGATATTAAAAAAGTAACGAAAGGATCAAAGATGCGTTCATTATAACGAATGGATCCATGATCCGTTTGTACATACAAAAAGTTTGAAACTTAAATAAAAAACCAAACGAATCTTAAATCAATTCGTCTCGAGTGCATGTAAAAAAAATTTAAGCTTGTTTTCTTTAACGTCAAATGTATTTAATGCTGAATACATATCAAGTTGGGAGTCAAACGAATTTTAGATCAATTCGTGTGTCGAGTGTATGTAAAAAAAATACTCATTTGGTTAAAAGTGCACTTGTTCTAGTTGTTCGGTTGAGAGTAGGAATTGATGTACCATTTATTTGTCCACTGGCATGAATGTATGGACCACATATTGATTTCAGGTACGGATCCAGATCAAAGGTTTTAGCTTCGATCTTTTATATACATATGCTTGAACATCTTCATTCAAGAATCAGCAAGAAAACAATACTTTGCTTTCAAACACAACCATGACTCTAAATTATCCAGTCTCCTTCCATTCTACTTGCTTATTCCTTGCCTTGATGGCTGCAACAGTAGCCAAATTACAGCCATGCCTAGCAGCAACCGCGACCATGGCCACCGCCTCCACCACGACCAAGCCAGGCTGCCCCCGCCAGTGCGGTAACGTCACCATCCCTTACCCCTTTGGTATCGGCGATAGCAGCTGCTTTCTCAACAGCTACTATAACCTCTTTTGCTCTAATAATTCTACGCTTTTGCTTAGTTATACTGACTACGTACACACAATCGGATTTGAAATCCTGGACATTTCTGAGACAGGAATGCGCATCCGAAACCCCCACGTGGCTTTTGTTTGCTTCAACCCCCGCAATAAAACTACCGCAAAAAATGATAGTTATTACTCCATGCAACTAGCCCCAGGCTCACCTTTCACCTTCTCCCCCACTTCCAACAAGTTGGTGGTAATCGGTTGCCTTGAGATTGGCCACGTTTACAGCGTTACATCATTCGGTGAAGCTGATAATTCTTGCAGCTCAGTTTGCCCCAGAAAAGAAGACGTAGTAGCCGGTCAATGCAAGCGCTCCGGTTGTTGTGAAGCTCCGGTTCCATCTGGATCAACAACCATCGAGGTGAAGCTGGATTACAAATCCAACAACACCGATGTATCGTGGTTTGATCCTTGTGGATACGCTTTTCTTGCGGAGGTGGGCACGTTCACCTTTGGAGGTCTTTCAGATCTGAGTGATCCATATCCCAAGTTTATAAGTAGAGTGACAGAGACAGTTCCGGTTGTGATGGATTGGGTTATTGGTAACGGGACGTGCAAAGACGCTCAACGAGACGGATCAACGTATGCTTGTATGGGTAACACAACGTGCTCCGATGGTGACCAATTTGAGTCAGGAGGATACAAGTGCTTTTGCCAATCTGGTTTTCAAGGCAATCCTTATCTTTCTCCCGGTTGCACAGGTAATTTGCTAATGCTGTATTTTACCATATATATTTTTATTTTTTACGTCCTTTATGAATTAATTATTTATATTTATATCTACATTAATTTTTAATTTATATTTTCGGCACAATTGATCGTTATTAGTTTAATTCTCACCTGTAATTTAGATTTATTATTTTTGTCATATTTTTAATAGGTTTTTTAGATCACTAATATAATTTTATAATATTGTGATAATATATTTCCGTGCATGGGGTGGGACACACTAGTATTAAAATAAAATGAGACTTTTGATATTGGAGTCACTCTTACGAAGTATTTTTATATTTAAATATAAAATTATATTATATATTTAATAATTCTATTAATGTTAGGAATAATATGGTATATATCCATTTGATATTGCATATTTAAGTAAATGTCCATTTTTAAAACCCATCTAAATAAGGGGTTTAAATCCTCTGTCCCGAAGCTTGTCGCCCTCTACTGTCCCTCCTCACAAAACCCATCCATTTTATTTTTATTTTTTTAATCTATTTATTTATTTTATTTCTTTTTTATTTTTCTTTTTAATTAAGTTTTGTGAGGGGGAGGGGGTTGGGGGATAGGGGGGACAAGGTTCATGACAGGGGATTTCAACCCCTAAATAAGAGTTCCCAAATTACCCATTTACTCTTCTTTTCATTTTTATTTTGACCATGTTGGCGACAATTTTTTTGTGATAACTATCCTTTAGTAGTTTTTGTATGAGGCTAGGTCACTATCTTTATCAATGGTGACACTGATGGTGACACATGTGCTGACAACTTTTTTGTGTCAGTTTTTTTTACCAATTAATTGAGAATTTTTTTTTGAATTGGTCAACAAAAAAAAAAGGAAAAATAGTTTATCGGTTTGACTATTTTGAAATTTATTTTTAAAAAATCAATTAAAAAAAATCATTAGTTGGAACGTATGACTGAAATTTGAATGGGATATTACTTGATTAATTTGCAGACATAAACGAATGCGAAGAGGAGAAGTTGAATGTCTGCGAGAGGCCGGAGTATTGTGTGAATAAGGATGGAGGTTATGTCTGCCAATGCCCTGATAGACACCATGGGAGTGGTACAAGAACTAGTCCCTGTTTTACTCCTGGACAGGGTAAACTCATCCTTGGTAAGTCCAATTTATCACTGCACATATTTACTTTCTTTTCAGTTTTGATCTAATATAACCTGAGACATGTAATATTTTTATTCAACAACAGAAATACAACAACATGCAACAAAAATAACAATATGTTCCATGAGATAGTAAACGAGATACAATATTGCTTGTTACTCTCAAGTATGTTGAAATGTGTGGCAATATTGCATAGTTTCCTAGTTGAAAATTGTTTAGTTTAGACTTCATGAGTTTTTGACTAGTCAAAATACTTACATAGATACTTAGGTGGCATTCAAGTGAAAACTAGAGTAAAAACTAAGAAAGAAACAACGATGGACTTTTTGTTATACAATGGTGCACTTTTGAACTTGATGCACTATTCAATACTTTAAAGCGTCGATTCTATCGTTTTAGAGGCCCTAGGCGGAAAAAAAAATTTGAGGCCCTTTTATATAAAAAATAAACTATTCAATATTTTACCTAGGTTTTTTCAACCATAAGTTCATTACTCATAGGTTAATTTGCAGGTCTCAGCATAGGCATGTCTTCAACAATTAGTTTCATAATACTTTATGTCCTGTACAAGCTATTCAAAAAACGAAAGGAGATCAAAGCAAGGAAACAAAATTTCAAGAAAAATGGTGGTTTACTTTTAACACAAGAAATATCTTCAAATGAGGGGGCTATAGAACGAACCAGGATCTTCGGTCAGAGTGAATTAGAGAAAGCAACCGACAACTTCAACGACAATAGAGAGCTTGGTCGTGGAGGCCAAGGGACTGTCTATAAAGGCATGTTGACAGATGGGACAATTGTAGCAGTTAAAAAGTCCAAGAAAGTTGATGAAAATCAATTGGAAGTTGATGAAAATCAATTGGCTCAGTTCATCAATGAGGTTGTTATTTTGTCTCAGATCAATCACAGGAACATCGTCAAACTATTTGGATGTTGTCTTGAGACTGAGGTCCCCTTGTTGGTTTACGAGTTTGTACCCAACGGTACACTCTATCAACATATCCATCATCCTATTGAAGATTTTCACATGACTTGGAGAGTTCGGTTTCAAATAGCAGTGGAATGCGCTATGGCAATTTCATATCTCCACTCATCTTGCTCTTCTCCAATTTACCATAGGGATATCAAATCCTCCAACATACTTTTGGACGAGAAATACAAGGCAAAGATTTCAGATTTTGGGACTTCGAGGAGTATTTCCATTGACAAAACTCATGTCACCACATGTGTTCAAGGCACATTCGGCTACCTTGATCCAGAGTTTTTCCGATCAAGTCAGTTCAGTGAAAAAAGCGACGTTTATAGCTTCGGTGTAGTTCTTCTGGAGCTACTAACTAGCAAGAAACCCATTTTCACAAACACATCTGGAGAGCCTCGGGGTTTGGCAACAGAGTTTATACAAATATTGGAGACTAGCCCCAATGCGCTCAACGGTTTTTTGGACACTCAGGTCTTACAACACTGCTCAAAAGAGGAGATTGAAGCGTTAACCATGTTGATTGAGCGATGTTTGAGTTTGAGCGTGAAGCAAAGGCCGACAATGAGAGAAGTTGCAATGACATTGGAGATGGTTAGAAAGCAGTATGATGAAGAAGGCAATGATCCATCTATGCAGGGCATTAGAAGGCAAGAGGGTCACGGTGTGTGGACTAATCAAATTAACATGATAAATGGAGGTCCTTGCAGCACTTCAAGTTCAGCATTCACTGATGGTTGCCACTCCATGGATGTGGAACCTTTGTTATTTGATTCCATCTGAGGCTAAATTTGAGTATCTCCATGTTAAGGTAAAAGATTATAAACTTCTTGCAATATTTTTTTTTCTTCTAATAATTAGTACATGTTCTATTGTGGACAAGAAATCATCTTAGTTGCCTCATTAATTTATATCTATATATGAAATGGATGATGGGAATATCCATATTTTTTCCTTAGCTTTATATACATCAACAGATGAAATTACTAAGAAATTGAGATTTAGCGGGACTGATGACTGAGGGTGAGTAACTCACCGACCTTAAATACTAGCTAGGCTTGAGTTCACTACATTAATAGGACGTGTGATACTTTTTCACATCTCAATAAGAAGGAATCACGCCATATCGCCATTTTCCAAATCTCATACTTTTGTCATCCAGATATGAAATCTGGAAGTTGGAAACAGGGCTACAAAGATGATGTTGTGATGTGTTGTGTTGGAACCTTTGTCTCACATCGAAAGACACGACAACTCGAGCATGCATATAAGTCAGTGGGTCACTCCTCTTATCGTCAATTGATTTTAGAATGAACTTGTACAGAAGCCGATTTTACCTCGGTTCTGTCAAGCTTTACAAGGGTTTTGAACTAAGGTAAAAGTGGTTGTGGTAGGCCTTGTGAATTGAAGTAAAGATGCATTGTGGTAATTGTGTATAATCAACTGTATATAGTAAAATTGGCGCACGTGGTAAAATTGTCATATTTATACAGCCGTGTACAAATTTACTACACAATCCGATTGAACTTGGGAGTAAATTTATTTTATCAAGCACCCAAATAATATAATTGACCGACATAACATTTTATTTATTTTTGGTTTAAGACATACTCCCTCCGTCCAACAATATATGAGTTTTTAGAGGTAAATTTTTGTCCAACAATAGATGTGCTTTTATGTTTTCTAGGAAGGAAGTTGTAATGATTTGTATTGGTTTGTGTGTTGTTGACTTTTTAAAATAATTTGATTGGTTAAAATGTGTAGTGGGTGTTAAAAAATAATAAAATTTATGGAAAAATTAGTGCAATGATGATGCTTTTTTAAAAGTAAGGTGTTTTATTAAAAACTTGTGCAAAATGCTAAAATGCCATGTATTTTTGGACGGAGGGAGTAACATTTATTTTTTAAATTATATAAATATTAAATTAATTTTGTGTTGTACGGAAGAGAGTTGGGGATGGTGTAGAAAATCCTCACTGTAGAAGAATAAATTTACTCCCAGGCACGGACATTCGTCATTTTCATAATACTGTAATAAATACCAACCAAATCTATAAATATTTTTAAAATTTTAAAATTAATAAAAAGGTAAGTTTTTGAAATTTAAGATGACACTTGGACTTGCTGGGTAAAGATTTCTTGATACTTGACCCAATTGTTCGAGCCCACCAACCCGATGATTTAGACCCATGGACCAATGTCTTATCGAAGAGACCGACTCAACGAGCCCACCCCATGGACATATCTACCCAAATGGCCAGTTACAATGTTTTTTTTTTTTTTTTTTTTTTTTACAGTAGGTCAAACAGTGGGAGCTGTTACTAATACAGTAACCTAACTCCCGGATCATCCTGAAGGATGATTTTACAAAGATCCCTATGGTAGGGGATAGATTGTAAATTACAAATTACTCCTCGTCTAGCAATGTAGTCTGCAGAATTATTTGCTTCTCTGAAAATGTGTCTGATCTCTGCAGAGGTGAATTCAGATGTAAGTCTGCCAATTTCTTCTACTTGTCTCAGAACCTCCCATTTGGGCGTTTGCAGTCCTTTGGTCGCTTTAACCAAGACTTGATTATCACATTCTACGATGATCTTCCTCAAGCCTTTCATCTTCGCATGTTGGAGTCCTAGAATCACTGCTGAAGCCTCTGTTTGGATGATAGATCCAGCATTGACTTCTTGAAAGAAAATATCAATGATCCGTCCTTCGGAATCACGAATGATTCCTCCCACCTGACTTTTGCCAGATTGGGAAAAAGAACCATCTACATTAATTTTGTAGATAGTCCTTGGGGGCCTTGTCCATTTGGCTTTTGCTCTTCTGTTTCCTTTCTTCTTGCTATCCTTTCCTTCACTTCCTTCCATGTCCCAGTCCTTAATGTTTTGCTTGATTTTTTGAACAATGATGGCTGTTCCTGGCGGTTTCTTAGACCTGAAAATTAGATAATTTCTAGTTTCCCATATAGCTTGCCAAATAAAGATTAGATCTTCAAATCTAGTGTTAGCATCCTTGATTTTCTCTAAATTTGTATGCAAAGGTTCTATAGACTTAAGGCCTTGAAAATACATACCTGAAACTTGTTCAAACTGTGCAATGAGTTCTCTGGTGAAGGTGCAACTAGTAAATAGGTGAGTTGCATCCTCATTCGCTTGGCTACATAGAGAACATTGGCTTGGGACTCTATTTACATATCTATTTAGTCTATTTGTCGTAGGTAGACCGTCAATCTTGATTTTCCATAAGAGATTCTTGATTCTAGGAGGGAGTTTCAGTTTCCAAATCCAATTTTGAGATTGGATGTTTTGAGGTGTAGGAGTTAGAATTTTCTTTACTGACCTGGTAGTGAACTTTCCTTCCGGATCGGGTCTCCAAATCAGCTTATCTTCCGTATGCCATTGCGGAATCTTGATTTGTAGAATCCTACCAGCAATATCTTGTGGGAATATTTGTCTGATTTCGTCTTCTTTCCACTGTTTCCTGTCATTCATGAGTGAGTCTACAGTCATGTTAGGATCAAGTGGTCCCATATACTGCTTAAGACTAATAGATGGGATCCATTGATCCTCCCATACATTAATGGTGGAACCATTACCAACTAGCCAAAGTAGACCTTCTTCAAAATTTTCCCTTAGAGAAAGTAGTCTTCCGAATTGCCAGGAGGTTTCTTTCTTGCAATAGTTCCCAATGCTATCTTGTTTGAGATATTTTTCTCTTATAATTCTTACCCATATACTCTCTTCATTGTTGTAGATTTTCCATAGAAGTTTCATTTGAAGAGAGATATTGAGATTCTCAGCCTTGTGAATACCAAGGCCTCCCAAAGATTTGCTTTTACAAATTGAGTCCCAACTAATGAGGGGTATATAGGAGTCTGAGGCGGATTTGTTCCAGAAAAAATTTCTATTAACTTGATCCATCTGATTGAGAATTCCTTTTGGGAGAAGAAAGTTTTGCATTAAATAATTGGTTTTAGAGCTAAGGTTAGATTGAATGAGAATCGTCCTACCTGCTTGCGATAGATTGGAAGCTTTCCATTTAGAAAGTTGTTTTTTCATGTTGTCTATAGCATCCTCAAAAACATAATTTTTAATTCTACCATTGACTAGGGGAATTCCTAAATATTTTTCAAGGGTTTTAGACACCGGGATGCCCATATGGGTAGCCAAATCCTTGGTGAGATTTGGATTAACATTTCTAGAGCATTGTAGAGAGCTTTTGTTGTAGTTAATAGTGAGGCCAGATTGATTGGAGAAGTTGTTTAAAATGTTCTGAATTGTGTTTAGACTGGTATGGGCTGCTTTGGCGAAGATGATAGTGTCATCCGCAAATGTTAAGAAAGGAATTGGAGTACCATTTTTTGCTAGTTTTATGCCAATTAAGGCGTCGTTTAGAAGGGCTTCTTTATGCAATTCTCTAGAAAGACCTTCCATAACTAGGACAAAAAGGTAAGGGGCAAGGGGATCGCCTTGTCTAATACCCCTATTAGGTTTAAATTGAGGACCAGGAATGTTGTTAACTAGAATAGAGAACGAAGTGGAAGTGATACATTTCATTACCCATTTGATCCAAGTTTGATGAAAACCAAATTTTTCAAGGACCGCATGAATATAATTCCAATTTAGTTTATCATAAGCCTTTTCCATGTCTAATTTTAAAGCCATCCAACCTTTCTTGCCTTTTTGTTTATGGAAGGTGTGGAAGATTTCATGAGCTATTAATGTGTTATCTTGAATCGATCTACCTTCAACGAAGGCACCTTGGAAAGGATTAATGAGTTTAGGGAGGATGGGTTTAAGACGGTTAGCAAGAATTTTTGAGATTATCTTGTAGATCGTATTACATAGGCTTATTGGTCTGTAATGATTTATAGACGTTGGGTTATCAGTTTTCGGAATGAGGGCTATAAACGTTTGATTGATCTCAGATAACATTTGGCCAGAGTGGAAGAAGGCCTTTACAGTTTTACAGCAGGATTGGCCTATGATATCCCAATATCGTTTATAAAACTCTGGGGGGTATCCATCTGGCCCTGGGGATTTATCTTCTGCCATGCTAAAGAGAGTATTTTTGATTTCCAAATTAGAGGGCTCAGAAATAAGCTTATTGTTTTCCTCTGAAGTTATCTGAGCTTGAATATTCCATACATCTTCCGTGGAGATTCTGGGTTGATTATTACCTATAAATCTTTCCAACATTTCACTTGTGATGTGTTTCGATATTAGATCTTGATCAGTTAGTAAAATATCTTGTTTTGTAGTAAAGGATCTAGTTGATCTTCTAGAAGTTTTAATTCTAGTTGTAACTTGATAATACTTAGTGTTTTTGTCTCCCAGATGGATGTGTCTAATCTTAGCTCTTTGTTTCCAAAATTTATGATTAAATTCAAGAAGTCGAAATTTCTTTTGTTCTAGCCTTGCAAGCTTCTCTTCTTCTATAGAAGATATATTTCCCCAAGGCAATCTGTCTTGAAGAGCCTTAATTTGAAGATCTGCTTGGGCAAGTTGCTTTGTTATATTGTTAGGATTAGATTTGCACCATTTCTTGATATTTCGTTTTAGAAGCTTTTGTTTTTGAACAAGCTTAAAACCATGGGAACCATTCATCTTATTACTCCATACTCTTTTGATCATCAATTCAAGAGCGTCATTAGTAGTCCATGCCATTTCAAACCTAAACGGAGTACCATTTCTTTTAGCATGGGAGCCGATTTGGAGAGAGATAGGAGTATGATCCGAGTTAGAGAAAGGGTGATGTTTGATGCAGAGATTGGGGAACCAGTTTAGAACATGTTGATGGACTAGAATTCTGTCTAGTCTTTCATAAGTGTTGTTACTTGAGGATCTGTTTTTCCTCCATGTGAAGGGCGAGCCCGAGAACGGTAAGGTTTGTAATCCAAGTTCATCTTTGATAGATCTTATTCTTCTAAATCTATTGGTGTTAGGGAGAGATCCTCCAACTTTTTCTGTATCCAATTCTATATCATTAAGATCACCTATGATGAAAATGGGGAGCATGTATTTATTGACCGTCTCATAGATATCGTGCCAGAAATCATCCTTCTCATTTTCAACAGATGGAGCATAGACAAAGATTAGGATAATTTCGTGTTTTTCTATTGTGGCTTTTATTACTACAGCTCTTTGCTTCATCTCAAGGATGCTACTTATCTCTTCAAATTTTGTTTTGAATAGCAGCCAGATTCCACCCTTGCGTCCAATAGATGGGACACTGAAGGCTTTGTGGAATCCAGAGCTCTTCAATTGGATATCAGATGGGGCTAGTTCTGATTTTGTTTCCGTAAGGACTAAGGCATCAATATTATTTATAAATCTAAAGTGGTTAATCTCTTGCCACAGAAGTGGCCGTTTAGTGCCTCTAACATTCCAATATGCTATATTAATCATAAAAGTTGTATTGATAATGCCTTTTTGGCTTGTATTTGGTAAAGTTGTTGATTCTTTTGTTTGAGTTTTGTTTATCCAAAGGTTGTGTGTAGAGTTTGTGCTCACCACCATCCGGAGTGCAAAAGTTCCGTTGGGGCTTATGGGTGATAACAAGAATCAAGAGTAGAGGGGATAAGTTGTTTGGAGATTTCGCGAGCATGGAACCTTGTTGAGATTCACATACTAGAAAAGTTTTGGGTATGAAGTCCTGTTGGGACTCACATACTAGTATGGATAGTAATATGGAATCCTGTTGGGACTCACATATAAGCATGGTTAGGAGTATGGATTCCTGTTGGGATTCACATACTATTTGTTCGCCATTGGGGTTTTCATATTCAATTTTCGAGATTACAATAAATAATATAAAGATATTTTTAGGGGCATGTAGTGGTAAATTGAGAAGGGTGGCCATCACCACCAACAAAACCTCAATGCACCAAAATGGAGCAATCCAAAGATTTCATTCGGTAGGCGACAACCACCAATATATAGTACTGAGCACAAGTTTAAAGCAAAGGGTAGTACTAATAACATGCAAGCAAAGGGTAAGATTAATTTTTATAATATAAGAGGAGTTCATGAAATCTGGATAGGATTCGCAAGTAAAAGTAAAAATATAAGACAGATTCCATTGGCTACAAGCAGTACTATTGTTGACACGGTTACAAGCAATAGTAATCAGAAGTTTGCATGAGTCCGAGATCCACTTAATCCATATATTTAACATATTAAGCTTTATCATAAAACTATAACTAAAGTTCCAATTCTCAGCCAAAACCATAATGATTCTAACCATAAGAGTTTTATAAATTTCCAGAGAGGTTTGAAGGATAAATTGGTAATTGAGAAGGCTGGGAATGTTGAGACTCATACTCTTGAAATGCTTAATATTAGAAATAAGGATTATAGTGCTACCTGTTTTAGGCTTCTTGTTGCAAGTCTCCACACAAAACACCCCAAGAAGGAGAGCTTCACGAGAGAAGATGATGAGGACACCAATGCATGTCGTCCGATCGAGCCGAAAGAGGAAGGGCTCGGAACGACACGCATGCCGCCCACCCAAGTAGAGAGCCGAGAGGAGCGGGCACCCAAGGGAACGACTCAGGAAAGGAGAACTCCGGGCGCCGATGGGACTCGGACAGGACCCAGGAGCAGAACGCCGTCGGGGCCAGACGGCCAGGAACCGCCACCCCTCCCCCCGCAGATCCCTCTTCTTTCTTTTTTTGAAGTCACGCCTCCCTTTTTCGATTAATCTCCCTTTAAATCCTTGTTTGCCTCTTTGCCAAGTACCTTTCCAATCGATCCATCTTCGAAGGCTTTCCCGAAATCTCTTTTGAGTGAATGGAGAGGTTTGATTGATAGCTTTCGGAGAGCATTCTTTGTTAGTAGCAGGTTTTGGGAGATTTTGGATCGATTGGGATTGAACAGGATTCGATCTAGTTTTGGTTAAGGGGAGATTTGCTTTTCTAATGAGGGAATTTGATTTGGGTGGGTTAGGGGTGGCGGCACAAGGGGAGTTTTTTAGGTTTAGGTTTTCAGAGGAGAGAGCCATCCTCATAAATTGACCTCCTTTGGCCAGTTACAATGTTCCTCCAGTTTCCAAAACAATCTTCTGTACACAATTAAAGATAATGAAAAAGACATTCAAACAGCCTATTTATTTGTTGAAAACAAACATGTTTTGCAAGTGTCATAAAACCTAATCAATTTTTTTCAAGTGTCGAAACCTACTCACAAAGTCACTTGTCATTTACAGGAAGTATGCATCTCACTTGTTTCCTGGGGCTGATTGCTTAATGTATAAACACGCTCTTTTAATGGATGGAGCATCTATTATCATGGGTTGAATGAGAAAGCCTTCTTTGGATAGTCCCAACTCCCATGCCTTTATGGCTGCACCAACCCAACCGGCAATTTGAATTGGTGGACCATGCCTTTATGATATATACTTCGTATTCGTCCCCCGCACGGTTATGCGTTTTGTTAATAAATTATATTTTGCCCCAGTCGGGGTAACCTAGTGGTGAGTAGCAACGGGGGTGTGGAAAGGAGGTCTCGGTTTCGATCCCTACCTCCGCCCCTTTTCTTGGGATTTCCATTCAAGGTTTACCTTGCTCCCTTATCAGTGGGTCGAGCCGGCCGACGCAAGCCGGTTTACCTGGTACGTGGCTCTTGCCGGCTAGCTCACGTGCTCGGGGTTTACCGCCAAAGGTGGGTTCCTCGTCATAAAAAAAAATTATATTTTATTATATTAAAATATTTATTAGATTATTAATTGAGGTGACTAAAAAAATAAAACCAAATTGACGTGGCTCACAAAAATAAAACCATATATAAATATATTATAATCAATTTGATCTAAAAGGTAGAATAATTGACCAAATATTATTTCTTCATCTTTTAGAATCTTGACGAGATGATACATATTTATATATAGATATATTATATCCAATTTGATCTAAAACGTAAAATGATTGACCAAATATTGGATAGATTATATGATCTAAAAAAAAGTTTTCTATACCCATTAATTGAAATGAAAAAGTTACATTGGGTTATTAATAATGAACCAAATATTGGATAGATATAAGGTTGATCAAATAATAAATAAATAAATAAATAAAGATAACAACATTTTAATTCAGAATATGTCAAGTATTTATATATAGATATAAATACTTGGAATTTTGTTTAAACCGTTTTTTAAATACCCATTTATCCGGTTTATTTTTTAAACGATTTTTCTATCTTATGCCCAAATTTGGTTTTTTTTTTTAAATTTGAATTAGTTTAGCATTTTTTTAACTAGATTCTTAGGGTCGCTTGCCTAGTTGCCTTTTTTGTAGGGAATCTTTCCCAATTTAGGGTGGGTATAGAATAGAAAAAACGTTTTTTAAATACTTATTTATCTTTTAAAAAAGAAACAATATTCATATATCAAGGGGTCACTTTTAAATACCAATCTGGGAGCTAGGATGCTGTTGCTATATGCACCGAGCCCAGTGCTATATGCATTGAACAAGAACCGATCCTAGATCCGTTTGTCCTTCAGCTTGACACGTATCTAACATCAAATACGTATGATATTAAAAAAATTAACGAAAGGATCAAAGATGCGTTCAATATAACGAATGAATCCATGATCCGTACAAAAGTTTGAAACTGACTACGTACACACAACCGGATTTGAAATCCTGGACATTTCTGAGACAGGAATGCGCATCCGAAACCCCCAAGTGGCTTTTGTTTGCTTCAACTCCCTTGGCAATAAAACCACCGCAAAAACTGATAGTTTTTACTCCAGGGAACTAGCCCCAGGCTCACCTTTCATCTTCTCCCCGACTTCCAACAAGTTGGTGGTAATCGGTTGCCGTGAGATTGGCCACGTTTACAGCGATATACCATTCGGTGAAACTGATAATTCTTGCAGCTCAGTTTGCTCCAGAAAAGAAGACGTAGTAGCCGGTGAATGCAAGCGCTACGGTTGTTGCGAAGCTCCAGTTCCATCTGGATCAATAAACATCGAGGTGAAGCTGGATAGCAAATCCAACAACACCGATGTATCGTGGTTTGATCCTTGTGGATACGCTTTTCTTGCGGAGGTGGGCACGTTCACCTTTGGAGGGCTTTCAGATCTCAGTGAGCCACATCCCAAGTTTATAAGTAGAGTGATTGAGACAGTTCCGGTTGTGATAGATTGGGTTATTGGTAACGGGACGTGCAAAGACGCTCAACAAGACGGATCAACGTATGCTTGTATGGGTAACACAACGTGCTCCGATGGTGACCAATTGGACTCAGGAGTAGGAGGATACAAGTGCTTTTGCCAATCCGGTTTTCAAGGCAATCCTTATCTTTCTCCCGGTTGCACAGGTAATTTGCTAACGCTGTAATTTACCATATATATTTTTACGTCCTTTATGAAATTAAATTATTTTAGTTTTTCTAAAATTGATTTCCTAGATTGATACTTTATTTGGTAAAAAATCGTTTCCAATCAATTTTTTTTTTTTTTTTGGTTTAAATCGTTTCCAATCAATATTGTTAAGAATTAGGATAGAAAGGCCCATGTGTAAACCCTTGTGGCCTTGTTGCTATTAAATTAAATATTCCAAAATAAGGGTTTTATGATAACGAATTTATAAATATGCCAAAACAAGGGTTAATATAACGAATCTAGGATAGTCCAATCAATATTTACAAGTTATATATGTAGAAATTTATCAATCTACCATCTCTATATTATAGATATACTAAAATCGATGATAGCATCTTACATGGTGTGCTATTGCTGATTCTAAAAAAATAATTCTCATGAAAAAATATTAAATTAAATATTGTCATAATTTATAGAAATTTATAATAAGTCATAATCTATCTATATAATATATAATATTTTAGTTAATTGATACAAAATATAAATCAGAACTATTTCATATCCATATTTAAATAGATATATATTTGATAATGTGTTATTTTATTTATATCCATATTTTTATGAAAAGAATTATTTATATCGACAATAATTATTTGATATTTATTATTTTATTAATATTTATATTATTTTTTGGTAGAATTAATTATTTATATCTACATTAATTTTTAATTTATATTTTCCGCACACTTGATCGTTATTAGTTTAATTCTCACATGTAATTTAGATTTATTATTTTTGTCATATTTTTAATAAGTTTTCTTAAATCATTAATATAATTTTATAATATTGTGTTAATATATTTTCGTGCATGGGGGGGGACATACTAGTATTAAAATAAAATGAGACTTTTGATATTGGAGTCACTCTTACAAAGTATTTTTATATTTAAATATAAAATTATATTATATATTTAATAATTCTATTAATGTTAGGAATAATATGGTATATATCCATTTGATATTGCGTATTTAAGTAAATGTCCATTTTTAAAACCCCACTAAATAAGAGTCCCCAAATTACCCTTTTACTCTTCTTTCCATTTTTATTTTGACCATGTTGGAGACAATTTTTTGTGATAACTATCATTTAGTAGATTTTTTATGATGCCAGTGTCATTATCTTTATCAGTAGTGACACTTACGGTGACATATGTGCTGACAACTTTTTTATGTCATCTTTTTTTACCAATTAATTGGGAATTATATTTTTGAATTGGTCAACAACAAAAAAATATGCAAAATAGTTTATCGGTTTGACTATTTTGAATTGTTTTTTAAAAAAATCATTAATTGGAACATGTTATTGAAATTTGACTGGGATATTACTTGATTAATTTGCAGACATAAACGAATGCGAAGAGGAGAAGTTGAATAACTGCGAGAGGCCGGAGTATTGTGTGAATGAGGTTGGAGGTTATGTCTGCCGATGCCCTGATAGACACCATGGGAATGGTACCAGAACTAGTCCCTGTTTTGCTACTCCTGGACAGGGTAAACTCATCCTTGGTAAGTCCAATTAATTTATCACTGCACATTTTTACTTTCTTTTCAGTTTTGATCTAATATAAGCTGAGACATGTAATATTTTTATTCAACAACAGAAATACAACAACGACAACAACAATAATAATATGTTCCATGAGATAGTAAACGAGATACAATATTGCTTGTTACTCTCTGTCGGATTTGTCAGTTGTAACAGAAAATAGAAACGAACGAATGAGAGAGAGAGGGATGAATGTGGAAGAAGAGGGAAAACTCTGAAGTGTTGTATGTTTCGATTGAATGAACAGCAAGGAGCTAAGCTCCATGTTTATACAAGTGTGAGTTGGGCCTGTCGGGCTTAGTAACTAACCAAGCCCACTAATACAAACAATGAAAGAATAGGCCCAATCTCAATACCCTCCCTCAAGAACGAGCCGGAGTATTGACGAGGCCGATCTTGCGAAGAAGCGGAAGCAACCGTACTCCGGCAATGTTTTTGGTGAGGAAATCGGCGAGCTGGGCACGAGTGGAGATGTGAGAAAGCGAAATGAGCCCTTCAAGGAACTTCTCCCTCGCAAAATGACAGTCAAGCTCGATGTGCTTGGTTCGCTCATGGAAAACCGGGTTGCGGGTAATGTAAATTGCCGCCTGATTGTCACAACGGACTGGAATCGGAGCAATGCGAGGAACATCAAGTTCACTGAAGAGCCGAGATAACCAGGCCAATTCCATACAAACCCGCCTGAGAGAGCGATACTCAGCCTCTGCTGAGCTTAAGGAAACCGAAACCTGTTTCTTCGATTTCCAGGAAATCAGACTGGAACCAAGAAATACCAGATAACCACTAATGGATCGCCTCGAGAAGGGGCAACTCACCCAATCGGCGTCACAAAATGCCTGAAGTTTGCAATCAGTGGATGCAGTGAATAAAAGACCCTTTGAACTTGAACCTTTAAGGTAACGAAGAACATGGTGAGTAGCGGGAAGATGTGCATCCGTGGGTGATTGCATAAATTGGCTAAGGAGCTGCACTGAGAAGGCCAAATCTGGACGCGTATGAACTAAAAAATTCAATTTGCCTACCAATTTTCGATAATGAGTAGGATCATTGAGAACAGTACCATCTGTAGGGGAGAGGCGAAGCTGGGGATCTAGCGGACTGACAACTGAAGGACCTGGGCAGGGAAACTCTCGAAGAAGCTCAGTGATGAAACGTCTCTGAGAGAGAACAATGCCATTGCTGTCACGGATGAACTCAATGCCGAGAAAGAAATGCAAATCACCTAGATCCTTAATCTTGAACTCGTTGTGGAGAAAGCTTTTGAGAGCAACCAATTCAGTCGAATCACTGCCTGTCAAGAGGAGATCATCGACATAGACCCCCACAAAAACAACACCAGATGGCTGTTTTCTGTAAAACAAGGAATATTCATTCCTTGATTGAGTGTAGCCCCGAGCTTTGAGAGCAACCGAAAGACGAGCATGCCATTGCCTCGACGCTTGCTTTAAACCATACAAAGAGCGTTGCAGACGACATACCAGCTTGGACCCATCAACTTGTAATCCGGGAGGAACTTTCATAAACACTTCTTCATCCAAACTGCCGTGTAAGAACGCATTATTAACGTCTAATTGGAGAATTTTCCAGCCCTTTTTAAGAGCTACAGAAATCAGAGCTCGGACAGTAGTCATTTTGACTACTGGAGAAAAGGTTTCAGTGTAGTCCACACCTTCCTTTTGAGTATACCCTTTGACAACCAAACGGGCTTTGTACCTCTCAAGACTACCATCAGCTCTCCTCTTGACCTTATACACCCACCTACAGCCTATAGCTTTCTTTCCTTTAGGAAGAGGGACAATGGACCAGGTATGATTAGCATCCAGGGCAGCAAACTCAGATGTCATTGCATCCTGCCAAACTTTGAATTTGCAGGCTTCAGTGTAAGAGAAAGGCTCTGAGTCTGGTAGGGTGTTGAGGGGAAGATCAGCAGATGGAAATTGGACTGTGGAGGTAATGGTATGACAGCAAGAAAATGAGGTGGAACAGGCATGACCACACACATAGTCATTTAGGAAAGAAGGGGGATGAGATGCTCTAGCAGATCTTCTAACTGGGGCTATAGGTGCAACAGCAGTAGGAGGAGAAGCATGTGAAGTAGCAGCAGATGGAGGGGTATGTGGAGCAATAGGTATGTGGTCCTCAACCCCAAAACCATGGTCCCCAGCAATAGAAAAGGATGGAGAATCATCAGAGGAGGAGTGGGGTAAACTTTTAAAAGGAAACACCCTTTCCTGAAACTGCACATCTCTGGATGTCAAGACAAGCTTTGACTCCAATTGTAGCACAGTGTATTCCTTCTTGCCTGCTGGATAACCCAATAAAACACATGGGATAGCCCTTGGGGAGAACTTATCTCTCCCATGACTTAAAGTGGACACAAAACACAAACTCCCAAAGCATCTCAAGGCTGCATAGTTGGGGAGAACTTATCTCTCCCATGACTTTACTGGTAGTCTGTTGATCAAATGAGCAGACATGAGGACACTGTCACCCCAATACTTCCGAGGGAGGTTAGACTCGAACATCAAACCTCTAGCTATCTCTAGGAGGTGTCGATGCTTGCGCTCAACAACCCCATTTTGCTGGGGTGTGGCCACACAAGAAGTCTGGTGAACCACTCCTTTATCCAGCAGCCACTGTGAGTGTTCAGGAGAGCATCCCAACTCAAGGGCATTGTCAGTCCTAAGGACCTTCACATGCTTCCCAAATCGCCTCTCTGTAAATGCCACAAACTGCTTGATGACATTGAAGGCATATCCCTTTTTAGGCAAGAGTTTAACCCAAGTGAATCTACTGAAATCATCCACAATGGTAATGAAGAATCTATTCCCATCACGGGTTGGGACTCTATATGGACCCCAAACATCACAATGGATCAAATCAAAACAACTCAGTGTAGAGATTGTGCTATCAGGAAAAGGAAGCCTTGTTTGTCGAGCCTTAGCACACACATCACATGCTCTAATGCTCTTATTACACTCATCATCCATAGAAATGAAAGGAAGTTTTTGAAGTTTGTAAGGTGGTAAGTGACCCAACCTTTTGTGCCATACTTCAGCATCCACTGCAGCTGCACATTTATGAATTGAATTGCTGGAAGAGGAAACTTGATCAACTGATGGTTGCAGCAAAAACAGATCTCTGACACCCTCACCAATCCTCAAGGAACCCTTCATCAAAGGACCCTGTAAATAGCATCCTTCAGCAGTAAACAACACAGAGCATTTTAAATCTTTAATCATCTTTCCCACTGAAATCAGATTGCACTTGAAACTGGGGATGAGCAACACATGATCCAGTTTCAAGCCTCTCATGACCTCAACTGTCCCTGCTCTAGCAACAGTTGCAGAGTGTCCAGTGGGCAAAGTGACCACAAAAGGTTTAGAGAGGGAGTACACAGATGTGAACATGGAGGCGTCTCCACACATGTGGCCACTTGCCCCACTATCCACAATCCAGGTGACTCCATTAAGAACTTGAGAAGACAAGGAACTACCTGAAAATCCGGCAAAATCGTCTGCAGAAGGTTGCTTGTCATGGGTGCCTACTCCTGCACTTTGAAGCAAGCTCATAATCTGAGCTAATTGTGAAGGAGAGAAATCCGATTTGTTGTTCTGAGACACCGATCCTGCAAACTTGCCATCTCCGGCTGGTTTCTTATCCTTTTCCTTGCCATAGCCAGCAGGAAAACCGATCAAGAAGAAACATCTATCCACTGTATGGTTCGTCTTCCTGCAGTTTGTGCAAAATAGAGGTTTCCTCTCGGAAGAGGAAGATCCTCTCTGTTGATTGCTTTGTGAACTGCCTGAAGGAGAGTTGTTCTTTGTAGGCGCCTGAGACTTCACATACATGGATACTCCATCACCTGTAGATCCATCCTTAGGCGAACCCTGAGTTTTGACATGAGAGGATAAACCATCACCAGAAGTGACAGTGTGCTTAGCATCTCTCTGATTCTCTTCCTCAGACATGAGAGAATACACACGATCTATGCTAGGTAAGGGATCCATCATAAGCACTGAACCTCTAGCATTAAGAAAAGAATCATTCAAGCCCATAAGCAACTCAATCAACCTCTCGTTTTCAGCAAATTTCAACATCTCATTGGCGGCTCCACATGTACAGACAGGGAGACTGCGAGCACTGTCCAGCTCATCCCATAATCCTTTTACCTTGGTAAAGTAGGTAGAGAAAGGAGCGGTACCTTGCTCAGCTCGGCTAATCTCCCGCTTGATCGAGAAGAGCTGTGTACCTCCAAGTCTGCCGAATCTTGAAACCAAAGCGCGCCAAATTGCTTGAGCCGATTCATTGTAGATCACACTACGCTTGATTTCAGCACTTAAGCTGTTCAGAATCCAAGCGATTACCATGTCGTTACACCTCTTCCATAGCTGGAACCTTGCTGACCCCGGATCTGGACGCGCGACGTCGCCATTCAAGAAACCGAGCTTGTTTTTCGCCGATAAGGCGATCAGAACTGAGCACCTCCATTCGCCAAAATTCCGGCCATCGAACGCCGGTGTGACGAGTACAGATCCTGGATTATCACTCGGATGAAGATATAAAGGATCATTGTGATCAATTGGAACAATTGGAACAAGCGGAGCTTCATCATTCGCCATTGTTGCTGCAGAAACGGGATGAACAGATGGAGATCTGGTAACTCGTTCACCTTGATCTCTGAAAGAGCTTGAAGAATCAGAGATCAAGCTCTGATACCATGTCGGATTTGTCAGTTGTAACAGAAAATAGAAACGAACGAATGAGAGAGAGAGGGATGAATGTGGAAGAAGAGGGAAAACTCTGAAGTGTTGTATGTTTCGATTGAATGAACAGCAAGGAGCTAAGCTCCATGTTTATACAAGTGTGAGTTGGGCCTGTCGGGCATAGTAACTAACCAAGCCCACTAATACAAACAATGAAAGAATAGGCCCAATCTCAATACTCTCAAGTATGTTGAAAAAATGTGTGGCAATATTGCATAGTTTCCTAGTTGAAAATTGTTTAGTTTAGACTTAATGAGTTTTTGACTAGTCATAGATATTTAGGTGGCATTCAAGTGAAAACTAGATTCAAAACTAAGAAAGAAACAACGATGGACTTTTTGCAGGTCTGAGCGTAGGCATGTCTTCAACAATTAGTTTCATAATACTTTATGTCCTGTACAAGCTATTCAAAAAACGAAAGGATTTCAAGAAAAATGGTGGTTTACTTTTAACACAAGAAATATCTTCAAATGAGGAGGGGGCTATAGAACGAACCAGGATCTTCGGTCAGAGTGAATTAGAGAAAGCAACCGACAACTTCAACGACAATAGAGAGCTTGGTCCACTACTAGAAATGTCTTCATACACGTCGGTTAAAAACCGATGTTAAACAGAAAAAATTTCAACGTGTTAGTTGGAGGCGTTAAAGATCCAAACTTTACCACATCGGTTAAAAAACCGATGTCTATAATTATTTATAACATTGTTTTTATTGTTGATAACGATTTAAGTACGTTGATATAATTACATTTTGGTTGATGAATCTAATGTTAAACCATTATTATTTAGCATTTCTAGCCATTTGAAGGTTTGTAGGAAAACCCAAAACTTCACATTAACATCGCTATTTTTTATAAACATGATGTTTTACATTAATAAACACATCGGTTAGTAATTATTCAATTTGTACATACTCTTTTTTCATTTTAATTTTTTTTATATTATTTTTTATAAATATAATGGACCACATTTAATATTTTAAAAGTCGATGTTATTTATATATTTTCAAATCATTTTTTATATGAAAAACGATGTTTTGGTATTTTATCACATCATTTTATATTACAATTTTGACATATACAGGGTTTTAGAAATCGATTTGTATACCTATGATTGACATATCCATAAAGATAGACATCGTTTTTTTTCTGTGGAGTCCGATGTTTTTCATCGAATACACCAATCATCCAATACCCCTGTTGATCTATATTGTAACCCTGTTTTGGCTAATAGAAACTTAAACATTCTGAAAGACCAACACATGCATTAAATAATAAAAATCAAACAAAATGTTCTTGATTGCAATAACTCGTCTAATATACATTGATGTCTTAAGTCCCTTATACATGTGCTATCTTCCACTGCCTCGTGGGCTTTTATCATCGGGTGTCAGGTTGTGCCTCCTACCTCTTAACACTAGGGGCGATGCACTCTTCGGGGTCCTGCTTCGCCGGGGGCTTCTAGATCTGTGCGCAGCTCGTTCTCTCCTAGGGGGTGATCTAGACCGGCTGCAGAAAAATTAAAGTAAAATATCTTCAAACACAATATCAAGTTGAACTCGAACCACAAATTGCATTTTCACGAACATGAGGTTGACATTCATCAATGGAAGTTTGAATCAAACACAAGGGAATCCCATCATAATGTACAAACAGAGAAAATAACCTGTAGCTCCTACTGCCACTCGGACTTCGGCCCCGACGAGAACGAGGAGATGGTGACCTCGAATAACTTCTACCTCGCCTATTTCCCCCCAAAAAATACATGGCAGTTAGACCCGCAAATTCACCTTGAACAAATAAATTGTTTTTTTATACTGCACCTTTTTTCTTTTATGTATTACGTTGTTTGTTTAGACGGTTCACCGTCCGTCGAATTCGTCGGCCTGTCAAGGGGCAAGTATGTGCGAGTGTGCGACCGACCGACCCTCAAATTATTTCCTTATAAAAAATTTGTTTTTTACATTAAGGTTGCCATCCTCACCCTCTTCCTCTTCTCAGTCAGTAATTGCTACTCTGTTGTCATCCAAAGCCAGATCGATTTTTCCCGGCTTCCTCCAATAACGGCTTGCGCCCGAACGCCAACGATGGAGCCATCCAACGATTCCGGCGATTGAGTCTTCCTTCGAAGAGGTAAGTCCTCCATCTTGCTTCCAATCCCTAAATGTCATCGCTCATGTCGATCGAACATTTGCTCAACTTTCCAGTTCTCTCTGATTCGAAATCGCTATTTTTATCTATATCTGTTTGATAGATTATCTCCTCCCGTACGATTTGTCTAGTTGGTCTCTTTCTGTCACAATTCAACATGTAATTTATCTCCTACTCCCTTGCTACAGGTTAGGCTATTAGTTTTTTTTCCCCAGTTTGAGTTCTGAAAGAGATTGTCCCATGGATGTGATAGATTAATTTCTGGCATTCAGGTTAGGCTATACTTGGTTTATTGCCCTCTTAGGCTATACTTGGTTCATAGTATGCTTATAGCCAAATTCCCCACCTCAATTGACCAGCCTGCTCGGTGCATTGTGCTAGCTTTGCTTCCTGCTAATAATTGTCGTTTGAGGATAATTTATTGCTATCTAATTAGTTGAAGAAACTCATAATTCTCATCCTTCTATAGTGTGATGTATTCATTAGCTGCCTCCATTTTATGATATATAGAAGAAGGATCGCTCTCGAGCAAGCTATTCAAAGGTGAGAATTTATCAAATTGACAATATTTGATGACTGTTGGCAAAAGATAGTGGGTCAATTCAGGCATGGTAGCAAAATTCAGGCTTCGAAGAGGTCAACACCGACCTTGGGTTCACATCATGGTGCCAGACTTCGAGTTTGTACTTGTAACTTGGGCTCCATTCAGGCATGATGCAGCTGCCTTTTTAGATGTATGCTTCTTCAACTTGTTTTTATAATTTGCATTGGTTTTTACTTGTTGCTATTGATACGAAAAATATCCTTCTTCGTTGTTGTTATAAATTTACTTTCTGCAATCTTGAATTTGATCAAATATTGCTACTTTCGAGATCTACATTTCCATCTAATGACAACATGCATCCATATCAATATCAACCCATTTTCAAGGAATCATGGTGCCCTTTTTATAGGTTTGAATTTGATCTGCATCATCTTTACTTTTTCTTAATTGGCACTTTCTTATTCTGAATGTTCAAGCAGTGTTAGTGCAGAAATCGTTTAGAGATGTTAATCTTGATGTATTAGAGAAACAACTATGATACTGGAGTATTTTATTTCTTGTGCAGGCTGGGCTTGGATCTGCATCCAAGCATCTTCTACATGAGACAATTAAAAAGTCTGATTCTGTTAATTCCCAAGGAGCTTGGAACTTTTCAGAAAGGAATACTTCAGCTGCCATTTGGCCTTCTTCATCTGGTATAGATTAGATTGCTACCTCATGTAAATCATCCTCTTAAAGCTACTTTACAGTTTTGTTTAGAATTTTAAGTATGATGATTTACCTGTTATCAGCGGGGGGTCGTCAGGTTTAAGACCCGCAACAGATATTTGTAAACCTCAAGTAACACCATTACCTCCTACCTATCCTCCGCAGAGTCAGATTCTATGTCAAAATAATGCTGCAAGGCAACCGCATCGAGCTAAAACAGTCAGCATGCATGTATAGTACTTTATTGGGTCCTATAACTCATGCCAAATGTAGGCCTGACTATAGAACCGTTCCCAACGATAATTTTGGTCAAGAGGAAGAGGTATGTACTTTGTCCCTGGTGCATTCCTTTTCACTACTATCTTATGGGTCTAGTTTCATGGTAGAACTGATCTATAGCTTTGAAAGATATTTGATTCATGATTAGATAATACCAGAGTAACATATGGTGGAATACTGAGAAATTCACATAATGTTTCTATCCGAGTTGCATACTTGCATACCTTCATGTTTTCCTCCTAACTTGATATTACCCATTAGATAATACTTGCATACTTGCATACTAGAGTAACATATCCTGGTCATGGCTGCATAATATAAAATCGTTTGTTTTTTTATATAAAAGGGCCCTTATAGAATATATTGGGGGGGTATTTTGGTCAATCCACAAGTTGTGGCGGTTGAGAGTTTGTTAGGACTCAATTTGCTGTATAAACACAGCTGAACCTCCTTTTACAGAAATCAGTTTTTGGTGAATAAAATTCAATATGTTCTTGATCATTTTGTTCTAGATTGATGACCATATCTTGTTGATTTCTTACATCTAGTTCAATTGTTAGATCGGTTTTACATCTTCAAATGGTATCAGAGCCAATCTGATCTTTTCGGCGCTGTTTTTGGTCGATTTCTTCGATCAATTCGTTCTTCGATTGTCTAAAATTCGCTTCCGCATTTCCTTTTTTTCGCCATGGCTGGGCGTGGTCAAGCTCATGGTGCTGGTAGAGGCAACTCTGGTGGGGATTCGCAAAGTTATGCTCAGGTTGCTGGCGGCGGTGGTGAATCTGCTGGAAGAGGATCACCACTCGGCAATCATGGCCTTCGTTTTTGGGAATTTCAGGCTCAACATTTGGGAAACATTCATTGTAATCCTCTATTCTTTTCTAACAGCGATCATCCAGGTATGCAACTCGTTGGAACTTTTAATGGCTTGAATTTTACCCGTTGGAGTCGAGGAGTGCATATGGCTCTTGGCGCGAAAGCAAAGCTAGGTTTTATAACTGGTAGCTCTGTTAAACCAGCTGAGGGAACTGAGGATTGTGAGAAATGGATTAGAGCCGACTACATGGTGATGTGTTGGATTATAAATTCGATGACTAGTGAAATTGGAGAGAGTTTGATGTATATACAGTCGTCAAAGGAACTTTGGGATGAGATTAGAGAGCGTTTTTCAGAAACTAATGATGCTCTTATTTTCCAGTTACATAGAGAGTTATGCAATCTGAAACAGGATAATTCTTCTGTATCTATGTACTATGGGAAACTGAAAAAAATCTGGGATGAATTGAGAATGATTGATGGCTTGCCTCGTTGTGACTGTGGGGCTATGAATCAATGTAATTGTGGTATTCTAAAGAAAGTGGTTGAGAGAGACTCTAAAGCACAAGTTATGCAGTTTCTTATGGGGCTTAATGATGTTATGAAAATTTCAGAACATCTGTTTTGTCTAAGGAGCCATTGCCTAGCTTGAATAAGGCTTTTCAAATGGCAACTCATGTTGAAAGACAGAAGGGAATAACTACTGCCCCTAGTGTTGATGTTAATGCTCCTGGAAGTTCTAGCTCTCAATTTGGAGGGAAGAATGTTCAGTTCAAGCCATCTGATCAGTCTAAACTTGGTGATCAGACCAAGAGAGACTATAAGAAGCCTAGATATGATAGGCATTGTGATTTTTGTAATGAGATTGGACACACCAAGGAGTTTTGTTTCAAGCTTAATGGTTATCCAGATTGGTATCAAGGTCCTAGACATAAGGGTACCTCTAAGCTGGTTGCTCAAGTGGATGCTCCACAGTCTGATCCTTTGGATCAGGAGGTGCTCATGTCTAAACCTGACCCCACTATGGTGAATGCAATCTTTCAAGAGATTGTAAAGATGATCAAAGGGAAATCCCCTACTAAAGGCTATGGATATGAGGTGGCTAATTCTGCCATGGTCCATTTTGCAGGTACTCTATGCACATCTTTTTTTATTGGTGTTGACAAAACTGATCCCTACACTTGGATTATTGATTCGGGTGCTACAGACCATATTGCCTTTGATCAGTCTATTTTTCTTGACTTGCTTCCTTTGTCTAAGAATATACAATTGGGATTGCTTGATGGTTCTGCTAAGACAGTTAGATTTGCTGGTACTGTGATTATTGCTGATGATTTGAGACTTCAGAATGCGTTGTTTGTTCTAGAATTTCGTCACAACTTATTATCAGTCTCTAAAATCTTGAATGACAGTGGGCTGAGATTCAGTTTTGACAGTATTCACTGCATATTGCAGGACCTTACAACTAAGGTTGTGTTAGCTTAAGGGCACGAGCAAGGTGGATTGTACAAGCTCAAGGCTCAGCTATCTTCTTCAGTCAGTCATACTTCTTTCAATAATTGTAATTCTTCCTTAGTTCATGAATTACAGGCTAAACTGGGACATCTATCTGTTTCCAAGATGAGACATCTGTTGATCTGTAAGAATGTTGACTTGAATGGTTTTGTTTGTGATGCTTGTGATATGACTAAGGCTCATAAGCTGTCATTTTCAAGAAGTATTTCTGTTGCCTTATCTCCTTTTCAGTTGGTCCATATGGACCTCTAGAGTCCTTATAAAGTCCCTTCAATATGTGGGGCTAAGTATTTTCTAACTGTTTTAGATGATTACAGTCGCACAACTTGGGTTTTCCTTATCCATGACAAGTTGTAGGTGTTTAGGATGATTTAATCCTTTGTTGCAATGGTTGAGAACCAGTTTGGTTCAAGTATAAAGGTCATTAGATCTGATAATGGCACTGAGTTTACTCAGTCTAGCTGTAAAGAATTGTTTGCCTTAAAAGGGATTCTCCATCAGAGGTCTGCCCTTGGAGTTCTTGAACAGAATGCTAGAGTAGAGAGAAAACATAGGCATTTGGTTGAAATTGCTCGGGCTATAAGATTTCATTCAGGTCTTCCTATTCAGTTCTGGGGTGAATGTGTCCTTGGTGCTATTCATCTTATCAACAAAATGTCATCTGTTGTTTTAGACTGGAAATCTCCTTATGAAATGTTGTATAAACAACCTCCTTCTCTTGATGATCTACATGTGGTTGGGCGCTTATGCTATGCACTGTTGGATAAGTCTCATAGAGACAAATTGGATACCACTGCTAAGAAATGTATTTTCTTAGGCTATCCCCCTGGTCAGAAGGCTTACAAGTTGTTTGATTTGGATAAGAGAAAGGTGTTTGTTGGAAGACATGTTGTCTTCAGGGAAAATGTTTTTCCCTTTAACTAAGGATTCTTTCTCATCTTTTCCTGCACCTTCCCATTCCCTTCCACTGGTTAATCATGCTACAAATGAGTTCCCCTTCCTTTCTCCACCTATTTCCTCTCACATTTCTGATACATTGTCTGGTTCTAGCTCTACATACAGATCAATTAATGATCATCAGTTTGCTGAAGAATCTGTACCTGATATTGTTGTTGATTCTGAAGTGGAAAGTAGATCAGTTGTTGATCCTACCATTAGGAATGTTCCCAATCAGATTATTGTGCCTCCTCTTGGTAAGAGAGTTATACATAGACCCTCTAAGCTGCAAGATTTTATGACCAGCAATTTGCCCTCTAGAGCCTCTTCTGATTCCATGAGTTCCTCATTTTCTCTCAATCAGGTGTTTTTGGTCATGGACAAAAAGGATTTGGATCACCTCTCTCCCTCATATACACACTCCCTGTGCAATGTGTTTAGCACTTTTGAAGCTCACTGCTATGGTCAAGCTAAGGGCCATCCAGAATGGGACTCAACCATGAAGCTTGAACTTGATGCTCTCATATAGAATCACACTTGGGAAATCACTGATTTACCTCCTACAAAGAAGGCTATTGGTTCGCTATTGGTTCTAAGTGGGTTTATAAGGTAAAATACAGGCCTGATGACACCATTGAAAGACATAAGGCTAGACTGGTTGCTAAGGGATACAACCAAGTTAAAGATAGAGATTACAAACACATCTTCTCACCTGTTGCCAAGCTTGCAAATGTTCGTTTATTACTTGCTCTTGCTGCCATTAAGGAATGGAAGCTAGACGTTAATAATGCTTTCCTCCATGGCTTTCTGGATGAGGAAGTATATATGATCCCTCCCCCTGGTCTGGATGTTCCTGATGGAAAGGTATGTCGATTGACTAGATCTCTTTATGGCTTAAAGCAAGACAGCAGACAATGGAATGTTGAATTGACTAAGTTCCTTTTGAAGATGGGGTTCACACAGTCTAAGCATGATTATTCATTGTTCACAAAATTTTCTAATGGCTCAATGACAGTTTCTCTAGTATATGTTGATGACATGCTACTAATGGGAGATTCATCTTCTGAAATTACTGCAACTAAATCTGCTTTACATAATGCTTTCACCATCAAGGATTTGGGCCTTGCTAGATATTTCTTGGGGATGGAAATTTCTAGATCTGTTGGTGGAATAATTTTGAATCAAAGGAAATACATACTAGACATTCTTAAGGATATCAATTCTGGTATGCTTAATTGCAAACCTTCCTTATTCCCTATGCAACATAGTGTCAGATTGTCCACTGATGTTGGGGAACCTTTTGCTCATCGAGAGAAATACAAAAGGTTAGTTGGGCGCCTATTATACTTGACTCTTACCAGGCCTAACATCTCCTACACTGTCCAGCAGCTTAGTCAGTTTCTCCAGAATCCATTGGTTCCTCACTGGAATGCAATTGTTTACTTGCTTAGATATCTCAAAGGAAGTTTTAATCTTTCCTTATCATATTCCTCAAAGACATCTGTCTCTCTTCAAGCATATAGTGATGCTGATTGGGCAAGTTGTGCCTTCTCTAGTCGTTCATTATCTGGCTATTGTGTATTCATTGGTTCATCCTTGATTTCCTGGAAAACAAAAAAGCAGAAAGTGGTCTCCAAGTCCTCAACTGAGAGTGAGTATAGGAGTATGTCAGCTGCTGCTAGCGAGTTAGTTTGGCTTACTGGTGTGCTAGGTGATCTTCACATTCCTGTCACTCTACCCATTCCTTTACATTGTGACAATAAAGCAGCTTAACACCTTGCAGCCAACCCTGTTTTCCACGAAAGGACTAAACACATTCGTGTGGACTGCCATTTCATTTGTGACATGGTTGAAGAAGGGTTTATCTACACCAAGCATGTTGCTTCTTCTCTCCAGACAACTGATATCTTGACAAAGTCCTTGGGTGCTGCTCAGCACCAATTTCTGTGTGTCAAGCTTGGTCTCATTGTACCCAATGTTTGTCCAGCTTGAGGGGGGTGTATAGAATATATTGGGGGGTATTTTGGTCAATCCACAAGCTGTGGCGGTTGAGAGTTTGTTAGGACTCAATTTGTTGTATAAATACAGTTGAACCTCCTCCTACAGAAATCAGTTTTTGGTGAATAAAATTCAATATGTTCTTGATCATTTTGTTCTAGATTGATGACCATATCTTGTTGATTTCTTACATCTAGTTCAATTGTTAGATCGATTTTACAGCTTTAAAGCCCTCGATCAATTTTTTTTTCCAGCACAGGGCCTCTAAAACGATAATACTGACGCTGCTCTCTAGAATTTGTGCGTAAGTGGTACGAGGTGGGTGGTATATACAAGACTACAAGTGATATCAAGTTGTTTTATTAATTTATTTATTTATTTTAAATCAATTTTCTTATAGGACAATCTTTGTAAGCGAAAAAAAATGAAGATATTTGGATTCGAGGACCTATTCACTTTTCCCTTCCTCTTGCTAATCCTTTCTCCTTCCTCTCGCCAGTCATTTTTTTTAACTTAAGATTTTGCTTGAATTTTGGTTGTTGTTCGCATGAATTATTGTTGTGTTTGCTCTTGTATGAATCTTTGATGATGCGTTTTTTTTAATACATAGATATGTTTTATTTTGGGATTTGAGGTATTTTTACAACCCTAGATCTCGAATTGTTTACCTAGATCTAGCTTGAATGATTAATTGATTATTGATCTTAAAAAGGCCATTTTGATTAAGAATCATGCTCTTGCGCTTTGATTTTGTGCGATGTGTGGCTATATTTTTTTTTTATTATTTCTCTCGATTTCCCAAGAGCTCGACAAAGAAGACGACCCTTTGAGATGTCGATGAGTCTTGAAACATGCTTTGGTTGGTGGCGAGGCACTACGTGTGGCCTCGGGCTTAATTACTCATGTCCGATTCCCCCCACCAAATGAGGCAATCCTCATATCCTATCGAGCTACTGATGCTAATGAGATCGATGGTTCGACTTGGTTATAAAGAGTAATTCTCCATTGTTGTGTGATAAGTGTGTGTATATTCATCTGTTTATGACCTAATATCCATATAGATGTGAATTCATATCGATGTGAATAAGTATTTGTATATACTTAGTATTTATATAGATCCGAATTAGTATTTGTACTTATATGACTTCGTATTCATATAGATGTGAATTAGTATTCGTACCTATATGGCATGACTTCGTATTCATATAGATGTGAATTAGTATTCGTACCTATATTTAGCACCAAAAAAAAAAGTTTTCGTACCTATATGATTTTTGTCCCAGAAAATCACGATTTTTTAAAATAATAGACATAGAAAAATGTAAAATCTAGTATTTAACACATAAAAATTTTCAAAACTTTATATATTAACCCCTCATTTGTTTTTAGATAAGGAAATATTGCAAATATCCTTCCGAATCTAATCCATATATTTTTGAATTAAGATTCATTGATAAATATTATAATCATTACCATCTTTCTCTCATTTTAAATACTCCATCCAATCGGAAATATTTGATGTTTTGGAGATATGCACGGAGATTAAGAAATGTTATTTCCACCTTTAAATACTCCACCAAATAACTTTTATTCCTTCGTGACATTTATTAAGCACAAATGTAATTGGTTAATAAAAAAAATACAACTTATATAAATATTAGTGCAAAAGTTAAAAAGAGTGTAATTATTACTTCTAAAATATCAAATATTGTTGATCAAATTTCACATCCTAAAACATTAAATATTTCCGATCGGAGGAAGGACAGAATTTATTTCTTTTTCCCGTCCCCATAGGATTACCTAATTTGATAATAGGGTAATCATATCTCATATAATGCTCTAACCATTTCTCTCATCTCTTCTCTAGACACACACAAAGCCTAAATGTTGTAAAAGAAATATGTAAAAGAGTGGATGAGGTTTATAGACCTTATTCAATGTTGTAGAAATAAATAGATCCCTATAATGTTTTTATTGTTGTGTACCCTTATAATTTATAATGATATAAACACCCCTAGTTATAAATTTAAAGCATTTAGTTTTTCCATCATAATATATAGTAAACTAGTATGATCCCCGCGCCATGTCGCAGTTTTTTATAAGTAAAATCTTACTAATATATTAAATTAATATTATAACATAATTGTAAAAGTTTAGATAATTAAATATTTTAAATTAAACTCATGAGTTGAGAAACTGATTAAAGTAGTATATATATAGATAGATAGATATAGATTACTAATATTAATTTTATGTTTTCTTATTATTAATTTTATGTTTTGAATTAATCCCATTGTTTTTTTTAGAAAAAAACTACTTAAATTATAATTTAGGCTAAGATCAATGTTTTGAATTAAGCACAATAGTTAGTAAAATTAGATCAAAAAAATAATTAAAGGAAAAAGAAAAAAAAAATAGAATTAAAGAAAATCAAAGAAAAATGGCAAAAAAAAAAAAGATTTGTCAAGACTCCTAAAATTCCTCTAAGCTTGACACATCATTCTAAACTCTTCTAAATTAAGATTGGTCAAGACTCCTAAAATTCCTCTAAGCTTGGCACATCATTCTAAACTCTTCTAAATTAAGAGTTTATATAGATAGTTAGTAAAATTAAATCAAAAAAGAGAATTAAAGGAAAAAGAAGAAAAAAATTAGAATTAAAGAAAATCAAAGAAAAATGCCAAAAAAAAATTGGTCAAGACTCCTAAAATTCCTCTAAGCTTGACACATCATTCTAAACTCTTCTAAATTAAGAGTTTATATAGATAGATTAAAAAAGAGATTTTAAAAAAATACTCTACAACTACCAAATCTTTTGTAATTGGAAAGTAAAATATTTATTTAGCCATTAGCCTTGAATTGGTAAATAAAGAGTGGCTATTTAATTAGTTTTTCGAAATATGAAATCTGTGTTAATTAAAACTCCATTATACATGTATAATGAAGTTTGGGGTTGAAGGAACGAGGTCTATTATAGGGTAAAAGGGGCTGGTAAGAGGGTTAAGGGGATGATGGTTGCATTACAATAATGGTTATAATGGTAACCTAATTCTAGAGTAATAGAAAAGAAAGATTGATTGTATTGTAAGATATTATTGTAATGATGTAATGTAAGTGTTACAAGAAATACAATATGTAGTGGATAATTTATTGTAATTATATACTGTATTATTGTATTATTGTATTACAATAAATAATAAGGCGGGTAAAAATAATGTAATTAATAGTTATTGTAAGCATTTAGATAAATTGTGATAAATTTGGATATGGCGTTAATAAAGATATAATTATCTTCTTATATACTTAAATATTTATATAGATAAACTCATAAATCGTTAAATTAGGGAATAACATATTTTCGATCAATTTGATGGTAATCTTGTCCTTTAAGATATTTGTGAAATACAGTTTCCATTTTTATTATTTAATTCTGCTAATTTTTTGAATTATTTTTTTGAAATAGCCAAAAAACCGAAAATTATTAGGAAACTAGCCAAAATCTAAAAGATTTTAGGGAATTAGTCAAACTAGGGCAAAGTCGTTGTTTGAAACAGCGACTTTACCCAAAGTTTTTTAAAAAAATATTAAAATATGTAAGTCGCTGTTTGTAACAGCGACTTACTTTTTTTTAAAAAAAAAATTTGATTTATTGTTAAAATAAATGAAAAAAAAAACATTTAAGGAGAGTCGCCGTTTGAAACAGCGACTCTCCATTTTTTTAATTTTTTTTATTGGAACGTGAAATCAGTGCTCCAAGTTCCCATATGGCAAAAAATTGGGGGAGTGAAGCCCGACATTCGCCGCAGCCCACAACGTTGCTTCCTTGGATCCTCGCGCCGCCCTCGGAGTTCAGACAATATGGCTTCGCTAACCGCCTTAAGGACACCCTTAAAGTTTGCATTGAACGGCATCCGCTAAACCCTAATTAAGTTACTGGCTTCGATCCAATTGAAAAGCGGATGCCGGAGGACACTGCCTTCACGACGCCGGAATTGGATATGGCTTCGCTAACAGCCTTCACGACGCCCTCGAAGTTCACATTGAACGGCATCCGCTAATCCCTAAATTACCGGCTTCGATCGAATCGAAAAGCGGATGTCGGAGGACGCTGCCTTCACGACGCCGGAATTGGATATGGCTTCGCTAACCGCCGCCCCTGGTCCAATGCTTGCAGCCATGGGAGAAGCCATGGGAGAACAGTATGAAGAAGGAAGAAGGAAGAATTGAAGGAAGCGGCTGCCATAGCCCTGCGCCCCTGTGTAATCAGTAGGTAATTAAAAAGGGAGAGTCGATGTTTCAAACAACAACTCTCCCAACATATTTTTTTTTAAATATTCAATTAACAATAATTATTTATAACCAAAAAATAAATAAATAATTGTAAGTCGATGTTCGTATTTTAATATATTTTTTTAAAACTTTGGGTAAAGTCGCTGTTTTAAACCGCGACTTTACCCTACTTTGGCTAATTCTCTAAAATCTTTTATATTTTGGCTAGTTTCCTAATAACTTTCGGTTTTTTGGCTATTTCAAAAAAAAATTCTAATTTTTTAAACAAAATTAGTTAAAGGTAATTTGGTAATAACACTACTAAAAAGGTCTATTTAACTAATACTACCTCCAATCCAAAAAGATTGTCGTTTGACTTTTTAACACGTATTTTAAGGAGCTAAAAACTATATAATATATTAACTTTTTTTTTATTTTTTTTTATAATCTATTACTTATTACCAACAAATATTAAGTTGTAAAAAAACAATTTAAAAAAAGTTGACATTTTATATAGTTTTTAGCTCCTTAAAATACGTGTTAAAAAGTCAAACGACAATCTTTTTAGATCGGAGAGAGTATATTAATTATGGGGTTTATAAACTACTACATTTATTGAATTGGGTACTAATTCTCCAATTCTCTCTATGTAAAACTTAATGCCAAGTATTTGGGCGTTTTAGCCATTCGAAAATTTGAAAACTAAAGGTCAAAATTTTCGAAAGGTGATCTGGTTAACTACGAACTATCAACGATCATCACAACTTGATTGAAAAATTGCAATGTATATGATGAAATCAATCCATAAAAGTCGGGGTGAAAAATAAAAAGAATTCCAACTTGATGCAAACCAATTCAACTTGATTTTATTTCAAAGAAACAACTCGATAAAAAAGAAATTAAAGAAAAGAAAAATGAAGCTACGCATTAGTTACGGTGTTGATCGATCAAGTGGCGTGCGTTTTAACAGGTTTGTACGTCTTTCCTCGTTCATTCTTAGCTTGTCTGCTACTTGTACGTTAGTATTATTATTTTTCAATTCTTAATTAGTTACGTACGCACGCAATTCAAGTGTAGGTGTGGAATTAAGCAGCCGTTGAACGAGCGAGTTGTGGCTGATCCGATCCATCCATCCAATATTTATACACAGTACGGTACGATCAAACGACAAATGAAGCAGATCATTTAATTAGAACGATCTCTAGCAAAAATAAATTTGCCTACAAAAAATGATTAGTAATGTGGAGTGCCTTTTCACAAAAATGGTGTTAGTATCGCTAGTAATGGCCTCTTACAGGGTGGCATCCGCTGCAAATACTTCTGAAATCACGAAACCCGGTTGCCAGGAAGAGTGCGGGGGCGTCCAAATCCCCTACCCCTTCGCCATTCGAGATGGTAATTGTCACCCCTTACATAACACGTTCTACACAGTCGTATGCGACAACAGCAGCGGTACACCAGTACCGCGGCTAGCTGTCAACAACCAAACGATCCTAAGCATCAGCACTGAAGATAGCACCATCCGCTTCTCCTCCTCTGAGATTGCATACCAGTGCTACAACAATGGCCTAGCCATATCCTCCAGCAACCACAGCATTGTTGACGTGTCTCCCTCTTTCAACATCTCGACCACAAAGAACATATTGGTTGGCATCGGATGCGACACCATTGCCACTTATTATGACACATTGTACCCAAGTAATGGCGGTACAGTTGGATGCATTACTTCGTGTTCCTGGTATCAACCACCGCAGAGCGGTTCATGCTCAGGCGTTCATGGATGTTGCACCACCTCCATCTTTAGTACCATTTTGACGATTCATTCCGTCCGAGTTCAAAGCATGTCAAATCATACCGGCCTGCAGGTACCGGTACTCGAAGGTGGTGACAACAACTGCAGCGTTGCGTTTGTTACCGAGGCTGTTAATGGTTCGTATGATTTTTCCGTTCAGAATTTGACGGTCTCACCAGCGGTGTACGACAGGATGCGGGTTCCAGTGGTCTACGATTGGTTCATTCCCTCGACCCATAAAAATTGCTCGGAAAGCATGAAGTTCTTAAATGGGAACGACACGTATGTGTGTGGCTCTAATACCCAATGTCTTGATCTGGATTCCTTTTTCTACCGTTGCCAGTGTTCGGAGGGCTACACTGGTAATCCGTACCTCCCTAACGGCTGCCAAGGTATAACATATCATCACTACTGTGCAGTCTTTTTTTTCTTTTTTTTTTTAAATAAATATTCTATTTTTTTTATTTGTATTAAAAAACATGTAAACAATTTAAGTTGGCATTTTTTTTTTTATTTATGGGCAGATCCGGAGTTAGTCGGTGTGAACCCCTGTTACACTTTTTATGTTACTCTCCGTGTTACATCTCTTAAATTGATATTAACTAGTATGATCCCCACGTCATGACGCGATTTTTTTATAAATAATATTTAGATATAGATAAATTATATACATTAGATTTAATTCAATATTTTTAATTAAACCCATTGATTAGTAAATGTGTTAAAAGTAATAGAAAAAATACACTTGGGTTAAAGAGATCAAGAGAAAAATAAATAATAAATAGTGAAAGATAAATTTTTTGAATTAATCTCATTGGTTAAGAAATGTAAAATCAAATAATATTGGGTAATTAATATTAGAGTATTTTTCAAAAAAATAACATTAGAAAATATAGTTACCATAATAATATGATATTATGTAAATAATATTTCCACAAATAATTTTGAAGATTGAGAGGACATGTGATATAAATTAATACTTTATTGTGTGTGTGTATGTATATATATATATATATATATATATATATATATATATATATATATATATATATATATATATATATATATATATATATATATATATATATATATATATATACACAGTGGCGGACCCAGAAACTTTTGGGGGGGGTCACCACTAAAGTACACAATAAGATCGAGAAAAAAAGGCGTAAAACACATAACATGTTCGATAGTACAAACTGGTGCCAAACAGTGGCGGATCCAGAATTCATAAGTATTTAGGATTAGATTTACCCAAATTGAATTATTTTATAATAGAAAATTAGTTATTTAGCATAATTTTTATATGAAAATTTGCCCTCAAATTTTTGGTTCCTAAATTCATAGGTATTTATGATTAGATTTACCCAAATTGAATTATTTTATAATAGAAAATTAATTTTTTATATCAAAATTTGCCCGAATTTTTTGGTCATTCAAATTCATTGACATTGAATTATGAATTATTTTGGGAAATAAAATTGATTAAGTTTTATACATATATAAGAATATACGTTATTGAAGAAGGGAATGATATACAAAATAAACTAATAAAAAGACTCAAGGCCACATTGGTGAGTCGAACTCGCGTCTCCTGACTCCGAAAGAGCTCCCCCACGTCCTTTGCCACTTGAGCCAACGCTATTTAGTGATTCCTTACACTCTTTACTTAATTATATCCAAAACGAGTTTTTTTTTTTTACATATTTCTCGGGCCTAGGGGGGTCACGTGACCCCCCAGGAACCCCTGGGTCCGCCACTGTATATATATATATATATATATATATATATATATATATATATATATATATATATATATATATATATATATATATAGTTAGAAAATGAATTTGAGTTAAGCCCAATAATTATATTAGATTGAATTCAATGTTTTGAATTAAGCCCAATAGTTAGTAAGATTAAAGAAAAAAAGAGAATTAAAAGAAAACTAAGAAAAAAAGGAGAATTAAAAAGAAAAGGATTAAAAAGAAAAAAAAATTATAATGGGTTAAAACCCCTAAAATCTCTCTAATGTTGACACCTCAGCATAAACTCTTCTAAATTAAGAGTTTATATAGATATAGATAGTTAGTAAGATTAAAGAAAAGAAGAGAATTAAAAGAAAATTAAGAAAAAAAGGAGAATTAAAAGAAAAGGATTAAAAAGAAAAAAAAATTATAATGGGTTACAACCCCTAAAATCTCTCTAATGTTGACACCTCAGCATAAACTCTTCTAAATTAAGAGTTTATATAGATAGATATAGATAGTTAGTAAGATAAAAGGAAAAAAAAAAGAATTAAAAGAAAAAGAAGAAAAAAGGAGAATTACAAAAAAGGATTAAAGAGAAAAAAGGAAATTATAATTGTCAAAACCCCTAAAATCTCTCTAATGTTGACACCTCAGTATAAACTCTTCTAAATTAAGAGTTTATATAGATATATAGATAGTTATTAAGATTAAAGAAATAAAGGGAATTAAAAGAAAAAGAAGAAAAAAGTAGAATTAAAAAAAAAGGATTAAAGAGAAAAAAGAAAATTATAATAGGTCAAAACCCCAAAAATCTCTCTAATGTTGACACCTCAGCAAAAACAATTCTAAATTAAGAGTTTATATAGATATAGATAGTTAGTAAGAATAAAGAAAAAATAGAATTAAAAGAAAAAGAATAAAAAAGGAGAATTAAAAAAAAATTAAAGAGAAAAAAGATAATTATAATTGGCCAAAACCCCTAAAATCTCTCTAATATTGACACCTCATCATAAACTCTTCTAAATTAAGAGTTTATATAGATATAGATAGTTAGTAAATTAAATTAATGAAAAAAGAGAATTATAGGAAAAAGAATCTATATAAAATCGAATTAAAGAAAATCAAAGAAAAATGGCAAAAATAATGATTGGTCGAGACTCCTAAAATTCCTCTAAGCTTGACACGTCTTCGTAAACTCTTCTAAATTAAGAGTTTATATAGATAAAAGAAAAGTGGCAAAAATAATGATTGGTCGAGACTCCTAAAATTCCTCTAAGCTTGACACGTCATCCTAAACTCTTCTAAATTAAGATTTTATATAGATAGATAGTTAGTAAAATTAAAGAAAAAAGAGAATTAAATGAAAAAGAAGAAAAAAAATCGAATTAAAGAAAATCAAAGAAAAATGGCAAAAATAATGATTGGTCTTGACTCCTATAATTCTCTAAGCTTGACACGTTATCCTAAACTCTTCTAAATTAAGAGTTTTTATAGATAGTTAGTAAAATTAAAGAAAAAAGAGAATTAAAGGAAAAGGAAGAAAAAATCGAATTAAAGAAAATAAAAGAAAAATGGCAAAAATAATGATTGGTCGAGCTCGAGACTCATAAAATTCCTCTAAGCTTGACACGTCATCCTAAATTCTTCTAAATTAAGAGTTTCTATATATAGTTAGCAAAATTAAAGAAAAAAGATAATTAATGGAAAAAGAAGAAAAAAACATCGAATTAAAGAAAATAAAAAAAAGGCAAAAATAATGATTGGTCGAGACTCATAAAATTCCTCTAAGCTTGACACGTCATATTAAACTCTTCTAAATTAAAAGTTTATATAGACAATTAGTAAAATTAAAGAAAAAATCGAATTAAAGGAAAAAGAAGAAAAAAAATCAAAGTAAAGAAAATCAAAGAAAAATGGCAAAAATAATGATTGGTCGAGACTCCTAAAATTCCTCTAAACTTGACACGTCATCCTAAACTACTATAAATTAAGATTTTATATAGATAGTTAGTAAAATTAAAGAAAAAAGAGAATTAAAGGTAAAAGAAGAAAAAAAATCAAATTAAAGAAAATCAAAGAAAAATGGCAAAAATAATGATTGGTCGAGACTCCTAAAATTCCTCTAAGCTTGATACGTCATCCTAAACTCTTCTAAATTAAGAGTTTATATTGATATAGATATAGATAGTTAGTAAAATTATATAAAAAAGAGAATTAAAGGAAAAAGAAGAAGAAAAAAAATCGAATTAAAGAAAATAAAAGAAAAATGGCAAAAATAATGATTGGTCGAGACTTCTAAAATTCTTCTAAGCTTGACACGTCATCCTAAACTCTTCTAAATTAAGAGTTTATATAGATAGTTAGTAAAATTAAAGAAAAAAGAGAATTAAAGGAAAAAGAACATAAAATATCGAATTAAAGAAAATAAAAGAAAAATGGCAAAAATAATGATTGGTCGAGACTCCTAAAATTTTTCTAAGATTGACACGTCATCCTAACCTCTTTTAAATTAAGAGTTTATATAGATAGTTAGTAAAATTAATGAAAAAACAGAATTAAAGGAAAAACAAGAAAAAAACTTGAAATAAAGAAAATCAAAGAAAAATGGCAAAAATAATGATTGTTCGAGATTCCTAAAATTCTTCTAAACTTGAAACATCATCCTAAACTCTTTTAAATTAAGAGTTTATATAGAAAGTTAGTAAAATTAAAGAAAAAAGAGAATTAAAAGAAAATCAAGGAAAAAAATCGAAATAAAGAAAATCAAAGAAAAATGGCAAAAATAATGATTGGTCGGGACTCCTAAAATTCCTCTAAGCTTGACACGTCATCCTAAACTCTTCTAAATTAAGAGTTTATATAGATAGATAGTTAGTAAAATTACAGAAAAAGGAGAGTTAAAGGAGAAAGAAGAAAAAAAATCGAATTAAAGAAAATCAAAGAAAAATGGCAAAAATAATGATTGGTCGAGACTCCTAAAATTCCTCTAAGCTTGACACGTCATCCTAAACTCTTATAAATTAAGAGTTTATATAGATATAGATAGTTAGTGAAATTAAAGAAAAAAGAGAATTAAAGGAAAAAGAAGAAAAAAAAATCGAAATAAAGAAAAATGGCAAAAATAATGATTGGTCGAGACTCCTAAAATTCCTCTAAGCTTGACACGTCATCATAAACTCTTTTAAAATAAGAGTTTATATAGATAGATAGTTAGTAAAATTAAAGAAAAAAGAGAATTAAAGGAAAAAGAAGAAAAAAAATCGAATTAAAGAAAATCAAAGAAAAATTGCAAAAATAATGATTGGTCGAGACTCCTAAAGTTCATCTAAGCTTGAAACGTCATCCTAAACTCTTCTAAATTAAGAGTTTATATAGATAGTTAGTAAAATTAAAGAAAAAAAAATAATTAAAGGAAAAAGAAGAAAAAAAAATCTAATTAAAGAAAATCAAGGAAAAATGGCAAAAATAATGATTGGTCGGGACTCATAAAATTCCTCTAAGCTTGACACGTCATCCTAAACTCTTCTAAATTAAGAGTTTATATAGATAGTTAGTAAAATTAAAGAAAAAAGAGAATTAAAGGAAAAAGAAGAAAAAAAATCGAATTAAAGAAAATCAAAGAAAAATGCCAAAAATAATGATTGGTCGAGACTCCTAAAATTCCTCTAAGCTTGACACATCATACTAAACTCTTCTAAATTAAGAGTTTATATAGATAGTTAGTAAAATTGAAGAAAAAAAAGAATTAAAGGAAAAAGAAAAAAAATCGAATTAAAGAAAATCAAAGAAAAATGGCAAAAATAATGATTGATCGAGACTCCTAAAATTTCTCTAAGCTTGACACGCCATCCTAAACTCTTCTAAGTTAAGAGTTTATATAGATATAGATTATAAATAAAATTGAGAAAAAAGATACTTTAGTTTAAATCTATAAACCCTAGAAGCTAAAGCATTAAAAAAATTGATGTTTAAAATGTATTTTTATAAATTTTTAGCCTTTTATAAACAGATACCCTATAATTATGTGCATAAACCCTAAGAAGATAAAACATTAAAATATACATGCAAAATATATTTATTTATACTTTAACCACTTAGGTTTATATATATATATTTAAACCTACGATGTCCTTTCATAATTTAGATCAAATTTAAAAAGTGTAATAGGGAGTGTAACACAAAAAGTGTAACAGGTGACATGAATTGGGAGTTATGAGGGTGGTTCTAGCCTCCATCTAATCTGGAAAAAAAACTCAAAAAATATAATAAATAATGGATTTTTTTTTGTAATTTTTACTATAATTAAACAAAAATAGTAAAAAGACATTATAATTGCAATATTTTTAACCAATTAATTTTTTTTAATCAATATAATAATTTATGTTGAAGATAATATTTTATCAATTTTTTTTATTCAAATCCAATTAATTAATATAACAATATATATATATTTAAAATATAATTTTACTCAATTTGATAAATATCAATATACAGAAAATTCCAAAGATGCGAAATCACACTAAATGCCGTTTCATGCCTTTGTTTTAGTATTTTATATAGATATAGATATAGATTATATAGAGGTTAAATCTACCGCAAGATTACGGTAGTTAGCAGTGAATATAATAAAAATTAGTGATGTTTTGTTTAAATTGATTTTCACATTAGATTAAACGGAGCGAATTCAATATAACAATTGGAATTTATATTTTGGGTAGATATTAATGAATGCGCGGATTCAAGCCTGAACGATTGCGAGAAGCAAGAATACTGCGTCAATAAAGCTGGAGGTTACGATTGCAAATGCCAGAATGGACATGGTGGCAACGCCACAAAAGCAAGTCCTTGCTTTCCAATCCCAAACGCTTCAAGGGCACTTATTCTTGGTACCTACCCTTATCCCTTTATCTATATTTTCTTCTTTTTTTTCTCCAATTATATACCACTAGTATAGTACCCGCGCCATGGCGCGGTATTTATAAAATTTTGATTATTCAATTCATATGTAACAACAAGACTATTCGTCTTACGCAATGTAATTATTCGTATGTATTAACATTCTTGGTATATAAAAATTATTCGTATGTGGCAACATGATTATTCGTATGATCAGTTATATACGAAAAATCATCTTGTTTTAGACGAATAATTTTGCTTATCAAAATTTTCTTTAAATCTTATTGTTGATCTTCTTAATCCAACGCTCCATATTTGTTCACAAATTACACCGTAAAAAGAATTCACAAATGATCTATGGTGTCAACTATAAACAAACTAATTATTCATAGGTAACACCGTAATTATTTGATATAATATAATCCCCTTATATACATAGAAATTGACAATATTTGTAATTTTGTAGGTCTTAGCATAAGCCTGGGATCGATACTTGTTTTCATTTTCATTGGAGGGTTGTACAAGCTATGGCAGAGAACGAAAGAGACCAAAGAAAGAGAGGGGAACTTCGAGAGAAATGGTGGAAAGTTGCTAGCACAACAACTATCAACAAGTGATTTTGGTATAGGGGGAACCAAAATCTATAGTAAGGTGGAGTTGGAAAAGGCAACAGACAACTTCAATGACAATAGAGTTCTTGGTCGCGGTGGACAAGGAATCGTATACAAAGGCATGCTGTCAGATGGAAGAATAGTAGCAATTAAAAAGTGCAGAAAAGATGATGAGCGCCCAGACCAATCTACAAATCAGTTCATCAATGAGGTTGTTGTTATGTCTAAGATCAACCATAGACATGTCGTTAAAGTGCTCGGAGTTTGTCTTGAGACCAAGGTTCCTTTGTTGGTTTATGAGTACGTACCAAATGGTACTCTCGAGCAACACATCCATAACCCTACCGAAGAGTTTCACATTACTTGGAAAATGCGTTTCCAAATAGCCTTGGATTCGGCAGGAGCTCTTGCATATCTGCATTCATCGTCCGATATCCCTACTTACCATAGGGATATAAAGTCTTCCAACATACTTCTGGATGAGAAATACAAAGCAAAGGTTTCAGATTTTGGGATTTCAAAAAACATTTCCATGGAGCAAACTCATGTCACTACAGCTGTTCAAGGCACATATGGCTATCTTGACCCAGAGTACTACCAATTAGGACAATTTACCGATAAAAGCGATGTTTACAGTTTCGGAGTTGTCCTACTAGAGCTACTAACGAGCAAGAGGCCGATCTCCATAAACAAAGCTTATGAATCTCAAAGTTTGGTTGCAGTGTTTCTACAGTTGTCAGCCACTGGGTCAGATGAGTTGTATCATATCTTGGACACAGAAGTACTACAGGAATGTCCGAAAGGCGACATAGAGACGTTGGTTACGCTTACCAAGCGATGCTTGAGCATGCATGGGAGAGAAAGACCTACAATGAAAGAGGTTGCCATGACATTGGAGATGATCAAAGCACATGAAGATCAAGTGCTTAATGCTTCGGTTGCGAAAAGCATGGAAAAGCCAGATGAGAATGCTTGGTCGACTGATCAGATTCAGATAACAATGGGAGATGAAGGACCCTTCACTAATTCAAGCATGTCTGCTTCCCTGCTTTGACCCTATATATATATATATCATATATATTCTAAATAAATTATCCATGATGCAGCTCTTCCTCTCATGGTCAAATCCATGGTTAAACTTAATTAACCGTACTTGTTTCTGTGCAATCTTGTATATTTATTTTATGCTATTCCATGTGGTACCAAAAATGGGTTATTGGGTTAAACTTTAAAGTGTGGACATATAAGTTATTTTTATTATGGTATCGTTTTTAATTTTTTTTTTTTGCAACTGTGTTACTAATATAATTACTGGGTTTGAATTTTTGATTTTTTGGTCCAAGAAAATTTGGATATTTCACAATAATATTCCAAGAAAAATACCAAGTTTGGTATTTATAAGCCAAAAATTCGATTTCAGCATTGGCAGCAGAGGTACCATGGTTTAGGCTTGGCATTGCTGCAAAGAGGCTGACAAACATCCTAGCTAAAAGGTGACAATTTTAATAGTGATCGATGTGATCGAAATATAGAGAAAGTACGAAGTACCTGTATATATATAAGATTGAGACGGGGGTTGCAGATATCTACCATCTCATTTCCTTCGATGTGGTGTCGATCTCTCATGTGTTTTGTGAGATCAACCAGGTCTTTGGCGAAGGTTGTGAGATCTCTCATTTCCTTCGATGTGGTGTCGATCTCCCATTGAAAGTTGCAAATTCTGATTCGAACACTTCCGTGGGTTAGTAAGATATGAAATCGCCAAAATTCTTGCCTCTTTATATTATAAACAAATTAATTATGAAGTCAAACTTGGAGAATTGGCTAAGGAGACGTTGAACTAGCCAATTGTAGCTGCTCCCCTCCATTTATCCCTCCACATACATATATACAGCTCTAGCTATAACAACTTAGATCAGTTAATTATTAGATCGATTTTGCAAAATAAAACAATATATATAAAAAAAATGAACATGTTCAAATTAAAATTCCACGTTATTGTCACCTGGTACATAGGTGGTGTACTTGTGTACACGCACAAATTAAAGTTGAATTGAAAAATGAGAGATCGATGAACTTCTAAAAAAAGTGCACGTTTCTTTATTCGTTAATTAAATTTATTATCTATATTTCGATTAACAAGTAACAAGTTGTTCAATTGGCTTATGAACACTAGTACTTAAACTAATCGATCCACCTTCCTTGTGTATATATTGAACCATTCTTAGGTAAATTTGTGGAAGCAGCCATTGAACGAGTTAACGACCCAATCCATATTCCATATATGTATTTATACACAGCTCTATCAAACAACAAATTAAACTGATCAATCAATTAGATCGATCCATCTAGCAAAACAAAACACCCAAAAAATGATTAACTTGCAATCTCTTACCAAAATCGTGCTACTATCACTAATAATGGCCTCTACTCGGGTGGCATCCGGGGCTTATTTCGAAACGACAAAACCCGGATGCCCCGATGAGTGCGGCGGCGTCAGAATCCCCTACCCCTTCGGCATCGGAGAAGGCTGTTACGCTCTAAAGTACACCTTCCACGTCATATGCGACACCAGCAGCGGTACACCAGTACCGCGCCTAGCTAGGAACAACCGTACCATCCTAAGCATTAGCCTCGAAGACACCACCTTCCGCGTCGCCTCTGAGGTCGCATACCAGTGCTACAACGATGGCCACCCCTTACCCTCCGCCACCACCCACAGCACCTCCGGCGGCCTCAGAGACATGTGGGCGTATTACAACATCTCCTCCACCAATAACATGTTGGTAGGCATCGGATGCGACACCATCGCCACCGCTTGGGACAACTCCACCATCCAGACCGGCGATACGGTTGGGTGCATTGCTTCGTGCTCCTCGTCTGAACCGGCGAAGAGTGGTCCATGCCCTGGCGGCCATGGATGTTGCGCCACCCCAATCTTTAACACTATGGATTGGCCTGCGATTCGTGCTCAAAGCGTGTTGAACTATACCGGGGTGATGGGAGGCGGTGAGAACAACTGTAGCGTCGCGTTTGTTACCGAGACTGTTAATGGTTCGTATGATTTTTCGGTTGACGCTTTGAGGGCGTCGCCGGAGGATTACGACAAGATGCGAGTTCCGGTGGTCTACGATTGGTACGTTAACTCGTTCGGCAAAAATTGCACGGGGAGCATGAAGACCACAAATGGGACGTACGCGTACGTGTGTGGAGATAATACCCGGTGTGTTGATTTTATGCCCTATGCGTATCGTTGTCAGTGTTTGGATGGCTACGCCGGTAATCCGTACCTCGCTAACGGTTGCCAAAGGTAGATTTACACACTCATCGCTCCTCCAACCCTTTAATAATTAATAACGGTCTTTCTGTAATTAGGATAATTAGGATAATAACCTTAATAAAAAAAGATTTCCTATCAAATAAAGAAGCAACTCGAGAATAAAGTTGTTTTTACATATGTTGAGACTTTTCATCTAGAGTGTTTTCAGTCATTGATCACCATTAGATTTGTGATTAAATTTAAGGAGGGTGTAAGACCATGTGCAACAGAGAGTCACACGACTCTTAACTCATTTCAGACACATCAACAACTATTCCTTCCACGTCAGCTTTCCACTAACTTTTCAGTTTTTTACATTTTTCATTCACAACAGAGAGTCGCGCGACTCTTATTTCACTTTACACTTTTTTTTATTTATTAAGATAAATGTTGATTTATTTGACTTAATTTTTTTTGTTAATGATAATATTAATATTAATATTAATACGTATCATTAAAATAAAAAGTCACACAATTAAATTTAGAAATATTTTAATATATGGTAAACTTAGCAAAAAAAAAAATTCGTCAAATATATGTAAAATGGGTGTCATTTGATAGATAAAAATAAATTATATCCTAAAATAATTTTTATTTTTTTTACAAAAATATATTTACGGATGAAAGGGGGTTTTAATTTAAAACCCCCCATTTTATTCCCAGCAAAAAAAGAAAAAAAACTGAAAAAGCAGATTTGCATCCGCATCCTATATACGCGTCTCCCCCTCGACGCTACTTTTTCTCTCCCCTCCACGTCTTACCTTCTGCTGACGTGGCAGGGCAATTGGAGTCGCCCGACTCTGGGTTGCCCGTGGTCTAAGAATATTTTTAAAAAGCTTAATTTATCTTCATTTAACAAAGAATTTGTAATGTGCAAAAAATGATGTATGTGTTGAGTTCTTACAATTGTCATTGTTGTTTTTTTAAAGGATCTGAGAAAGAGAGCATCATGTGTCGATGAAATCTACTCCTGAGCCAAGTCGGGCTGTCCAATCTCCGCCGGGTCTACAAGGATCATATGATCATGAATCTTTTTCACATCACAAGTTGGGTCATTCGTCTACAAAATTTCTTCAATTTATGCAAAATATTTGTCAGTTAGGCATTTCAATTTCAAACGCATATAATCCAATTCTTGTATTACATGTTCTATATCAATAAAAGTCATAAGCTGCCTTTTCATTCTTTTACTATCTAGTCTCTACCCATCCATTTGAAGTCATTTATTCCGATGTGTGGACATAAGTAACTTTATTGGATGGATTTCACTATCATGTTATTTTAGATCACTTTGCAAAATTTACATGTTACGTTCATGGATCCGTTGAAGCACAAGTAGAATACAATAATGTCTACCAAAAAAAAAAAAAAAAAAAAAGGCATCCAATAATTACATTATTATATAAATTTTTTGCAAGAGTTTTCATTCTTGAAAATTAAAATGAATGATGAACTTCTAAAAGTGCATTATTATAATAAAAAAAAAAAAGTAACAAGTTGTCCAATTGGCATCTGAATATAGCACTTGAACTAATCGATCCACCTCAGTCGTGAATTGAATATGATTGTATATATGTTGCTAATAAATTGACTAGTTTCCTTTTCCATTATTTGGCAATTCAAGCAGCCGTTGAACAAGCCAGTTATGGAAACTCCTATCCATCCATCCATATATTTATATATACAAAAACAAATTAATTAAACAGATCGATCAATCCAGTAAACCAAAACACACACGTACACAAAAATGATTAATTTGCAGCGTCTCCTTACAAAAATGGTGCTAGTATCGCTAGTTGATTAATTTGCAGATCGATCAACCAGTTATGATTAATTTGCTGAGAAAACCTGCCGAATCAACAGAGCAAGTGAGATCTGCCATGGGAGAGTTCGGAGGTTGAGGATGGAGGAAAATGTGTATGTATGTATTGATTGATCAAAACATTACCCAGAGATCCACATTTATATTTTGTTATACATCGATATTGGGCCTGGACTAATTACAATATAGGCTAAGGCCCAAATACAGCTCTTGTGGACTAAAGAACCAAGGTGAGCTCAGTGAACCAGAGTGAGCTCGGGAGAGCTCAACCTTCCCTCGTCACATTTGCAGCCTGCCTTATATATATGTTATTGCTAGGTCCAAAAAGAGTACTGAAGTACCTCAATTTTATTCGGAGTTTGATGATATTATATGTATAGGTTGTCCAAACCGAAACTAGGTCGTGTGTGGGCACACGTACGGTATATACGAACAACCCATGAATCGAATGGATTCAATCTCAAAACCAGTTGGCAATGAGAAGAGTAACTCACCAACCTTATATTTTATTCATGATATCTCAATCTTTTCAATATGGGATAACCCCATATTCCAACGTATCAAATTCCATCCAGATTAGTCCGAGTCCAGTTTTGAACATATCTGAAATTCAATTCCTGAAATAAGCTAAACTTGTAATTTTGCAAATCATGATAAATATATAGCAAAAATATGGGATCCGATGTGAACAAATGAATGCGTTCCGATTGATCCACTTCATTGTCCCCTTTGGTGGGTGTAAAGGTACACAATTTGCATTATTATATATTAGATAAACTCCCACATGGCGTTGCTTTCATTGACATCAAAAATGATTGAGATGAACTTCTGAACTTGCACGATCCCTTTATTTCGAGGATTAACAAAGTAACACTAACAAAAGTTGACCAGTTGACATGTGAACACTAGCACTTAAGCTAATCGATCCACCTCATTGGTGTATTGAATATGAGTATATGTTAGAAGCAGCCGTTGAACGAGTCCCAATCAATTGTGGCTACTCATACAGTCATCCATCCATCCATATATATATGTTTATTACACAGATCGATCAAACAACAAATAAGTACATAGCTAGATCAATCAATTCGATAAATTGATCGATCTAGCAAAACAAAACACACACAAAAATGATTAATTTGCAGTGTCTGCTTACGAAAATTGTGCTAGTATCACTAGCAATGGCCTCTTACAGGGTGGCATCCGGGGCTGATTCCGAGACAGTAAAGCCCGGGTGCCCCGATGAGTGTGGTGGCGTCAAAATCCCCTATCCATTCGGCTTCAAAGAGGGCTGTTTTGCCTTGAAAACTACCTTCCGAATCTTCTGCGACAATAGCAGCGGTACAGCAGTACCGCTGCTATATGAGAAAAACATTACGGTGCTGAGCATTAGCGTCGCAGATCACAGCCTACGCGTTTCGTCGAAAGTTGCATACCAGTGCTACAACGACGGCCTAGCTAGCTCCAACACCTCCGCCAGCGCCTACATCCTTCAACCCATGGCCGGGCGCTTCAACTTGTCGGCCACCAATAACATGTTGGTCGGCATTGGATGCGACACCATCGCCACCGTGTGGGATAACTCCACTTCCATCACAGGGGATACGGTTGGGTGCGTTACTTCCTGTGCGTCGCCATCTCAGGCAACGAGCGGGTTATGCCCTGGCGGACGAGGGTGTTGTGCCACCTCTATCTTCGACACAATGTGGTTGCCTACGATCCGTGCTGGGAGCGTGTCGAATCATACTGGAGTCATAGGCGGTGACAACAACTGCAGCGTCGCATTTGTTACCGAGGCTATTAATGGTACGTATGATTTTTCTACCGCCACTTTGAGGGATACGGCAGCAGATTACGACAAGATGCAGGTTCCGATGGTCTACGATTGGGACGTTCCCTCCTTCGAGGCGAACTGCTCAGAAAGCATGAAAGTCACAAATGGCACGTACGCCTACTTATGTGGCTCGAACACCCGATGTCTCGATATTGAAGCATACGGATATCGTTGCCAGTGTTTGGAAGGCTACGCCGGGAATCCATACCTCGCCAATGGATGCCAAGGTACATTCTAATATACTTCATATGTTCGGGCTCATATATGTGCTATATGTTTAAGCATTTATAACGTTCTATCACAAAAGTTTAAGCTAGCTGTGCGTACTTTTGTTTCGGTAGATATAAATGAATGCTTGGATTCAAGCTTGAACGTGTGTGAGACGGCAGCGAACTGTGTGAATACAATGGGAGGTTACAACTGCAAATGCCTCGTTGGTTTTAAGGGGGTTGGCACAAAAGCAAGTCCTTGCTATCCAACTCCAAGTGCTTCAAAGGCACTTATTCTTGGTAATTATAAGTACCCTCTAACTTTAATTTCTCTTTATTTATTCTTAGGTAATCTAATTAATAGATTGACACAAAGACAACTAAATGAACAAATATATACTTTAGTATCTTAGAGCATCATCAACCGCACTTGTAAAATAGAAAAAATGAGCAATTTTAGAGGAAATATTAGTTTTTTAACCTTAACATCTCTTGTAAAACAATATGTAAAATAGAGAAATGGGAGGAGAGAGAAAAAATCTCTAAATTTAAAGAAAGAGTTAGAATCTGTAAAATTTTATGCATTCACCCTTTCAAATATACCCATCTATTTGTTCATTTATTATAGTGTATAATAAATGTAGAAATTTGTATAATAGAGAAGCTGTTGAAGTTGTCTAAATTTTTTTAAAGATTTTGCTATTTTGTTATCTATTTTAGAGATTTTTTAGAAGGATAGTTGATGGTGCTCACACAAATTATTACATAATTTCTAATCTTCTATATACTTGTATTGCCTTGAGCATTTAATTTCAAAGTGAATAGAAATTGATAATATTCACGATTTTCGTAGGTCTTAGCATAAGCTTGGGCTCAATACTTCTCTTCATACTCATTGGAGGGTTGTACAAGCTATGGCAGAGAAGGAAAGAGACCAAAGAAAGAGAAGACAACTTCGACAAAAATGGTGGAAAGTTGCTAGAAAAACAACTATCAACAAGTGATTCTGGTATAGGGGGAACCAAGATCTTTAGTAAGGTGGAGTTGGAAAAGGCAACTGATAACTTCAATGACAATAGAGTGCTTGGTCGCGGTGGACAAGGAATTGTCTACAAAGGCATGTTGTCAGATGGAACAATAGTAGCAATTAAAAAGTCCAGGAAAGATGACGAGAACCCAGACCAATCGACTGATCAGTTCATCAATGAGGTCGTTATTATGTCTAAGATCAACCATAGACATGTAGTGAAAGTACTTGGAGTCTGTCTTGAGACCAAGATTCCTTTGTTGGTTTATGAGTATGTGCCCAACGGTACTCTTGAGCAACATATCCATAACCCTACTGAAGAGTTTCACATCACTTGGAAAATGCGTTTCCAAATAGCCTTGGATTCAGCAGGAGCACTTGCATATCTGCATTCATCGTCCGATACCCCTACTTATCATAGGGATATAAAGTCTTCCAACATACTTTTGGATGAGAAATACAAAGCCAAGGTATCAGATTTTGGGATTTCCAAGAACATTTCCATGGAGCAAACTCATGTCACTACAGCTGTTCAAGGTACATATGGCTACCTTGACCCAGAGTACTACCAGTTAGGACAGTTTACCGACAAAAGCGATGTTTATAGTTTTGGAGCTGTCCTACTAGAGCTGCTAACGAGCAAGAGGCCGATCTCAACAAACAAAGCCTATGAATCTCAGAGCTTGGTTGCAGTGTTTCTACAGTTGACGGCCACTGAGTCTGATGAGTTGTATCATATCTTGGACACAGAAGTATTACAGGAGTGCCCGAAAGGCGACACAGAAATATTGGTTAACCTTACGAAGCGATGCTTGAGCATGCATGGGAAAGAAAGACCCACAATGAAGGAGGTCGCCATGACACTGGAGATGATAAAAGCACGCGAAGATCAAGTGGCTAATGCTTCGTCTGCGAAAAACATGAAAAAGGCAAACGAGTTTGCTTGGTTGACGGATCAGATTCAGATAACAGTGGGAGATGATGCCCCCTTCACTAATACAAGCACTTCTGCTTCCCTGCTTTGACCATATGCATCATGTTGCAGCTAGCAGTTCCAATTTTATATGGCATCTTATTCATTCTACATATTCCAAGTATTACCAAAAATGGAGTAAATTAAGTACGTGTGCCTATAATTCTTTTGTTGTGTAAATTAAAGCGTGGATATATGTAATTTTAAGTTTGTTTTGTTTTGAGCATATTCTTTGTTGTGTAAATTAATCCTCCTACATTAGGTTAGTACTTCCATCTCTTTATTATTATTGAGAAATTATTCGATTAAGAAATTATAAATAAATTTTTCAATATACATTATCAAATTCTTTTGTACATTTTAACATATCACTATCACTTAACTCTTAAAAATACTTATATCACTACAAAAAATAAATATATTAGCAACGGCAAATATCCGTTCCCAAAATCCAATTTGCCGTCGCCAAAGATCATTAGCGACGACATAGCGACGGCAAATCAGCCGTCGCCAATAGTGTCGTGGCTAATTGACTTTGGCGACGGCTAACAGCCATCGCTAAAATATTAATGGAAATTAAAAAAAAAAGCAGGCTTTTTAACCCGGATGCTCTAGGCCCGGGCTAAAAAGTCTAGTATTTTTCCCAAAAAAAATACACGACATTTGTATAACCAGTAATGATATAATCAACTAAATTTCACAAAAATTATTTACAAGCTAGGCACTCACATGATTTAGGTGGACTGAGCAAGGGGATTTTACAGGGTCTCCAATACCAAGAACTACTTACAGATTACACTAGATGACTTAATCAGGCCTTATTTATGTACTTGCCTATAGTTTACTTATAAAAGACAACCAAAATAAGGGCGAGTTGCACACGCACTAGAGATTCAATTTGAGGGACTTATCGATGTGGTTGCAGTTCTGTGACACGTTTAGCCTTTAGGTGTGTGACAACAATCCAACATGCTTGATATTCTTCGTACCAACATCGGTTATTCCTCCGCTATAAATTTGAAGGGATTGAAGGTTTAATACACCAGATCAATGAAAAAATAGAGCAAGCTAATATATCAATTGCAAGCAACATGAACAAGTACTCATTTCCAAACGAATTGCAAAATAGTCAACTATTAGATAAAGTAAATTGAATGCCGATGTTAAAAATAATTTGATAATATTCATAAGCAAAGGTGGTAAATTTATTTTGAATGTTGATGAATTTTATACTATATAATAGATTTAGAAACTTTTAGTGTGGAGGAAGTGTTCTATCAAGAGGAAGTGTTCTTGGCAAATAGAATTGAAGATTAAAATGGCTAATCAAAGTGCAACACTAACCTCAGAAAGTCTTATAATAGCATCAGTATCAAGAGGAGTATAATGAACGAGATACCCATGTTTTGGGCTACTCAAGCTGCAAATAAAATATTGCAAGCTTTTATATAAAGAAAAATGGGAACGAAGCCGATCAGTATACACCTGCTGCAAAGAAAATGATACGAATAATCATGTTTAGAAAGGTAGAAAGGTTCCCTTCCAGTTTGTAAATGTAGGTCATATTGCGCTAGTCGTCATTTCACGGGTTGTATAATAATGATGACAATTCAAGTAGAATAGCATTTAAGTAGAATAGCATAACCATGAAAATGATGAGTAGCTTGAGATACTTACTCAGAGATGAAACAACAAAATCCTAAAAGATGGCCCTTTTCTTTGGTTCTTAACAATTTCATGTAAAGGGAAGTGTTAACTCGCAGCAATAAAAAAGCCTCAATCTTTCTAAATACCAAGCTGACCGCTCTGGTCTGGATCTATTTCAACTTTTACCATCCTGCATCTAATTCTTTTTTCATAGGCCCCTGTCATCACAAAAACTATTTTACTATTCATTCAAGGCAGAAACAGGTACTGGCGTTCTATTAGAAAAGAGTTACAAATAAAAAATGTATTAAAAGGTAAAAACAAATTGCATACCGAGCTAAATCAAATCAAAAGCCACTTTATGGATGAAGGGTTTCTCTCCTTTCAGGTTTGGTAAACAGACCAAGACCTGCTATATCATAGATATAAACTCCTATCATTGCTAGTTAACTAAATAGAGGAAAAAATTCAAGTTCTTTAAGACTAAATTCGAAAGATGAGCTAACTGCCTTGGGTCATCACCTAGTTCGACCTCAGACAATAGCAGAATTGCCTTGGGACTGACAAAAACTTGAGAAGACTTGGTAAGTGATAGCAGCCACTTCTGTCAAAAAAATAATTATAAATAAGGACCTGAGGCAATAGCAGAATTGCATTGGGTCATCACCTAAATTCGAAAGATGAGCTAATTTAATTTTGTTAAGCTATAGTTGGCTAATTAACTATATATAAACGTAACACCACATAGAAGATGAGCTAATTTAACTTCCAGTCTAATATAACAAGATCGAAGAAAAATGTTCTTAATTGATTTAGTGATAAAAGTTCTAATTACCTTTGTTAAGTTTAAAACCAGAGGTCGCCAGTAGATGCCTATCTTCGTCATTACCAAGCAAGAATTTAAAGCTATTAGCCATGGGATTTAGTTCTTCTAGGCTTATCTTCGGTGGGATCAGTCCCAAGCCTCTCAAGTAGTTCATTTCATCTCCGTAACCTATCTTCAACTCGGTTATTCTCTCTCATCATATGTAGCTCCTCCGAAAGGTCAAAAGTGGACAGTAAGTCCTTCTCCTCCACTTCCGATTCCTTTCTAGTTAGCTTATGCAATGCATTCATCAAGACCCTATCTCCCCCTTAATCCAAACACGTTCGTGGTCCATAAATTGTCCTCGAACCACACCAAACCCTAGTAAACACTAAAAATCAATTCAATCAAGGTAAAACCTAGGGTTTTTCCCTCTACACTGATCAGCCAAAGCATCGGACCAAGAAAACAACATGAATTTCCCAAAATTAATTGAATGAAATCGAATTAAAAATACCGCATAGAGATATAAAAATGGCTGATTGCATACCCCTTCATTTGCAATTGACTGTCAGAGGAGAGAGAAAGGAGAGTCAAGACCAGCAGTAACGACGACGCTAGAGAGACCAGAATAGAGGATCCGTCCCGGCCTTGATGTGGTTACACAGAGCGGTGGAATCGTAGTAGGGAGCGAGAGGTCATGGTCGGAGCGAAGAAGGAGAACAATAGAGATGGAGATGGAGATGAAGATGGAAGAGAAGGAGAACAAGCGGGGTGAGAGCATGCCTCCGGCGAACTCACAGATCTGAGATGGGCGATGGAGATGGGGGAAGAGGCGAGTGCGTTTTCCCTAGATCTGAGAAGGGCGATGGAGATGGGGGAAGAAGCGAACTCAGATATGAAAAGTTATTTATTTATTTTTAATGTTTTCATTGTCGTACACGCGTAGCCGTTGCTTGGCCGTCGCAAAAAATAGGTCAATAGCGATGGCAAAGTTACGCCGTTGCTAGTAGGTGTCGCTAATTGAATTTTTTTTTGTAGTGTTACATTGGATTTACCAAAAAAAAAAACACTTACATAGAAAATTTAAATTAATGTAACTCTCAAAATTTTAAACAAATAGTTGTATCTTAGACACGGAACTCACACTATTTAGATATTAATTTGGTGATAATTATAGCAACTCATTTTCTTGAATTGGTCCTTGGCCGGTTTGCCCTTAACCCGGAAATTGATAAATAAATTAATCGATATAACGTGACGTACAGATCTTCTTGGTATAATATATAATGTATAGTTGGACGTACTTTGTCCAACTTGATCCCAAACAACTTGATCTTAGGGAAAATAAACTTAATTAAAAAAAAAAATCCTGGACGGAGTCAAATGGATGATCAAGAAGATCTATTATTATTATTATTATTATTATTATTATTATTATTATTATTATTATTATTATTATTTATTATTATCCGTTATTATTATTATTAACCAATTACTATTTACAAGAAATTAGTGGATAGCCGAGATACGATCTGGACACCCACTCCCTCAGCGATAATAAAACTTCTTCTTCTTCTTCTTCTTCTTCTTCTTCTTCTTCTTCTTATTATTATTATTATTATTATTATTATTATTATTATTATTATATAGAGGTTGGGTCAGGTGTTTACACCCCTTATTGTGTTTTGTGTTAACAAATATAGGTCATTGATTGATTAGAAATGAATGGGTGAGATTAATTGAGACCTTTCCTTTGTTTTTTTTTCCTGGGTTGTGTGGTGCACTATTTGAACTATTCGATAAGGTGATAGTAATTATTCGCTCACTTATAGTTATTATTCGCTAGTTTGAAAGTAATTATTCGTTAGGTTGATACTAATTATTCGGTAGTTTTGCCAGTTATTGTTCGCTAGCTAGTTTGATAGTAATTATTCGTTAAGTTGATAGTGATTATTCGGTAGTTAATAGTAATTATTCGGTAGTTAATAATAATTATTCGTTAGGTTAATAGTAATTATTCGTTGGTCAATTACGCAACTATTCGCTAGATTAATAGTAACTATTCGCTAGATTAATAGTAACTATTCGTTAGATTGATAGTAATTGTTCGTTAGGTTGAAAGAGGATGTAAATGTAATGATTGGTTTCAACATCTAATTAACTATATATACAGATGAATAATTCCTTATTATCAACGAATATAAACTCTGACTTGCCGAATAATGGCTCTGAACGTGAAATTAATGAAAACCAAAACTAGAAAAATTCTGATCGGACCACAATTTGCATTTGCAACAAAGATTTCACATTGACAAACACCAAGAACCGAATGATTATTTCATCCCGAATGTTAAATAGTAATTCAATCAAAACCAACTTAATAAAAAACAATTCAAGAAATTCCCAAATTGAGTACCGGATTCAAGAAATCCCCAATTGAAGAAATCCTCAATTCAGGAGAGCACTGTCGACTCTTGCGGAACCGAAAGGGGAGGCTCGTGACGCTTGTGGGAACGAGATGGGAGGCGCCGAGATGCGAGAGAGAAGTCCGAGAGAGAGGCAGCAATTGAAGGCGCTCGGGCGAGCTTGATCTTAGGGCGATAGGCGCAGGTGCGAATTAGAGGAGCGAGGAGTACGTGGCTGTCGTTGACCGGTGTCAGATTCGGTGCCATTGGAGGCGCTTCGGCGAGCTTGCTCTTGCAGGGGGCTTCGCCTGGGCCATTACAGAGGAGGAACGGGATGGAGACGGTGATGAGCGTATGGAGGAAGGAGATGTAGATGGTGGAACCTTTGATAATTAGGGTTTTAACGTGGATGAGTTGTAGGCAGTTACACAATTTGGGTGGGATGTGATTTACACGCCCTGGATTATTGAGGGTGTGGTTTATTGTTCACATGGGGCCCACATTATTTAAAAAGAAATTAAATTAATTCTCAATTAATCTCAGCCTTTAATTTTAATTCCATCAATGGCCAATATTTGTTAACACAAAACATGTTAAGCCTTGTAAACATTTGATCAATACTCTCTCTCTCTCTATATATATATATATCCATCTTTCCATTATATGTCTTGAGGATATAGGTTAAGAACCTTAATTGGGAAAGATGTCCTACCAAATAAAGAAGCGCCTACGAAAGCAATATTAAGAAAAACCAATTTAAATAATTTAAATTTGGAGAATCTTTCCCGATTAACGTTGTTAGCATATATATGCGCTTGGAGTATAGGATAAAAAAACTCATATATATATATATATATATATATATATATATATATATATATATATATATATATATATATATATATATATATATTGAATAGACATATCTAATTTTATCTTGTACATATAATAATTATCTCTTTAAAAAAAATATGATTGGTTCATACGACTACTTTTAAGGAGAAGTTGTTAGGTGTCTCAGCCGACTTCTCTTTTATTATATATAATAATAGATAATAGATAGATTAAGTTAATATAAATAAATTATTTTTTATATTTATAAAATCAATATATTAAAAATATCATATTAACATATTTTCGTGTATAGAACGGGTAGTAAATTTTTAAAAAAAATTCTCAGTCTAGCTAGTTCGATTAATCATCTGTTCTATATATTGGATTGGTTACTGCATATATAACCTATTTAAGGGTTTAATCTTCCCCTTCATAAATTATTCTTTTAAGTTTTCAAAAGAATTCCAACTTGATCGGACCCAAACCACAAGCATTAGTTTAAACTATAAGTCGATCAAGTGGCGACGTTTGTAACTTTCAGCATGATCTATGTGAAACAATGAATTAAATTAGCATAATCCAACGACTTGAGCTTGAAAAAAAAGGACACGAGTTGATCTAAAAAAAGTTAAAGTAGAAAATTACTTTAATGCATGTGGTGCCAATCAATTGTGTTTCTATTTCACCGTTCTTCTATTTATACATACATCCTCTATGAATTCATATATGTATCCTTCGATCTAATTAACAACAAATTAAATAAAAATATGAACCCGCAGTTTGTCCTTGCGAAAATTCTAGTATTATCAGCAGTAATGGCCGGAGCATCCGGTGCTAATTCCGGAATAGCAAAACCAGGTTGCCAAGATGAATGCGGCGGCGTCCAAATCCCCTTCCCCTTCGGCATCGGAGAAGGTTGTTTTGGCGGCAACTTTCACACCTTCCAAGTCATGTGCAACACCAGCACCGATGGGAAGCAGATCCCGTATATCGGTTTTGGTAAACAGACTCCAGCCTTAAACATCAGCGTCGAAGATCACAGTTTCCGCGTCTCCACCGAGGTCGCGTACGAATGCTACAACGCCGGCCAACCCACCACCGCCAACAGCATATCGATGGGAGACATGTTCGGTTTCAACATCTCCGCCACCGAGAACCTACTGATAGGCATAGGCTGTGACACCACCGCCACCGCCTCAGACAGCGAAGGCCAAGGTATGGGGGACAGAGTTGGGTGCCTCACTTCGTGTTCCTCGACCGGGCAAGTGAGCAGCTGGACCTGCCCGGGCGGCCGTGGTTGCTGCGCCACCTCTATCTTTAACACTATGGAGTCGGTTTCGGTAAGTGCCGGAAGCTCGTTCAACTACAGTCGTGTTGCAGGTGATACCACCCATTGCAGCCTCGCGTTTGTTACTGAGGCTGTTAATGGTTCGTATACTTTTTCCGCATCCAATTTGACTGCCTCGGCAGCAGATTATGACAAGATGCGAGTTCCGGTGGTGTTCAATTGGTACATCCTTTACACTGGAAACTGCACGTACCCTGATGGTAATTACTTGTGTGGTTCTAACACTAATACCCGGTGCGTTGATGAAAGTGTTACTACTGGCGGTATTCATAGATCCCGTTGCCAGTGTTTGGACGGATATGCCGGTAATCCGTACCTCGGATGTCATGGTAATTATTAATTACTTCCTACTTGATTTCGATTTCAATTTAATTTCGAGGTATTGATAAATTGGATTTCAACAATTGGAGTTTTATATATTGGGGATGCAGATGTTAATGAATGCAGTAATAGTAGTCTCCATACCTGCCCGACAGATGCGTACTGTGTGAATACAATTGGAAGTTACGAATGCAAATGCCGGAATGGATTTATTGGGAACGCCACAACAATTAGTCCTTGCATTCCAACTCCAAATACAGCCAAAGCATTAACTCTTGGTACGTTCATAACTTCTTGTACCAAATACACAGTAGGAAAGTTTTTTCGGAAATTTCGCATGGTACCCTCGTGGTATTGGGTTTTTCGCGTGGTGTACAGAAGATTGGGATATTTCGCCATATACCCCTGAGTTTATATGAAATTTCGCGTCGTGCCCCTGCTCGGTTAACCCTAACAACCGACGTTAGTTTTTTAAAAAAAAAAAGAAAAAAGAAAGAAAGAAGAAACTGGAAAGGAACGATCGATTGACAGAGAAGAGAAACTCGGAATCCTCCTGAGGGGTCGCCGGAAGAACGAGGAAGATGAGCACATTGAGCACGCCGGCCGGCGACACGGATAGAGGAACTCGGAATCCTCCTCAGGGTGGTGCCACTACCAGGTATTCTTTGACATTTCAAACCCCTTTCTCAGCTTTGAAGTTTCGCGTGAAAGCCTCCAGCCCTCCACCACCGTACCACTTCCGGCGGCTGCCTTGTGTGGGCTCCCTTCCTAGTTTATTTTGGCTTCTACATTCTTCGATCTGGTGCCTCCGTCGCCGATTCCTTCTTTCTTTCGCCTGCTACTTTCTTTCGATCGTTCCTTTCCAGTTTCTTCTTTCTTTCTTTTTTCTTTTTTTTTTTAAAAAAAAAACTAACGTCGGCTGTTAGTATTAACCGAGCAGGGGCACAACGCGAAATTTCATATAAACTCAGGGGTATATGGCGAAATACCCCAATCTTCTGTACACCACGCGAAAAACCAAATACCACGAGGGTACCATGCGAAATTTCTGAAGTTTTTTTTTCTTTATAAAATTTAATTTGATCAATCTATCCATATCTAACCATTAAAAGAGAAGCATTTTTTATGAGTCATCACTCTCCCTTAAAAGTAGGTTATGTATTCAATTAATTTTTAAAAAAATTCAATTAATCCATGATATTAGCCTAAATTATAATTTTAGTAGTTATTTAAAAAAAACAATAAGATTAATTCAAAACATAAAATTAATATTAGTAATATATATATATATACACACTTTAATTGTTTTCTCAACTAATGGGTTTAATTCAAAACATTTAATTATCTGAACTTTTACATATTAATTTAACATATTACTAAGGTTTTATTTATAAAAAACCACGTCATGGCGTGGGTATCATACTAGTATACTCCGTAATATATAATTTACAACTAGCTATTAAAAGAGAAGCATTTTTTTAATGAAAGGTCAATACCACCATAATTATAGGTTTTTTAACCAAGCAAATTAAAATAGATTTTTTAAAATATTTTCTTAACATATTCTACATTTTTTCTAATCAATTGGTTCAATTAAAACCACTAAATCAGTATATAATTTACTCTTTATATATTATACATTTTCTAATAGATTGGCCGGTTCAATTCAAAACATTGTATCAATTTTTCTCAAAAAAAAAACACTGTATCAATTTTTCTAAAAAAAAAACATTAACATCAATGAATTCTCAACCAAGGTTCAATTCAAAATATTGTAGACATGTAGCCATATTTTAAAAATTATTTGCACAATGTTGATACGAATTAGTCATAACAATTTATAAAAATGGGAACATTTGAGACGGTAAACAAACTCCACAATTTAAAATTTCTCATTTAGGTAGGTTCTTAGTATAAATGAATTGATATACCAACTTTTTATCCAGATAAGACATGAAGAATGAAATTAATTAAATGGGTGGAAATTAATATATATAATTAAAAAAATTAGGAAGATAATATATATATATATATATATATATTATCTTGATGAACAATATTTTGAGTTTGATTATAATATTTTGATGCTGATTTTTGGGATTTTTTTCTCAATGTTATAATTAAATTATTTGGGATCATTTTTTTCTTTATATTAATTACTTGGTGAGATGTTCTCGACCGTACATGTTAGTATAAAACTTTGTTTACTATTTAAAATATCTCATTTAGGTTCTCAGTATAAATAAATTGATACACATATAGTAAGATATAGACAATAATCTACTAATAATAAATGGGGTGATTACCTCGATATCCTAATTTTTGACCTTTATTAAGAAAATGGCTCCCAATTGCTCCAAATTAGCAAAAAGTACACCGCCTCCCCCCCTGCCCCTGTGCCCCTCCTTCCGTTTCATCTGTTTTTTTTTACAGAGTTGCTGAAACGGAATTGCTGAAACTTCTTTTTCAGCACATACGGTTTCAGCAACCCATTTTTCAGTTTTTTTTTTCCAGTTTTTTATTTCGCGTTGCTGATTTTTTCCAGTTTTTTTTTCGCGTTGCTGAAACGAAGTTGTTGAAACTCCTGTTTCAGCACATTCGGTTTTAGCAACCCCTATTTCAGTTTTTTTTTTTTCGCGTTGCTGAAACTGCTGAAACCAAAACTGCTGAAACTGAGACTGCTGAAACCGAAGTTGCTGATGCTGAAACCCCGATTTCAGCAAAGTTGTTGATGCTGAAAACCCAATTTTAGTAACGTTGTTGATGCTGAAACCCCGATTTCAGCAACGTTGCTGATCCTGAAATGGTTATTACTGACACCAGGGTTGCTGAAACCGTGTTGCGGGGTGTAAAATTTAGCCTATGTGGGATTCGAACCCACGTATTTGCGCATAAGTACATCGCTCTACCCTTGAGCTAAGAGGCTTCTAAAGAAGATTTAAAGTAAAGAACATAAAAATTCATCGCCGTCCGCATTTTTGCAATTGCTAAAACTACAATCCGCATTTCAACAATTGCTGAAATTGCCAATATTCAAACCCAAATCATGTAAAAATCAAGTTAATCCATAAATAGGATGAACTCTCGGAGAAAAAACCCACAATTAAGCGCGTGTTTGGCAAAAAGGGTGTTTTTTAAGGGTTGGGTGTTTTTAAGGAGGTGGATATTATTTATGGGGTTTATGGAGGTGTGGGAGGTGGAGTTTATTTTTTAAAATAACCTTATAAAAAAACTGAATGGTGTTTGATGGTTATATGAATTGGGAGATGAATTTATGGATAAAATTACTCAAATGCCCTTGATAAATTGGGATTCATCTACCCATCTTTTCTATTTGCTGAAGAAGCCTATCGATTGCATTCACCCATGAAACCCTAGGGCGGACGGACTGTGCTCCTCCACATCTCGTGACGTCGCCGGCGCCGTTGTGGTCGTTGCGGCCGGCCAAGGAAGCCTATCGGTTGCTGTAGCTGGTCACTTCTCCTTCTTCCTTCGGCCCCTAATTTTATGTCTATGCGCTGAACTCGTGGTGGTCGTGGAGAGGTGGTTATGGTGGTGTGACTGGTGGCGCCGTGTGGTCTGGGTGGTGGCTCGCTGGGCTGCGGGTTGTGGTGTTCAAGGTACGGCCTTGTTTGTGTGGGTTTGTTGGGTTGGTGGTGGCCGGAGTTGGTCCGCCGTTTGCTCGAATCGCCGATGTCTGCACTATCAGCGACTGCGTTGTGAGGGTGAGGGTTGTTCAGGGGCAAAAGTGTACAACGAAAGTGGCACCCGATAAAAAACCTCCCTGAAGCTGCCCTCCTAGGGCTTCCAATTTCCATGAATTTAACCTCTTGAAACCTCTAACTGCACCTCATCGCACCTGATTGCCAAACACCATCCTCGGAGCTTTTTTTTTTGGGGAACCTGATAAAAGCTTTTAAAACCTGATGAAAGCTTTTGCCAAACACGCGCTAAGTGGAAAGATAACAGACAATCAACGTGGCATCAGGTCTGAACGCCCGTCTGCAATTTCTCATCACTGATTCAAAATGGAAATCGATTCACTCACACGAACAAAAAGCACTTGAAACCAGTTGAAAACATTGGGTTAGGAATCAGATAATAAGCAGAGATTGTAGTCTACACGGTTGAGTTCAGTGTGTAGGATAAGATTCAATTTCGCATCATTTACCTCACCCAGTTGGTAACCTAAAAACCAGTTGCGTTCAAGCAAAGAGAACAAGAGTCGATTTCAGCCGAATTCATCACAAAGCAATCGGAAAGATGGGAGATTTGATCAAGGCGGCATCAGATAATAAGCGGAGTTTGTAGTCTACACAGTAGATTCAGCGTGTAGGATAAGATTCAATTAGGACAATTTGATAACAATTATGACTTACAACATACATATATGTATATGAATCAATTAGCATACATATATGAATCAATAAGCAATTAGTATGGAAATTGCTGAAATTATATATATATGAATGATGAATCATGTACACAGTGGCAAATTGGGGTTGAAAATTAGTGTGCGTATAGGAAAACCGGGGTTAGATTCGATCAATTCACAGTTCAAATTTCAAATTAGGGAATGGAGTTGCTTATGACATCAATTAGCATACAGGAATGGAGATGAATGTAGTTATCTATAGCAGCCTTGCCTTATTGATGGATTTGGAAAGGTCGGGAGAATCGATGAAACTTACCTGATTATGGAAGAGATTTTGCTCGATGCGCTGATTAAGTCAGAAGAAATCAGCGAAGCTCCTCTTCGCCTGTCAGAGGCATCGCCGGCGACCAGGAGGAAACCGGCAATGGGAGAGATTTCAGTCACAAGTCCACCGGCGATTTCAGCAAGTCCCTCCGGCCATGGGAGAGATTTCAGTCACAAGTCCACCAGCGAGCTTCACCAGAAGGAAGATGGCGGCGGCATCCTCTTCGGCTCGGATCGCCATCGTCTTCGCCTTCATCGCCTTCACTCGTCGGCAGCGATCCAATCGCCCTGGAGATCCAATCGAAAACGGGGGAGATCCAATCGCCCTGGAACGGGGGAGATCCACCGTCCGTCGGCACCTCAGCGGAAGGTGTGCTCTCTCGATCCACCGTCCGTCGGCACCTCAGCGTGGAGGCTCAGCGGAAGCGGCGGCGGCGGCGAAATCAGAGGGAGGAGGAAACCAGGGGAGAGTGGAGATCAGAGGGAGACGGCTACGGATTTTCTCCCGTCTAAGTGGTTGGGGGCCTGTTTTGAGGGTGGTTGACAAAACCCTAATTTAATTTCACAAGGGTGGAGGACACTCCGCACATAGAAGTCCAAAAAAAGGCTCATTGGGTAAATTTTCTCATATATAACAAATTACGATCAATATAGATAAAATAATAAAGTATGCTTATTATGATGTTTTTAAAATTTGAATATTTTATCATTATGTTACGCGCCAATGGCGTGGGCAATATATATACTAGTTACTACTATAATAACCGAAGCATCTTTATTCCATTTGGTATCATCAAAATTACCCATTCTATATGGTGAAGTATATTGTATAGGACATGCCACATTAATTCAACCATTCCTCGCAATTAGGGATGGTATAGGGCGAGGGGTATCCTCCCCGTCCCCGTTCGGGGACTATAAATCACCCCGTCACTGGAGGGAAATCTCCACCCCTGTTTGTTATTCTATTTAAGTAATTTTTCCTGTTCACAATATAATTAATTAACTTAATTTTTCCTTTCAATTAAAACTTAGCACAATTCAAATCACAATAGAAATCAAAACAACAATAATAAAATATTATGAAATCATCTAGAACCAAACTAGTTGAAAAAGTACCAAATCCAAAACGGAACAAAACAATCCGTAAAGAAGTTTGAGAACAATTGAAAATATAACATTGATTATGTTGTTAATTTGGTGAATAGTATCTTCACTATCCTCTTTTAGATGGGAAAAAATTTGAAAAAGAACCAAAAAATTATGAATTAAAACTCAATAATTGCTACATATTAATTTATACGCACATATAATTAAGTATAGGATCACAAACAGTGACGGAGCCAAGATTTATTTTCGGGAGGTGCTTAAAAAAAATTGTGAAATAATTTTTTTGGTGTATATTTATTATGAAGAATTTTTATAAAAAAATAACGAAAACTCACTAGAAATGTGATTTTTTAAATTTAAATATAACTATGACAATGGTTTGGTGGAGTACGTGGTACTTTTAGAAACCAAGCAATTTTTAGAAATGAAGCGGAACCCCCTAAAATGATAGCAACGTTCACCAAGAAAACCGTCAAAAGCTGGGTAAACTCAAAAAATGAAAAGAAGGACGATGCACCTAAGAATAGACCCTTTGATGTGACAACAATAGCTTGGAAAAAAAATATTAAATGGAAAAAATCTAAGGAAAGCCACTTCAAATTGAACTTTGATGGCTCAAGACTTGACGTCAAAAGGACCTCCATTGGTTATATTATCAAAGATCATAATGCATGCACCATGAGCCTCAAAGTTGACAAAATTAATTGCAATTCTGTCATTGGTGCAAAAGTTATGACTCTGTATAGTCATAAAAGAGGCCATTGTTAGAGACATCCAAAATATCGAAATCAAATGACATAACCTTGCATTGTTAATGCAGTCACGGGTACTTGAAATCACTCTTGGGATTTTGAAATGATTATTTCTGTCTCCCATTTGAACCTCTTGAATTTTTTCCTCGTTCGACATTCATCATGTCTACAGGGAAGTAAATAGCATTTTCGACAAGCTGGCCCAACTAGGACACTTAACTCCTAACGCTAACCAAGATACGGATGCAGAACTACAAGTTATCATCTGAAAGGATGCTCTAGGATGGACTATAGATAGATTGTAGTGGGTCCTAATTTTGTTCCTTTATAAAAAAAAGAGTACTTATTCTTATGAGATATAATAAAATATAAGTAATTAACAAAATGCGCAAAAGCGCGGACAAAAAATACTAGTAATATAAAATAATTGTTATATCTTAAACTTATTACTAGAGTTGCTTAATTAGAGGAAGCACCTTAAATTTTGCAGGTCTCGGAATAAGCTTGGGTTCAATTATTGGTTTCATCTTACTTTTTGGCGTCTTTAAGCTATTCGTAAGGCAAAAAGAAATCCGAGAAAGAGCACACAACTTCAAGACAAATGGTGGTTTGCTTTTACAACAAGACATGTCTTCCAATGAAGGTGCTATTGACAAAACGAAGATCTTCAATCAAAGTGAGTTGGAGAAGGCCACCGACAACTTCAACGAAAATCGAGTGCTTGGTCGTGGAGGCCAAGGAACGGTCTACAAGGGCATGCTAACGGATGGGACAATTGTAGCTGTCAAGAAGTCCATGAAGATTGATGAAACCCAATTGACTCAATTCATCAATGAGGTTGTCATTCTATCTCAAATCAACCACATAAACATCGTTAAGCTATTTGGTTGTTGTCTAGAGACCGAGGTACCCTTGCTCATTTATGAGTTTGTACCCTATGGTACTCTCTATCAGCACATTCATCATCCTAATGAAGATTTCCAGTTGACCTGGAGGGCACGACTTCAAATAGCCGTGGAATGTGCAGAAGCTATTGCATATCTCCATTCATCATGCTCTTGTCCTATTTACCATAGGGACATCAAGTCCTCCAACATACTGTTGGATGAGAAATACAGAGCCAAGATTTCAGATTTTGGGACTTCCAGGACTATTTCGATTGACAAAACTCATGTAACCACTTGTGTTCAAGGTACATTTGGGTATCTTGACCCCGAGTTTTTCCAATCAAGCCAATTCACGGATAAAAGCGATGTTTACAGTTTTGGAGTAGTTTTGTTGGAGTTGTTGACTAGTAAAAAGCCGATTTTCACGGACACAATATCTAAGGAGCCAAGGGGTTTGGCAACAGAGTTTGTTCAATTGGTAGAGACTAATGCGAAAGAGTTAAGCAGTATTTTGGACCCTCAAGTTTTACAACATTGCTCAGAAGAGGAGATTGAAGCATTGTCCAAGCTAATCAAAAGATGTTTGAGTCTGAACGGGAAGCAAAGACCCACCATGAAAGAAGTCGCAAGGACATTGGAGACGATCAAGTCCCACCAGGGTGGGGAAGAGGATAATTCAGCAACTGGAGATGGAAATAGCAAGCAAGATGGCGTTAAGTGGGCTGATCTGATGGTGATGATGAATGAAGGCCCTTGCACCTCTTCAACTACTTCGGCCTACACCGACAGTTCCTACTCCATCGATGTGCAACCTTTATTATTTGATTCTAAATGAATCAGGTTAACAGATTGTGTCGTAAATGATTGTACTTCAATTATCTCATTTTAGTTTAGCTTATCTTGAATCAAGTTTGTTTCTCATTATGTTAATTCCAACATTAGAAGTTTCAACTGTTGACTGCTTGCCGATGTTTCTTGTTCAGAACTTGTTTGAATTCAACTGTTGGTAGTGCTATGCTGATGTCTCTTGAGTCTTGACTTGTTCAATTTCCAGTCAAAATTGGCAGCTTTGTCCGAGTGCAAATTAACTCACACAAACCGGATACTCGGTTTTGGGCCAGACTTCGCGATCGGTTCGACCTTCCTGAAAAATCGGGCCGTCGATTCTGGCCCGATTGAGCCATCCTACTGAGATCAATTAGGTAGATAGAGGTGGTAGCGGTTTTGATTTATCATCTTCACCTCCCAACTATATATCATCTGCTAGAAGGAAATTAATTCACAATCAAGTAATGTGATGACGGCCACCTTTTAATGTAGCGGTCCTAGCGGAAAGTTACACCAACTAATCCTCTAATTATAACATCTGCAGACACGTAAGCAATGACGTAATCAAGGTCCATCTTTTACCAACTACTTGACTTGAAAACTCTAAAAAAATTCAGCTGAAAACATCCAATAATTTTCAACACCATTGATAAATATACATGGATAAATAAACATACTATATGTTATATCTCCGCACATTAAACAAATTACAAACTAAATATATATATATTAATTAAAAAGAGAGAGAGAGATTTTTTTTATTTTTTTTTTGGTAATAAAGAGAGAGAGATGGATGTGCAGTGTCTGTATCTCCTTGCAAAAACGCTGGTAGTATCATTAGTAGTAGTAATAGTCTGTTGTAGAGGGGCAGCAGGGACTAACGGCGAAATAGCAAAAACAGGATGTCAGGATGAGTGCGGCGGCGTCAAAATCCCCTTCCCCTTCGGCATCGGAGACGGCTGTTATAGAGACTCTAGATTCAAAATCCAATGCGTCGACAATAGTAGTGGTAGCAGTAGCAACGGAGATCCAATACCGACGATAGGCGATCAACGAACAAACCATACGGTGCTGAGCATCGGCCTCGAAGATCACAGCCTACGGATCACCACTAAGGTCGCGTACCAGTGCTACAACGTCGGCCGCCAACTGATTACCACCAACACCGACGTGTACAACCTGGATGACATGGCTGATATAGGCGGAGTATTCAACATCTCGGATACCAGCAACTTGCTGGTGGGCATCGGATGCGACACCATAGCTCGTGTTTCGGACAGTGAAAGTGCCGGCCTCAAAGATGCCCTCGGATGCATTACTTCATGTGATTCGGCAGACGAGGCAAGGAACGGGACATGCTCCGGCCGCGGATGCTGCGCCTTCTCCATCTTTAATACTATGAAGTCACCGACTGTCCATGCCGGCAGCCTGTCTAATTTTACCCAAGTACAAGTTGCTGATGGCACCTCCCTATGCAGCGTTGCGTTTGTTACCGAGGCTGTTAACGGGTCGTATGCCTTTTCCGTGTCAAGCTTGAAGGCATTATCACCGTCAAACTATGACAATATGCGAGTTCCCGTTGTCTTCAATTGGATAGTCCAATATGGTGGAACTGGAGGCCTTAAAGGGTGCTCGGATGCCAAGAAAGCCGGAAACGATTACTTTTGCGGGTCGAATACGCAGTGCGTTGATGAAAATATTGAGAATGGATACCGCTGCAAGTGTGTTGAAGGGTACGCTGGTAATCCTTACCTCTCAGGCGGGTGTCAAGGTACATATATATTAAAGCACTATATACATACGGATAATTTTAGTGATGAATTTGTTTGAACTGTATATTGCTTTAAATTGATGTCCATATATCTTGGATTTGGATTAAAATTAGGATCGGATTTCATTAATTTGAATGTTGGCAGATATAAATGAATGCGCGGATTCAGGGCTGAACGACTGCGAAAAGAAGGAATACTGTGTGAATACAGAGGGAGGTTACCACTGCAAATGCCCCAATGGATTTCGTGGGGAAGCCACAAAAACAGGACATTGCTTTCCAGTCGAACCATACTCAAAGTCGCTTGTTTATGGTAGGTAACCTAACCTGCCCCTGCAAATTCCGCAATTACTTCCAAATTTATAATTAAAGCATTTAATCAATTTATATTATTTTTAATAATTTTCTTATAGGTTGTTGGTTCATATAGATTAAATCATTTTTTTGGTTCATATAGTTTTTGTAATGAGTACCAATCACCCCACATTAAAAATCTAAAATTGGGGATTTTTTTTTAAAGCTAGCGATCCAATGCGGCGCTTCATTAGCGCTGCTTCCACAAGGACCACCACCTCACCATCTCCGTTTCTTACAACAAACCTGACCCCACAACCCTTAATTTGCCCCAACAACCGCAGCATCACAATTCACCATAAGGGTACTTGACTAAGTCCCAAGAAGGCTTTTTCCACCCGTCTCTACCCTCCTTATTGGATAAGAAACCATTTTTCAGCTGCACTCCTAAACGAATTTGAGTAATAAAGATACCGACAACAATTAGCCAACAAACTAATTACCAAACTAACCAAAAGCACCCCAAACATATATATATATATATATATATATATATATATATATATGAAGAATTGAGTACGTAAAGTAATTAACAGTAAGAGACAAATACTCTAGAAGGGGGGTTGAATAGAGTATAGACGCTTTTCGCAAACTTGTAAAGAGCAAGCAACTTCAAGGGCTGAATAATGGGTTTCAAGGCCTTGAACTCAGTCTCAAGATCTTGAACGAACTTTTCGTGACTTGACAGTTCTGCAAATTAATCAGGCGTTAAAAACAAACAGAACAGATAATCGTAAGTGCGGAAATTAAATAGATGAACACGAGAATTGTTAACGAGGTTCGGCTCTAAATCAGCCTACGTCCCCGCCTAGGGTTATCCAACCCGTAGGATTCAACAACTTTTATTCCTCTTTCCTTATGGATCCTAATAGCTCACCGAGAAGCCTCTCTCCTATACAATTGCAATCTAGTCACAACTCAGATCCCTTAGAGTCCTAGACCAATCTAAAAGAGCCTCCACCTCTCTCAGCTATCTAGTACAACCCAAGATACAGAGAAATAAAAGTCCCCTTCGCCACACCTATGTGTGATACGTTTGAGTATATGATACTCTTAGTATAACAGGGATTGAATATAAACTATGAAGCTCAAGACTTCCTAACTCTCAAAGATAATAAATCAAATACAGAATAGAGAGAGAAAGGAAGCGAATGAAATCAGCCGTAGGATCTGTAAATTCGAGAGCTCTCTGGTGTGCGTTGAAGACTTGACAGAAGGTGTATTTTTTTCCAGCGTTCTTCTTCTGCTTTTATAATTAAGAGCTCCAACAGATTGCTGATTTCTTTATCTCTCCAAATCCTGATAAGTTGGAACAGAATTTTTAAACGTTGAATTGGGAGAGCTGTTGCCGAAAACTTCTTGTCATTTGAATTCAAAATTTCTGGCCGAGATACATGCTGTAGACGTCACTAGTACAGCTCCATATCTTCATCTTCAATTTTGAATAAAAAATGAGATCTTCTTTTTTGTACTGGCCGAGACATCTTAGGAAGAATAGCTCCACATTTCTTCAATTTAAATTAAAAACTGGGCTTCTCCTTTGCTGTACTGCTAGCCGAAATTTTCTAGGAGGAGTTGAGATCTTGTTGAGAATATCCTGTACACACATTCAAGAAACACTATCCAATATATATTTAACCATAAAATCTATTAAAGATGTGAGATAATATTTAACCAAAATAAAAATCATTAGTCCAAAATATATATAAAAACACATCTTCACCAATTCTGAATATGGATAGACTAACAAGATGTAACCGAACATATATATATATATATATATATATATATATATATATATATATATATATATATATATATATATATATATATATATGAAAGGCCTAAAAAGGCTTAATTAAATCTAAACATATATGGATGGAATTTACTTCAATTTAAAATACTCCGTAAGAAACAAATTTGACTTCAATACCAAATCTCACGTAAGCTTATATTTAAAATCAATACTTGGCCTAATTAAAATAAATACTCCGTAGCACATATAATTTAGTGAGCCAAATAAATATATTCCGAGAATAAAAACACCCACAAAATATAATTGATATTTGCATAAAATACTACCTTATTTGTCTTCCATCATACCTACAAAAATATATCACATATAATCATCAAGGTGGAGTCAACAATATATATATATAGGGAATAGGTACTTTGTGCACACCTCTTAGGGTATATCTTGTGCACAGATCTTGACCGTTAAGTGAGGGATGATGGAGGGTTAAGATTAATTGAGTATTTTTTAAATTTGTTAAATTAAAAGATGGGTCCCACATTAAAAAAAATCAATGAATTAGTTGCTCCAAGCGCGTGTGTGTACGGGTCGGTTAATTAATTTTTATCCAACAATTTCACATTGAATAACGAGAGAGAGAAGGGGGGCTCCGGCATGACGGCATCCAACTTTGACCACAACGGAGGTACACGATGGCGGCAGTGACGGAGGGACGATGGGGCGAATTGAAGGAGACGACCAAGTTGAGCCTATACCCAGGCGAATCGATTCGAAGGTCCTGCGTTTAGGGCCACGTTTTGTGTGAATTAATCCTCATCCTTAAATCTTTGAATTTTTGGAGCCCTAATATTCCGATGGTGGATACAATGGTCAATGGGTGACGATTGAAGGTGGTTGCGATGACGGTGAATCAGGTTGTTGGACGGAGCGATTGACTGGAAGTTGTTGGGCGGAGCAACGGTCAGATGCCGAAGGGTGAATCTCGATCTGCTTCTTTCTTTGAGGCAGGACATAGGATACGACGGTTACGGCGGCGATGAAGTTCAGTCAAATTGGAACGAAGTAAAGAGAGGGGGGGGGGGGGGTTGGGGGTGGTTTGTGTTTGTGTTATTGGTAAAATCTGGTTAGGAACCATTCCGGAATGGCTCACCGGAAAGGACTTGTTGGTTGTACCCATAGGTTCCCGGTTCGAACCCTTCCGCTCTTTATTTACCTATTCAAGGGTTACGGTTAAAATTTATTGATTAATCAACCTGTAATTACCGCATTATTCGAGGAAAAGGAAGAATTATTCAGATCCAAAGGTCTCTGATTCAAATCGTTTATTTACCAAAATTCAAGGAAGAATTATTCAGACGTATGTGTCGAATTTCAGTTACTAGTGGTAATGAGTTGGTTAATTATTCGATGAAATCTGATTCATTATTCATCAGTAACGGAGTCTTCGGTTTGACAAACAATATAAAAAATCCTCATCACACGAGTATAAATACACAACTAAACATTATTCGGTGAAATTGTTTATAGATTTGAGTTTTTTATGTGAAATTGAATAAAAGAAAAACAAAACATTATTCGGTAGCATGTGACAAATTATTCAGCGGAATTGATAAATTTTGATTTGAAATAAATGAAAAAAGATAAAATAAGATTATTCGGTAGCGTGTGCTATACTATTAAGTGGAATTGCCAAAATTTTAAAACAAATAAAATCAGGTGAGTCCAACCAATGAATCACCCATAGTAATTTATTTTTCACAAAACTATTTTTTTTTTCAAAAGTAGCAAACATAAAAAAGAAATGGGGTTATTTGTGATAAAGCAACCAGAGAGAAACAGTGAGGACCTTATTTAAAAAAAAAACCAACAAGATACGGCAACCGAAGAGATCAAGCTAGAATTGGGGAGTGGGTGTTACACACGCACAGGAGTAGGAGTGAGTTAATTTTTTTCGGCGGGTCCCACATGAAATTCAATCAAAATTAAAAAAAAAACTATTAATCATGGCCATCAATCTCCTTCGCATCAATGGCTCGGATGTGTGCACAAGGTACACCCTAAGGGGTGTGCACAAGGGAACCACTCCATATATATATATATATATATATATATATATTATATATATATATATATATATATATATATATATATATATATATATATATATATATATATATATATATATATATATATATATATATATATATATATATATATATATATATGGACATAGGATTGACGTGGGAATAAAAAAAACCCACCTCTTTTCTCTCTCCTCTTTTTGGCCTCTCCCCTACCGTTGATGCTGAAAGCCTGAAAGTCCTTAGACCATCTTCAACAAAAAGTCACACGAATCAAAATTCATTTCAGCCACATCAACAACTATTCCTGCCACGTCAGCTTTCCACTAACTTTTTAACTTTTTACATTTTTAATCCACAATAAAGAGTCGTGCGAATCAAAACTCATTTTACACTTTCTTATATTTATTAAACTAAATGTTAATTTATTTTACTTAAAATTTTTTGTTAATGATATTATTAATATTAATATTAATACATATCATTAAAATAAAAAGGCATACAATTAAATTTAGAAATATTTTATTAACTTGATACAATGAATCTTTAACATATGGTAAACTTAGCAAAAAAAAAAATTCCAAACATATGTAAAACGGGTGTCATTGAATAGAGAAAAATAAATCCTATTCAAAAATAAATTTTTTTAAAAAAAAATAAATTATTTAACGAATAAGTGAGGGTTTTAATTTAATTAAAACTCCCCGCCATGTGGCGTGTTCCCATTGACTAGTATAAATTAAAACAAAAAAAAATTTAATCGAATGATCCGACTCTCCCAATTGATTCACCTCCCCTGAATCAAACACTCTCTCTCCTCCCTCTTTCCAAAAGTGCTGACCTGGACCTTGGTTTTGATCCGTGCGGATCTCCATTGCTAATGGTCTTATGTGCCACAAATCAAAGGCAAACAATGCCTTTTATTTCACAAATAGAATTCGGCTTCAACTTGGGCTGGACCCAATGGGCCATAGGCCCAATCCTCCTATCCCTTCGACCCTGCCTCTCCTCCCAAGCCCAGCTCTCCTGCACCGAGTCCAACACATCCCCTATGATCTTCCTAGACTCCATCACCACGCCTTCGAAAATTTGAGTGTTCCTAGCTCTCCACACAACACTGAACACTCAGGAGTCAGGACTGTAGACCAACCCGGAGTAGTTCCTGCTTATGGTTGCCTTGAACCCGCTCTAAGAAGTCCAACATTGAGTGACACAGTGACACCCCTTACCCCACACCTAAAGTAATACGGAGTATAAAATAGCCGATGTTAGAAAAATCTAATAATATAAAATAGCCGATGTAGCCTAAACTTATGACTCCTTGAGTTGCTTAATTAGAGAGAGTACCTTAAATTTTGCAGGTCTCGGAATAGGCTTGGGCTCAATTATTGGTTTCATCTTACTTTTTGGTCTCTATAAGCAATTCATAAGACAAAAGCGTATCCGAGAAAGAGCACACAATTTCAAGACAAATGGTGGTTTGCTTTTACAACAAGACATGTCTTCCAATGAAGGTGCTATAGACAGAACGAAGATCTTCAGTCAAAGTGAGTTGCAAAAGGCCACCGACAACTTCAACGAAAATCGAGTGCTTGGTCGTGGTGGTCAAGGAACGGTCTACAAGGGCATGCTAACGGATGGGACAATTGTAGCTGTCAAGAAGTCCATGAAGATTGATAAAACTCAATTGGCTCAATTCATCAATGAGGTTGTCATTCTATCTCAAATCAACCACAGAAACATCGTTAAGCTATTTGGTTGTTGTCTAGAGACTGAGGTACCCTTGCTCGTCTACGAGTTTGTACCCTATGGTACTCTCTATCAGCATATCCATCATCCTAACGAAGATTTTCAGTTGACCTGGAGGGCGCGACTACAAATAGCTGTGGAATGCGCAGGAGCCATTGCATATCTTCACTCATCATGCTCTTCTCCTATTTACCATAGGGACATCAAGTCCTCCAACATACTGTTGGATGAGAAATACAAAGCCAAGGTTTCAGATTTTGGGACTTCCAGGACTATTTCCATTGACAAAACTCATGTAACCACTTGTGTTCAAGGTACATTTGGTTATCTTGACCCCGAGTTTTTCCAGTCAAGCCAATTCACAGATAAAAGCGATGTTTACAGTTTTGGAGTAGTTCTGTTGGAGTTGTTGACTAGTAAAAAGCCGATTTTCACGGATACAATATCCAACGAGCCGAGGGGTTTGGCAACAGAGTTTGTTCAGTTGGTTGAGACTAATGCGAATGAGTTAAGCAGTATTTTGGACCCTCAGGTTTTAAAACATTGCTTAGAAGAGGAGATTGAAGCATTGGCCAAGCTCATCAAACGATGCCTAAGTTTGAACGGGAGGCAAAGGCCGACCATGAAAGAAGTCGCAAGGACGTTGGAGATGATCAAGTCCCGTCAGGGTGGTGAAGAGGGTAATTCAGCAACTGGAGATGGAATTAGCAAGCAACATGGCGTTACGTGGGCGGATTTGATGGGGATGATGAATGAAGGCCCTTGCACCGCTTCAACTACTTCGGCCTTCACCGACAGCTCCTACTCCATGGATGTGCATCCTTTGTTATTTGATTCTAGTTAAGTGAGGCCATGTAATGGCAAGATCTTGTTGATAACCTTTTCTGATCTGATTTCTTTGAATATGCATTTCTAATACTATGGTTGAATTGATTAATCATGCCTACTGCCTAGCTAGCTACTGACTATATATGTATATTTTAAAAACTAATCACGCCGTTATTATGTTTGCTATATATGTAACACAGTGCTAATATAACTGACTATTTCCATCAAATTTGATCAGATTGGTATAATCTAGCCATATCTTACCAAAATGGTGATATGTTCTTACAGGGATTGAACAATAGATAGTCTGAACCGCTGATTAACTATATACTACGTATTGTTTTGGTGATCCACGCTCATATATATGAAGAGAAAGAGCTAGCTTAACCGTAAACAACTTAAATTTATGAAATTTGCATATGGAGATACATCATACATATACAGCATCAACTGCAATTTTGAAAATTCTGCTTTGCAGGTAATTGAATCTGGTTAATTAGATTGTGGGGTAAATGAGTGTACTTCATATTCTCTCATTTTAGTTGAGCTTATCTTGAATCAAGTTTTTTCTTATTGGTTATGTTAATTTCCAACATTAGAACTTTCAACTGTCGACCACTGCTTGCACGCCGATGACTCTTGATTAGTTGAATTTGTTTGATTTATGGATGCGCGTCCCTATCCATAACCAATACACAAATCCAATTTCACAATATAATCTCTCTTTGATTGTCAAAAGCTTTGGCAATCTTTGTATCACATTTCCCTTTATTTTCTTTGAGTTTAAATAACAATAACCCCTAATTTGAAATCAAGAACAGTCGTAAGTACTGAAGTCCCAGCCTATGCGCTAATAGTCTAAGCACATAAGTCGAGCGGGGTTCAATCTTAAAACCAATTGACAATAGGAGAAGTAACCTACTAACTTATATACTAAAACTTCTTTGTTTATATTGTCGATGTGAGACTCTTTTGATCTCTTCGTATCTTTTATTCTCTTTAACAGTAAGCAATTTTTGTAAACTTGAAACCATCCCAATTAAGATTTTAATGAAATTCAGCCCTAAAATTGAAATTGAAGTAAAATTACAATAATCACTTTACGTCAATTCAGACATTAAAGTCAAACAAGGCAAGAAGTAAGAGCTAAAAGAGGGAGAAGAAGAGAAAAGCAGTGCCCACGCGTATATCCAAAGTCGTATCTTTGTGTTGACCATTTCGAATATGTGTTTTGACCGTGTGATGCCGTGTTATGACATGTCGTATCAGTGTCCACACTATTTGACACTTGACTTGTCTTTGTGGTGACCATTTAGGCATTTGCATTTGATCTAAAATAAGTGTTGTTTTATACTTTCTAAACATTTTAATAGATTGATTAATGAAAAGTGTTATTAAAAATTGTATTTGTTGCTAATTTTTCTTTCAAACTCTCCACTTATTAGTTGAAAAAATTGGTAAATATTTAATAAATGATAACATTTAGAAAAAAATAAAATAAAACCAATGATAATTAATAATTTATTTAAAACAATAACAACAACCCAATATATCCCGCAATAACGTAGGGACCGGGGGGTCAGGATGTACACACTCATACCCGACCAAGTCATGAAAGTGTTTCCGATAGACCTAGAAAAATAAGACACATAAACTTCGTGGTAGCTAGCCGACTACTCATAGGAAGAGGAGCCAGTGATGAAGCCAAAACATAAGGTGAAGAAGACGGAGAAAAGCATAGACAAAAGTGTGAAACACCCAATCCCACCACTATATATAGACTTCAGTGGACCGAATGCACCTACTCCTTGTATTGGTAAATAAAAACCGGTCATTCCGGGGTTCGAACCGGGGACCTATGAGTACTACCCAATGCACCTACTCCATTGGTCCCTATCCAGACGACACTTATTTTGAATTGGAGGGAGTAGCGATTTTACAACTTGTAACAACCGCGCGTAATAAATGTGCCATTTATTTCCAAAAAAAAAAAATGTGCCACTTAATTACTTGACGATTCGATCGTAGCATCTCCACCCAATTAGTTGAAAAAATGTCAGCACATCATCACATTCACAAACAAAGAAAATATCAAGATCTCACATTTATAAATTTGATCACACAACACGCGCCAACACTTCAAACGTCCATGAACAATTAATCCTCAGAAAAGAGAGATCTATCTTTGCAAAATACTTTATTAAAAAAAAAAAATGTTCGAGTGTTGGTTCACCAAAATTGCGGTACTGTTAGCTGTAACAATGGCGTCTTCCGCCAGGGGAGAATCAAGGGATTACCCAATTGCAAAAGAAGGGTGCCCTGATGAGTGTGGTGGTGTCTCCATCCCCTTCCCTTTCGGCATTGGGGACGGCTGTTTTTTAAGCTTCAACGATTCTACTGATGATGCATTCAGAATCAACTGCAACCACATCACCAACCCACCGGTTCCTTTTCTGCAGGATACCGGGATTGAGTTATTAAGCATCGATTTTGAAGAACGCAGCCTCCGCGTATCCTCCAGGGTTGCCTATGAGTGCTACAGCAACGGCAAACTCGTAGCCTCTTCCAACTTTTTTATTTCTTTTTTCGAGATTGGGATGCTTTTGAGCAAGAGGAATACGTTTGTAGCTGTTGGATGCGGCACTTTTGCTTCGCTCTGGGATGCATTTGAGCTAGTGAAGGAATTGGTGTCCCGTAAAATACTAATGATATAATAGGATTAAAATGGAGATTTATAATCTGAATAATTTAGGTAATTATAGTGCTTTGCTAGAAGCCAACTATAATTTATAGATTAAATTATATTTAATCTATTACTATTTTATTCAGGTCCTATAAGGTCACACACAAAGAGTATTAGGAATTGGATAATTGATTAATAATAATAATAAGTTATTATTATTGATATAGTTTGTGGATAGAAGATAAAAGATAAAGGTGACTTATTAGGAATAAGTTGACCTAGTTTCTACAATATATAAGGAGACTTAAATAAGTCTTAACTTTTGATCGACATGGTACGTGTCTCCAAAACTTCTCCCACCACAAATCGCTAGCCTCCCTAACCGGCTGTAGGGTGTGAGTTGCAATCCTTCGATCATTTGTTCTAGCAAACGGAGACAAGGAAATCCAATCCCGTGCTCGTGTGGACCAAGTAGAGGAGTCGCGCTTGAGGCTCTTTTCTCCAAAGGTGATTTCGAATCAAGGTTCCGCACAAGAAAGGTACGACTTTTCCCCTCTATATTGTTCATATCAATTCATGCATGAGATCCCGAATTAGATGTTAGAAAATAGTTTTCTACCCTTCCGCTGCGCATCTAATTTTCCTACAGCTAGATAGTCCAACGACATGCAATACTTCTTGTATAGATTTAGAGGCTGTGAGGAACGGCACATGTGACTCCCTCCACGGATGCTGTGAGGCCCCTATCCTCTCGGACGGAGATACGTATGCACTGAATGTTAACGGCTCATATGGGAAAAAGGAGGGATGTCACTACGCATTTGTTTCGGAGGCTGGTTGGTATAACTTCTCTACAACAAACTTGACCACAACTGCAACAGATTGTGATAAGCTTCGAGTTCCTCTGATCTATGATTGGCAAGCGAATCTGACATGTGGTTCGAATACCCTCATTGTTGATGGAGATTATAATGAATTCAATTGCAGTTGTTTGGAAGGGTACAAGGGTAATCCATACCTCCCACACGGCTGTCAAGGTATTTTTACCATTATTGATTTCTAATTAGTTTAATTTGCATATATATATTGTCTAGAAGATAGTTCATATCTCCTAATTAAGTTATCTTTGATGAGATTAACCCATTATTTTTTGTAGATATAAATGAATGTGTGGAGGAGAGGCTAAATGATTGCGAAAAACAAGAGTTTTGCGTGAATAAGAAGGGAGGGTATGAATGTCGATGTCCTGACGGGCACAATGGCAGTGGTACTATAACTAGTCCATGTGTCGCTTTTAATGGTGTGAGTAATGGAGTAGCAAAACCAGGATGCCCAGCTGAGTGTAGTGGCATCGCAATCCCCTTCCCCTTTGGCATTGGACCCGGTTGTTTTGCCCATGGTATGTCAGAATTTGAAATCGAATGTGATTCTAATGCTATCAACCCAAAGCCAGTACTTCCATTCCTAGGAAACAAACAAGTTCTGAGCATTAATATTGAAGATCACACTTTAAGACTATCTTATGGGGTTGCATATAAGTGCTACAAAGCCGGTCAACTCCTACCCTCTGCTACCACCATACACAATTTCACCCTCGATAATAAGGCTCCATTTAACATTTCAACCACTAGGAATAAGTTCGTAGCTATTGGATGTACAGCCACTGCATGGCTTAAAAGTGATTTTGACACGGATGCGTATGTGTGCACAACTTCTTGTACAAACTTCCAAGCAGTCACCCATGGGACATGTGATTCCACCCTTGGATGTTGTGAGTCCTCTATCTTCGGAAGCCTTCCCTATCCTTCAATATATGTTGGCAACATGTCAAATAATGAACATAGCTTTGACTCCTCGTGCTTCTATGCATTTGTTGGGGAGGTAATTGGTTCGTATAAATTCTCAACATCCAACTTGACTAACACACAAGATGAATGTGATAACATTCGGGTTCCTGTGCTCTATGATTGGAATTTGTCAACATTTAATAAAAATTGCTCTGAAGCTAAGATGGATGGAGATGATTCATATAAGTTGCAGACAATTTGTCGTTCAAATACTCAAATAGAGTGTATTGACGGAGATGTTTATGGATATCGTTACCAATGTCTGGAAGGTTACAATGGTAACCCATATCTCCCACATGGTTGCCAAGGTATTAATATAATTGATCTCAAACCTCAATGTTATTATTATTTTTGTCAATTAGCTACCTATCTAGATCTCCATAAGATTGGTTGTTTCCCAATTAAAAGTCTTCATCAATTTCTTAACTGACATAAGCCAAATGTGTTATTAATTTGTAGATATAAACGAATGTTTAGAAGAGAGGTTAAATGACTGTCAGAAGCCAGAGTTTTGTGTAAATAAGGATGGAGGGTATGACTGCAAATGCCCAAATGGGCACCATGGAAATGGCACCAAAGCTAGTCCATGTATTCCTTCTCCTGCTGATAATCTCATCCTTGGTAAGTTCAAACAATTACTTTTATTTTTATCTAGTTGGAAGTACTTTAAATATTCATCTTAATCACTCATAAATAAACAATCAGCCTACATCGTCAAACAAACTAACTCTTAGTTGAAAAGTTATATTCCATTACTTCCTTAATTATGTACAAGCTGTATATATCTATAATTTGTAGGTCTTAGTATAGGCATGAGCTCAACGATTGGTTTGATCCTACTTTATGGCCTCTACAAGCTGCTCAAAAGAAGAAAAGATGTGAAACAAAGGGAACACAACTTCAAGAAAAATGGGGGTTTACTATTACAACAAGAAATGTCCACCAACAATGGCGTTGTAGATCGAACTAAAATCTTTAGTCGAAGTGAATTAGAAAGAGCAACTGATAACTTCAACAATAGTAGAGTCCTTGGTTGTGGAGGTCAAGGCACTGTTTACAAGGGCATGTTGGTAGATGGAACTATTGTAGCTGTGAAGAAGTCTAAGAAGGTTGATGAACACCAATTAGCTCAGTTCATCAATGAGGTGGTTATTTTGTCTCAAATCAATCATAGGAATGTCGTCAAGTTGTTTGGATGTTGTCTTGAGACCGAGGTTCCGTTATTGGTATACGAGTTTGTACCTAACGGTACACTTTATCAATACATTCATCATCCTAGCGAAGATTTTCAGTTGAGTTGGAAAGTTCGATTGCAAATCGCCGTGGAATGTGCTGGAGCTGTTGCTTATCTTCACTCATCTTGCTCTTCTCCAATTTACCATCGGGATATCAAGTCTTCCAACATACTTTTGGATGAGAAATATAAAGCCAAAATATTAGATTTTGGGACTTCGAGGAGTATCTCCGTTGACAAAACTCATGTCACTACATGTGTTCAGGGAACATTTGGCTATCTTGATCCGGAGTTTTTCCGATCAAGCCACTTCAGTGAAAAAAGTGATGTTTACAGTTTTGGTGTAGTTTTGTTGGAGCTACTAACTAGCAAGAAACCCATCTTCACGGATATGTCTAATGAGCCTAGTAGTTTGGCAACTACCTTTGTACAACTGATGGAGGCTAGTCCTAACGAGCTGCATAGTATGTTGGATGCTCAAGTCTTGCAACAATGTTCGGAAGAGGAGATTGAAGCATTAGCCAAGCTCATTGAAAGATGTCTAAGTCTGTCCGGGAAGCAAAGACCGACCATGAGAGAAGTAGCGACAACATTGGAGATGATCAGGGGACAACACTCTAAAGAGGGCGATCCTACGAATGATCAGGAGGTTAATATGGAAGAAGGGCATGTGTGGAATGATGAGATCGGCACCACAAATGGAGATACTTTCATTGACAATTCATCCTGCAACTACTCCTATTCCATGAACTCGCAGCCTTTGTCATTTGATTGTACTTGAGGCAAAACCATATTTGATAGATTGCTGCTTTTTTTGGCACCTGCAAAGAAATATATGTATGGTTCTAGAATTTTATGAACCCATTTCATAAGAAAAACGATCAAATACTAGAATCTTTTGATACACACATTTACATTGGATCGATATATAGTTATTATCAATATATATATACAATCATGAAGCACTTAAATATACAAACCTATTTTCAATTAATTTTACAAATTCAATACATAATACATTGATTATCGATCTGCTTGCTGTTTCATCCAGGGGCGGACCCAGAAAGTTTTTAGCGGAGAGTCGCCATACTAGTCGACAATATGATCGAGAAAAAAATCGCAAAACACAACTTGATCGATAGTACAATCTAGTGTCAACCTATGGTTTCGAAAATATTACAAATATATAATACGAAAATACAACAACAACAACAACAACTACCCAGTCTATCCCGCAATTAAGCGGGGTCTGGGGGGTCAGGATGTACGCACTCTTTCCCCGAATAATACGAAAATAAGGATAAAAAACAAAAAATAAAGATATAAAATGCAATAAATAAACATTGCATTATTAACATGTAATAATGTATAACTAGATATAAAAAAAATTTAAACTTGCGTAATTTCTTACCGTATTCTCAAAATATGTAATAAACCTATGGTTGATCTGCTTGTTGCACTTTCTTGCAGCGGTTGATCTGCTTGTTGCACTTTCTTGCAGCGGTTGATCTATTGTAGCAGATTTTGCAACAGTTTGATCTATTGTGACGGTTCCTGTAGCTCTTTTGATCATGTACCATTATAGCACCTATTGTTTGTAGTGGTTTTAAATACCCTATTGTGGCGGTTTTTAACCTAATGAAGCGGTTTATATATAAATTTTATATTTATATTTATATCTATATAAACTCTTAATTTAGAAGAGTTTAGGATGATGTGTCAAGCTTAGAGGAATTTTAAGAGTCTCGACCAATCATTATTTTTGCCATTTTTTTTTATTTTCTTTAATTCTAATTTTTTTTCTTCTTTTTCCTTTAATTCTCTTTTTCTTTAATTTTACTAACTATCTATATCTATATAAACTCTTAATTTAGAAGAGTTGAGGATGATGTGTCAAGCTTAAAGGAATTTTAGGAGTCTCGACCAATCATTATTTTTGCCATTTTTTTTTATTTTCTTTAATTCTAATTTTTTTTTCTTCTTTTTCCTTTAATTCTCTTTTTCTTTAATTTTACTAACTATCTATATCTATATAAACTCTTAATTTAGAAGAGTTGAGGATGATGTGTCAAGCTTAAAGGAATTTTAGGAGTCTCGACCAATCATTATTTTTGCCATTTTTTTTTATTTTCTTTAATTCTAATTTTTTTTTCTTCTTTTTCCTTTAATTCTCTTTTTCTTTAATTTTACTAACTATTGGGCTTAATTCAAAACATTGATCTTAGCCTAAATTATAATTTTAGTAGATTTTTTTTTCTCTAAAAAAACAATGGGATTAATTCAAAACATAAAATTAATAATAAGAATATATAAAATTAATATTAGTAATCTACATCTATATCTATATATATCTATATATACTACTTTAATCATTTTCTCAACCCATGAGTTTAATTCAAAATATTTAATTATTTGAACTTTAACAATTATGTTATAACTTTAATTTAATATATTAGTAAGTGTTTATTTATAAAAAAATCGCGCAATAGCGCGGGATCATACTAGTTTATATTTGTATTTTTCTTGAATTTACCAATTCAAGAAAAAGGATCTCAAACCCTAAACGCTCAATCCACCGTTCCTCTCACGAAGTAACCTCTCGCCGGCCAAAAACCATCTTCATGCTCCCTCCCTCCTCAACGCAGCTCTCTTTCTCCGAGGTCGCTGCACGATCGGAGCCGCAGTCCACCATCCATCTCTATCCATGGCGTTTTCACCCTCCCCTACCCACTTTCTCTCTCGTCCGCTCAATCGTCGTGCCGGCAACGCTCTCCATCTCCTCGCCGCCCCTTGTGAGTACCCTAACCCCTGGCACCTTCGCACCACCACTTCAACTTTTCGATAAATCGCTGCTCTCCCTCTACTCGATACCATACCCGACCACCAGCGCTTCCACCACCCGCCTCTGCTTCCGCTTGGAGACGCTTCTGTCTTGGTGAAGATTTTCATGGCTGGTGCTCCTGTCTTGGTGAAGGTTATTGCCGCTTCTGATTCTGCTTCTACTTCCGATTGGAGACGCTTTGAAGACTTCAAATAATCCTCGACCTCAATTTCGATCAGGTAAGTACAGGCTCATCTGTCCACCTTTAGCTTTGAATTGAATGTCTAATAGTGGCTTACATTGAGTTTGTTATGGTTCGGATGATAGAGTTATGGTGTTTCATGTTCAATTTATTCGAATTGGTGGTACCAGATTGAATTCATGTATTGATTGACTTGAATATATTCGATTATGTTTGGTGGTAGCAGACTGAATTTGTGCTTTAATTTGAGAGTTGGTGTTTTGATGGTGAATATATTCAATTATGTTTGTTCTCGTTTTCTTAGTTTTCTGTGTTTTTTATGTGCTCGCTCTGTTTCAATAGTTAAGCAGCTTATTAGATACGTTTATAATCTCATAAAGATATAAACAATAAATAAGTGAATCCAGGCCTAAAGATTGAAGAGGGAAAAGAAATCTGTTCTTGAGTCTGTTTGGGGTTGTTGGCTTGTTTTCTTTTCAATCTTTCCCCTCTTTTGGTGTCAACTTCTAGGCTTTCCTCTTTTCAACATTATGAATGTTCTTCCATTCGTAATTATAAAGGTATAATATATAATAGATTATGGAAGATGTGTGTTTCTAATTAACATTGGATTGTAAAACAAGAATATGTGTCATGTAGGAATTTACTATGAGCTTCATTTCAGTTTTAGAGCTCATCTCAGCGTCTAGATTTCTGCTGAATATGATCGTAGTTGAGTCAAATTTTGCTTAGCTTGAATGTCAATAGATTCAAACAACTTCATTGTCAAACTAGGTGCATTATGGATTATACAGATATTATATCTTCTTTTATTAAATCAGGTTGTAAAGTACAAGGAGAAGAAGAAGAATCCTAAAGTAGAAGAGTCTGAAAAGTCCAAGGAAAACGTGAACAGGATACCTATAAAGAAGAAGGAGAAGGAGAATAATAAGAAAAAAAAAGCGAAGGCTTAAAGGAGGAAAACAAATGATGGACTCACTATCTATAGTGCAAATGAGTTGGGTATTAATAAAGAAGGTTCTGGTTTTACTCCACTTTGTCCTTTTGATTGTTCTTGTTTTTTTTATCAGCACATTAACTCGAACCATAGCTGGATGATTTGATATGAGGCAAGTTTGCTAGTGTAGTCTTACAGTGTGTACTCTCTCATGTTATGCTAAAACTAAATATCTCATGAGTGATTTTGATCTCAATTTTTACTGGCGTCCGTATACTTTTGTGATTTATTTGGCAAGTGTTTGTTGTATCAATTAATATTTTGGTGTTTTTTTTATCATCAGTAAACAAGTTTACTTTCACTTTTACTGATATCCGCAATGAACAAATTAATTAGCTAGATCTTAGGTATCTGGAATCAAATACAAGCTTGGAAGCTAGAGAGCCATACAGTTTAAGTGAATATTTCTTTTGATTACTATGGAAAGCATTTATACCAAAGAGCAAGCTCAGAGGTCTTCGATTTCCTCTGAGCTTCCAGAGTTCCAGGTTCATTAATTACGATGTAACTCCTAACTTTTTCTTTAGTTCATGTATGTTTGCACGCACTATGATGGGAGATTGTCCATTTTATCATCTTGTGTCACTTCTATTACAAGACGTTATTTTTTGGTGGAATCATTACAAGAAACTTTGTAATGATAGATTCTGAAGCTGCCAGCCGCAGTGAATTGGCAAGACGCTGCTCAAGGACATTCCCACCTATCTATGTCATCTTGAAGAGAGATCTGAAGTACCTCATTGAGGTGGATTATATGAGAGAAGCTGGAGTGAAGGTACTTAGGCACTGTACTAATATAAGTTTTTCATCTCAACTCACATAGTAGCTTGGTTTCAAACACTTTGACATGGTGTCTTCTATTCAAATTGCATAGCTTAGAAATAAGTGCGTACTTAGCCAATTATGTTTCGATTCACAATAATTGTACTTTCTTTATTTTGCCTTGATTAAATCATAACTCGCTCCGCCAATACATGATGTTACCAATTTTGAGAAAAAAAAGGCATAACTCGCTATGCCAACACATGATGTTTCTCGTATTTGTTTAGGCACCTGTGTAACAGTTTTTCTGTCATAAAATTTATAGGCTATAGCTACATTGATGGCATGCAGTATGGTGAATGGTTTTCTTACAAATTCAATTGATGTTGGTCTATTTTGGTAACTTGGTTAAGTATGTGTCAGTTCTATCACACCTTGCTTTCTACTAGCAAATTTGTAAGCATGTTCTTTTTTGTCATTTGCTTCAAGTGGGAGAATATAGCTCCAAATACGAGTAAAAATGATTTCAACACTTGCTATTTTTCTTATACGAGTAACAATGATTTCACACCTTTTCTTTTTATGTTTCCCCCCCAAACGAAATATAGGGATGACAGAGTTCAGTTGGCTAATGTGCAGTGTACATGGTCAATGAAAAGGATTACATTAGTCATTAGTGTGACAGAGTTTAGTTGGCTAAAGTGTAGTGTAAATGGTCATTGAAATTAAAGGTTCTAAAATTTCTTAGATGCTAATCCAGTAATCCTTTTTAATCAGGGTTCACCACCACTTGGACAAGGAGTTCCCACTTCTGCTGCTGCTAATGTAACTTTGGTATGGTCGCAACTCTCAAACCTTTAAAGCACCCTTTTTCAGTTCCTGGTTTAGATGTTGTTAGACCATGAGACTGATTATAATTGCGATTTGCCTTTTTGAGTTTTTGAGGGAGAATTGGTGATATGAAACTCCAAATATTGGGTGGTTTTATAGGTTGTTACAGCATTGAGCATGGACACAGCTGCAAAGCCATCTGAAAATACAGACCAAGAATCGCCTAAGAAATTGAAGAGCTTTGATGGCCTCGCAATGTCCATTGGAAATGGAAAGTCTGAGAAGGCTGAGTTTGGAGCTGAAAATAAGCGGCCAAAGAGGTTTGGAGCATCCTCTAGTCCATATACATGCAATAAGAAATACCTGTTCTATATAGAACACAAAAAGTTTTAGGTGATAAATGGATGAACCTGCTGGATCAACTGAACAACCCGTAGGCTCACCATCCAACTCCAAGAGCACCCTAATCAGTAGTTCAAGCTAGAGATTGACCCACCTTCAACCATTCATTCAATCCAAATAGAAGAGAAGGCAATGAAGGGCCTTAAACGCTTCTATAGCAACATGAAGTTGGTAATAAGCATTTTTTTTCAACTTTGAGAAATAAATTTTTAACTTTACAATTGTATTCACATTTAATAGATCAAATTTGAGTTTTTTTTTGGTCTGTTGGCCACCTCTAATTGTATAACCTATACTTCGTAATATCCTTCAATGTGTGTAATGTGTATATTGATATTTTAGGGATTGCACTGCTTTCTGATTTTTTTTAAAAAAAAATTATTGGCACTTTTTAGCCCGGGCCAGTTTAAACCGGGCTAAAAAGAAGATTTTTTTTAAATTTCATGAATAAAAAACCGCCACAGTTAAATAATAAAATTGCCACCATAGATGAAAAATCGCCACATTAGTTGATGAAAAACCGCCACAATAGAGTATCTATTGTGGCGGTTATGATATCTAATGTGGCAGTTTTAAGCGTTTCCTAAAAACCGCCACAATAGACCTAATGCAACGCCAACAACCGAGGCGGTTCACAATAGGGTTTTTAGGCTTTTTGTGGCGGTTTTGAACCGCTACAAAAGGCTTTAATTGTAGTAGTGATGTCAAATAATGGATATAGCTTTAATTCATCGTGCTTCTATGCATTTGTTTGGGAGGTTGGTTCGTATAAATTTTCAACATCCAACTTGACTGCCACACCAAATGATTGTGATAACATTCGGGTTCATGTGCTCTATGATTGGAATTTGTCAACATTTAATAAAAGTTGCTCTGAAGCTAAGATGGATGGAGATGATTCATATAAGTTGCAGACAATTTGTCGTTCAAATACCCAGATAAAGTGTATTGACGGAGATGTTTATGGATATCGTTGCCAATGTCTGAAAGGTTACAATGGTAATCCATATCTCCCGCATGGTTGCCAAGGTATTCATATAATTGATCTCAAACCTCAATGTTATTATTATTTTTGTCAATTAGCTACCTATCTAGATCTCCTTACTTAAGATTGGTTGTTTCCCAATTAAAAGTCTTCATCAATTTCTTAACTGACCTAAGCCAAATGTGTTATTAATTTGTAGATATAAACGAATGTTCACTACAAAAAAAAATTGTATTAGCAACGGCAGAAACTCGTCGCTAAAAGTCAATTTGCCGTCGCCAAACACAATTTGCGACGGCATAGCGACGGTAAATCGACGGTGGCCAATATAGCCGTGGCAAATGTATTTTAGCGATGGCAAATTGCCGTCGCTTAGATCTTAGCGACGGCGTAAGCGACGGGAGAAAATGGCAATAATATTAGCTACGGCATTTCTGCCATCGCTAAATAAAATCTCAGCCGCCAATTCTGGAAATTTTCCCACCCCATTTTCCCGCCTCTTGCCCCTTTTTGCGATGGTTTCTTGACCTCGCAACTATTTTCATATTTATATTTAATTTCCTGCTATATTTTTTTTCCTAATCCACCATTACACAATCAAATAATTTAAGGTATACACAACCAACAATGGAAAAATCACCATAAATTCAAACCATTAACTTAAATTCATATATAGAGCAAAAGTATATCCTAATCAAACAAACAAGTAGCTAGCTAGATTGTTGTTTGAAAGTGTAAGACCCAAATTAGAATTTAAAGCCACAAGTTTAAGCTTTTCATTGATGAACACCTACATGGTACAAAAGGAAAATCAGGAGGCTGAGCAAAAGCAAAATCCTAATCTTGGTAATTCACCATTTTAACCTTCTTGACCAGGTGATTCTTGTGGGGAAATTTCTTCACTATCGCTCTCTTCAACGACTCCCTCTTTAGAGCTCCCTTTTTAGCAGCTCACTCTTCTGTCGATAAGAGATGAACCCCATCTCCCATAGACTCCTTTCGTTGAGAACTTGTTCCACCCTATAATAGAAAACCAAAATAAGGAAAAAATAATGAAAATACCTGTACAATAATTACCACGCCATCTCCTAAAATATTTCTAATGAATATAACTACATTTGACACACCATCTCCTAATACTCTTCTCATGAATATAGCATTTGATTGGAAGAAACATATATGATTTAAGCTTCTCATAGCAGATATGGACTTCAAGTTCAAATCATTGACTATTCCTAAGAAATAATGATTCAAGTGGCAATTTTTTGTAAGGATCATAAAACAAGAATCATCCGTAGTGTGTATCCCAGCATGAAATGTGCAGTAAAAAGAAACATACAACACATCTTAATGTCTACTTGAATTCTCATGTTCTTGCAACAAACTAAATTAAGCTAACAAGTGGAAGCTGACCACGACATCAAAGGCACAGGGTAGATTGATATTGCAAATCATTCAAGATAGGTTGCAGGTACTAGGATTATTCAGGAAAAAAAATGAAACATAATACACATACCAATCTGTTGATAAGTAATGATCTGTAAGGGCAGAAGGTTAGCAGCTGTCCTACCATGATGATTATTCCAATAATACAATGTTATCACAGACTTATTAGAGAAATATGAGATTTAGTGGGAGAGGGAAATTTTAAATCAAATATAACTACTACCTATTGAGATCAACATCATAAGTAGAATCATAAAACTCTGCATCAAAGTATAATAGCATGATAAATCATAAAGCTCACCTGCTCTTGAAACCAACTGAGTTTTTTTAATTTAATTTTCTTTCAAAAGTACATATAGGTGATTCTGAAAAAAATTGACAATAATTCAACTTCTTCCCCCCACATTAATTTTTTATATTAGTCAAATTTATTCATAGGGAAATCCAATGCAAGGTGAGAGTATGTAGACAGTCATAACAAGACAAGAACCTAAAATGCCTACAATATTATTCTTTTACCTGGAATGAGTTCCCAGAACTGCAGAAAATGTCCCTCCCTTAAGGTCTGGTGGAAGTGGGGGTCCTGCAAAATAAAACATTAGCCTTTCCAGTTTCTGAGCAGCATCTTGTTAATATAATTTTGAGACCCTCAAATGCAGATGCGTGACAAAAGGATGACATATTGAATGTTTCTATAAACACGAACAAGGATCTCAAGTAAATTACCTGATCTCCAGTTAACTAGCATAACAAAAAATAGAATTAACTATGATGGCATAAATGTAAATAACTATTGTTAATAAGATTGTACTGATTTCAGGGCAAGGTGTTACAATGACCTATCCAACCAGAAATTTCATTAAGGTTATCGATTTTCATTAGCTCTTGGAGAGAAAAATCATATGTACAAGGAGCACAATATAAGATGTTCCTTGTCTACCTAAGGCACAAATAATATGTAAATCAAGTTTCCAAGGAGCACAATCTCACCTCGCCATTAGCACGAATAAGCACATCACTAGTTTCCATGTTTTTATATGCTATCCCTCTCGGGACCTATAAGAAAGCAATCAATGAATATCTTTTAAGACATTTATTTCAAGTAAAAAGCATCCATAACTTATTGCTCAGAGGAAAAGCGTCTAACTTCTAAATAAACAACAAGCCTCCTAGTTTCTCCAAGTGGAGAAGCATGCTGAACCATCTGTACTAACGAAAAGAAAGAACATTAATAAGATGAAACACATAGCCAAAGCTCATTAGCAAACCATGCCATAAAATGGTGGATAGAAGCAACACAATACCATCTCACTATCCCTTTGGAGGCCAACTCGCTGAATTTCATCAAAACCTTTATGGACAAAGGTGACCTACAAAAGAATAAATTGCCTTTATGAGATTAATAACTGAAGAGAAAATCACAAGCATACAGGACACAATGCTCACGGCATTAATATTTCTAGAGCAAGAAAAAGACAAACATGGTATACATGGTAAATACTACTGCAAACTTTCTGATTGGGGAAATATGTTCACTAAAAAGGTATTACACCATCATCTATAAGCTAAATTCATATGAATCCATATTCAAAAACAGTTTGATGCTTTTTAAAAAAGTAAATCATAAAAAAGGGAATGCCATATGAATCCATATTCAAAAGCACAAGCATCCAAAATGCAGCTCAAAGTGCAAAGTCTATGATCTAATTAATAACAGCTTAAGGAAGTGGCTGCCCAAAGTGCAACGAGGGCAAAACATACCTTGACAATATTTTACAAGGTGTAAAAGAATGCAAGAAATCAGGAAAAAATTCAAAAGAGCGCAAAAAATACCAAGTTTTGATAACCAGGGAAAATATTTGCTCAAATTGCCAACTTATTTCCATTGCATAAATTTAGTTATAGATAGACACACAGGTAACTTTTTCTAGCTTGTTTCTTTTCTATTCTCCATTTCAATTTCGGTCAATTTCTAAAATTTGATTTCACCTTTACCATTGATGATTTTTCAGAACAACTTCATACAATCTAAGCTGGTGTAATAACACTTTAAAAAAGAGAGAGAGAAACATAAATGATAATACCATATACGTCTAGATTCCACTGGAAGCCAAAGCATTCAAACCCCGCTATCAATTGCTTCAAAAAACCTGCGGAAGCAAAATCCCCCAAAGTTAGGGTTTGGGGTTGCAACCCACAGACAAATCTGAAAGAAGAAAAAACAAAGAGAGGATGATTCCTCATAGATCCAACATTAAATAGTACGCCCAACCTTTATCAAGCATGAATTAAGCCACATCTATTCCAAACTTAGATTAAAGTCGTTGTATGAGAAACTGCAAACCATTAAAAAAAATGCATCCCCGAAGAACAACTCAGATCTGGGCAAATTGAGAGCGAAATTGCACCTGGAAAGAGGAGAGGGAGTAGAAATCCGATACATGATGGGAGAAGGTAACACCATTCCAGAGACTGGCGGGAGACTTCATGATGTTGAGGGAGATGGGGCACCAAAAGTGCCCCGGTACCGGACTTCTTATCTGTTGTTGTAGCGGGGAGAGAGAGGATTGAGACTTAGGGGGGTGGTGAGATAAAGTTAGGAGGACTTAGGAGTTTTAAGGGTTAAGACGAGCACCCATCCGCCATGAAAGCTCTCTCGAGCTTTCTCAAACACTCTTCAAGGATCGGTCGCCCTCAAATCTCTCAAACCCTAACTCATCTCTTTCTCGACGGGAACTGTGAGGCCTGAGGGGGAGTGGTCAATACTCTTTTATTTCGTTCTTTCCTTTCCTTTTTTTATTTAAAAAAATAAAATTAAAGCAAATATCATAAAATGAGCGACAGCAGTGCCTAGCCATCGCTAAATTTAGCGACTGAGTCAACCCCGTTGCTTAAACCGTCGCAAACACACTCTATTAGAGACGGAAAATTTGTGCCGTTGCTAACTTGTGTAGCTAAAAGAATTTTTTTTTGTAGTGGTTTAGAAGAGAGGTTGAATGACTGTCAGAAGCTAGAGTTTTGTGCAAATAAGGATGAAGGGTATGACGTACTGCAAATGCCCAAATGGGCACCATGGAAATGACGCCAAAGCTAGTCCATGTATTCCTACTCCTGCTGATAATCTCATTCTTGATAAGTTCAAACAATTACTTTTACTTTTATCTAGTTGGAAGTACTTAATTTAAATATATTCATCATAGTCGGTTCTCAAAAACAATCAGCCTAGATCATCAAACAAATTAACTCTTAGTTGAAAAATTATATTCCATTACTTCCTTAATTGTGTATATTTTATGGAGTAAGCCCTCTTCATCAAGTTGTATATATCTATAATTTGTAGGTCTTAGTATAGGCATGAGCTCAATGATTGGTTTGATCCTACTTTACGGCATCTACAAGCTCCTCAAAACAAGAAAAGATGTGAAAAAAAGGGAACACAACTTCAAAACAAATGGGGGTTTGCTATTACAACAAGAAATGTCCACCAACAATGGCGCTATAGACTGAACTAAAATCTTTAGTTGAAGTGAATTAGAAAGGGCAACGGATAACTTCAACAATAGTAGAGTCCTTGGTTGTGGAGGGCAAGGCACTGTTTACAAGGGCATGTTGGTAGATGGAACTATTGTAGTTGTGAAGAAGTCTAAGAAGGTTGATGAACACCATTAGCTCAGTTCATCAATGAGGTGGTTATTTTGTCTCAAATCAATCATAGGAATGTCATTAAGTTGTTTGGATGTTGTCTTGAGACCGAGGTTCCATTGTTGGTATACGAGTTTGTACCTAACGTTACACTTTATCAATACATTCATCATCTTGACGAAGATTTTCAGTTGACTTGGAAAGTTCGAATGCAAATCGCAGTGGAATGTGCTGGAGAAGTTGCTTATCTTCACTCATTTTGCTCTTCTCCAATTTACCATCGGGATATCAAGTCTTCCAACATACTTTTGGATGAGAAACATAAAGCCAAAATATCATATTTTGGGACTTCGAGGAGTATTTCCGTTGACAAAACTCATGTCACTACATGTGTTTAGGGCACATTTGGCTGTCTTGATTTGGAGTTTTTCCGATCAAGCCACTTTAGTGAAAAAAGTGATGTTTACAGTTTTGGTGTAGTTCTGTTAGAGCTAGTAACTAGCAAGAAACCCATCTTCACAAATATGTCAAATGAGCCAAGGAGTTTGGCAACAACCTTTGTACAACTGATGGAGACTAGTCCGAGCGAGTTGCATTGTATGCTGGACGCTCAAGTCTTACAACATTGTTCGGAAGAGGAGATTGAAGCATTGTGCAAGCTCATTGAACGATGTCTAAGTTTGTCCGGGAAACAAAGACCAACCATGAGAGAAGTAGCGACAACATTGGAGATGATCAAGGGACAACACTCCAAAGAGGGCAATCCTACGGATGATCAGGAGGTTAATATGGAAGAAGGGCATGTGTGGAATGATGAGATCAACACCACAAGTGGAGTCATTGACACTTCATCCTGCAACTACTCCTATTCCATGAACTTGCAGCCTTTGTCCTTTGATTGTACTTGAGGCAAAACCATATTTGATATATATATATTAGTGCTTTTTTTTTTGCCCCTGCAAAGAAATATAAGTATGATACGTTCTAGACTTTTATGAGCCTGTCATAAGAAAAACGATCAATTCTAGGATCTTTTGATACGCACATAAATTGGATCTATACATAGTGATTATCGATCTACAATAATGAAACGCAAATATACAGACCTATTTTCGATAAATTTTACGAATTCAATAATACATTGTTTGTTGTTCCATCATTGTTGCGATTATATATGGATCATATCAAAGTCCGACTAGGACCGATGACCGGAGGTCATGTGCACGGGCGCACATGCGCTAGGCTAGATATGTTCAACTTTTCGATGTGGGACACTTTGGTCTCATTCACATCTCTAACACGCCCCCACAACTGGGTAACCCAGGCCAGGATCGACACGGGCCGTTAGGCTAACCGCTCTGATACCATATCAAAGTCCGTTAGTACTCGGGATCAGGGGTCGTGTGCATACGTGTGCCATTGCGCTAATAGCCTAGCACATAAGCCGAACGAGGTTTCATCCTAAAACCAATTGGCATTAGGTGGGGTGACCCACTAGCTTATATACTAAGGACTTGTTTGTTCAAACTATCAATGTGGGACTCTTTTGGTCTCCTTCACATCTTTCATTCTCTCAACACGCCCCCGCAAGTGCAACTAGGCTCGTCTTTCGCCTCTAGTTGACACTTGGATAACGGGTCTAGCATCTCATTCTCTTTTTAGCTAGCCCAGGATCGAGAGTCGGGTCGTTTGGCTTTTCCGCTCTAATACCATACTGAAGTCCGTTAGTACTCGAGATCGGGTCCTGGTGCGGGTCAAGACGCTGGAGGAAGGTCGTGTGTGCGGGCCCACATACGGGAGACTCGAACAACACATAAGAACGGAGTTCCATCTCAAAACCAATTGGCAATGAGAGGAGTAGCTCACCAACCTTATACGTTGTTCAAGTATTCTCTAAACTACCGATGTGGGACAACCACCATTTCAACACGCCCCCTCCACTACAAGAAAAATGAACAAGGGCGACAAAATATAAAAAACTTTGCCGACAAAAATTTTCTGGTCGCCCATACTCCACTTTCAATGACCAAGTTTAGTTTTGTCGCCCAAAATATAGTTTAGTGACAAATATGCAAATTTATCGCCCAAAATATACATGGGCCACACAAAAATAATTTGTGGCCCAAAGTTCAGTAGTTTGTGCGACAAAAGTAATAATTCCGTAGCCCATTTTTATCAAGGAGTACCATTTATTGATCTTTTATCTTTATCTCTACCTAGGGCTGGAGAAATTTTCCCATGAAAACCGTACCAAGACGTACCACCCGAACCAATTAAATTGGTAACCAATATAATTGGTACGGTATACCGTATCAACTTTCAGAATTCGGCATGGTAATGGTAATCAAAACAGAAAAGTTGGGATTACCATTACCAACCGACCTTCAATTGGTTGGTACGGTAATTACCAACCAAATATTACCAATATATATTTGGGGTTTTTAAAATTATTTTTAAAAACTTATTTCTATTTTTAAAAGCTTATTTCTAGACTTCCTACTATTTGTTATTGCTGTTAGTTATTGCTAATTTGCTATCTGTTATTGCTGTTGTTCAACCTTTTTCATTTTTATTTGCTATTTTGTTCAAGACTTGCAGTTTTCACAATTTGTGTGGTTTTTTATGCTATCTGTTATTGTTGTATAGGAGAATCTTTTTATTGTTGTTCGTTATTTCTATCTGTTATTGCTATATAGGAGAAATTTTTTTTTGGTGCAAGCTATTCAAGTTAATTAGTACTAATACCTAATTTTTTTTTATTATTTTGTTTTTGATATTAAGTAATAACTAATAAGTATTATCTATTAACTTGATTTCTTTTTATATTTTTTATTTTTAGAAAATGCTTTTAATCAAGGGAGGAATGCTAGCTCGGCCTCGGTTAAGATTAAAACCTAAATGTTATTCGGAAGCTATTAGACATTTTATTTTGAATATTATCGGGTCTATTTAAGTCCTTATATTGCTTTTGTGCTTAAATGTATGAACAATTTAAATATTTATGTTGCTACTTATAAATTTTAAATTTTAATTAAGTTGTATTGCCTTTGATTATTTGTATGTTTTTTTCTTCAACACAAAAAACATGGTAAATTACCATTACCAACATGTACCAACCAATTTAATTAGTTACCAATTAAGTTGGTACAAGCCCTTCGGTGGTTGGTAATGGTTTGGATTTTAAGATTACCAATTATAATTGGTCGATACGTGGTAAAGACAAAAACTAATTGGTATTGTACCAATTCCTACCCTTTCTCTACCTGTATTGTGCAATGACTCGCAATTTACCCTTCGATAATCCAAAACGGAAAACTACATCTTCGATCTCAATTTCCATGGCACTTCTCTCTCCCCTCTCCATCTTCGATCGATCGATCTCCATTTCTTAGGCCTGCTCTCGCCCCATCCTCTCTCTCCCCTCTTCATCCTCCCTCCCTATGCTCATCGCAATTAATAGAAGCTTTTTTACGCCCCTTTCTAAAAACCCTAAACTCATTGCGTCCCTTGCCGCTTCGTTTTCCAGTGCCTGGTTTTCATCCTTTTGCCGCTTCCATGCGTTGTTGGGGAGCCGTAGTAAACTTACCTTTGTCGGCTTCTTCGGCATTGACATCCTCATCATCGACAACAAGACCGAGTACTGTCCGCAAATCGTAATCTCTCTCGTCTCTACTCTTTATTTCTCTCTAGTTTATGTTCTTCTTTTAATTTCGTTGATCCAATTTTGTTCTCATTGATTCTTATTTTCTAATTTATGCCTCGTTGTTTAGGGATTTAGGTTGAATGATTGTTTTACTCTGGTCTTTTGAATTCTATTTTTATTTGGATTGTTACTGTCTGATTAAACTGGATTCAAGTTGAAATCAACACATTGAGTTTGAGTTCCCTTTATTTTATGAGTAAGCATAATTTTGCAGAACATTCATTGTTTGAATTAATTTGAATTGGAACGACTTTGTTGTTTTCTGTTGATCTACCTGCTGGTCAATAGTTGTTGAGCTCTGGCATGTTATTTCCATTCTCCTCTGTGTTTGTAATGCAATTGACCTCAAAGCTTATCTCTGTCATATATAATAACATGTAGATTTATATATCTGCCTAGTTTGTATGTGATAGTCAAACTGATTTCAATTCCTCTTGACAATATGGTGCTCCTATGTTTTGCCCTCTGCATCCGTCTAATATTCTGCACTATCTATCAATGTTTACAACCTTGGATTTTCGGGACTATGTCAAGAGGTTGAATGCAGTAATATGTTGCGTCATCTCTGATTTCGAAGACCTGGCAAGTCAAGAACAGCATCTTCAAGGAACTTGTCATCTTCTCCCTTATGTTCTTCCAATATTGTGTGTTGTGTATTTTATCATTTATTTATATATTTTCTGGTAATCTTTGTTTTGATAGTCATTTATTTTAATTTATATATATGCATGAAAGATTGCAGACACATGTTGAATTTATAACTTTCTTTAGAGGGGGTGCTCGAGAGAGAAAGCGGTTAGTTGTTCGCTTTTTTGAGTTTACTTCAAAAATTGTGAACACGTGCTGAATCTATAGTTGATTGGAAATTCTTTTTTTCTCCTTGTTTTCTTCATAATTCTGTAATTCAATTTGGATTTATTATGTTCTGGCGATCATTGTGCTTCTTGTGAACACATGCTGTATCTATAGCTGATCTTTTATTTCTTTTGCTTTTTGAGATGATCTAGTAGGATAAGTAGTAACAACTTCAACGGAAAAATTCCTGATTATTTTCAGAGTTGGACAGCACTTCAGAGGCTGTAAGTGCTTTTGATTGAGTTTCCTCTTTTTTTTGGGGGTGTGATTTATTGAGTTAAATTATGAAAATATCCATCCATCTCTTACATGTTACTAAAGAGTAATACTTGCAGAGAGATCCAGTGCAGTGACTTCAAGGGCCCATACCATCCAGCATATCAAATTTGACTCATTTAATCTAGTTGTAAGTCATGTTTTATGTGCTCGATTTAAATTGTGTTGTTGCTAGACTAACCTGGAAAGTTTACATGCTTCTTGTGACGTTATAGTTTCACAGACGAATTTCTAATTTGTACGGAGAGGGGTCTGATTTCCCATAACGAGGAAGCACGGCAAATATGACGTATTTGTGAGTTCTCAATTCCCTTTACAATGTAAAGATTTGTTTAGAATAAGGAAAAGTAGTACGATTACCTTTGATAAGCTGAGGCAATTAAGTTGCCCTTTGTAGGATGTCGAGGAACTGCAAAATCTATGGATCTATCCCATCCTACCTAGCTAATTTGATGTGGTAGAATGTGATTGATCCCCACTCATGTTCATTTGGAATTTAAGGTTAGGATTCCCTTCATATGCCAGTTTAGTTTTCAGGTTCTTCTTCCTTTCACATCCCATTTATTTTGGGCAGTGAATTTTTCGGCCACATGTCAACTTCTGACTGAAATTGTTGGTTCTGATGTCACGACCATCCCAGGTCTCAATAGATTTATTCAGGTAAGAAGTTGGGTTTGTCTACCTGCTGTTATCGTTCATGATCTCTTACCTACGGTCAGATGTTATTCAACCACTAGATATCATGGTCATTTTAACATTTGTGATAAGAAGTTGTGTCTGTCTACCTGCATGGTTGCAACCTGTGTGTATGTTTAATTCTTGCTTGCTAGCTAGCTAGGTTTCAAGGCACGATTTCCTTATATATTATCTATTTGAACTGTATTATAGTCCTTCATCTCTCTTATGTTTGTATGCTATACAGATTCCTACTGATGGGGATATGACCAAAGATAGTCGTGGAAAGGATGGTTTCCTAGCCTCTATGATTACATTGTTGAGCTCATTAAATTCTGGTAAATAAGTTTCATCACTCACATGTTTTTTTTAAAGTTTTTATATATGTGGGAACTCTGGTTATATGACTTGTTGTATAATGATACCAGCCTCTATAATCACTCATGTGTATAATGATACAACACACAAATTTGAAGTTTGTGTATCCTAGCCTCTATGATCACTCATGTTTTTGTTTTTGAATATGTGTAATGCTAATTCTGCCCGTATATGTATGACCTGTTATCTTTATCTATTCATCTATTGCTTCTTATAAACCTCTTTGTGTGTATAATATTTCGAATTATGTGGTTTATCACCATGTTTGTTTGACTTACCCTTCTTTCTTTCATGTGTAATTCTACATTGATGATTTTTTATTGTTGTACATCCCCTACATGAGAGGAAGTGTAGGGGCCTTATTTTTACCCTTTTTCTTTACTCACTTCCTTTTCATTGAAATCCTTTTTGCAGTGTTTTGACTCCTTACTACACCGAGGATGTTCCTTTCTCACTAAAAGAATTGGATAGACAAAATGAAGATGGTGTACAACCTTTTTCACTTGCAAAAGATCTATCCAGGTTGGTTAGAAAGCAGGAGTGATACATGAAGATCCTTATTAGGTACAGGATTCATTTTAGAAAATTCTCACCATTCTCTCTTCCCCCTTTTGTGGTAATTAGATGAATGGAAGAACTTGGAGTGAGTGAAGTGTAACACTGAAGAAGATGTTAAAGAATCTGAACACCTAAAAGAAGAGTTACGTCTTTGGGCACCATATAGAGGCCAGACTTTGGCAAGGACGGGTATTGTACTCCCTCTTCCTCTACCATGTCACACACATCTGAATATTAAGTTCCTTACGAATAAGACTTTGGGTGAACAGTTCTTAAATATTACATAGATGATTTGTTGAGATGAAAGTAGAATATATGTGAAAGCATTCAATTATAGGTTTTGTTTTATAAGTTGATTGATATGTATTTGGAAATTTAAGGCAATTGTGTATTTGAAGATTTGGTGTTCATTGGTTGTTGAGAGAGGAGTAAGCACAGGTGGTGCAACGTAAAAATTATGATGTTTTTTTAAAAAAGAGACTTTTTAGCCCAGATCTATTTTAAGATCGGGGCTAAAAGGTCCAATTTTTTTTTTAAAATGAAACGGATATAATAGCCCGGGTCTCTATATATCCGGGCTATATACTAAAAGATTTTGGGTCCCCAATTTTCGTCACAAAACATACAGGGCAACAAACTATAAAATTTGTCGCTAAAAGTACATTATGTGCGACGAATATTTTTTCTGTCGCCGTAACTTTGGGCGACGCGGCTAAGGCGACAAATAGGGGACGAATTTTTTTTTTTTTGTCACAAATCATTTTGGGCGACGAAATAGATACTTTAGGCGACGACATTTTTGTCACAAAACTGTTTTTCTTGTAGTGCTCAAGTGCAACGGCATTTTTAGCCAACAAGTTGCACTTGCCACATGCGCTTATATGGGAACCAATGCCCGCGACATGCCACAAGGCAAGCCAGCGACCCCACCAATCCGAAGACCGAAACTAGCCGAACCCGGCTCTGATACCATGTTAAACTCGGTTGGTCCTAGTGCGGGTCAAAACGCTCAACAAGTTGCACTTGCCACATGCGCTTATATGGGAACCAATGCCCGCGACATGCCACAAGGCCAGCCAGCGACCCCACCAATCCGAAGACCGAAACTAGCCGAACCCGGCTCTGATACCATGTTAAACTCGGTTGGTCCTGGTGCGGGTCAAGACGCTGGAGGGAGGTCGTGTGTGCGGGCCCACATACGGGAGACTCGAACAACACATAAATCCGAACGGGGTTCCATCTCAAAACCAATTGGCAATGAGAGGAGTAGCCCACCAACCTTATACGTTGTTCAAATATTCTCTAAACTACCGACGTGGGACAACCACCGTTCCAACATATCATAAATTCATTAATTTTTTGGGTTTGATGGTATTGTTCGGTTTGGATTTTCTTGGGTAGGGTCATATTTTAACAGCTAGCTCTGGTGTCAATTGTGGTCCTCCTGTATACTTGAATTTAGTGTACCTTATATATCCTTTGCCCCTTATATACGTTATTCTATTCTATTTTTTATTATCACTTTGCTTGATTCCTCCTACTAACTACAAAGTGTTTACTTGACTAATTTTTTGGATTTGAAATTCATTTTATTAGATCCACATGATTCTCATCTATAAGTGGATAATCTTAACTCATTTTTTTATCTGTTTCCCTTTATTCTCCTCAAGACACGAAATCAGAAAATAAAATTTTAATGGGTTAGATAGACTAATTTTTTTTATATATTCATAATTTTAATTAATAAAACTTTTATTTTAATAAAAAAACTAGATTAGTGCCCGCACAGTTGTGCGGATGCTTTTTATATAATAATTTTATACATATGTAAAATATTTATATAAGTTAAAATACAATTATCAAGGATTTTTATCACTTTATCTAAATTCCTTTTAAATTTTAAATAAATTTCATATTAACACCCGTTCAACTAATGATTTTTATTTACTATAGTTGCATTAAATCAATAATATATTATAAATTCCAAAATCTATTATCTTTCACAATTAAACTAAAATGAACTAATTATTTTTATTCATAAATGTAATAAAGTAATTTATTACATGACTTTATTACCTATAGATTATACTATATACACAGTCTACACATATATAACCTTCATTGTTATCATTTAAATGAGAATAATTGATTACAGTAAATATATAATCAAATTATAACAAAGTAATTTATTAAATGAATATATTCGTTATTTATATATTATCCCATGGATCAAAACTATAAAAGATGAAAAGATTATATGTTTTTATTGAAAAAGTAATTTAAAAAGAAAATCAATCGGTTAAGATTTAGAAAAAGAAAAAAATTAATTAATTACTTATTTAAAGAAGTAATTTATAATAAAAAATAATTTATTTAAATATTAAAAATGTTTAATCGGTTAACCAACAATCCTATATTAAAGGAGAAGCCGCCACATGTCGTAGGCGACTTCTCCTTTAGTATTATACTAGTACAATTCCCGCGCCATGGCGCGATTTTTAATAAATAAATTTTTAAGAACATAATAAATGAATATTATAAAATATTAAAAAAAAGTTAAGATAAAATAATAAAGGTAGACTTAAAATCTTTAAGAAAATGGTAAAATTGTTTGCCATAAAGTTAGGCTTCATAAAAAAGGCTTTTAAGTATAGATATTAGATTGATATAGATTATTATTATTATTATAATATATATAAAGATATATATATATATATATATATATATATATATATATATAGTAGACATTAGAATCATTAGATTTAATTCAATGTTTTGAATTAAACCCAATTGTTAGTAAATGGGTAAAAAAATAAAAGGGAAAAAAATGTAAATGTATGAAAGAGATGAAAAGAAAAAAAAAGAAATAATAAGAGAAAATTATGATTAGTTGAAAAACCTTAAGGTGTTGACACATCATCAAAAGTCTTCTAAATTAAGGTATTACTAGTATAGTTCCCGCGCCATGACGCGATTTTTTAAAAATAAATTTTGAAAATAAAATAAAATAATAGTATCCAATTCAATAAAATATTAGTTTAATATTTTGAATTCAAATTAAAACTATACAAATAAACTCATAAAAGAAAGATATAATAAGCGCAATTAAGATGAACTCCATTATAGGTTAATATTAGTTTAATATTTTGAAATAAACCCATTTGTTATTTCAAAGATGAAAATCAATTGCAAAAAATAAAAAGGGTACAAATGAAAAAAATGATTAAGAAGGGAAGGAAAGGAGAGAGAAGAAAAATAAAAGAGTAGGAAAAAGATGATTGGTTGAATCAGCTAAAATTAAGGAGAAGGTGATACGTAAGCCTAAGTCTTCTAATTTAAAGTATTATATAGAATATAGATAGATATAGATATGGATTGTTATTTCAAAGATGAAAATCAATTGCAAAAAATAAAAAGGGTAAAAATGAAAAAAATGATTAGTTGAAGGGAAGGAAGGAAAGGAAAGAGAGAGAAGAAAAATAAAAGAGTAGGAAACAAATGATTGGTTGAATCAGCTAAAATTAAGGAGAAGTTGACACGTAAGCCTAAGTCTTTTGATTTAAAGTATTATATAGATACACAATTTTTATTAATTTCTTTTTCTTTTTTTACCTATTTTTTTTAATTTTTTAAAAAATGGGGTGGGCTGGAGTAGACGTGAGCCCCCCTCTAGTTACATCCCTACTCTTCCATGGTTACACACACATGCACGTTTACTCAATGTGTTTGGAATAGAACGGTCGTTATCTGTGAGTCACTAGAGTTTTTTGGTAGGGTCATAGGACAGTCCAACCTCATTTGATTGTTCCTCTCGAGTCATGACTCTAGTTCTATATTCTGATATACGAAATGAGATGAGCATGATATATGAGATGAGCATGAGATATATGATTATATGATGAGCGCGCTAGCACGAACTCGACCGGTGTCTACACTAACGAGAATGGGTGCAGAGGTAGGAGAGGGATATGACACTTGATATTCTGTATAGGATCCTAAATTTATCGCTTTCTATATATGACTGCTAAGCATGCTTGAGTGTTAATATTCTTGTCCTGTATTATAGTATCTTTATTAGGTATAACGTATGTTACGTGATCGCAGTGGGACCGAGTCCCGTGTGCCACTCAGTCTGATCCTATTCCCTGTATATTTTTTCTAGGATGCATCATGACCTCTCTTATCTTATCTTGATTGTTTCTCAGTGCTGTTGTGACGTGGGACTTTTGCCTTGGACGATGTAGCTAGGGAGATACTGACCCTTCACCACTCATTCGATACTATGCTTTTGATACCTATGTTTGAGATTTATGTTTTAACCCGGCTTTGCCGTGGCATCCCCGATGTATTAGGTTTTACGACTTTTATGCTTGTATGATAAATGGTTTTCTCGTCCAATCTAGGCCTTAGGACAAGTACAGGTGTGTTGACACCGGACTTCCAACGAGACTCACGAGAACTTTGGGTACGAAATCCCCCTTTGAACTCTGACATTTGTTTTCAAACTATTCGACCCGTACTTAGATTGCAAGATCCGAACGAAGGTATTCAACCATTCGAAACCCTTCGAAACGTAACCCGGGTTTATTAACTCGGGCCGCTACAACTAATATGAAATACGTATAAAAGGTTAAGGACTTGAATAAAATGAACGGAAGGTTAGGGACTAACAAGAAAAAAGTATGAAATGTTAGGGATTAGTGGCGTAATTTACCTTAACTTTTGACTAACTGGTTCAAAACAGAGTTTTTTAAAAAATCGTGATTTAGCAAGCTTCCAATAACCGTAATAAATGTGCAACTTATTTCCAAAAAAAAAAAAAATTGTGCCACTTAATTACTTGAACGAGTCAATCGTAGCATCTCCACCCAATTAGTGAAAAACATCTAACCACATTATCACATTCACAAACAAAGAAAATATTGATCATGATCTCACATTTACAAATTTGATCACAACACGCGCCAACACTTCAACGTTCGTGAGCAATTAATCCTCAGAAAAGAGAGATCTATATATCTTTGCAAAATACTTTATTTTTAAAAAAAAAATACAAAAAAAATGTTCGAGTGTTGGTTCACCAAAATTCTGGTAGTATTAGCTGCAGTAACAATGGCGGGTACCGCTAGGGGGGAATCAAGGGCTTACCCAATTGCAAAAGAAGGTTGCCCTGATGAGTGTGGCGGTGTCCCCATCCCTTTCCCTTTCGGCATTGGACACGGCTGTTTTTTAAGCATCACCGGTTCTGAGGAATATGGTGAATTCAGAATCAACTGCAGCCACAGCACCAACCAACCGGTTCCTTTTCTGGGTAGCGGGATTGAGATATTAAGCATCGACGTTGAAGATAGCAGCCTCCGCGTCTCCACTGGGGTTGCATATGAGTGCTACAGCAACGGCAAACTCGTAGCCTCTCCCCCCTACAACTATTTAATTTCCTTATCCGAGAGTGGGATGCTTTTGAGCAAGAGGAATACGTTTGTAGCTGTTGGATGCGGCACTTTTGCTTCGCTCTGGGATGCATTTGACACAGAGAGTCCAAGGACGACATGCAATACTTCTTGTATAGATTTTGGGGCTGCGAGGAACGGCACATGTGACTCCCTCCATGGATGCTGTGAGGTCGGCCGCCCTATCCTCCCGGACGGATATCTATCTGATCAACTGAATCTTAATGTTAGCGGCTCGTCTGGGAAAAAGGAGGGATGTCACTACGCATTTGTTTCAGAGGATGGTTGGTATAACTTCTCTACAACAAACTTGATGACAACTGCCACAGATTGTGATCAGCTTCGAGTTCCACAGATCTATGATTGGCTACTGCATTCCCTTTCTTATAATCTGACATGTGGTTCAAATACCCTCATTGTTGATGGAGATTATAATCAATTCAGGTGCTTTTGTTTGGAAGGGTACAAGGGTAATCCATACCTCCCACAGGGCTGTCAAGGTATATATTTTTACCATCATCAATTAATTTCCAATTAGTTTAATTTGAATTGTCTAGATATATTATATAAGTCATATCTCCTAAATTAATTATCGTTGATGATGGGCAGTTGAGTGTTAGAGTATATATAAGTATACTAGCATAGCTCCCGTCCCGTAAACGGAAAATGTATTAATACATATTATAAATAATCTAGATAGATTCTAATAAATAAATAATAATAATTTAAATATAAATAAAATTTTCCACCAAAAAATAATATAGATATTGATGTGATCCTAATCGGCAATGAACTCGACGGCTTTATCTTACAAAGCTTTGTCGCTAGAGCCAAACATCAACCCTCGTTTGAGAAAACTGTGTGGCGACACCGTCGTATTTTCGCTCTCTTGGGCTGCCTAAAATTCCGATTGAAGCCAATGAACACTTGTTGGAAAACTATTGTAAGTGGCTACAACTTCCATGAAGATCACTTCTACTAAATCAGCCTAGAAGAGGCTCGAATTGGATGTTATTTCCAGAAGCTCAAATCTATACGTTTTTTTTCCATGCTTTTATTTCTATCAAAAGAAATCCCACATCGATTAGAGATGTTTGGGGGCTATGTTTTTAGCCTATATATTGCTTGTAAAAACTTCATTTTGAATCAAGTCAACTTTAGTTGAATTAAAAGTTAAGCCACTAAATAGCTTCCTATGATTCCGGGTTAAGGATCGAGTTCTTGGTGAGAGGCTAAGAGTGAACCCTTTGGTGAGAATGAGAGGCAAAGGTGTCAACGGGGCGAGGTCCTCGGAGTGTGATTCCGAGAGGATTGAGATCGAGTGTAGGGAATTCAAGGGTGCTTCACATATCCCTTCTTTTCAGTTTTCATAAACCACAAAAATTAGTCCCACATAAAGAGTGCTCGAAAGCTCGAGCCTTGGTCAATCCCGGTCCTCGGGTCTCATCAGATATAAACAAAATTAGTTCGGCATATTATATATAAATAATTTGTTTTCTAATCTATCATTAATTAAATATCAAGTAATATAATAGATAGTTGATTTTTTTTAAATATAATAGATATTTAATTTTGGCCTCAAAAAATTATATAGATATAAATAAAATAACAATGATTAAATAATTAATTTTGATATAAATAATTCTCTCCACCAAAAAATAATCTAGATATAAATAAAATAGTATCTATCAAATACACCATATATATTTATCTATTAGTATTTTTGGTAAGTATGACTATGAAATTTTTTTTTGTATTTTTTTCAATAACTTAAATATATATATATATATATATATATTGTGGCTTATATAACTTTCTATAAACTATGATAATATATTATTTTATTAATTTTTCCCCTGGAATCAACCACAACGCGCTACATAGGACACAATGCATCGGTTTTAGTATATATATATAAGGTTGTGTATATATGATCTATTGTCTCTATATATTAATCCATTATTTTTTTTGTAGATATTAATGAATGTGTGGAAGGGAGGCTAAATGATTGCGAGAAACAAGAGTTTTGCGTGAATAAGAAGGGAGGGTATGAATGTCGATGCCCTGACGGGCACAATGGCAATGGTACTATAACTAGTCCATGTGTTGCTTTTAATGGTGTGAGTAATAGAGTAGCAAAACCAGGGTGCCCAACTGAGTGTAGTGGCGTCGAAATCCCCTTCCCCTTTGGCATTGGACCCGGTTGTTTTGCCCAAGGTATGTCGGAATTTGAAATCGAATGTGATTCTAATGCTATCCACCCAAAGCCAGTACTTCCATTCCTAGGAAACAAACAAGTTCTGAGCATTAATATTGAAGATCACACATTAAGACTATCCTATGGGGTTGCATATAAGTGCTACAAAGCCGGCCAACTCCTACCCTCCGCTACCACCATAAACGATTTCACCCTGAATAATAAGGCTCCATTTAACATTTCGGCCACTAGGAATAAGTTTGTAGCCATTGGATGTGTGGCCACTGCATGGCTTAAAAGTGGTTTTAATAAACAGGAGGATGCGTCTGTGTGCACAACTTCTTGTATAGATGTCCAGGAAGTCAGCCATGGGACATGTGATTCCGCCCTTGGATGTTGTGAGTCCTCTATCTTCGGAAGCCTTTCCAATCCTTCGATATATGTTGGCAACATGTCAAATAATGAATATAGCCTTGATTCCTCGTGCTTCTATGCATTTGTTGGGGAGGTTGGTTCATATATTTTCTCAACATCCAACTTGACTGCCACACTAAATGATTGTGATAACATTCGGGTTCCCGTGATCTATGATTGGCATGCGTCAACATTTACTAAAAGTTGCTCTGAAACTAAGATGGATGGAGATGATTCATATAATTTAAGGACAATGTGTCGTTCAAATACACAGATAGAGTGTATCAACGAAGATGCTTATGGATATCATTGCCAATGTCTGGAAGGTTACAATGGTAATCCATATCTCCCACATGGTTGTCAAGGTATTAATATAATTGATCTTAAGCCTCAATGTTATTATTATTTTTGTCAATTAGTTGCCTAGCTAGATCTCCTTAAAATTGGTTGTTTCCCACTTAAAAGTCTTCATCAATTTCTTAACTGACATAAGCCAAATGTGTTATTAATTTGTAGATATAAACGAATGTTTAGAAGAGAGGTTAAATGACTGTCAGAAGCCAGAGTTTTGTGTAAATAAGGATGGAGGGTATGGCTGCAAATGCCCAAATGGGCACCATGGAAATGGCACCAAAGCTAGTCCATGTATTCCTTCTCCTGCTGATAATCTCATCCTTGGTAAGTTCAAACAATTACTTTTATTTTTATCTAGTTGGAAGTACTTTAAATATTCATCTTAATCACTCATAAATAAACAATCAGCCTACATCGTCAAACAAACTAACTCTTAGTTGAAAAGTTATATTCCATTACTTCCTTAATTATGTACAAGCTGTATATATCTATAATTTGTAGGTCTTAGTATAGGCATGAGCTCAACGATTGGTTTGATCCTACTTTATGGCCTCTACAAGCTGCTCAAAAGAAGAAAAGATGTGAAACAAAGGGAACACAACTTCAAGAAAAATGGGGGTTTACTATTACAACAAGAAATGTCCACCAACAATGGTGTTGTAGATCGAACTAAAATCTTTAGTCGAAGTGAATTAGAAAGGGCAACTGATAACTTCAACAATAGTAGAGTCCTTGGTTGTGGAGGTCAAGGCACTGTTTACAAGGGCATGTTGGTAGATGGAACTATTGTAGCTGTGAAGAAGTCTAAGAAGGTTGATGAACACCAATTAGCTCAGTTCATCAATGAGGTTGTTATTTTGTCTCAAATCAATCATAGGAATGTCGTCAAGTTGTTTGGATGTTGTCTTGAGACCGAGGTTCCGTTATTGGTATACGAGTTTGTACCTAACGGTACACTTTATCAATACATTCATCATCCTAACGAAGATTTTCAGTTGACTTGGAAAGTTCGATTGCAAATCGCCGTGGAATGTGTTGGAGCTGTTGCTTATCTTCACTCATCTTGCTCTTCTCCAATTTACCATCGGGATATCAAGTCTTCCAACATACTTTTGGATGAGAAATATAAAGCCAAAATATCAGATTTTGGGACTTCGAGGAGTATCTCCGTTGACAAAACTCATGTCACTACATGTGTTCAGGGCACATTTGGCTATCTTGATCCGGAGTTTTTCCGATCAAGTCACTTCAGTGAAAAAAGTGATGTTTACAGTTTTGGTGTAGTTTTGTTGGAGCTACTAACTAGCAAGAAACCCATCTTCACGGATATGTCTAATGAGCCTAGTAGTTTGGCAACTACCTTTGTACAACTGATGGAGGCTAGTCCTAACGAGCTGCATAGTATGTTGGATGCTCAAGTCTTGCAACAATGTTCGGAAGAGGAGATTGAAGCATTAGCCAAGCTCATTGAAAGATGTCTAAGTCTGTCCGGGAAGCAAAGACCGACCATGAGAGAAGTAGCGACAACATTGGAGATGATCAGGGGACAACACTCTAAAGAGGGCGATCCTACGAATGATCAGGAGGTTAATATGGAAGAAGGGCATGTGTGGAATGATGAGATCGGCACCACAAATGGAGATACTTTCATTGACAATTCATCCTGCAACTACTCCTATTCCATGAACTCGCAGCCTTTGTCATTTGATTGTACTTGAGGCAAAACCATATTTGATAGATTGCTGCTTTTTTTGGCACCTGCAAAGAAATATATGTATGGTTCTAGAATTTTATGAACCCATTTCATAAGAAAAACGATCAATACTAGAATCTTTTGATACACACATTTACATTGGATCGATATATAGTGATTATCAATATATATATACAATCATGAAGCACAAATATACAAACCTATTTTCAATTAATTTTACAAATTCAATACATAATACATTGATTATCGATCTGCTTGCTATTTCATCCAGGGGCGGACCCAGAAAGTTTTTAGCGGGGAGTCACCATAGTAGTCGACAATATGATCGAGAAAAAAAATCGCAAAACACAACATGATCGATAGTACAAACTAGTGTCAACATATGGTTTCGAAAATACTACAAATATATAATGCGAAAATAAGGATAAAAAACGAAAAATAAAGATATAAAACGCAATAAATAAACATTGAATTATTAACATGTAATAATGTATAACTAGATATATAAAAAATTTAAATTTGCGTAACTTCTTACCATATTCTCAAAATATGTAATAAACCTATGGTTTCGAAGGTCTCGAGATGAATTATAATATGTGAATGTAAATTTAAATAAAATATTAAAGTATTATAGTATATTCAAATAAAACTAAAGTGATTAATACTGCTGTAATTTTCAAAAATTCATAATTTTGTACTCAGATGTCGGATTAGGGCGTATTATATATCAAAACGAAGCTATCGACGAGGAGAATACACATAGGTAATTTGTCGGATAAGGAGGGGGTCACGTGACCCCCTAGGACCCCCTAGTTCCGCCTCTGGTTTCATCACTGTTGCGAATATTATGGATCAAGAATTCATTAAATTTTTGGTTTGAGCGTATTCGGATTGGATTTTTTTGGATAGGGTCATATTTTAACAGCTCCGGCGTCCTTATGGTCCTTTCTATATACTTGAATTTAATTCGTACCTTATCCTTTGCCCCTTATATACGTTACTCTATTCAACTACAAAGTGTTTACTTGACTAATTTTTTGGATTTGTAATTTATTTTTATTAGATCCACATGTTTCCTCATATATAAGATAATCTTAACTCTTCTTTTATTCGTTTTCCTTTCCTCTCCTCAATTTTTCATGTCAACATTACTCAATTTTTCGTCTCTGCCATTTGGATTTTATATTTGTTTTATGGAATCCCTTTCCTCTCCAGCTCTCCTCAATCCTCTGAATGGACAAACTTAAGTCATATTTGATACGACCGGTGTGAGAATATTAAATGAGATATTATCTTACATGAAAAATATTGTGAATTCAAGATTGTACTTAAAGTGATGGGCAACTCCTCCTAACCCCAATTCAAACTGCAGAAAATCACCCTTAAAATATGTTATATTGCTCAAAATCACCCCTTATATGTCTATTTACCGAAAACCACCCTTTATAATACTTCTGTTATCGATTGACCACCCTCGACAATTTTCCGTCCAAAATTCAGTCAAGTATGAGAAAGTACAATTTTACCCCTTATATTTAATGTAAATTTAACAAAAAAATAAAGTGAAACGGAGGGTCTCCGTTGTGGCGCTAGCATCGCTACTGTCGACCACCGCCTTCCCCACGCTCGCAGTCGCCGACCACCAATTATCTCCCTTTTTCACAACCATCGGCCACCACGCCTGATTCTCCTCCTTGAATTGGTAAATAAAGAGCGGTCATCCAGAGCTCGAACCGGGGACCTATGAGTACTATCCACAAGTCCTTTCCAGTGAGCTATTCCGGAATGGTTACCTGATTCTCCTCCTCGATTGCAATCGCTGCTCTTTGTCTCAGATCCACCATAGATACTGGTACAACCTCCTCAAATAACACACTACAAACTTGAACCAAATTGATCCACCCAAATTAGAGTTTATCATATTCTAGGATAGATCTCTAGAATCCATCAATATCCTTGTCTAATTCGTACAAAAGCCCCATTTTTTTTAGTATGAATTTGAGAAACAAGGACCCTAAATCCCTAATTAATCTACCATTCATACAGTCTAACCACATACATCTAATTTGCCGCTTAAAACAACAACTAATGCTGATGTTGTAGATTCGAGTTGCATAAGTCGCCAACTCGCCATGGAAATCAGTCTCCATGAAAGCAGCAGATGAACAAGAGAATGAAGAAGGTGGTGTACTGGTGTGGCCTGTGGGTCTTCTTTCCCCCTTTTACAACTTTCTTTCCTTTTTTTTTGTTTTTTTTTAATTAAATGTTATTTAAAAAAATGGAAAAAATGATAAAATTTTTTAATTTAATTAACGGAGTTTGGACGGAAAATTAAAAAGGGTGGTTGATTGCTAACGGGAATGTTATTAAGGGTGGTTTTCGGTAAATAGGTATATAAAGGGTGATTTTGAGCAATATGATGTATTTAAATGGTAGTTTTCTGCCGTTTACCCTAATTTTTATCCGGTATTATATATCCAGCTGTTCATCAATTCCTCCAATTCAATACACTTTTCACAAAAATAAAAATAAAAATGATGGTGTGGGTGCTTACCAATATTTTGGTGATTTCGATAGCCACATCCATGGGTGGCGCCGAAGCCTACCAAGTAGCGAAACCAGGTTGCCAAGATGAGTGCGGCGGCATCAAAATCCCCTTCCCCTTCGGCATTGGAGAAGACTGCTTCTTACACACCGGCACCAATGCTACATACCGCATCAACTGCGACAACAGCACCACTCCCGCAGCTCCATTTCTAGTCAGCAACAAGACTATGATCAACACGAAGGTGTTGAGCATTAGTGTCGAAGATCACAGCATCCGCGTCTCCTCTAGGGTTGCATACCAGTGCTACAAAAATGGAAAGCCAGTGCCATCCACCACTCTCCACAACACATACAGGCTGCAAAATTTGCAGCCATTCAACCTTTCATCCACCAAGAATAGATTGGTAGCCATCGGATGCGACACCACCGCTAAAGTCGGGGAATTAGCCTCATCCGACGAGCTAATTCATCCATTAATCGGATGCATGGCTTCCTGTTACTCTTCAACTGTTGTGAGAAACGGGACATGCTCTGGCGCTGGCTGTTGCGAGACCTATATCGTGAGTATGTCCGAGCCTTCGATCTCAGTCGACAGCTTGGGCAATCATAGTGGCGTCGAGTATCACAACCCGTGCAACTATGCGTTTCTTGGGGAGGTCGGCTCGTATCATTTCTCCTTAGCCAGCTTGGCTGCCACGGCTGAGGATTGTGATGAGATGCGAGTTCCGGTGGTGTACAATTGGTCTATTGCGCTGTCCAGAAGCTGCTCGGAGGCTAGGAAAGCCGGAAATGGGACTCTGTCGTGCGGTCCAAAGGCGGAGTGTGTTGATGGAGACAGCGATGGATGGGGATACCGTTGCCAATGTTTGAAGGGATACACTGGAAATCCGTACCTCCCACAAGGCTGTGAAGGTAAAGCTTGGATCATTGTCAATCGATTAATTAGGTACTATTCAAATATATAAATTCGCCTATATCAGGCGATGGGTAGGGTTCGTTGCCTGAACATCTGGCATATTAAGAGCTCGTTTGGTTTAAATTTTAAAAAGAAAAAATGAAATTAAAAAATTTAATCATTACCCTCTCATTTAAACTTTTCGGGCGAAATTGATTTTGTTTCTACTTATTTCAATCACTTATTTGAGCAAGGGATAACATGTCATTAATACTCCTCTAATCATTACCCCTCTTATCTTATTTTTAATACAAAAAATAAAAATTACATTCTTCTCTTATCTAGATATATTTTCCTACATATAATTTGTTTACATTCCGTTTACCTTGCATTCTCATACCAAATGAGCCATAAGTGTTAGCATTCGGAATTGAATTTGCAGATATAAACGAATGCCTAGATGAGAGGTTGAATGACTGTCAGATACAGGAGTATTGTGTGAATAAGGAAGGAGGGTATGTTTGTGGATGCGGTAACGACTATTTTGGGTTAGAGGATGGTACACGCACAAATCCTTGTCGATATCAAGAAGATCCAAATGCATACTTGAACAGGACCGGTAAGTTCAAATTTTAATTAAATATATACTTCCATTTCATATATCAAATGAACAATGTACAAATTAATTAATTCAATTGCTCAAAAAAAAAAATTAATTAATTCAAAGTAACGTGTATATATATACACACACATCTTCGATAAACGACCCAAGTTAATTACTCCCAATTATGGTTCCGTGCATTATTAAACTTGTTGTATAGTGAAACTACTTTTCAACATTCGAGACTTGAATACGTCCATGAAAATGCAAACAAAATTAAACTTCAAAATCCCAATTCTTGATAAGGCCGGTTTTGTCATTGTCAAACTTCCGTTTGTATAAATACGTTCGACTTTATATATGGAGAGGATATTACGATGTGAAATGTAAACAAACTGATTATTCATAGATAATCCTATAATTATTTGGCATAATATAATTATATATGTTAAAGTTTTTCATATGAAAATTATTTGTTTGTTTTAACATGATTTTGTTAAGCTCCTAGGCAGGGCCTAACTGATTTGTGAATGAAAGAGAGAGTTTGTTATAGAATTTGCCTTGCATTATATTTTGGATGCCTTTAATTACAGTTCAGGGTAGCTTATATAGGCTAAGGCCTTAACAGATTTTTTGTACTTATTTGTATGAGTTAGGTACAAATAATTATGTTGTTACATACGGATAATTTTTCTCTTCAAAATTTCATATAAATCTCAAGAGTTGATCTTTATAATCCAATGCTTCAGATTTATTCACAAACTAGTGTAATACCCGTGCCTTTAAGGCACGAGATTTTGATTCATTTCAAATTGAATATCGTTCTATATATCTATATATAATACTATATTAATATATACTTATTTACAACAAAAATAATATGTATAAAGTATGTTTTTAATAATTATGAATTAGTTGGATAGCGATACAATATAATTTTTTAAATGATTTAATAAGGTAAAGTAGTAATAAAACTCAAACACACCACCTATTGTAATTTGAAATACATGCATATATAATTATTATCATTAGGATAAAACTAAAAAGGAAAATATAAGCTGTCATATAATGATTAAAAAAATCATAAGCACGTGATTGTACGAATACTTTTGAAGTTATGTAGATATACATAACTTATTCATTATTTTCATGAGAAAGATGGCTAGAAAGAGAGAGAAATAAATAGAGAAAATAAAGGTAAGATGGTAAAAATAAAAATTATCTAAGACGTGTCATCTAAGATGTAAAATAAGTAATGCTTGTAAGTCTTAACTAAATTTTAAAATATGTAAATTGTAAAAAAAAACTTTTTTGGATCTAATTGATTTTTATAATTAACTTTTGAAATCGAATATTCACAAATTAATTATTTTTACTAACTTTACAAAAAAAAAATTTGAAAGTCTTAAATTATTGAAATTATAATAAGGTACATCTAAGGTGTATAAAATAAATATAGATGTAAAATATTCATCTTGGGGATAAATATTTTTTTCTTTGATATTTGAAGCCAAACACCCAAAATTAATCATAAAAGAGTGTTTATTTATTTATTTTTAAATGATAATATATGCAAATTTCACATTTTCTTTTCTCAAGATTCTTCAATTTTTGTTTGTAGATCTGAAAATGCTATTCTTTGTATTCCAAATAGTCATTTAAGATGTTTAAAATAAATGTAGTTTATCTCTAAAAAATCTTTTGTTAAAAATTTATATAGATGTCATGTAGAATGTGCAGAGTAAGTATGGATTTAAAATATTCATTTTGGATAATTATTTTTCTCAATTTTTGAAGGTTAACATGTGCAAAAATAACTTCTTCTTAAAATTAATGATGTTTTGCTTCTATCTCAAAAAATATTTAAAAAAAATCAATAAAAATTTAAGATGTCTATATTGTATGATAAATGTAAATTTTAAAAAGAAATATATAATATTATTGATGAATGAAATGTATGAAGAAAGTCATGATATTAATGAAATAATGATATAAAAGACCACACAAAATGATAATATCTAAAATTGTGGTCCGACGTATCAATGTATATAATCTTTTCTATGAAAAAAGAAAATAAATATATTTAAAATAGATAAAAAAATGATATAATTAGCATACCAATTTAAATAATCTTCGTATGAAAAATAGGAAACAAATATATGTCAAATAGGAAACAAATAATTTCAACAATAATATTGACCAATAAGAAAATACCATTTGAATAAAAAATTCAACTTTAATTGTGAGTGTGACACGTCAGCAAAATGCTAGCAGAATTAGTAATATTAATACTATATTGATTTCGGAAAAAAAATGGAATCATGTCTCAATATTTACAACAATATAACCGAAAATAATAAAAAAAGGAATGGATTCAAATCATATTTAAAATTGGAAACAAATATTTTAAAGTTTCCATAATAATATTGACCAATAAGAAAAGCTCATTTGAATAAAAAATTCAACTTTAATTGTGAGCGTGACACGTCAGCAAAATGCTAGCAGAATTAGTAATATTAAAGATAGATAGATAGATATTGCAATCGGAAAAAAAAAATGGAAACATGTCTCAATATTTACGACAATATAACCGAAAAAAAAAATGGATTCAAATCATATTTAAAATAGGAAACAAATATTTTAAAGTTTCCATAATAATATTGACCAATAAGAAAAGATCATTTGAATAAAAAATTCAACTTTAATTGTGAGCGTGACACGTCAGCAAAATGGTAGCAGAATTAGTAATATTAATAGATAGATAGATATTGCAATCGGAAAAAAAAATGGAAACATGTCTCAATATTTACGACAATATAACCGAAAAAAAAAAAGATTCAAATCATATTTAAAATAGGAAACAAATATTTTAAAGTTTCCATTATTATGGAATGGGTTAGGGGCCTGAAACCCTTTTTTGAGAAAAAAGAACGCGTTGGGTCTCCTCCCCCACGCGCCCCCAATCAAGGAGGTTCTCCTCTTTCGGCGATCCCTGGTTTCAACCCACTCTCTGTGCATCTCCTCCTCCGATCTCCTCCTGGGCCCTTTCTCGTAGAGTTTGGTTCCATACCCCAAATTTTCTTGTCAAATCCCTAATTTTACCCATCTTCGTTTTGCTACCCTTCCCAAAACTGTTCTAATTTGGCCAATCTGTCCATCTAATCACAAATTCTTGAACCCATCTCTTTCTATCCATATTTTCTGAGCAAATCGTGGTCGGCTTTGGTGGTTTTGGGGTTGTCGTTCCGTCGATTCCCGATTCCGTGGCCTTTGTGGTCGGCCTGACCAATCCCCGGTGAGGGTCTTGTCTCACCCTTTGTTTACCCTCCTCGTCCTCTGATCTCGCTCTCGGTCGGGTTTCAGGCTCCCTGTCTCCGTCCGGCTTGGGTCTGGTCGGGAGGGTGGGTTGTGTCTTCGATGCAAATCTGGCTGGGGTGCCTTGCGGGTGGGGTTTCTGCTTACCTCCTCTATCTGATGCCGGTAGTGCTAGGTTGGCCGGCGTCTCCCGGGGGTTTTCGCCGTCCCCAGCCTTGCTCTCTGCATCACCTGTGAGTTGCCTCCGGTTACCGGGTCTCCTTGGGCCCAAAGGTGGCCCGTTATTGGGAGAGAAGGGCCAAATGTGATGCTTTGGGCTCAAGTCAATGCTTGGGCCCAAAGCTTCCCGAAGTTAAAAAATAAAAAAAAAAAGTCCCGAAAGGGTTTTAAGTATAACCACTCGAAAGGGTTTGAGAAAATCCCGGAAGGGCTTGTCGATACTTTTATAGGTGAAAGCTAGATGGCGTTTTGTTTCGAGCAGTTTGCGGCTTTGCTTTCGATGTTTCTAGGAGATCTTTTGCTTGGTTGGGGGGCGTGAAGTCTGTAGTCGGGTCTGGCTGGGTTCGAGGTGGTGCGCTCAAGGCAACTCCGTATTCGGGATAGAGTTTCCTTGGAGTTCGTCTGCACTACCCACAGGAGTTAAAGTCCTGCTGTACTACTGGCCCGCGGTGCTACTGTTCGGTGGTGCTTGGCTGCGTTCTTCGGTGGCTTCCTCAGCTGTTCGGGTGTTTGGTCTTCTTGGATCGTTTGTAGTAGAGTTTATTACTGCTTGGTTCACTACGCTTGTTATTTGTATTTCTGTTTGTAGGTTGCTATGTTAGACGGTTCGCCGTCTGCCGACTTCGGTCGGCCTCTCGATGAGTCAGGCATGTCTGACCTTCGAATTTTTACCTAATCAAAAAAAAAAAAAATTAAAGTTTCCATAATAATATTGGCCAATAAGAAAAGCTCATTTGAATAAAAAATTCAACTTTAATTGTGAGAATGACACATCAGCAAAATGCTAGCAGAATTAGTAATATTAATAGATTACGACGTAAGAGTTATTCAAGAGGACACCCCTTACCATGTAACGAGGGTCCTAGATAAAAAAAAAAAAAAAGGGGGGGGGGGGATGAGATTGAATTTAAAAAAAACACAGTTAACCATAGCGAACTAGGATTTACATTTAACATTAAAGATCGATACTAATTGGTGTAATTATATCTTTAAATATGAATAGTAATATATGCAATAGTAAATTTGTATTAGTTTGTAAAATATGAATACTTAATAATTTATATTTGAATAATTGATTATGTCATTAAATATATATATTAACATATTAGGTGAATAATAATTGGTAGTTACAAGCTTTAAGCGTTTAACCCACTGGTATTTATATTTAACCATTGTAAGTCTTTCATTCTTTTTAGATATAATGGCTCAAATTTGTCCCATTGTTACATGATCATAGATGTTTCACTGAAAAGTTTCTCTCCTCTGTGTACATGCATTCATATTAATTCCCTTTCATTTGCAGGTCCTAGAATAGTCTTAATCGCAGTGATGGGTTTGAGCATAACTTTTGGGTTATGCTACGTACTGGAAAGAAGAAGAGAGGTCAAAATAGATGATATCAAAGAAAGACAACATAATTTCAGAAAAAATGGTGGTTTGCTTCTTCAACAACAAATACCTGCTAGCGGAGGCGCTATGATTAGAGCCAAGATCTTTAGTCGAAATGAGCTGGAAAAAGCAACTGACAACTTCAACAATAGTAGAGTTCTTGACACTGGAGGACAGGGAACTGTATATAAAGGCATGTTGGCGGATGGAACAATTGTAGCAGTGAAGAAGTCTAAGAAGGTTGACGACAACCTATTGGCCCAGTTCATCAATGAAGTCGTTATTCTGTCCCAAGTCAATCACAGGAACGTAGTCAAACTATTTGGATGTTGTCTCAAGACTGAGGTTCCCTTGTTGGTATACGAGTTTGTACCCAACAGAACACTCTATCACCATATCCATCACCCAAGTGAAGATTTTCAGATGACTTGGAAAGTTCGCCTTCAAATAGCCATAGAGTGTGCCGGGGCCATTGCATATCTACATTCATCCTGCTCCTCTCCTATTTATCATAGGGATATCAAGTCCTCCAACATTCTCTTAGATGACAAGTTTAAATCAAAGGTTTCGGATTTTGGGACATCAAGGACGATCTCCATTGATAAAACTCATGTCACCACTTGTGTTCAGGGCACATTTGGCTATCTTGATCCAGAGTTCTTCAGGTCAAATCAGTTCAATGAGAAGAGCGATGTTTATAGTTTTGGTGTACTTCTTTTGGAGCTAATCACTAGCAAGAAAGCCGTTTTCACAAACACGTCTCAAGAGCATAGAGGTTTGGCAACCGAGTTTCTACAGTTAATGGAGATAAGCCCTAATAGGTTTCATGACATTTTGGACAATGAGGTCTTACAAAGCTGTTCAGAAGAGGAGATTGAAGCATTGTCAAAGCTAATCAAACGGTGCTTGAATATGAACGGGAAGAGAAGGCCGACCATGAGAGAAGTTGCGATGACATTAGAGATGATCAAGTCGCAAACGGATGAAGAGGCCAATCCTGCAGCTAAGCCGGGAGAGGGATGTGAAGGGATTGATCAGTTTGGCATTGCAATTGACGGATTCTCCGACAATTCAAGCTTCAATGACACGTCCTACTCCATGAACGTGGAGCCTTTGTAATTTGGTTCTAATTGAGGCCAAATGGTTCTTATTGACAATTACATAAGCTTGAACATGTTGTTTTATAATCTTTAACCAAAGCTGCTTTTATGACAATAAGCTTATTTTCAAGAGTGATTATTGACATTTACGAAATCATTGGTCTCGTGGAAGGATAACTGGAGATCAATGGAGAGATGGTAAACAAGGAGGAAGGTAGGAAGAGGGATTAATGGGATGAGGGAGCCCGGGTCAGGTTTGCAACAGAGATGGAAGAAGTCACCGAGAGGCTTTAATTTATCAAGATCAATTGCAACACATATGGAGCACCAAGTCCGGAGGCGAAATCACTGGAGAACCAAGTCCGGAGGCGAAATCACTGGAGAACCAAGTCCGGAGGGTACATTGTAGGGCGCAGGAGATCTTGATCCCTTATAAAGGGGATGATTTAGGGGGATTGCTTAATTATCTTTCATTTATCTCTTTAAATCCATCACATTTTTTTCTTGAGTGAGGCTATAGAGAAGATTTCGAAACGGCTATTGACAAGATAATCTCTATATAATTGCACAAAAAGTCCTTATCAATTCTGCCGGTCTTGTTAAAGATGAAAGCTTGAATTTTGAAATGGGATTTGCAGTTACTGGATTTGTTTGATTAGGTGTTGCAATTGGAGAGACAATTCGTGGGTTGAAGTGATAGGATCGATGATGAAATGGGATTTGTAGTTCTTGGTGATTAATTCATCATTTGCTTAACAATTTCGGAAATAACTTTGATACAACACCTTCTAGCATATGATATTGGCAGTCTTCAATGTTCTTCTGAAATTCAAACCGAAATCAAACAAGAGGACAGAAAAACAACTACGACTTCACTAAAAAACATGGAATCACGAGTCGCCAACGAACAATTGGGAAAGCCACGAGTTGCAAATTTGCAGAGGCGAGTTGCATAGAGAGCACAGATAGCCCGCGGTGAGGCCACAAGGAGACAGCCATGGGTTGGGTTCGTTGGTGGGCAGGGGATCTCCTAATCGAGGAATTAAGTGGGTTAGATTCACAACCCGGCGGCGGGCAGAGAAGAAGGATTCAGGCTGCAAGGCGACGGTTTTAGGGTTAGGAGAGGAAGGATGGACGAAGGAAGAGGGCAAAAAATGAAAGGACGTGGGTGCAATTTAATTAAAATTGTCTTGTCATTAGTTATTTTAGAATTTTGCCTAGAGCCCTTATGATTTGGTTTTTAACAAAATCACCCTTAAAATAAAATTTACATAAAACCATCCATAAATTTATTTTTCTTTCAAAAAACTACCCATACGGCCATGACCATTGCTATCTGTAAAAAAGTATTTTTAATTTGTTAAATATTCTCACCTTTTGTATTCAATAATATAACCTAATTATATTATAAAGTAACCAATTTTTTTTAAAATATATATATAAATACTTAACATTTTTTTTCTAACTTTTTACATACACACACTACAAAGGGTCATGGCCTCATCGGTGGTTCTTTGAAAGAAAAATAAATTTATGGGTGGTTTTTAATAACTTTTATTTTAAGGGTGGTTTTGTGAAAACTAACTTATTTTAAGTGTGGATTTCTATTATTATTATTATTATTATTGTTATTGTTATTATTATTATTATTATAAAGTTACAATGATATTATTAATTTTTACGATTTAAAATATCTATATCTATATGCTATTTTAATGAGATTTTTTCCAAAAAATTAATTTTATGAAATTATATCTAAGATACTTTTTATGGGAATCATTTGTATGATTTTATCCTAACTTTATTAATATTTTATAATATTAATTTGTTATATTATTAAGATTACAATATAAAAAAATAATATATTATACTAGTATGTATTTTATTTTTCTATTTTGAAGAAATTTTGGAGATTTTAATTTCTTGCCCACATTGCATATTATTTTTTCACAAGAGAATATATACGAGTTTCAAACTTTCAATATATATGAGAAACTTGGATAAATAGTTTTTTTTTTTTTTTGAAATCAACTTGGATAAATAGTTAAATACGTACCGCTGACATACATTTTTCCTAGTCAACTCAATTGTGTTTTCTTTATATTGAAGATTGCAGACGTGTGTTGAGATCGATCAAAAACCATATATAAATAATACGGAGTATATAATATAAATATAATATAAAAGACGTGTGCTCAATTAGATCGCATAAATGAATTTGGTACCTAGGAATACTTCGAATTATTATTATTAATATCATAATATGATCAATTTTATATATGGACTTGACCCTGCCAAATTAAGAAGCGAGTGGTCTGCACATTTTCTATTACAAAAGTCCTACGGGTTTAATGGTTGAGGACCGTGTCCAAATACGCATCGGTTAGAACCCAATGAGAAGTAGCACATAAACTCAGGGTTGATATTCGAGTCGAACAAGACGAGATTGACATGTTTAAGCTTGGCTCGAACGGAATATTATATCTTTGAATATCTGTCAATTGTTACTCTCTGTCACATATTAATTTTTTTTATATAGGAAAATATTCAAGTGTGATTAAGCAACACACTACCTGATTCTTCGAGAGACCGACAGATCGACAAACGAACGAAATGTCACGATAAAATACAAGGCGAAAAACATTAAAACATACCATAAAGGCGAATCAAGAGCCTGTATTCGCAATAAAATGAGTGGAGCCTAGACGAAACCAACGAAGACCAGACCAATTATCCATTGATTTTAATTCTCAAATCTTCTTACATTTTCATTTGAAATATTTTTTTTCTTTAAAATGTGATTGAATGGTGAACATACAAGCAAGCACGTCTTGTATCCTGGTAAGCACAAACAATTCATACAACTTCTGCTTCATTTTTTGCATATAAATTCACAACAATTTGGATTGTGGCTTCCACACAAAAGCAGAGTCTCAATCTAATCTTATAGTTGCCTAACTTAAGAGATCAATCTCCCACAAGGCCATGGCCAAGGCAACTTCCCCTGCGGCACTAGCCGCCATTCTCATTCTCATGACCCTTGCTGGGCAGAGTCTTGCCGCTTTGAAGGTCGGGTTCTATGCCAACAAATGTGGAAAGAATGATGTCGAATCGATTGTCTTTAGCGTGATCAAGGCAAAGTTCATCAAGGACCCTACACTAGTGGCTGCTCTTCTCCGTATGCAGTTCCATGATTGCTTTGTTAAGGTATGTCATACGTGAGTTAACCAACTAACAAATATTTTAAATAAATTCATAAAAATATGAATCCTTTCAATTTGGTCCATATCATAGAGTACTTTTCATTAATTTGTGAGCATTGTGGATATATGATAGGGTTGTGATGCCTCCATTTTGTTGGATGGGCCGAACTCAGAGAAGACTGCACCGCCAAATGGTAGCGTGAGGGGTTACGAAGTTATTGATGCCGTCAAGGCTGCCTTGGAAAAGGCTTGCCCTGGAGTCGTGTCGTGTGCTGATATCATTATCATAGCCACCCGAGTTGCTGTTGTCATGGTGAGTCCTTTTAAGTTTTAATGTAACGAATGTACATAGATCAACCTCAACATAATATAGTAAGATTCATATATGTTGGGCTATCAATGGTGCAGGCAGGGGGAAGATGGTACAATGTCGAAACCGGAAGAAGAGATGGACGTGTTTCTTTAGCTAGCAACGCCAATGCAGCTCTCCCAGGACCAACAATCCCTGTTTCCGCGGCTATTCAAGTCTTTGCTGCGAAGGGAATCGCAAAGGAAGATCTTGTTCTTCTTCTAGGTATAATATTCAACAAATCATTATATACATAAGATCATCTTTATTTATTACTAATTGAAACCAACAAATTAAAACTATGTAGGTGGTCACACCACTGGAATCACACACTGTGCTTTCTTCCAAGACCGTCTCTACAACTTCCGAGGTTCCGGGAGGACAGACCCAAGCATGAACCCTTCATTTGCACCATTCCTCAAGAGAATTTGCCCTCGCAATGGATCCGGTGGCAACCCTGTCAACCTTGACCAAAGCAGCTTGAGCAGCGCTAACAGGGTCGACAATGGCTTTTACAAGGCAATCAAATCGGGCAAGGGTATTCTCCAAATCGATCAAGACATTGCACGCGATGCATCCACCAAGGCTATTGTGTCGAAATACGCAGCCAACAACACCTTGTTCCAAACCAAGTTCGGTCAGGCACTCGTTAAACTCGGCAGGGTCGGAGTCCTCACCGGTAGCCAGGGCCAAGTCAGAAAGTCTTGCCACCGCGTTAACTAATTAAAGATCATCGAAGTGGTTAACAAAAACAATTGTTGATGACGAAACAAATTTCGTGTTGAGGATATGCACATCGTACGTATTCATTTGTTTGTTTGTTTCATTTGTCATTTCAATTCCTTGTGATCGGCTTCATCCGTACAGTGTATTTGTATTATTATTGACTCATCAACAAATTTATATAAAAATCAATATTATTTTGTTGTAGATGTTTGCACTACAAAAAAAAACTGCATTTGGGCGACAAAATTTGAGAACTGGGACGGCAATTTTTTTTCCATCGCCGATTCGCCGAACTTATATCTTCAGTGACAAATTCAAGTTTTATCGCCCAAAATAGTCTTTTGTGACCAAGTATTAAATTTGTCGCCCGTAAGTGTTTGGGGCCACCAAATAATTATTTAGTCGCCCATTTTTGTGACGAAAAAAAAAAATTGGTGGCCCATGAAATGTTACCCCCACACCACCTCCCTCTATAGCCCTAGTTTCAGTAGTTTCGCTTCGACATTGACGGCAAGAGAGAGGAATAGGAGAGAAATCGGGCACTTGTAGCTGCAGAGAGAGAGACGAGGAAGATCAAATGGAGGAGAAACTTATCGGCCATTCAGATTCTGATCCACAACCTTCCGATCGCCCCGGCTGTGTCTATGCCGACGAAATCTACGATTTCTTCCACTAAGGTCATGCTCGCTACCTCGAAAAATCCAAAAAATCGTTTGTCTTCCTTTATTATTCTTTCTTCGTCTCCAAGTGTCTTCAATCTCTACACAGATCTGAGCCTTGCTCGCTTATTCCACCTGTATTGTTGCCTTTTCAAGTTCGTCTACCCTAATTTCAAGTTTAAGTTCTTCTATTTTTTGTTCTGTTTCATGTTGTTGTGATCTTCACAGTTCGAATTTCATTTATTTATTTCAATTTGTTGAAATTATTATCACAGAAAGCAACAAATCCATGGTTGCACCTTGATTTTGCTTCTGTTTCTCGGTGATTGGGGACTATAGAGGTGGACGTGCTCAACATTGATTTTGATTATGAGTTTGAAGCTTCTCTGTTCTTCGATTTTAGCAGAAGAGACGGAGGAGGAGACCTCCCATGCCGAGGCCCGTTTTCAGTCTGCAAAGAGTTCTCTCGCTTCTCGTAAGTTCTGATTTCCTTTAGATAAGAGTATCGTTCGCTTTTCTGCGTTTGCTAGGCATGTGGTTGATTTGGTGCACAATCTAGGTCGAATACTTGTGATTTCTGCGTTTTCAATCTCAAAAGGATATCTAGAATTGGGAATTGATGAATTATATTGCTAAGTCTTCTTTCTGTTTGTATACTAAATCCATGTCTTTGTTAAGTTGGTTGCTCATAGCTATTTACAAATTAAGTAATTGCTGAACTTTACTTCATTTTTTGGGTTATAGGTAGGAAAGAGTTCATTTCTATTCATAAAATTCTCAGTTTCGGTAACACTTTGACACATCAAATTCCAACTGACATAGATGTTCTTTCAACTAATCATCTAATAGTAAACCTCCTATTTCTATATACTTCATTGTTTGGGTTATAGGAAGTGACTGTCACAATATCAAAGATTTTCCTAGTTTGGTCTTTAATTATTATGCCCTGTACTATACCAAGACAATTTAGTGTATTTCTTCATGAAAGCATATAGAAAGGAATATGCTTATCACAATCACTTGAAAGTTAGGTCTGCATAACTAATTTCTATTGGCAGACCAATCACAAGTTGAGAAGGAAATTTAGTTTGATTAATATACTTGTTATTGAATGTTGCAGACACTGGTGTTGGGCAGTCCTGGTTGTCTCTCTCTAACTGTCATTGATGAGCTCTCTCCAGGTACTTTATAGTTTGATTGTGGGATATTTCTTTGCTCATACAACTTCACAGTCTATTTTTTTGTTTTGGTTTGGTTTTATCTTTGTTCCGAACTTCAGACTTGACAATCCCATGCCTTAATGACTCCAGAAAGGTACAAACTTCTAATCTGCATGTATGTGTAATGTCAAGGGATGTAGATTTTTGTTTGGTGTTTACATATATGGCAGCAGATATTTTTCTATTCTCTAGGTGTAATTTATTTTGTTGAGTTCAATAATAGTGATAAATCTGCTGCCTTATGCTTGTAGGATCTTTGAATATTTGGTATTTCTCTATTTCTATTGTTTCATTTACTTCATTATTCTATGAGCAGGCAGCCGCAGGAGGTATAACATTTTCAGGGCCTTGGATGAGAGAAAAGGACAAATCAGATATACGAAGTCACTATCTCCAGCTAGTCAGGTGAGACAAGATAAGGCTGCTTCTTGAAATAATCCAAGACAAGTTGAATGAGATTAAATGAGAAAATTTCAGTAAATTCTTGTAGGCATTCATGCTTGACAGCATAAAGTTCTCTGCTAAAGAGTCTTCTTTCCTGTCTTTTGCTTTGATCTCCTGCTTTCTTGCTAGCAATTGCAGAATGATACTGAATTTTTCAAAGCACTAACTTCTGTATAGTGTTAATCACATAAATTTTGTTTGAAGGGATTAGCAACTGCAAGAGTTGTTTGTGATAAATTTTACTGCTAAAAAGTTGGTGCAGAAAATAAAATACCATCCCGCATTACTTTTCCACATTCTTTCCCAGCCCGCGTTACGTATTCCTCCTTTGAGACAAGTTGAAGGCATCGATGTTCTACTTGAACCAGCAATTTGAAGCTGTGAACAATTTTTAATGGTATATAGATTGTGATAATGTACTTGTTAGAAATCAAAAAATGGGTTTTTTCTTTTCTATTCTTTTTTCTGCTGCAGTGACATGCAATGAGGGTTTAACTTGTGTCTATCTGGCTTTAGAAAAATGGGTTTTGGCTTTGTTCAAGTCCTGACCTTGAACATGCTTTGAAACCCTCAACAATGAACCTCTTCTTCTGCTTGAGAGATTATGTGTTTTTTATTTTAAGAGGGTTCAACAAACTCTTTTTCTGAGTTACTTGAAAATGAAAACTGTTAACTTATATCTGGATTCTGTGTTCTTCTCATATACACACCCACTGACCCACAATCTGTTTTTAGGGTGTCTGTTTTGTTTTTTCCTGCAAATGATGCAATCAACCATGATTAGGGTTTTCTTTTGTTGTCTTTCTTACTGTGCAACTTTTACTTGCCCTTTAGGGATAACTTGAATCTGCTTACTAAATTACAATTAATTAATAGAGGAGGAGATCAAGGACTTGTGCTTATCCTGCGTTTTGACAAACTATTCGAGCAAGGTTCAGCAAACTTTCATGTTTTCTGGCCAGAAGCCCTGAAGCATCTCCACCATCCACATTATCGTCTTCTTGGACTTGAAGGTTGGTACACTTCACACTCACCTGCTTCGGATCCATATTCATTTGTATTTGCTCCAGAAGATAATCTGATGAGGGTCTAAATTAGCTGAAAGTCCCACTTCGATCCTTCTTTTACCAGGAATCAAGGCTAAAGTCAGTCGAACCATCAATTTTAAGGTACATTTGTGTATGTAGAAACACATTTTGTGTTCATTTCATGAGTAAAATGCAACGATGAGATTTTTCCGGTTGTCTTAATTTGTTCCACATATAAGCAGTGACAACTTTAGTGCAGTGACTTTGCAAAATCTAGTGTTTGGAAAGTTTAAGGTACAGTTTAGAGATTATAGATTTACACTTTGGAACTCAGTCTAGTGAAATTCCCATATAGCATTAATGTTGTTCTTTTATTCTTAATTACTCCCCTATTTCTCCTGAATTGTTGCTTTGCCGGTTGAGATTGCAGCATTAACTGAGATTTTCGTCTTTCTGTTGGTTTGAGATACAAGAAATAGGGAGCTGAGATTTCTGTTAGCTGATACATGAAGTTGAAAGTTTGATTTCTTTTAGCTCTTCTTTCATATCATCATGGATACGATAATTTTGAGTTTCTTTTTTCAATTGTCAATAGAGCATTTGGTCTAATGGTATGATTCTCGCACCTAAAAGCGAGAGGTCTGAGTTCGATTCTCGGAATGCCCCACCTTGAGTAGCATTAGTTGACAAAGGTGCTAGAAATGACATAAGGGTGTGTTTGTTTGGTTGGCGGTTTCAAAACATAATTCTTGGGGGATATATTATATTTTATCATTTTTATCTTTTGTGACAAAATAAAAAATTTATCAAAAAAAAGGGTACAATGGATGACATAAGAAAAAAATTGTCACAAAAAATAGGGTTTTTGGGCGACAAAACTAGCACTTTGGGCGACCAAATTTAAAAATTTGTCACTATAACTCAAGGGCAACGAAATTTGAATTTCATCGCAAAAGCGTTACTTATGGCGATGAAATTTTTTTTGGTCACCCAAGCTTTGTGCGACGGGGCTGAGGCGACGAACAGAGGACGAAACTCATTTTGTCACAAACAACTTTGGGCGACGAAAAAACCACTGCGACGAAATATTTTGTCGCCCGAACCGATTTTTCTTGTAGTGTTGCATTTCTCGTGGATTAAGTGATCTCTTCAAGTTTTATAAGCAACTTATCCGTGTGTGATGCTTAACGCATACACTGCCAATATATCTTATTCGATCTAGTAGAGCTGAGGGAAAACTTTCTATATAAATATGATGCTGGCCAAATTGGTTTGCACTGTATAGAATTCTTATATATTTTTTTTCTCCAAATTAATGATCAATTAAAATTGAGGTTTCATCAAATTTATAATTTGAAAGAGCAAAAATGCGATTTCTTAGATTTTCAAAGACATCACTCAGTGTTTCGGCAAATTTATGATATGAAAGAGAGATATGTTGGAGGGTAAATTTTCACAACTTTGGGAATATTAATAATTTCATGTTAAATTAATCATGTATCAAATTGTGATTAATTTAATTGATATTCATTATTAAAATGGAAGAATGGGCTACAAATAACTTGGGTTAAAATTTGTCACATAAAAAAAATACAAGTTTTCTCCAAAGGCCCAGGAAATCAAACAAGCCCAATCCAAAGGTAGTAGTTACAACAAAAGTAATTGTACCCAAGTGAAACCGGTGGTGCACTGGTGTAGTGGGGAGAAGTTTATACATAGTAAAAGAAAAAATGTACAATAGTAGTGGTTATCAAATAACTGCTCTAAATTGCCCCTATAAAAGAAAGTCTGTACTATAAGAAGTGGGTTTTTGGGCCTTCTTTTTTGTTATCAGCACCTCCATCTGCAAAACAAAAAAAAAGCAGTTATTCTCCTCCTCCCTGTTCGGCTTCCTCATCCCGAAATACACCTGCAACCACAGTAAGGAGGAAAAAATTCAGCAGGTAGCGGTTTTGTTCGATTCTCGGAACCCCGCCCTTGAAAACCTCGAGAGCTTTTCTCGTGGCCTGGGTTCCGGAATCATCAATTCGCCTAAACCTTGTCGAAATGCTGTTAAAATTATGTCATACAGTCCTTTTAGATTCTCGGAACCCCGCCCTTGAAAACCTCGAGAGCTTTTCTCGTGGCCTGGGTTCCGGAATCATCAATTCGCTAAAAATAAGTCGAATTGCTGCCAAAATTTCACCAGGGCCATATTCAGATTCGTTCTGCCCTTTACCAGTGACTCAAGCCATGTCAAAAACAGAGGCTCGAGACAAAAGGCAGCCCGGAATTCACAAGCATATTGCCGAATTCCACAGACCATCAATTCAAAACAAAGTGAATTAAACAAAGTTTGTTGGCTATGTGCAGTCACCAACAAACACAATATCAAACTGAAATCCACTTAGCATAAAGAAAAAGCTTAATTGAGTTTCATAAAAAAAGAAAAATCATGTAATTGGGAGGGAACAAAATCACTGTGGAATCATCAATCAGTAGGCTCAACAAATCAGTCTCAGATTGAAATGAGTAAACAGGTTTCAAAAGAAAAAAATGATGAACCGAGCATACCCAATTCGAGAGGTGGAGGTTGTGACCGTTCCTGAGGTTGCAATGGCTTTATTTGACCCACAGTTGGCTTGAGTAAGAACGCCTCTTCATTTTGTGACAGCCTTGGCTAGCGGCAATCGAAGATTTCCGCCGCCCTCTCGATCGTTGCTCAGAACAAAGGAAAATCCACATTAGAAATTCCTAAACACAAACCCTAGATGATTTTTCAAAACCCAAATCCCTCAAATGGGGTCAAATTGAAGGGCAAAGGAAGGAGCACAAACCTGGTTCTTCTTCACTTCGCAGAAGCTCCCAAAGCTCCTTTGGCCGTTGCGTCTCAAAAATCGCCTCAGCCGCCTTCTTGGCTTCAATCTCTTGTCGGGTCGCCAAATTGGATCCCAGCCTCCCCGGATCTTCGACCCTCGAATGCCCCTTGGTTCTCTGACCCAGTCGAGCCATGTTGTTCACGCTCCTGCTCTTTGAGTACCCAGATCTTATCTTTACTGTCGGCGGAAAACAAGTGCAGTAGAGAAAGGAGAAGGGAAGGGTTGAAGATAATTACGGCTCAGTTGATGAAAAGAAAACTGAAGGAGACCGAGTTGAGCTGGGTTTGCCCTCCCAATAACAAAAACTTAGGAGATTGTTAACGTAAAAAAATTGGGCTGAATTATTTAAAAAGAAAAATGGACTTTACATCTTTCAAATAATGTTAGTCCGTATTGGCCCATTAACCACATTTGTGCAATTAGTCTTTGCACACTAGAGATACGTACTCACATGCAATTATTTGATAAGAAATTTCATTTAATTGTAAAATCAACCCACTAAAATATACGAATTATAATTGGCACAAATTAAGAATTTGAGTTTGATCAAAACATAAAATTAAACTCGTCAAATATTCTTTGCCAATTAATTCTAGTGGGTCAATCTTAAACCGGCTTCAATAAAAACGGAGTCAAAATCTCAAACCGAGTTTTACCAAATATAAACTTGGTTCTGGGGTAGAACTACGTAAAGACTTGACACCGTAAAATCGGTTACGTAGGTAACCCGATATTAAATCTCAAAAATATATCGGGTACAGTCGTCAACCTCTAAATTCACCTTTAAATGAATATGAGGTCAAAACCAAACAAATTAAAATGGTTCTTTTTTTTAAGAACTACGTAAGATTTGATCCCGTTCAAAAGGGTATGTAGGAAGCTTGACATAAAGCTACGGGCTCGTCGAGTTCAATCCCGATCTTCAAACGATCATGCTTTTAAAACCAAATCAAGCTTGGTTTCTATTCAGAACTACGTATAGACTTGATACTCTTTTACGAGTTACGTAGGAAATTCGGTATAAAATTCTAAATACGCCAAATTCAGTCACCGGTTACAAATTAAATCAAATGGTTTCAAAATACAGAACTACGTAAAGACTTGACGCCGTAAAAACGGCTACGTAGGTAACCCGATATTAAATCTCAAAATATGTCGGGTACAGTCGCTAATCCCTAAATTCACTTTTAAAATGAAAATGGGGTTAAAATTAAATCTAAATTAAATACACATGGTTTTCCGTGTAAGTGATAGCCGTTAAGTCGAGAAACCCTTCCAAGAAGGTGTGCTCGATTTATTTGGATGATACACGAGAAAATCTCATGCATATGATAGTGTGATTTATGTTAGGGCTACCCTTCCGAGAAGGTGGGTCCTAATACGATCCAATGATGCATGAAAACCTTTTAAGGGGGTAAAACACACAAACCCAAACACTCTGAACTACGTGAGGCTTGATTCTCTTCCAAGAGATACGTAGGCAACCCGTTAAAATTCGGGTGCAGCCCAAATCACCAAAAACACCAAAATCTTGGTATCGATATGACTTCGAATCAAGAGGATAACCAAAAGGGGTCGAATTCAAATATTATAAATTAAATAAAATGTGTTGTACAATTATATCGCGCATTTTTGTTCAACAAGATAATTGGAGCCAAGAACAAATTAGGTTTTATCGATGGAAGTTGCATCAGGGACGGAACTAGGATTTAAAAGTGGGGTAGGCTGAAATCACCTTACATAATAACACATCAAATAATAATAATAATAATAATAATAATAATAATAATAATAAAATCACCTTACTTAAGATTTGGTTTCATATATACCAAAATGAATATTATGGGCTGATTATTATAGCCATACCCAGCCCATTAAAACAAATGACCACGATAATTTAAAAGGGAGCTCTGTGGGATTCGATCACAGGTAAAATGGGAGCATTAACTATGCCGAAACCATCTGGGCTATCATGACTTCTTGTTATAACTTCAACATACCTAGTTAAGTTCTATGATTTTGGGGTGGGCTGCAGCAAAGCCCAACCCACCCCTAAATCCGTCCCTGAGTTGCATGTAGCAAGATTTTGGTTGGTCTCGCTAATGTTCAGAGGTGGGTAAGAGTCAATTGAATATATGGTTCGGTGTTGGCTTCTGAATTCATAAGAGAGTTCGATATCCAAGAGTTTTCTTTATGTCGATCGCTTCATTGCATAGTAATAAATAGCCAGATGAAAGTCCAACTTTCTACACCTTCAAGCGACGACTATAAAACCAACGCCCGTCGCGTGAGGGCATAGGTTACAAGTGAGGGCATAGGTTACAACTTTCTACACTTGGATATCGAACTCTCTTATGAATTCAGAAGCCAACACCGAACCATATATTCGATTGACTCTTACCCACCTCTGAACATTAGCGAGACCAACCAAAATCTTGCTACATGTAACTTCCATCGATAAAACCTAATTTGTTCTTGGCTCCAATTATCTCTCTTTCATATCATAAATTTGCCGAAACACTGAGTGATGTCTTTGAAAATCTAAGAAATCGCATTTTTGCTCTTTCAAATTATAAATTTGATGAAACCTCAATTTTAATTGATCATTAATTTGGAGAAAAAAAATATATAAGAATTCTATACAGTGCAAACCAATTTGGCCACCCCCTTAATAAACCTCATAATAAATCTTTGAATAATTTTAAATTTGGAAAACTAATACAAAAAGCTGAAAAAGTGGCGATGCTAACCTAATCCGATTTTATTTTTTTTTCAGAAAATCGAATTGGGGTCCACTTGTAACCTATGCCCTCACTTGTAACCTATGCAACAGGTAGCCAGGAGAAGGGGGTTGTTAACCGCACTACAAAAAATCTGGTGGGGCACCCAAAAAAAAATAGCCTTCCGTGTTTTAGAAACGGAAGTAGTACTATATTAATTATTTCGTTTTTTTTATTTTTTGGAAAATATTATACACAACTTCCGTGTTTGAAAAACGGAAGGTCAAATCAACTTTATACCTTCCATTTTTAAAACACGAGAGACAAAAGCTGTTTTATGCCTTCCGTGTTTGAAATACGGAAGTACAAAATAGCTGTTTGCCTTCCGTGTTTAAAATACGGAAGTACAAAATAGCTATTTGCCTTCCGTATTTAGAAAATGGAAGGGTATGTTTACTTTTTTTTTTTCGGGTAAAAAAAAGGTTATGATTTTCTTATTAATAGGACGGTCATAAGCGGTATTTGCCCTAGTTCCGCCGAATTGAGTAGAAGAATGTCAAACCACGCATCCAATGGTAACGAAGGAGTCAACAATAATATTCAGGTATTTCAATTCGTGAAATTTAATGATAATATTGATTCAATTCGTGAAATTTGATTATTTTCAACGCTATTTCAATTGTTTTCAGTTTAATAGAATGAACATTGTTGGATTCGATTATTCGCCTTGTTTTGCGAATAATTATTACTGGTCGGATAGAAAATCGATGTTAGAATGGGCTCGTCAGATTGCTTTTATGAACAACTTTGTTCTCACAATTGTAAAATCTTGGAATAGCTCTGCAACCCGATACGGCTTAGTATATTTTGGATGTGAAAAATATGGAGAAAATAGAAATCGGAAGAAGAAAATCAGAGGTGCTGATGTACCAGTAATGGTCCCGCGGGATGGAAGGTCTAAAAAAAATAAATGTCCATTTTTGTTGTATGGTTGAGAAGCTGAAAGAAATGTATGGCGGCTGAGAGTGGAGTTTGGTATGCATAACCATAAACTGCCTCCTAAACTGCAAGGTCATCAGATGGTGGGGCGATTGACGAATGAGGAGATTCAACTAGTCAAAGATTTGACAATCGGAGGGGTAAAGCCAATTCCCCTTCTTGCGACATTGAAAAATACTTTCAAGGAGAATTTGAGCACGAGACAACAAATTTATAATGCAAGGGCGAGAATCAAGAAGAATGAGATGCAAGTATGACCCCAATGCAACACCTCCACAATATGCTCGCTTATCGAAAATTCACTTTTAGTCACAGGCTTCGTCCCGATGGGTCTTTGCAAGACTTAGCATTTGCTCATAAGGATTCACTAGAGTTGTGGAAGAAATTCTCATACGTCATGATTATGGAGCAACCTATAAGACTAATAGGTAAGCTTAAGTTTTGGTAATGCAGACATTATTCTAATTTTATTGTTTGTAATTGAATCATCTAATTTAGAAAATGACTATGATGTAGGTACGATTTGCCGCTGTTTGAGATAGTTGGACTAACAAGCACTGAGATGACGTTTAATGTGGGATTTGCATTCTTGGGTGATGAAACTGAAAATACATACAATTGGGTGCTGCGACAAGTGGAAGGATGGTGTCCAAACCGTCCAGGGGTGATAGTGACTGATAAGGACGGTGCTCTTATCAATGCGGTTGCTACAGTATTTGGGGATGCAAATCACATGTTGTGCGAGGTTCACATGCATCGTAACATAGAAGAAAATGTTTACAGGAAGTCCCATAACCAGGAGTCCATACAGAAGGAATTTTCTAGAGATTGTTATGCATTATTCAGATCTAAGTCAAGTCAATCATTCGCCCGACATCACGAAGAGATGAAGGGTCGTTGGGGGACACGGTGGGGTTTGATGGAGTATTTGGACCTTGTATGGGTTAGTCATAAGGAGAAGTTGGCTTGGCACTTGACCGACCGATATTTTCATCTCGACAACAAATCAACAAATAGGTACATAATCTCTCATCCAAGTGAATGATTAAACTTAAGACACCTAATTTGTCCATTAAATATAAAATTATTTATATCTCCTTAAATTTATACGCAGGGTAGAATCTGCACACTCGGTATTGAAGCAACAGTTGGGTGTGAGCACTGGGAAACTTGACACTGTTGTTGAGCACATCTACAGAATGTTGATTGATCAACGTCTCCAACTTGAGGTGTCTTTAGAGATGTCTCGAGACAAGACATTGACAAAGATTAAGAAAATTGATATGTTCAATTTATTGTGGACTGGGGTGTCTGAGAACGCTATCAAGCATTTATATAACATATACTTGCTCGCATGCAGGGGAGGGTATCCTCCAGAGTGTCGAGATTGCTATGTTAGGCCTTCGATGGGCCTACCATGCGTGCATGAAGTGAAGCGGATTAAAGACGTCGAACGGCGAGTGTTCGTTGAAGACGATATACATATATTTTGGCGACAAGTGGAGTGGTGGGGTCCTAGGTTGGCAAGTGCAGATGCACCAGTTGATATTGACTTAAATGCAGTGTCTATTAGAGAATTGGGGAAAAGAATTACAGAAGGTACTCTAACCGAGCAAGAAACTCAGATGGTCGCAACCCACTGGAGGACGATGAATGCTCCTGATTGTGTGGCTATTGGTGTTCCAAACCCAGTTAACCTGAAGGGGAGGCCGAGGGGGAGGACAGATACATCTACAACCCGCCCAACGATGGGTTTTGAGTTTGCTCGAGAAAACATGGCTAAAGCACGCGAGGAGAGGAGGCAAAGGGCAGAGAGAGGCCAAACAGAGGGCAGGGGACGCGGTAGAGGCCGAGGAAGAGGGACCCGACAGGGTGACCCACAATTTCCACCAGTTACAATAGGTGGATATGACTTTGGACGGGACAATTTCAAGAATTTCATGGTTCCTTATGTAGCGGGGCTACATAATGTTGCAAGTGATGGGAATTGTGGATTCCGAGCGTTCGCATATTTGTTAGGCATAGATGAGGTGGCCTGGCCACATATTCGATTCAGCATGTTATCGGAGTTCAGGGCTCACCCCGAGAGGTACGAGGCACTTTTATTTGACCAAACCATGGATAGCTTCGAAGCTCGACTTAACTGGTTCCATGAAGGGGTTATAGCCCCGGAGGATAACTGGATGGATATGTCTTTATGTGGTATTTTATTTGCCACGATTTACCAGTGCACACTTGTCTACCTTGATTGGTTTGCTTCCCACACTAGCCTTCCCATTGTGCGACGACCTTCAGCCCCAGGCAGCCCCCCGACTGGCACGATACTCACTCTATGTAGAGATAGATTCAAAGCTCATTTCCTAGCGGTAATAACATTTACTGCACAATTTGACATACTCATGACAATTTTTTTTCAAGCAAGTAAACTTATTATATGTATGTTGTTTATGCAGATATCATTGCAGAATACTTGCCCATTACCGCCTATCCTTGCTGGTTGGTACCAGATACGTGATCAAAGTGTGGCCGGATTGGATTTGGAATATCGAGATCGCATCCAAATGTTTTAACAATTTCGATTGGCTTATGGTCGTACAAGAGCATAGAATCATTATACTATTAATTATTAGATTATTATAACGCTCATATTAGATGTCATTGATTTTTTCGAAGTGTTTGTAGTTTGTTTCAATTGATTGAATTTCTTAATCTTTGATGTCATTAATTATTAGATTATTATAACGTATGCAGAACATGCAAATTCTCTCCCTGGAAACCTAAATCATATGTAAGCAAGAACAACTTCTTGATGCCCAGCTTGAATTGTCGTTCAAAACTAAATCCCAGCATCTTACCACAAGTGAATTCCTATTTGATTGCTCTCTGCTTCAGCTCTAACATAAGAATTAAATTTCAAACTACACAAGAAACATGCAATTTCCTCTCTCTAGCAAATGATCAGTACATTTCAACCAATGGAGCAGCAGATTAAAGAGTAAATAACTGAAAAGATCTGAAATCACACTTCTACCGAAGTTTCAGATCAATTGAAATTATATAATTTGTCTTAAAATATATGAGATTTTTTGTATTAAGTATTCATACAATGAAAATAACATCAGTAAATCCGCCTAGCTCAATTGGTACTCAGGAAGGAAGGTATGGGAGGAGACTCGGGTTCGATTCTTATCAGACTCGACCCCCTGTTTTTTGTCCCCTCTTTGTTTTTTTTTTCCCTCTTTGTTTTTTTTCTTTTCTTTTGCTAACCCCAGCCCCAGCCCAACATTTCACGGGAGAGCAAGCAGGCGACCGATTGGCGAACCCAAGAGAAGGCTCCTCGCCGCACCCCGCTCGAAGCCTGTCGGAGCCCCTCCGGCGTGGCTGTCACTGTGACCCCGATCGGCTCCTCCTCCACCGCTGGGGGCTGCTGCTGCCTCGTCGGCCCTCGGCACTCAGAAAACCAGGATTCCCAATTCAGATTCGTACTTGAATTGAGAAGGTTAGGTTTTGTTATACCTTATAGCTTTGTCATTTTGTGCTCTAAATTATGCATGTGTGATTCAATTTAGATGTATGGGAGGAGACTCGGGTTCGATTCTTATCAAACTCGACCCCCTGTTTTTTGTCCCCTCTTTGTTTTTTTTTCTTTCCCTCTTTGTTTTTTTTTCTTTTCTTTTGCTAACCCCAGCCCCAGCCCGACATTTCACGGGAGAGCAAGCAGGCGACCGATTGGCGAACCCAAGAGAAGGCTCCTCGCCGCACCCCGCTCGAAGCCTGTCGGAGCCCCTCCGGCGTGGCTGTCACTGTGACCCCGGTCGGCTCCTCCTCCACCGCTGGGGGCTGCTGCTGCCTCGTCGGCCCTCGGCACTCAGAAAACCAGGATTCCCAATTCAGATTCGTACTTGAATTGAGAAGGTTAGGTTTTGTTATACCTTATAGCTTTGTCATTTTGTGCTCTAAATTATGCATGTGTGATTCAATTTAGATGTAGGAACTCAGAAATCAGAATTCTCTGACATACGAAATTAGGGTTTGGTTTATAGGTCGATTTGAATTCTAAGTGAAATGAATTCGAATTTAGGATTTGTAGGATACCCCTATTTGAAATACTGATTTAAATTGAATGTAGTGTATTCATGGTTGTTTTCTCATGATTCCTGTCATTGCGTCTTGGTTGTTAGTTTTGAAGATGACTAAAAAAGATGCTCGTAAAGGCAAAGAAAAGGTGGATATGGTGAGTAAAACATTTTGGAAAAAGAAGGGAAGTCATGCCCATGAAGAGGCGGAAATAGCCGACGCCGAAAGACAAACCATAGACGTGGAGGTATATTATTGAGATTCGTACTAGGCTTTGAAGTTCTAATTATTACCTGGTCTATTCTTTCAAATTGGATAAATGCAGTTTTTGATTTGATTTTGTTATGCATTGGCATGTGAAATTAGTGAGCTCGAATTGGCAATTTGTTGTTGATAAATATACACAAAATGTTTTCTGATGAAAGAAAACATGAGTTCAAGAGCACATAGACTGATGTTGACAAGAAGTATATGCACAATCCAAATGCATATTCTCACTCTTATCCATGGAAGAAAGCTCATGCACAATCCAAATCATAAAATTAAGAACATATACTCACTTAAAATGTTGGAAAATAGGGAACACTCGGTCAAATGTGAGAGACTTAATTATATTGGGAGGTAAGATAAAATGTGTACTTTTTTTTTGGTGGGATAAAATGTGTACTATAATAATATGTATATGTTAAATAATGATCTTTATTAAGCTTGTGAGGGTGAGGCAGGAAAGTTATGGCATTGGGTATTGATGTAGCCAATCTTGAGTTCGATTCCGTATGGGAAATATAGGAGTTTTCTATTTCAGCTATGCTATCCCAATTTTACAAACTATCATATCCACCCTAGTGAGCTGCACAAATCTATTCACAATTCTACATTGTTCCTATAGACTTCCCTAATTGTAAACAACTAATAGTACCTTAAAAATAGGATGCTTATTTCTTTTTTTCCAGTAAAGAGTTGGGGCCTCACAATTGAAATTGATAAAACTGAAAAATGTATCACAAATGCTAATTGCGGCTTTTGGAAACGGTTTGGATCTCAATTGGAAACGGTTTGGATCTCAATTTCCGTTGTCTAATTGCGGCTTTTGAGTTTCAGATTATTGTGAAAGATCTGTAGTTAGTGTTTTGCTTTGAGTAGGTCATCAACCTGTTTTTCCTCTTTCGACGCTTTGAAACACTGATTTTGCGGGTGAATCGTTGATCTGCTTGCTCAGTTTCGTGTGATGCTTTTCTGTGTGTGTTGACTTCCTTTCAATCGAACAATTACTATTGAACGTTCAATGAGAAAACGCTATTCTCAATTCTCATTGTAGTTTTCAAGAAATAGCATTTTTCGTGGACAGTTTCCATCATTCAGCCAAGTGATCATATTGATTGATAATGCAGATCTGAACCTTGTGCATTCAGTTGATTACTTAATGACTGCATCTCTACTATATGAATTATACATGCCTTTGTATTATACATAAGTCTCTGTATGTCAGAATATAAAACAATTTGATGATTACTCCTAATTGTATTTCAAATTGATAAAACTGAAAAATGAATCACAAATGCTAAAAATTGAGATTGAATTTCATATTGCTAATTGTGATATGCATTTGATCCTAGAAGTTTCTTAGCACCCCTTTCTTGTCACATTTTAAGTGAGTATATGTTCTTAATTTTATGATTTGGATTGTGCATGAGCTTTCTTCCATGGATAAGAGTGAGAAAATCCTTAACAATGATCAACTCCTTAATTTACAGGATGGGTAGAATCACAATCAGGGTACAAGTAACCCACTCACTAACAAGTTTCAAGAAGTCAAATTTTCAACCTTAATAGACACCTAATTAACCTTTGGAGACTTTAAAAAAGATACACATGGTTATTTGAATCTCCGGGTAAGAGAAAACCATCTCCACACTATAAAGGAAATTCAGAAATTAATAAATATACACAAAATGTTTTTTGAACATAGCTAAAATAAACCCTTCTCTGATGAAAGAAAACAACTTCATCCCTCCACTAGCTAGAAGTAAGGAAAATTTGGATTAAACCTTACCCCTAATAGAAAAAGCAAAGAGGAGCTTGGAGGAACTATAAAGAACTTCCAGAGGACAAAGAACATAGTATAGAAAACAGAAAGAAAAGAGACATTTTATTTTAGGGCATGATATGACAGAAAATTTACAAGTATTCAGCAATGAAGGGAGTATATACCTGAAGAAATGCAAATACCATTTTATATATAACCAGTTTCAGAAAAGTAGAGACATAATTCAGTCAAATCCATTTTCATGTCACCTGATTCTACTCACTATGTTTGTACCAACCCTCCCTCACCACCCTTCCACTCCCATAAAACAAACCGATTGTTGCATACACAGTTACAAGAAGTAAAGATTGTCATTAAATTGACAAATCACCATAAAAAGTTAACGAGTAGATTATCTTATCCTACAAAAGCAATTAACTTGAAATTCTATAGTCCTACAAGATTATTATTATGTGAAACAAGTATGTTACAGGATATCCAATCTCCTTACATAAGAGAGATAAAAAAAAATAAAAAAAGAGTTCAATATACCTGATATAATTGTGCAAGACCAAATTGCTTTTCTGTATATTCAGAAATTAATAAATATACACAAAATGTTCTGGAGTAAGAAATCCAGCAATGAATTCTGGTTGAACTCGATCTTTATGCAGAAACTTGATCTATCTGGCTGTCCAGAGATAAATGCACCAAACTTACTCTTTTTCTTAGTTCCTTGTAACCGGAATTCTGGTCCAAGGGAGAGCCCCTTGCTAACAAATATTTATCATAAATCTCTGAGCTTAGATATTGGTGTTTGCGAAAATTGGCAGAGAAATGTTCTTCTCTTAATGCACTGGATTTGACAGTAGATAGTGGTCTGATTCATCTCTTAATGTACTAAATAATCACACGTTCAACTTAACTATCTATGAGAAACAAACAAGATTAACCGTCTAGATCCATCATTAGTTGCCCAAAAAGCTCAGTTTGCAGCTCAAACCAATAGATCAGTGTAATGTCCGTGCACAAATATTTGATTAGCTTTGTTACTTTGTTTAATTATATTATTCAAACCTTGATGCTGAAATGGCAAGTGAATGTATATTGATATAACTAGTTCATTTATAATGTGGCAGGACCGTAGAAAAGTAGGCGAACGCGGTGTGTTAGCATCGGGTCGTCGTAGAGCTGTGGAGGCCCGAGGGGGATTTGGTGTACAAGATGAATACCCCCCTCATCCCTATGGTCTTCCCGAAACCACACTTACCTTGAACCAAGCTCAACCCCCTCGTCCGTATGGTTTTGATGCATCGAGGTTGAATGTCGAAGGGTTAGCTTCACCAAATTGGGGGCATAATCATACTCCTACCCAGCAGCAAGGCCTATACTATTCCACACCAGAACTAGGAAGCGGGTTCCCGATGTTCGGCCACCATCTATGTCAGCCCCAAGCTGTACGGAGCCACCCAATACCTTTTGTCCAGAATATTGCAGCATTAACGGCAAGTCCTTATGTGCAACAGACTTGGGGTTCATCTCCTGCTCAGAATCCTACCCCTGCACCTTCTGTCGTTCCTCCACGTACATGGGTTTCATCTCCTGGGTACTCTCCTACCCCTAGTCCTCCACCTGCACATCCGCAGACACAGGCTTCAGCTACCGAGCACACTTCTACCCAACCTCCTCCTGCCGTTGCTCCACAACACATGTCAAACCATTCTCCTTCAGTCACCCATCAGCAACAACCTGGTCAAGTGGTTAATATGGATAACGGGGCACCTATAATCGGGGATGTACTAACTGATTATGGTACCCACTATATTTGTAAGTCTGAATCCTCTCTTGATTATATTTGTACTTCCAAAATATAGAATCAAGAATCCCAGAAAAACAATTGAAACTGAACCTTTGCTAGTAACGTTGCTTATCAATTAATTATGTTTCACTTTTTGTAGAAAAAGCTTTTGATAGTCCATAGGCGGGACAGGACTATAACGAAGTTGAGGAATTATTTTGATGACGCTCCTGACGGATCTGCTTGGAAGTCTTTGGTAGAGCAATCTGGGCTGGTGTCTTTGCTTCGGTGTCAGATTCAATGTGTTGACCATTTGTTGGTGTCTTCGTTCGTTGAACATTGGTATCCGGAGACGAATACATTTCATCTCCCATTTGGGGAGATGACTATAACTCTCCATGATGTGTTCTATATCACCGGACTGAAAGTGGACGGAGACATATTGAGAGATTCTGGAGGGTCGGAGAAGAAGCTTCAGCGTGACATACATCGTGCTTGGGGGTTCTCAAAGGAGGACATCGCCTCTTGGTTTAGAAAGTCCGGTTTGTTGACGTCGAATTTGATGGAGCAATTAAAAGACTTGATTGCAAACAACCAAAACCCAACGTCAATAGCATCACTGTGGATTTTTATATTTATTGGTGTAACTCTGTTCCTAGATAAATCCAGTGACAGAATCAAGCCCAAATATGCAAGAGTCGTTCTGGAATACATTGAGGAGCTCGATACCATTGCTTGGGGTACATGTGCTCTTGCGCTCCTATATCGTCAATTGGGCGAGGCTTCCAGGGCAGAGACAAAGCAGATGTCTGGTTTCGGGGCTCTCCTCCATGTATGTATTTCACCCAACTATATAGTTCATATATTTCAATTTCATTTGAACTACTTCGGATAATTTTGGTAGGAAGTTGAATATATATGAATTATAATTCGTGGTAAAGCCTTAAAGTCTAATTATTGATTACATCATTACAGATTTAGCTTCAGTTAGGTTTTATAATTCTAGATCTAGCTATGTATGAGCAGATTTATTTTTCTTTAATTTATCTTTCTTTGTAGATGTGGATATGGCATTATTTTCCATTCACGCGTACATCTGCCAAGCTTAATGTGGAGGATGATGATGGTAATATGTTGCCATTTGGGGCTGCACCCGACATTGATCGGACAAAGCTGAAGAAGGACCTTAGCAAACTGGTGATATATAGAAAGTGGTTTGACACACTAAAAGTGGATAATGTGTTCTGGTGGCCATACAAGAAACCTGTTAAGAATTTAGAAGGCCCAGAATCAGTGTCATTCTACAGAGGGCTCATCGGCAATATGGGAATTTATGAGCCTTACTATCCGGACCGTGTTGTTCGCCAGTTTGGACGAGTCCAGCATATACCCCTTCCACCATTCAAGCCTTATGAGGTATACAGGCCAAACAGCCCACATGAGTACATTGCTGACTACAGTGACCAATATGATTTATGGGATGATCGGGATCGTCATGAGTGTCGGTTTATAATAGATATGTGTCCATTATCTTTGGCTCCATGGGAGGTTTCTGATGATTACTTTGATTACCACATTCGACATGGTAAACCATTTCTTCTACAGAGCTCATACACATCAGATCCCCCTACGCGTCCCATTCCCCCCCCCCCCGATGATAGATCTTGAGGAGGTAAAGTTTAAATTCATTAGCCTATAAATATCATATATGTAATTTTATATAAACACATAGATTAATTTTGGTTGTCATTCTTTCTAATGTTGATGCAGCGTCGTCAAACATGCTGTTTTCATGGTGCTTGAGCTACACGAGCGTGGTGAGGGTGCATCCGCAGATGAGATAGCTTCATTGCATCGTATGTTGATGGGTGATGATCCAGTGCCGCGTGTCGCCCCAGAGTGGATGTCATCCCAACATCAGCAAGTAGGACCTAGCCAGCATCGTTACTACTCCCAAGAGTAGTTTCTATGTTAATTACACTAAATTTGTAGTTTAGTATGTAGACCTATCAGTTGGACGTTGTCTATTTTGGAATTCCTTTTGTTCAACGTCCTTATTAGAATATTTTAAACTTGCAGCTCTATGAAAAATTTATTTCTGTCTCTTTAGTTTGGGAGTTAGTTTGTTAGGTCGATGAAATTAAATGATATAAATATGTTTTATTATTGTTGATCGTTGAGTTTAATGATATAAATATGGTTCAAAAATTTTGAATGTTGGTTTGCAAAAAACCAATAAACGATAAGTTTTGAATTTCACTTAAAATTAAAGTTTTGATTGGTTTTATTTTTATTTATTTTTCTTCCTCTGTACCATGACTTTTAAGTTAGTGAGCAAAATGAATCCCCATTATTTTATACGGCCTCTAAATTATTTAGTTTTTATGTTCTGTTTAAGTTAATTGTTTGAGAATATATCAGTTTATCTCACATATACTTTTTATACAAGTTTAACATAGTTTTGGTTGAGTTTGTTCGGATCAATTTATATGTTATTGTAAAGTATCACAAATCATTATCAAAATGTAACTAATTGAATTTTAAGGATTTTATTATATTTTAGTTATTATTTATTTTCTATTATTATTTGATATTTTTATTAATTATATTAACAAATTTTTATTAAAAAAATCAAATATTTATAAAACATTATATTAAAGGATATCGAAACGTAACTTATGCAATAAATTTGGTTATTTACTCTTTATTGGATAAATAAGTGAAAAAATATTAAACAATATGTCAAAAAGAGTAATTACTCTTATATGATATACTAAAATATAATTTATTAACAAAACGCGCAAGAGCGTTGGTAACCGTTACAATCTATTTATTAAAGTTATGTGTGTTTCAATTTTTTTTTTTAAGTTAAAATCAAAATCGTTCATTTTTTCAAAATACATTAAAAAATTGTACTCCCGTATTTAGAAAACGGGAGTTATAAAATAGTTGTACTCCCGTGTTTGAAAGAGGGGAGGTGTAATTAAAATTTGTACTTCCGTTTTTGAAATACGAGAGTACAACCCAGTTTTATAACTCTCGTTTTTTAAAAACGGAAGACAAAACTAAAAGTTGTACTCTCGTTTTTCAAACACGGAAGTACAATTATATTTTGAACTCCCGTGTTTCAAACACGGAAGGCATAAATTAATTGCCCCTTTACCCTTCCGTTTTCAGGGCACGGGAGTACAAATCTTTTTTGGGTGCCCCATCAAATATTTTGTGGTGGAATTAGGGGACGCCGTTTCTTTAAAATTATTAAACCAATTGTCTCAAAAAATATTAATACAATAAAATAAATAGTATAATTATAAAGAAACGGCGCAAGTGCGGACAATAAGACTAGTTATGGGGTAAAGTAACAATTAGCCGAGTTGTTTTATCATAATTGTACGATTTCAACACCCCTAATTAGAACTAGTCTAATGGTTTATATTAATAAAGTAATTAAATAAGGGAATCAACTTATGAATTGGCCCCTTCAACCTATGAAACGTTGAAACTCATATGTGAAACAAAAATAATAATAATAATAATAATAATAGAAATCTAAAATTGATGACAATATATGAATTATGAACAGAAGCATGGTAGCCACGAGCCAATACATGTTTACCACTCCCATTGTGGCAACGACTCCGTACATACATACACATATAATTGACCAACACTAAATAATGTAAAGTCAAAGCCCAAACATTCTGAGACCGTACAGATATAATAAAAACATTCATTCCGTGATTGTTGAATGGTAAACATACAAGAAAGCACGTCTTGCATCTTTGCCTATAAATTAGCAACAATTTGGATTGTGGCTTCCACACCAAAGCAGAGTCTCAATCTAATCTTATAGTAGTAGTTGCCTAACTTAAGAGATCAATCTCCCACAAGGCCATGGCCAAGGCAACTTCCCCTGCGGCACTAGCCGCCATTCTCATTCTCATGACCCTCGCTGGGCAGAGTCTCGCCGCTTTGAAGGTCGGGTTCTATGCCAACAAATGTGGAAAGAATGATGTCGAATCGATTGTCTTTAGCGTGATCAAGGCAAAGTTCATCAAGGACCCTACACTAGTGGCTGCTCTTCTCCGTATGCAGTTCCATGATTGCTTTGTTAAGGTATAAAATCTGAACTCTTTTTAATTTGTTCCATATATATTATAGAGTCCTTTTCATTAATTTGTCAACATTGTATATATATGATCATAGGGATGTGATGCCTCAATTTTGTTGGATGGGCCAAACTCAGAGAAGACTGCACCACCAAATGGTAGCGTTAGGGGTTACGAAGTTATTGATGCAGTCAAGGCTGCCTTGGAAAGGGCTTGCCCTGGAGTCGTATCGTGTGCTGATATCATTATCATAGCCACTCGTGTTGCTGTCGTCATGGCAGGTGGGAGATGGTACAATGTCGAAACCGGAAGAAGAGATGGACGTGTTTCTTTAGCTAGCAACGCCAATGCAGCTCTCCCTGGACCAACAATCCCTGTTTCCGCGGCTATTCAAGTCTTTGCTGCTAAAGGAATCGGCAAGGAAGATCTTGTTCTTCTTCTAGGTGGTCACACCACTGGAATCACACACTGTAGCTTCTTCCAAGACCGTCTCTACAACTTCCAAGGTTCCGGGAGGACAGACCCAAGCATGAACCCTTCATTTGCGCCGTTCCTCAAGAGAGTTTGCCCTCGCAATGGATCCGGTCGCAACCGGCCTGTCAACCTTGACCAAAGCAGTTTAAGCAGCGCTAACAAGGTCGACAATGGCTTTTACAAGGCAATCAAATCGGGCAAGGGTATTCTCCAGATCGATCAAGACATTGCACGCGATGCATCAACCAAGGGTATCGTGTCCAAATACGCAGCCAACAACATTTTGTTCCAAACCAAGTTCGGCCAGGCACTCGTTAAACTCGGCAGGGTCGGAGTCCTCACCGGTAGCCAGGGCCAAGTCAGAAAGTCTTGTCACCGCACTAACTAAACAAGATTAAGGTTAAGTATCACCACAAAATGTTGATGATCGAAGAAATTACAAATTCCGCCTTGAGAATGTCAGACTGTACGTTGTCATCAACGTATTCATTTGTTTGTTTTTTCATTTATAATTTCAATTCCTTGTGACAGGCTTTTTCGGTAATTTTGTGTATTTGTATTAATATATATTGAATCATCAACTAATTTATTATAAGTGATCTCTTATTTATCGTAATCAAAGCACTTTAAATTCTATATGGGAATTCATAGAATTCCAAAGATTTTCTATCCTATGCCCTTTGATGTGTGTAGCTCTTCAGGTTGTTAGATTGGTTGTAACTAACTCCCTTTTCACTTCCTGTTCAGTTATCACTCTATAAATACATATAATGCTCCTTTGAGCAAACTGTTTTTACAAAGCAATAAAATTCTATGAGTTTGGGAGTTCTGCTTATTCTCTCTTTTCCTCCGAGTGTTATTGAGGGTTTTTCTCTTGGTTGAATTGATCAATATGGTATCAGAGCCATGATCATTCAATCGAGTTTTCTTTTCTGTTTTCGTTCAATTTCCGCGCCGATCTCTGTGTTCAATTGGTAATCTCCTGGTGTCGCAACTCTACTGCAATTTGTGGTGTCTCTAAGCTCAATCGCAGTCGTCAATGGCGGCCAACGAGGATCAAAGTTCTTCTTCATCAGAGCGAAGACGACGAGGAGAGATGATCACTGCTATGGATCTTCAGAATCCATTATTCATCCATCCATCTGATAATTCAGGTCTGTCACTCACTTCCATTCAATTAACTGGAGAAAACTTCCGGATATGGAAGAAAGCGATGATGAAGGGACTGTCTGTGAAAAACAAACTAGGATTTGTTGAAGGATCTATTGTACTGTTCCCTCGGCTGAGCTTTGGGGTATGCTTGACGGACTACGTTTGGCTTGGGAGAGGGGCTACAAGAAGGTAATCGTGGAGGCTGACTTGAAGCTCGTTGTCACCCTCGTCTTGAGAGGGGTGGAGGATTACCACCCGTTGTCTAGCCTGGTACGGCAGTGCCGGAGCTTTTTATCCCGGGACTGGGAAGTTCAGTTCCGTCATGTATTCAGGGAAGTGAATTTTGTCGTTGACTCCCTCGCGTCTCTAGCTTTATCTTTTCCAGTTGGGTTTCATGTTATTCTTGTTCCCCCTTTAGATGTAGCGTCTCTGATTGACGAGGACATTAGGGGAAGGGCTACTCCCCGCGTTGTGCCTGTGTAGCCCACTTTCGTTTTCGTCTATTTTAACTGGGACCTAGTCTCCCAGGTTTGCCGACCAAAAAAAAAAATGATCATAAACTCGTGTTAAAATAATAAAAAAGCAGTTAATGTTCAAGTATTAAAATGTTGATGTTAAATAACCATTTCAAGTCGGGTTGGGTTGAGAGTTGAGTCGGGTTCAAAGTCGGGTCGGGTTTATCTGTGTTCGGGTCTGTTTCGAATCGGGCCGTCTTCGAACTCGGGTTCGGGTTATGGATGACTCCATATTTTCGGGTTTCGGTTGAGTTCGAGTTCGGGTGAATCTGGTCGGGTTTGCGGGTAGGATCAGATTTTGTCAGCTCTATTCAAGGGGTAGATTCTAAAATAGTAAAATGTGATAAAATCAAATATTCCGGGGCAAAAATGTAAAATACGCCGGGATATTAGATGTAATGTAATATCTCGGAAAAATATCCCGGATTGAAAAATCGGAATATTAGGGTGATATTTCGTAATTTCTAATTTTCCACCCTCTCTCGCTCGTCTCCCTCACCGTACCACACCAGCCCACACTTCGCCATCCTCGTCTCTCTCGTCTCGTGCTCTCACACACCGGTCTCTATCTCGTCTCGCCGGAGGCGATTTCGCTCTCGACGAATTGAACCTCCGGCCTCTCTCCCAAGCTTGTTCGCCTGGCGATTTCGCTCAGCACCTCCGGCTTCCGGCGTCTCTTCCATCTCCGGCACCTCCTGCAATCTCCTGCAACATTAGACTCTGGTCTCGTTCCTCAATTCGCCACCTCCCGCAATAACTCCACCACCTCCGCCTCTGGTCCTGCAACATCTCCAGTTAGGGTTTTTGGGTAAGTAAATCTCGAATTCAATCTCCAGTTAGGGTTTTACTGGTTCTGTTAGGGCTTAAGCAACTGCTTAATTATTTTCTTATCTGGAATGATTTTCTTAAGCAACTTTGTTGGTGTAAAGAAAGTGTTCATTATGCTGTCCAAGATGTGAAACCGAGACTAGCTTGCTGTCTAAGATGTGAAACTGAATTGCGTTGTCCAAGAACGAATTGTGTTGCCCAAGATGTGAAACGGAGACTAGCTTGCAGTCACTTTAATTTTTGATCCTGGTGGTAGTTGTTTGTTACTTTGTTTTGAAGGGCACTTCTACTAGTTTCATAGTTAACCATTGGAATTAATGCAGAATTGTATAATGTATAACAACAAAGGAAAAAGGGATTGTGCAGCAATAATTTAGGACGAAAAAGAAGCCGGAGCAGCAAAGGGAGTCAAAAGATTGCTGAAATATCAAAGGAACTTGCCAATTGAACGTCGGCAAGTGAGAAGAAAGCATTATGTTCTAGCTGTTATCTTTTTCAATCAGTTGATAAAATTGGACTACCCAATAGGCCGGAGCTCTTTGTTAAAGAAGTTAATTATGTTCTGAACGTCCACAATAGAATAATAGATGCTAACTAGTAACTGTATTGAATTTTGACACATTTTGTCTAGGATTAGAATGATAGCTAGCTATAAGAAAAAAGATCTAGTAGAAAAATTGATAAACAGAACACAGTTGTAAGCTTATTAATTGGGAAACATATTGAATTCTGAATTTATCATCAGTTGTTATTTCTTCAAAAAAATAGTTGACCAGTTAATTCAAAAAATTTAGAGGAATAATTATTTTATTTTATCCCACAAATGACTTCAAAAATTAATGTTTTTGAATTTTGTTATTCATCTTTTATTTGGCATAACTCTATAAGCTTTTGAGCAAGGGGTTGAAAAATCAAGCTTTTCCTAAAACAGTCATTTTTGAATTTTTTTTATTCATCTTTTATTTGGCCCTTTTTCCCGGTGATAGTTGTTTGTTTTCCATTAAAATCAGCATGTATTGATCTTCCTTAGTTTGAGATTTTTGAGGGGGCTGTAAGATGGGGTGACATCCTTATTGATAGTTTCCTTGGACCTTGGGTTGGTTTTCTCGAAGAAATAAAAAACTAAAAAGGAGCTGGGGACTTTGCTAGTTTGCTGAATGCATATTCCACATTTGATAATGATGTTGTGATTGTTTGTTGTACAAGCTATTGGTTGCTGGCTATGAATGTAGTACTGTTTGTGATTGTTACTTTCCGGGGAAGGAACTCTCCGAGGGAAGTGTCATCCAAAGGCAACTTCTTTGCTCAAGTCCTGATCCCGTGCTAAATAAGGTTAGGATTTGTTCTTACATTTTTAAAGTGGTTATTTCATTTTTAGAAATGTTACATTTTCCATGAAAGTGAATTATTGAATTAGGAACTTCCTACTCTTTCGCTTTTAGAAATGTTACATTTTCTACGTTTTTAGAAACCTAAATCTCTCTCTATATGAGGTTTAATACCACAATTATTAGATCAACTTATGATCAACATTGAAGAGCTTTTGTGATAGTGGTTATAGTTTGGACATTTCCTAAAGTTCAAGAAAATGCCAAGTTGATTGTAGTTTGGAATTCCACCATAAATCGCATGAACTTTTAGAGTTGAAAACGAAACCTCCCTTATGATAATATGAAATTAAAAGGATGAACTATATAGAATTTTCTAACCTACACTCTCAAATTAAAGACATTGGTTTAAAATCCCAATTTTGAAAATATTAATTAGTATATAATGTTAGTTATTTAATAATTTTAAAAATATTTTATGGAATTTATCATTTTCATTTTAGGGGAATAATTTCTAAATACGAAATCTTAATCTATATTATTAAGGCAAAGGCTTGAAAGATAACTATATACATCCACATCATAAATCTTTGACATTCTGTTTCATTGTTTATTTGACATTTTTTACTACTACTACTACTACTGCCTTTAATGACTGTTAGTTTTACATTAAAGCCTAGGGTATGGGATTGGGTGTGTTTCACCTGGAATCCTTTATTGATTATAAAGTTTTATGTTGTTTCATTTGGTTTGTTACTTGACTGTGCTAGTAAATAATGGTCAGCTGATTTGATACAGGTTATTGTAGGGGATTTGTAGCAAGTAATATTGCAGAAACAAGTTTAACAATAGATGATGTTCCTTTTGTGATCGACTCTGGAAAGCACAAGGAGAGCCGCTATGATCCAAAGAAGGTTAGCATCTGTCTCAGTAACTGAAGTAAAAACATCTGCATTTATTTGCTTCTCCAATACTTGGTTCGATGTTTCACTCTATTTCAGAGAATCATAAAAATCATTTTTCGAAGTTTTATATACCTTCCCTAATAGGATGCAATAGCTGTTAACTTGTAAATTTCTTATAGTCTTCAAGGGAATCTACACATATGATTCTACAATGACTCATCATGTCCATTTTTTTTCCTGAAACACTTTGTGGCCACTTTTAATTGAATAGACTTTATTTCTGAATGTAAGCTGGTAAACTAAATTTGGATATTTGAGTATCCTTTTCTTGGGACTATTTTGTAACTTTCAATTTTGATCATGATTAGAAACTTTAATGCATGGTTGAAGATTGGATATCCCAAGCAAATGCAAAGCAGCGGCGTGGAAGAGCTGGCCGTGTGAAACATGGCATCTGCTTTTGCCTGTACACACAACATAGATTTGAAAGACTTATGCATCCATTTCAGGTTTCCTTTCTCAAACTGGAGTAGCTAAAATGTTGATGTAGAAGCTTAATAGCATCCCTTCATAAGTTATGATTTGTGTACTTTTTTAAAAACTATTATCCCTTCATAAGCTTAATAGTCCCTTATTCAAAAGTAATTAAATAAGGGAATCAACCTGTGAATTACTGAATTGGCCACTTCAAGTTATGAAACGTTGAAACTTATGAATTAGCCACGAGCGAAAACATGTTTACCACTAGCTCCCATTGTGGCAACGACTCCGTACATATATATACATATATAATTGGCCAACACTAAATAATGTAAAGTCAAAGCCCAAAAATTCTGAGACGGTACAGATAGCACAAAAACGTACATTAATTCAATATATCGTTCTTTCATTCAATTAATAATCTACAACAAACACTCAAAACCAAAAAAAAACATCGTTGAATGGTAAACATACAAGAAAGCACGTCTTGCATCTTTGCTTAGCTATAAATTAGCAACAATTTGGATTGTGGCTTCCACACCAAAGCAGAGTCTCAATCTAATCTTATAGTAGTAGTTGCCTAACTTAAGAGATCAATCTCCCACAAGGCCATGGCCAAGGCAACTTCCCCTGCGGCACTAGCCGCCATTCTCATTCTCATGACCCTCGCTGGGCAGAGTCTTGCAAGTTTGAAGGTCGGCTTCTATGCCAACAAATGTGGAAAGAATGACGTCGAATCAATTGTCTTTAGCGTGATCAAGGCGAAGTTCATCAAGGACCCTACGCTAGTCGCTGCTCTTCTCCGTATGCAGTTCCATGATTGCTTTGTTAAGGTATAAATTCTGAACTCTTTTTAATTTGTATTTTGTTCCATATATATATATATATATTATAGAGTCCTTTTCATTAATTTGTCAACATTGTGTATATATGATCATAGGGATGCGATGCCTCAATTTTGTTGGATGGGCCGAACTCTGAGAAGACTGCACCGCCAAATGGTAGCGTTAGGGGTTACGAAGTTATTGATGCCGTCAAGGCTGCCTTGGAAAGGGCTTGCCCTGGAGTCGTTTCGTGTGCTGATATCATTATCATTGCCACCCGAGTTGCTGTCGTCATGGCAGGAGGGAGATGGTACAATGTCGAAACTGGAAGAAGAGATGGACGTGTTTCTTTAGCTAGCAACGCCAATGCAGCTCTCCCTGGACCCACAATCCCTGTTTCCGCGGCTATTCAAGTCTTTGCTGCAAAGGGAATCACAAAGGAAGATTTTGTTCTTCTTCTAGGTATATTCAACAAACCGTATATATATACATAAGCTCGATCATCTTAATTTATTTAGTTTTTATTAATTACTAATTAAAACCCACAAAATTAAACTATATGTATGTACGTAGGTGGTCACACTACTGGAATCACCCACTGTAGCTTCTTCCAAGACCGTCTCTACAACTTCCGAGGTTCCGGGAGGACAGACCCAAGCATGAACCCTTCATTTGCGCCGTTCCTCAAGAGAGTTTGCCCTCGCAATGGATCCGGTGGCAACCGGCCTGTCAACCTAGACCAAAGCAGCTTAAGCAGCGCTAACAAGGTCGACAATGGCTTTTACAAGGCAATCAAATCGGGCAAGGGTATTCTCCAGATCGATCAAGACATTGCACGCGATGCATCAACCAAGGCTATCGTGTCCAAATACGCAGCCAACAACATTTTGTTCCAAACCAAGTTCGGTCAGGCACTCGTTAAACTCGGCAGGGTCGGAGTCCTCACCGGTAGCCAGGGCCAAGTCAGAAAGTCTTGCCACCGCACTAACTAAACAAGATTAAGGTTGACTATCCCCACTAACTAAATCAATGTTGATGAAGAAATTACAAATTTCGATTTGGGAATGTTACTCGATCGATACGTTGATCACATCGTATTCATTTGTTTGTTTTTTCATTTATCATTTCAATTCCTCGTGACCGGTTTCTTCGGCTTTGTGTATTTGTATTAATATATATTAAATCGATCATCCACAAATTTAATTTATATGATCGAAAAAATGATTTTAATTATGTTTTAGTTGCTTGTGGCCGGGCTACCAAGTGATCTCGATCTTAAGTTGCGCAACTCATTACTCATCCATCCATGTGAGATGCTGAACATCCGCTAATTGGTTCTGTGTTGGTAGATAAGTGAGTTGAAGAAGACCATCCATCACCTTTTCTCTTGTGAAGTGGCGGTCGATTTCTATGTGTTTCGTCCTCTCGTGAAAAACAGGATTTTTGGCAATCTGAATCGCCTACTTGTTGTCACAATATAAAGTCACCAGCTTCAAATCTGTCTGTCTAAGCTCTTGTAGAACATTGACAAGCCAAGTAACTTCAGCTGCAACTTGGCTCATTGATCTGTATTCAGCTTCAGAAGAGCTTCGAGATATTGTGGGTTGCTTCTTAGAGTTCCAAGTGATAGGGTTGTCACCATACAGGACCACATACCCGGTGACTGACTTTCTCAAAATCGGGCAAGAATCCCAGTCAGAATTTGAGAATGCTTGTAATTTGATAGAGGACCCTTTCTGTAATCGAATGCCATAGTGTATTGTTCCTTTGACATATCTCAGTAAATGATGTAAAGCCTCTTGATGTTTGATGTCAGGATCCTTGAGAAATTGGCTTAAAACCTGGACAGAGAAAGAGATAACTGGTCGAGTATTTTTTAAGTAACTCAATTTTCCAACAATGCTTCTGTATATAGTAGGATCAGATATCAAATTTTGCATATCAGATGAATGAAGTTTGAAATTTAAAGGCAAAGGTGTGACATATGGTCTTTGGTCTTCAATGTTTGCTTCCTTGATAATTTCTTTGCAAAACTTTCTCTGGCTTAGAATCAGAGAATCTTTGGAATGAAATACTTCTATACCTAAGAAGTAATTCAATTTCCCCAAGTCCTTGATGCTGAACAGCTCATGAAGATGTTTCTTTAGACCAGTAACCTGAGATAAGTCGGATCCTGTAACAATAATGTCATCTACATACACTCCAACCAATGTTAGATGATTGTCTTTGTGAGATATGAACAGAGATGGATCAAATTTGGACTGAACAAAACCAAAATCAATCAAAGTTGTAAATAATTTGTTAAACCACTGCCTTGATGCTTGTTTTAAACCATATATAGATTTTTTCAACAAGCAAACCTTATTGTCAGGATTAGGTACACCTTGAGGCATAGTCATATATACTTCTTCATGTAAATCACCATGCAAGAAAGCATTATTGACATCTAATTGGTAAATATCCCAACCATTATTCAAAGCAAGAGAAATAATTACTCTTACAGTGGACATTTTTACCACAGGTGAAAAAGTTTCCTCATGGTCAATGCCATACTGTTGAATATATCCCTTGGCAACTAATCTTGCTTTGAATCTTTCAACCGATCCATCTGCCTTCAACTTAATCTTGTATACCCATTTGCATCATATTGCCTTTTTACCCGCAGGAAGATCAGCTAGAATCCATGTATTGTTAGACTGTAAAGCATCTACCTCTTTGTTCATTGCTTCAATCCATTTTGGATCCGGGAGGACAGACCCAAGCATGAACCCTTCATTTGCGCCGTTCCTCAAGAGAATTTGCCCTCGCAATGGATCCGGTGGCAACTCTGTCAACCTTGACCAAAGCAGCTTAAGCAGTGCAAACAAGGTCGACAATGGCTTTTACAAGGCAATCAAATCGGGCAAGGGTATTCTCCAGATCGATCAAGACATTGCACGAGATGCATCAACCAAGGGTATCGTGTCCAAATACGCAGCCAACAACATTTTGTTCCAAACCAAGTTCGGTCAGGCACTCGTTAAACTCGGCAGGGTCGGAGTCCTCACCAATAGTCAGGGCCAAGTCAGAAAGTCTTGCCATCGCACGAACTAAACAAGAGTAAGGTTAACTATCACCACTAATTAAATTAATGTTGATGAAGAAATTACAAATTCTGCGTTGAGAATGTGACTCTATACGTTGATCACATCGTATTCATTTGTTTGTTTTTTCATTTATCTATTCAAACAACATATCCATAATTATATAAACGCTCCCTCTATATAAACAACTTTGTTTGATCACTATAGCTACAAAATGTATGAAAAATTTCTGCTATAGCTACAAAATGTATGAAAAATTTCTGCTATAATATGATTCAATTCAAACAACATATTCATAAATATAAAAAAAATTTCCGTTATATATATATATGTATAGGGGGGGGACTTTCCAGTGAGGACACTCCTTACTGTGAAACGAGGGGAGAATTATAGACCATTGGATACGAGGGGAGAATTATAGACCATTGGATGTGAAAAAATCAATGGTTATAAATTAAACTGAAATTATTATTTAATTAATTAGAAAAAAAGACTAAAAAAAAATTAACCGCTTCTCTCTACAGGAAAGAAAACCAAAAAACGCAGAAAGTTAATTGGCTTGGGCAAAGAAAATGCTTACTCCTTCTGGAAATTTTATAGTCTTACTGTTATCACAAAGGAATTTCATTGTAAGTTGGGAGACTCAATTTTGCGTAATAACCAAACCAATAAATTATTTTACTTGATATTTGTATTTAATTGATGATGTGTTCATATTTAAATTGTTTAATGTTCATATTTAAGTTGACAAGTATTTTTATTTAAATATGAATAACCAATTATATAAATTATAATAATTAAGTTGTTAAATATGAATAACCAATTTTTTTATTTTTTTTTTGAAGCAAGATAAGGTTTAGGTCGGGTCGGCCGCAGCAGAGGCCCTTCCTAGCGCATTCTTTCGGACGAGAACTCGCAGTTCTGGATCATTCTCACAGCAGACGTCGGCAGGGGAGACATGGGCACTACGCGCAAGGTAGTCAGTCACAGCATTCGATTCCCTGAAAATATGACGAATAGCAACATGAGTAAAGGACAAAACCATCAGAGTCGCGGATGACAAAATCATAAGACGATTTACCATTCTGGATCACCGAACCATCAAAATTGAGCTTGTAGCAATTCCTCGGTGGTTTGTCCCACTTTCCGGACCGATCATGTGGTCTGGCTTTCGACGCATTAGCTTTATATGGCTGATCGATAATGCCCCTACGACAGCTATGTAAGGGGGTCAAAGGGCCAGACGGATCATCATCTAAGAGCTTTGATTGTTTCCAACAGTGAGTGGTAGTGCTGTGTAACAGTAGAATTTCATTAAGTGTTACCTTTTTCGTATGATCGAAAACAAGTTGATTCCGAAAGAACCACATGGCCCACCAAGCTGAGGCTAGTTTAGCAAAGGAGTTAGACCCAATCGCACATTTAATAGCAGTAAGGGGGAATACATTACCCATGCCGCCAGCAGAGATACGCCTTGGGATTTGGATGTTTAGAGCTTTAAGTACAGCAGTAGCCATAGGACAACGAAGGAGGATGTGATCCCTCGATTCATTTGTATTGTCACAGAAAGCGCAACCAGCAGGTACAGCGACATGCGACCTCTGTAGTCTTGTCTTAGTCGGTAGACCGTCCCTGGAGATTTTCCATAGAAAGTGTCGCACCTTAGGGGGAACATCGAGGCACCAGATCCACGCACAATCGAAATCTGGCAACCCGGTGTGTGCAGATATGAAGGAGTTGGCGGAAGCGGTTGAGAACCAGCCATTTTTGCTAGGCCCCCAATACAGACGGTCTGTGATCGGATTACTTGGTAAGGTTATGCCCATGATATGGTTAATATCATCTTGTTTCAGCAAGTTTTGTAAGGCGTCGTTTATAAAAGGTTTATTCCACTGTCTGTTTGTGATGAAATGAGCCACCGGAATGCCCGCCAGTTAAGCGGGTATGGGGATCAGTGTTTTGGAACTCAATGGCGTTTCAAAAGCCCAATTATGGGCCCAGAAATCAATAGTTTCCCCATTTCCAACCCGCCATTGAAGACCCGGGAGGAACTGATGCCTGATCGACATGAGGCGGGACCATTGCCAAGAGGTATTACCCTTTTTGTTATAGCTATAAAGATCGTTCCCTTTCAGGTATTTATGTGAGATTACTCGAACCCAGATGTTGTCCGGTTCCGCAATGATTTTTCAGAGAAGCTTCATTTGTAGCGCTATGTTCATAGATTCTGCCTTATGAATCCCCAAACCACCTTTCATCGTGTCTGAACAGATTTTGTCATAACTGATGAGTGGCGTAGCTTTTGCGGTTTTGTTCCAAAAGAATTGTCTATACACTTTATCAAGTTCGTGAAGAACGTGAGAGGGTAGTAAGAAAGCTTGCATTAGAAAAATTGGTTTGGCACTCAAATTTGCTTTGATAAGCACCCGCCGTCCTTCTGCAGACAGATTGAAGGCTTTCCATTTTGTGAGCTGGTTTTTAGCCTTGAGGACCACATCAGCGAAAGTATCCCTGTTGGTCCTACCGTTGACTACAGGGCAGCCCAAGTATTTGTCAAAATTGTTAGCTTGGGGAATACCAAGTACGGCAATAGTCGAAGCTATTGCGGGCAGCTGTTGTGTTTGGGGATGCTTGGAAGCTGGATTTATGCAGGTTTACCTTTTGTCCTGAAATGAGACAGTATCTGTCTAAGATAGCCAGTACAGAAGTACATGCCGATTGGGAGGCTTTGCAGAAAATGAGAATATCATCAGCAAACGCTAGAAAAGGAATCTTGATACCCGGCCGACCAAAAGAAATGCCGAGGTCCTTACTAGCAAGCCCTTGGTTGTGTAGTGTACGTGCTAGTACCTCAGAGGCTAGGATAAAGAGAAAGGGGGAGAGTGGGTCTCCTTGTCTTAAACCCCTAGTGGGGTGAAAAACCGTGGTTGGTTCATCATTTACGAGGACCGAGTAGGAAACTGTTGAAACGCATTCTTTTATTTTGTTAATAAAAAGATCATTGAACCCGTATTTGGATAAAACTTTGAACAGAAACGGCCATTCGATGCGGTCGTATGCCTTTTCCATGTCAAGCTTAAGGGCGACCATGCCCGTTTTGCCTTTCTTCATCCGAAACGAATGCAAAGCTTCATGCGCAATCAGAATGTTGTCTTGAATAGCTCTCCCTTTTGTGAAGGCCCCTTGCAGGGGGTGTATAAGCTTTTCGAAAATTTTCGTTAAACGTGCGGAAATTACTTTCGCTATGATTTTATAGATAGTAGAGCATAAGCTGATTGGTCTGTAGTGGTTTACTGCAGTCGGCACTTCACATATTGGTAACAGCGTGATGAAGGTATGGTTCGTCTGACGTAGTAACCTACCACTGGTAAAGAAAGCCTGAATTGCCTTTGTTACAAAAGGGCCCACAGTGGGCCAGAACTTTTGGTAGAAACCGGTTGGGAATCCATCAGGGCCCGACGCCTTGTCTGGGCTCATGGAAAAAACAACCGCCTTTATCTCATTGTTTGTAATAGGTGCAGTTAACATGTCATTGTCAGCCTGAGTAACTAGTGCTGGGATAACCGATAGGTCTGTAGATAAGTCCGGAGCATAATTCGAAGATGCTCTGAACCGAGACTTGAAATCGCGGACAAATTCTTGTTGGATTGTGTGGAAATCAGTTGTGGGCTGACCACCGGGCAGTAGGATAGATTTGATTATTTTCCTGCCTCTCTTTGCAGTAGCGATTTTGTGAAAATAGCCTGAGTTGGAGTCATTTAGTTTTGTATGTTTTAACTTTTGCCCGCTGGCTCCAGTAGCGACGGTGAAAGTCGAGCATGCGTTCTCTTTTGTTGAGTAGTTGTTTAAGGATTTGGGCATCCTTGTAATTGTAATTAGAGATAAGAGACGTCTGTAAACTAAGAAGCTTTTGATCCGTTACAAGGATTTGGTTGTGAATATTGCGTACCGTATTCTTGTGCCAAGTTTTGGAAAGTCTTTTAAGAACTTTTGCCTTTTGAAGTAATTTGAACATCAAGGAACCTTGTGGATTTGCCCTCCAAGCCTGTGAGACTATGTTTCTGTAATCGGCCCTAGAAGCCCAAGCCAAATCGAATTTAAAAGGTCTATTTTTAGGCTGAATGTTGTGGCGAAAGTCTGTGGAGATCGGAGCATGATCAGATCTAGTAAATGGATGTATCTGAGTACGCAGTGAATCGAAAATAGTAAGCATGTCCGTGTGGATTAGTAGACGGTCAAGTTTTTCCAGGCAAATGATCACATCATTCGATTTCCGTTGCCAAGTAAACTGGCCCCCACTAGAAGGTACTTCTAATAATGAAAGGTTGTTCTTGAAGTCTAGTAATCGTGTAAAACGGGCGTTTGAAGGGTAGGCTCCTCCAAGTTTATCTGTTGGGGTGGCTATTTCATTAAGGTCTCCCATAATACAGAATGGAATAAAAAGTGACTGGATATAAAGGGAGAGTGTATTCCAAAATGCTGATTTACGCCGCTCATCCGGAGGGGCATAGACCACCAGAAAAGCAAAAGAGCGCTTCGTAGCATAGTCCGAGTAGTTGAAATGAATGAATCGATGCTGAACCAAAATAAGCTCGATGGAACCTTGTGCAGCAGAGAAATCTTTCCATAGAAGACAGATTCCCCCAGAAAAGCCGATCGCTGGATCAAAAGCTACATTCGTGAACCCATACTTGCGCAATATGCTTTCAGAAGGAACCTTATCAGTCTTGGTTTCTAGAAGAGCTATAACGTTAATATTATTATTTTGACAGAAAATATCCACATTTGTCCAGAAATTACAGCTCCGGATGCCGCAGGAATTCCATGTACAGATATTCATAAAAACCTTATAGGGCGGACAGTTTGTACTAATATAGAAGTGACTGGCTCAGTCTTTAAACAAGAGACCATAAGAGAGATGGTCCGATTGCAGCAGACGCGCAGTTCAAGTCCAGTTGTGGTTCTAAAAACTGAGAATAAAGGATCTGTGTAAGGGAAATCTCGACTAGAGAAACTGTGTTTGTTGGTAACAACATTAATTTTAAGCATCTCATTGGGTATAGGTTTACCGAACCAGGAATGCACATAGCTCATAATGGGAGCCAGATGGTCCCTATTGACCCAAATAGATGGGTTGTGTAAGACGAGATTGGGTTTCCCCGTAGGTGATGTACTATCTGAGATCATATTGAGTACAGAAGCGTTGACTAAGCAGTTAAATGTCTTTCGGATTGTTCTCCGAAATTTAATAAGATAAAGATGATTTATTAAGACCAAATTCCGGAATTTGTATAATAGGTGGTTGTGTAAACCCAGCCAGTTTGAGATAATCAATCTGAAATTTAAATTAAAACCATCGATTTTGTATGCTTTGACAAACTTGGGTGTTCCAAAGAACCCAATCTTTTGAGTGATAAGTAACCTTTGTAAGGTTTGAAGGTCCTGTAAGGACAGCGAAATTAGCGCGCCCGGTCTGGACGACATACTTAGCAGCTGCACAGCACTTGAAGTCGTGAATACAAGAATACAGTTTAGCAAAAAATAAAGAGCCAACCAGAGACTAGTAAAGTCCATAGTGAGACAACACTTGTGAAGTAAATAGATTACAAAGGGGCCTAAGCTAACCCAGCAGTTTACACGAAACTGAAAGAAAACAAAGGCAAAACCCATGTAAAGTAAAACGGAATCGTGGTAGATACGAAGCTGACAGAGCACTGATGCCGACTGCAAGTTCAGCAAACCCATAACAAAGCAGTGCGAGGAAGCCCAAGACCATGCAACCAGCAGTAGCGCAGGCAACCGGGAAAGCCAGTCCGAAGCACCAAGCCACCCGCAGCAACCACCAGCACAGCCGAGGGAACCCAACACCAGCCAGCAACCAAGGAAGAAATAGCTGCACCAGGAAACAATCGACAGCAGGGGGCAAACCACGCCAAGAACACAGCAGAAAAATAACCAAAAGGCAATTGACTGATCGAGAGAAAGAGGTAAAGGATCGAGCTATCAAAATAACCAAAGAAACCAAATCGAAGAGAGAGTTTGGATGGCAGATCCCCAAAATTTGAAGGAAAGCCAGTAGGCAAAGAACCCAATCTTATGAGTTGGGATCGAGCTATCAATTGTGAATGTATGAAGAGAATGTGAGGCTTAGACGCGGGACCAAGCCAAACCCTAATTAAACACCTAGCTTGTAGGCAAAAGTAGCGTAATCCATTTGACCAAACCATGTATATTGAAAATACAATCTTTTGAAAGCCATCAGCAAAGTGTGAATAAGCAGCTTGTGAGGCAAAGGCAAACACACCGTAATTGACCATAAGAGCCCAAAATAAATACACTTTGAATGCAAGGATTTGTAAATATACATGACTATCACAGTTCATTCTGGTAATTGTGTTAAACATGGCTTGTGTGCCAACCGAGTGGAAAATTAGCTTGTGAAGCTTTAGTACAGTTGTATCATCTCGACCAAAGGGAGTTGAAAGACGATCAATGGTGGTATAGAGAGGGCGATGAACCCAAATGCATATGTAAGTATGAAATAAATAGAACCATTGCTGGTGGGCAATAGGGTAACTCGATTGATTCAGAGAAGAGTGAAGGGGACTTACAAAGCAAACGTCCGTAGCAGCGAATTGACACCAAGCCGGAGTAGGAAACAAGAGAGCGAAAAGCCAGGCACGCCAAGGATAGAAGTAACCCCGGCCGTCCGGCCACCCCGAGGCCCACCCTCGGCTCATGAACGCTGGTATACAGGTCATCATCACACTCCTCGTGGACTGATTCCTCCAGTACGAGGGCTAATCGGGAGGCTCCGCCTCCAAATTACAGGCCGGGCTGAAGCGATCTCCATTAGGAGGTATGGGGTGATAGGCGGAGCAGGAGCTCAAAATCAACACGAGGAGTGTGTGTGCTAGACCTGAAGCAGAGGAGGGAGAGTAGGGAGGGCTCGGGAGCTGGTGCTGGGAGGCAGGGACGGTGGGCACAAGATCGCCCTGGCGGCGGCGAAGTCTCTCTGTTGAGGGAGAAAAGGGACGCGTGGGAGCGCGTTGATTAGGGTAGGAAAGGGTTTCCAATCAAATATGAATAATCATTTTTAAATGAATATTTATCAATTTAAATATGAATATTAGAAATTTTAAATATGAATAAATCCCTACTACTTATTATTTTATTAATAATTGACCATTTAGGGTTGTATTAATACTCCGTATTTGCGATCTTTGAGAAATCCCAAATTGTGACTCCCGACTCCTGATGAGAGAGAGTGCGATCATCGCCTACAGTAACCTCCCCTCGAAAACCCTAAACTCATCCCATTCACCACCGTCAATCTGGATCAAGAGTCTCGCAATTAGCCTCGGGTTCAGTCAATTTATGGGTTCTTTAATCCTTATCTTCAATCTATTGAGTAAAATTATACGATTGAGGTGTAATGATTATGATGTCAGTAACGAAAGAGCTGTTGAAGTTGTGTCATATGGCTCGTGGAGGGTAAATCTGTTAGTTTCGGCCTGTCAGAGTTGCAAATCTGTCATTACGGACAAATTCCGAGGCAGATTATGGTGGTGGTGGATGGAGGTGTGGAGTCTGCCTCCTCTATGGGCATTTTTCGAGGTGGGGAAGGGGCGCCTGCGCTCTGTTTCTCTCTCTCCATTTGGGATTCTGGATCTTTGCGTCGGTTCAGATTCCAGTTCGATTCCAACCATTCTGGTTACACGGTACGGTTTTAAAATTCATCTCTTTTTTAGTGAATCTCTTCCTAGTAGCCCCTTTATAAGGAAACTCAAGGGCAGTTGGTTCTTCCCTTCCTCTCACTCTTGTTCTGTCTCATATGCTCTTAACACTGGGAACAAATTCTGGGAAGTCAAGCTGTCGGTGGTTGCTATGGCAGACAAAGGGAATAAAGGTAAAGAAAAGCCGATGCCTAGTCCTGACTAGAGGGGACCAGGTATAGAAAAAATCTCCTATTCGGAGCATGATTCCAACGGGCCACCAGACCCAACAAACAAAAATGAAAATCCGAATGAACGATCAGGTAAACGCAAGAGCAAACTTCCTTTCGATTTTGAAACCTATCGTGAAAAGCTTGCTGTGGTTAAGCACAATGTGCAGGTGCTCAAACAGACAACATTATTTGCAGCAATTATTGGAGAACCCCTTGAACTTAAAGAGATCAGGAAGAAAATTCGCAAGGATTCGAAGTTCCTTAAGGGGAATTTTCAAGTAATCCCTAAAACCAGCAAGTGGTTTGAACTGAAGTTTGTGTTGCCTGAAGACAAAGAAAGAGTCTGGGGTGGCCGTCCGTTTCATATCATGGGCCAGCTGCTTCTCCTTAGGCAGTGGAGACAAGGATTTGATCCCGAAACGGAATCCCTCTCTGTTTTAGACATGTGGATTCGAATTCCAGGTCTGCCATCGGAATTCATTAGCAAGGACGTTCTCACGTCGATTGTCGATGCCAATAAGTTAGGAACTGTACTCAAGCTGGATGCGTTTACTTTGAAAGGGAATCGAGTGAAATATCCTCGAATCTGTGTGAATGTGGATGTTAAATCCATTCCAAGGAAAAAGGAAGTGTTGGTGCTCGATGAAGATGACAAATTAGTCTCCTATCCGGTGTGGTTTGAAGAATTTCCGGAAGGCTGCGGCTGTTGTGGCAAGCCCGATCACTTGTTTGCAGACTGCCCTATAAGGAAGCTGGAAGGCGTTGTCACTGGTGAACCACCTAGCGGAGCCGAGGCACCGGATCCCCATCCTGCTGACAATACAATGCCCGGGGATGAGGGCGACTGGAAACAGGTTGCTACTTCTTCTCGGTTGCCTACTTCTGCGTTAAGGGTGGGCAGCTCAAAAGCAGATATCCTCAAGTTCTTCGGTGTTGAGGCGGGGGTTAGCTCCGGCTCCTCCTCTGCTGCCTCAATGGGGCCGGTGGTGGGTGGGGTGAATCCGCCTTCGTTCCCCCCTGCTGGCGTTGATAATGAACCGAGTGTGGAGGTTGTTGTGGCCGATGTTGCTGTACACCCAGAAACCAATCTACCACCTATGGAAGTGCTCAGCGGAACTGAGGAGGTTTTTGAGGTTGCCTATGATTACGAGCTGAACCCCATTGCTGCCATGAATGATGAGGAGGAGGCCTATGCGGATGTCTATGAAATGAACCCCAACGACGTGCTCTATGTTGACAATGAGGAGCTTGGTCCCATGATTGCAGCCCTTGTTCCTGAAGCCGAGGAGGACATGCTACTGGACTATGGATCACCATTTGGAGAATTGCAATCGGATGACCTGAATGATATCATCCATGGTGGAACCCCCGACGATGCAAGGATGCCTGACCTGAGTAACCCGGCGGTGTTGGAAGCTTCCTTGGAGTCTCCTGCTGGGGGTGCAGCGGTTTCAGCTTCCATGATGAGCCGTCTCGAAACACTCGGAGTGCACTCTCCTTCCAGATCGGAGTCGAGCAAAAGGAAGTGTGACTACAACGACTCTGATTCCGACTCTTCCAAGATGGGGGGGAGTGGGCTAAAGAAGAAGCGACATGAAGGTTAGAAGCTGCAAGGTATTGTCGTATGTCTTTTGCTACACTCTGAATCCCTTTTGTCTATCGTCCATCGGAAGATTAATGACTCCCCCACCAGATCCTACTAGTCCCTATGTTTGTGACTCGCTTGTCACCCTTTTGGTTTGCATATGTAGGGCTGTAATTAGTAATAAAACCGTGGTAGGGCTGTCCTCTGGTGGTTGTTTCTTCAACTATATGCTATGTGAACTTTTGATCAAGAACAAGTATGTGTCTAGCTGTTGTATGTATGATCGGCATGAACTAAGCATGGACTCATCATATCCTATGTATGTTTTGATCCCCTTGAAGTGGGGCTACTATAGAAGTAAATTAATGGATCGTGTGTTTATTTGGATTACCTCTTTAATCTTGATTACCCATTCTTGCAAACTAATAATTTCCAGTAGTGGTGTATGGCTAGTCATGAAATGGCAATTTCAAATGCTCATCCTATCTATAATGAGCCTTAACAACTCAACTACTGTGAAGGTAACACATGGCTTCACCAAGCTTAGTTATCCGTGGCATGAATACAGGTTTGAACACTTTCAAATGGACCTCCAGGTTTGGTTTATTTCAGAGACTGACCAACTGTTTAAAAACAGCACTCTAAGCAAGTTTGGGATTATCTCAAACCCCATTGTGTTGAGCTTTTGCCCAAGTGTTAGAGGCTATGGAATGCGAGCTAGAATAAAATGAGAATTTGTGCTTGGAATTGTAGGGGTATTGGTAAACCCGCTTTTTGGGAGGATCTTCAAATCTTCTGCAGGAATGAACTCATTCACCTGATGATGATATCAGAAACTAAAACCGAGCAAATCCCAGGGGAAAATCAGTGGAAGCGTGCGGGCTTCGATAACGCTGTGTGGTTGCCCGCTCGAGGCCGCTCGGGAGGTATTGGGGTCCTCTGGAAGGCGTTCCAGATACCTCATATTTCTATTTCAATAAACCATACCCAAGATAGAATTATCTGTCTTGGATATCACAACACACTAATTGATTTTAAATGCTCGATCTATTGTGTATATGCCCCGCCAGGACCTGATGAAAAACCGGCTTTCTGGGATACGCTACATCGTTTGGTGTTAGCCGATGATAAGCCGTGCATTATTTGTGGGGATTTGAACGAAATCTTGAGTAGGGATGAAAAGGAAGGGGGTGCAGAACCTCATCCTTCTAGATTTGAAAGACTTTTGTCTTTCAAAAACATATGCCAGCTAGAGGATATCCCGACAATAGGGAACAAGTTCACGTGGCGCCGTAAAATGGTTGATATTGACAACACTTATGAGAAGATCGATAGAGTGCTTGTCCAGCATCGGATAATGGAAGTTTTTCCCGATATACAAACCAAAAATTTTGCCTTTTCCACGTCAGATCACTGCCCAATTCTCTTTGAATTGAATGACAATATTCAATTCAAGGCGCCTCCTTTCAAAATGGAAAATATGTGGCTATCCCGTAAGGATTTCAAAAATGTAGTAACTCAAGCTTGGCGCGTGGATGTGCCCGGATCTGGAATGTACAAATTAGTGAAGAAAACTCAGATTCTCAAAAATCTTGCGAAGCAGTGGAATAAAAAAACGTTTGGAAATGTTTTTACTCAAATAAAAAAGGTTGAAGAGGACCTGCTGAACATTCAAACAACTGATGTTGAAGCGCGAACCCCAGAATGGAATAGAAAAGAATCGAGGCTGATAAGCAAAAAGCAAGAACTCCTGAAATTCCACAAGCAATACTAGGGCCAAAGAGCTAAAGCAAAGCATATAAAATTGTCTGACTCGAACTCGGGTTATTTTCACCGGGTGGCTACAGGCAGACGAAACAGGAAATCCATAAAGACACTAACCTTAGCAGACGGGTCCACAACGCAAGGGGATGAAGAGATACGGGGAGAAATTTTGAGAGAATTCCAACAACGATTTAGAACAGGCGATACCCCCACAGAGCAACTACGTCACTACACTAGCATTATCAGGCCAGAAATAACAACCGAAGATAATCACTACCTTACAAAAACAGTCTCTAACAGCGAAATAAAAAACGCAATGTTTTCTATAGGAAGTAATAAATCCCCAGGACCGGACGGCATAACAGCAGAGTTCTACAAGAAATATTGGGGGATTGTAGGACCCTCGATTATTAAAGCAGTTAAGGGTTTTTTCTCTTCAGGGAAATTGCTAAGGCAAATCAACCATACTTTTATCACCCTACTCCCAAACTGTGAAAATCCTACGAATGTGAACCATTATAGGCCTATAAGTCTATGCTCGACAATATATAAAATCATATCTAAAATTCTAACAGAACGATTGAAGACAGTTACTGGAAAATTAATACACCCATTACAGGGCGCTTTTGCATCTGATAGATCCATTCAAGACAATGTATTGATTGCCCATGAAATTTTCCACTCGTTCAGGTCTAGGACGGGGAAAGAAGGATGGTTAGCGATCAAATTGGACATGGAAAAGGCCTACGATAGAGTTGGCTGGGCCTTCTTAAGAACCATTCTTACAAATTTTGGATTTAGCCCTCGGTTCATCTCATGGATTGGTGAGTGTGTCGAGACAGTTTCGTACTCCATTCTCGTGAACAATGCCCCGACTGAGGTTTTCCATCCTGAAAGAGGCCTTCGTCAAGGGGACCCTCTTTCCCCTTTCCTCTTCATCTTAACTGCTGAAGTCCTAGCAAGAAAGCTTCAGGCCGCGGCTTTAGCTGACAACAATATGATCGGATTCAGGTGTCGACGTGATGGCCCTTGTGTTCCTTTCTTGGCTTTTGCCGATGACATGCTCATATTCTCTAAAGGAAGCACCGAAGCGTGCCGGACTGTTAGATCGATTATAGACGATTATTGTCATTTTTCTGGCCAAAAAGTTAACTTTCATAAATCCGCTTTCCAAACAAGCCCAAGAATCCCTGACCGAAACAAGGAAGAAATCCAACAAATCCTGCAAATACCGTTATCAACAACTTTGGAGAAATACCTTGGTTGCCCTATTATAATGGCCGAGTAAACAAGGAAATCTTTGAAGACATAGTCACAAAATCCAAAAACCAATTAACAAAATGGAGAGCCAACACATTATCTCAGGAGGGACGGGCGGTCCTTATCAGGGCTAATCTAGCGGCTAAACCGGTTTATACCATGCAGAGTTTCCTTCTCCCGGCCTCGATTCACAAGGAGTTGGATCAAATTAACAGAATGTTCTTTTGGAACAAAGATTTGAGCTATAAGCCCCTCATAGGGTGGGATAAGGTTTGCAAACCTAAACGGAAAGGCGGGATGGGTATAAGGAAATCCAAGGAAATGAACGAGGCCCTTCAGATGAAGCTATTGTGGAAAATCCTGGCAGAACCGACAAATATTTGGGTAAGAATAATTTCAAATAAATACCTGCGCGGAACCCCGCTGCTAAGCTACAAGAAAGGTGCAAATGTATCATGGCAATGGGGAAGACTCATGACGTTGACAAAAAAATTCAAGGAAGGGCTAATTTGGAGAGTCGGTAATGGCAGGTCAATAAATTTCTGGACTGATAGATGGCTCAACTGCAAACCCTTAATAGAATCTCTCCCCCAGACTCCCGGAGGGTTTCAAGACGAAATGGTCTCAGCCTACATTAAAGAAGACGGAAGTTGGAACGAAGACAAACTTTTTAGGAACCTGCCGCCCGAGCTTGCAGACAAAGTACTTAATAGTTTTATCCCCAATGTGTTGGTGGATGATAGACTATATTGGTGGCCCGACAGACAAGGCTGGTTCACAACCAGAAGTGCCATGAATTTCCTCACAGAGCATCCTCACGAGGATGCCTCTTGCCACTCATGGATCTGGAAACTGGATGTACAACCCAAAATTAAATCCTTTATCTGGAAACTAAGTCTGGATGGCTTGCCTACGAAGGAGCGTTTGATACGAAATGGTATTCACGTACCTGTTGACTGTGTTTTCTGTGGGGCGCCCTATGAAAATACCAATCACCTTTTTTCTGGAATGTACATTTGCCCAGCACTGCAATCACAATATGGCCAAAGTAAGGAACATCCTTCTGAATAATGCTTCCCAAGTGACTAACGCCTTCGGGCTACTTATGCTAGCCAACTCTTCGCTCACTTCACCTGAAATGAGCCGACTAGTGGTCTCCTGGTGGGCGATTTGGCACATAAGAAACAAGATTAGTTTTCAAGATAGCAAGATTCCTAAGTTGACCGAGTTCTAGAGTCTCGTCAAAAGCATGTTACAAAATTGGAGTACAGCTAAAGAATACGAGGTTGACTCATCGGAATGGAACACTCAGACCGTGACTCGCAAAAGGGATAGGGAAAAAACGAGTAAATGGTCCAAACCATGTAGAGGATATGTCAAAATTAATTTCGATGGCTCCACTCACATAAATGGGGAAAGTTCGATTGGTCTCGTTGTTAGGGACGATGAAGGCAATGTGATACACTTACAACATTGCAAGTGTGGGAAGCAAAGTCCCCTTACCACTGAAGCCCTCGCAGCTTGGCAGGCTGCTTGGTGGGCTGCCTCAAGTGGGTATGATAAAATTGAGTTGGAAGGCGATTCATTAACTGTTGTTAACAGTATTCGGAATTACTGGACTCCTCCATGGGAAATAGAAATGATCATATCAGACTCATTACGACTTCTCAGCCGTGTGAGGCACTGGAATATTTGTCATGTCCTTCGTTCTGGTAACGCTGTGGCGGACAAGGTCGCCCACCTTGGCCATAGCACTCCGGACACCATCTCGTTGCACAATCATTCAGGTCTTCAGGGCCTCATCCTCAAGGATGCACTCGGTTAGCGGGCTCCCGCACCGAATTCTTACTCTCATAAAAAAAAAAAAAAAAAAAAAAAAAAAAAGAAATCCCAAATTGTGAAATCTCCCTTGTTTCAATCGGTCTATCTCCAAACTATCGTTTGTTCAATCAATTTCAGCTCCTCATATATCAACCCCTCAGTGAATCATCCCCCTCAATCAACCTTGAAATTGGCCAAGTCAGCTTTCTAAATTTTTTTTGCAGATCTATCCCCTCCCATCGTTTTCTCTGAGTTCTTTCTGGCCGGTTTTTCGCCGGAAAACCGTCGAAATTGGGTGTTCAGGGCCATCCGGTTTGATGTCGCCGAACTCGTCTTCCCCATCTCGTCTCCTCCTCCGGCCTCCCTCGACGCCGGTGCTTGTCCCTACCTCTCTTGAGTTCTCTCTGTGTCGGGTCGGGGCTTCCCTCGTCTCTCCAGGCTGTTGCCGCCGATCGGGCTACCGCTCGGTCTAGCCTCTGTCCTCCATCTATGTCGGGTTGGCCTGATGGTGGTTCATTGTGCCTTGGCGGTGGCGCTGGCCTTGCCCCTTTCGTTCGCCTATCAGTTTTCTTGGCTACACTCAGATCGGTCACTCTTGGTCCTTCGGGCCCAAGCTTGGGTCCTTGGGGCCCAAGTTTTAGGTCCTTCGGGCCCAAGCTCGGGTTCTTCGGGCCCAAGTTTGCCGATTTTTAAAATTAAAAAAATGTGTGTGTTCGAATGGTTTTTTTCCCGAAAGGGTGTGACAAAAATCCCGAAAGGGTCTTGAGAAACTCCCGAAAGGGCTTGCTGGTGCGCTTTCTACGATGGTGGTTCTCGGCGGCGTTTCTGGTTGTTCTTGGTGGTCCTTGTCTGTGTTGGGGACTCGGGCGTCCGGTGTCGGGTTTGGCTGGGGTCGTGGCGGTGTGCATCAAGGCGACTCCATATTTCGGAAATTTCTTTGGAGGTTCGTCTTCATCGCCCACAGGGACTCCTGATGTACCGCTGGCCAGCGGTGTCATCGCATGGTGGCGCTTGGCTCCGTTTTGTCTGCTTCATCCTCGACTTTTTTCGATTTGGCTCATCTGTTCTTCTGGAGGTTGTCTGTTTACCATCTTTGTATTGCACCGCTTTATTTTATGATTGTACGTTTGACGGTTCACCGTCTGCCGACTTTGTCGGGCTCTCGATGAGCCAGGTCTGTATGGCCATCGAATTCTTAGCTAATCAAAAAAAATAAAATAAAAAATTGACCATTTAGAAAGAAAAACAAAAGTTAAGAAAGAAGGTATGGAAGTTTTAAAAACAGTGGGAACATTTGAGGAGAGATAAAGCGGTTACTTTTTTTTCTCAAAAAAAAAACGGTTACTTATTTTTAGTTTTCTTTTTTAATTAAATAAATTTTTTCAATCTATTTTATAGCCATTGGTTTTTTCACATCTAATGGTCTAGAATTCTCCCCTCGTTTCACGGTAAGGAATATCCTCACTGGAAAGTCCTTCTATATATATATATATATAGGGGAGATATCTAATGAGAAGTGACATTTCGGTGAGAAGATGAGAAGTAAGCCTTATACCCCTTAGATTAAAATGATTTTTTTTATATGGATATAAGAGACATATCTAATGAGAAATATATCAATGTTTTTTTTAAAAAAAATATTTTTTACTCTATTTATCTAGATGGTGATTTAAGGTTCATTTTAGGATTTTTATGCTAATTTAAATTAGTTTTTTCATTCATCATCTAAAAAAATAGCATAAAAAATAATTTTTAAAACAACATTGATATATTTATCATTAGATATGTCCTCTATATCCATATAAAAAAAATTATTTTAATCTAAAGAGTATAAGGCTTACTTCTCATCTTCTCACCCAAATGTCACTTCTCATTAGATATCTCCCCTATATATATATATATATATATATATATATATATATATATATATATATATATATATATATATATTCGTTTTACAAACTGTAACAATAATAAATTACCTCGAGATTCTTCACGAGCTCATCCGGATCACTATAGCTAAAAATGCCGAACGGTAAATCGCCTCCGCCATCTTCTTTCGGTAACGCCATTTCTCTCCAATGTAAGAATAGGGATTTTGGGGATTGAATACGATGAAATTTGCATTCGAAATTGACTCCGACATTGCTTCTATTTATAGGCTTTCGAAATTACATCGGTCATTGGTTGCCGACTTGGTTATTCGGGTAAGGCAATATGTGTGCTGACCTGGAGCTTCGAATTCGGCATCAAATGTTGCCGACTTGGGCACTCGGGTTCGGCAATATGTGTGCCGACCGGGAGACTCGGCATCGGTACCGTGTCGATAGCAAAATGTCACCGTAACGATAACAAAACGGTAAAAAATCTCAAGTGAGCTTTGACTCCGTGTAATAACTTTGACCCTGATGTATCAATCTTTCCTATTTAACCCAAGTCTTATTATGGAAAGAGAGATTCTCAAAGAAAAAAAAGCGACGTTGCAAACTTGCAATCCCAAAAGGCAAAAAATACAGCTGTTTCCCGCCCAATCTCTGGTGATACTTTTACAATTTTGCCCCTCTCTAAGTCGGTTTACCGTAACGGTGCTATTTGTAAGTCGGTGAAATATACATCAGGGAATTAACGCTGACCAGGTCAACAAGATATTTTTGTAAGTCGGTGAAATAACGTTGACCGGGTCATCTACTCTAAACGTTGCTTTACTCGTACGCACTCATCGTTTCTATATTAAGGCAACGGGATCCCTCTCATCGCATCTCACTGTAGCCTACAGTCAATAGTCCCTCTCAGCTTCTTTTTCTTCACTCGAGTCTCTCTCTTCCACTTCCACTTCCACTTCCCCTCCCCTCTTTTATCGCCGTGATTTCGTCGTCTCTTGCGCGCGGGATTTCTTCCGCTGGCTGGTTTGTCTCTCACCGACTCGGCTTACCGGAACCCTAGCTTCATCCAGATCGATCGATCGCGCGAGTCCATTCTTCTTCTCTCGAGTCTCTCTCTTCCACTTCCCCTCCCCTCTTTCATCGCCGTGATTTCGTCGTCTCCCGTGCGCGGGATTTCTTCCGCTGGCTGGTTTGTCTCTCACCGACTCAGCTTACCGGAACCCTAGCTTCATCCAGATCGATTGATCGCGCGAGTCCATCGCTCTCCTGTGTACGTACGAGAGGTGCCCTAGGTAAGTTTTACGCGAGCGATCTAATTTGTCTTCCCTCTTCTTAATTCTTCGCCAAGTGGACTTGGTTAGGGCGCTTTGCCGCTAATATTTCAATTTGCTGTTGTAATGCAGCGTTATTCGTCTCCATGCTGTAACGAAGCCTTCACTTCAAGATTCGCCTAATCCGCGAGCTTTCCGGCGCCGACATCGTTCGGATTCAGGTTAACCTAATTTCTCTTGCGCAATTCCGTTGAAATTCCCCGAAATTGGAGTTTTAGGTTTTGCGATTTCAGGATTCTTGAGATTTGGATGTGGTGCTGGATGGATGTACGACGGTTCAGTGATCCGAGCATACGCGATCACCACGGAATGACGACGCGTGGGTGCTGCTCTGCATTTGCAAGTAGGGCAATTCCTAAGTTCTACCCCGAAGGTTAAGCCGCTTAATTCCCGTATTCCTCTCTCTAGATTTCTCTTATTTTTATAGAATCTATGTAATCAATCCCATCGCTTCACTTTCGATGTCGCAACCAACTGCTGCATCCGCACCTGTAACGCTGTAAGTGTTCTCCGCTCCCATCCTCTATCTAGAGATGTGCGACTTTTTTTTTCTTACTGATTTTGACGCATTAGACATGAATCTGAATAAACTTTCTTCCTTGAGTGTGTAAACAAAATTTTCGTTGTACACTGCTGTTTTTTCATTCTAATTCCTAACTTCCAACTAGTCCTATAGAGTTGCTCTTGTTTTAAGATACATTATTTGATTGTTTGATTTATTTTTCTTTCTTCATAGTTAAGTGTTGATAAATTTTGCTCCAATCTCATCAGCTGCTTACATCCTCTTTACTCTTCTGAGCCCTTAATCTGCCTGAACAACATTGATCCGGTCAACTTTACAAGTTTCTCCCATGTATCTATGCATGTGTAATGACTGTACTAAGACTACTAACTGCAGTTATATGTATGGCTATCTAGATAAGTTAGATGGCACAATTTCTAAAAGTATCAATAGGGGGAACTCTTGTAGGAAGGTCAACATGGCAAACTTTAAAATTCTGTGTTGCTGCTTAATAAATTGTACGTTGTTTGTAAGATCAATATAATAGAATAATAGTCTTGGAGATTCTGCAAGTTGATTGCTCCCAAAATTTGTTCTATCAAGGTGTCTAAGATGAAAAGAAAAGGTAGAGCAAGCAAGATTTTCCTCTGCCAGATGTTGAGCTTGGCGTGATTTTGGTCTTGACTATCTCTATTATGGCTTATCTTGAATTAATTTTCCATCTTTATTTTTGGAATTTAACCGTTTTTTAATTGAACTTTTTACTCAGCTCTGTCTGGTATTCTGCATTGCTTTGGTCACAGAGCGTCGAGCCCATGGCGTGACCATGCTATGTGTGCAACACTAGAAAGTAGAAACATGAATCATTGGTTTCAAGATATGTAGTTTTAAGGAAGTTCAATTCTACCTCTACCATTGTTGTTTTTACTTAATTTTCTGGAGCGTTTGAGATGACTAACTTCAATGTAACTCTTTGATGATGTCGAATTTGCCATTTAGGATGTCAATGGAGGATCATATTTAGATTATGTTTGTAGCCTGGTGTGTGATTGTCTTCTATAACCATTTGCTCATATCTGTGCTCCGTTCATCACTTCATCTTCCTAAATGTGTATTTTCCATCGATGAATTCATTTTTTGCTCTGTAGAAATAGGAGAGGAAAAGGAACCAATCTATTTATCCTTGAATTGATTAGTAGCTCATGAACTGCAAGTAAGTAAGTAAGCACATCAATTTTTTTTTTCTACTACGGCTTTGTCTTCTTACCAATTTTGAGCTAATATTCTTTCCCACTATACCCTTTATTTTATGCCCATGAAAATGTTGTTTTTGACAGGATTGATTTTGACATACGAGCATGGTTTAAATCAGTTCGAGCTTGGCTTGAAGAGAGAAGACCCCTGCTAAACCGAAGTTAATCAAATGGTTACTTTTTTTTTAATCTTTGTTTATGTGGTCTAATCTTAATTATTTTCCTTGTTATTTATCCAACTATTGTTCTTTTCTGCAGGAGGCAGAGTCCACTATAAGAAGGTTCCAGTGAGTAATGCTCCTTCAGAATTCAGAATTCCACAGGTGTTAACTTTCAAGAGATGGCATGTTTGGACGGCCTTCAGGATTCAGATTAACAAAGTGAGATGGTAAATACATGCCTATATTTTCAATGCTATTATGTGTTTATTTGTTGGTTTGGTTTCCTAAAACTGGTCACTACTAACCTATATTGTTTTGAGATGAGGACAGCAGATAATTTCTGAAAAGCACAACGTGTGGATCTGTCATTTCATCTTCAGAAGATCAAAAGGATCAAGTAAACACTACTACTTTCAAATCCAATATAATTTCTGATTGTTTTAATTAGTTTCTTGAATTTTGCATCATTTAACTTGTGCTCCATCTCCTAAATTTGTGAGGTTATCGTTGGCAGAGGAAGATGACCGAGTATACAAACAGATCTTGCTTCATATGAAGATTGCTGGATCCACCATTCATTACCAGCCTTCAACAGATCAAACATATGAACGCATCACTTACATTTAAGAAACATCTATAATGTTTTCCTTATTCTTATAAATTTCTTCTATTTAGATTATCTAACCCGTTATCCACCTCTTGTATTTATGAAGTTATATCCTGCGAGAGGGAGTGGCATTTTGCATGTTGGAAGTGTAGCTGACATGATTAGTCCTATGAACATTCCTGAAAGCAGCTCCCACTTGAAGGAGATTTCCTAATAACCCCAAGCAGAGCTGGGCTAGTTCTTTTCTCTTATATACCTAATCATTTTTGTTGCCTAATTTTTTGTATTTTACTGTTATTTATTTGAGTAATGTTTATTTGTAGGAGCCTAAGGAATCAGTTTCTGCAAATGAAGTGGAATTCCACTTAAATATGCCCTTATTCATGTTTGTGTTTCGGAAGAAGCGGGCTAAACATTCGAGATGGCATATTGTGCAACCTTCAGAATTCAGATTATGAATTTGAGAGGGGTAAATATCTGGTATAGAATTTCTATTCGTTCTCTTTTTACATGAATTTTAGGATTCTTAGAACCAGTCAACACCAACTTTTCAGTTTTGAGATATAGTCTGAAGATGTTCTGTGTGCATAGAAGTAGCTCCTATCGTCCAAGCTACTTGATGAGAAGATCCTCCTAAGCCTAACTAAAAATTGGTTAGATGTAGCATTAACTGTTAATTGTGACTACTTTCAACTATTCCAAGGAGATTGATCAGAGTTGGAAAGCCTTACAATTGATTGATCTGATTTCATTGATTTACAATATTTAGAAGATCAATTTCTAAGGAAGATCAATGAAGGCAAAGGAACCCACTCCAATGCTTCTACCAAGCGAGTGATTAGTAAGGATATCTAGTCTTTCTCAATTTGTTTTCGATTAAATCTGTCTTTTTACCGATTTCTAGGTGATATTCTTTAGTCTTCACCACTAACCTCTGTATTCTGCGCAAGAAAATGTTGTCTTTGACAGGATTGATTTTGAGCTTCAAGCATGGCTTAAATCTGTTCTAACTTGGCTTGAAGAGAGAAGAACCCACTAAACCCCCAGGCTAATCAAAATTGCTACTTTTTTTGCTGGTTTATGTGGTCTTATATTAAATTTTCTCCTTGATATTTATCTGAGTTTTGCTCTTTTATGTAGGTGGCAAAATAAACTTTCTATGTCCACTGTAAGAAGATTCCAATGAATAGGCTCGTTTAGCATCAATACAGCTAGAAATGATGACATGGGTGTAAACTTTTGAAAGATGGCAGATTTGGATGGCCTTCAGAGTTCAAATTAATTAACAAATTGGGAAGGTAAACACATGCCTAGAATTTCAATTCTCTTCTCTGTCTATTTGATACTTTGGTTTCCTAAAACTTGTCATCACTAACCTATGCTGTTTAGATATGAGGACTGCAGATAATTTCTGGAAAGAACAATGTGTGGATGTATCATTTCATTTTTAGAAGATCAAAAGAATAAAGTAAACACTTCTACTTTCCAAACCCAAAATAATTACTGGATTATTTTAGTTGCTTTTAGTTTACATCCTAACTTGTGGTGCCATTTTCTGAATTTGCGAGGGTATCGTTGCGAGAGAAAGTTGATTGGGTATATGAACAACTTTTGCTTTGTGTGGAGATCGTTGGATCCTCCATTATCTCCTTCAGAAGATCAAATAGATTAAGGTATCACTTTCACTTCCGAAGCTTCTATAATGTTTTCTTTATTTCATAGTATAAGATTATTTGTTTTCCATCTCTTGTATTCATGCGAGAGGAAGTGGCTTATTTTGGGGATACAAACATATTCTGATTGGGGATTCAGTCGTCTAATACCCCATGTTCAGTTGTTCACTATTGCCAAAACACACAAATTTTGATTGCCTTTAAAAAAACTTTTCCCACCTCCATGTAAGGCCACACCCTTTCTCTCTAGATCTTTGCTTTCTTTAGTGGTTGTTAATTCTTTTATATCATTGGAAATTATGTTTAACTTGTGTTCCAACTCCTGAGTGTGTGAGGTTATCTCGTGAAGTTGAAATAGCTGATTGGATATACAAAAAAAATCCTGCTTCAAGTGAAGATTCTGCTAACCGAAGCCAAAATTAGGGTGTTCTTCCATTCCAATTTAAGTTTTGAGTTTTGTTAGTATTTTTTTTTTTTTTTTTGTGTTTTTCTCACCACAGTGCTAAACCCAGGCTAATCAAAATCGCACCTTTTTCTTGGGTTATGTGCTCTTATCTCAATTTTTTTCCTCATTATTTATCAAAAGCATTTTCTTTTATGTAGGAGGTGAAATTCACTTTCCATTTCCAGTTCTTCCATTCCAATTTAAGTTTTGAGTTTTGTTAGTATTTTTTTTTTTTTGTGTTTTTCTCATCACAGTGCTAAACCCAGGCTAATCAAAATCGCACCTTTTTCTTGGGTTATGTGCTCTTATCTCAATTTTTTTCCTCATTATTTATCTAAAGCATTTTCTTTTATGTAGGAGGTGAAATCCACTTTCCATTTCCAGTTTAGGAAGATTCCAATGAGTAAGGCTTATTTTGAATCTATTTTAAAAATAAAATTATAAACTTTGTTTATTTGATATGAAGTATTATTTTCCGTTGTAAGTGATCTTATTTACACTAAAATAAACTTTGGGTTTTAAAAGTATTTCTAAACCTGGTTTACTAAAAAGGACTAAAATGTATATAAATGTAAGATTGGAGACTGTATTTAGAGAGTAAAATAAAACCCAGAAAAATTAGAGACTATTTTACAATATTTTAATGTTACAAATTAAATCGAAACAAAGAGAAAATGTTAGTGATTTTGTAAAATAAAATTACTTTTGAAAAAGACTTCAAACTATGCACTCACATTAGGTGAAAAAAAAAACAATCTATCATTTTCATGTTTTTTTTTTTTAAATTTTAAAACGGCCATTTTCATGTTCTAAATGTTATCGAATTAAATTCGATAAATGTCTAATTGAGTTTTATTAATAATTTTGTATCAACTTCATAAAAATAGATCTTTTAACTGGTTTTTATTAAAAATAGATATTTTAACCGGTTTTATAAAAAATAATTATGAATATGTTTTGGAGTAATATTTTGCATTCTTGTAGATTTAAATCAATGAAACGAGCAATATTATCAAACCCCTTTATATTTCCAAATGAATTCATCTTAAAATTCTCCAGCGAACTTTAACTCCGACTAAATAGCTTTGAGTCTTTGACCCTGGTGTATCTATCAATCTTTCCTATTTAACCCAAGCCTTATTATGGAAAGAGAGATTATTCTCAAAGGAAAAAAAGTGACTTTGCAAACTTGCAATCCCAAAAGGCAAAAAATACAGCTGTTTCCCGCCCAATCTCGGGTGATACTTTTACGATTTTGCCCCTTTATAAGTCGGTTTACCGTATCGGTGCTATTTGTAAGTTGGGTGAAATATACATCAGGTAATTAAGGCTGACCGAGTCAACAAATGATATTTTTGAAAGTCGGTGAAATAACGTTGACCGGGTCATCTACTCTAAATGTTGCTTTACTTGTACGCACTCATCGTTTCTATACAAGGCAACGGAATCCCTCTCACCATATCTCCACTGTAGCCTATAGTCAGTAGTCACTCTCAGCTTCTTTCTTCTTCTCTCGAGTCTCTCTCTTCCACTTCCCCTCCCCTCTTTCATCGCCGTGATTTCGTTCTCCCACGCGCGGGATTTCTTCCGCTGGCTGGTTTGTCTCTCACCGACTCGGCTTACCGGAACCCTAGCTTCATCCAGAACGATCGATAGCGCGAGTCCATCTCCCTCCAGTGTACGAGAGGTGCCCTAGGTAAGTTTTACGAGAGCGATCTAATTTGTCTTCCCTCTTCTTAATTCTTCGCCAATTGGACTTGGTTAGGGTGCTTTGCCGCTAATATTTCAATTTGCTGTTGTAATGCAGCGTTATTCGTCTCCATGCTGTAACGAAGCCTTCACTTCAAGAAACCAAGGCATCTGTGCTCCTTGTCTAGGCCGGATTTTATCTACTTCTCTTGAAATAATTTATATCATCCTATCCGAACCTAATTTTTAAGTCGAATTTACATCTGTTCGTGTTTTAATCTGGTCTTATTTTTCAGGTTTTGCTTGTGTGCTCGGAAGTCGGGGACAGTTCGATGCGCCGTGGAATAGATCCGGAGCAGGGTTTGCATCCTTAATTCCTAATGCTTTCCTTATCTTATCGCTCTTTGTTTGAATTTGACAGTATATTGTAATTTGAATTTGAGAGCATCTGCTTTGCTACAAACGTGGACGATGATTGTGCTTTGTTTGTTTATTAACATTGTTATTTTTTCACCGTTAGCGTTCCTGATGTCAATGCTCTTTTTGTTGATCAACCGTTCCATTCATGTGTGGTTTAATTAAGGTTTTTACATGCATGATGTTGTAGACCGTTTAAAGCTTGTACTTTACAATACACGTGCTGAAATGCTGTTACTTGGTCTTTATTAATCAAATTGGAAAGGAAGGTGTTTTGATTTGGACGTAGATAGATCTCAGTTCATGTGTATAACAATTTAGCGAAATTGATGGTTTGGTAAATCTGGTTCAAGTAGCTGATTTTGTTAGAGGGGTTTAACAAAGGGGGATGTACTTGTTCATATAATTAACGTCTTTACCTTGTATCTTCCTTTGGGGCTGCACCTTCAAGCTAACCTTGTGTCGGTGCAACTTGTCAATAGGTGTGAATTGTAAACATTCCTCCTTAATAATTATAAACCTTACTAACTTGAGGTCTTGAATAAGTTGTACCATCTTGTTCGTTGTGAATTGTGGAACGTGGTAGACAACATGTGGTTTATCTACAGGGTTATTGAAATTACTATCCTTGGAATTCCATATCTAAATCTTGCTTTTATACCCATCGATCAAAGTCGCAGTACTAATGTGTAAAAGAATGATCCTCCAGAAACAGAAAACATAAAGGAGTTTATGTACTTTTTAACAAAATTTTATCTGAGTTTAATTTCTCAATGCTTACACTTCTATGTGTTATTCTGTATTCACCCAATCCCTGTTCTCTATTTCTTTTGGCCGTTACGAGACTGGATCCGATCTGAAATGAAATTGCATTTGTATTCGGTGTTCCCCCCTAAGAACTCCATTACACTTTTAAGTGTGTCTTTCATGCAAATGGTATCTCTCCTTGATCTTATCTTATTTGCAAGGGAGAACTTATTTCATTACTTAATGAGTAGCAGATAATTTAAAGATTAAGTGGTTTCATTTGCAGGACGGGCAGTTTGTATCTCTGACTAACTTATTTCCCCCATTTGGGCGCGCACATGGCACCTCACTCAGCCCAACCTGCTGAACCAAATATGCATCAGGTATGTTTCATAGATTTTGATTGTAATAAATCTTTAGGAATCCCAGGCTTTTAGTGGTATTTTTTGGGTAGGGATTGATCATTCGATTATTAAAGTGATCTTATTGCTATGGATGCATCTCATCGAAGAGTGTCAAATGATGTACAATGAAGTCTAAAGTCCTTTTTAAGTGTTGCAAATTATGTTTTGAAACATGTGGATACAACATTGCTGTGAATCATCTTAAATCTTTGAAATATGTAATCATGTGCAAACGTCAACTTAGGATTTCCATTGTCTAGTCATCTCTTTACTTAGCATGTATTTTGATAGTCATCTCCTTAGTTGGCATGTATTTTGATCGGGATCCAACTCTACTATCAGTTTCAGGAGAACATTCAGCCAAATGAGGCATATTCTCTAAATGGTAGGGTGATAACTTGCATTGGATGATGAATTCTCGAGAAATTTCTAAGATTAGGTTTGTGTTGCAATTGGTGACACAATATTCCTTGAGTATTTTGCAATGTTGTATTTAGCTCTTGTAAGCTTATTTAATCCTGATTTTGACCATCCATTTTGTACTCCACAGATTTAATAAACTTCCCTCCTATTTTCATCAATTGGACTCTACAATGCAACTGCACATCATTTTTCTCTTTGAATATTAATGGTCACTTGCAAGGTTATTTTCATGGCAAAATAGGGCTAAGGTAGGGAGATCCTATCTCCCCATTCATTTTTGTTCTATGCTCTGACTACTTGAGAAGAGCTGGATGATGTAAAGGAAACCTCACCTCCAGTCCAAAATGGATGTGGGCATGATAATTTCTCCAATTAAGATGAAAGTAATAGGTGCGTGCTCTTATTGTACCCAATTCTTACTTAAAAATGTGTAATTAATTGTGTGGCCTCCCCCTTCAACATTAATCGTTGATATTTTGTCACAGTGAAGCACAGGAGAATCTGGGAAGGCGGGAAGCTAGAGAAAAGGACGATAAAGATCAGCTCTATAGATGTTGTTCGAACAAAGCTTGTTCCCTTCATTTTCAGCCATCTTGGCATCGAATTGATCAAGTAAACTCGCTCCCTTCTATTATTTAAAAAGTTCTTATGTATTTCTTTGAAATTCTTTATTTATCCCTTCCCCCCTTTTTCTGATATAAAAATCGCCTTTTGCTAGGGAAGAGGTTGCCTGGCCTAGTTGATTGTGAGAACTCCCCTGAAAGCAGATCCTACCACTTGGGAAGGCATGGTCTAAGCAAAACTAGTCACGTTCTCTTTTTGCTCCTCCAATAAATCATACATTTTTGTAATCAAAGTCTCATTTATTTGATTCAATCTTATGCTTATTTTGAAATTGTAACTTTAAGATCGAGTTTATATGATTTATATTTTATGCAGTGTTCCATCTTATGAATGCAAGAGGAAAAGGTTGATCAGATGAGCTAGAGAAATGTGGAACTATTTGATCGATCAGGTACTGCTGTTCTGTTTGTCAGTTTACCCACCAATCCTTTTTCTTAATCACTTACTACTCTGTTCTGTTTGAAAACTATGTGATCAGCTACTGCCGTTCTGCAATGCTGAAACCAGGACAAAATGAGTGGAAGTAGCATGGTCAGGATAAAAGAGGCGAAGATCCTACTTGTCTATGATAAGTACATTTATTGCTTACAACTACAGATCGGCTTAGGTTGCTGGTAAGCGAAATATCCCATCTGCCTGCATATGTAACTGTCTCTAAGTGGTTGTACTTTCAACTATTTCAGCAGAATGATCGGCGGTCATTAGCCATGATCAGATGGGGATAGCCATGAGACAGTTCATATTCCAGACCATATGTACAATTTTGAGAACCTCACTCAAAGCTCATTGGCGCATCAAGAGCCACTTTCCTCTAGTCATTTGGATGTGACCCAGGTTACGTATTTGACTAAGAATTGATTATTTCTTGATAAAAGCGGTGGTTGCAGACATTCTATTGTCTTGGACGCAGGAAACTAAGGAATCCTTGCTGGAAGAAGCTCTGATTTTACAAAGAGAGGGCTGTTTTAAGGGCCATGGGGCAGTTTATAAACGCACTCTATCATATCAATACCCACTTTGCTCAGTCATTCGATGTGACCAATAGTATATACCGTAGACAAATGAGTCCATAACCTCAGTAAAGAATTGATCATTCATTTTCAGCCATCTTTGCATCGAATTGATCAAGTAAACTCGCTCCCTTCTATTATTTAAAAAGTTCTAATGTATTTCTTTAAAATTCTTTATTTATCCTTTCCCCCCTTTTTGTGATATACAAATCATCTTTTGCTAGGGAAAAGGTTGATTGGCCTAGTTGATTGTGAGAACTCCCCTAAAAGTGGATCCTACCACTTGGGAAGGCATGGTCTAAGCAAAACCAGTCACGTTCTCTTTTTGCTCCTCCAATAAATCATAAATTTTTGTAATCAAAGTCTCATTTATTTGATTCAATCTTATGCTTATTTTGAAGTTGTAACTTTAAGATCGAGTTTATATGATTTATATTTTATGCAGTGTTCTATCTTATGAATGCAAGAGGAAAAGGTTGATCAGATGAGCTAGAGAAATGTGGAACTATTTGATCGATCAGGTACTGGTGTTCTGTTTGTCAGTTTACCCACCAATCCTTTTTCTTAGTCACTTACTACTCTGTTCTGTTTGAAAACTATGTGATTAGGTAGTGTCGTTCTGCAATGCTCAAACCAGGACAAAATGAGTGGAAGTAGCACGGTCAGGATATAAGAGGCGAAGGTCCTACTTGTCTATGGTAAGTAGCACGGTCAGGACTTGTCTATGATAGGTACATTTATTGCTTCCCCCCCCCCCTTAAAGTATAAACACATAGGTAGTTGAATACATGTGAGAGGGGTATAAGATTCTATGAACTTTGAACTTATGTATTTGATTTCCATAGATTCTAGTTGTGATTATTTGCAAGTTTGTTAAATATTGGTAGCTGAGGTAATGTACATTTAGACACTACTAGATAGTGTTAGTATATGTCTATAGGATCTTAGATTATTTAATCTTTGAACTTGTGAATATAATTTCTATAGATTCTTCTTGTGACTCAATCTGTCACCAGTGATCAGAGGGCCAGGTTGTTAAATATTGGTAGTTGAGTCCATTTGCATTTAAAGCCCTGTGGATAATGATAGTACTTGATAAATTTTTCTGCTAGTGAACACAATCTGCCACCAGTTTGAATCGTAAAACTAAAATTAAAACAGGTTCAAGCCAGGATTGTCCTATGCCTTTTATCATTCTCTTTCTAAAGAAGTGAATCTTCAGGTTTAAATTTCCATTGCTAGTGCATAAAACTAATTTTATCCTGTACACTTATCAACTAGGATGCTAGGAGGAACCTCTTGGCTGTTTCCACAAGTGACAAAGGTTTTCAGGCTCCTACTTACAACTACAGATCGGCTTAGGTTGCTGTGTAAGCGAAATATCCCATCTGCCTGCATATTTCTTTACTTCTTAGTTCAGTTAGTTGTTTATGCTAGTGGTGGTTATTTTATATAAAATTTGAAATTATACTTGTAACTTTGTATTTTATTTCCTTAATGTGTGTGTGAGGTTATCTTGTGAAGTGGAAGTGGCTGACTGGATACACGAAGTAACCATGCTTCAAGTAAAGATTGTGCTAATCTACTTCAGAACAAGGGTTTTCTTCTACCTTTCCTTTTCTATGTTTTGATATTTGTTAGTTTTTGTTTAATTGGTTTTCATCTAATTGCAGTTTTTTTACCCAGGAGTATTGTTTAGGAGGCAGGAAACCATCGAACCTTCAACAGCAATGTGCTTGGTGAAACCAGCTCCCACTTTTCAAATAGTTCCGTCCAGGCAGAGCAGGGCTGGTTCTTTTTTCTTACCAAAACTCTTTTTTACTTATTTTCATGGTTTATCTGTCCTCCTAATAATTTTGTATTTTTTCCGCTTAAAACCGCTCCAACATTAAAAGAGTTCCTCCTCTCCATTGGTTGAAAGTATCCCTTTTTGTTTCATAGGGATGGCTGATTAAATCTATCAGAACTACATTTTAAGGTACTGCTACTCGCTTGCCATTTGCCCACTCCGCAGTTGTCCCATTCTTGTTTTTTCTTACACTTGTGATTGAACATTCACTTTTTTTTTGTGTCATTTGTTTTTATGGAGTTGCTAAGTTTCTCAAAATTGAAGTGGCTGACTAGTTGCTTCTAGCTGGATCCTGAACTGTGATGTTGATCACCTCTTCTCTTGTGGCAGGTGATCATCGTGATATGTTTCATTTTATCTGAATACATCCTTGTTTGTCTGTCTGTCGGTAGAGCAGAGGACTGCATGATATTTCTATTATATAGGTTATCAAATACACTATGTAAATACATTTTGCTTAAGAATATTATTTTTCTTCTCTATTTATTTGCTCTTCTTCGATTATGCAGGTGCAATCTTCTGATGAGACAGGACATGGATCTGTCATTTATTTTTAGATATCATTCCCTCGAGTTGACCAGGTAAAGTCTGTCATTTCTGTTATTTCAAAAGTTCTTATCGATTTGCTATCTGAAATCACCTCTGATATGATTAGTATTTTTCTGGAACTCCTCTGAAAGTAGCTCCCACAACTGGGAAGGCGTGATTTCACAAAGCAGGCTTGGGATCTTTTTGCTTCTCTGAATTTTGTTGAAACTTCTTTCTGTCTTATTCGTTTCTACGCATTGCAGTAATTTCATTGGATTTTAGCAAGTGAACCTTCCCCTGCAATCAAAGAGTTGTATGTCCTTTATATTTCCATATATTCTAGTTGTAGTTAATTTCCAGTTTGTTAAATATTGGTGGTTAAATTAATGTACATTTAGAAACTACTAGATAATGTTATTATGGGATCTTAGATTATTCAAACTCTGAACTTATGGATATAATTTCCATAGATTCTTGTGGTGAATAATGGCCATGTGCATTTTTAGACCCCAATAGATAATGATAGTATATGATAAATTCTTTTTTTAGTATACACACTCTGTCTCCGGTTCAAATCGTAAAACTAAAACTAAAATGGGTTGAAGTGAGATTCACTTTTGTTGTTTGTGATGATGCTCATTATGCCAGGATTATATTGTCCCAAGTAAAACATTTTGCTTACAACTCTGGTAGATATCACACAATTTTTTATGGTTGGGTGCTGAAACATTTGGGTTCGTTTTTTTCCGTGTTATGTTGGAATGTAGGATGGATAGGATACCCTTACCTGAAGACTAAGATGGAAGTATGCTTGATAGTTTCTCCATTCAACACGCAACGACACATGGTCAGGAAAATGCGGCACATGGTCAGGAGAATATTTTGACATCTTACTCATTCGGTTTTGAATTTTTGAACTGAATAGGTAAACACCTTCCCTTTGAAGAACTTAGGAACTTGGTGCAGTGTCCCATTCTTCTGTCTTACTGTTGTGATTGATTGATCACTTTTATATGTTTTATTATTTATGGAGTTGCTAGGTTTCTCAGTATAGAAGTGGTTGTGTAACTGCTGGGCTGATTCTGAAATGTTATGCTGACCATGTACCCTTGTTTAGGCTGAATGGGGATCATGTTGATATCTTTCATTTCTATAATTGCTTAGGTGTAGCTGTCTCTAACTGATCATATTTTCAACCATTTCAGCATATTGGTCGCGGTGGTCACTGGTCATTGGCGCATCAAGAGCCACTTTGCTCTCAGTCGTTTGGATCTGACCATGGTTAATGATAACCTCCTTGTGTATTCGTTCTCTAATTACAGATTATTTGAAACAATTGAGGGATTCATTTGCAGTAATTTGTTATTTCTTGATGCAGGCCATTAATACAGACACACACAGCATTTTAGCAAAATAACTGTGAGTGGAGCAACAGAGAGTACATCGACAAGTTTTTTTGAACAATATGACTCGTGTGAGTCCATGGAAAAGTCTCAGTCAAAATGGTGCACTCTGTGCTTCTTAAGTCTCCTTTAAGCCTTGTTTTTTATAACATGATAAATTAATTTTCCATGAATAACATCTCATTATTTTGCCTGCAGATTTTGGTGTCTTTCTAAGCGTGTGTCAAGATGAGCTCTCTTTTTAATTGATGATCCAGGTAGGTGCGATTCAACTGTTTATAAATTAAGGTTCCCCCGTGTGTAGTTTCCCCTGAACCATCCCCCCCCCCCCCCCCCCCCCCCCCCCCACCCCCCCCCACACACACACACACACCCCAAAAAAAAAGTTGCCTTGTGACTAGGTTATGCTAAGGTAAGAATTACTCAAAGAGTTGTTTTACCCAAAAATGTGTAATGATTTTGGAGAAATCTGACTGTAGTAGTTTAACAGGAAAATACTATCAAGGGGAAAATGTTTTAAGCACACCTGGCTTACCCTTCCCCCAAGTTTGGTATGGTAAAGTGTTTCCAAAAATAGTTTTGAGTACAACTCATAGCTGGCAACAGCTAAAAGATTTCTAAATCGACTACAACCTAACCTAGCTGGTGATCAAGTCAACCATCCCCCCACTGCCTTAAGTGAGACTATAAATATATGATCCGATACTCTGAGGCACACTCACTCTCAAAATTCCTTCTCTTCCATCGCTTGCTTTGTTCAATTGAATTGTGCTCTGATTAAGACCAGAACCACTGAAGTTTAAAGCTAAGCTATCTTTTTCCTTGTCTGAGAAAGGGGCCCTGGATTGTTTTTTTTTTTTGTTTTGTTTTTTATTTCTGATAATACTGGCCAAAACAGATTAGCTTCTATGGATTCATGTGAACAATTGTCAGTTTGTTAAATATGGGTTTTGAGTCCTTGTGCTTTCTTCTCCTTGTGTACAATTTGAATTGTATGAGTAAAACATTTAAAATAAAATGTATTTTCATTAATTTGAAACTGTGATGTAACTTTGTGTTGTGTAAAGATGCTCATTATGTCTGCATTCTCTTTTTTACTTTTGTCTTTCTGATGTAATGAAGCTTCAGGTGTAAATTTCCATTGTTTGTGCTTAATACTAATCTGCATTCTCTTTTTTACTGGTGTCTTTCTGATGTAATGAAGCTTCAGGTGTAAATTTTCATTGCTTGTGCTTAATACTAGTCTGCACGCATTTTTGGTTTAGTTTTTACTGTTTGCTTCTTTAGCTTAAAAGTATATGCTTAAATTCCTTTTGTCTAGGCCCCTCATGAACGAACTACCCACTTTGGCTGGTTCTTTTTTCTTACCAAAACTCCTTTGTTGCTGAAACCAGCTCACTATATTTTTTTTTTTGTTTTTTTTTTGTGGAAAGCATCTCCCACTCTACGAAGATTTCCTCTCTGTGGGTTGTAAGTACCACATTTTGTGGACATTCTAGGTTTGGATGGTTGACCTACTAGATTGTCTTTTTCTTTTAGGTCCTTAAAAGAAATCATTCTAGGTTTGAATGCATGGATTCAAACCTAGGTTTATGTCTCTCATTTTTAGAAATCAGAAACTCATATAATTCAAATTCTTACCAAAACTTCTTTGAATGCATGGATTCAAACCTAGGTTTATGTAAGTACCACTCTACGAAGATTTCCTCCTTGTGGACATTCTAGGTTTGAATGCATGGATTCAAACTAAGATTTAATAAATAGGATGGTTTATGTCTGTCATTTTACCCATGGTTGCTTGCTGATGAGCTTAGAATTCAGAAACTCAACAAATAATATAGTTGGCGAGCTTAGAATTCAGAAAAAATATTATTTTTTATTGAACTGGAGATTTTATACTGTGCAGGAGGAGACAACAACCATTTGGGTAATTTTTTGTTAATCGCCTCCCTATTCTTCTCCTTTTTCCCATAGATGCGAACTTAGTTAATAGTTATTTTTTTTCAAATTTATACTTTCTTTTAACCAGAAAAAATTGTACCCTAAAATATATGCTGATTTCTTTTAACCGAAAAGATAGCATCCGCTAACAAAAGTTCATTACTGCCGTGTAATCCCAGGGGTAAATGATTCCATGAATATATATAAACCCAGATGTTGACCAAGTTAACCCTCCTACCACCTTAAAGTGACTATTAATAGATGATATGAGTAAGGGCGTTTCTCAGAACTTCCATCAAACTCTTTTTTTTTTTTCTTATTTAGTTATTTCTTGTGTTTTTTTTCCCTGAATGTGTGTGATGTTATCTTGTGATTTGGAAGTGGCTGATTGGATATGAAAAGCATGTGTGTTAACCTACGCCAAGGCAAGGGTGTTCTTCTACCTTTGTAAATTTTGATTTTTTTAGTTTTTTAAATTGGTGTTTATCTCACTGTAGCTTTTTATTGTCTAGGAGGCAGGAAACCAATGAAAGCTTGCTGAAAGCAGCTCTCACTTTACAAAGAGCCTCTACCAAGTATAGAAAGGCATGTAGGGTGGTTCGTTTTGCTTTCCAAATTCTTTTTTTTTCTTGGTTTAACTGAGCTACTAAAATTTTTGTATTCTTTTCACTGAAAACAGGCTCCACTTTACAAAGAGTCAACTCTGTCAGTTGAAACTGCCACATTTTGTTGCATACGGATGGGTGATTATTGCTGCCCCTTGCTTGCTAGTTGGCCTACCCAATGTTGGAAACTCACAAGCAAGCATATTTAAGTGAGGTGATCTGTAGAGGTGGTGAACAAGGTAGGGACTTTTGAGTGTCCGATTCTTGTGTTTTCCTACCATTGTGATTGAACATTCACTTTTTCATGTTTCATTTTTTTTATGGAGTTTCCAAGTTTTTCAGAATAGAATTGACTGGCTAGTTGTTCCTCGTGGGACTTCGAACTATGATGTTGGCCACCTTTGATTGGGTGAGAACTTAGAAGCGATCGTAATGGTATTTTTTCAATTATGTAATTGTTTAGATGTAGATTTAACTTCTATGTGTGCTACTTTCATGTGTGTCAGGAAATTGGTTGGTGATCATTAGCCATATGAATTCAAGGGGAATAGCTATCCTATGAGACATTTCTACACTTTCCGTTAGTCTTTAGATGTGGCCTGGAGTGTTTGGATTTATCTGAATTAGACGAGCAGTTCTAGAATGAGTTGATTAAAAGAGGATAAAACAGTAACAAAGGTAAAATAATCTTAAGTAGCATGGTCAGGATAAAAAAGGGAACTTGAGAGTTTAGATTACTCCAGGCAAAGATCCTACTCCTACCAGTCTATAAGTACAGGATCTGCTCTTTTTGCTTGTGGCTTTACCTACCAACTCGGTTTTCTTATTCAGTTTTAATGTGTTCATTCACTTCTTTTTGGCTGTTTCAGGGATGTTGAAAGGTCAAGATTGACGCAGCAGTAGTTGAAATCTGATCGGATCAACTGCAACTCCATTATGGGGTATTGGCTATTTCATTCACTTCTTTTTATCCTCATGCTTTAAAGAGGATAAAACAGTAACCAAGGTAAAATGATCAGTAGTACCTGCTCTTTTTGTTTGTGGCTTTACCCACCGACTTGGTTTTCTTAATCAGTTTTTTAATGTGTTCATTCACTTCTTTTGGATATGTCAGGGATGTTGAAAGATGAAGATTTGAAGGAGCAGTAGTTGAAATCTGATCGGATCAACTACTCCTGCGTTATGAGATATTTGTTTTTTGTTATTTGCCCTCCAATCATGGTTTCTTACCAACATTTTGATGTCCATTCATCTTTTATGTTTATTCTAGGAATGGAAGGAACATAATTACTTGCTTGAAAGAGGAACTTGAGTTTATCTTTCCTTTTCATCTTTAAGCATGCCTGTTTTCAGTGCTCTATCCTACTTAGTTGTGCCCGGTTAAAGGCCAAGCTATCTTCAGCCTTGTGTCAAATGGTTCTTGGATTATTTGACCTTGTGGATTTTATCGCTGACATAGTGATACTACTGGCCAAAGGAAATTAACTTCCATGTATTCATGTTGTGAATAATGGTCATTTTGTTAAATATGGTAGTTGGGTCCATGTGCATTTAGACACTGCTAGATTATGTTTATATTTGATACATTCTTCTGTTTCTGTACACAGTCTGCCTCCAATTTTAATCATAAGAGTAAAACGTTATTTTTTAAATGATTTTTCATTAATTACTTATTGCTTTTCTGTTTGCAAACTACTTGATCAGGTACTGCTGTTCAGAAATGCTGAAAGCAAGATAAAATGAGCGGGGAAGTAGCATGGTCCGGATAAAAGAGGCGAAGATCCTACAGGTCTATGATGAGTACAGGTAATGCTGTTTTTTAAGTCAGTTCATCCCCCAGAGGCGGAGGTCCTACTGGTTTTCTTAATCACTTTTATGGTTTTCATTCACTCTTTTCTGCCTATTTCAGGAATCGTGAAAAATCAAGATCGAGAATGCATATATAGCTCTGATTGGATCAAGTGCAACTCCATTATGAGGTATTGATGTTTTATTTTTTATTTGCCCACCCATCAGGATTTCTTACGAACATTTTGATAGCCATTCATCTTTTGTGTATATTTAAGGTATGGTGGGCTCAAGCAGCATTAAAATGACTAGCTGGAAAGAGAAACTTGAATTATCTTTTCTTTTCTCCTTTTAGCCTTGTTCTAAGAGTAAAATGTTACTTTTCAGTGAATTTTAAATTTTTCATTAATTTGAACCATTACGGTAAATTTGTGATTGGTTTTCCTTTGAAACATGTCATTTGTGTTGTTTGTGAAGATGCTCATTATACTTGTATTCTTTTGTTTACTGTTCTCTTTCTCAAGTAATGAAGCTTTAGGTGCAAATTTTCATTGTTGTGCTTAATACTAATTTTGCCCTGTATATATTATCATCAACAATAATGAGCATATTGGCTGTCCACTAGTGAAATCTCTTCAAGCTCCTATAACTACTCTCATAATTTCAGGTTGCTCTTTGATGCTAATTATTATTGAGGCTTCCCTGACAGCATGGGCTACAAGGGTAACCTTTTTTCTATGACGTTGCAGTTACCTTCTCTCTTATTTGGTATTTTACATGTGATTGTTTTTTTTAAATGAAGTTATCTTTTCTATTTAGTTGACCACAGCTTGATACAATTCAAAACTTCCATATGATATTCTACAACTCAAGGACCATCTTTTCTATTTAGTTGACCACATCTTGATACAATTCAAATCTTCCATATGATATTCTACAACTCTAGGACCATTTACCTCATTATTTAGCTAGTATGTGCATATTTGTCTATGGCATTCCTTATCTGCTTAACTATAAAGAGGCATAGTGAAATGAGTAATGGATTATATAAGTAGTATTTCTACCTTAATTTGTCTATGGCATTCCTCATCTGCTCAACTGTAATGAGGCATAGTGAAATGAGAAATGGATTATATAAATAATATTTCTACCTTAATTTGTCTAAGGCATCTCTCACCTGCTTAACTGTAATGAGGCATAGTTGCATAGTATTTGTATATGGTGAAATGGATAATGGATTAAAATGATTTTCCTCTACGGTGTGAACTTACTTGGTACTTTTCCTTCAATCCCAAGTGAACTATTTTTTTGCTCATCCATAAGAATTTTCTTGGTACCTTTCCTTCCATCCAAATTTAACTATTAAAACGAACATTTTTTTATAGATACAATATTAAAATGTGCAGAGAACTTGTACAATATACTCGGAACTCAAAAATATTGATAGGAGGCCATCATGCTAACTTTAGTGCCCAACTGAAAGTGAACAACTTGAGACTATAGGCAGGCTTTGACAAGATCATTTTTACCCAGGCTAAATCAGTGCCGGCCTTGAGAGACGACCCTAGGTAAAACATTTTGATCCATCTAACCCTAAGTAAAACATTTTGATCATTTTTACCCTCTAGGCAGGCTAAATCAGTTGTCATCTGGATTCAGACTTCCTTTTTTTTTTTTTTTTTAAATGCTTAATTTGAGCTCAGAGGCCAGACCAATACACAATTAGCAGCTCGCACTTGAAGAATAGATCCATCTAACCCTAAGTAAAACATTTTGATCACAATTCTGGTAGATCTCACTCAATTTTTGTTGTTGTTCGCTGCTGAAACATTTTGGTTCATTATGTTTCTGTTATGTAGGCATTTAGGATGGATAGGAAAATTTTTGGTTCAGTGCCTTAGTCTGCAATAAGGTGGAAGTATGCTTGGTAGGTTCTCCATTCAGCGTGCAACTGCACAGGGTCAGGGTAATATTTTGACATCACACATTACGTTTCAGATTATTGAATTTGGGTAAACACCATCCTCTGAAGAAATTGGAAACTTGGTGTAGTTTCCCATTCTTTTGTGTTACTGTTGTTATTGATCATTTACTTTTATTATATGTTTCATTGTTTATGGAGTTGCTAGGTTTCTCACAATGGAAATGACTGTCTAGTTGCTGGGGTGATTATCAGCTGTTATGCTGACCACCCTTGCTTTGGCCGAGTGATGATCATGATGATATCTTTCATTTTTCTAATTGCTTAGATCGATGTAATTTATATAACTGTCTATAAGTGGTCGTACTTTCAACTATTTCAGCAGAATGATCGGCGGTCATTAGCCATGATCAGATGGGGATAGCCATGAGACGGTTCATATTCCAGACCATATGTACAATTTTGAGAACCTCACTCAAAGCTCATTGGCGCATCAAAAGCCACTTTTCTCTGAGTCATTGGGATGTGACCAAGGTTACGTATTTGACTAAGAATTGATTATTTCTTGATAAAGGCCATAGTTGCAGACATGCGTAGCCTTTTAGCTGAAATAACTCTTTAAGTGGAGCGGCAGAGAGTACATGGATGAGTTTTTCGGGTCAATGTGGCTCTTGTACGTGAGTACAAGGAACTTTTAGTCTGATCAAAATGTTGCACTCTGTGCTTCATAGCAATCCTTGAAGTTAACATGTCAGATTTTGGTGTCTTTCTGTGTAAAGTGCTCCCCTTCCATGGATGCCTAGCTAAGTCCCCTCTGACCCCCTCAAGTTTCCTGGTGACCAGGCTATGCTTTTTCCCCTTTGTTATTTGACCAGATTAAAGCCAACTGTGCTCATTTAACCGTCATTGATTTACTCTGTAAAAATAACCAGCGCAAATAGAAAAATTGACTTGTGATTTTTCTGTCTTAATAAAAGAGGGACTTGAGACATCCAGATATATATGATGTTAAGTTAGAAATCATACAGCACGTCTGTTGCTTTTGAGTTTTGACTGAATGAATTCAAACTAAGATTGAATGATAGGAAGCCAACTGTGCCCATTCTTCTGTCTTACTGTTGTGATTGATTGATCACTTATATGTTTTATTATTTATGGAGTTGTTAGGTTTCTCGGTATAGAAGTGGTTGTGTAGCTGCTGGGGTGATTCTGAAATGTTATGCTGACCATGTACCCTTGGTTAGGCTGAACGGGGATCATGTTGATATCTTTCATTTCTATAATTGCTTAAGTGTAGCTGTCTCTAACTGATCATATTTTCAACTATTTCAGCATATTGGTCGGTGGTCACTAGTCATTGGCGCATCAAGAGCCACTTTGCTCTCAGTTGTTTGGATCTGACCATGGTTAATGATAACCTCCTTGTGTATTCGTTCTCTAATTACAGATTATTTGAAACAATTGAGGGATTCATTTGCAGTAATTTGTTATTTCTTGATGCAGGCCATTAATACAGACACACACAGCATTTTAGCAAAATAACTCTATGAGTGGAGCAACAGAGAGTACATCGACAAGTTTTTTTGAACAATATGACTCGTGTGAGTCCATGGAAAAGTCTCAGTCAAAATGGTGCACCCTGTGCTTCTTAAGTCTCCTTTAAGCCTTATTTTTTATAACATGATAAATTAATTTTCCATGAATAACATCTCATTATTTTGCCTGCGGATTTTGGTGTCTTTCTAAGCGTGTGTCAAGATGAGCTCTCTTTTTAATTGATGATCCAGGTAGGTGCGATTCTACTTAATACTACCTCCGATCCAAAAAGGATGTCGTTTGACTTTTTAACACGTATTTTAAAGAGCTAAAAACTATATAATATATTAACTTTTTTATTTTTATTATTTTTTTTTATAATCTAATACTTATTACCAATAAATATTAAGTTGTAAAAAAATAATTTAAAAAAAGTTGATATTTTATATGGTTTATAGCTCTTTAAAATACGTGTTAAAAAGTCAAACGACATTCTTTTTGGATAAGAATCGGAGGGAGTATAAATTAAGGTTCTCCCATGTGTAGTTTCCCCTGAACTAGTCCCCCCCCCCAAAAAAAAAAGTTGCGTTGTGACTAGGTTATGCTAAGGTAAGAATTACACTTCCCCCAAGTTTGGTATGGTAAAGTGTTTCCAAAAATAATTTTGAGTATAACTCATAGCTGGCAACAGCTAAAAGATTTCTAAATTGACTACAACATAACCTAGCTGGTGATCAAGTCAACCATCCCCCCACTGCCTTAAGTGAGACTATAAATATATGATCCGATACTCTGAGGCACACTCACTCTCAAAATTCCTTCTCTTCCATCGCTTGCTTTGTTCAATTGAATTGTGCTCTGATTAAGACCAGAACCACTGAAGTTTAAAGCTAAGCTATCTTTTTCCTTGTCTGAGAAAGGGGCCCTGGATTGTTTTTTTTTTTTGTTTTGTTTTTTATTTCTGATAATACTGGCCAAAACAGATTAGCTTCTATGGATTCATGTGAACAATTGTCAGTTTGTTAAATATGGGTTTTGAGTCCTTGTGCTTTCTTCTCCTTCTGTACAGTTTGTTTAATAGTATCTCCAATTAATATGGAAGTAATTAGTGTGAAAGATTAATTTGAAGTTATCTGTACTTTTTCTGGTTTTGGCATGCCTGCATTTGGTGCTCTGTTCGTTTAAATTATGCCGTGTAAGACAAGAAACACTAAAGTGAAAGGCTAAGCTATCTTCAGCCTTGTTTGAAGGGGGTCTTCGAGATCTTCTCATCCAAGAATATACTAACCCCTTGTCTGGATTCCTAATTACCTGATACTGCAGTAGAAGATGATTAATATTAGCACGCAGTTAATCCATGTACATTAAACATAGGCAGTGCTGAGGAGGTTGGGAGGGGTACTTGGTCAGTGCTATATGTTTTTCTTCACACGATCTAGTAACTTCATTCCTCGTCATTTGAATTTCCTGATCTTTCTATATAGTTCTATTTTATTCAGTGTTTATCTTTTGAGCTTGCAAGTTTATTTTATAAGGGGGTATGCCCGGGGAAGATATTGATCAATCAAGTACAACTCCATTACAAGGTATTGATTATTTATTTGTCATTGATCTTTTGTGTTTATGTGTGGAATGGAAGGCACAAGATTAACTAAGCAGCGCTGGAATTATTCGTGTAAGAGGGATATTGATGTTATCCTTACTTTCCTCATTATATCATGCTTGTTTTTAGTGCTCTGTGTATGAACTTTGAACTGTGAACTTTGAACTCATGGTTATAATTTCCATAGATTCTAGTTGTCGTTGATGGCCAGTTGGTTAAATATAATTGTAAAGAAACCGCACAAATGCGGACAATAAGACTATTGGTGGGGTAAAGTAACAATTAATTAGCCGAGTTGTTTTTATCATATTTGTACAATTTTAACAGCCCTAATTTGAACTAGTTTAATTGTTTATATTAATAAAGTAATTAAATAAGGGAATCAACCTATGAATTGGCCACTTCAAGTTATGAAACGTTGAAACTTATGAATTAGCCACGAGCGAAAACATGTTTACCACTAGCTCCCATTGTGGCAACGACTCCGTACATATATATACATATATAATTGGCCAACACTAAATAATGTAAAGTCAAAGCCCAAAAATTCTGAGACGGTACAGATAGCACAAAAACGTACATTAATTCAATATATCGTTCTTTCATTCAATTAATAATCTACAACAAACACTCAAAACCAAAAAAAAACATCGTTGAATGGTAAACATACAAGAAAGCACGTCTTGCATCTTTGCTTAGCTATAAATTAGCAACAATTTGGATTGTGGCTTCCACACCAAAGCAGAGTCTCAATCTAATCTTATAGTAGTAGTTGCCTAACTTAAGAGATCAATCTCCCACAAGGCCATGGCCAAGGCAACTTCCCCTGCGGCACTAGCCGCCATTCTCATTCTCATGACCCTCGCTGGGCAGAGTCTTGCAAGTTTGAAGGTCGGCTTCTATGCCAACAAATGTGGAAAGAATGACGTCGAATCAATTGTCTTTAGCGTGATCAAGGCGAAGTTCATCAAGGACCCTACGCTAGTCGCTGCTCTTCTCCGTATGCAGTTCCATGATTGCTTTGTTAAGGTATAAATTCTGAACTCTTTTTAATTTGTATTTTGTTCCATATATATATATATATATTATAGAGTCCTTTTCATTAATTTGTCAACATTGTGTATATATGATCATAGGGATGCGATGCCTCAATTTTGTTGGATGGGCCGAACTCTGAGAAGACTGCACCGCCAAATGGTAGCGTTAGGGGTTACGAAGTTATTGATGCCGTCAAGGCTGCCTTGGAAAGGGCTTGCCCTGGAGTCGTTTCGTGTGCTGATATCATTATCATTGCCACCCGAGTTGCTGTCGTCATGGCAGGAGGGAGATGGTACAATGTCGAAACTGGAAGAAGAGATGGACGTGTTTCTTTAGCTAGCAACGCCAATGCAGCTCTCCCTGGACCCACAATCCCTGTTTCCGCGGCTATTCAAGTCTTTGCTGCAAAGGGAATCACAAAGGAAGATTTTGTTCTTCTTCTAGGTATATTCAACAAACCGTATATATATACATAAGCTCGATCATCTTAATTTATTTAGTTTTTATTAATTACTAATTAAAACCCACAAAATTAAACTATATGTATGTACGTAGGTGGTCACACTACTGGAATCACCCACTGTAGCTTCTTCCAAGACCGTCTCTACAACTTCCGAGGTTCCGGGAGGACAGACCCAAGCATGAACCCTTCATTTGCGCCGTTCCTCAAGAGAGTTTGCCCTCGCAATGGATCCGGTGGCAACCGGCCTGTCAACCTAGACCAAAGCAGCTTAAGCAGCGCTAACAAGGTCGACAATGGCTTTTACAAGGCAATCAAATCGGGCAAGGGTATTCTCCAGATCGATCAAGACATTGCACGCGATGCATCAACCAAGGCTATCGTGTCCAAATACGCAGCCAACAACATTTTGTTCCAAACCAAGTTCGGTCAGGCACTCGTTAAACTCGGCAGGGTCGGAGTCCTCACCGGTAGCCAGGGCCAAGTCAGAAAGTCTTGCCACCGCACTAACTAAACAAGATTAAGGTTGACTATCCCCACTAACTAAATCAATGTTGATGAAGAAATTACAAATTTCGATTTGGGAATGTTACTCGATCGATACGTTGATCACATCGTATTCATTTGTTTGTTTTTTCATTTATCATTTCAATTCCTCGTGACCGGTTTCTTCGGCTTTGTGTATTTGTATTAATATATATTAAATCGATCATCCACAAATTTAATTTATATGATCGAAAAAATGATTTTAATTATGTTTTAGTTGCTTGTGGCCGGGCTACCAAGTGATCTCGATCTTAAGTTGCGCAACTCATTACTCATCCATCCATGTGAGATGCTGAACATCCGCTAATTGGTTCTGTGTTGGTAGATAAGTGAGTTGAAGAAGACCATCCATCACCTTTTCTCTTGTGAAGTGGCGGTCGATTTCTATGTGTTTCGTCCTCTCGTGAAAAACAGGATTTTTGGCAATCTGAATCGCCTACTTGTTGTCACAATATAAAGTCACCAGCTTCAAATCTGTCTGTCTAAGCTCTTGTAGAACATTGACAAGCCAAGTAACTTCAGCTGCAACTTGGCTCATTGATCTGTATTCAGCTTCAGAAGAGCTTCGAGATATTGTGGGTTGCTTCTTAGAGTTCCAAGTGATAGGGTTGTCACCATACAGGACCACATACCCGGTGACTGACTTTCTCAAAATCGGGCAAGAATCCCAGTCAGAATTTGAGAATGCTTGTAATTTGATAGAGGACCCTTTCTGTAATCGAATGCCATAGTGTATTGTTCCTTTGACATATCTCAGTAAATGATGTAAAGCCTCTTGATGTTTGATGTCAGGATCCTTGAGAAATTGGCTTAAAACCTGGACAGAGAAAGAGATAACTGGTCGAGTATTTTTTAAGTAACTCAATTTTCCAACAATGCTTCTGTATATAGTAGGATCAGATATCAAATTTTGCATATCAGATGAATGAAGTTTGAAATTTAAAGGCAAAGGTGTGACATATGGTCTTTGGTCTTCAATGTTTGCTTCCTTGATAATTTCTTTGCAAAACTTTCTCTGGCTTAGAATCAGAGAATCTTTGGAATGAAGTACTTCTATACCTAAGAAGTAATTCAATTTCCCCAAGTCCTTGATGCTGAACAGCTCATGAAGATGTTTCTTTAGACCAGTAACCTGAGATAAGTCGGATCCTGTAACAATAATGTCATCTACATACACTCCAACCAATGTTAGATGATTGTCTTTGTGAGATATGAACAGAGATGGATCAAATTTGGACTGAACAAAACCAAAATCAATCAAAGTTGTAAATAATTTGTTAAACCACTGCCTTGATGCTTGTTTTAAACCATATATAGATTTTTTCAACAAGCAAACCTTATTGTCAGGATTAGGTACACCTTGAGGCATAGTCATATATACTTCTTCATGTAAATCACCATGCAAGAAAGCATTATTGACATCTAATTGGTAAATATCCCAACCATTATTCAAAGCAAGAGAAAGAATTACTCTTACAGTGGACATTTTTACCACAGGTGAAAAAGTTTCCTCATGGTCAATGCCATACTGTTGAATATATCCCTTGGCAACTAATCTTGCTTTGAATCTTTCAACCGATCCATCTGCCTTCAACTTAATCTTGTATACCCATTTGCATCATATTGCCTTTTTACCCGCAGGAAGATCAGCTAGAATCCATGTATTGTTAGACTGTAAAGCATCTACCTCTTTGTTCATTGCTTCAATCCATTTTGGATCCGGGAGGACAGACCCAAGCATGAACCCTTCATTTGCGCCGTTCCTCAAGAGAATTTGCCCTCGCAATGGATCCGGTGGCAACTCTGTCAACCTTGACCAAAGCAGCTTAAGCAGTGCAAACAAGGTCGACAATGGCTTTTACAAGGCAATCAAATCGGGCAAGGGTATTCTCCAGATCGATCAAGACATTGCACGAGATGCATCAACCAAGGGTATCGTGTCCAAATACGCAGCCAACAACATTTTGTTCCAAACCAAGTTCGGTCAGGCACTCGTTAAACTCGGCAGGGTCGGAGTCCTCACCAATAGTCAGGGCCAAGTCAGAAAGTCTTGCCATCGCACGAACTAAACAAGAGTAAGGTTAACTATCACCACTAATTAAATTAATGTTGATGAAGAAATTACAAATTCTGCGTTGAGAATGTGACTCTATACGTTGATCACATCGTATTCATTTGTTTGTTTTTTCATTTATCTATTCAAACAACATATCCATAATTATATAAACGCTCCCTCTATATAAACAACTTTGTTTGATCACTATAGCTACAAAATGTATGAAAAATTTCTGCTATAGCTACAAAATGTATGAAAAATTTCTGCTATAATATGATTCAATTCAAACAACATATTCATAAATATAAAAAAAATTTCCGTTATATATATATATGTATAGGGGGGGACTTTCCAGTGAGGACACTCCTTACTGTGAAACGAGGGGAGAATTATAGACCATTGGATACGAGGGGAGAATTATAGACCATTGGATGTGAAAAAATCAATGGTTATAAATTAAACTGAAATTATTATTTAATTAATTAGAAAAAAAGACTAAAAAAAAATTAACCGCTTCTCTCTACAGGAAAGAAAACCAAAAAACGCAGAAAGTTAATTGGCTTGGGCATTTTAAAACGCAGAAAGTTAATTGGCTTGGGCAAAGAAAATGCTTACTCCTTCTGGAAATTTTATAGTCTTACTGTTATCACAAAGGAATTTCATTGTAAGTTGGGAGACTCAATTTTGCGTAATAACCAAACCAATAAATTATTTTACTTGATATTTGTATTTAATTGATGATGTGTTCATATTTAAATTGTTTAATGTTCATATTTAAGTTGACAAGTATTTTTATTTAAATATGAATAACCAATTATATAAATTATAATAATTAAGTTGTTAAATATGAATAACCAATTTTTTTATTTTTTTTTTGAAGCAAGATAAGGTTTAGGTCGGGTCGGCCGCAGCAGAGGCCCTTCCTAGCGCATTCTTTCGGACGAGAACTCGCAGTTCTGGATCATTCTCACAGCAGACGTCGGCAGGGGAGACATGGGCACTACGCGCAAGGTAGTCAGTCACAGCATTCGATTCCCTGAAAATATGACGAATAGCAACATGAGTAAAGGACAAAACCATCAGAGTCGCGGATGACAAAATCATAAGACGATTTACCATTCTGGATCACCGAACCATCAAAATTGAGCTTGTAGCAATTCCTCGGTGGTTTGTCCCACTTCCCGGACCGATCATGTGGTCTGGCTTTCGACGCATTAGCTTTATATGGCTGATCGATAATGCCCCTACGACAGCTATGTAAGGGGGTCAAAGGGCCAGACGGATCATCATCTAAGAGCTTTGATTGTTTCCAACAGTGAGTGGTAGTGCTGTGTAACAGTAGAATTTCATTAAGTGTTACCTTTTTCGTATGATCGAAAACAAGTTGATTCCGAAAGAACCACATGGCCCACCAAGCTGAGGCTAGTTTAGCAAAGGAGTTAGACCCAATCGCACATTTAATAGCAGTAAGGGGGAATACATTACCCATGCCGCCAGCAGAGATACGCCTTGGGATTTGGATGTTTAGAGCTTTAAGTACAGCAGTAGCCATAGGACAACGAAGGAGGATGTGATCCCTCGATTCATTTGTATTGTCACAGAAAGCGCAACCAGCAGGTACAGCGACATGCGACCTCTGTAGTCTTGTCTTAGTCGGTAGACCGTCCCTGGAGATTTTCCATAGAAAGTGTCGCACCTTAGGGGGAACATCGAGGCACCAGATCCACGCACAATCGAAATCTGGCAACCCGGTGTGTGCAGATATGAAGGAGTTGGCGGAAGCGGTTGAGAACCAGCCATTTTTGCTAGGCCCCCAATACAGACGGTCTGTGATCGGATTACTTGGTAAGGTTATGCCCATGATATGGTTAATATCATCTTGTTTCAGCAAGTTTTGTAAGGCGTCGTTTATAAAAGGTTTATTCCACTGTCTGTTTGTGATGAAATGAGCCACCGGAATGCCCGCCAGTTAAGCGGGTATGGGGATCAGTGTTTTGGAACTCAATGGCGTTTCAAAAGCCCAATTATGGGCCCAGAAATCAATAGTTTCCCCATTTCCAACCCGCCATTGAAGACCCGGGAGGAACTGATGCCTGATCGACATGAGGCGGGACCATTGCCAAGAGGTATTACCCTTTTTGTTATAGCTATAAAGATCGTTCCCTTTCAGGTATTTATGTGAGATTACTCGAACCCAGATGTTGTCCGGTTCCGCAATGATTTTTCAGAGAAGCTTCATTTGTAGCGCTATGTTCATAGATTCTGCCTTATGAATCCCCAAACCACCTTTCATCGTGTCTGAACAGATTTTGTCATAACTGATGAGTGGCGTAGCTTTTGCGGTTTTGTTCCAAAAGAATTGTCTATACACTTTATCAAGTTCGTGAAGAACGTGAGAGGGTAGTAAGAAAGCTTGCATTAGAAAAATTGGTTTGGCACTCAAATTTGCTTTGATAAGCACCCGCCGTCCTTCTGCAGACAGGTTGGAGGCTTTCCATTTTGTGAGCTGGTTTTTAGCCTTGAGGACCACATCAGCGAAAGTATCCCTGTTGGTCCTACCGTTGACTACAGGGCAGCCCAAGTATTTGTCAAAATTGTTAGCTTGGGGAATACCAAGTACGGCAATAGTCGAAGCTATTGCGGGCAGCTGTTGTGTTTGGGGATGCTTGGAAGCTGGATTTATGCAGGTTTACCTTTTGTCCTGAAATGAGACAGTATCTGTCTAAGATAGCCAGTACAGAAGTACATGCCGATTGGGAGGCTTTGCAGAAAATGAGAATATCATCAGCAAACGCTAGAAAAGGAATCTTGATACCCGGCCGACCAAAAGAAATGCCGAGGTCCTTACTAGCAAGCCCTTGGTTGTGTAGTGTACATGCTAGTACCTCAGAGGCTAGGATAAAGAGAAAGGGGGAGAGTGGGTCTCCTTGTCTTAAACCCCTAGTGGGGTGAAAAACCGTGGTTGGTTCATCATTTACGAGGACCGAGTAGGAAACTGTTGAAACGCATTCTTTTATTTTGTTAATAAAAAGATCATTGAACCCGTATTTGGATAAAACTTTGAACAGAAACGGCCATTCGATGCGGTCGTATGCCTTTTCCATGTCAAGCTTAAGGGCGACCATGCCCGTTTTGCCTTTCTTCATCCGAAACGAATGCAAAGCTTCATGCGCAATCAGAATGTTGTCTTGAATAGCTCTCCCTTTTGTGAAGGCCCCTTGCAGGGGGTGTATAAGCTTGTCGAAAATTTTCGTTAAACGTGCGGAAATTACTTTCGCTATGATTTTATAGATAGTAGAGCATAAACTGATTGGTCTGTAGTGGTTTACTGCAGTCGGCACTTCACATATTGGTAACAGCGTGATGAAGGTATGGTTCGTCTGACGTAGTAACCTACCACTGGTAAAGAAAGCCTGAATTGCCTTCGTTACAGAAGGGCCCACAGTGGGCCAGAACTTTTGGTAGAAACCGGTTGGGAATCCATCAGGGCCCGGCGCCTTGTCTGGGCTCATGGAAAAAACAACCGCCTTTATCTCATTGTTTGTAATAGGTGCAGTTAACATGTCATTGTCAGCCTGAGTAACTAGTGCTGGGATAACCGATAGGTCTGTAGATAAGTCCGGAGCATAATTCGAAGATGCTCTGAACCGAGACTTGAAATCGCGGACAAATTCTTGTTGGATTGTGTGGAAATCAGTTGTGGGCTGACCACCGGGCAGTAGGATAGATTTGATTATTTTCCTGCCTCTCTTTGCAGTAGCGATTTTGTGAAAATAGCCTGAGTTGGAGTCATTTAGTTTTGTATGTTTTAACTTTTGCCCGCTGGCTCCAGTAGCGACGGTGAAAGTCGAGCATGCGTTCTCTTTTGTTGAGTAGTTGTTTAAGGATTTGGGCATCCTTGTAATTGTAATTAGAGATAAGAGACGTCTGTAAACTAAGAAGCTTTTGATCCGTTACAAGGATTTGGTTGTGAATATTGCGTACCGTTTAGCCACCCTAAGAAAATTTCTGGGTCCGTTTAGCCACCCTAAGAAAATTTCTCTTACTTTCTTTTTCTCTCTATGAAAAATGTCAAATTAAAGGAAAAATCTCTCTTTTTTTTTAATAATTTTTATTTTTTCTACTAAAAATGAGAATTTAAATAATAAATTTAATAATTTTTCTAATTTTTTTTATAAAATCATATATTTTTTATATATACATGTAAAAAAAAATTTCAAAAATCCGTTTAGCCCCCCTAAGAAAATTTCTGGGTCCGCCACATATAGGCTCCTTAAAGTGACCTCATTATCTCAATTCCTCTAATTGAAACTCCATTCTTCACCTGCATCATGAATTGAGTTCCTCAAAGTCTCTTTCGCTTATATCATTAATCCTTTTCAATCTTTTGATATTGAGTTCTCTTGCTAAGTTTATTATTTCCTTCTTTCTTGCATAATACTCTTTTCAAACATATAAGACCTTGTTTGTTAATTTATCATAATCCAAGTACTTTAAATTCTATATGGGATCGGAATATAATTCCCAATGATTTACTCATTTTTTATGATGACAGATAGACAAACAACTTCATGATAGATAAATATACATATATAATTATATAATGTTTGTATGTTATTTGTTATTATGAAAATTTTACACTTTAGAAGCCAAACTCATACTTCTGTCAAAGGGGAAATTGTGATGCTTTGATAAAGAACAAGTGTCACAAATGAAAATCATTGAAATCAACTTGCTTAAACATATGCAAATGTCTCAACTTAATTAGAAATGGAAACATGTTTAAATTTAGCATGGGATGTCTAGATTAGTGCTAACGTTATTACAACTACTTTCAAATATCCCACTTTCACTCTTCTTGTTTGTCCCTTCTAGCGCCTTGTATAATCCATTGTCCCAACCAGTCAGCAACTACACCTTCTTAGTTCCAAGATCCTAGAAAAAGCAATGAGTTCTAGTAAACACAACTATCATATCATGATCATCTAAAAATTTTCCAACTGACAATAATCTGTTTTTAAAATCTGGAACAAACAACATATTAGTGAGATTCAAACTGTATGTCGAGTGTAATCCTCCCATATCAGTCACAGTTTTCACAAAGCCATCAGGTAAGCCAATGTGAACTGGATTGTTAAGCTTGGCCTTGTTCAAGCGTAGTTGAGACTCATACATCATATGATCACTAGCACCAGTGTCAATAATCCATTCAAGAGATGGCTTTGTCTGTACAACAACATTTGCATTAGAAGAAGATAATTTACCTGCAAAGTTGGCAAATGAACTCTCACTTCCTGCCTTGCCTTTCATCTTCCTCATAATCTCTTGATATATAGCATTCGCTACAGTAGAGTCTAGGTTTCCATCTACATTGATTCTCTTTGAATAATCTTCTTCAAATGGATTGTTATGTGCATAGATGCGCCCACTGAGCCAGCAGTGTTAGTAGATCCTCTCATGCCCGAATTGCTTCTCTCTTTCTCTTTCAATTCCTTGAACCAGTCAGGTATACCATGCAGTTTCAAGCAAATATCAATTGTATGGCTCTTCTGATTGCAGTGACTGCATTTTGACAACTGCTTGAGTCATTTGATCTCTTTCCAATCCTTCTTGAAGGGCGCACTAACAGAGCCATTTCCAGCTTGATAATTGGTATGATTCTGATAGGAATTCTCATTCTTATTTGTAGCTGGAGCACTAGAGTTAGAAGACAAGCACTTAGACCCTCATGAGGCTTCTTTTCCTCTATAATAGGCTCTGTTAATGTTTGGCAATGGATCCATTGCTAAAATCTGATTCATGGCTCCATCATAACCGTCATTGAGGCTTACCAGCAACTATCACCCTGTTCTTGGACTCTATATCATTAATATCCTTTTCAGATCACATGTGCAACGCAAGATAGCCCCACAACTACATTTTTGGCAAGCCTTCGAAAACTTGAAGCTCATCCTAAAGCTACTTAAACGTGTTGTATAGATCAGCTAGAGACATGCTTCCCTGAGAAATGGTATAGAGTTTCTTCATTACTTGGTAAATAAAATGAGCATTCGACTGACCAAAACGTTCCACAATTTCATCCCATAGCTATTTGCTTGAATCCACAAACAGCAATTCCTCAACAATGTTTTTGTTCATGGAGTTTAAAAGCCAACACCGTACCATAAAATCAACATGGATCCACCTATGCAAATCAATCGAATCTACAACAGGTCGAGCACACGACCCATTAACAAACCCGGGCTTACATTTGGCACCTAAGGCCATCCTTCCTCTACTCCAAGTCATGTAATTACACTCATCAAACAGAATAGCAACCAACTGAGACCCCGGATGATTAGAGTTGGACAGATGCAAAGGGTCACCTAGATTAACCTGACTACTAGACTCATCTTGATCTCTCACAATGGAATTCATGGCAACACGGATCATATATCACAAAGAAAATGTAAACGGAAAACCAAAAGAGGGAATAAATCAGAAGATCTCACCTAGATGCTTTGATATCATGTGAAGAATATGATTCCAGACAATAATATGAGCACAACAACTCAAATGTAAAGGAAGAGTCACTGTTTCATAGAAGAAATGAAGGAAGCATGACTAAAGATAGAAAACTGGTCGCCAAGGCCTTCTTTCATTCATTGCAGCAATCCCCAAAACCCTACTCGATTGACCGTTTGTGGGCAGCTTAAATAGCATGAAATCCTTGAATGTGATTGGCGCATCACAACAAGACAAAAGAACAAGCTAATATATTACAAATAGAAACGAAATTAAGCTGAAATGAAATGAAGGTGAAATGTAGTTATGCATAGGAGTTGAGGTGTACAGTTTGTTTGACGCAAACACATTATACATTATCAACACTTTATCCAAAAAAATAAACACAAGCATTACTATTTTTTCTGATGCAGTAGGAAGTCGTAGAATGTACGCAAGCGCGAGCCTTGAACAAAACCGTAGAAATGTACGGTTTCGTTTGCGGAATTGCTGTTTGTGGATTTTATGAAACAGTTACGACGCTTGCGAACCCTTACTGAGTCGTGGAATGTACGGTTTCGTCGCTTGCGACGAAACCGTAGAAAATATACCTAGAATTCACCAGAAGTGGCTTAGAATCCACCAAGGAAACAGAGAGAAAATTTTTTAAATCAATATTTGATTAATAATATGAATGATTGATTATGACACATGTCTACAATTTTTTAAATAGAACAAAACCCTAGTTCCTAATTTGTGTGTTAAGGATGGCTAAAAAAGATAAAATATGAAAATAGCCTAAAATTATTATAAAAATAATAAACCCTAAAAACTTATCTTAACCCTAACTAAAAAATAAAATTTATCTCCTAAAAGATAGTATTTCGCTCATGCGTCATTTTTTATAACCAAGCATTACTATTTTGTTAATTACAAGTAAAATCACATCATATCGCGTAGCAAACAACCCTTACAAGAGCTATTAATCAAGTAAAATAGGGGATTCAACGTACGAATTGGCCACTCCAAATTCTCCAATTACCTTATTAAACATCAAATTTTAATTAATAAAACTCCAATATATGTGTAATAATTAAAAAATATATAAAATTGATGACTACTATATCAAGAGAAGCTTGGTAGCCACTAGGCACTAGCCAATACATGTTTGCCACTCCGTTGTACGACTCCACTATGGTTTAATCATACTATCAAATATGATTGACCAATACTAATTAATGTTAAGTCAATTAAAGCCCGATAATTAATTACCTAATTATGAGATACAAGCAAAACCAACAACAATTAATCCATCGTTTTATTCATTCAAATATTTTGCAAAAAAAACTAAAAATTAAGTACACAAACATTATTATTAATTGAAATGGTAAACTTAGAAGAAATCACGTCTTGCATCTTTGCTTAGCTATAAAATAGCAACAATTTGGATTGTGGCTTCCACACCAAAGCAGAGTCTCAATCTAATCTTATAGTAGTAGTTGCCTAACTTAAGAGATCAATCTCCCACAAGGCCATGGCCAAGGCAACTTCCCCTGCGGCACTAGCCGCCATTCTCATTCTCATGACCCTCGCTGGGCAGAGTCTTGCAAGTTTGAAGGTCGGCTTCTATGCCAACAAATGTGGAAAGAATGACGTCGAATCAATTGTCTTTAGCGTGATCAAGGCGAAGTTCATCAAGGACCCTACACTAGTAGCTGCTCTTCTCCGTATGCAGTTCCATGATTGCTTTGTTAAGGTATAAAATCTGAACTCTTTTTAATTTGTTCCATATATATTAGAGTCCTTTTCATTAATTTGTCAATATTGTGTTGTGTATATATGATCATAGGGATGCGATGCCTCAATTTTGTTGGATGGGCCAAACTCAGAGAAGACTGCACCGCCAAATGGTAGCGTTAGGGGTTACGAAGTCATTGATGCCGTCAAGGCTGCCTTGGAAAGGGCTTGCCCTGGAGTCGTTTCGTGTGCTGATATCATTATCATTGCCACCCGAGTTGCTGTCGTCATGGCAGGAGGGAGATGGTACAATGTCGAAACTGGAAGAAGAGATGGACGTGTTTCTTTAGCTAGCAACGCCAATGCAGCTCTCCCTGGACCCACAATCCCTGTTTCCGCGGCTATTCAAGTCTTTGCTGCAAAGGGAATCACAAAGGAAGATTTTGTTCTTCTTCTAGGTATATTCAACAAACCGTATATATATACATAAGCTCGATCATCTTAATTTATTTAGTTTTTATTAATTACTAATTAAAACCCACAAAATTAAACTATATGTATGTACGTAGGTGGTCACACTACTGGAATCACCCACTGTAGCTTCTTCCAAGACCGTCTCTACAACTTCCGAGGTTCCGGGAGGACAGACCCAAGCATGAACCCTTCATTTGCGCCGTTCCTCAAGAGAGTTTGCCCTCGCAATGGATCCGGTGGCAACCGGCCTGTCAACCTAGACCAAAGCAGCTTAAGCAGCGCTAACAAGGTCGACAATGGCTTTTACAAGGCAATCAAATCGGGCAAGGGTATTCTCCAGATCGATCAAGACATTGCACGCGATGCATCAACCAAGGCTATCGTGTCCAAATACGCAGCCAACAACATTTTGTTCCAAACCAAGTTCGGTCAGGCACTCGTTAAACTCGGCAGGGTCGGAGTCCTCACCGGTAGCCAGGGCCAAGTCAGAAAGTCTTGCCACCGCACTAACTAAACAAGATTAAGGTTGACTATCACCACTAACTAAATCAATGTTGATGAAGAAATTACAAATTTCGATTTGGGAATGTTACTCGATCGATACGTTGATCACATCGTATTCATTTGTTTGTTTTTTCATTTATCATTTCAATATATTCCTTGTGACCGGCTTCGTCCGCATAGTGTATTTGTATTATTATTGAATCATCAACAAATTTATATAAAAATCAATATTAATTATGTTGTAGTTGCAATTGCGTGCATTTCTTGTGGCCTACTAAGTTATCTGTTAAGTTATGAAACTTATTCATGTGAGATGTTGAACATGTATGTGTGTGTATATATATATACACGATGGTTTTGTTCTGGTAGAGGGAAAACTCTACTGAGAATATGCATATGATGCTGAACAATGTGGTTTGCAAACTGCGCGAAAAGATCAATCGAATCAACATAAAAACTCAAATAGATTCGAAAACGATTGTGTAAAGCGTAGGATTCAACTCGAACGCCCGAGAATACAAAGATTATACAATATGACAGTCAACTAGATTCTACCATTTATTTGTGTGGGAAAGATAACCAGAAGAGATCTGTTATTCTGTATTATATTATATTGTAGATATATCTATCCAAAAATGGATTTGATATGAGTTGGTTTCCTAAGGATCTCCTAGACTTATTCTCCAAGGAATCCCTAATCTTGTATCTATAAATGTATTCATCTATCAATACAATCAATCATCCTTTTCTCCAAAGTTAATACTTTTACATGGTATCAGCCTAATTCCATCGATCCTCCATCAATGGCTTCCCAACCCACCTCTCCCACTCAAATTCTTTTCTCTGCCTCTTCCGATGGCTCGTCTCCAAATTTTCATCTTCCCAACTTTGCGATTCGTTTGGATCGCTCCAATTATCCTCTTTGGCGAAACATGGTCCGTTCCGCTCTTGAAGCGTTCGACTTGGACTCTTTCCTCACCACCGCCACAAACCTGCCGCCGGCCACTGTTGTCGATCCGACATCCCTGTTGGCCGCCGGCGTGCCGCTACTCCAGAGGCGGCTCTCTCTGCTCTCACCGGCTCGTCCCAGCCGCTCCCTCGCATACCCAATCCCCTCTATCAGGCTTGGGTTCGCAAGGACCGTCTCGTTCTGTTATCCACTCTCACCACGCCTATGCTTGCCCATGTTGCCCGAGCCACCACCACTGCTGAGGCTTGGGGCAGTCTTGAGCGCATCTTCCATGCTCAGACCCGTGCTCGTCAGATGCATCTCCGCCATCAGCTACAAACCCTAACCAAAGGGTCGCTCTCCGTTCTTGACTATGTCGAGAAAAAGAGGGCTATTGCTGATCAATTGGCGGCTTGCCTTCACGAGGTCTCCGACGACGATCTCATCTCCAACATCCTCCTTGGTCTTGGCTCCTAGTATGCATCCTTCCGCTCTGCTATGGCTCTTCGCACCGACTGATGAGCACAGTCTTGAAGCTCACACCACTGCCATCGCTGAATCTGGCCAGCCGTCAGCCAACGTCGCCTCCACTCGAGGACGTGGCCGTGGCCGCTCCCCCGGAAACTGCCCGTCTTTTCAGCAGCCGCCTGCCGATCAACGCTTCTCCGATCAGCGCTCCTCTGATCAGCGTCAGACGAACTCCTCACGACCGCTCTGTCAATTGTGTGGCAAGCTTGGACATGAGGCGCTCAACTACATCAGTCGAATGAACTTCAACGACTTCCCTGTCACTAATCGCTTTGCTGCAGCAACTCTCAATCAGCCGGAACCTCCTGCCCCTCGCGCCTCCTACAATGTTACATCTCAATCTGAGATTGAGGACCCCTGGGTAGTCGATTCTGGCGCCACCAACCATGTCACCGCTGGCCTCAACAATCTGAACATTCAGTCCGGCTATGAGGGCTCTGATGGCCTTGTTGTCGGCAATGGTATGTCTCTCCCTGTTACTCATATTGGGCATTCGATTTTACCTGCTAAGCATGCTACCTCTCCATTAAAACTCACTGATGTCCTTGTTGTCCCTCGCATAACCAAAAACCTTTTAAGTTTTTCTAAATTAACTTTGGATAACAATGTTTTTGTTGAATTCCATGCTCACCATTGTCTCGTGAAGAACATGCAGGGTCAGATCCTCCTAAAAGGAACCGCTGAGAACGGCCTCTACCGCCTTCCCTGTCTCCCCTTGCCGCCGACATCCCATCCCATTGCTTTCATTGGCGAGCGTGCCTCCATCTCGTGTTGGCATCACCGCCTTTCCCACCCTCATGAGTCTGTCTTGCGTCGTCTGGTCTCCGATTTCAAGCTTCCAGTCACTACCAATAAATTACCATCAGTCTGTGGTGCTTGTCAACTTGGAAAGAGTCGTCGTTTTTCTTTACCTAGTCGCATCTCTACTCCAGTTAAACCTTTTGATTTGATTCATTCGGATGTATGGGGTCCTTCCCAAACACTCTCTCTCAATGGCAATAAATATTATGTTAGCTTTATTGATGATTGTTCTAAGTTTGTGTGGATTTACTTTCTATCAAATAAGTCCCAAGTTCTGTCTACAGTTCAACTCTTCATCAAACTTGTGCAAACACAATTCTCTACTACTATCAAAGCCTTTCAGACAGATTGGGGGGGGGGGGGGGTGAATATCGGAACGTGTCTACCTATCTCAGGTCTCTTGGTATTGACCACCGAGTCTCTTGTCCCTATACCCCTCAGCAGAATGGGTCATCTAAGCGTCAAAATCGTGTCATTGTGGAAAAAGGTCTCTCTTTGCTTGCTCATGCCCACTTACCCCTTCAGTTTTGGGAACATGCCTTCCATACATCGGTCTATCTTGCCAATCGAACCATAACTGCCAATCTCAATCACAAGTCTCCTCTCCAAGTTCTGTATGGGAAGCCACCTGACTATGCTTTCCTCAAGTCGTTTGGGTGTCTGTGCTATCCCTTCCTTCGGCCTTACAATGCTTCCAAATTGGAATATTGCTCATCACCTTGTCTATTTTTGGGCTATAGCACCAAACACAAAGGTTACATTTGCTACCATCTCCCCACCAACCGCACCTATATCTCTCGCTTTGTTGTCTTTGATGAGTCATCTTTCCCCTATCCCACGATGGTCACACCCAACCCCGACCCACAACACATTGCCGCTCCCTCCCTAAGCCCTTTACAGTTTGCATCGGATGTTCACACATCCCCTCTTCCCTCACATCCCTCTCCCGCCCCCACTCCTCCATCCTCTTCCTCGGCTTCTCCTCTTCCTCTCGCTCCTTTGTCTTCTGCTGGTTCCTCGCTCTCGATTGCTCATGCTCTGGATCCCCTGCATGCTCAGTCCGAATCCCCGTCATCATCATCACCCTCGCCCTCACCATCCCCTCCCTCAACGTCACCCTCGTCATCTTCCTCCTCACCATCTTCGGCCTCCCCTACTGCATCCTCCTCATCCTCTCCCTCCCCTCCTCCCTCTAATCCTTATCCCAATGCCCCATCATGGTTCCGCCCACCTGACAACTCAACTCACCCCATGGCCACTCGATCCCGCTCCAACGACCTTAAACCCAAAGCCCTACATTCCACTAAATACCCGCTTCCTGCTGCCCTCCTTGCTGTCCCTGAACCCAAATTCTTCCACCACGCCGCCAAAGATCCTCTTTGGCAACATGCTATGCAGTTAGAATTTGATGCTTTAATGAGTAACGGGACGTGGGACTTAGTCCCGCGTCCTACAAACGCTAACATTGTTGGTTGCAAGTGGGTTTACAAGATTAAACAGAAACCAGATGGCTCAGTCGATCGCTACAAAGCTCGTCTGGTTGCTAAGGGCTTCAATCAGGAGGCTGGTGTTGACTACTTTGACACATTTAGCCCCGTCGTCAAGCCAACCACTATTCGCCTGATCCTTAGTTTGGCTCTGACTCATGACTGGCAGCTTCGTCAAGTCGACATCAACAATACCTTTCTCAATGGTGATCTTGTTGAGACTGTCTATATGGCTCAACCCCAGGGGTTTCAGGCTTCTGATCGCCCTGACTACGTCTGTCGTCTCCGAAAGGCTCTGTATGGCCTCAAGCAGGCTCCTCGAGCTTGGTTTCACAAACTCACGCAGGCTCTCCTCCGTCATGGCTTCAAGGGTTGCATCTCTGACTCTTCTCTGTTTATTAAACGGCATAAGGGTCAGGTTGTCTATGTGCTCGTCTATGTGGATGATCTCATCATCACAGGGTCTCATGCTCAGTTCATTGATGAGTTTGTTGTAAGCCTCAATCGGGCCTTCTCTCTCAAAGATCTCGGCCCTCTGCACTTCTTTCTGGGAATTGAGGTTACTCGCTCCTCTAATGGCATTCAACTCAGTCAACAGAAATACATCGCCGAGATCTTGGATCGCTGCAACATGACTGGTGCCAAGCCTATCGCCTCCCCTGCTGAGCCTGGCTCTCGGCTTGTCAGGCGACCCTGTTGCTGATCCTCATTTATATCGGAGTATTGTTGGTGCACTCCAATATGTCACCATCACTCGCCCGGAGATCGCATATGCCGTTAATCGCGTCTGCTAGTGTATGCATAACCCTGCTGAGCCTCACTGGACTGCTGTCAAGCGAGTCTTACGTTACCTTAAGGGCACCATCTCGTCCGGCCTGAGTCTGCACCGGGTTGCTGACCATCGTCTGGTTGCCTTTTCTGATGCCGGTTGGGCTTCTGATCCAGATGATTGTCGCTCTCAGCATGGGTTTGCCATTTATTTTGGCGGTAACCTTATCAGTTGGTCATCCAAGAAGCAAAAGGTCGTCGCCCGCTCAAGTACAGAGGCTGAGTATCGCGCCATTGCTTTCACCGCTGCTGAGCTAATCTGGCTTCAGCAGCTTCTCCTTGAAATGGGCGTTCACGTTGCTCAACCTCCTATCTTGCTTTGTGACAATCTGAGTGCCACATTTCTGTCAGCCAATCCGGTGTTCCATCAGCGGTCCAAGCACATCAAAATTGATTATCACTTTGTTCGGGAGCAAGTTTCTGCCAATGAACTCATTGTTCGTCATGTACGCTCTCTGGATCAGATTGCTGACATCTTCACCAAGGCGGTCGGCACCCATCGGTTTCAAACTCTTCGTGCCAAGCTGCATGCTCGTGCTCGATCATGAGCTTGCGGGCGCGTGTTATTCTGTATATATTATATTGTAGATATATCTATCCAAAAATGGATTTAATATGATTTGGTTTCCTAAGGATCTCCTAGACTTATTCTCCAAGGAATCCCTAATCTTGTATCTATAAATGTATTCATCTATCAATACAATCAATCATCCTTTTCTCCAAAGTTAATACTTTTACAAGATCCAAGGGTATGGACGACGAGTATCAAACGATAGCTTGCACCAGGGTCGATCCTTAGTTTTTCGGGGCTAAAGACGATGTGAAAAATGAGGTCTCCTTATCAAAAAATATAGTTATATTTTTTACTAAACAACATATAACTACTAATAATATGTATATAATAATAACAAATTCTCCTAAAGAAATTACAAAATCATTCAAATAAAGAACAAAAAGGCTCAAGGAGTGTTTAGATAAGAAATTAGATTATCAATGATGATGATTGATGAAATGACTGCTTCTAAATTTTTTCTACCGATCGTAATTATTCAAAGCATCTCCAAAAAAATCAAAACAAAGGAAGACACCAATTGTCTAATCGCGTTTGGACTTTTACACCCTATATATACATATGGGCTTTTACAAATTTTAGAGCCCATATAAATTGAGGGCTCTAGGTACTAGTTGGGCCTCTTGGTCTAACCCAAGGGCCAGCTTTTTGGCTTGCACCAACAAAATCCTATGATTTTTCCAACCAAACTAGACCACAATCCGGTAGGAACCATAAATTAAAATGCTGGTGAGCTACACTTTTCTCATACACATACTTTTATTAACAAAATCCTTAATTTAATAAATACATAAATAATTATTATCAATTTTTCTTAATTTTATTTACCTACTAGTTTTATTACCCGCGAGTTTCGCGGCTTCTTAATTAATAAATTATTCTATTACTAATAAATATGAGATTGTATTTTTTTGATATCTTATATTGTTTTCAAAGCATACACTTTGAATTTTCAGGCTTGGTAACATGAATAAGATAACAAATTTCTCTCGTACATTATTTATATTTTTATTAAATACTATATGATCTAGTACAAATATAGTCAAACTTAATCATATTAATAAGTTTGAAATTAATTAAAATAAAAATAATAAGTTTGAAATTAGATATGAAAATTTATCAATTTGATAAATCTTTTAGGTAAATATTAATCAAGATAGAATCATATTTTAATTATTTTTTATTAAATTTTTTTAATTGTAATTATCAATTAAGGTGGACAATGATAGGTGGTTAGAAGAAAATCATTAATTGGCGTTGCTTAAATTTATCTATATACATCCAATTAAATTGTTGTTTTCGGAGAATAATTTGAGAATGACTTTTGCATATAGAATGAATAATAAAATTAATATGAATTATGATTGATAAAATTATTTAAATAAGAATAATGATATGTTTTTACACATTGAATTCGTTCTCAAAGAGGTAAATTTTTAAAAAATAATATTATTATAATATGAAACCTATTCCTTTATTATTGAAAAACAATGCAATCAATTAAAAAAATATATGGATCTATATGTATATCGTATTATTATATTATCTTTACCAGATATAATTTTAAATCCAGAAGAAAAAAAAACAAATCTTTATGAGTTAAATTCGATCAAAGGAAAATCAATTCTTTTATATATAAACCAATTATAGTATCATTCACTCAAACATTATTATATAACGTTAAATTAGTGGAGATAGATTATAAATCTCCCTTATATTAAATAAATACTTACTTGTTAGAATCTTATATAATGATTTAATTATATAGTGTGTTATAAAAAAAATATATTGTGTGTTACAAAACGTAAAAGATAGGTTTTATGATTAATTAAAAAAAATTCAATGTTAATTCGATGAGTTTTTTTAATTATATTGTGTGTTATAAACCGTAGAAGATAGGTTTTATAATTAATTAAAAAAATGATGTTGAATATTTAATCATCTGGAAACTTAGGATGACATGTAGATAAATAGATTGGGTCGTTATATGATGTGTCTTAAATATATTGGATCATCATTAATTGACGTGTCAAAAAATCGGGTCAGATTGCACCAGAATACGACATGTAAGCGAATTCGACCAGAGCCCGCCACATAGGAGTTGCACGCCTCTGTTTTAGTATTATATATTGATTATTTTATTTTTATAAAAATAGGACGGGAGTGGAGCAAACCCAGTTCACACTGAGCCTATCCCTGACCACAATGAAATTAACCTAATCCAAAAAAAATGGTTAACCAAGATCACGCTAGTGACTAGTGAGTAATGCCTTAAAATATGGTTAACCGAATTCCAATGAGTCGATTTTGGACACGCTTTCGCCACACGACGCTTCATTAAAAAAAAAATCAATCATCACTTAATTAGTACAGTATTTGGTATTGGAGGATGTCGTGTTCGATTTGATCTCAAAAGTAAGACGTTGAATTTTCATCCCCTTAAATAAATACTCCGTACTCTATCCATTTTGTAAACAAACGAAGAAGTGGACGTAACTAACGGAACAATTGAATTTCATGAATTTGACCATCAAATTTACCAGTGAAGTAAGACAAATTTCAACCTTTAAAAAAATAATCTACGATAAGATTTTTCCCAATTCTTTACCTCCACTCATTTTCTTTTTTCTTTTTCTTTTACTTCTTTTTTTGTAAGTAAAATTCAACTTCACCTATAAATTTAAATGCTGAATTCATGGGATCAAAACCCAATATAGGAGGCCGTGTTCGGTTACCGTTTACAATTTTTTTTTTTTTTGAATTTACGCCAAAAGTACACCAATCTCTTTGCACTACTACGAAAAATACCATCTCATTTCAAAGTAGCACGATCTAATTCAAAATTTTCACTCAATTGAGCACGTCTAGCACGATCATTATAACTGACGCCAAAAACGTCACAAAATCCCCCACTCGTCGGGAATGGCTTAGATTTATTAATATGTTATATCATAAGGGTTGTGAATTTTAACTGTATTTTTAGAGCTTTGAAGAGATTACAGGGTCTCAAATTGAAAATATAAACAAACAAGTTTTAATATATAAGTCAGTGAGCTACTCTTTCTATTACTAATTGGTTTCATGATAAAACCTCATCCGGCTTAATATTATTATAGTATTCCATTTGTAAGGGCAGGATATATAGTAAATAGAAGAGAAGTGAAGGATCAAAATTCAAGATTAACCGTTGAACGTGAAATGAGACAAATAAGCGTATAAGTAGTTGCCATGTTGAGAAGATAAGTTTATCCTAAATCGAATATTACAAAATACTTCAACAAAATAAATGGAATGAGTTCCTTTTTCCTCATTTAGTCCAAAAAAAATAGCGGATTTACCCTATGTCATAAAAGCATAATACACTCAAAATACATCATTTAAAAAGTAGTTTTTCAATTTGACTTTTTAACCAACTTTTATATATTAAAGTTATAGTTCAAACGAATCGGGAAAAAAAAAATAATGATCGATCACTTACTTTTGACATAAGATTCTATTAGATCATTTCTTTTCTATTACCTACACTTTTAACAAAGCTAGCCATTATGGGATTAACAACATAGCTGATTACTTAATTTGCTTTTGATATTCTCATAGGTTTTTTTTTTACGTATTATAGAAAATTATTTTGAAGATTTTTTTTTTTGTACAACAACTTATGTACGTAATAACCATATATTATTTTCACACACACAGAGAGACTGAGAGAGGACTAACAAGTAATAAAAGAAATCTCACTATAGCTAATCATTTATAAATTCAACCATTTTTTTTTATTAATAATAAACATGTGAAAGAGCCGTGGTCGACTTTTTGCTCGATTATTGTCGGAGTATAATGCGATATAGTACAATGTGATGACTTGGACACTTATTATTTTGCATTAATTAATGCAAACCGTGGTCGACATTTACCTCGATTAGCATAGGAGTAGCACCTGGATTTTGGATTAAAATATAAATTAAAAAAATGGTCAAGGTTCGTAGTCGATTTTTTTTTATATTCGTTTAGAAACGAGCGAGTTTGAGTCATTGAGTCAGTACTAAATTTGGATTCGAGCTTTAAAATATTTTAATTTCTTACTCGAATCTTTTTTTTTTTGTAAATGAATTAACGAGTTTTAGCCAAGCTTTATTTAAGCCTATAGAGCAACTCTTCTTACTCATAAACAAAGTAACTATTGGTAAATTTTGTAAATTCAACAATATTCGAGTTTGAGTCGAATCAAGCCTCAATTAAATCAAGTTTGAGAATGTATTCATACTCGGTTTATTTAGTACTCCCTCCGTCCAAAAATACATGGATTTTTACTATTCATGCACGCTTTTTTAGGAGCTAAAAACTATATAAAATATTAACTTTTTTATTAATTTTTTTTAATAATTACAAACTTATTATCAATAAGTTTGTAATTATTAAAAAAAATTAATAAAAAAGTTAATATTTTATATAGTTTTTACCTTCTTAAAAAAGCGTGTATGAATAGTAATGACAATGTATTTTTGAACGGAGGTAGTATTAAACAAATGAACGAGTTTAAACCAAATTTTTTTCAAGTCAAACTCGAGCTATTCAGCTCATACACAACCCTAATGATAATGACCCTACAATGATTTTAGGATAGCGTAAAAATTGTTGAAATGATTAAAAATAAATGCAACCCAGTTATCTTATTATTAGGATTTCAAACACTACTACTTGTTTTATAAAAGAGATTTATGTTTGCAATAGAAAAATAGTTAAGGACTTCAAGGCTTTTAACACTTACTTCCTAAATAGGCATTATGGAGTCTGTTGGGACTCTTTGGGTATCTTTACGTCTCAACCGTTGTTAGTAATCTATACTATATATATAAATTTGGGTGAAAGCCCATTAATTGCATTTATTAAATACTTATAAATAAATCTAATATATATTTAATATTATTAGCTTAAGAAAACAGAAAGTTACTGTAGCTTATTGGTTATAGGTATAGTTCCAATCCACCATGTCAAGGGATCAAATCTCTATAATTACAACATTTTTCAAGTTTATAGTATATTATTTTTTTTTATTTTTTTTATTAAACCTAAACGCAAGCATTTTTAAAGCAATTATCATTTTTTTTTTGCTTATATATATAGTTGAATTGCATGTAGAAATGAGTAAGAACAGAGTCAAATTAATATATTTATCGAATTTCAAAGATAAATTAAACATATTAAAACTTTTATAGATAATGCATTTCTAAAGCAATCGTCATTTTTATTTTGCTTATATAGTTGAATTGCATGTAAAAGTGAGTAAAAAGATAAATAGAGCCAAGTTAATATATTTATCGAATTTCAAAGATAAAATAAACATATTAAAACTTTTAGAGATAAAAATTATTAGTAGTCAAATTAAAATGATAATATATTAATTAAAAATATATATTTAAAACATGTCCTCTATAAGTATAACATTTTTCAAGTTCATACTATATTATTATTTTTATTTGTTTTAAATCTAAACACGTGCATGCATTTCTAAAGCAATTATCTTTTTTTTTTGCTTATATAGTACGTTGAATTGCATGTAGAAGTGAGTAAGAAGAAAAATAGAGTCAAGTTAATATCTCTCGAATTTCAAAAATAAATAAACAACAACTTTTAGAGATAAAAATTATTAGTAATAAAATTACAACGATATTATATGAATTAAATATACATATTTAAAATAAGTCTCATGCGTAGCACGGGCATGCTCACTAGTATTTTTAAAAGTTAGTACTTATTAGTAATAAATATTATTTTTCTAAAAAAATTAATAAAAAAATATATTATACACTCCGTAGTTTTTAACTTTTTAACGTACGGAAAAGAAAAAAGTCTTATATTTTGACGGTTTACTCAAAACTTTCGAGCACAAACTCACTAGAACTCCTCTCTCGGTACCAATCTTCTCAAATAGTGATCTTGAAAAATAGAATGAATCCATATTTTTTCCTTCGGAAATCCTGTGAACAACCTGCAATCCTTTTACCAGTTTGCTTGATACAACAACAATCAAAGCAAAACAAAAGCACAAGATAATACTAGCTCATTCAATGAACAAAATGAGGGAAGAAGCCAAAAACGACTGTGCAGTAAGGCTGCATAGCTTGCATTTGATGATCCCCCAAACCCTACAATTCTCAAGTGACAACTTGGTATTTATAGGACCACATCTCACCAATCACGTGCATGACACAGTGCCATGAAGGCTTATTACAGTGAGGCCAAAAGAAAGGACATAAATTACATAAAAGCCTAGAGTAGGCAACAAGCTAGCTGAAGTGATAAAATCATATGCTATGAACATATGAAAACATATGTTATTCTTCATATTCCCTCCTCAAGTTGGACATGTATGGAAACCAACAAGTCCCAACTTGCAAGAGAAGAATCTATGAGGTTTTTCACCCAATGGTTTTGTAAATATGTCTGCTAATTGGACCCCTGTTCTCACATGATGTGGATGAAGAAAACCTGTTAAGAGATGCTGCCTAATGAAATGACAATCAATCTTAAGGTGTTTAGTTCTCTCATGGAAAACTGGATTTTCAGCAATGTGTATAGCAGCCTTGTTATCACAATATAAAGGAATAGGCAAGGGAACACTGATTTGTATAGCAGCAAGAACACCCTCTACCCAGATCAACTCACTGGTGGTTGATGACATACTTCTGTATTCTGCCTCAGCGGATGACTTAGAAACTGTGGTTTGTTTCTTTGTCTTCCATGATATTAAGGCATCTCCAATAAATACACAGTAGCCAGTGAGAGACTTGGCACTAAACTGGCATGCTCCCCAGTCTGCATCACAATATGCAGTCACAGCAAAGTTGGAATTGGATGGATAGAAAAGGCCAACTCCAACTGTCCCTTTTAAATATCTAACCACATGCAAAGCATCCTCATAATGTGGTTCTCTAGGTTCTGACATGAACTGGCTTAGATGCTGTACAGCATGAGAAATATCTGGTCTTGTCAAGTTTAAGAATAACAACCTTCCCACCAATCTTCTATATATCTCTGCATCCTCCATTATTTTCCCACTGTCAGTAGACAATTTCAGGCCTCTCTGCATAGGAAAAATAGCTGCTTTGCAGTCAGTCATGTTGCAATCAGTAATGATATCCATCACATACTTCCTTTGATGTAAATGAGTTCCTGACCCATTTCTCACAATTTCCAATCCCAGAAAGTATCTAGCTAAACCAAGATCCTTGATTGTGAACTTGGCATGAAGAGCTCTCTTTGTCTCAGCAATAACTAGATCATCATCTCCAGTGAGTAAGACATCATCTACATAGACAAGAGCCACCACAATTCCTCTTGCTACATGTTTCACAAACAGAGAATAATCTTCCATACTTTGCTCAAATCCCATACTGACCAGAAACTTGCATAATTCCTGGTTCCATTGTCTGGATGCCTGTTTCAATCCATAAATGGATTTCTTTAGCCTACAAACTTTGTTAGGCTGCCCTTTATTATATCCCTGAGGTGGAGTCATGTATACTTCTTCCTCCAAATACCCATGTAAAAAGGCATTATTTACATCTAATTGATGTAATGGCCATTGCTTGGCAGTGGCAATAGCCATCAAAATCCTTACTGTACTGAACTTGGCAACGGGAGAAAAGGTATGTTTATAGTCTTTACCTTTAATCTGGTTGTAACCTTTGGCCACCAACCTTGCCTTGAACCTTTCTACTATTCCATCAGGCTTGTACTTCACCTTGTATACCCATTTGCTACCTATAGTTTTCTTCCCTGGTGGAAGATATGTCATCTCCCAAGTCTGATTCTCTTCCAAGGCCTTCAGTTCTTGATTCATTGCCTCTATCCAGTGCTCAAATTTAACAGCCTGTCCATAATGAGATGGCTCATACACATTTGCCATACACACAAAAGAATTCACAAAGCCTGGTTCAAAGTCAACTGATGAATCAAGGCATGTTGCCAAAAAGGACTGTGATACTGTCTCATTCCTTCTCTGTCTATTAGTCACAAAATCATTAAGTCTTCGAGGCTGCACAACTTGCCTGGTGGACCTCCTCAAAGGAGGAAACTGCTCCTGATCATTCAAAATCTCCTGAGATATCACTGGATTTCCACTAGCTACACTAGTTGAATAAGCATAACTCACATGCTCATCACTCCTGATAGGAGTGATATTATTCCCATTGTGATCATTAACTGATTGTGAATCTGCAATTGAGGACAATTGTACAGCTGGCCTAACAATGACATCCATGTCATCTGCTGGATTAACAAGAGGCAATGGTTGCCTTGCTTCCTCTTCAAGTGAATCACTGTCTGTTACAGATTCCTTAAAAGGGAATATGTTCTCATTGAAAGTTACATCTCTGCTCACAAATGCTGTTCTTCCAGCTATATCCCATAACCTGTAAGCCTTCTGCCCATGATGATAGCTCAATAACACACACTTTCTGGCTTTCTCTTGCATCTTGTCTCTATCTGAATGGCTCACTAGTGCATAGCATAAACAGCCAATAACTTTCAGTTCCTCATAAGAAGCCTTTTTGTTAAATAGTTTCTCATAAAGAGTTTTCCATCCCAATGTCTCAGTTGGCAACTTATTAATAACATGAGTAGCTGCCAAAATACACTCACCCCAAAATCTTATTGGTAGTGATGAGTGAATCCTCATAGACCTTGCTGTTTCAACCAAGTGTCTATGTTTCCTCTCTACTCTCCCATTCTGCTGTGGAGTGTAAGGCACTGTCTTGTGATGAATTATCCCCTTTTCTGCAAAAAATTCCTCACACTATCTTGATGTGAACTCAGTGCCATTGTCAGTTTTAATGCATTTAACTGAGGCACTGAATTGATTCAATGCATATGCAGTAAAATCAGCAATAGTTTTGTACACCTGCATTTTGTTTTTGAGCAAAAAAGTCCATGTAACCCTTGTGCAATCATCAAGTACAGTCAAAAAATAGCTAAAGTCATTATAAGTGGGGATCATGTAGGGGCCCCATAAATCCATATGAAGCAAATCAAAAGGTTTCTCTGCCATACTCATACTCCTTTCAAAAGGCAATCTGTGATGCTTGCACAATGCACATGTTTCACAATGAAAACTACTCATATCTGTCTCATTCAAAAGATGCAAATGTCTCATTTTAGAAACTGAGCTATGCCCAAGTCTAGCATGAGTAATGTCTAGACTACTGCTAGCTTTATCACAATAAGCCTCAGGAAACAAACTTCCAGCTTTAAAACCATCTTCTTCCTTCCCAGCTTTCCAATCCTTAGCCTGCTCTTCTGTAAGAACCTTGTACAGTCCATGCTTCCTCTTCCCAGTCAATAAAATTCTTCTAGCTCCAGGGTCCTGAATAGAACATGAACTGTGTGTGAACACTGCTATCAACCTTTCATTGTCATCAAGCAATTTTCCCACTGAAAGCAGGTTATGTTTAAATCCAGGCACCAAAAAACCCCCATCAAGACATACAGATTCTGTCAGATTCAATTTTCCCATCTCATTGACTGTTTTCACTGATCCATCTAGCAATCCTATAAGCACTGGTTTATCAAGTCTAAGCTTATCATATAAAGCATGATCATAAGAAATCATGTGATCACTTGCTCCAGTGTCTACAATCCATTCAACTCCTGATTCTTTACTGCAATTTAAATCATGTAATGAAGAAGAAACTTTACCTGCAAAGTTGGCATAAGCATTGTCACTGGTACTCTTGCCCTTCATCCTCTTCATTACTTCCTGAAAAACAGCATTTACTATGGTAGTATCCATCTGTCCTTCATTTCCTTTTCTTGCAACTGTATCATCATTATCCAGAGGTGTTCCCATCATTCCACTGCCCACTGACTCTGCTGCATTGGCTGAGCTTCTGCCTGTAGTATTCCCTCTCGGATTCTCCTTCAATTCCTTGAACCAGTCTGGCACACCATGTAACTTGAAGCATTGATCTGCAGTGTGCCCTCTATAGTTACAATGTGAGCACTTTTGCTCATACTTCAGTCTTTTCAGCTCTTTCCAATCTCTCACATCTTTCCTTGGAGGTGACCCTCCAGAAGGAACATTTTGTTGGCTTCTATAAGTGCCTTTGGAAGCCACAAAAGCACTAGCATCCATTGAATTTCCTTGTCCAGTACCACTAGCATTTGACCCTCTCTCCACCTGTTGCAAGATGAAGTATGCTTTGTTCAAGGTTGGTAGTGGATCCATTGCAAGTATATGGTTCCTAGCAGCATCATACTTGTCATTGAGACTGGCCAACAGTTGCATAACCTTAGTCCTGGACTCAATTTCAGCAATCTTCTTCTCAATGTCACAAGTGCACTGTTTCATTGCTCCACATGAGCACTCGGGTATCCTTTCCAGGACCTGCAACTCATCCCAGTGTTTCTTGAGAGCATTATACACCTCTCCCAGTGTCATACTTCCTTGCTGTATATTGTTTAATTTCCTCCTGATCTGAAAAATCAGAGGAGCATTGGTTTGCCCAAACCTCTCAACAATCTCCTCCCATAACTGCTTTGTTGAATCCATGAACATGAATCCTTCTGCAATACTCTTGTTCATGGAATTCAGGATCCATCACCTAACCATAAAGTCTGCCCTGATCCACCTTTGCAAATCTGCATGACCATCAGCTGGTCTTGCACATTCTCCAGTGATGAATCCCAGTTTACATTTGGCTCCTAATGCCATCATAACCCCTCTACTCCACGTCATATAGTTACTTCCATCAAATGGGATCCCTACTAACTGAGCACCAGGATGATCTGAATTGGACAAGTATAAGGGATCATTAAGGTTACCTTGGTTACTCTGCTCAACCTCTGTGCTTACTACATTAGCCATCCTTCCTGTTACTTTTCCTCGCAGCAAATAATCCTCAAAATCAGACCTGCAGCTCTGATACCATGTGAACAACCTGCAATCCTTTTACCAGTTTGCTTGATACAGCAACAATCAAAGCAAAACAAAAGCACAAGATAATACTAGCTCATTCAATGAACAAAATGAGGGAAGAAGCCAAAAACCCCTGTGCAGTAAGGCTGCATTTGATGATCCCCGAAACCCTACAATTCTCAGGTGACAGCTTGGTATTTATAGGACCACAGCTCACCAATCACGTGCATGACATAGTGCCATGAAGGCTTATTACAGTGAGGCCAAAAGAAAGGACAGAAATTACATAAAAGCCTAGAGTAGGCAACAAGCTAGCTGAAGTGATAAAATCATATGCTATGAACATATGAAAACATATGTTATTCTTCATAAATCCAATCTCATATATATCTCCCTTGGTCTCTATGGTCTTTACTTTTAGATATATATGGTTTCCTTAAATAAACCTTGTCCAGCCCCTCATTTGATCTAGTCCACGCGCCTCTTGGGCGGGAATCATTCCAAGCAACGTAAGATCCATATATAAGACATCCTTTTTCGTAAATCGACTTAAAAAGATCGAGCACCAAAACATTAGAAAGGAACAATGAACAACGTAACAAGGAAAACCACAACTATCGTGATCAAAGAAGATACAATCAAAACGGAAAAAGAGTAAAAGAGACTTGAGATTAACGGATCGAGTATGAAAAGAAATGGAATAATAAGAAGTATCACTTTTTCCAAAAGAAGAAACTCACTCCGTATGATTTACATAGTATGATTAAAAAAAAGGCGAAACTAATTAAAATAACTCGACCTTTAAGGGTGTGTTAAAAATATATCCCAACCTTTCAAAGTGTAAGATAAATATCCCGACCTTTAAAGGGGTGTTAAAAATATATCTCAACCTTTCAAATGTAATATAAATATCTCGACCTTTATAGGTAATGTTAAAATAATATTTCAAAAAAATTTGTACCAAAAAAAAAAGCTAACAGGACATGCATATATGACAAAAAAAAATTAATAAAAAAAACTTTAAAAAATCTATATAAAAAAATTATAGATTTACATATCTTTCATCTTTTATATTTTATACACACTATTTTCTTATAACTCTATATTAAAAACCTTGTTTTATTAAACCACTTTTCTTTTCTTTTTTTTATCAAGGGAAAGAAATAAATTAATAAAATATAAATATATAAAAAAATGATATATTTACAAGTGTTTAATATTTTATTTAGATTATTTTTATATTTGAGGGATAACACCCATATTTGTATAATGGACCATTTAACTAATTTCGCATTTTTGATGAAAATTTAAAATAGAAAGAAGAATAGTTAGAATTTTAGTAAATAAATTATGTAAAAAAAATGGAACAATTGAACAAAGAAGAATCATATGGAAAATTGAAATATTAATAACGTGTCTCGATTTTTTTTTTAAATAATAAATGAAAAAAACTTGTTTTCTTAAACCCTTCTATTAATTTTTTATATATATTTTTTTTAATTTTATTTTTTTATTAATTTAGTTTGCCTCATATGTATGCCATGTTAGTTTTTTTTTGGTAGAGAATTATTTTATAACCATTCCGGAATGGCTCACCGAAAAAGACTTGTGGATAATAGTCACAGGTCCCCGGTTCGAACCCCGGAATGGCCGCTCTTTATTTACCAATTCAAGGTAGAGAATTATTTTATATATTATTTGAACATCACTTATAAAGGTTGATATATTTATCTTACATTTGAAAGGTAGGGATATATTTTTAACATATCCTTAAAGGTCGGGATATTTATCTTACATTTAAAAGGTTGAGATATATTTTTAACACACTCTTAAAGGTTGGATTATTTTAATTAGTTTCGCCTAAAAATAATAATTATATATGTTGATTTATGTGGGATGAAATATTTTATTATATGTTGTAAATTAATCCCGTTATTTTTTTAATGTTATATTTTGAAAATTAATCCTAAGGTAATTTTGTAATTTTCTAGTAAGAAAATATAGTAACGTACGTGAAATGTGAAAAATAAATCTTATGCGAAACCCGCATTATATAAACATGATTGGTCAAAATAATTTGCAACAATAAGTTTAAAAACAATTGTTGAATGGTAAACGTAGTTTAGAACTAGCCACGTCTTGCATCTTGCCTATAAATACTCAACAATGTGGTCTTGTTGCTTCCACAGCAAACCCAACTCTCAATCAAATCTTAAACACAAACGCCATGGCCAAGGCAACTTCCCCTGCGGCACTAGCCGCCATTCTCATTCTCATGACCCTCGCCGGGCAGAGTCTTGCCACTTTGAAGGTCGGGTTCTATGCCAACAAGTGTGGAAAGAATGACGTCGAATCAATCGTCTTTAGCGTGATCAAGGCCAAGTTCATCAAGGACCCTACTCTAGTCGCTGCTCTTCTTCGTATGATGTTCCATGATTGCTTTGTTCAGGTAAGTTCCTACGTAACCAAAAGGACATAAATATGTTTGAATTAAAAAGGATAAATTCGTAACATTTTCAACCTACATTGTGTATAAATTAATATTAGGGGTGCGATGCCTCGCTTTTGTTGGATGGGCCAAACTCGGAGAAGACTGCATCGGCAAATGGTAGCGTTAGGGGTTACGAAGTTATTGATGCCGTCAAGGCTGCCTTGGAGAAGGCTTGCCCTGGAGTCGTGTCGTGTGCTGATATCATTAACATAGCCACCCGTGCTGCTGTTGTCATGGCAAGTCCTTTTGATCCAATCTAGCTAGCTAGGTACATTGATCAACCTCGATCGACATTAATAACCATTCATATATTTGTACGTTGGGCTATCAATGCAGGCAGGAGGAAGATGGTACAATGTCGAAACCGGAAGAAGAGATGGACTTGTTTCATTAGCTGGTAACTCCGATGCAGAGCTCCTTGGACCAACTACCCCTGTTCCCGCGGCTATTCAAGCCTTTGCTGCCAAAGGAATCGCCAAGGAAGATCTTGTTCTTCTTCTAGGTATATTCAACAAAACATATAGTTAACACAAAAGCTTAAGCTACTATACTGTGGTTTCCCTCTCGTTATATTTTGCATTGTAATATCACCCACCGTCAATGTGGGATGACATTTTTATCCCAAGAGTACTTTGGTCCATTGAATTGATTCAACCATGTAGGGGGTGGTCACACCGTGGGAATCACACACTGTGCCTTCTTCGAGGACCGTCTCTACAACTTTCAAGGTTCTGGGAGGACTGACCCAAGCATCAACCCTTTCTTTGCGTCACCCCTGATGGGAGTCTGCCCTCGCGATGGATCCGGCAGTGGCAACGCTGTGAACCTTGACCAAAGCAGCGCGAATGCAAACAAGGTCGACAATGGCTTTTACAGGGCAGTCAAATCGGGCAAGGGTCTTCTCCAGATCGATCAAGACATTGCAGTCGATCCATCTACTAAGGCTATCGTGTCGAAATACGCAGCCAGCGAGTCGTTGTTCCAAATCAAGTTCGGTCAGGCACTGGTTAAGCTCGGCAGGGTTGGAGTCCTCACCGGAAGCCAGGGCCAAGTCAGAAAGTCTTGCCACCGCGCTAACTAAAGAAGATCGGATCGAGGTTAACTATACAACCACAAAATGTTGACAATTCAATTTCGTGTTGAGAATATACACTTTATTTCGTTGACGTACGACGTCGTATTCATTTCCTTTAATTGTTTTTTCATATGTTATCGATCAGGTACGGATGTACCATTTCAGTAACTCAATTCCTTTCTGACTTCTTCCGTCTTATGTATTGAACTATATAAATGGAATCATATATTTTTATATTATCTACAAATTAATTTTTACTATGTTGTAGTTGCTCTCTTTTGTTAAATTTCATGAATCTTGTGTCTTATTTTGGTTTTAGATTATAAGGACGGAATATTTTTTAAAAAAAAATAAAATAAAAACTTCAGTCATTTGTGTTTAGAGGTTTTACCCTACTTATATTTAATTAGATATTTGATCTGTCCTCTAAATCAATGTGGGAAGAGTTTTTTATTTTTTCCCAACACGTTTGATCAAGTGCAACTAGTCTGAACTTGTTGATATTGGAAACAAGATCTCAATCTCTTTATAGTTTGTTCAAAGATGGATCAAGCATCTCAATTTCTAATAACTTGACAAAAGAAAGGTCTCATATAACTAGCACAAAATTAGAGAAATAAACTCTAACCAATCCGACTTTGATATCACGTTCATGTTAAATTTTGAGAATCCCTATCGGAATTTATGTAATTGGTTCGACCCTTTATAGCTTGCTCAAAGACAAGTCAAATAACTCAATTTCTTTATAGCTTGCTCAAAGACAGATCTAGCATTTAATTAGTCTATTACTATATAGTTTACTTTTCCCAAAGCCACATAAACAGACCCAAATATGACCATTTCTGATACCAAGTTAAATTTCAAAAATCTCAATCGGGCTATATGAAGCAAGAGTTGTGTTGAATTTTATTTTATTTTATATTATAAGGTCGAAATCCACTTTATAAGGCAAAAGCTTGAGAATGAAAAGTCCGTCCCACATTGGTTTTGGAGTAAATTAAATGCTAAAATATAAAAATGGTAAAATATACTACTCCGTAATAATTATGGTAAACCGAATTTCAATAATCCGATTTGGACACGCTTTTGCCACACGACGCATCTTTAAAAAATAAACTATCACTTATTATATTTGCTATTGGAGGATGTCGTAGTCGATTTGTTCTCTAAACCAAGATGTTGAATTTTTCATGCCCTTAAAGAAAACATTTTAAAAGGAATAACCGAATAAGAGTATAATTATAACGGGAAACGTGGGGAGGAGTGGAGGGAGTGTTCCCCTAAGATCTACTGCAGTTACTATATCATACTTTGTCTTACAAAGGAGTGGAGGGGTAACTTGGATTCAATTTTTAATCAATGTACGTGTATGTTGGATCTATTCCACAACTTCAACTTATATTCTCAAAATACTCCCTCAAATGCAACGGTCTGGCCACGGGTCATATAACGACGTGGGCAAATACTCTCTCAAATGCAACGGCATGGTCACGGATCATATAACGATGTGGGGCACGCACGCCCAAGCGCATCACGCGCACCAACCAAGCCGAGCATGGGGTAGCCCAACGGCTTATATACAAGGTTTGGATTCAATTTTTAATCAATGTGGGATCTATCCCACAACTTCAACTTATATTCTCAACAGATTTTATAGGGAAAAAATTCCGATTCAATCAATTTTATAAAAAGAGACAAATCTTTAACTACTAAAATAGTTTTTAAAGATTAAAATTTGAAAAAATTATGATAGAAAATATAATTGATTGTGTCAATCAAACACGCACTAATATTTTATGTTTATAATTATATTTAAAAAAAATATAATTATATTTTAAATTTAATATAATTGATTAACACAATTTACAATCAAATACAAATATAGGATGGCTTGGGAATTGGGATGGATTAAGCCTTCTAAGTTCTAACCCACAAGAAATAACGAGAAGATGAAAATTATTTGTTTTATCTATTAAAATAGCTTAACTTAATTGATAAAGAGTTGTTATTTAAACCTTGAGGGTCCTTGGTTCAAACTAATAACTTCATTTTTTTTATAATTTATGTTTCTCTTAACTTTTTTTTTATAAGGAAAACGACTATTTAAATCACAAATTTAAGATTTTTTCAATATAGTTAAACAAAAACTCCTTTTTCATATATACCTACAAAAACAATTCATTCAAAAAAATATATATATTAAAATGACTATTTAAATCACAAATTTAATTAAGGTTTTTTTCAAAAATATTGAAACAAAAAATTCCTCTCTCATATATACCTAGAAAAATTCGAAAAAAATGTTTATAATACTCACTCCGTCTCAAAATTTAAGTCATTTTAGCCATATGCACAAATTTTAATAAAAACACTCATCCATCAATCAACATCATCATTCCACTAACTTTTTCATTAATTTTATTACCCACTACATTTTTTAACCAATCAAAACTTTTAAAAAAATCAACAACACACAAATCAATACAAATCATTACTATCCACTACCTAGAAAACCTAAAATGACATCTATTTTGATACAAAACTAAAGAGTTAAAACGACATCTATTTCGATACGGATGTAGTATATTTTATTTAGAATTTACATTATTTTAACTATAGTATAAAATATATTAACTAAGTATTATTCAATTAATTACTAATTGTAATTGTAATTATATTTATAATTTACTGGAATCGAAACGCACCAACTTGGGACAGAGAATATTTAGGATTAATTAATGCAAACCGTGGTCGGCATTTAGCTCGATTATCATCGGAGTAGCACCCGGATTTATGATTAAAATATAAATTCAAAAAAAGGTCAAGGTTGCCCAGGTTGACGATTGGGGTCCGTCCGTATTGACTGTACGTGTTATTACTAGAAAGAACTAACACAGTTAGAAGCTAGTGTTAGCTATAGCTCAATAAGATGATTTTTTTTATTTTTTGTGGTAAAGCAGAAGATGATAATTGTCGATGAGAGGAGTAGTCCATGTAGAAGAGACAAGTCTAACACATAAATTAAAAAAAAATATTATATTAAAACTAATTGACGGTATACTATTAAGTGTATATATTATTGAAAATATGTCATCTTTTTTATTTCGATGTGGGACACTGCATTACATCTTACACTTTATATTTACAGTAAATAAGTAATTAAGGACAATTCTCTAAAAGCTTAAACTTTTTGCTTCAATTAATGGGCTTGACGGTTTACACAAAACTTAATTTATAGTACAAACCCACGTACTATATATGTCACTCTAGCTTCTCTCTCGATAATAAGATCTCAAATGGCTACCTTCAATCCATGCATTCCTTTGAAGTTCCGATTTAATTTCATATCTCCCTCAATTTTCTTCATGATCTTCACTTTTACATGATTTCCATATTAAATAAACCTTGTCTAAATTAAATCTTCTCATATTTAGCTTCAACACAAGCTTGACTTAATTATCTTTAGCGGCCATTAGACCTATTAGTCACGATAGTCACTCGTTGTTTTTCTATATTTCGTCGCTTCCAGATTCTGTAGCTATGATTTTTATTAAAGAAATGAAATGACCTGATGGTCTTTGATCTCAAAAAAATTATCTTTATACATACATCTTTGTTTGATCTAAGTTCGTACACACGCTTGCCCGACAAGCAAAAGCAATGTAAAGTTATGCAAGGTCCATTTTTCATAAATTGACAATTAATTTCACCAAAGAAAGATGCAATATTTAAATTTGTAAGGGAAGAAGGTGAGAAAAAACTAGAGATTATACATATTAGGAAAAGTCCCGAATTATTAAGAATTAGCATGGTGTGTTATCGCCGGATAGCAGAAAAAACATAAAACTCACAAATGGAGAAATTGATAGTTAGGGTGATGTGGATACAGGGCAGTTGATTATAATGTTAGAGGTCCCGGACTTCCGGGGCAAAATCAAACTAAGGGCTCTATTATAATGAAAATATTATTTTTTAAAGAAATATCAAATAATAATATATACATAATATGATACATTTTTATCAATTTAAAATTTCATCTTTTTAATGTTAAAAAACGCATTTTTGCATCCAAAAATTGGAAAATGCTTAACAAAAATCTGAATTAACTGAGATTTCATTTTATGTGCCCTACGCCCCTACCTATTCATTTTGTACCATTTTTAGTTTGTTTTATGGGCTTAAATATTTAATTAAAATATTGGATTATATACCTAAAAGTTGATATATATACATATACCTAAAGGGTAAAATCTACCTATGGTCCCTGAACTTTGACCAAATGTTCAAACGGGTCCCTGAACTTTATTTTTGTTCATTGAAGTCCCTGAACTTTGATACTTTGTACACATTTGGTCCCTTTGTTAGTAAATTTGTTAAATGTGTTAAGTAATGATATGGAATCAATGTAGTTTTGTATTAATTACATGAGTTAGGTTATACAATTGTAAGTGACCGGTATTTGTTTTATTAAAGTAAAAAATTTAAGCTTTTTTCTTCTCAAAAGTTATCATATATAATAGAGTTTTCTTAAAACAAAGCATATTTTAAAATATATTTTTTTTATCAAAAACACTTTCTATTTTTTTACCAAATGTTATAATTTTCCAATAATAGTTTATTTTAAAGTATTTTAATGACTAAAATTTCCTCATTTAATTAAAAACAATGTTTATTTTGTTAACACAAATAGAATTTATTTTTTATAGCAAAAGTAGAGTTTATTTTTTTTTAAGAAAACGCATTTAGTTTTTTTAATTAAATAAGAAATATCCGGTCATTAAAATACTTTAAAATAAAATATCATCGGAAAATTATATCATTTAGTTGGAAAATAGAAAGTTTTTTTTATTATAAAAAATATTTTTAAAAACATATATTTTTAATATAATATAATTTTTTACTTTAGTAAAACAAATACCAAGCAACATACTCTTTTAATCTACCAATTCCTTCCTATGCTGAAAAGAGAAGACATGTTTCATGTTAGTCAAAAAGATGTAGTGTCATGTATGGGATAATAGGGTATTAAGAGAAAGGGTATTGTGTATAAATACCCCTATCATTGTATTAGGAGGACATCCAATTAGTGAAATGTTAATCACCTTCTTCTCTAATCTCTCTCGGTCTCCCTCTTTCTGTCTATCTCTATCCCCGTCTGAACTCTAATTCTCAATCTCCTTCCTTTTACCTTCCCAAATCCAACCTTAGCCATCCCAAATCCCTTTGGGACATAACAATTTGGTATCAGAGCCAATCGATACTCACTTCCGCACTACCAATTGCAATAAAAATTTCCAGAATTTTTTAGAGCCAGGCCGTCAGCAATGGCGGAAGGAACGAGAATGAAGAGGGTCGAAGATTCCATCAAGCAGTTGAATCAGCGCTTCGAATTGCAGAACCAACAGATGGAGTTGCGGAGTCAAAGATTGGAGGCGCAATTCAATCAGATCCAACAGCTCATGATGAAATTCGGCAGGCAACGTGAAGAACAACTGAAAGTGAATCAAAAGAACGAAGACCGGTGGACAGAGTTCGTTGAGCAGATGCGCGAATTGAGATCAAGAGTGGAGGCGATCTCACCTCCGGCAAGCGAAACCCAGACCCCGGGCAGAAACAAATCAACGGCAGGAATTTTGGGAGCGGGGAAGAAAGATCGTGAGATCCGGAACCCAGCCAGTCACGAGTCACCGGCGCCGTTCAAGAATGAATTCGAGGAATCCCGTGATGTTGCTCGCAAAGCGCACAAGGGCGCATCGATTGAAGACAGAGACCAAGAAGTGACGCCGACGCCGAATCTTGCACCTCGCGCGCCTATCAGTCGCTCGCAAGGCTGCAACGACCCGACAAGGTATTGGGGAATAGGCATTAGAGGAGGCCAAGAAATCGACATCAAAATGGCCTCGGAGTTGTTGGCATCGCAGCAGTTAAAGGTTGAAACTCCAAGGCAAGGCCTTCAATTTCAATCCGAGTCTTCAAAGGTAACTCCCTACCCTCTCAACCTTGTAGTTGTTGAAGAAGATTCAAAAGAATTGGGTGGATTGCATGGTGTTTTAGGGAAGGGAATGAAAACAGAGAATGCATATAAGGTGTTTGTCAATATGCCTAGCAGAAGGAATATGCCTATGGTGTTCACTGCTGTGTTCGACCCGGGAGGCGTTTATACACAGGAATTCAAGTTAGGTGAGGGTGTGCTTCTTGCCCAGATTATGGAAGAAAATACATGGGATTTTGATATTTTTGGTAAGGAAATCAGTAGCTTAATCGTTCAGGGAAGTCAAATTGCTAATTTGGATAGCAATTTGAGCAGTTCTAAGTCTTTGCAAGGCACGTATAGATATTGGGTTTTTGACCCGGGAATTTCCAGCTTGTGCAGGGAATCAAATAGGTTTGTCTTGGTGCTGATTTTGTGTCAACTGGACAAGATGTTAATGTTAAATAATATGGAAGTTGTGGGCAAAAGGTTACAATGGGACCCTGGAGAGAGTTGTAATTGGGATTTGATATGGACTGCAATAGAGGGAATGAGTTGCTGTCACAGATGGGTATTCATTCTCACTTTGCATCACCAGCAATGGAGGGAAGAAATGTTAAGGGCTGTGCTGAAAAGTGATGATGTCTTGAACCGGTTGATGTATAAAGGGCATGGTATCCAGGAAGCATGGCTGAGAGCTACTTGCCAATTTGCTATCAATTTGAACTAAGAAGGCAAATTTTTTGTGCTGTCATAATTAGCACTTGCTGCTAGTTCATGGGAATGGGTTGAGTGAAGTTGACAGGAACTAATATTTGGAGCATTGCTAGCAGCTTCTAGCCACTGACCGGCTGAGATTGGAACTTGCCTTGCAAATTAGAAATTTGGTTGTGTAAATTGGAGTGTATAGTCATGAGTATGCAAGGAATTGCTACTTTTGAGCAAATATTAGACAGCACCTCCACCAAAGGTTCCTGTAAGAGTGTTGGTAGGAGCACAGTGTGGGCTAACATACATTTCAGCCTTGTGTGATTAGATGTTACGGTTTCCTTTAATTGTTTAAGCTTTGAGGACAAAGCTTTTGTAAGGGGAAGGTAATGTCATGTATTGGATAATAGGGTATTAGGAGAAAGGGTATTGTGTATAAATACCCCTATCATTGTATTAGGAGGACATCCAATTAGTGAAATGTTAATCACCTTCTTCTCTAATCTCTCTCGGTCTCCCTCTTTCTGTCTATCTCTATCCCCGTCTGAACTCTAATTCTCAATCTCCTTCCTTTCACCTTCCCAAATCCAACCTTAGCCATCCCAAATCCCTTTGGGACATAACATGTAGTTCTAATGAGTTGGTAATAATATTTTACAGAACAACATACTCTTTTAATCTTACACACCTAATCTTGAATAAAGAAATTGTAAATGGAAAGAATTTAAGTATGGTTGGGATTTAACCACTGAACATTACTCCATCAAGCATGATCTTCATATGAATCTAAACATCAGGCTACAACCTTTTGTGTCTTACTGTTTTTCATCCTCATAAGAGAATAGTGTTTATTGAGGTACAGGTGTAGCATATGTTGATTCAAGCATCACATGTTATCACATAACAGGGGTAACGTAGCAACTCACCAGAGGTGACATAACAACTTAACTCCTGTATGCCTCATTGCCTTGGAAGTCTAAGCTTTCATCCAAATGCATATAGGTTTGAAAGAGACAAAAGCAATGCATTTTTTGTAACTTACCGCAATTAACTCTTGTACAGTTTCAAAGGAACTATCCTCAACAAAATCCAGCTGATCACAGGCTATCTACAAAGAATAAGCATTAATAATTCTCAAAAGAACTATCCTCAACAAAATCCAGCAGATCACAGGCCATCTACAAAGAATAAGCAGTAATAACTCTTGTACAGTTTCCAAGGAACTATACCCAATAAAATCCAGCAGATCACTGCCTATCTATGGGTCTGCAGTATATTTTATCTCTTACTACAAAGTAAAAACCCAAGGATCTCTATCTTCGGTATGAATGTTTGAGAATTTGAGTTACATTTCAACCTTGACCATGGAACCGATAGTCAAGGATCTCTCTACCTTATTGAGCCCAATCTGTCGATGAGTCATGTGAAACAAAACTAGCAATAACAAAACTTGTAGTTCATGGAGTATAATATCAGCTCTTAAGATAGCTTCAAAAATAAATTTTCAAAAATAACGAAAGGAGCTTCAACAATATAAAATATTAACCAATCTAGAGGAAAGATGCAAGCAATATCATTTTTTTTCAGCTGTTGCAGCTAACTCAATCAAAGAGGAGCATATTTTAATCTAAAAATAAGCCTAAAATCACATAGAAGAAACATAAACATGTGAACAATGGATACCCGGAATGCATCTTTGTTTGTCCAATCATCCTTGATGTAAATGGGTAATTTATGACTGCAACTTGCTAGCCCTGTACGGCTGTACATATGGAAACAAACACATATGTGATGAGTGCAAATCCAAAAAATATGTCATTAATGGAAATAAATTAAGCAGTGCTATGTATATACAGTATAACACAATGACAATACATGTACTGTAATATATAATTAATTAATAATTACTTGAAAACTCACCAAGTGACTCCAAAAGAAATTCAAGGGGCTTGCCCTTTTCTCATTTGATAGAGGGACGAGTCTTCCTTGTCATAATCAGAGCTCAGGGTAGTATTTTAGCACTATTCCCACCTCATAAGCTAACTCACTCCATTTCTGCTACGACTTTAAAGTTTAAACATCTGCAAAAAAAATGCTCACCTATTTCCAGGAGATAGGCGTGTGCACACCTACGACTAGAATCTAGAGCAATGCAAAATTAATACCCACCAAGAATGCCCATCTACTCGTGTCCTAATGGGTTGTGAATTGTGATTAGAGTGTGTTGACAATAGAATCCCCCAAAAAAATACTAGTATGAAGCAGTCACTTCTGAAGCACAAGGATCAAATCTTAATCTGGAAGAAGCTTCATATATCAGTACAGAACCAATGACAATTGATTACAGTTTGAAGGGGGAAACAGTAACGAGCAAATCAAAGAGGCTAAAGATGATGCGGGGAAAATGGGGGCTGGAACTGCTCCAAATCATTGAAATCAAATCAACCATAAAAAAACAACGTGACTTAACAAAAGAGGGGGGAAATGCAATTAGCAAGCAGTAAACAACGACCACAGAGAGATACAATTGTAACCTTGAGCGAATGAAATTGTGAATCTCTAATCGTTGAAATTGAGATGAGAATTGGGATCTGACTCCGTCTTTCTCAAGCCAAGGTTAGGGTTGGCAAATCCAAATCCAAGAAGCTTAGAGAGTTAGGGTTTCTTGTACTGGAATCAAATCTAATGTTGACTCCAAGGAGAAATACACCTCAAAAGGAAATTGTAGATTGAGAGAGGAATCAACCTGAAGCCAGTGCAACAACATATAAGCTTGAGCCAAAATTTTCTGAGTTGAAATTTCTCTTGGCTTCGGTTTGAAGAAGCTTGAGCCGCGAGCAGATATACCTTCGAGCGTTCTTTCCTGCTTGCTTCTATTTTCTTCCTTGCCGCTTGCTTTCCTTTTCCAAATGAAGAAGACCTCCATCTCCCTCTGAAAATTGGTTCTCCGTTTGCATCTAGGGTTCATCTGGTTTCCATTTCTCTCTTTTTCCCCTTTCCCTTTCTCTTTCTCTCTTATCTCTATGTTTTTTTTTTGTAAAGCTCTCTTCTCTATGTAAAACCAGAGAGAGCGGCGCCAAACAAAATATAAAAAAAATGTTGTATAAAAACCGCTTCATTAGGGGTTAGTATAAAAGCCTTTTCCAAAACCGCTTCAATAGCTTAAAAACCGTCACAATAGGGTTTTTAAAACCGCCACAATAGGTATTATTGTAAACCATAAACAAAACCACCGCACAAACCGCCACAATAGACTAAACCGCTGCACAAACAGCTTCAATAGATAAACCGCTACAATAAAATGCCACAATAAGCCTTAATTGTAGTAGTGTGAACTTTGATACTTTGTACACATTTGTCATTTGGTCCCTTTGTTAGTAAATTTGTTAAATATGTGTTAAGTAATGATATGGAATCAATGTATTTTTTTATTAATTACATGAGTTAGGTTATACAATTGTAAGTGACCGGTATTTGTTTTACTAAAGTAAAAAATTAAGCTTTTTTCTTCTCAAAAGTCATCATATATAATAGAGTTTTCTTAAAACAAAGCATATTTTAAAATATTTTTTTTTTATCAAAAACACTTTCTATTTTTTTACCAAATTTTATAATTTTCCAATAATAGTTTATTTTAAAGTATTTTAATGACTAAAATTTCCTTATTTAATTAAAAACAATGTTTATTTTGTTAACACAAATAGAATTTATTTTTTATAGCAAAAGTAGAGTTTTTTTTTAACAAAACACATTTAGTTTTTTTAATTAAATAAGAAATATTCGGTCATTAAAATACTTTAAAATAAAATATCATCGGAAAATTATACCATTTAGTTGGAAAATAGAAAAAAAAATTTATTATAAAAAATATTTTTAAAAACATATATTTTTAATATAATATAATTTTTTACTTTAGTAAAACAAATACCAAGCAATTACATGTGTATAATCTAACTTATTCCATCAATATATACCAAACTACATTGATTCTATACCATTATTTAACACATCTTTAACAAATTTACTAACAAAGGGACCAAATGTGTACAAAGTATCAAAGTTCAGGGACTTTAATGAACAAAAATAAAGTTCAAGGTCCTGTTTGATCAACATTTGATCAAAGTTCAGGGACTATAGGTGGATTTTACCCTATACCTAAACAAATATTAGGGCCCTTAGAAATCGTGGACCTAGGCCCGCAACCCTGTTAGTCTGTTACCCTTGAATTGGTAAATAAAGAGCGATCATTCCGGGGTTCGAACCGAGAACCTATGGATACCACCCACAAGTCCTTTCCAGTGAGCCATTCCGGATTGGTTATTAGTCTGTTACCCATGCTCATGGGCCGGGCCTGTATGGATGACACAATGTCCCCATGGGGCCCTATCATTTAAATGAGGAATATTCAAAGATCATCTACACGGTGGTGAATCGGACACACACACCTAATTATTTATTATTTTGTAGTAAAAAAGAAGAAACTCGTTGATTTATGATAAAAATTTAAATAGAACTAGTATATAAATCCCTATATTTGAATTAAATATACGAGATGATTTTCTTTTATAAATTGAAATATATGGTCTATTAATATTTTTAGGAAATTAAAACACAATTAATTATAGTGGATTGTGTGGGTTGAACTATTCTATTAATATGCTGTAAATTAATCCCTTAATTATTTTAATATTTTATTTTAAATTAACCTGAATGTAATTTTCTAGTAAGAAAATAGGTGAGTTGAAAGTCTGAAAAATAAATCTAATGTTAACCCTCGTTATATATATAAACATGATCGATGAAAAATTACAGGTTTAAGATCGATATATATAGACAGAATGTAGATGTAATTTTCTGCACTTACTGTACACCGACTATACCAAATCTGGATTCCCTAATAATAATTTAGAAAATCCGATTTTAGATATATACACCGTCGGGCATCGGCGTCTACAAACAGCTAAGCTAGAGTCGACAAATTAATTTTGAATCAATATTCTAGCTTGCAACTATACAATATTTTTTAATTATAAAGCTGACAACATTTAAAAGGTACTGTAGTTAATTATAAATTAAATAATAATGCATTTTGGATTGATCGAGTTTAACAGCCACCATTGTTGAAAGTAAAAAATAATAATAAAATAAGGTCGTCAACATCATATGAACATACTACGTATTATATATAAATTAGCTTTAAGCATCTGTACAGAGTAATGTAATGTAATTATAGTAATATATATATATATATATATATATATATATATATATATATATATATATATATATATATATATATATATATATATATGTACGTACATTTTTGATTATTTAATTAATAATAAATTAGATATCCTAAACAGTTTACTATTTTATTGTCAATGATATTAGGAAGCTAGCTAGAAAGCCTGAAGTATGAATGCGTTAATTATAAACGAAACTGGCCCTGGGGTAGTGGCGGATCTAGTACTTTAAAGTTAGGTGAGCGGAAAAATAAACACAATAAAGGGATAAAATTTCGCCTAGAAAAATACAATTTCCAATTGTATAGTAGTATTTTATTTTCCATATCTACTTTGAAGTTTGATTATCATCATCTTTACTACAAATAGAAAAATATACTTTAATCAATCGAGTTTCATATTATTAGAGTATTGTATAAATTTAAAAATTACACAAATTTATTCTAGCAATTTTGTATTACAATGAATTTCTTAATAAATTAATAGATTATATAAAATATAAAAATAGACTTTATAAAACCCACTAATCTCAATTTTTACAATCAAATTATAAAAATTTAAAACCCAATAAAATTTAAAATATTAATAGTCATACAAGAATACTAAAAATATAATTATGTTATATATAATCAAGAATTAAAATACGACGCTACAAAAAAAAAAAAGAATTACCCACTAAAATTAATAAAGCCTGTCAATCAAAAGAATTACCCACCAATTTATTTCTCCCCACACTACTTACAAAATTCTTATTTGGCCCAACATTCGCCCCTGCCCTGGGGAAAGATTTCTCTGAATTAAAAGATCGAGGTTATTTCTTTTTATAATCTATTTATTTATATAGTATATCTCGTCTACTTAAATATGTTATATGTTAACACAATATTCTAAAATTATATATTTATTATCTATATAAAAAACTATTAAAATATGGTAAATAAAATTTTGAATTACAATGAGTATTAAACTAATAACGATTAAAGCGTGCGAAAGATATAAAAAATATATATATTTCTAGTAAAAAATAATCGAGATGTAAATAAAATAACACACATCAAATATTATCTATTAATATTTTTGGTAATTATGTCTATGAAGAAGTTTTTATTTATATTTTTATTAATTAACTAAAATATATAGATAGATTGTGACTTATGATAATTTTTATAAATTATGATAATATATTATTTTAATAAAAAAAGTTAGTGAGCATTTTTTCCCTAAAATCAATCATACTGCGCTAGGTATGATGTTATATATTGATTTTAATATATGCATATAGAAGATAATATTTTAAATGATAAGCTTTTGTTAAGATGTCAATTCCTATCATAAATTTAGATCATTTGACCAATTATAATTCAACCCCATAAATTTGCTAACTTCTTCTTCTTCTTTTTTAAATAATTTGTTAATGAAACTCATTCATGAACCAATTTTTTGTGTGGTGTCGATTCTTCTCAATCATGTTAATTAGCATATATTATATTAATGTTGTATATATCCAATTTTCTCATTCTTATATATTATTTATTTCAGGAGCGGAGCTGAGGGGGGGCCTAGGGGGGCACGTGCCCCCTCTCTCATGCGACGAACTACCTAGCTGTATTCTCCTCGTCGATAGCTTCGTTTTGATATATAATACTACGCCTTAATCCGACATCTGAGTAAAAAGTTATGAATATTTAAAAATTAAGGGTATATTAATCACTTTAATTTTATTTCAATAGGCTATAATGTTTTTATATTTTACTTAAATTAACATTTACATACTATACTTTATCTCGAGAACTTCGAAATGAGAGGTTATACTAATCATTCCGGCAATTAGATAAGAAGTTACGCAAGTTTAAAATTTTTATATCTGGTTATACATATATTATATGTTATGAGTACAATAAGTTATACTTAACTAGGGTTTTTATTTGAGCCAAACAAGTCTAGTATTAATGTTTGATTATATTTAGCTCATTTAGAAACAAGTCAAGCTCGAGTAGAACCTATATTTGAAATTGAGCTCATACTCGACTTATTTAGTAAATGAACGAGTTTGAGCCGAGTGTTTTTTTTTTTTTTTGCAAATATTATGCAACTTTACTTGCTCATGACATAGTAACTTAAAAGAAAATTTATAAATTTCATAAAATTCATGCTATTTGAGTTTCAATCGAGCCAAGCCGAACTTTGAATCAAACATAAAAATTTGCTCATAATAAACTCATTTTGTAAATAATGCTTGAGACGAGCTTTTATTGAGCAAAACTCGAGCCAATTAAGCTCTAACTACTTAGCTCATATAACAACCATAACATTAACTTAATGTTTATTATATTGCGTTTCCTATACTTATTTAGTTGATTTTTTTGGATATTTCATTTATATATTTATATTTCTTTTTTTTTAGACGCAAAAAAAAATGATAGCGTTTTATTATAAACCGATGATATTTTATCTTAAAATAACATCATTAATTATCGTATTATATATAATTCTTCATGTCAATTTAATCCAAAACAATATCGTACATTTATGACGGTGCCCCCCTCCGAAAATTTTCTGGCTCCGCCACTAATTTATTTTATGTGATATTCTTATATATGATACAAACAGATTTTGTGAGTTGTGATACTTGGGCCTTCATTATTATTATTGTGGTCTTACTCTGAACTTGACATTATTTTTCATACTTATTAATCAATGTTTTATGAAGCTCGCTATGAAAACTGATCACTCGTTCATTTTTTTTATTGGTAAACTGATCACTCGTTCATGATTCATGTAGTTCATGATCTGCAGGGTGCCAGGGTACTAATTGATGTCACCTTATCGATAATCCGAACCATAGGGTGCACCGTGCACAGCGTTCACGTATATGATAATGAAGAGGTCAAAGAGTATGACATTAAAAATATACTATAAATCTTAGTATATATAAATAATAGGTTATTTCTCTTTTAAGAAGAAATCTCACTCGATTTTTGTGTTAGACTATTATGACCCCGATCACGAGTTTCAACGGATTTCAGTAATACGTACTCTCTTTGATTTTAATATAATTTTTTTTTAAATTTTTTAGCACATCTTTTGAGAAGTTAAAAATAATACGGAGTATAAAATATTAAATTTTTTAAAACAAATTTATTTATTATTGTATTAAGTTTTTAAAAATATTAATAAAAATATAAATATTATATATAGTTTTAAATTATTTAATATATGTGTTATAAAGTTAAACATCTTACATTTTAGATCGGATGGAATATGTTCGATGTCAAGTCAATCTGAACTATAAGGTCTCTAAGGCTATATTTGGCAAAAGAGTAGTTGAAGCTGATTCATTATTTGTGTTAAATATATGTTAATAAGTAAGTATAGTATTAACTTGTTTGTTAGGAAAGTTGTACGAAACTTGTAAATAGAAAATCAAAAGCTTCGAAAATCTTGGGTGAGTAGCTATTAAACCGCACCAATTCCCGATGCTAATTAAACTAAAATTTTATATTTATTGTATTTAAAACTATATAATATCAAAATTAAAAGTTTTGAAATGCTAACGGATGGTGTGGTTTGATGCCAAATATAGCCTAACTCTTTAATTTTATTTAGCATTCTCTTTTATTGGATTTATTTCAATAATATTCAATTAAAGAGCTCACTAGCTTGAAGAGCCGAAAAAGTAAAAAAAATGACTTTTCATTTTTTTTTAAAGCACGGGAAGTAAATATTATAATCCGTAGCATCCACAGGAGTTAGTGTCCTGCTGTACTACTGGCCCGCGGTGTTGTTGTTCGGTGGTGCTTGGTTGCGTTCTTCGACGGCTTCCTCGGCTTTTTGGATGTTTGATCTTCTTGGAACGTTGTGTTGTAGAGTTTATTTCTACTTGTTTCATTTCGCTTATTATTTGTATTCCTGTTTTTAGGTTGTTCTGTTTGACGGTTCGCCGTCTGCCGACTTTATCGGCCTCTCGATGAGTCAAGCTTGTCTGACTTTCGAATTTTTACCTAATAAAAAAAAAACCGTATCATTTACACATTAAGCTACTTGCATTTCCTACTAATGCAGTTTTACTATTAAGATAGTCACTCAAATACACCACCCCTTACAGGAAAGATTAATTACAGTACTATATTCTTATAATTGAGTCAAAATATATCCATCTATCTATAAATAAAATACTCCGTACATTATTGCTAGTTGCTACATCTCTCGTCAATCATAACGTCTCTAACAACTCCAGTTGTTTCCAGGCCTCCAGCCATCACTTGCAAAATAATTACGTACTACTTTAGAAGAAATCAACACGTACTAAAACACCTTAATACTATTAATTATTATGCAACTTGAACTCTCACTTCGCCTATATAAGAGATCAGAAATACGTTGATTCCTCATCCCACACCAAACCAAAATAACTCAAATCTCCATTGCTAATTAGCTTCATGGCTACCTTCAAGTCTTCTTCTACGGCGCTTGTCGCATTGCTCGTCTTGATGACACTCTCCGGAGAGTGTCATGCCGCCTTAACTTTTGGCTTCTATAAAGGAAAATGTGGAACGAATGTCGTTGAATCGATTGTTTTCAACGTGGTGAGGACAAAGTTTGCCAATGACCGTACACTTGTGGCTGCTCTGCTCCGTATGCAGTTCCATGATTGCTTCGTTAGGGTGAGCTTAAATCGTTCGATTAATTGTTTGTAACTTTTGAGCTTGCAAGACATAACATATATAACTTGATCGATCAATTGCTTGTAGGGATGTGATGCCTCCATTTTGTTGGACGGAAGCAACACTGAGAAGAACGCAGGACCGAATGGAAGCGTTAGAGGGTATGAAGTTATAGACGCCGTGAAGACTGCTTTAGAGCAGGCTTGCCCTGGAGTTGTTTCATGTGCCGATATCATAGCCATAGCCACAAGAGCTGCCGTTGTCTTGGTAATTAGTAAATTGTTAATACATTCATTAGGCAAAAAAAAAAAAAAAACTTTGTTCTTACTAAAATATGATGAAACTCAATCACGTTCTAACATTCGCGACGACTTGGCCTACAAATGCAGGCAGGAGGGCAATCATACAATGTAGAAACCGGAAGAAGAGATGGGGTCGTTTCATTAGCTAGTGACGCCAACAACATTCTCCCTGGACCGACCACCCCTGTTTCCTCCGCGATTCAAATCTTTGCTTCCAAGGGGATAACCAAAGAAGATTTTGTTCTTCTTTTGGGTAAATCATCTACCCTACCTGTTAACATTCTATTTATGTGTTCTGTTATTTGTAGGTTTACAATGAAAAAGTGCATACATACTGACCCTCAGACACTGGGTTGTTGTTGTGTATATATATATTATATACATGGAAGTATTGATTTAATTTAATCTAACCATATATGTATGTATGTAGGTGCACATACTACCGGGATTGCTCATTGTAACCTCTTCCAAGACCGTCTTTACAGCTTCAACGGTGTGTCAGGGAGAACCGACTCGACCATGAACCCATCACTCGTCCAACAACTCAAGAGAACCTGCCCTATCAACGGAGATGGGAGCAACACCGCCTTCCTAGACCAAAGCAGCCCGAATAGCGCAAACATTGTTGACAATGGCTTCTTCAAGGCGATTGTGGCTCGCAAAGGTGTTCTCCAGATCGATCAGAGGATAGCCCTAGATCCATCCACCAGTTCCATTGTGTCAAAATACGCGGCCAACAACCCCTTGTTCCAAGCCAACTTCGGACAGGCTATGATCAAGCTCGGTAGGATCGGAGTTTTGACCGGCAACCAAGGCCAAGTTAGGAAGTCTTGCCGTCGTGTCAACAGTTAAAAGTGTTTATTCTAGCTCGATATTTAAAGTCTTTTTTTAAAAAAAATGTTATATGTGTATTTCTCACCATATTCTTTTTGTTGCTTTGTGTATCCTATTGTAATAATCAATGATCGATGTTGATCATAGTGATGCATTTATACAAATTGTAATTTCAAAATTAACAATTGTATTTTATTTTTCAAGACAGTAATTAAAATATTTGCCTAAGAAGACAACGTACAGCCAATTTGCCAGAATGGATATTTTGTTTTTAAGCTCAATTTTGGATCTTTTAATTTTAATAATTATATATCCCCTTTCCGTGATGTCTCTTTTTTGTTTTGTCACGACACTTTTTTAACAAGTAGTCCTTATTTTAATTCAATTTATTAATTTCCAATACAATTTTCAACACAAGAACGTGTCAAAGATCGTCAGCAGATGGAAACAAAAAAAAGCGTTGAGAAACGTTGTTAGAGTGCTCGTCCGTTGAACGTAGCAGCAGTAGTTTGAAGGAAGATCAATAGAAGAAATTGAGATCAAAAATGATCAAGAACAACAAACTGAAATTGATTCCATTGATGGAGAAAAGAGAGCTTTTGGTTTTCTGTTACAACTGAAAACTATCGACTAAGAGAGGGAAATTGGCTTTTTATCAAGCTGTGTACAACAGCTTCTAACAACCTTACCAACTGATCTCCTAAGTGAAATTACCAAAGTACCCTTCTGTCCACATATACTCTATACACCCCCCTCAAGCTGGACAGACATTGGGCACCAAGAGGCCAAGCTTGACACAGAGAAATTGATGCTGAGCAGCACCTAGAGCCTTAGTTAGAATGTCAGCAGTTTGGAGAGAAGAAGAGACATGTTTTGTGTAGATGAAGCCCTCATCAATCATATCTCGAATGAAGTGGCAGTCAACACGAATGTGCTTAGTACGCTCATGGAATACTGGATTGGCAGCCAAGTGTTGAGCTGCTTTGTTATCACAGTGCAAGGCAATGGGCAATGGAACAGGAATATGTAGATCCTCCATTACACCAGTGATCCACACCAATTCACTTGCTGCAGCTGACATGCTTCTATACTCACTCTCTGTAGAAGACTTGGAGACTACCTTCTGCTTTTTGGTCTTCCAAGACACAAGAGAGTCCAAGGAATACACAGTAACCAGAAATAGATCTAGCAGAGAAAGCACAGCTTGCCCAATCAGCATCACTGTAGGCTTGAATAAGTGGCAAGGCTTTGGAAGAGTATGAAAGGGAGAGATTAAAACTCCCTTTAAGGTACCTGAGAAGATACACTACAGCATTCCAATGTGGCACTAGAGGTTGCTTAAGAAACTGGCTCAATTGCTGGACAGTATAGGAGATGTCAGGTCTTGTTAAAGTAAGATATAGGAGACGACCAACTAACCTTCTATATTTTTCTGGATGCTCAAAAGGATCACCAATGACAGTAGATAGTCTCACATTGTGTTGCATAGGAAATAGAGAAGGTTTACAGTTGAGCATGCCTGCATCTTTCAGAATGTCCAAAATATACTTTCTTTGGTTTAGAATAATCCCAGCTGAGGATCTAGCAATTTCCATCCCCAAAAAATAGCGTGCAAGACCCAAATCTTTTATGGTAAAGGCTGAGTGAAGAGCAGACTTAGTAGAGGCAATTTCAGAAGAAGAATCACCCATGATGAGCATATCATCCACATATACTAGAGCCACTGTTATGCACTTGTCTGAGAATTTTGTGAACAGAGAGTAATCATGTTTTGATTATGTGAAACCAAGGCTAAGAAGGAATTTTGTTAGCTCTACATTCCACTGTCTGCTTGCTTGTTTCAAACCATATAAGGATCTAGTTAGGTGACAAACCTTTCCCTTAGGGATGTCAAGACCAGGAGGGGGAGTCATGTACACCTCTTCATCCAAATAACCATGCAAAAATGCATTGTTAACATCTAGTTGATGAAGATTCCAGCCCTTAATAGCAGCAAGAGCAAGTAATAATCGCACAGTAGCCAGCTTAGCTACTGGAGAGAATGTATGTTTGTAATCCTTATCCTTGACTTGGTTGTAACCTTTAGCCACAAGTCTGGCTTTATGTCTTTCTATAGTACCATCAGGCCTGTACTTTACTTTGAACACCCAACGAGAGCCAATGGCCTTTTTATTGGGTGGGAGATCAGTGATGTGCCAAGTATTGTTCTTAGTAAGAGCATCCAGTTCTAACTGCATTGCCAACTCCCATTCAGGATTCCCTTTAGCTTGATCATAACTGTGTGGCTCAAAAGTACTGAATACACTGTATAGAGAGTGTGTGTAGGAAGGAGAGAGATGAGCCAGATCCTGTTGAGACATTACTAAGGAGACTTGACTGAAGGAAAAGGAGGAGCTCAAGGAATCAGAAGGATTTCTCGAAGGTAACTTGCCAAGTACAAAATCCTGCAATATAGAAGGCCTAAGAATAGCTCTTTTGCCCAGAGGAGCAGCTGGCCTAAGAACCTCTTCATGATTCTCAGTAGGGGAGCCATTATGAACACTCTCTGCAAAGATAGAGTCAGACACATCAGGAGGAGTCATGGTGTTTTGAGAGGGAACCAGATGAGCAGGAGAAGAGGTACTGAGAGCACTGTCACCAGCAGCCTGTGGAGGAGGGACTGGAGAAGGTAACTGATCAGAAGAGAATAGTGGAGAATCATCAACAGCTGGATTAACCATAGGGAGTGGTGAGGGAATCAGATGAGATGGCTGTGAGAGCTTGTATGGGAATACATTATCCCTGAAGACCACATGTCTAGCAACAAAGACTTTCTTCTGATTTAAGTCAAACAATTTGAAGGCCTTTTGGCCAGGAGGATAACCCAAGAAAATACATCTCTTGGCAGTAGTATCCAACTTGTCTCTATGAGACTTGTCAAGTAAAGCATAACACAGGGAGCCAACAACATGAAGATTATCAAAGGAGGGAGGGTGTTTGTACAGCAACTCATAAGGAGATTTCCAAGCTAACACAGCAGAAGGCATTTTGTTAATGAGAGCAGTAGCACTAAGAACACACTCTCCCCAAAACTGAATAGGAAGACCAGAGTGGAACCTGATAGCTCTGGCAGTTTCAACAAGATGTCTATGTTTCCTTTCAACTCTAGCATTCTGCTCAGGCACCCCAGGAGCAGATTTCTGATGCAAAATGCCTTTCCTAGCAAATAACTCTTGACAACTAGACTGTGTAAATTCAGTGCCATTATCTGATCTGATAACTTTCACTTGCAAACCAAACTGAGTCTCAACCATAGAGATAAAGGACTGTATCAATTTAAACACTTGCAGCTTATCTCGAATCAAGAAAACCCAAGTAGCACGACTATAGTCATCCAAAACAGTTAAGAAATATTTGGCACCACAAAGGGAGGGAACCTTATAAGGTCCCCAAAGGTCCATATGAACCAACTGAAAAAGGGACTGAGCAATAGATTCACTTCTAGAAAAAGGAAGCTTGTGAGCTTTAGTCATATCACAAGCATCACACACAAAACCATTCAAATCTAAATCCTTACAAATCAACATATGTTTCATCTTGGAAACAGATAAATGCCCCAGTTTAGCATGCATTTCATGAACTAGAGAAGAATTGCAATTATTAGAAAAAGCTTGACTAACAGAAGCAGAAACACTGGCCTTAAGCTTGTATAATCCACCTTGCTCATGACCCTTAGCCACCACGACCTTAGTTGTAAGGTCCTGTAATAAGCATTGAACAGCATCAAAACTGAATCTCAAACCACTGTCACAGAGAATTTTAGAAACTGATAATAAGTTGTGTCTAAATTCTGGGACAAATAACACATTCTCAAGTTTCAAATTAGCAGCAATCAATACTGAACCAACAAACTTGACTGTCTTAGCAGTTCCATCAGGCAATCCCAACTGAATATCCTTGTCCAAAGGATGCAAATCAACAAAAATTGACTTATCAAAGGCAATATGATCTGTAGCTCCCGAATCAATTATCCAAGTAAAAGAATCAGATTTATCAACACCAATTAAGAAAGAAGTACAAAGAGTACCTGCAAAATGAACAATGGCTGAGTTGGCCATTTCAGTTCCATACCCTTCTGCAGGTGCTTTACCCTTCATCATTTTCACAATTTCCTGAAATATTGCATTCACCATTGTTGGATCAGGCTTAGACACACTCCCTTCCTGATCCAAAGGGCAATCAACTTGTACTCCATCAACTTGAGCAGCAATTCTGGTACCTCCCTTAGCTTTGGGACCTTGGTACCATTCAGGATATCCATGCAGCTTAAAACAGTAGTCTCTAGTGTGACCATCTTCATTGCAAAAATCACAATGCCTATCATACCTAGGCTTTTTAAAATCTCTCCTACTTTGATCACCTGTCTTGGACTGATCAGGAGATCTGTACTGCACAAATTTCCCTCCAGATTGGGAACTCGAATTGCCAGAAGTATTAAAATTGTTTCTGGCTGCAGCAAGGGCATTAGTATCCATAGAGGGAGCAGTTGTAATCCCTTTCTGTCTCTCCACATGAGTAGCCACATGAGTAGCCACGTCGGCCTCAACCCCCCGGTGGTTGGCCGTGAGATCCCGTCGATTATTTGTCAACTCGGCGATTTACAATGTATAGATTGATAAGATAGGGTTTGAATATTTGAATATTTATTATTCATCGACCAGTGAAGGGTGAACACACCTATTTGTGGAATTACATAATAAGGTAACCAAATGTTGTTGTGATAAGCATCCTAGAGGTATGTCCTAACATGATATAATGCAGGGATGGGCAAATCCTATCAATACAAACCGAACCAGCATGTACCAACTGAAACAAGTTAAGTTCTGTAAATTGGTATATTAATGAATAATTGAGTGATTGTGATGAATATTTGATAAATTTTGTCGAATATTGATTTGATAACATTTAACACCGTAAGAGTTGTTAACACATAATTAGGTCATGTACTCATGTGTAAAACTGTAAAACTGTAAAAGCTAAGGCAATTAGGAAAATTCAGCTCTAGGTTTCAACTTTCAAAACCTTCAATGTCGACCAGGGAGCAATACCACCACCAAAATCTAAAATCTCAAATCTCATCTCCTTCCTAGTTCCTCCAGGCTCCAATCCTCTTGAGACCTCGAATTCCCATTGTAGTCCCTTCAGTCATACCTAAGCATGATTCGGAAGTTTTCATATTATTTTGAATATTATCGCTCTTATTTATGTTGCATTATAGTTTTTAATTTTGTAATTTAGTGCTTGAATGCATGAACTATTTTAGTATTTATATTGCTACTTAAATCGCAAGAACTTTTAAGTTTTAATTAAGTTGTAGATTTTTTTTCTCAAAACTCAAAATATGGTATATATTATTACCGATTTATACCAACCGATATTATTAATTTTTTTTTTTGATTAGGTAAAAATTTGATGGTCAGACAGGCCTGGCTCATCGAGAGGCCGACAAAGTCGACAGACGGCGAACCGTCAAGCGTACAACCTAACAATACAGATATACAGAAAACAAGCGAAATGAAACAAGCAGAAAAAAGCTTTACAACAAAATGACTCAAGAAGACCAACTCCCAAGAAAGTCGAAGAAGTCGCCGAAGAACGAAACCAAGCACCACCGAACAGTGGCACTGCGGGCCAACGGTACAGCATGACTCTATCTCTTGTGGGTAGTACAGACGAACTCCAAGGAAACTCAACCGATATTATTAATAACCAATTAACTTGGTACGTACGATAGCTTCTGTGGTTGGTAATGGTAGAGAAAAAAAAAATCATAAATTTATATATTGGGCTTATCTCTCAATATAGGCCCACATGCAATTGTCCTCCAATGCAACGTCAGGATAATTAAACATAAATAAATCTAGTAACTAATTGGATTGATTCTGCCTTATCCACCTGCTCCGTCCATTCATTAATTTAAAGTTGAACTAATCTTATTATCCGCGTTGCACGGCTTTTTAATTAATAAATTATATATATTTTTATTATATTTTTTTATCTTAGTTGTTACTAATAAATATGAGATTGTCATTTTTTGATATTTTATACTCCGTATTATTTTTAAAGCATACAATATGAAATTTTCGGCCTGATAACATGAATAAAATAACAAACTTCTCTTGTGCATTATTTATATTTTTATTAGATATGATTTAGTACAAATATATTCAAACTTCATCATATTAATAAATTTTAAATTAATGATAATAAAAATAATAAGTTTGAAATTAGATATGAAAATTTATTAATTTGATATATTAATATCGATATATGCTAAAAGATTTGATATAGAGGAATATATAAAATAAAACAAAATGTCAAATTCTGTCAGCGAATAGTATATAATAAAGAATTTGAAAAAAAAAAGTTTTATCTTCAACTCTTTCTTTATAATCAATATCAATATATTTTTAACTTTTTGTATAAAATTAAGATTCTTGTAAAATTAATCTTATAAACTGTAATTGGTCATTTAAAAAATCCATATTTCAATGAAGAAACCACGTACCAATCAATTTTCCAATTTGGATATAAGCTAAAATAATAATTGTAAATTTATAGTTCATAATTAAAAAAATCTCCATATTTCATGATGCCAACAACCAACGGATTTGGATATAAGCTAAATAATTCATCCAATCAATTTTTATTTAAGAAACCATTAACATATTTGCATTTAAGTTAAAAAAAAATGGCTAAAAAGCGTATACATGTTTAATCAATATGGCTTGATAAGATAATTAAAATGCGTATAAAAATGGCTTGATAAAATTTTATTATTTCATAGATAATTAATTAAACATTACTTCGTATTATATGACTAAAGACAAAATAACTCAATATAAAATATTTATAAAATGATTCTAGTTAAAATGATAGATTTTGTAACCACCTAAGATATGATGTTGAATATTTATATTAAAAATTAAATTTAATCTTCAACTAAAATAGACACGTAGGATGAAACGTGGATAAATAGATGGGGTTATCGTTTAACATGGCTTAAATTGATTGGACATTCATTAATTGACGTGTCAAATAAACCCGGTCAGAATGCACCAGAAAAAGACACGTAAGCGAATTGCGCCAGAGCCCGCCACATAGGATTTCAACGCCTCTGTTTTAGTATTATACTAGTTTTATTGCCCTCGATCTTCGCGGCTTTTTTATATGACTATTATTATTCATGTACAAATTATGTAATTAAATCCCCATACATTATCATATTTGTTGTATATTAATCACGGATACTTTTTTTGTTCATATATTTATAATTTATGGATGATTGAAGAAATATGGATAATTTTTTTTAACTCTATCATATTTTATTCTAGATTATGATCCCGTAAGAATTTTACAAATCTATATAAGATATGAAGTTAATTAATCACCATTTTTTCCATAAAAATAATCACCATTTTTCCGTAAGAATCTTATACATATTATATTCAATCGTTTTTATTATTATAATGCATGGATGCATATATTATATTCTATTGAAAATTTCGGCATTAGTGTAGTGTATGAATTAAATAATTTATTAATATACAGTAATAGAAAAGATAGGATTTAATTCAATATACTCCGTATTAGATTATGTTAAATAGTGCTAATAGATTATATAAATTAATCTAATATGTTAAGATTATGTAGATTTTTATAGGTAAAATATTTATAAAATAACTTAAGTTAAAAAGATAAGATTTGTAAGATATGAGGTTGAATATTTATAATAAAAATTAATTTAAGTATTAATTAAAATGTACACATGTATAAAATTTATTGGATCATCATTAATTGACGTGGAAAAAAACCCGGTCCAAAATGCACCAAAGAACGACACGTAAGCGAATCGCACTACAGCCCGCCACATAGGATTTCCACGCCTCTGTTTTAGTATTATATATTGATATTGATTGATGATATTGATTAATATGATCGATTAATCAGTTGATCGATATAGACGTATTGAATTTGGTTATAATATAATGTATTATTAATTATTTCTAATAAAGCGAAGTTTTACTAGTGTTACATTCTATAATAAATAAGGTCAGTGTTTTCTAAATGCATATCTATTTATAAATTAATTGTCAACAAGGGGTTAACATAATAGTTTTACTAGTGTTACATTCTATAATAAGAGATTCAGAATTAGAGTTTGGGTCATTTTCAAAATATAGAGTGGCCTGTAAATAAGAGAATTAAGAAACATGTATTTTTGGTTCAAATTTAGAACAGCTGATTCAATCAAACTAGAATTAGACCCAGATATTATATATAATCTCCAATTAATTATTTGGGTTAATGCATGGTTTCAATTAGAAAGTTGGAATTTTTTGAATGATTAATCGGAAAACAAGCTAGCATGGCCGGACCTGAGGGGAGGCAAAACATGTCTCCGTCTCGGGTCTAAAATTGTAAGGGGCCCATTTATGAATTTTTTTATTAGTAAGTTTAACTAAAGTCATTATATATAGTGTATTGGTTAAAAATCTCATTTTTTCTCATTAGTCCATGGTTCAATTCTCATTATCACCCATTAATTTTGTAGCATTTTCCCTCTAAAATTTCATTTAATAATCACTAAAACCCCCCAATAAAATAGAAATTATCCATTGTATATGGTTATGAAAAATAAATAAAATTTTCTTAATATTTTATTTCCCTTTATCTTGTGCAACTTCACATTTTAAACATAAAATTTAGATTTTCACAAACCGTTTCTAAAAGAATAATTACCCAAAATCATAAAAATTTTTTTTTAAACCATCCATATTGAGCTTTTTTTATATATAAAAAGATAGCAAAATAAAATGATAAAGAAAATTTTTCAAAAAAATAATAGTAGAGGGCCCTATTTTTTGATCCCGCCTCAGACATTTCAAATCTCAGATCCGACCCTGCTAGCTAGGGTGCTCCAAGGAATGTCAACTCATATATATATATGCATGTATCTCTCAAATGGGAAAAGGAACTTTTAATTTTAAAATTTTAATAAAATTCTATAAAATAAAATATAGAGGAAACAATTTTTTCGGACTTTGTAATCATCTTTCGATCTTGAATCTTGATCTCTAAGAACATCCTTATTCGTGAGCCTCAATCTAAACTCTTAACTTACTTTTTCTCTGTCACATTAGCTTAAGGGATCTATTCCAGTTTTTTATTATTTGTACCCTTATTCATGAGCCCGAGTTTTAAACCTTTAACTCCTTATGTTACTTTTTACTATTTACTTTTTTCAATTACTCAATAATGATTATTATTTATCTTCTTCTTGTTGTTGTTGTTATTATAAACCTTATTTATATATTATTAAAGTTTCTACATGAAATATTTATATATTATTATTATTATCTAATTGTGAAATAGGAAAGAAATAAACAAAACATAGATTGAATTGAAAATTAGGTTTTTATGTGGTAAAAATAATAGTATATAGGTATTGTTGGCAAAAAAATTTTTAAAAAAAATCCATATGGGGTTTATGAGTAGATAAAATTCATTTACACTTGAATAATTTTTTATAAGACTAATTTACACCTACCCTCGTTGTGTGCTAGAGTCTCACCTTTTTGGGCTTTTGCATATGGGCTTCCGGAATGGGGCTCTAGCCCTTTTGCTTTTGCTTTTTTTTTTTTTACTGCTTAGTTGACAATGGAAATGGCTCAAAGTCCCTCTAGTTCACATCATCTAACCAATTGTCAATTTCGGTATTATTTCTCCAAAATCCACCATAATTTTCCTAATTTATTTTTAAAAATATTTATCCTAATTTCATCGTTGACAATTAAAATGAATCATTTGGAATGGCTGTCGGTTAATTCATTTTTCTAATATTCACAACTTTTATTTAATTGAGATGCGTTGACTTGGAAGGCTTAAATGATGAGGCCGGGAAGCTTATTGTTCATTTATTTAGTTAATTAATTTTATGCTCTTTAAGTGTAAAGAATATTATGTAATACTCCTTCAGAATAAAAAATACATCTAGTTTGACTTTTCCGAACATATTTAATATATAAATTTAAAATTATATAAAATATAAATTTTTTTTTAATTTTTTGAAATTTATTTCTAAAAAAATTAAAAAAATAGTTAATATTTTATATAGTTTTTATCTCTATTGAAAAATCAAACAAAATTATATTTTGAATCGAATGGAATGATTTGATAGCTACTTCATCGCCAATTAATAAGGGATGAAATGTTTCCCAAACAAATAACAAGCACACAAACAATTATCATAAAAAAAAAAAAAATTGAATGCTGAACTTATAAACTACAGAATATATGCACGTCTTGCACGACAATTAAACAACTCAAATTAAAATTTCACTTAATGCAATTTGGCCTCTAATTTTGCCTATATAAGTCCCAATGGCCATTCATAAAACACAGCAACAATTTCATTACTAGTTCCTGTTCCTCCATTCATAAAATACAACCTACGCCATGGCCCTCCTCAAGGCTACCTCCTCGGTGACACTAGCCGCTTTGCTCATTCTGATAACTCTCGCCGGAGAATGCTTCGCCAACTTACAGTTCAACTTCTATGCCGGAAAATGTGGAAACAACAAAGTGGAAGTCATTGTTGCTCGAGTGGTGAAGGCGAAGTTCCGCCAAGACCCCACCATTGTAGCTGCCCTCCTTCGCATGCAGTTCCATGATTGCTTCGTTCGAGTGAGCTCAACTTCATCATTTTCTCTTCTTCCTTTGTTTGCATTTATGTATCTACTCAACCATTGTTGAAATGTGATATGGTGTATACCTACATTGATCAAGTACAAATATCAACATACCCTAGTATATAAGCACAATACGTACTATAACATGGTATCAGAGCTGTTTGGTCTAATACATGGTCTGGCTTTTAATCATATGGTCTAGCTGTAATGATAATGAGATACTAGATTCGTTTATCCAAGTATCAACTAGTTATACGAATTATGTTCACATAGTTGCACTAACCTTATGTTTCATGTTCTCATCTTTAACAAGGTTTCCTTACCATGAACTTGACAAACACAGGGATGCGACGCCTCTATTTTGTTGGACGGAACAAGCACTGAGAAGAACGCAGGCGGGAATGGTAGTGTTAGGGGTTATGAACTTATCGACGCCATCAAGGCTGCCTTGGAAAAGGCTTGCCCTGGAGTCGTCTCGTGTGCTGATATTATCGTCATAGCTACTAGAGTTGCCGTTAACTTGGTCAGTAAATCTAATGATTATACATCTTATCCAAATGATACAAAACAAGAAATTAAATCAACTGATCCAAGTGGTATATGTTGGTCTCAAAATGCAGGCAGGAGGAAGATGGTATCAAGTCGAAACCGGAAGAAGAGATGGGACTGTTTCATTACAAAGTGATGCCGATTCGGAGCTCTTAGGACCATCAACACCAGTTTCAACAGTCATTCAGGCATTTGCTAACAAAGGAATCAAAAGGGAAGACGTTGTTCTTCTTCTAGGTACACAAATTAAAATAAATTAAATCATTGTTGTTAACCATATAATAATATAACAATCAATCATTTGTATAAAAGAATCAATTGACTATTTTTTGTTTAATCAGGAGCACATACAACTGGGATTGCACATTGTAACTTCTTCGACGACCGTCTATACAGCTTCAATGGAGTATCCGGAAGGACGGACCCAAGCATGAACCGAACACTTGTGCCACTCCTTAAGAAGGCTTGTCCTCTCAATGGAGATGGAACCAACTTCGTGTCGTTGGATCAAAGCATACAAGGGAGTGCTGCAAATGTTGTAGACAATGGCTACTTCAAGGCGATTGTGGCACGAAAAGGCATTCTCGAGATCGATCAGACGCTAGCATTGCATAAATCCACCAAGAACATTGTGTCCAAATACGCGGCTAGCAGTGCCTTGTTCCAGATCAAGTTCGGACAGGCGATGGTTAAACTTGGTCGGATCGGAGTTCTTGATGGAACTCAAGGCGAGGTTAGGAAGTCGTGTCGCAGCGTTAACTAATGGAGCTGCTAGATCAAAATTTGTCTAAGCATCTAATCTTTTCTTTTCATTCCTTTCCTTGTGTGTTTTCTTTATGTCTTTATGTACTACATGATGTAAATCCTTCTGAACCATTCTGGAATGGTTCAACTGGAAAGCACTCACGGGTAATACCCAAAGTCTCTGGTTCGAACTCCTAAATGGTTGCTTTCTATTTACCAAAATCAAGATGTAAATCCTTCTGTTATACTCTTGTGATTTGAAACGAAAAATTATACATATAATAAAACTATGTATTTTAATCACCAAAGTGATACTATTGTGTATCATGACAGTTAATCTATCTATGTTAGACTTCTCTACAACATGTATGGTATATCGAATATCTTTTTTTTAAAATGCAATGTTCGAAATATCGGATATAACGATGAGGTATGGTTGTTATTTGGAATTCGATATAATAAGATTGCATCATTCAAAAGTTATCAGTTAATAAAATGTGGTAAATGACAATATTTGGTGACAGTGGCGGAGCCAGAAAATTTTCGGAGGGGGGGCACCGTCAGAAATGTACGATATTGTTTTGGATTAAATTTACATGAAGAATTATATATAATACGATAATAAATGATGTTATTTTAAGATAAAATATCACCGGTTTATGATAAAACGCTATTATTATTTTTTTGCGCCTAAAATAAAGTCGAGTATGAGCTCAATTTCAAATATAGGTTCTAATCGAGCTTGACTTGTTTCTAAATGAGCTAAATATAATCAAATATTAATACTAGACTTGTTTGGCTCAAATAAAAACCCTAGTTAAGTATAATTTATTGTACTCAGAACATATAATATATGTGTAACCAAATATAAAATTTTTAAATTTGCGTAACTTTTTATTTAATTGTCGGAATAATTAGTATAACCTCTCATTTCGAAGCTCTCGAGATAAAGTATAGTATATAAATGTTAATTTAAGTAAAATATAATAACATTATAGCCTATTGAAATAAAATTAAAGTGATTAATATGTCCTGAATTTTTAAATATTCATAACTTTTTATTCAGATGTCGGATTAAGGCGTATTATATATCAAAACGAAGCTACCGACGAGGAGAATACACCTAGGTAGTTCGTCGCGTGAGAGAGGGGGCACGTGCCCCCCTAGTCCCCCCCTCAGCTCCGCCCCTGTTTGGTGATATATCGATAATATTTGTTACATTATACAATCAAAACGTACATTATTGTACTTGTATATTTAGGATATTAAGCTCCAATGCTAACCCATGAACTACTAATGGGCTGCGCCCTAAGCCATATGGATTGGGCCTTATGGTGGGTCGAGTCTTGTCTTCATGACCTTTGTTTATGGTCTTAAACTCACTTCTTGGACTGGAGGTCTTGTCTGAGTAAAGTGACCCAAGGTCTTGTCTGAGTAAAGTGACCCAAGGTGGACGGAGTTCTTACCCTATAGTAGCTACAAATCGAATGAGAGGTGCCTTAGTTGTATCTTGGATCATCTTCATCCTTACACGAGTAATAGAACTATCAAATGAGACCTTCATCTTATCCTCAATCTCTATCCTCAATCTCTAGCAGAGTCGTAACATTTTGCACGGCATTAAGAAGCACTAGGAATCTCAACTCTCAAGAAACCCAATAAGAGGCTTTTTATAAACGTCAGGGTAGCAACAATTGAAAAGCGTCTTCAGCTAGCTGGATCACAGTGGCCCTGTCTTTGCCGGCCCAATACCAAGGACAAGCCCAACTCTTCAACACGGCAGATTTCCTTCAAAACTTAAGCTTATACAAGTACCTAACCTCACCTAGTGAACCAAGTTAGCCACGGGTGCCATCTTGATAGAGTCAAGGGCCCAACTAGCTTTTCAATGGTCATGGCATGACCATTGAAGAGTTATCACTTTTACATATTACAATTTACAAATTTACAACCAAATAAATCAAGTTTCTTGTCTAATATATACTCTCTCCAATCGGAAATATTTGATGTTTTAGAGATATGCATGGAGATTAAGAAATGTCTCTTTCCACCTTTAAATACTCCACCAAATAATATTTACTCCTCCATAACACTTATTAAGCACACATGTAATTGGTTAAGCAAAAAAAAGTGCAACTTATATTGATATTAGTGCAAAAGTAAAAAAGAGTGTAATTATTACTTATAAAATATCAAATATTGTTGATCAAATTTTACCTCCTAAAACATCAAATATTTCCAATCGAAAGGAGTATAAAACCAGGATTATAAACATTTGCAACATGTATATATGGGTAAGACCTAAGGTTTTAGCCATTAGCCCATGCCATCTAATTCTTTCGAGTCAGTTGTTCTTATTTGAAGTCTGAATAAGAAGGGATTTGTTCATGGGTAGAATTTGAATTATTTATAAATCATTTCTAATATCTTTACTCTTATATCATATATAGGATGGAGGTGTTACAATATGACATATCTATATTAAATATCTTCTTCTTCTTTTTTTTTAAAAAAAAAAGTAGTAATATTGTACTTGTATAATTTAAGATATATGCATGTTAGTCTCCGGGACAACCCCGTGAACAACTAATGGGCTCGACTAGATCCATCAAATAGTGTACTAATGGACAAACCCATGAACAGCTCTTGTCAGGATAAGCTCGGTAACAGCCTGTCAGATAGGCCCATCGAATATTTCACCTGGTATCATAATAGGCCTCGACTAGATTCGATATGAATTCATTTTTTTTGGTCGACAATTCGATATGAATTCATTGTTAAGTGTGAATTGCACTCAGGATGTTGAAAGATTTGGTATGAGAATGTCCTTACGACATTAATCATAAAAATTAAAAAGCTAAAATGATGTGTTACAAGAAAGAATGAAACCCTACGGGTACAGTAGAGTTTTTATGTTAAATTAGTGAATATCAACTTTATAATCTAAAAATAATAATAATAATAAATTAATGTAATATGAGACGTACGTTTGCTATCCGTTAATGACTCATTAGATATATCAAATATCCAATAATAATCGGAAACGATATCTCCACCGCTAATTTTTATTATTTCCACCGCTAATCACCGCATAGGTATGCGGTGGTCTTAATCCACTTTTTCCCAGACCCACCGCATATACATGCGGTGGGTCCGTTGACCGTATACGAACACACCGCATACATATGCGGTGGGTTATGGCGACCGTATACATGCGTTGGGTTTTTAGCAATTGGAAAGGGTTTGTAGAAGTTATCTAAAACCGTCGCCATAACCCACCGCATAGGTATGCGGTGAGTTATGACGACGGTTTTGGACTGTTATGACGACGATTTTAGGCTGTATGGCAACGGTTCAAACCCACTATACCTATGGGTTATGGCGACGGTTTTGGACCGTTATGGCGACGGTTTTAGATATTTGTACTTCTCGACCCACCGTAAAGTATTGCGGTGACCCACCGTATATCTATGCGGTGGGATCGTTGACTGTCATTAAACCCACCGCATACCTATACAGTGATTAGCGGTGGAAATAGTAAAAATTAGCGGTGAAGATATCATGACCCAATAATAATTATACAAGTCTCATCGTGTTTTCAAGCAAGTCCATCGTGTTTCGAAGTTAATAATGGATTAAGTTTGGTTTATACATACAATATGGAGTATCATGTTACACGCTAATAGCTATTTTTTAAATTTTGACCCGTATATATAGGGCATCGTGCTTTCAAGCAAGCCCATCACCGACAATAATCATAATAAGCAATTCTCGTGTTTAAAATAAATTATCGTTATATAATTCAATTCAGTTTAATATTTTAAATTAAACTTATAAGAAAAAACTCATAATGGAAATGTCTAATTAACTCAAAATGGACGATAGTATATAAAGATTTAGAAATAGATCATATATGTTATATTAATTTAATATTTTGAATTAAACTCATTGACCGTGTGAAAGATGAAAATCATTTGTAAAAAAAAAAAAAAATGGTTGAAAATGAGAGAATTAAGGTGATTGTGACACATAGGCGAAGACACTTCTGTTTTAAAATTAGATACATATGATTATGTAAAAGATGGAAATCAATTGTAAAAATGGGGAAAAAAATGGTTGAAAATCAGAGGATTAAGGTGAATGTGATACACATATATGAAAACTTTTCGATTTTAAGAATAGATATAGATATAGATATGGATAAGATGATTAATGATTAATTATGTGAAAGATGAAATTCAATTGCAAAGGGAAAAAAAAAAAGAAAAAAGGGGATTTGTATAGGTTATATGTTGAAAACTTTTTATTTTAGAGTTTATATGTATATAGGTATAGATATAGGTTTTAACTGATGCTTAATAAATATTTTTTTAAAATAAATAAATAATGGATTATCCAATCATAAAAGAACTACAACTATTACCTACGTTTAAGAATATAGGTCCTTTTAGATTTTGCACATTTTTAAAAAAAAATCTAAAAAAATATAGTAAAATATTAACTTTTTTTTTTTTTATCAATTTTCTAAAACAATTTACTATTCATTGATTAAAATGATTAGTTATATTTATTAGATTTGAAATGTTCAACTCTATTGGAATAAGATCAGAAATGTATATATAAACTCGGTCTTAATATTTAGGGAAAACTAATTAAAATACCCCCACCTTTAGAGGTATGGTAAAAATATATCCTCAACTTTCAAATATAATAAAAATATCCCGACCTTTGAGGATGGTGGTAATATATTACCCTGTATTTTCTTACGGGTCAAAAATGATGACAATGTAGCCCACGCAGATTTTTTTTTGACAAGACAGCATACGTTGAAGCCTTTTTTACTAATTAGCACGAAAATTGGGTTTTCTTGAATGGTTTCCTTAGGGGAAAAATAAATAAAACGATAACAAATTAAACCCGAAAAACGAAATTGATTCAACCAAGCAACTAATCCGATCAAAATTGCCTCAAATTAACACAACACGACTATTCCTAACACCAAACGGACAACAAAACTAAGCCGACCACAACAACGAAGAGGTGAAAAAATAAAACTTACCCAACCAAGTCCGTGAACGAATTAGAGGTGAAGAAGATGTGAGAGAGACAACTCAAGATAGTCGACCACGAGGGAGAATGACTGACATTGAAGAGGAACCATGAGCTACCTAGAACTCCTGGAAGCCAATTCAAGAGACGACCACAGAAGAAGATGTAAGGGAAGAAAATGTGTTGAGTATGAACTAAGTGAAGCTCTTTATTTTTTTTCCTAAGGATAGTAGAACACTATTTAAGAAAACCCTTGTGAAAAAATTCATGTAGACTGTCTTGTCAGCATTTTTGACTCTTGAAAAAACTTGTGGTAATATATTACCACTACCCACAAAGGTCGGGATATTTTTATTACATTTGAAAGTTGAGGATATATTTTTACCACACCTCCAAAGGTGGAGGTATTTTAATTAGTTTTCCCTAATATTTATATATAAACGAGTAAGCCAAGCCCTAAAAAAATAAGATAAGAGAGAATTGTACTATTAAATTACAACGGAAGGGCCAAGATTTCAACAAATCTACTACTAAAATAAACTTCATTTATTCGTGCAATTTTGGCTCTCATTGTGCCTATATAAGTCCCCAATCCCCACCTACACAATCTCTATTTCTTAATTTCAACCAAAAAACAATCTCTATTTCTAATACCTCTACTCTTACAACACTACCCTAGCTAATGGTCATGCCCAAGGCTTCTTCTTTGGCCACACTCGCAACCACTCTGCTCATTTTGGCAACACTTGCCAGAGGAGAGTGCTCCGGCAAGTTACAATACGACTTCTATGCCGGAAAATGTGGGATGACTGATGTCGAATCCATCGTCTATCGAGTGGTGAGGGAGAAGTACCTCGAAGACCACACGATTGCACCCGCTCTCATCCGTTTGCACTTCCATGATTGCTTTGTTAGGGTGAGTTCAATTAACAAACTTATAGATCATTTTCTAGCTCCTCCTATACCATTAATTCAAAATCATGTAAAGATCTATGTTAAATATTGGTGTGATGTGAAGGATGATTATCTCGCTTTGAAAAATATGATAATAGATACCTTGTATATAATCAGCTTGACTGCTTTTCTTATTGTCAATTGATTTTAGTATAGAATCTCATTGGTCTTATAGGTTTGACTTTAGTTAGTGTACGATGTGCTCAGACGTGTGAACCTCACAATATATGGCTCACCAGGGTTTAACTGCATATACTTTTAACATTGGGTTTTAATAAACAGGGATGCGACGCCTCTATTTTATTGGTCGGAAACAACACTGAGAAGACTGCAAGGGGGAATGGTAGCATTAGAGGCTATGAAGTTATTGACGCCGTCAAGGCTGCCTTGGAAGAGGCTTGCCCCGGACTTGTTTCATGTGCTGATATTATTGCCATTGCTGCTAGAGTTGCCGTTAACTTGGTTAGTAAATCTAAGATTATATTAATACGCGAAACTTACAGATAGTATCTTTTATCTCCATCTATTGTTTATGTATCTACCCGACTCTAGACCCTGCTCCCAACGAGATATACCGGTCATCTTTTTATTCAATATTAACACAAGAAAATAAATTAATTAACTAATCAGTCCAAGTTGTATGTAAAATATGCAGAGAGGAGCCACATGGTATAGAGTTGAAACCGGAAGAAGAGATGGGAGAGTTTCAATAGATAGTGAAGCAAATGCAGCGGTTTTGGGACCATCAACCCCGGTTTCCAAAGTTATGAATGAATTTGCTAAGAGAGGAGTCAACAAAAAAGAAGATGTTGTCCTTCTTCTAGGTAAATTAAATTAATTAATCACTGCTCCCTCCGTCTAAAAAAAAAATTACTCCGTATTATTTTATTTTTGACACATTTTTTTAAAAACGATGATTTTATTAATTTACAAAAATAATTTCATATTTAATATACAATTATTTATGAAATTTGTTATTTAAAAAATTGATATTTTACAAAGTTTTTAGCTTTTTAAAAACGTGTCAAAAAGTCAAATAATAAGTTTTGTGAGATGACAGATGAAAGGGGCATAATCATTCATTATTTATAGTTACTGATCAAGCATGTGTATAAGGGCTCGTTTGGTTCAATGTGGGAATTGAAATTCCTAGGAAGTTACTTAATGGGAATTGAATTTTCGGGAAGTCAAATTGCTGGGAATTGTGAAAATTTGTTTGGTTGATTTTTTTTTATTTTAGTGGATTAAAAGGGGAAATTGAAAATTTTCAAATGCAAAAGGGTAGAAGTTGAACTTACCTAGGGGAGACTAGGTAAGTGAACTTCCTCCAAATTGGAGAAATTTAACTTCCCGTGAAGTTGAATTCCTGGGTTTTCATTTTTTAAAAATATAAACCAAACGCAGATATTTCTTCAACTTCCTGGGAATTTCTATTTCCTGAGTTTTTGACATATCAACCAAATACACTCTAAGAATCATTCTTCCAATTCAAAGTATTTGATGTTTAATGTATTTAGCGCGTTTTTTAAATATGATAATACCTATATATATATAAATAATAACAATAATAAAATTTGATATTTTCTATAAAAAAAATTCTTAAGCATTTAATATTTTGTGTTAATCACGGGGTGCAGGGGCTCATACAATCGGGGTTACACATTGTTTCTTCGTCCAAGACCGTCTATACAACTTCAATGGTACTTCTGGAAGGACAGATCCGAACATGAACTCTACACTTGTGCCAATCCTTAAGGAAGCTTGTCCGCTGGACGGAAAAATAACCAACGTAGTGTCTATGGATCAAAGCAAATTGGGGGCGGGGGGCGATGAGAACTTCTTAGACAATGGCTTATTCAAGGCGATTGTGGCACATAAAGGCGTTCTCGAGATTGATCAGAATTTAGGATCGGATAAATCCACAAGGAAATTTGTGTCCAAATACGCCGCGAACAATACGTTGTTCGAGATCAAGTTTGGAAAGGCAATGGTTAAACTTGGTAGGATTGGGGTTCTCACTGGAGCTGAAGGCGAGGTTAGAAAGTCGTGTCGCTTCGTTAACTAATGGGGTTGCTGGATCGAAACTATCCTATCATCTTATCCGAAAAAAACGAAGTTATATATATGAATAATTTGATCATTCCTTTTATTTTGTAAACATCGTGTCAGTCATTTCCTTTTTGATAATTTGATTTAGTGGTTGTGATGCTATATCAAATTAATGCCGATAATACTTGTAATTTAACCTTTGTATGATTTGAAGTGGTATATATATGTGTGTGAAGTTTATTTCATAATAAATCATATGATATTCAAATTAGAGTGATCGAATCCTATCAATTTGATTTAAGAAAAATTCATAGGAATCGAGATGAAAGATTTCCCGAGCAAATAATTAACAAACTTACAAACCTAGGAACACTCTTGAACTTTAAGATGATTTGGTTGATTTTTTTGGGAATTTTTGTAATCTTATAAATATGGTTATATGGTAAGGGGTAATAAATAAATACAGTGCACGTTATGGGCAAAATCAATTGAAGGAATATACTCTATGGGGTATTTGCTTGCAATAAGGTACGGAGTATATATATATGATAGGCTAACGGGGTTTATATACCATTTTCATTTTTTTTAAATTTATAGACCCTATAATAAATCCGTTAATCGGTTTGTCTACTGTATATGCCTTAAGAGAATATGATAATAATATTTTATGAAAAAAGAAAACCCTAAAAGAGAATATGTGAATTTTATAATCTAATTTAAAAATGGCTAAACTGGGTATATCTAGGAGAAATATTTCCCAATTTGACTTTTTGTACTGTTAAGATGTGAAATGATAAGGATTCCACAAGGAAAAGTTGTAAAACTCAAGCATATTGGACAACCATAAATGGACTATATTAGGTACATGACCCTTAGTCATATGTCTAAGTCGGACTTTAATAAATTGTAAATGTTATCCAAATAAAACTTTATAAATCCTTAAAAAAATTCAAATAATTATATGTATTTGAAATCTCAATTATTAAATTTGAATTAATTAATTTAGAATTTCAAATTTTCAAAGGTTATATTTCTTTGGTTAATATAACTAGCAATAAATCAAATATATAGGGTAGTTTTTTTTCCTTCGAAAGGATAACTAGCAATAAATCTGAATACACACATTCATCATAATAAATCCCAAATAGGATATTCAATAAAAGAAAAATATATCACTTTCCTATAAAAACAAAACTTTGAATATCTTCCCAATTTAGTCCTTTGCCTATATAAAATTCTCCCAAAACAGTGTGATCGATCCCTATTACTAAAACTATCCCTCTATTCTTACAAACAACAACACGAGCTTATGGCCACGCTCAAGGCTACTGCTTCTACGAAATTCGTCGCTTTGCTCATTATAACGACCCTTGCCAGAGCGTGCTTTGCCGACTTGCGAGTCGGCTTCTACCACGGAAAATGTGGAGAGAACGATGTCGAAGCCATTGTCTATCAAGTGGTGAAGGCCAAGTTCGTCGAGGACCCCACGATTGTGGCCTCACTCCTCATCATGCAGTTCCACGATTGCTTTGTTAGAGTGAGTCCCTTCAAATCTTTGATGTGTTAAATTGACATTTTGCATTCACATATAGTATATGCATTTCTAAGGCGACAGTACTTTTACCAATATAAAATTTTATAAACAGGGATGTGACGGCTCTATTTTGTTAGACGGTCCAAAAGCCGAGAAGAACGGAAGGGGGAACAAGATTACGAGGGGTTATGACCTTATTGACGCTGTCAAGGACGCGTTGGAAAAGGCTTGCCCTCAAGTGGTTTCTTGTGCTGATATCATCGCCATAGCTACTAGAGTTGCCGTTAACTTGGTTAGTCAGTCACAATCTAATAATACGGAAACGTTACATTTTAAGGCGACGGATATATACATTTCCGTCGCTTCAATCAACTCTGATTTCCGTCGCTTTACCAAATTATATGGTTGTTCCAAAATGCAGGCAGGGGGGAGATGGTATGAGGTCGAAACCGGAAGAAGAGATGGGAGGGTTTCATTAGCAAGTGAAGCCGATGCAGTGGCCTTCAGTTTGGGACCATCAACTCCTGTTCCGAATGTCATCAAAGGATTCGCTGACAGAGGAATCGGCAAGGAAGACCTTGCTCTTCTTCTAGGTATAATATGTACAAAATCTCTATATATTCTACATTACTAAACACATATCCGGATGGGATCACCAAAGGACAGACCCCTAAATTTCTCTCCTCATCCCCCAAAATAAATAAATAAAAAAAACAATTAAAATTTAAAAAGAAAAAGAAAAATGATAAAAAAGTGAAAAGTTTGTGAGAAGGTAGAGGGAGACCGGTGGAGTTTTGTGAAAGCAGATCCGCTCTAATATGTATCAATATCTCATTGCTTAATCCGTCGGTGCAGGTGCTCATACCGTCGGCGTTACACATTGTCTATTCGTCCAAGGCCGTCTATACAACTTCAACGGTACACTTGGGAGGACGGACCCAAGCATTAACCCTTCGTTCGTGCCAATCCTTAAGAAGGCGTGCCCTAGCGATGGAGACGGGAGCAAAGTGGTGTCGCTTGATCATAGTAGGCCAGGGAGTACTGCGGAGATCGTAGACAACGGCTACTACAAGACGATTGTGGCACACAAAGGTGTTACCGAGCTCGATCAGAAGTTGGCGCTGGACGAATCCACCAAGTATATCGTCGCCAAATACGCCGTGCGACCCCTCTTGTTCCAGGTCAAGTTCGGACAGGCGATGGTTAAAATGGGTCGGATCGGAGTCCTCAATGGAACTCAAGGCGAGGTTAGAAAGGCGTGTCGCTTCGTTAACTAATGGAGCTATACTATAGATCGGAACTTAGCTTTGATATCTTATTCAATAAATAAAACAGACCTGTATTTTTGTTTATATGATTCACATGAATGTAAGTTTGATCTATTTGATCATATATAAAAAATAATAATAATGCAAAAATCAGTATAAGTCAGCACATATCAAAGCTATTTAGATATTTCTAAGTTATGTCCTCTGTAGAAAAATCAGATTTGAAAAGATTGCTAAATTGATAAGCCCTACAAAAATTATTTTAATGGCACATATGAAGAACCTTATTTAGTAATTTGAGTAATAATATAAATTCTACAAGATCCTGCCTATTGTAATTCACCTATTTATTTTCATTAAATAAATAAAACCATTTAAATGCATAAATATTATCCAATTTAGCTTCTTTTTTTTTATTAGGAAATGATTCGAGAGCCAGGCATACCTGACAATTCGAGAGGCCGACGAAGTCGGCAGACGGTGAAACCGTCTATACATATATAAAAAGGTGCAACAACTACAAAGAGGGAGGCATAATCCCTGACGAGCAAGCGAGCCAAACCCGTACACGCTGGAGACAACGTAGACTAAAATCCGGTGCCAAGCATCCCCAGGCGGCGACACCGTTGGCCAGCGGTAAATCAGGAGCTAGTCCTGTGGGCAGTGAAGACGATCCTCCAAGGAAATAGCCTATCGCAGAGTCGCCTCGATACACACCACCACGACCCCAGCCAATCCCGACACCAGTTGCCAGAGCTCCAGCACGGAAGAGGAACGCCAAGCAATAAGGATGTCAACCAAGAACCAACCTTGAAGCCCCGCACCTTTATTCCCTTTCATACGAAAGAGAATTTATTCAACCCGAACGGGATTTTCAAGCCCTTTCGGGATTTAGGCCCTTTCGGGAAGGTTTCGACCCTTTCGGGCTTTATTTATTTATTTATTTATTTTTAACCCGAAGCATTGGGCCCGAAGGACCCAAAGCTTGGGCCCGGAGGAACCAAACTTGGGCCCAAAGGACCCGAAGCTTGGGCCCCAAGGACCAAGGAGGAGCAGGGGGATCTCATCATGACCGGAGGAGGGGCGGTCGCGTCGACATCGGAGAGGACAGCCGGACCAACGCCGACATCCAAGCACCGGCCGACACACACCACGGCCCAACCACCGGAGGTCGAAGAGGAGGCGACGTCGGGCAAAAAAAGCCAGCAGCGGCCTCGAGTAGCCAAAAACGGAGGAAGGGTGGCCCGAAACACCCGAGGATCTAGCCGATTGGGTTAAGAAAGGGGGGTGGCACGGTTGACGGTGGTGGCGTTGGGTAGGCGGGGTGGAGGCATTAAGGGATTTTTAGGTTAGGGTTTTTTAGGGAGAGGGTGGGGGGTGGTGCGGTGGTGCTGTGGTGGGGTGGCGGCGGTTGTGCGGTGGTGGGGTGGCAGTGGTGTGATGGGTGTGGCGATGGGGGTTTGGGGTCCGGATTCTAAATATATACCCTATGAGTATAGGATAGAAAAACCATTATTTTAAAAATTAAATTTAAAAAAAAAAACTTTTCAAATCTGAATTTTCTAATCTATGCCCGAGATAGGTTAGAAAAAAGAAGTTATTTTTATGCATAAAGATCACATAATGCAACAGGCCATGAACTACTAATGGGCTTCGGCATGTAGTATTCGGCCCAAGAAAATTTCGGAAATCAGCCTGAGCTAATGAATAAAAAATAGGTAAGTTTGAAACATGAAAATGACCCAACATAATATAAAATCATAATGTAAAATAGGATCACAATTTTTTTGATGGAAAAAATAGGAACACAATTACAAGAGACATTATTCGAAATTAGATAATTTTAAATTACAAACTAGGGTTATATCAAAATAGAATTTAATCTTTGACTCACTAATATTAATATTTTTTACTAACTCTATGGACATTAGTTATGACTTATAAGCATGAAATATCAAATATGGATAGCAAGGTTTGCTTGTCATGAGCCGTTATATTTTTTACTTGGAGTAATATGTCGTTTATTACCCATAGAATAATAAAAAAAAACTATATAAAATATCTATTTTTTATTAAAAAAATTTACAAACTTATTAATAGTAACTACGAAATTATTTTAAAATAAATATTTTATATAGTTTTATTATTTTAAAAAAATTGTATATAAATAATAAATAACATATTTTTACCTAATTGAGAGAGTAGGCTAGAGAAAGAGGATGAGTGTTGTGTTAAGCTAGGGACCCTAAAATGTAGTTTAAGCCCGAGTTTGTCAGAACCGAGTTGCCTAAGCCTAAAACATAAATTAAAAGATACTCCGTCATATAGAAGTTAATGTGGATCCGAAAGCATAATTAATTAGTGTAGTAATAAATGTATCATCTTGCACACTGACACTAGTGACACTACTACTAGCTATTTTTAAAACGTTTGACCCGTATATATGGGTCTCATCGTGTTTTCAAGCAACTCCATCACCGACAATAATCATAATAATTACGTACTACTTAATTGCTAATTTGCTATGGCCGATTCAGAACTGACAAAAGCCATAATTTAAAATTATTTTTACTTAAACTCCAATAATTTTTCCATTTTTAAGATTTGAATAATTATTTGGTTTTGGAGAATGTTGCAAATATGTGGATATACTATTTTTTTAGCTTCTCTATTTTAGAGAATGATCGAGAATCTATTGTGCCAAAAAAACCTTAAAATTATACAATCCTTTAAAATCTCCAAAATAGAGAACTTGTTGGAAATGCTCTTAGATTTTAAATGTTCGACTCCACCAAAACAAGATATATCAAAAATTATTGGAGGATGACACATCCAAGGTGGACATGTCGGAAGCGCCAGGGTCCACCTCGACAACTCAGTATAGCTGAGATAATAAACAGATCCATCAAATGAAGTCGTTTTGATCAAGATTGAGATGAAGTGTTCGTTAGTGATTTGTATAGTATAAATAATGATGTTGACATTTTCTGTTGTAACAGATTACAGATTCTCAATTTCAATATAAAGAGAAAACCCCTTTAGGGCTTCTGTGTTCCCTTCATCGTCTTCTTCCTCTCAATTGCTTGTTTTTCATTTTTTTTCTGCAAAGTTGAAATTCGTTCAAGTTTATCATGGTATCAGAGCTTTAATACTCGATTGAAGCTGTGATTTTTTTTCTGCAAACTTGAAATTCGTTCAAGTTTATAAAAAAATGTATATACAAAAACCTTGATCTTCTTGCAGGCAAGTAGAATTTTCCATATGCATATTTTGAAACGCCATAGCGCGCCAGAGACTGTGAGATTCAGTTTTGTTGTTGTTTTAAAAGGTTTTTCAATTCTTAGATTTTTTCCTATAAAAAAATGAATCAACCCTACAAAAAAAAAAAGAAAAAAAAATTACTACGGAGAGAGTTGGACCATTAAATTATAAATGAACGACCTAGATTTCATCAAATCTACTATTAAAATAAACTCCATTTATTCATGCAATTTTGGCTCCCATTTTGCTTATAAATCCCCACACGATCTATATTTACTCATACAACACGACCCTATCTAATGGCCATGTCTAAGGCTTCTTCTCCAGCCACACTCGCGACCGCTCTACTGATCATTCTAGCAGCTCTTGCCGGAGGAGAGTCCTCCAACAAGTTACAATATGACTTCTATGCCGGAAAATGTGGGAAGACTGATGTCGAATCCATCGTCTATCAAGTGGTGAGGGAGAAGTACCTCGAAGACCACACGATTGCACCCGCTCTCCTCCGTTTGCACTTCCATGATTGCTTTGTTAGGGTATAAGTTCAACTAAACTCATACCATTATCTCCTCCTACCATATATATTCAAAATCTTATAAATTAAGATATGAATGCATATATATGTTATATTTTTACCATTGGATTTTAATAAAGAGAAAATTTGCCCAACGGGCCCATTTTTGGGCCTCTATTTGGAGAGTGTCTCCCACCCTTGTCAAATTAGGGTTTTGTCCACCTAAAAACTTCTGGACAAAATTACCCCTTAATTTTAGATTACCATCGCCGTTTCAGCACCAAAACTAAAACCCGACATTACCTCCACAGATTTGTTGAAAATTCTTTCATCTTCCTGGTGTTCCTGCTCTCTCCCTCTCCTTTCGAAATCGTCTGCAATTTACCACGACGGAGGAAGGAGGAAACGACGGAGGTGAAATCGAAACCACCACCACCGGATCTGGACGGAGGGGGTGAAATCGACGACGGAGGAAGGAGGAAACGGCGAAGGCGACCGGATCTGGACGAAGGATCCCGCTTTCGGCCTCGCTTCCGGCAGATCCGTCGTTGCTCCTCCCAGATCTCGACGACGCCGATCTATGGGCGGTGGCGACCATGGCGGCTCCTCAGATCTCCTCTTCAGATCTGTATTGAAGCGCCTCCTCTCCACGCTCCAATTGAAGCGCCTCCTCAGATCTCCTCTTCTTCATGCCTCCTCTCCAATTGAAGCGCCTCCTCTCCACGCTCCGAGTCCATCCGGTCGTCATCGAGCTCGACGAGGACGAGATCGCCGCCCTATCTCCTTTGCTCGACGAAATCAGGAAGCGGCGACGAAAGCTGCTGGAGATCGGCGGAGCAGGAGGCCGAAGATTGGAATCTACAAGCCGAGATCAAGCGCGCGGAACTGGGAGTTCGCAGGGGATCTCGCTGTCGACGGCAAGACGAAGAGGAAGAGCCTCTAACTCTGCTCGAATTTCAGCAAGGATTGGTGGATCTCGCTGGCTCTGCTCGATTTCAGTATGTATGGTTGTCGTTGCTGATGCCTCCGTGAGTGATTGCTCAGGTAATCGTTTAATTGAACGCGTTGATTGATGATTTGTCTCTCTCTGTCTCTCGCTCTCCATCTCTTCCATTCGGAGCTGAAACCTAATCTCGCAGGTATACCTCTCTCTCTCTCTATCGGCTCATGGATCACGTGACCTTGGTGAGGTTGTTGATGAGATTAAGGATGAATTTGAGGCTACTATTGAGTATGGGAATGAGGTTTGTCAGTTGCTTGAGGCGCGCAGGAAAGCTGCCTTATCAATCCAAAACCTCCTTGTTGAATGGTAAGGATTTCTTCTCAGATGAGTTTGCACTTCTTGTTAATGTTGTTGATTGATATTTATTGGTTCAGTATCGGTTTGTTGCATTACTTTGGTTTGAGTACTTGCTGTAGTTGGATGCAGTGGATATCATTTGTGAGTTATGTGCTCTAAATCTTTGCCTTCTGATCTTCTTGTGCCATGGTTAACCATCCTCGTTCATGGTTGTCTCTATATCTAAAGAGAGACTAAATGATTAATTTGGCTCGTATCTTTTGCCTGAACACAGTGCTTAATACATTGAAATGGTAAAATAATTGCCTCTTCTTCCCATAGTTTCAGTGATGAGAGAGGGGGATTTTTGCCTCTTCTTCATCTTTGCTTCTCGTCGTCTTTGCTGAAATGAGATCTTGCCGTAGTGGACCAGGCAGCCACGACGACGGCCTTGCTGCGAGGCGGAGGAGGGCGATGGATGCGAGGCGGACGACGGCCTTGCTGAAAGATGATGTTGATGACGACGCGATGGATGCGAGGCGGAGGAGGGTGATGGATGCTGGCTCTAGTTGTGATTCAGACTCTGGATCAGGTGGAGGGATGCGTGCTGAAGGTGCTGAAATTGCACTTTCACTTTCAGATCTATTCTCTCATCACTTTCTAAGTTAGATCCGCATCAATTTGTGGAGATTTTCGCCCTGCAGATTGGATCTGGCCACGTTTCAGCAAGATGATGTGCTGGATTCGGATTGTTACAAAGCTGAATCGGATGTTCTTCTGCCCAGGTTCGCTTATCACTGCTGAAACCATTCTGATTTTACTTCATTCTCTCTGCCTCTAATCGCTGCTGAAACCATTTCGATTATCTCTGCATCTTTGTATTTGGCTTGATTTAGACTGTAGGATCCCTAGTTCCTATATTCTCTTGTGGTTATCAATTGTCTTCCCTTCTTATCAGCTTTTGAAGGAAGAGATCCTATGCTGGCTGGTGTTCGTTCTCGGTTTGTTTCAGCAAGTTTCAACACTTGGGTTGGAGTAAAGCACATGTTTTTGGTCATTCAATGGGTGAGTTTTGAGCACTTTCATTTTCTGTGCAATTTTTCACGCGTTTTGTCAACTAGAACTAACTGTCCTTTGGATTTTTTTTCTTACTTCTGGTAATATCAGGAGGAATGATAGCTTGCAAATTAGCAGCTATGGTGCCTGATAGAATTTTATCCTTGGCTTTGTTGAATGTCACTGGTGGAGGTTTTCAATGCTTTCCGAAGGTAGCCATGCAAGAATATTTGAACCACTTCTTGGGAAATCTTGATATTGTGAACTCTCGTGAGGTAAGCTTTACACCATTTTATTTCAGCTATCAGTTCTATCAGTTGCTGAAAATCGTTTGCAAATTGCAATTTCCCTTTTAGTATACATTTCAATCTGCTTCTGCTCTTCACTTAGTTTTTTTCCTTGGGTTGCTTGCTATTCGCAAATTCCAATCTGCTGGAGAGTATCTCTTTCCTGTTACTCTATATTGCCATGATTTATCTGTGATTATGCCTGATATACAATGGATGTGTACTTGTTATGCTTTTTTTTGGTACATTATCGGATTGGTTACTCTTCCTGATTATGTGATGAGAATACTGTAGCAATGTGATGTATATAGTACTAGTGTTTTCCAATTCTCTTGTTGCCAGTAATAGTTCCAAGTATTCGTGGTTTAATAGCCATATCAGTAGCTAACTATTCTTACATTGGTTTTGGTTTTCAAAAGAGAGATCTGGTTCTGGCATAGTTAACAACGTTGCTGAAACCCCGGTTTCAGCAGCAACAACAATGCTGAAATCGGGTTTTCAACAACAACGTTGTGGAAGGAAATTTGGAGTTAGACTCGTGAGAGGAATATTTTTACTCTTTTGGTTAGGACTCTTAGTTTGGTCCTTCTTTTTTGCTGAAATTATTGGTGTTGAACTTGCTTTAAAACTAGAATTTGCTGAAATTATTGTTGTTGAACTTGCTTTAAATCTCCTTTAAAAGCCTCTTAGCTCAATGGTAGAGCAATGTGCTTATGCACAAATACGTGGGTTCGAATCCCGCATAGGCTAAATTTTATATCTCGTAACACGGTTTCAGCAACAATTTCAGCATCAGCAACGTTGCTGAAATCGGGGTTTCATCATCAACAACAGTGCTGAAATCGGGGTTTCAGCAACTGTGGAAACGCGGAAAAAAAAGCGGAAAAAAACGAAAAAATAAAGCGAAAAAAAAAACTGCTGAAAACAGATGGTGGCACAGGGGTTTCAGCAATTCCGTTTCAGCAACTCTGGAAACGCGAAAAAAAAAAAAAAACTAAATTTCGTGGAAATTTTTTTTTTGCTGAAAACAAAAATTTCAGCATGATGAAAAATTTGGTGGACAAATCCCAAATATGGAGAGGGGGGGAGACGGATTCCTAATATAGCCTAATTTCGTGGCCTGTATGGAAATTGCCCCTTTAATAAACAGGGATGTGACGCCTCTATTTTATTGGTCGGAAACAACACTGAGAAGACTGCAAGGGGGAATGGTAGCATTAGAGGCTATGAAGTTATCGACGCCGTCAAGGCTGCCTTGGAGAAGGCTTGCCCTGGACTCGTTTCATGTGCTGATATTATCGCCATAGCCGCTAGAGTTGTTGTTAACTTGGTCGGTAAATCTAAGATTAATATGCGAAACTTAATATTAATACATAGTATCTTTTATCTCCATCTGCAGTTTATCTACCCTGATTCGATCTAAACCTTGCCTCCAACGAGATATACTGGGTCATTATTTTATTTAATATAAACACACGAAATTAACCTTTTTTTTCATAGTAGACACTTAATTCATTATAATAGAGGATTTGATCGAACTCGTAATCTATTAGTCATTACATATCATTTTTAACAGTTTAGCTAGTAAAGTTTGATCATAAGTTGGGGTAAATACGCAGAGAGGAGCCACATGGTATAGAGTTGAAACCGGAAGAAGAGATGGGAGAGTTTCAATAGCTAGTGAAGCAAATGCAGCGGTTTTGGGACCATCAACCCCTGTTTCCAAAGTTATGGAGGCATTTGCTAACAAAGGAATCAAAAAAGAAGATGTTGTTCTTCTCCTAGGTAAATTAAATTAATCACTAGCCACTGTATTTATAAATAATAACCATTCATTATGTATAATTAATCAAGCATGTGCTATTTTATCTAAACTATTTAGTTACATTTACTATTTAACACTTTTATTAATTAAGATTATAAAATATTAAATTTGTAGTATTTATTTATATTTATATTTCATATTTGTCAGTATAAAATTAAGGAAAAAATAAGTAAATTGATATTTTATTAATTTTTTCATTTCTTAAAAAACGTGTTAAAAAATCAAACATTAATTTTTTTTTATTGAAGGAGTAAGAATTAATTGACTTAATTTTTTTGTTAAATCCTTGGAGCGCAGACGGACATACAATAGGGGTTACACATTGTTTCTTTGTCCAGGACCGTCTATACAACTTCAACGGTACTTCCGGAAGGACAGATCCGAGCATGAACCCTAAACTCGTGCCAATCCTTGAGAAAGCTTGTCCACGAAATGGAAACATAACCAACGTAGTGTCCATGGATCAAAGCAGACCAAGGACGAAGGGGAACGAGAACTTCTTTGACAATGGCTACTTTAAGGCAATTGTGGCACGTAAAGGTGTTCTCGAGATCGATCAAAATTTAGGATTGGATAAATCCACTAGGAAAATTGTGTTCAAATACGCTGCTAGCAATGCATTGTTCCAGATCAGGTTTGGAAAGGCGATGGTTAAACTTGGTAGGATCGGGGTTCTCAACGGAAGCTATGGCGAGGTTAGAAAGTCGTGTCGCTTCGTTAACTAATGGGGCTACTAGATCGGAACTTAGCTTTAACATCTTATTCAATAAAAAAACAGACCTGCATTTTTGTTTATTTGATTCACATGAATGTAAGTTTGATCTATTTGGTCATATATAAAAACTAATAATAATGAAAAAATCAGTATAACTCAGCACTTATCAAAGTTATAGATTTAGATATTTCTAATTAAGTTATGTCCTATGTCGAAAAATCAGATTTGAAAAGATTGCTAAATGGATAAACCCTACAAAAAAAATTCACCGAAAAAAAACCCTACAAAAATTATTTTAATGGCATATATGAAGAACCTAATTTTAGTAAAAATACAGATTCTACAAGATTCTGCCCTATGGTAATTCACCTATTTATTTTCTTTAAATAAATATAAAACTCTTAAATAAATAAATCTTTCCCAGTTTAGTTTCTTATCTTATACCCTAAGAATATAGGATAGAAAAACAGTTATTTTAAAAATATTTTTTAAAAAAAAATAAAATTCAAATGTTCATTTTCTAATCTATGCCCGAGCAGACCCGGCCCATTAACCAGGGCACCAAGTGCTACAGCCGAGGCCCCAAAGTTCTGAAAGGTCCAAACATAATTTTATTATGTATATATAGTAAGTCCGTATAAAATAGGCCCATAAAAATTATACAATCCATTTCTTTTTATATGTTCGGTTCAAAGCAATAAATGAACCGACCCATAAGACTATATCAATTTTCCATGCACTCCATAATTAAAGCAGCCCATAAGTCCATAACAACATTTTTTACACCCGGCCCATAGTTAAAGTAATTAGTCTCTTTTTTTTGGTGAAGAAAGTAATTAGTCTCTTATGTAGTCCAATGGCTCCAACGATGTAGATTACCTGCCACCCTAATATGCACATGGCATCATGACTCATGAGCCCTCCTAAGTTCAAAATTAAGTTTCGTTTGACATTTTTAACACGTTTTTTATAAAAAGTTAGAATTATACAAAATATCAATTTTTAGTTAATTTTTATATAATTTACTAGCCCTCCTTCTCAAATTACATGTCTGACTTTTCGTTATACTTTTTAAATAGCTAAAACTTTATAAAATATTCTTTTATTAAAATTTTAAAATAATGTTATAGTTCTTTGCAATAAGTATGAAATTGTTAAAAAAAATCATTGATATTTTATATAGTTTTTGAGTTTATTAAAAAATATGGTATAAGTAAAGGAAAATGGATTTTGAGACGGATGGAATACTTATTACTAATATGTATTGTATTAAATTATTTTTAAAAATTGATATTTTATATAGTTTTTAGCTATTTAAAAAATGTATTGAATAGTCGAACAATGTGCATTTATGAACAAAGGGGATACTATATAATACTAGGGGCCATAATTTTTTCTTGCCCCGGACCTTTAAAACTATAGGACCGGCACTGCGCCTGAGATAGTTTAAAAGAGGAGTTATGCATAAAGACCACATAATGCAACAGGCCATGAGCTACTAATGGGCTTCGAAATGTAGTATTCGGCCCAAGAAAATTCCGGAAATCAGCCTGCACTTGAATAAAAAAAAATAGGGCAAGTGGGAAACATGAAAATGACCCAACATAATATAAATCATAATGTAAAATAGGATCACAATTACGAGAGACATGATTCGAAATTAGATAATTTGAAATAACAAACTAAGGTTACAATATCAAAATAGTATTTAATCTTTGACTCACTAATATTAATATTTTTTACTAACTCTATAGACATTTGTTATGACTTATGACTATGAGCATGAAATATCAAATATGGATAGCAAGGTTTCCTTGACATGACTCGTTAGATTTTTTATTGGAGTAATGTGCATCTGTACTAATTTAGTACATAAGCTTGATAAAATTATATCCAACAACTAATTTGTCATATGAGGGGTGTCCATCGAATTATATACAAGACTTATATAGTTTATATTGTTGATGCGAGACCTTTTTTTTTATTTCTTCACATCTCAAAGATAAGTCAATAACAAACGCAGGTAGGGTTAGGTAATGTAGCTTACACATTGCTTGTTTTCCAACCAAGGATACTAAGCATCCATGTTTTTGTATAGAGAATAAATCTCTTATAAACACCTCTTATAGTGTAATATGTGAACAAAAATATAATGTAAGATGAATGAAGAGATTGAATCCATACACTACTAGAATAACGTTCATAGACATCGGGTATAAACCGATGTTAATCAAAAAAAAATTCGACGTGTTAGTGGGTGGTGTTAAAGATCTCAACTTTACTACATCGGTTTATACCCGATGTCTTTAATAATTTATAACATCGCTTTTTATTTTTATAATGATTTGAATACATGAATATAATTTCGTTTTGATTGATTCACCTAGTGTTAAATCATTATTATTTTGCATTTCTAGCCATTTGAAGACATGCAGTACAATATAAAAGTTCACATTTACTTAGCTATGTTTTATAAACCCGATGTTTTACATTCATACACACATCGTTTGTACATTATTCAATTTATACACTCTTTTTTCATTTGTAATTTTTTATGTTATTCTATATAAAAATAATGTATTATATTGAATATTTTAAAAATCGATGTCATTTACATATTTTCAAATCAGTTTTTATTTTGACAACGATGTTTTGGTGATTTAACACATCGTATTTTATATCGTTAACGACATAATTTTTATCTATATACATCCGTTTATATTGCAACATTGATATATACTAGATTTTAAAAATTGATTTATAACTAAATGGTCGACGTATCCACTAAAATAGACATCGTTTTTTGCTCTCAGATACGATGTTTTTCTATTCATAAACGTAATGATCTATATTATAGAGCAACCTGTTTCAGTGTTTTGGCTTTCAGAAAAAGCAAGCATTACGAAAGAGTTGGAAACACCATAACACATAATAAAAAATACAGCAATAGTCGAATAGACTCTTAGTTTATAGTTTTTACAAAACACTACAACAGAGGCTAGGATAATACCTTTTGCAATGTATCACTACAACAGAGGCTATGAAAAATATAAATGCCTAAAAGATGCCTATTACGAATATATCACCTCCTCCTTTGCCCAAATCCATCATAACTGTCATCCGGGCATTTGGATATATATGCTTGTATCTCTGAAAGTTGAATATGGTGACAACAACCTGCAATTTCATGTCTTAGATTGGTCACCGGAAAAACCTTTTGCTGAGACAAGCATTTAAAAAGTAATCATCACTGATTTAGCTAGACACAATGGCACTCTCTAGGGAGAAAAGCATCATTAATCTCTTTCAACAACGTCAGGATTCTTATAGAAGTCTAAGAAATATTAGTAGCCTCAATTTTTCGAAAACGTTTGGAATAAATAAAAGGCAGTTGCCAGCTATCTAGTTTCAGGCCTAGTTTCCTCACTGATACGCAAAATGACATTCTCACAGGAGAAAGACGTTGCTAAACTCTTTCAACGACGTCGGGATTCTGATGCAAGTCTATGAATATATGTATATGTAAAGGCAAGATTCTGCACATTGTTAAACTAACCAGAAGGGCAGGAAATCCTTGCGATATAACCATTGCTCGTCCATCCCATGATGTCACACTTGATTGTAATGTTCCCATTAGGATCAAGAGGATCATATGCTTCTGAAATTGGACAAAGCAAAAAACAGAAAATTGAACATTTCTTCAATCCTTGTTTTTCATGTAGTTATAAGTTATAACCAACTCGAATATATGGAAACACACATTGATGGCTTCTGACCATCTTCATTGCTTACTTGCATTCATTGAAATCACCATATGCTTCCTCTACTTCAAACCTTGACAAAACATTAAAAAAAACACTTGCATTGAGCTAGACAAAATACTGGTTAACTTAAAATATCGCTGAATTGGGTCCAATTCTATACTCAAAGCTAACCGTTTACTAAAAACTAGCAAGAAATTCATGAATATATAATTTCAGAGACAATTATAAATCCTATTTATGATTCTCAATACATCTAAAGATGCTAAATTAACTATTTAAGAGATATGCCCAAATTTCTAAATTTAGGGATTGCACATTCACTTGAGGACTTTAATATTCGTTACTGCAACACAAAAGCCAGATATTGCAGAAAATTCTCAAGGATTATGAATAGAATGGTATAGAGTCAAATATCAATGAAAAAAGTTGCACATGGTTGAATATGAAACAAAAGGTTTACTGAAAATTAAGGCACGGTTAGAGAAGCTGTTGGATTTATTGATCTAGGGTTTGTAGGTAAGGGATTAGTAGGCTACTTAAAGGAGAGTGTTCTTGAATACCTAAACTGGATGCTGAAAAGTCACCAAAGTTAGCACTGCCGATAGTATTGGTATCCCCAGATTAGAGGCTTCTGGGAGTAGATCGAGTATCTATATAGAAGCCAAACTAATTCAGTTTCATCCCTACTGAAGACATATGCGTCCTAAATAGATATTTTAGGTAAGTCCGTCATAATTCAAGACAAGATCAAATTGGCAGCTAGATAAAGAATACAGTTTCAATACCTTTCCCATGCTTGGAATCATACCAAGAACACGGGACATAGAGCCCATTCGTGCATCAGTGCGGGTCAGCTTAAGGAAGTCATTGAAGTCAAATTTGGGCACTCGTTATCTTCTTTGCAGATCTTCAGCCTGGCGCATCTGTGTAGTTAGAACACAAGTTAGGCCTTCCATTCGCTCACCACGTCCTACAAGCTTGATTGGCTTCCCAGAAACCTAAATAAAAGGAGAAATAAATGGCCTGTTTAGTCAAGGTGAAGGATAATGTATAGTTATGCAAATACAAAACTGAGTCTCAAAGGCATCCACGGTCTTAATATCAGTTACAAATTACAATTGAGTAATACCTCTTTAATAATAACAAGACAATAAGCTCATATTGACATATCATGATTGGATTGGTGGGAAAACCACTGTTGGATTAATTGTATTAGATCATATTTATAGTGTTTCCAGGAGAATCAAATTAAAGTAACAAGAAAACCATAGAGATATCGAATCTTAGCAACATACTAATTGATATAAATATTATAAAAGAAACCTAATTCTAAACATATCCTCAAAGATAAAACAAAAAGATGTTGCCACTAGGGGGTGTGAAAAGCAGCAAAACCATACTTTGAGCTCGAAAGATTTCAAATCTCTGGCAAGTTGCTCTGCATTGATTCCCTCACGTGCCAATAACCTGGTAACAGAGACGAATACCCATTATGAAAAGACAGAAGGGAATACCAAAGCAGAAAATAACAGTACGCAAAAAGAAATATAAACAACATATTTCGACCCCCCAAAAAAAAAACATATTCTGAGTCCACAAATTTTTCAAGTTGAACAAAGTACATGGCAGAAATGTGAGCAACTCACGCCCTATCTGAAGCAGTAGTACATTAAAACACAAGAAAGGAAGTGCAGAGGAAGAGTGCACCTGGTTGCAGCAATTGATTGGGAAGGAGCTTCAGTTCTTAGGGTTTTGGCCTTAAGCTTCTTCGACAAAGCTTCCAATTGATCCAGATTCCTCTAAAATTCAAAGAGAGCAACAAGAAATTAAACTCATCCATAATCCTTGATATTATTTCATGCTTATTTACTAGTGTAAAGTGAAAGATCTATCAAACACAGTTCCCAATCTTTGTAGATAGCAAAACATTTTGAATATATTACAGCTAAACTAAACATGCATTCTAGTTTATGCTTCCTTCAGGTCGAAAAAATTTCCTCTCAAATTTGGAGTTATTCACAAATAAAACTCAAATTCCTCTCAATTTATTCACAAATAAAACTCAAATAGCTTAACCAGAAATCTCAAACTGAAACAACCACATTGAAACAGAAATTACAAACTGAAACAACCACATTTGCCAAAAGTGTTAGAAAAGAAAAGGAGAGTCGTGCAAATTCACCGAAGAACATAAGAAAAGCATCTCAGAAAATAGAATTAAAACTCAGATAGCAACAAATAAAACTGAATTTTCAAACTTTTTCATCATCAAATTGAAGAGAAAACCATTAATAATCACTCAAATAACAACAAACTTTGGAAACCTAATTTCAATATAAACATATAGGGAAGAGAATCGAAGGAGAGGAACTCCATACCAGCAGCAAGAGATGTTGGGTCTCGTCCAATATAACCCTGTAGAGGTGTTGGGATGGAGTCATGTCGGTTTGGGTTGCAGTGAGAACAGGAAGAACGAAGGGTTGGAGGATGCTCCGTAAGGAGTGTGCCCGGAGAAGAGATATGCTGAGGTTAGGGTTTCGGATAGGGCTTGCGCAAGAGAGAGAATGGTGACAAGGATGAATGCGGGAGAGGAGTTGAGCAGAAGAGTGGGCCTTGAGAGATCTCAGATCCGGCGAGAGAGGGTGGTAAGGTTTGGGGTTTCAAGAGAACATTGGGGGAAAGAGTAGATCTCAGATCTGGAGGAAGAGAAGGAGAAGTTGAGGATGAAATTAGGGATCGAGAAAGAGGAGAGGTGGCGGCGGCGACGGTCGTGGTTGCGGCGTTGGCAACAGTGGTGGGAGTGGTGGTGGCGACTGGCGAGGATGACTGCGGGAGAGACGAGTGGGAGTGGTAAAGAGAGAGTGGCTGAGTGCAGAGAGAGAGAGAGAGGGCACGTACGTACCTAAGTCTGGGCGGGTGTTCAAATTATTTTTAAGTGTCTGGGAGTAGTTATTCTACCGCCTTTAATTTCATCCAAGTATTATAAGCGCGTTTTTGAATTTTTTTTAAAATGACATGTTAACATTGTCCAAGAAATAAGATCGATGTATCTAGTCTCAGTAGCATCGAAAATTTTAAAACAGATGTTATAATTATTTTAAACATCATGCGTTTTTCTGACCGATGTCAAAGACCCGATGTCTATTAACACAATTCTAGTAGTGATAGTAGAAGATAAAACAAAGTGAATCCATAGTAGCCTAGAGTAATAAATGGAATATGATTACCCCATTTTCAAATGTATGATTGAAAGAAAAGAAATTAATTAAATTTTATATGAGAAAGGAAAATGATTAAATTAAATTTTCAATAATGAATCTTAACTTGTAAAAAGAACTACATATATTCGTTTCATTTTTCCTATATCAATCTTATACCAAACTACCTCATATTTAATAATGCATATGCAATTATATAATTGATATTTTTTTTTGTTAGAATATGTAATGGATTTTGAAGACAAAGTAGGTGTACTATAGATGGACGAGTACCTGGTAGTACAACTATTCATTCACATTAGTCATATGAATGAAGAGGATAAAAACAAAATTGCACACACACATATACACATATTAATTTGTGTTATCCACTAACTAAGGAGATAGATGGAGGTGTCGATCGACAACAGGTAAGATGTCACGATTCGAAAACCAGCAATTAATGGAGGACGCACGCCACATGCCCAACACCAGAACCTCACATGGCTGCAGCTTCATATCATATCATGGCCCTCACTCTAACTCCCTTTGCCTTCCCCATAAGATAAGCATTACCTTCCCTCATTTTCATTCTTCATCATCACTTTCTTTTTTTTTTTATTATTATTATTATTAGCAACCGATAAATCGCAGAATGTGTCACAATTGACTGAAACACATTGTTATTGATTAATTATTATGATATCCAAAGGTTTAATCATGGAAATGATAATTTCATAGATTGCAATACACATCCAATAAAAAGGGGGAAAAAATAATAAGATATAAAGATTGATAAACTATTTTTTGTTATTTTAGATGGACTTTAAATTAGAAATTTCACCGTGTAATTTAATTCCAGTGAACTAAATTAAGTGTAACATGTTAGCATGTGTTTAGAAGATAAATAAAGTGAACCCACCTGGGGTACCACTACTATATATAGTTTCAATTCTGATTATTTTCCTAATTGAATTAATTATAGTTATGTATATGAATGTCGTTTTCTAAAGTGTTTGAGTTGGCCATGTGTGCAGAAGAAGATTATTATAAATACAAGCTCCCAAAATCCCCATATATAAACACTCCAAACATCCGATCTTCTCCCAAACGTACACTAAATTCTCTGGGTGTAAATTAAAATGGGATACCCAATGCAGCTGGTGATGGACGCCAGAAACGGCGTCGTATTGGCAGGCGGGGCATATCGGGCGGCGGCACAACTCCGGCAGGGGATAGCGGTGCTAATGAGGAGGTGGACGGGGCTCCAGATGGCCCTCCAGAACGAGTGGGGCGGCCCCGACTCCCGCCTCAAATACGATCAGCTCGTCCTTGACCTCTTCGCCTGCCTCTCTCAATCCAAGGGTATTTTCGTCCTTTCACTCTCTTATTAATACAGTATTACTGTATCAATCTATCCTAATTAAATTAAATTTATTTTAAAAATTAAATAAATAAACTGAACAGGGCAGATAAGTCCGGAGGAGTTGGAGAATTATTTGCACGAAAACATGTTACTCTGTTTCAACACCGAGATGGAGGATGGTAGCATCGAATTGGTATTTTATTTATACCTTACAAACTTACGTACAATCTCTCTATACTTATAATAAAATAAAATCATATCATATAATAATTATTATATTAATTTGGTTCCGATGGATTTCAGGTTGCAGAGCAACTAGTGATTATGCACGAAGACTACATACATGGATGCTATGCCTGAATTTAAGAGAGAGAGAGAGAGATAAGAACAATTTTGTGACAACGCAATCAAGTACAAATAACATATGTATGAGACACAAGCTGATCGATCGATGTTGAGTCATTAGCGAGAGCTTCTTATATGTTGCACTTTGTTGGACTCGATTGGTATCTGTATAAATTCAAACTTCTGTTCCATCTTGTGACATTGTACATGTTTAATTTATAGGTGAAATTTCAAAGTGTGTCTTCAAATTATAAAAACTCGGTAGTCAACTCTGTGATGACGACCAAATTTGCCTATTTATAGTGTGAACATACGTTTTGATCAACTAGAGGATAGAATAAATGATATCTTTGTGTGTGTTGGGTTAAAGGCTCAAACTCTCGTACACCTATGTTAAAGAAGTCAAATTAAATAAATAAATAAAAAAAAAAAGTTTTCCTAAATCACATGGATAAATCCTATAATCAATCTATTTTAAAAATGTCTAAACTACGAGAATCTAAGAGGATGTTTTCCAAAAATCCGAAGATTTAAATAGAAAAGCTCTCCCAAACCAAAGAATTAAAAAAAAAAAAAACACAATATTATATATATATATATATATATATATATATATATATATATATATATATATTATGTTGTACATTTGACGGTTCACCGTCTACCGACTTTGGTCTCTCAAGGAGTCAGGTATGTCTAACACTCGAATTATTTTCCTAATAAAAAAATATTTTTTAAAAAACTTGTAATTAAATATACCAGTAATTTAGTTTATCCACCTACTTTTAACTTGAACTAAATAAAACTAGCTCTTAAAAGTAAAATGGAATTCGCCTAATATATTTTGGGTGATTGACAAATTCCATATTCTAAATATATAGAAAGAGACAATAAATCATTTGTGAACATCTCTTATTATGTACAGTATTTGTGAACAAATCTGAAGCGTTTGACTAAGAAGATTAATGAATGAGATTTAAAGAAAAAAATTGAAGTGCGTAATTATTTATCTGAAATAACATGATTATAGACGTATAATTATATTATTATTACATACAAATAATCAATTTATTTCCGTGGCAATTTATTCTCGGTTTACACCAAAAGAAGGATTTAGGGTGTGTTTTCCCCCAAAACTTATTTAAGAGGTGGAGGAGATCTCCACCCCCTCCACCTCCTCTACCTACCCCCCCAAGGTAGAAAAAAATGGGGTATCTCCACCTCTTCCACCTCTTAAAAAGAGGGGGAGGAAAACAGGGCCTTAGGGTGTGTTTTCTGGCCACTTTTTTAGGAGGTGGAGGAGGTGGAAGAGGTGGAGATGGAGCGAAATGCTCTATCTTGAGGGGCGAAGGTAGGGAGATGGAGGGGGTGGCCACCCCTTAAATGAAGGTGGAGGGGGTGGGTAAGAAAACACATCCTTACACTGAAATTTATCCTCTCTCGCTCAATTTTATTTTGATTCACAGCAAAAAAAAAATATCGATTTAATTTTTAACTCTATCAAGTTTTAAAATTTGACCATAAAATTAACCAAAGTAATTTTAAAGAAACATATCATTTATCATGACGAATTTATAAGTCAAGAAAAACTCTCAGAATAGAATTACTTGCTTGCAAAGATGTAAAAAAATTAAAAAACAGTTTAGAATAAAATTACCCAGAAAAAAAAAAGAGAATAAAACCACAAAATCTTAGACCGACAAGCCAAATTGAGTAGACCGAAAGAAGGAAACGAATATAAACACCCGTCGTCGTATTTGTATCGTCCTCTCCGCAATCCACAAATCTCTGTTTTCGCTGATTTCCCATCCACAGTCACCGACTCACCGCCTTCAACTCCATCCGCTTTCTCTCTCCAGCGTCGCTACTCCAAGCCTCAGGTAACTCTCTTTCTCGCCTCGCAACTTCTCTCCTTCTTTTGCCTTATCCGGCAAGCCTCTTTCTGCTCCTTGCCCTTACCTGCTACTGTTGCTTTTGCAAATTTTGCTTCCGCTGTCACCATGAATTGCGCGGCCTTAGCTTTTAACCTATGATTCGGCTAATTACTGAGCTCAATTGAAAATAATCAGAAACGTTTTGTGTTCTGGATGTTGGATTTGGGGAATTAGGGATGCAAATTGTGAGGGGTTAGAGGTCGTTGAATGTCGAATTTGGTAATTGTCTAGTAACTTATTCCTGCTCTTCTTTGTTACTGTCAAAAGCACCTGTTTTTATTTCAACGAAAATTTCTTTCTGAAACATAACCAAAAAAAAAGAAGTTGTGTTTAGATGTGAAATTAGAAATTTTAGGGATTGGAAGAGTCCTCTAAACATTCAGGCCTTGATTGATTCAGTTGCAATGAATAAGACCAGAGATTACTTTGAAACATAAAAACTGCAGTGATTCAGTGTTGATGCTATTTGGAGAGTACTGTATTTTTTTTTAAGTTGGAGTATAGAGGATTGCAGGAATGTGAGTGTCGGTACTCTATGGACCGGAAAATTAGGTTGCAGAATGGATCATGAAAGCATTTTCACCACCGCAAAGAGTAGCGAAATGAAGTTAATTGAGATACCGCGGGGAGGGAAAGGAATATGCTTGCAACCTATATAAAGCTTTACTAGTAGGTCGTTTATTTGCGGCTGTTGCATGGTGTTTAACTGTTTATCTTCACTTCCTCTTCAACAAGAAAATCAAATTTTTGGTGAGATGTGCATGTTCTCCAAATTAAAGTAGAAAAAGGCTCTTCTTAGAAAGTAATGGACTAGTTCTATAGAGGGAAACACAAGTTTGTGAAGCTGCTTTATACAATTGCATAGAATACTGAAAATAGGGTTTTAATGCGTAGGTTCACTTATTGCACAAGATGGTATGGCTGCAATTTCCATTTGCATATATTTGTATTTGAACAATTTGTAGATGTCTGGTGCACATTCTTGTTTATAGAAGATGAGGATATGACTTTTTTTTTGGTATGATATATGGGTCTGAGAAGACGCATCTTGGGTAATCAATATCTCTTAAGGTTTCTTGGAGAGATTGTAGATGCTACTTTATTGGTTATCTTCAACTAAAAGATAGTTTTGACCTTCGTCTCTGTAAATTCTTGTACTTGTTTTATTTGTTTAGTGACCAGAAAATTGCAGGGTGGCATGAAAACATGTTGTGTCTGTTGGGTTTACTGTTAACTAACACATGACCTGAATGTCTTAGTTCTTTCTTCTTTGAGTTCATTCTGAATGCTTAACCTTTGACGTTAGTGATATATTTTGGCGCATTATCATTCATAATCACTAGTATGTATTTGGGCTCATTCTTTTAATACTATTAGGACAATCCCCGCGTCATGACGTGTGTATATAAAAAAAATTGAAAAAAAAAAAAAAGCAAACCTCTATTATAGTGAGTAAGATATAATTGTACGAATTGACAACAACCATAAAAAAAAATCATATATATGTCCTTAAAGTCCTTCGAATGTGGCAACATAATGCATTTAATTTAGAAAATATCAGGATGGTATAGGAACCTAAGCATCTTTACTTCATAAACGATTCAAATCGTATCAAAAGTATGCTCGAAAATGTGCTTTGTTTTATCGATGACTACTTTTTGCCATATATAGAAAAAAAGGCGCTTGGTTGAAAATAGAAAAAAGAATAAAAAAATAAAAGGAAAGAAGAATAAAAATAAATAAATAAAACGAAAATCTACAATTGGTTGAAAGGCCTAAAAAAATTGCTAAGAGCAACACGTAAGTATTAACTCTTTTATTTTAAAAGTTTATATAGATATAGATTTAACATTTTAATTGTACAAATTCATACTTGCTACTTCTAGATTATGCACAATGTTATCCACTCATGTATGAAATGTCACAGGTTATTATTTATAATACTTAAAATGATGGCAAACTCTGAGATGGCACTGGACCAGAAACTGGCATCAGAACCACCACCTTCCTTTCCAGCAACAAGACTTGATCCTAAGAAGTTGTCGGATGTCAATGATGATGATGATCTCTATGGAAGGTTGAAATCTCTGGAGAGGCAGCTGGAATTTGTTGATATACAAGAAGAATATGTGAAGGATGAGCAGAAGAACCTGAAGAGAGAGCTTCTGCGAGCCCAGGAAGAAGTGAAGCGCATCCAATCAGTGCCTCTAGTCATTGGTCAGTTCATGGAGATGGTTGATCAGAACAATGGTATAGTGGGCTCTACTACTGGATCCAACTATTACGTTAGAATTCTGAGTACAATCAACCGAGAGTCGTTGAAGCCGTCTGCCTCTGTAGCTTTGCACCGCCATTCTAATGCTTTGGTTGATGTTCTACCTCCTGAGGCTGACTCCAGTATCTCCCTCCTGAGTCAATCTGAGAAACCTGATGTAACATATAATGTGAGTTCGCTATGCCTACAGCTCTATATTACACATGCATTAGCATCAGGAATTTGTCATGCATGTGTCATTGAATCGATTGAGCTGATTTGTCTATGTTATGGCTTTTTCTCATGCTTTTGTATCCGAGTTTACAAGTCTTCTCTTCAAATCTATTTTAGGATATTGGAGGCTGTGATATCCAAAAGCAGGAAATTCGTGAAGCGGTTGAACTGCCTTTGACTCATCATGATCTGTACAAGCAAATTGGTATTGATCCACCTCGAGGTGTTCTGCTCTATGGTCCTCCGGGAACTGGCAAAACTATGCTTGCAAAGGCTGTTGCCAATCACACAACCGCTTCGTTTATCAGAGTAGTTGGATCAGAGTTTGTTCAGAAGTATTTGGGAGAGGTATGTATTGAATATTCTCCTCTTGTTAGTGTGGATTTGTCTGTCTATTTATGGTTCTCATTTTTGCCTTTCTTATCCTCATTTATGCATGTTTGTGTGTTCCATCGTCGTAATTGTTCTCTTTCCCGCGAAGGAAGCTATTGCCAATTAGTACAAATTAAGCATGCTCTTGAAATTATTGGTTTACTAGTTTATTGACTTAATTTTTGGTTCAGGGACCTAGAATGGTTCGTGATGTATTTCGCCTTGCAAAGGAAAATGCACCAGCTATAATCTTCATTGATGAAGTGGATGCTATTGCTACTGCCAGGTTTGATGCACAAACTGGTGCTGATAGGGAAGTTCAGCGTATCCTGATGGAACTTCTGAACCAGGTAGAACTTCTGAGGGAAGAAGTACAACATGTAATATCTATGAATTTTTTTGTTGTCACTACGTATATTAGATGCAGATTGAAATGTTGAGACACTTGGAAAAACTGACTACTCTTATCAATGGCTGCTTCCATGAACTTAAACATTTGTCAAATCCTCTTGCAGATGGACGGTTTTGACCAGACTGTGAATGTGAAGGTTATTATGGCAACTAATCGAGCAGATACTTTGGACCCTGCTCTTCTACGTCCTGGAAGACTTGATCGCAAAATTGAGTTTCCTTTACCTGACAGACGACAGAAGAGGCTAGTTTTTCAGGTGAACTTTTACTGTAATATTTAGACCATATGATGCTTGCCTTACTTGCACAATGTATCATCTGCTGAATTTATGTGTTCATCATGTCGGATAATTATCTACTTATCCAGGTTTGTACGTCCAAAATGAACTTGGGTGATGAAGTCGATCTAGAGGATTATGTTTCAAGGCCAGATAAGATCAGTGCTGCTGAGGTTAGTTGTTTCCTGGTGAAATACATATATTCAGTGATCTATTAGGAGTTATTGAAATCGTTCCTGGCATCTCGTTTGCAGATTGCTGCTATTTGTCAAGAAGCAGGGATGCATGCTGTCAGGAAGAACCGATACGTCATCCTACCCAAGGATTTCGAAAAGGGTTACAGAGCAAATGTAAAGAAGCCTGACACGGATTTCGAGTTCTACAAGTGAGATTACAAGATCCCAAATAAGATGTTGTATGGCAGACTATATAGTAGTGTCGCTGCACTACTATGGGTTTTTTTTCCTAAACTTTTGCAAGTGTAATACCTCTTTAGGCTTTCCGAACTTTGTTCCCAGACCATATGGTCCAGAGAATGGATCACCTACAACCCATGGTGTGACACTATGTGCAACACAAAAATATTTGAGGTATTTTCTAATAATAAAAAAATTTATAAAAATTACATTTATATTGTACATATCAAATAACATATATTTATATAATTTTTCAATATAAAATGATAATTAAAAAAATATTAAAATTAAAAGAGTCATTATTTTAGAATATTAATTATAATACTTATTAAAAATGTCATTTTATATTAAAAAATATATAAATATATATTATTTGACATATACAATGTAAATATAATTTTTATAATTTTTTTTATCATTAAAAAATACCCCAAATATTTTTGTGTTACAAAGTGTGTCACACTATGTGTTGTAGAGGATCCTCCTCCTATGGTCCATATACACTAATGTACTGTAATTTATGTAAAATATGGTTTTCTGTGTAAGGACTTTAAACATCTTGATTTAGGACAGTTTGCCCCATCTGGATAAGAAATGGTTTCGGCATTGGAAATCATGATATTAAACAACTGGAACTTTCAATTCTGACTATGACAGTAACCCTTCCAAGGGTGTACATAACATGTTACACTGTCACAAAAATTAAGATGATCATATCATTGCAATTGTTAGCCATCAGTGCCCTATTCTTATACAATAAATCGCTGTTTGTTCATCTTCTGTCAAAATTTGTGTTTATGTTATATTTGCTAAATGCATGTACTGCGCTGACCATATTGCAAAAACTCCGAATACATCCGTATGATGCATCAACCTCATCATGTGAACAACTCGGGGACTTAACCAGTTTACAGACAAGTTGCTACCAATGGCCTTTGACTGAATCCGAATGCACTTTCCTTTGAGCCAGGTGAGAGCCTATCTCAAACCTTCTTCCTCATCGGGCTGAACAGATTGCGCGAACTCAGCATCCATGATAACGCCATCCATAACATGCACCACAACCTCACCCTTCCTCATATCAACTTGCTCTGACCTAACCTTGTTAACAACCAAGCTTCCATCCATGGCCCTTGACACAAACAGTCTGAACCCGGAAACTGAATCCAGACAAATTTCCTTCCCCACAGGCACTGAATCCGAATATATTTTTCTTGGAACAGCCGAGAAACCCAACACCCGAGTGAGCATTGCGTAGACATTGTCCGCCTCTTCTGGTGGCATTACAGTTCTATTTGCTCGCAACCTAAGATCGCGCTCAAATGCGTTCCTAGATGGAAGGAACACGGTAAATGCAAGATCATCTGGCAGCATTCCAACAACCATTTCCCCAAATTTGCTCGATTCGTAAACCTCAGAAGCATATTCTTTGCCTTTAGGAATTTTGCTTTTCTTGCTTTTTGAGATAGCGGGCAAATTCAATGCTGAAAGTATTAATATGAATATACAACAAACTGAGATCACCACAACTATGAGAGCAATTGGGTTCTTCAAAATTGCTGCACCTTTCCTTTTTCTCCTTCTGCTATTCATCAGATCCATTGGAAAACAAAACTGAAATTTCTTTCGATTTACCCCCTTGTGGATCTCACTCTGATCTGAAACAACAATGATTTTTTAGGTGTGCAGTAAAATGGGAATGGAATGAGCATTTTTGAACTGATTTTATTCAGATTAAAATTGCTTATCAAACCCTAAAACCCCAAATCCCAGATCATGAACAAATTGTGATCGGAAGGCGGCAACGTATGCCGAAATCAATCAGATATACATAGACGCAGATAAAGATCAAACAAAAAACAACAAGAATATTTGAGATACGACTTTAATGGCCCGTGAACAACAGAAATTAAAGAAGGGAAGGGCGAAGGTTACCTCTTTTAAGCTTTCACACGGTGGCCGGCGATCCTGTGTTGCGATCTGTGAAAGTTCCAAATCCCAAACAATGAGCTTTAATTGAGCGCAGTGGCAGATCGTGGATTATTGCTAGGGGTTGAAAACTACAAAGAGCGATATTAAAATCCATCTTGCAAGTTCAATACTAGAAACAAGTTCAATACTACCAACAAGTTCACTTTGACGGTCGAGAATAACTCTGTTGTCAATGCTCCTGAAAACATCACTCTCGAAGTAGCATACCAAAGCATCGTTTCCCTCTTCATATCATCTCTACCAACATCATTTCGCTCCTGAAAACATCATCCACTGTTTCTCTAATCGAGCTCTTTTTTCACTCCTCACATCATCTCTACCAACCTCATTTCCAATTTCATCCACACCATCTCTACAAATCCTAGTAACATCATTTCCACTTTCAACTTAGATCATATATCAATTCTCTTTCTCTGAAAAATAAAAGGTAATCAGAGTTTCGCCCTTCGGCTTCGATCAGTGCAAGCATCAACATTAGGAGATGGATTAGGAATAGGATTGATTGAAGGGGTTGAAGATCCAACCGTAGGAATAGATGACTTAGAGCTAATAAAAAACTTGTCCATATGATATATTCCTAAAAAAAACAATCATCAAATCACAAACCACAAATTCAATTCACTCATTCACAAACTTCATTCTCAAAATCACATATATACAATAATAATTGAAAAAATTGATTCTCAAAATCACAAACCCTAAATTTCACAAAATTCATTCTTGAAATAAAAAACCCTAATTTCACCAGATTGGTTCCCAAAATAAACCCTAAACGAATTCCTATATCTACTTACAAATCGAATCTCAAATCAAAAGCTAGAGCACAAATTCACAAAGTCTACAAGGTATGAAATGCTAACCTTTTCAGTTCAGCTAGGGCACGGGAGAAAAAGAAGTTATTGGGCGCTGCTGAGTTCGTCTGCTATCAGCAGGGCATTGCGCACAGGCCGGCAGTTCGACGGAGGAGGAGCCGGCAACGCCGCAGCGGGGTTCGATGCGGTTCGAACTCGAAGTGTCGCCGCTCTCAATCGCGCCTCGGGTCTGTGTCGATAGGAAAGCAAAAGGAATAGAAAACCTTCTATGAATGTGTAATTTTTATTTTATTTTTAAAAAGGGAGCAGGCGGGAGTCGAACACGAGACCTCTGGGTCGCACTCCGCAACCTCCACTTAGGGTGTGTTTGGATTCTAAATGTAATACGGAGTATGGTTTACTATAAGGGTAAAGTGCAACAAACCACCCTTTAAATACAGTAGGATATATTGCTCAAAACTGCCCTTTAATTCAATATTGCAGAAAATCAGCCTTTATACAAATCTCCACCCAATACTCCATATGCCGGCCCCACATATAATTCTCATCTACGGAGTATAATTTTTGGATTAAATCATGGTAATACTAATATCGTTATTTATGGATTTGGCTTTGGCATGATGTGATTATTGTAGATATTACTACTAATGATAATCCATCGAGGGCCGTGTGTAAGAAACAAGACAAATTGGCACCCAAATAATTGAAGAGTCTAATCTAATGTAGCTCCATTTTATTTATTAAGCTAAACCACACAAGTAGTAATTTATTAAGCTAAACAATGTAGAATACAATACAACTAACACAATTCTTCAATAATTTCAGATCATGTCATTGTCATGGACTATTTCCAAATGATGCTTTCATTATTGGGTAATTTACAGAAAATCACCCCTTAAATATTGGTCTTTTCACTTAACCACCCCTTAAATTTGAAATTACAGTAAACCACCCCTTAAATGCTTTCCATTAACAAATCACCACCCATCATCAATTTACATTATATTTTTGTTTAATAAATTAACTTTTTAACATTTTTCAACTTAAAATATGCGTTTAATTATTTTAATTGTGAGTAATAATCTATTTCTTAAAGGTTATTTATAATTTTTCTCCAAAGGTTAATTATTGAAATACATTTTTTAAAATATAAATAAATAATTTTAATATTATTTTTAACTATATAAATGGAAATTATTATTTATAATCATATTATACTTAAAAAAATATTTTAAATAATGTTTACAAAATTATTTTAAGACATAAACCGGAAGATATTTCTAAGTTATATTAATAAGTTTTTTTAAAAAATGATATCTATAGCAATCCAACCCCTTCAATTCAAATTTTAAATATATTTATACATAAATTTTGAGTTTAAAAATATTAAAATATAATATATCTAAGAATGACTTAACAAAAATAGACCAAGGGTGGTGATTTGTTAATGAAAAGCATTTAAGGGGTGGTTTACTGTAATTTCAAGTTTAAGGGGTGGTTAAGTGAAAAGACCAACATTTAAGGGGTGGTTTTCTGTAAATTTCCCTTCATTATTTATTTGGCGGAATAGAGTATGTTGGATTGATGTTGATATTTAATCTAGAAATAACATATTTATGAAAACACTTGATTAGAAAATTTAAATATGATATAATATTGCCAAAATAAATAAAAATAATTACATAAAATTACTATTAATAAGTACTCTCTCCGTTAAAAAATATAAATCACTTTAGACATTTGCATACAAATTAAGGAAATTATAAATATAAATTTATTACATTTATACCCCTAATTAATTATCAACAACCCCCAACAACCAATAAAATTTGGACAAAAATTCAAAAAGTAACAATTTTCATATCTTAATAACTAGAAACTTAAGAGTGCTTATATTTTCAAACAAAAATCTAATCTTAAAAGGACTTATATTTTTTAATAGAGAGAGTATAAATTATTTTTTAAAATAAAAAAGGTAAAAACATATTACCGAGTAATAAGACACCAAATTAATTATCATCAAACACCCTCCCCACCCCCAAAATTAATAATAAATTTTAAAAAAAATGATAAAGGGTGAGATGATTTGTGAGAGGATACACTATCATCAAACAGATGAGATCACCTGTTCTCGAAAGGACAGAACTCATGTTTGTCCCTCCCCACCCCTAACTTTTTTTTTAAAAAAGAAAAATATTTAAAAATTAAAAAAAAATGATAAAAGGTGGGATGGTTTATGAGAGGGTACAAGAAAACAGGGAGGAATTCGGGACAGTGGATCCTCATTGATCATCAAAGGCATCCTCTCTCGTATATTCAATTGAAAAAATAAAAATAAAACAAAAAATAGATTGAAATAATTAAAATTTTGGGTTTTTTTGGAAAAGAGAATCCAGACAGAGTATTAGGGTATGTTTGGATTTCTCATTATTATAACTATAATGCAATTAGACTATCCACAATGGTTTTGCCTATAATGTATACATTTGCATAAAATGTGTAAAAATACACCTTATTTTTTGTTATTTTGCTCAAATGATCAAATATGTATTTTTTACACAACATTCAAATACAATTAATTTTAAAAAAATATTAAAAAATATACACCAATAAAATTGTCTTGCTTTTTGAAAAAAAAATTATAATGTGCTCAAATTTGCACATTATATGTTCAAATGTGCACATTTACATACCCTAAAAGCAACAATAGAGCTAAAAAAATGTCTAAAAAATACAAATTTATACATTTACACACCATCACTAGAGTTAGTCTTATAAATATAACCACATAAGATTGTAGTATTTTATTAACATATTCTATAATATGTTTAAAATAATAAAATTTAAATAAAATACACTATTGGGTAAAGTTTATCATTAATTATTTTATAAATTAAATGTAATTGATTGAATTATTTTACTTAAGTTTATATTATTTTAAATATATTATAAAATACTCTATCCGTTAATTAAATCTTTTCATTTTAGAAATCTACACATTTATTAAGAAAATAAACAAAAATACACTCATAGCTAAAATGACAAGTTTACCCAATAGTGTATTAACATCATCAATATCAATATATAATACTAAAACAGAGGCGTGGAAATCCTATGTGGCGGGTTCTGGTGCGATTCACTTACGTGTCGTTCTCTGGTGCGATCTGGCCCGAGTTTTTTGACACGTCAATTAATGATGATCCAATATATCTAAGCCACGTTGAACAATAACTCTATCTATATATCCACGTGTCATCCTATGTGTCTACCTTAATTGATTATTATAATTAATTTTTATATCTTAAGTGGTTATAAATTCTATCATTTAAATTATTAAACTTATGAATATGAGTTATTACAATTAATTTTTATATCTTAAGTGTTTACAAAACCTATCATTTTACCTTAAGTTATTTTATAAATATTTTGCCTAAAAAAGATTAGATTTCACAATAATAAAATGATGTGATTTTAGTTTTTTTTTTCTTCAAAATCAAACGTGAATATATATTTCCATATCTCTAAAATGGTGTTGATTCTTTCTCATGGTTACTTAATTCACAATATAGATCGATTATAGATTGATAACCGATCTACGCAATCTTAAAAGGTTAGTTTATTTATATAAAAAAGGTTATATTATTTTTATATAATATCAATATTTTATTTTATTTTATTTTAAGCACTTTAAATTTAATGATTGATATTAAAATCTTTTAAAAGCTTTTTTTAAAAGATTCAATAACTAATATTTGAATATTCAATAAATTAATTAACAGACCGCGGAACACGTGTCGTTCTTTGGTGCATTATGACCGAGTTTTTTGACACGTCAATTAATGAGTATCCAATAAATTTAATCCACATCATACAATGATCCATCTATTTATCCGCATATCATCCTACGTGTCCACCTTAATTGTTGATCTATATTATTTATAAATATAAATATTCAATTTCATATCTTAATTAGTTAGATACAAAATCTATCATTTCTAATATAAATATTCAACTTCATATCTTAATTATTTACAAATTCTATCATTTAAATATAAATATTTGACCTCAACATATTAATTAGTTATGTACGTAGAAAACTTTTACTTGATGATTTACAAATTCTATCATTTTCATATAAATATTTTACCTCGATATATTTTATAAAATTTTACTCTATATACTCGGACACATTAATTCTCCAAATAGAATTGAAGAACTCACTACATACATGCATATACTGTAGGTTCTCTTCAATCTTTATCATATCCAATTTTTTCCCACTTCAATATATGTTCTCTTAACCCTTAGAAATTAGAATGTATGCATCTCATATTCTCAAGATTTTGTATCATGACATGCCGCCTCATTATTTTGTATCATGATATATATGTATGACAACATAAATATATATCTATTCTAATATTTATTGGTGGAGAGATAGTTGATGAATGGACATGGTATGTTTTTTCGCGTTTTGTTAATAAATTATATTTTATTATATTAATTATATTAAAATTATTTTTATAATATCACAAAAAATAGCATAATTGACAATTTAATATCCACTTTATAAATATAGTACAATTTGTACCTATTATTTGATGATAACCTGTTGTTATTATTTTATAAATTCATGACAACTAACTGAACTAAGTATTTATTTAATATAACTAAGATTTAAGATATATCTATTGCCGATTTAATACATATATTTTTACAATAATCATCAATAGCAATCAATATCAATATATAATACAAAACATATGTCGAACCCTGGTCGAATTTGCTATATGTTTATATGATAAAGTTTGACTATATTTTACTACTAAATCAAACAATGGACAACTCTAAAAATTATGAGTTAGTTTGTATTAGTGAATGATATTTTCGTATTTTCAAATCAAATTTTATAATACTATAAATAGTTATCCACATCTTTAAAAAATCATTTGTTTTTAATGTAAATTTATTAGTGGGGTCATAGACGAAACTTGAATTATTAAATAATAATATAATAAGATAGTTTATTTTATTAAGTTTTATACAATTTTATTGGTTGCAACACAATTTTGTTTATTTTATATTTAAATTTATTAATGATGTTATTTATTTAATTAAGATATTTTAATGGATTGTATATTGATTTCCTAAAAAGTTTTCAATCAAGTTATTTTTAATCTTCATAATTTAATAAAATAATACGGAGTATTTATTAAAATGCCGCGTATCACGCGGGTAATAAGACTAGTATTATAGAATATGTTAATTGTTATAATATTAGTGATATAATACACTACTACTAATTATAGGTGATGTTACACCTCTTCATATCCCACACCATTATTTCTATTCCATAACACCCACATGGTGGAAAACCAAAGGTCCATATTGATGGTCATCTTATCTTGTAACCTTCCCCATCTATGCCTATATAAGGCCTTGTAGTTCTCATTGTGATACACACCAATACAATACAATCTCTCCTCTCTACATATTTCTTGTCTTATTTTATCACGTTATCAGCACGATTGCTCGGTAAGGTTTCACCGACATTGCGCATGCCGTACCCATGTACTCATATGCCTGCAGTTTGTTTTCTTATATTGTCTTCAGTTTGTTTCCTTAATCTCTCACGGCACTAGTCTTACATAGGCATACAGTTTTATTAATTTTAATTCCCACCCATATATAGTCTCGACCACTGCATTTTTTTTTTTGATATGCATGCATTTGATTTTGTTATTAACCGGCATTATAATTTGATTAAGCAACATGTGAATGCAGTATATGATATATGATATGCCTGTTATTTGATGTTGTCATTAATTATTTTTTTATTCTATACATGCCTGCATAAAGTTAATTTTTTTGACATGCACTTGAATACTTGATTAGCCGGAATGCATAAATTTGAGTCCATACATGCCTGCGTGTGTTCGACCGATCAATTATTTGTGTTTGTGTGCCGTATATATATTGTTGTTGTTTCATTTTGTTATATCTCTTGAAGAGATTAACTAATATTGAGTTATCCCCCGAAGCGGATATACTATATATATTTGAAGAAAATTGTCCTTGAAGAGACAAAAATATGTATCATCCCCCGAAGTGGATATACATGTAATATTAAGCATCCTCGTAGAGATGATAGATCACCTCCCCTGAAGTGGATGGTTGATAGAAATTATAATTTGTTTCAATGATGATTAATCCCTAGAAGCGGATGGTTCATCTTGTTATTATCTCCTGAAGTAGATAATCATGGTGTTGATTTCATTTTATATGTTTTTTTATAGAAATGTCAAACCTTTCACGGTTGGAGTTCACCGCCCTTGATGTTTCCGGAAGAAACTATCTCACATGGGTGCAGGATGCGGAACTCCACTTGATTAGCCAGAATTTGGGAGAGACTATCATACCAGGCAATAGCGCATCCAAGCAGGATTGTGCTAAGGCGATGATCATGCTGCGTCATCACCTTCACGAGAGCCTGAAAGCTCAATACTTGACCGTGAAGAGTCCCTCAGAGCTCTGGACAAGTCTCAAAGAGCGTTATGAGCACCAAAAGACCGTTCTCTTGCCTCGTGCGAGGTATGAGTGGATGCACTTGAGATTGCAAGATTTCAAGAAGGTCTTGGACTACAACTCTGAAATACATCGCATTGCATCTAAGCTGAAATTATGTGGAGAGAACATACAAGATGCGGATATGTTGGAGAAAACATTCTCAACTTTCCATGCATCAAACCTTGTGCTCCAGCAGCAGTACAGGGAACGTGGGTTCAAAACATTTTCTGAACTCATCTCAAGCTTGCTTTTAGCGGAAGAGAACAATCAGTTGCTTATGAACAACCATGAGAAACGACCCACAGGTTCCGCACCACTTCCTGATAACAATCAAGGCACGCCTGAAGCGAATGCTACATCCTCCCGAAGAGGACGTGGACGTGGTGGTCGTGGTCGCGGTCACGGTCGTGGACGTGGTCGTGGATATGACCAAGGTCGTAATCCCACATGGGTAAACCCCGATATCCAGAAGAATAACGGGAACAAGTCCAAGAAACAGCTTGACAAACCTGGCCCGAAGGCGGAAAGCCTTTGCCATAGATGCGGAGCACCTGGCCATTGGGTCCGTACTTGTCGTACGTCACCCCACCTTGTGAAATTATATCAAGATTTTGCGAAATCCAAGGGTAAAGGTGTTGTCACTAATTTTGTCGAAGGAGAGGGCCCTGACGACTCTTTCTTTGCCGGACTTGAGGATGCATATCTTGAGGCATCTGATTTCCTTCCACGAGATGGAAATGACAAGATCTCACCCATGCTTGAGAAAGATCTCCCAAATGATGCCGCCGATGATGCCGCCGATCTCCCGAATGATCGCACCACCCTCTTTGATTAAATCTTGAACTATTTGGCTATTTTCATATTTTCAATTTCGCATCCTATATTTACCTAAAGTTTGCTTGCTTGCTATTTCCTTTTTTTTTCAATGTAGTGGACTTATTTCCATTTTAAATTAAGTTTTGAGCAATATCGGTTTTATTTATACATATTTTATTTATTTATATAGAATGGATCACCCAAGTGGAAAGTTCAATGGTGGGGAGCTTTGTCTCATAGATAGTGCCACGACTCATACTATTTTGAAAAACCCGAAGTTTTTCATGAACCTGCAAATGGCGAAGACCAGTGTCAATACTATATCTGGAACAAGTAATCTTATAGAAGGTTCCGGAAGAGCCTCTATCTTGTTACCCGAAGGAACAAGAATATATGTCAAAGATGCTTTGTATTCCAGTAACTCACAACGGAATTTGTTGAGTTTCAAAGATATAAGATTCAATGGTTATCACATGGAAACCATGAATGAGAATGATACGGAATATCTATTCCTCACATCTTTTAAGACGGGCCAGAAGCAAGTCTTGGAAAAGATGAGAACATTAACACATGGTTTATATGGCACAGTTATATACCCCATTGAGAGTTACAATGTCACAAACCAGAAGTTAGTTGACAATGCAAAATTTTCTTTGTGGCATGATAGACTCGGTCACCCAGGTGATACAATGATGCGCAGGATCATTGAAAGTTCACACGGACACCCAATAAAGGACCTGAAGTTCCTATCAAGGGGTGACTTGACATGTACGGCTTGTTCTCTTGGCAAATTAATAACAAGGCCGTCAGTGACAAAGGTCAACGCAGAATCTCCTATGTTCCTTGATCGGATTCAAGGTGACATATGCAGACCGATTACACCGCCATGTGGACCATTTAGATATTTTATGGTGTTGATAGATGCTTCAACACGATGGTCACATGTAAGCCTGCTATCAACACGAAATGTTGCATTTGCAAGGCTCCTAGCCCAGATTATCAAGTTAAGGGCTCATTTTCCTGATTATTCGATTAAAAGAATCAGGTTAGACAATGCGGGAGAATTTACATCGAAGTCTTTTAATGACTATTGTCAATCAATTGGTATTGTGGTTGAGCACCCGGTGGCCCATGTCCATACCCAAAACGGCCTTGCAGAGTCGTTAATCAAGCGGTTACAGATAATAGCTAGACCGATGTTAATGAGGGCTAGATTACCTTCATCGGCTTGGGGCCATGCAATTTTGCATGCTGCATCTTTGATTCGTCTTAGACCGACCGCTAATAATAAGTTCTCCCCATTACAGCTTGTCTCCGGAAGAGAACCCGATATTTCATATTTGAAAATTTTCGGATGTGCGGTGTATGTCCCTATTCCTCCCCCTCAACGGACCAAAATGGGACCACAAAGAAGGTTGGGAATATACATGGGGTTTGAGTCCCCATCAATTATAAAATACCTAGAGCCTATGACTGGTGATCTATTTACAGCTCGGTATTTAGATTGTCACTTTGATGAAGCAAAATTTCCAACTCTAGGGGGAGAAGATAAGGAGATAATTAAGAAAGAGATTTCATGGAATTCCACTCCTCCATCATTTCTAGATCCAAGAACAAATGAAAGTGAACTTGAAGTTCAAAGGATCATACATTTGCAAAGTGTTGCAAATAGATTACCAGATGCGTTTACAGATGCCAAGAAGGTGACGATGTCACATATACCAGCTGAAAATGCACCAGCTCGATTGGAGATTCCTGTAGTAACTCCAAACCAACAAATAGCTAGCGATTCTCAAGCACGCCGGAAGCGTGGGAGACCACTAGGCTCTAAGGATACATTTCCCCGGAAGAGGAAAGAAACAATAACAACACATAAAGGTGTTGATACTCCTATCACTAACATCCATGAAGATATAATCTCAGAAGAGATATTATCCAAGGACCCTGAAAGCAAAGAAAAGGATGTCGAGGATAATTTTGAGATGTCAATTAACTATGCAACTACCGGTTTGGGGTGGCATCGAAATGACATAGTCCTAGATGACATATTTGCTTATACGGTGGCAATAGAAGTCATGGATGAAGATGACGATGATCCTCAAACAATGATGGAATGTCAAAATCGAAATGATTGGGAGAGTTGGAAAGGTGCAATCAAAGTAGAGCTGGATTCACTAAACAAACGCGGTGTTTTTGGACCAGTAGCTCCAACACCAAAAGGCGTTAAACCAGTCGGCTTTAAATGGGTGTTTGTACGTAAACGCAATGAGCGTAATGAAGTAGTAAGATATAAAGCCAGACTCGTTGCACAAGGTTTTTCACAAAAGCCAGGAGTGGATTATATAGAAACGTATTCACCTGTAGTGGATGCAACAACACTTAGATTCCTAGTTGGTTTGGCGGTTGTTGAACAACTTCAAATGCAACTTATGGATGTAGTAACTGCTTACCTTTATGGATCATTAGATACAGATATATACATGAAAATCCCCGAAGGATTAGAAATGCCTGAAGCATTAAGATCAAAACCTCGTCACATGTACTCCATCAAGTTAAAGAGGTCCTTATATGGGTTGAAGCAATCAGGTCGCATGTGGTATAACCGCCTTAGTGAATTCCTACTAAGACATGGTTTTGTAAATAACCAAGTAAGCCCTTGCGTCTTTATAAAGAGGACAAAGTCGGGTTATGTAATTATAGCAGTTTATGTTGATGACCTAAATATTACTGGGACTCCTGAAGAGATTCAACAAACAGCTAATTACATGAAAAAGGAATTTGAAATGAAAGATCTTGGAACAACCAAGTATTGCCTCGGCCTGCAGTTCGAGCATACAAGAAATGGAATTTTCATCCATCAGTCAACTTATGTTGAAAAGGTCCTAAAACGCTTTAACATGGACAAAGCATATCCATTAAGTACACCTATGGTTGTACGATCACTTGATGTAGACAAGGACCCTTTTCGTCCTCAACTAAACAACGAAGAGATATTAGGTCCTGAAGTACCATATCTCAGTGCAGTTGGTGCACTAATGTATCTTGCTACAAATACCCGACCAGATATAGTTTTTGCAGTTAATCTGCTAGCAAGATATAGTTCAATGCCAACAAATAGACATTGGAATGGTGTCAAGCACATTCTACGTTATTTACGTGGAACAAGTGATATGGGGTTATATTTTGAAAGATCTAAAGGAGTACATGATGCAAAATTGGTTGGCTATTCTGATGCGGGTTATTTGTCAGATCCTCACAAGGCCATCTCGCAAACGGGGTACTTATTCATGTATGGTGGAACTGCCATTTCTTGGCGTTCAACAAAGCAGTCTCTTGTAGCTACATCATCAAATCATGCAGAGCTTATCGCATTGTATGAGACAGGAAGAGAAAGTGTGTGGCTCAGATCACTCATCCAATATGTCCAGGAATCTTGCGGGTTGAAGTCCATTGTAAAACACCCGACAGTGTTGTATGAAGATAATGCAGCTTGCATCGTCCAAATCAAGGAAGGTTACATTAAAGGTGACAAGACCAAGCATATATCGCCGAAATTATTCTCCACCCATGAACTCCAGGTTGAAGGCAAAGTTGATGTCCAGAAGATTGCATCAAGTGAAAATCTGGCAGATTTGTTCACTAAAGCATTGCCTACAAGGGTATTTAAGCAACTGGTACACAATATGGGAATGCGATGCTTGAAGGACGTGTGCAAAGTTGAGGGGGAGTAGTTTGCTCTAGTATTGTACTCTTTTTCCCTTGATCTTGGTTTTTATCCCAATGGGTTTTTCCAGACAAGGTTTTTAACGAGGCAATACGCAAACTATGTACGAGGTGCACATCAAGGGGGAGTGTTATAATATTAGTGATATAATACACTACTACTAATTATAGGTGATGTTACACCTCTTCATATCCCACACCATTATTTCTATTCCATAACACCCACATGGTGGAAAACCAAAGGTCCATATTGATGGTCATCTTATCTTGTAACCTTCTCCATCTATGCCTATATAAGGCCTTGTAGTTCTCATTATGATACACACCAATACAATATAATCTCTCCTCTCTACATATTTCTTGTCTTATTTTATCATTAATACAATTTTTACTCTATTTATACTCACAATCCTAATTACTCCACTGTATTACTCTATACTCCGTATTTTAATTAACAAATTAGAATGACATAAAGGAAAATGCAGGTTTAGCTGAGTAGGTGGGCAATCCGTAAAAGTGGAGTTGATAGGTTGAAGAGAGTGAGGAAGATGAATGATGAATCGGAGTGATGAGAGGACAGTGAATTGAAGCCAGTCAATCAGACTTCCATCTACCCAATTTAAGGCCCCTTTCAGTATCCTATTCCTATTTCCCTTTTTTACCATTTCTGTTCACTGTTTTTGGATTTTAATGACCACTCCTTTCTCCCTGCAAAAAAGCAAACAGAGCTCTGAGAGTGAGAGATAGACGTTCACCCAAAAACAGAGCCTTTTAAAACGAGTGCGTTCACTGTGGTTCGACTGTGACCCGTGAAGCTCTGCTTTCATCAATGTCAGTTGGTATTTCAGTGGAAGAAGATGAGATTCTCCCTTCTCACCAGTTCTCTCTCTCGTAAAATCAGAGCCTGAATACAGCGAGAAATTCGGGGGGAAAAGCGCCCCTTTTTTTACCTCCTCCTTCCCCTCTTTCTGTCAAAACTTCACCTCCACAGTTCGCCTGTGTCTTTTCAATCTTCCTTTCCCCATGCCAATTTCTGCTTAAATTGATAAGATTTCTTCAAAGTTTGTATCTTTTTGCTTCCATTGCTTTAGTTTCACTCGCAATTTCAGAAGCTCTGTTAATGGCGGACACTCCCTCTTCACCTTTCAAACACAAGAAAAAGCCAGCGTCATTTCTTATGGGATTCACTGCGTTCGCTTCCAAGGCTTTTTCCGACACCGAATCGGCGATGAGCCCGACTTCAATCCTCGACACCAAACCTTTCTCGGCTCTCAAGAACCCATTTTGGACCGAACCAACCACCCCCAAATCCAGCCCAACTCCTCCCAAATTCGACGGCGATGGAGTCGTAGGCCTTCGAATCGTCGATTCGTTCACCGACGACGCCGATAATGATGCCGCGAAAAAGCATGAAAATAGCAAATTCGCCCTCCTGAAGATCCAAATCCCAGCCCTAACCAGCACTTTTTCCGTGGACTCCCCCAAATCCCCCATGGAATTCGGGATCAAGACCAGGAATTCCCAATTAGGTCTTCTTATTTCGCCCAAATCCTCATCCGGTTCTCCCAATTTGGGGACTTTTTCATCGGCTGAGATGGAGCTTTCCGAGGATTACACCTGTGTCATCTCACGTGGAGGAGGCCACGTAACGAAGATGACTCGAATCTTCGATGACTGCGTTCTTGATAGCTGCTTTGGAGAGCCTGCAATGCCTTCTTCTTCATCTCCCCCAAATCAATTTGAGAGCTTCCTCAGTTTCTGCCACACTTGCAGGAAGAGCCTTGGCCCTGGGGATGACATCTTTATGTACAGGTTGGTTTCAAGATTCAATCTTTACGAGCAATCAGTACATCGCACAGTCGAACTCATGTAAGATTTTTATCTTCTTCTTGCAGGGGGGAGAAAGCGTTTTGCAGCGACGAATGTCGACAACGAGAGATGTTGATGGAGGAGAGACTGGAGAAGCAAGGAGCTCTTGGAGAGGATGATGACTTTGGTTCATGGTAGTTGAGAACTGCATCAGAGTCTTTAAGATTGGAATTTGCACTTTTTAGTTTAGTTTTGGAGATGTTCAGTTTGTTGTTGTAGAATCAGAAATCTCTCTCTGTTCATCGGCAAACTATTGCATAATCTTTGGTCAGATGAAGAGGAAGAAGTACTGTAGCTTGTGCTCTGTGTTTTTGGTAGCAAACTTTTGCATAAACTTTGGGTTATTTTTTTGGATCGAATTACATAAACTTTGGTTTGATGATACGATTGTTTGTTTACACTGCTAAGAGTCAACCGATGTTCAAAGGGATCCAACTCGAATTTTTCCATCACAACATTGGAATCATGTTCAAAGGGATCCAACTCGAATTTTTCCATCACAACATTAGGATTCCAAACATGTTAGGACCATTTAACTGACCTGTTATTGTTTTGTTTTGCAAAACTTGAGTGAACAAGTTTTTAAGTCATGGGAAGGTGGGTTCTAAAGAGCTTCAACCAAATAGGAGAGGTTTATGTCAGAGGAGATAGGAGAGAGAAAGAGAGAGAGACAAGATCGAAGTTAGAAGATTCGGCCCCGATAAAAAGGGGCTATTATACATACGGTCAATTTTTCGTCAAATGAATAATTTATTCACCGTTTTTTTTATCTTAGTCCAATTAAATCGACTCAGTCGTTCTACATCTGAATCGGGTAGTGTATGACCCATTTAAGGGGTTGACCCTCCCACTCACAAGCGACTCCATGTTTTCAAGAGGATTCGAACTTTGAACCTCTTGACATGTCTTTTTACCTTGAAATAGTTTATTGACATTGTCTTTCCGTATCGGCAGACATCGACAAAAATATTTCAGGTAAAAAACACTTGTCGACTCCGAAAGTCGATGAATTGATCATGCATTTCACAAGAAATTGATGGTGCTAATTATACACCCGTGCTCTTTCTAATTTTTATTAGTGATCCATTTAGGTTAATTTTAGAACGAATCATACCTTATACTATTGAAAATGAAATATGCAACAAAAGGGTCAAACTGGCCCTATAGTGGAGTGGTTAGATTGCTTTTGCCATAATTTTCCGGCTGCTAAATTTCCCTTTCCAATCATGTCAATGTGAGTTGTGACATATTATTGCCACTTTAAATAAAGGTCGAAAATTTACATTATGCCCTCTCTTTATTAAAAATAAATAAAAAATAGTTATGTATATAAATGTAAATAATGTGTTTAGGGATAGGTGATCTCATCTCACACTGCTGCTTGTAAAGCTAAAGGATACTAGTGAAGAGGGTTGGAAATGTTAAAGAGTGAGTATAATCCATTTGACCATAAGCGAAACTAAGGGTTTGTATGAGACGGAGTTAATAAACTGACTAAAATTATAAACAGAGTAAAATTTATAAACTGTTAGTAAAAGTAGTGAAAAATTTATGAAAAAATATAAACTCCGTATGGGGTGAAAAACAGTTTATTTGTAAAAAGTGTAGTTTATTTTGTTATTATTAAGGGTATTATGGTATTTGCAAATCAAATAAACCACATAAACACCAAAAAAGCTCCCTCAAGTAGCTTTTTTTTAACTCATAATTTTAACCATTTTTAAGATTTTTTGGGTGTCCATACACTTTTTAACTAGCTAAAAAAATAAACAACCCATTCTTCTTATTTTTTTAACTGTTTTTTGGTGCATCCATACATACCCTAAACATTCTTAGGGCTTCTACTAATATTTATACTAACATTTTTTTTATAGGGAATGATCACATTATTAGAGCCAGAACGTGTCACTTGTAACATTATAGGAGTATTAAGGTATTTATTTGTGTCTATGTAGAAAGATAACAATTGTTGTAATCCAAACATACCCTTAACCTTACTTGTAAGGGGGAGAAAGTAAACTTCCAAAAGCCCAACGCAAAGTCCCAATAGTCCACTTATCTGCCAAAGCCCAAATGGCACAAGGTATCCTTTTGTGCACTCTTACACACAGCTAAACACTTGTTTAAACAAATCATCACTTATGGAGGCATGCCCTGGCCTAGTAATCACTGTGTTAAAAATGTTATGTCATTGATTCTCCGTTATCGCTATAGTAGGAAGAATATTGTGTGCGAGTGATGTATAAATATTTTTGCGAGCATTCGCTGATTATAGAGATATGTCATGACCTCAATAATGTGACCAGAGTTGAACTCATCCAAACTTTCTACGGACCAGAAACATAACCATGGTCAAAGTTAAGGTTCAAGATTTCCTTGAATCTTTAATCTCTAGTTTATAAATCTAAACCTTTGATTTAGTAAACTGACCCAGTAAGAAGATTAGGTTTTCCAACGAGAATGAAATCGAAGGAAATATTTCCTTTTGATCTCTTCGAAGCAAATTCAAGAGAGTTGACTCCCCTATGCATCCTGATTGTGGTCTCACAAACATGCACCTCCCTTATGCATTCATTCGCTTCACTAATGTCGTGGGTTCGGTCCTCCAAGGTTTGTTTGAGATCTCTTCAACCTGCTCATGGCTAGATCGATTGATTTTAGGTCAAACTAGTGTAATACCCGTGCCTTAAAGGCACAGGATTTTGATTCATTTCAAATTGAACATCGTTCTAAATATTTATATAATACTATATTAATATATACTTGTTTACAATAAAAATAATATGCATAAAGTATTATTTTTAATTTATAAATTACTTGAAAAGAGATACAATATATTTTTTTAAATGATTTAATAAGGTAAAGCAGTAATAAAACTCAAACACACCACCTATTATAATTTGAAATACATATATAATTATTATCATTAGGATAAAACTAAAAAGAAAAATATAAGCTATCAAATGATTAAAAAAAATCATAAGCACATGATTGTGCAAATACTTTTGAAGTTATCCAAAATTGTGGTCCTAATAAATATATAATATTATTGATATGAAAGAAATGTATAAATAAAGTCATGATATTAAAGAAATAATGATATAAAAGACCACACGGAATGATAATATTCAAAATTGTGGTCCGACGTATATCAATGTACATAATCTTTTCTATGAAAAAAAGGAAATAAATATATTTAAAATAGATCACAAATTGATATAAGCATATCAATTTAAATAATCTTCGTATGAAAAATATAGGAAACAAATATATGTCAAATAGGAAACAAATAATTTCAGCGATAATATTGACCAATAAGAAAATACCATTTGAATAAAAAATTCAACTTTAATTGTGGGCGTGACACGTCAGCAAAATGCTAGCAGAATTAGTAATATTAATAGATAGGAAGAATTAGAAGATTCCACCTCTGGAAAGCACCTGTGCCAACGTGGAGTCTATTTCAACAACAGATGCTCGAAGATCGGTCTAGAGTTGCTGACCGATCTTAATGCTTTACATTCTGCTTGGTTGGAGTGCTTTGTGGTGAGCTACCTTGAATATGAAGAGTTCCTTAAAAAAAAAAGGCAAAGTCTGGTATTTTACAATGAGCTTTCTTTCTATCAATAGATGGGAATGTTCTTGTGCCAATGACTCGAATTCTTCTGATTCTGTTGCTTTAGCGCCCTTTTCTATTAGTAAGTTTGTCAAAGGGTGAAACTTGAGTTTGATTGCAAGGGCACGCGCCATCTCAGATGAATGAATTTTGAGGCATGATTCATTTATTGATTGGGTTTCTGTGGGGCGTAGGCTTCTCAAAAGGTAACGGAGGCGTGCAAAGGTTTTCTAGGGCTGGACGGAGATTGACCCTCGAGTACTATTTCCTCCCTTCTTTTTTTTTCTTACCTTTTTTTAATTTTTAAAGAAAGAGTTAACTTACGTCACTTCAATCAAGAATGTGAGTGAAAAAGAAAAGTGGTAGGCTAAAGAACCGTTGAAGGCTTCAACTTGCCCACTGAAGAAGGCGAAGGCTAGACCAACTTACTGCCATGCCATTGTTGAAGCTTTAAGCTCTATAACTCTATAGACGGAATCACATTTTTGGGTAGTACAAAAAATTGGATAGGGGTCAAGACAGGCGCCAACTGACTCAAGTGCCACCCAAACCGCACAAAAGGGAAAAAAAAAACAATTCATGATTACTGCAGGTTCTATTTGGCTTGTCGAAATACAGATTAATCAACCATCCTTAGGTCAAGTCAACAGCCAACCATGAAGCAACTTAAGACTTGGGACCCACTGCCACATAATCAGACTTAGCAATAAGTAGACCAACATGGGACCCCTACACTCATGTGATTGTGTGTATGTGTGGCGCACTCACCATGAAAGGTCACATGGGGGCCGGTCATCCAAACAACCATTCAAAGGCCTACTTGGCCACTTGTGTGTTGTGTGTTATATGTTAGTATGTGGTTTCACTTTATTAGATTGCAGCCTCCAGTTTTCCTTCAAAGTGGGCCATGGCCCAACACATTTGGGCCCATCTGCCTTGGCCAGACCAATCCAACAGAGACAACTCTTTAGGGTCCCAACCATCACTAATTTACAGCTAATTACATGAGACAAGTCCACTACAACTAGATGATGTGTGTTTTCCCTTGCTCCAAAATTGTAATTGTAATGATGTTTAAACCAACTGCTTTGCTTTGGTACTAGTAATGACAATTTCTTTGTCGATTTGGGACCTCCAATTTGTTGCTTAATTGCAAGAGTTTCCAAATATATATTGTCCATGGCATATCTCAATACTCTTTGTTAACAACCGATATAATTTATATAATAGAATTTGTTTTATTTATTTATTATGAAAGTAATTCGAGGACCAGACATATCTGACCCTCGATAGACCGACATACATGTAGACAGAGTTGTAGATAGAATAGACTTAGTAGATGGATGAATGAATGTGGCAAACTTACAAAGGAAATTTATCACACAATATCGATTTTCGCATGATATCAATAATAACGAATGTGGCCCAAACACGAAGCAATCCATATGCAGTTGTCTTGATTGAGTGATTGACGATATTTACTTTTATATATTTTAAATTTATGGGGAAAAAATTCTAATTAATTTAAAACTCTATCAGTAATTCACCATATAAGGTCATATAACATATTAGGCCATATGTTATGTGATTATATAACACGCCATAAAATATAATAAATGCTAAATAGAAAGGTGCCCTTAAAAGTCCTAAGTTCATAGCATAGATATTACATTTCCGGCTACCAAACACATATTATATAATACTTGAATTATGAAAATTATTTATGAACATTTTGGACCTTATGGTTTACCTATCCCATCAAATTAATGATGAGGGTGTGTGTGTAAAAATGTGTGAAGGAGCTGGAAAGAGGTGGACAAATTAATATGTGAAATTAAATGAAAATCAAGATAAAGGATCCCACATCTCTACGTACCATGTGAGGAAATTATCACAAATTAAATTTCTTAGACGTACATTGGCATTTAATTTGGATCCACACATAGGCTAGATGTAATAGTGATTTAATTTAGACTCCATTTCTGCTCTAAGTTTTAAATAAAAAAAATATAAGATTATAGTTTAATTAACTTTTAAATCAGAGTTTTTCAACGGTGAATCACCTAAAATTTCTGAGTTTATAATTTTTTTTTCATTCTTAAGTTTCCATCAGCCACCTTAATTAACAATTAAATTTATCAAACAATATACTAACGTATTAATTAACATAAATTTAATACTATAAATAGTTCATTAGCTTCCGCTATCCCTTTACCAATGTATTATGGGTCGTAAATACACAAATAAATCTAGTATATAAAAGTGAACGAAGATTCACCTCAAAATTAATTACAATTCATATATATATATATATATATATAATACAAATAAATCAGCTTTCTCTATTCCTTTAGCAACAGAATGTATGTATTATAAATCGTGGTCCATATTATATATCATTTTGTGTCATTGTTAGTTATTTTAAAATATATAATTTTGTAACCAATGTCCAATTATACATGAAATGAACCACAGTTGTAGATTAGCGGATATTTGACCCGTCAATTGTTTGTACATAAGTGGACCGCTAGATATATGTTGAATGTAATTCTCAATGTTACCATAATTGAAGGAAGATTGAATAAAATCACAAATATATACGATCCACCTAGTAGACAGATATGATATATGGAGAGTTAATTAGGAATATTTTATGCATGACTGTAATTGTCTTGACGTGAAGGTAAGATATATAGGACATAGCCAATCGCAAGTGCCCATCTCGATAGGTCAAAAGTTTTGTGTAATTCTAGAATCATCTCGATAGGTCAATTGTTCTTTATTAAATAATTATACATGCTTGATATTAATATATACAAGTTTTTTTAAAATAAAATAAAATATTTTTGCACATAAATTAAGAAAAATACTATACTATTTATCGACGTGTGAGAGGTCATAGATGTGATTAATTTTGACCGTTTATTGTTGACCGTTTATCTAGTGGTCGATTTAGGATTTTTTGTAAAAGGGGCCTAAAAAGTTTTGGAGACATTTTTTTGTTACACACATATACATATACATATATATATATATGGGAATTTTTTGTTTATATATAAATATATTAGGAAAAATCATAAATCTGTTATTTAAATTGTTATTTTTTGTAGGAAAAAAAAATTATTTTAAAAATGAGATTTTTTTAAAATTATATATGGGATATAATATTTTTGTTTAACTATATTGGAGAAAATTTTAAATTTGTTATTTAATTATACATTTTTAGTAGAAAAAAACTACTCCGTAAGAGAAACAAAAATCATATATAAAGAACGAGGCTAGCCAAAAGGGTTTGAAGACCTTAGAATAATAAATACCTCTTCTTATAAACTAAGTTAAGTTGTTTTGCGATTCTTTACTCCACTTTACACTCATTTAACGATATTTATTACAATTTAAGCAATGGGTGATCTTAGATGCAGAACTTCGGGTTCTCGTCTATAAGAATGCACTACGGCTAATGGGTGGTAGCTGAATTCTAATTGCTTTCTTTTTTTTAAAAAAAGAAAAAGAAAAAAAAAAGAAATGGGTGATCCAAATGTAGATAGTAACATACTAACATACGTACCCACTTAGGAAATTGAATAAATTTACTGCAATTTCGATCACATTAGCTTATGGCGGTCATATGAAGGAATGTGAAACATGCGTATGTAATGTAATGTTATTATAAACTCTTGAAAATTGTTACAACCCACAAATTACAAAACAAATCACAGCCTCAGATCCTAATATATTATGGTACGTGAAATTGCTAATATGTGGAGGTTGTTGAAAGTTTGATCGATGGATACGTGGCATTAAGTACGATTAGGGCCGGAGGACATATATATTCGATTAATTCGATTCGATACTATATGGTATTGGTCAAATGATCAAGTACTATAATAAATAACTTGAATTGGTGACACTTAAGCCATAACCACTAACTACCTATTTAAAGGTGGGTCGAGAGAGAGGATGGACCAAATTGCAATTTCATTTAATTAGCAAACAAAATTGCCCAATCCATGTTCTACTTTTGCTTACCTCTCACTTTCCTTCCTCTTGTTCTTTTCACTACCTACTGGTTCCTTTCTTTCTCGTGGGATAAATTGGGTTGTTATGGTTATTGTTGTTTGATGGTGTTGAATTATTTTAATTTTAAAAAATATAATCTTTTCAGAATAAGCTGTCAAAAAGATTTTGCCTATCCATGGCATTAATTTGCTCTCACACCGCCATCAAAAGTAATTATCCGAGCTATATTGAATTTGTTGGTTTAGTTGATAAGGTCCATAAGAGCATCCGCATCCATGAAACCCGATTCGGTTTCTTAACTCTCTTTTTTATTTTTCTCTCTCCTTAATAAACCCAACTTAATTTTTAGCCCACATCCCTACAACCCATTTTATTATAAACAAATAATATAAAATCGAAAATAGTCCCACCACTTACCCTAAACTCCCCTCTTTCTCTTTCCTCCCTTCTCACTCATGTCCCTCACTTTCTTTCTTTATTGGGTTTTTGAGAGTTTCTCACTAGTGAATCCATCACATCATTCCTTACCAAAATATATTTCTCCTCTATTATTTTATTGTTAAGTTCCTTATTTTACTCTTTAAAACACCCCAATGTGGATGCTCTAAAGAGATCAAGATCATTTTATTAAATAATCAACAATCAATATAACTCTTTTTTTTTTTTGGTGAAATCAATCAATATAACTCTTTCCATGGTAATTTTGTCCCAAACTGGTTAAAGATACCAAGAGGCATTAAAAACGTACCAGACCACATTAGTCTATCATTTCCCACTGTCCCTTGACCCACCCTATAAAATTCCTTCATCCCCTCTCCCATTTTCCTACTCTCCCCCCAAACCTCCATTGAAGCATCAATAGATACACCAAACCCCAACCCCCAAACCAATTCGACCCGAAAAAATGGAGGTGGAGCTGGTAAAGTGCGAGTGCTGCGGGCTGAAAGAGGATTGCACCTTGGATTACATCAACGGCGTCAAGGCCAAATTCGGCGGGAAATGGCTATGCGGGCTGTGCTCGGAGGCCGTTAGAGACGAGCTGGGCCGGTCATCGACGAGCTCGAGGAAGCAGCTCTCCAATGGCGGCAGCGTTGAAGACGCGGTGAAGGCTCACATGTCGTTTTGTAGGAAGTACAAGTCGAACCCTGCGTTTCGAGTGGCCGATGGGATGAGGCAGATGCTGCGGAGGAGATCCGCCAGTGACAAGTCTTTGTCCCGTAACCTCTCTTCTTCGTCTTCATCTTCGTCTTCGAAGAAGTATGCAAGATCTGTTAGCTCTTCGCAAGTCGGTGATGAATCTTCATTTCCCACAATTTATTGATCAATGTTAATTTTCTGCCAAATCTCTTGGTTTTTATGGGCTGCCAATATCAAAAAATGATAGATTGTTCTTTTTCTGTGCAGGAAGTTTTTGCTTTTATAATTAAGAAAGTTTGAGTTTTGTACACTTTTTCTTGTTCTCCCTCTTTTACACTGCCAAATTATATATACAATTATACATCATAACATTTTGATCAAAAGACTTGGAAATACACTCGGGAGATCGAGATTGTGTTAACAGTTTATCTCATTTTACTTCAAGATTTTGATCTAACTTCATCTATTTATGTTTTTCGGGAAGTCAATTAGATGACAGATGATGTTATTCATCTTCGCTTCATGATGGATGGTACTTTGATGGTCGCTCATCCAAATCTCCACATTCTAGTCCGTAAAGACGCCATTGACACACTGTAACACTGTTATGCTCAAGATAAATAGGGTGATGATCTGATTTAAATTTCTTAAGCAAGAGAGAAAAAAAAAGGGACAAACACAATTATTGAAGTTTGATGTGATAACACAAATGTAATACAGCTAGAGTGATAATGTCATTTGGATAGCCAGGTGAATGTTTTACTTTTACCAAATATATCCTAATTTTTGTTTGGACGAAAAAAAACATTTCTCAATAAAAAAACAAATACATAAATATAAGGTTGCATGCCTTAACCATTCTTCTACTGGACTTGCACTATGATCACATAAAAATTTCACCGATCTCATCCATAAGGATGCTATCAGTTAGGTTCAAACCAGCTGAACTCTTACTCTATAAAAAAAAATGAAAGCACATTAAAATGCTGGGGTTTGGAAGATAAACTGCGACGCAGCTGTTGAAGACGATCGGGCCTGTGGCATTGGCTTTGTGGTTAGAAATGCTGAGGGCAGTGTGGTGCTGTTCGGTTCAAAGCGAGTTCAGCCATGTTCCGATGTCGAAATTGTGGAAGCGGAGGCGATTTGGTGGGCAATGCACACATGTGCAGAGAATGGCTATGGAAGAGTGGTGGTTGAATCGGACTGTCAAGCGCTGGTAAACAAGCTCAACGGCGGGAACTGGCCGGGCGCTACGCTAGGAAGGTTGCTGCAAGCTATTGTGGAGACTGCTGCAAGTCTTGAGGATTACGAGTGGAGCTATGTTAGGAGGGAGGCCAATCAAGTGGCACACCTGCTTGCTAAACTATGGCCAAACTCCAGTTTTATTTCAAGTTCTTCTTTCTGCTTTCCTTTGGGCATGGATACTGTGTTGGAGAATGATCTAGCTTAATAATATTTGCAAGGCTTTTTCTCAAAAAAAAAAAAAAAAGCACATTAAAATATCAAACAAACACTATATAGTACTGCAAGCTGCAAATTACAATATAAATCACATAAACAAAACTGCAAACTTTTAAGATAGATTTCAAATTTGCAATCAATCATCAATCATCAATCATATAATTAAACAATAAAATTGAATAATACAGTATTTTTTTAACAAATTGGCCACTGTTGGGTTCGCCGGCTTAGATTCCCGGCTGTTTTACAAATTGAATATACTGTTTTAAATGTGAATTTTTTCTTCTTCCAGATTTCCAATAATTAAAACCCTAAGTATTTAATTAAAAAAATGATGATCTTATAATGATAGGTAAGGTCATTCCATGATACAAAATTAATACAGGGCCTGCAGACCAAGTAAATAATGCGGCACTATATAAAATGATATGCAATTCAACGTCTCACTCTACCTGCTAAATTCAATGATTGGACCTTCAAGTTGCATTATACCTCAACTTTTAAGACTTTATCAAGCTACTTCGAAGAATTATTGCTCTTATTTTCTTTTAAAAAAAACAAATTATATTAAATTACCTCAATTATGGATAGCTCTAGAAAATACCAGGTTGACAGATTGAAATCATTTCCATTAAGTTTTTTTGGTCATTAAAATTTCAATGTCTGATTTTTTTCCAAATAGCAGTAGGGCTGGAAATCACCCGTGGGTGACCGACTCATCCGACCCGATTATACGGGTGGAAATCCGAAAAAAATCGGGTGATGGGTGGGTGAAACGGGTGATGGGTGATATGTTTTTCACCCATTACCCGACCCATCACCCGACCCATTACCCGACCCGCTTAACCACCCGCTAACCCACCCCATTATTTTTTTAAAAAATCCTAGTTTATAAAAAAATATAGCCTAACATAACTACATATTTTTCTTTTCTCTAATTCTATCTTCTCTATTCTCTAACTGTTTTTGTGCAAAAAAAAATCTAAAAGAATATAAACTTATTTTATTTAACCTCGTAAGTCATATCACATCTTTTAAAAAAAATTATTTTATTTGTTTTGCATACACTACTAGAATGTTAACAATTTCGCTCATTTCAACTACTTAGCACTTAGTGTGTTAAGACATGATTTATTCAAATTGTTTTTCCTTTTTTTAACTACGAGTTTAGCAAAGGCTAAAATTCATCTCATTTGTTTTGATATTAAACTTTTAATGTTAACTTTGTAAGATGAGGATAATGTTATAATGTATGAATAAACCTTTTATACAATTAATAAGATTTCCACGTTGACGTGGTTTGTGAAATTATCAAATATGATCGATTTATAAGTATGACCTATGACTTTTTTTCTTTTAATTTACTTCACCCGATTACCCACCCGATTCACCTGACGGATCGGGTGATGGGTGAAATATTAGACGGACGGGTGATGGGTCGGGTGAATTTTTTTTTGTGATGGATCGGGTGGAAAAATGGCTCCACCCATCCATCACCCGACCCATTTCCACCCCTAAATAGCAGCAACTTGCTGTGTGTGTGAGATTTAATGAAGAAAGATCTCGCTAAAGGTGATCATTAAGCTATTATACAATTTATACAGTAACCTTTTCTCACAGTGGTAATTTTTATACTACTTATGCAATTCCACTGAAAATTGTGGTTACATTACTCCAGTTTTATATATGAAGGGATGAGTTTGGTTGAAATTATATAATCTGATAAAAATGAATGATATAAACTGGAACATTTCAATAGTTATGATAAGAAGTTAAGAATTTGATCAATGATACATTGATGAACACATGGACTTATATTAGGTATCCAATGACACCAATTTTTGCTTTTATTTTACTGCCGACACTAAATAGAAGAGCAAAGCAATCAATCATTCATCCTTAAATAGAAGAGCAAAATAAAAGGAGAAGATGACATTTAGGATATATAATAATAAAGTAATTTATAATGTGTTTGTATCCTCAAAATGATTTTACAAGGGGCTGATTAGTACCCAAAATCCAAATACCCGTCCAAAGCACAAGACTATCTATCTATCAAGCAAGTTTCTGGCTTATCAAGGATGGGTTTGGTGTTGTGTCGATGGAGATCGAGTCATCGAGCAGGCGGGATCTATGGTGATGGCGGACCTTAGGCTGACTAGTTTATTGCTGAATTTGTTTGCGAGGTTCGATTTCATGTGCTCCTAGAACACCAATAGAGCTCGGCATTGATTTCATCCACCGTGCCAATTTAGATATCAGCTCATTTTCCTAAATCCATTTACAATTTGGAATGTTTCAAAGTGGTTTCATCAGCTGTACGTTCATCCAGACTTATCGGTCGTACAATCATCAATCAATCACTAGCTAGTTATTTCAATTGGTGTTTTGACGCAGCTGCATCCCAAGATTTGAAGGAACAGCTTTTGCCTTTTGCTTTTGATGCTTGGCTTGGGTTTCCACTTGCCAGTGAAAGAAACATGAAGGGAAATCTCTCTGAGATGGGAGAGTGGATAAAACCGTCCCACATCGATTGCCAGTGAAATGGGTGCCGTTCTATGTCATTTAAATACCCGAAACGAAGGCCTTACAACTCATACCTTTCTCGGCCTTTTGGCTAAGATCAAGTGTAGTATCTGTTCTTATCAGTTTAATATCTGATATGTGGGCCATTGGTCCACTTCGATATTAAATTAATTTTTTAAGGGGGTGAGCCCATCAAGGTAGCTTGCTATCTGGGTTCACGCGCGTCGCCCATGCGTTGCACTACTGCTTGGACCTGGCGCACCCCACCAATCCTAGTCTAATTTTAGCCCATTAACTTGTTTACCATATCAGTTTGCATTTTGTAATAAATTTATAATTTATAATAATTATTGAAAATTGCATTTAACGGGAATTTCCTAAAAACATATTTTCTACGAACTAGATGAAATTGAAGTTTTGACTGGCCAAATTTCGGTAATAAGGAAGTATTTGGGATAAAATTTGGTTATGGTTGATTGTGTTACCTCTGGAAATCTTAATAAGGATTCAGAATCAACAGGTGTTTATAATAATCACACGAGGACGAAAGCGGAACACCACAAAATGCAATAAAGAGGAGATAAAGGAGCACTGGGAGTGATGTTTTCGTGGCGACACCACCGGATGAGCCTCCGCTTGTTGTGGGAACTGAGTTGCCGCTACTTCTTGAAGGAACGGCGCTTGGAGCGATGGTGGATCCTGTTGGCGATGCAGCTGTAAATCGATGACAATGAATTTACTTTGTGCACAATTTTTATGTTGTCATTTAAAACTGAAATGGTGAAAGAGGTTTAGTGAATTTTGTTACCTTTGGTGCATTGGCTGATAGACGGCGTCTTGACATTGCAAGCACTCGGAAGAGCCAATGCTTGGGTCTGATTGATGGTAATCCCCAGTGAAGAGCCACCACCGTTGAGGACTTGGCAGAGGCACTGGGGCTGCGATTGGACGACAGTAGCGAGCTGCTTGCAGCAATCGGAGGAAGGAGTGGAGGAGTTGCCAGTGATGTAGTTGAGGCAGGGAGACAAGCTTATGAGGACAGTCGTGCAGCTGGACGATGATTGGGCCATTGATCCTGCAAACAAGGATGCTGCAGCCGCGAGAACTACCATGATGGTGATGCTTGTAAGTCTTTGTTGCTCCATTTTTCGGTGCAGGTTGAAGTGAAGAAATGTGATTGTAATACCTGCTTGTGTTGTTGAGAGTAAGGGATTGTTTGGTTGTTTTATAGTGTAATTAGGGATGACATATGAAAGAAGATTTAGGTGACCAACTAAGATAGTGTATTAATGTATTTTGCTTGTGTTCAAAGTTGAAGCATTCAAACTTTGGACCTGGACACCTCAATCTCTATACCTTCATTTTGTCCTTTTCTTTTGTTTTCTTGTTGATAGAAGAATCCGAGAAATTTAGTTTAGACTACTAAACAATAGGAGTTAGGGACCTTAACCATCCGAAAGCAGACACGAGACGTTGAATTAGTCATGTAGAATTTTAAGAGTTTAAGGAAAGCGTCCTTGAAGGTTCCAATGAAAGATCAATATGCTAAATTCCAACCCTTTCTAGCTCGATCGGGCTAATCGCAAGCTGTGATCTTTAGCTGGTTTGACCTACAGTTGAAGTAGCTTCACACAATCTGGCTGAGAATCATCAAACCTTCCATGTTATACATATATGGACGTGTTTCTAACAAGTTAAGATTGGGATTAATTTGAACCTTAATAAACCAGTAAATCCAATTTAAACTCCTTTTAAATCTTTGACTGAGTTCAAAATCTCGATCTATCACCGAAAATGCAGAAGGTATTTGATCACCAGATGTGGAAAATGGCCGCTGCAGGGATTGGGGGAAATGTGCAGTGAAAAAATGCCTTCCAAGATATCCCACATCGGTTGAGCACGAGATGGGCACCCGGACAAGGGTATAAAACGGAGAGCGCCACTGCAAGTTAAAATTACGCAGCCACGCAGTGAGCACAAAGCGAACTATTCTTTCGCCTTTTACTAAAGAATACCGTGTGCGCGCTGCATTTAAGTGGCATACGCCAATTTTTGGAGGTTGTCCTCTCTGAGGGCGCCAACAATTCAGTTAAATATTTACACAGCCAGTTCTTCATCTTAAGTTTAGATTGATGTACTGGTGATATTTGTACCGCTAGTTATTCATTTTATATATGAGTAGGTTTACGTTGATTCTGTAATTAAGGGTGTTTGAATATTTGGATATTTTTACTTCGATTTTATATATGGATATTTTAACTGCTAGTTCTTCATTTTTTACGTTGATTCTGTAATTAAAATGCTGCAATTATTATCGTTTGGTTTTAAAAATAAAAAACTCGGTTTTGAGCGTTTGGTTTAAAAATAAAAAAAACTCGGTTTTAGGTGAAATCGTAATTTGGTCATAAATAATTGAATATAAAATGTCTTTGAAACTATAGGAAAATCGCAAATAATGATGGTTGGTTTTAACCGCGTTTTAGGTGAAATCGTAAATGTCTTTTAAAAAACTCGGTTTTGAGCGTTTGGTTTAAAAATAAGAAGTAATATAAAATGTCTTTGAAATCCAAACACACCTTAAAATAATTGAATATATGTTTTACACCTTTTCAAAATTCCAAACCAAAGACAAGGGTGTTTGAATTCGCAATTTGGTCATAAATATAAGCGTAATTTATAAATATATAAGCGTAATTTATAATATAAGCAATTATAACCTTGTAATTGATCCACACAATTTATAGAGATTATAAAAAAATGATATTGTTTTAAACACGTTAATAAAAAATCGAAAATAATGATGGCTGTAACGAAACTATAGGAAAATCGCAAATAATTGTGGTTTGCGGACGGCGGCACTATAATTGTATTTTATAAAATTACCTCTTATTATAATTTTTTCAACTGAAAAAAAGCACATTTTGCTCTAAAATTCAATGTTTATTTTTCTGTAAAGTTTGTGCTATTGGTCGCAATCACTATTTTACCGTGTTTGTGCTGTGCATTTAACGAGCCCATATCCTTGCTTTTCTATCAAAATCTCTAATTCTAATCTTCCTCCCCAATCTGATATTATGGTGTGGCATACACCAATTTTTGGAGGGAGGGCGACCCCAATTGCACAGTTTAGGGCATGTTTGGCAATTAGCGTTTTAAAGGGTTGGCTTGTTTTATACCTACAATGTTTTCATAACACAAGGTGGTTTTTCTGCAATTTTGCTTTATTATATGAAAGGTGGTTTTTCTGCAATTTTGCTTTATTATATGATCTTACGATTATATTGATATCCAAACACAAGTTACATACAACTAGGAGTAGGAGGGTCGGCCGAGCGAGCCAACCCTGTGAGGTCCCACAAATTACGTCAGCCATATGTCTTGATAGCCATACAGCACGCACCTTACTAGGGCACACGTGGCATATTTAGCCAACCGACCCTTTTTGGGTATCACCGATGGCTACCACACTACTTATAAGAGTGTCTCGCGACCTCCCTTTCTTTCCGATGTGGGAATAAAGCTGAAAAAAAGATGCCGTTTAGCATTTTCGGGCGGAATTAAAACCTCGAGCAACATGTAATGATCATAGGTCTAAGGGTACCCCATTGGGTGTTGGTATCACATTGATGTATAAATACTCAATGGGTTGTATTACACAAGGCATCATACCAATAATCAAATACATACTCTTAACCCTCTCATCTAATCTCTCTTTCCTCTTCCCTCAACCCCTCTAAACTCTATCTCTCTCAATCTCCTTCCTCTTCCTCTCTCAATCCCCATGGAAAGCTAAGCTTTCTCTATCCATGCCCTTTGGGACATAACACAACACTCCATCTTTCCCTTGTCCGCGTCTCTAGAGCTCCTCCCCTCGGCGCCTCAATGGCGTTCGTTTCGTTCATTGTGATTTGTTGTGTGTAAATATCACAATTTTATTATAAAAATATGGGAAATTCCGTATGGTGTCCCTGTGTTTAAAGCAATTCCGGTTGGTGCCCCAAGGTTTCCTTTTTTCCGGATGGTGCCCCTCTACTTTTCTAAAGTTCCGCCCCGTGCCCTAAAATCCAATTCAACCCTAACTCTGTTATTTTTATATAAAAAAAAGAAAAAGAAAATAAGAGGCGGCGTCCTCATCACATCAATAGACCTCGCCGGAAATCTACCGATGCCGTAGCAGGGGGAGGGACTCGGCGGCGAAGGAGGGGACGTCGACGTGGTCGGCGGAGTAGGATTAGGCGTCGAAGGGTGTGCAACCATCGTCGAAGGGGTGACTGGACTCTGGACTACTGGAGGGCCTGACCTCGATTGTCGTCGGCGTCGTTGCTGAAGGCGTCGAAAGAGGACATCGTCGGCTGCATCCAGAGAGAGCCGAGAGGAAGGCGTCGGCGTCGTTGCTGAAGGCGTCGAAAGAGGACCTCGATTGTCGTCGGCGTCGTTGCTGAAGCCCAAGTTCGCATTCCGGTTGTCGTCCTCTCCGATCATGGATCCGACGGCTTGTGACAACCGAGAGGAAGCAGATCCAATCAATTCGATCTCAAGTCGGTTCATCCCGATTTCTTGTGCTCCACCACCTTCATCCCGATTTCTTCCGTTGCAGTTCCACCACCTTCAACCTTCAGGTCCAATCAATTCGATGGTTCATCCCGATCTCAAAGGCGTGTCCCGACCTTGAAGAAAGAGGGCCAATTGAAGAAAATAAGATCCATCCTGAAGTTACTTTGCCCAGTGCTTGCAATGGCCCTCACAATGGAGTTTATGCCTCGCAATGCAGAAGAAGAGGATTCTCTCTGGTTTTGAAAAGACGAATGGGTTACAAGTTAACGGAGTTACAATTGAATTGGAGTTTAGGGCACGGGGCGGAACTTTACTAAAGTTAAGGGGCACCATCCGGAAAAAAGGAAACCTTGAGGCACCAACCGGAATTGCTTTAAACACAGGGGTACCAAACGGAATTTCCCTAAAAATATTCAACAACGTACAAGTGTAGATCCAAACACTCCCTTAAGATTCGGCCCGTCGGCCGGGATCACCCGTGCCTTTGCCTCCCCATCCCCAAGATAAAAAAAGGTAAAATGATTAAATTTAAAAATAAAAAAAAAAATAGTAAAGGGGAAATTTTATGAGAAGGTACAGGGAGATAGTGGATCTACTCTGCTTAATATTTAGTATTTACTATAGGAAAATCCAAAATAATATTATGGTTTGTAGTCGGTAGCAAACTAGCACTATAATTGTATTTTATAAAATTACCTCTTATTATCATTTTTTTTAATTTTTTAAAAAAGCACATTTTTTGCTCTTAATTTCGATGTTTATTTTTCAGTTTTGTAAAGTTTGTGCTATTGGTCACAACCACCTTATCTCGTTATTTTAAAACTTCTTTAATCAATTCCAACTAGGAGAGATAACATATTTTAATAAATCAAGCAACTGTTATATAATACCTCAGTTTTTTTCTTAGTAATTACATTAAGTTAATTAACCATCTATGCAAAATATAATTATAAAAAAACACTTTTTTTTTTATGGATTTAACTTGTGACGCAATCACACACACATGGCAGTAGTTGGCGCCAGGAATTAGTATTCGGTCACCAAATTTCGAACTAAACATCCTTTCGCCATTATTGTAAGTTTATATTTCTAATTAAATCTCTATTCTATTTCTCCCTTTCAACCCACAAATCTTTAACGATTTATCTAATCTATACTCTAAAAACATATGTTAAAAACCTTTAATTTGATAAGATTATGTAAAATTTAAAGTAATGAAGAAAATATAATTTAAACTTTAGACGGTAATAAAAATATTTTTTGTAACAACTTTTTAAAAACTATATATTGCTATCAATAATATGATATATTTTTTTGATTCGGTAAGAATTCGGGTGCGCGAAAGCGTTATCCGAAGGCATCCTTACGGATGAGGTCTATAAGACCTGAATCATTAAGCATGTCATGGGCTCTGGTACGACGGCCAAGGTGTGCAACCTTATCTGCCACGCTATTACCAGTACGGAGAATAGGGAAATATCTCACCTCTCCCACCCTAAGTAAAAGTTTCTCGATGTCAGACATGATAAGCTCAATCTCCCAATGACAGTTCTGCTTCCGTTTTAGATGATTTATTAATCAAAGAATCCCCTTCAATGATTAGTTTGCTAATCTGTAGGTCGATAGCTTTGAGGATTCCATCACGAAGAGCCAGAGCTTCGGCGACTAGTGGAGTCTGATGGCCTATAGGTTTGCATCCCATTGTGACTGGTGATCCTTTCCAGTCTCGAATAATATAGCCTATGGAGCTTTCATAGTTACTGGATGATGATCCATCGAAGTTAAGCTTAAGTGTTCCTTGGTTGGGCTTTTTCCATTTTGAGTTTCTCTTAGGAGTCGAGTTTAAGCCCGGGCGATCGATATTGCTCTGTCGATTGTACTTATTATTTCTGTTCAAATTGGTTGTGGTGTTGACAATATTGTCGGTGCCGTTGTCACTCAACCTGCAGGCATTTTTCCACTCTGTGATATGCCTGTAAACCTGCCGGCAGAATTCCGCACCAGACGGGGGTTTCACATTCCTGAAAATGTATTGATTGCGAATGAACCAAATGACCCACCACTGGAAGGCCATACTTTCCTTTTCTTGTTTTGTGCAAAAATTTCCGATGGCCTCAATTAATTTCCCATGTCTCTTGAAGTTGCTATGTTTTGGTCAATAAATGATTTAAATATGTTATTATAAATATTATGTCCATTGCTATATTTACATTCGATTTTATATCATTAGAAAAATTTATTGATTAATATTAATTTAATTTTCATATTATAATTCAGATTTATTATGTATATTATATTTTTAATTGATTTTTATCGATAATTGATGAAATTTTATAACAGTGTTAAGAGTTTTCTATGTCCGAAATGAGTTATGCTAGTTTCTAATATTCACAAAAGATGGTATAATTTTGTGTAAAGACTATAGCATTATAAGTTTATAACATATACAAAGATAGAAGTGTCAAAACATGAGCCAACTCGAAAAAGCTTATTCGAATGCTCAGAAATTTTCGGGTGTGAACCCAATGTTTTAGACTCGGAATCCGAATCTTAATAATCCAAAAATTTCAGGATCAAGAACAGATGACCAGTTTGATCAAAACAGACTTAGTGAGTCATCGATACATAGACACCACACAGAAACTACATAGACTTTATACGTATACATTTTGCAGTTGTGTTCGTCAATGTCACTTATAAGTTAAATAATTATATATATTTTATAATTATAGTATCTTTGGAGCAATTATTTGTATAAATAAAATATTTTTTATGGTTAAAATATTTATATAATAATATTTATAAATTTTATTATAATATTATTATTTAGTTTAATGTGACATATTGATAATATAATATAATTTTAATAAGATTTTAATATTTTTCAAAAGTTACAATTTCTAACTTGTTAGATAGACCAAACCCAGTTTGGCTTGACCTGGATTAATATCTATGATCCGATTGATGTAAAATCGGATTTACCCAAATGGCCTAAATCCGAATTCGATACGAATAACCGGTTTGATATAGACTGATAGGTCTATATGAAGATTAAAACAAAAATAACACGTTTGCAATAACAAATACATAACTCTCCCAATTCATGTACTATGTTTTTTATTTTAGTTAGTCTTGAATTCAAGTTGTAGGCCAATAATGAAATGACTTACTAAAGTAAACCTAAGAAGAATCAAAATGTCAAAAAAAGAGTCTATTTCCATTCACCCAACTAATAATATACCTTTAATTTAATAAGATTAGTTACAATTAGTTGAGCTCCTAAACCCACCTCAAATCTACCAAATTCCCTCCAAAATCTCCTCTTCCCTATACCCTTTCAAAACCCTATAAATCAACCATTCCCCAATCCAAAATTCAGCAAACAACACTATCAAATCCCACCTACAAAACACAAACTAAGTCTCCCCTTACAAATGGAAGTGACAAGGGCAAACCTCCGGTGGCTATCTCCGGCCATGGTGATGATGGCGGCGTTGGTGGCTTTGCAGTCTGCAATCCCGGCAAATGGCCAAATACCCATGTCGCCGTGCACAGCCTCTATGCTCACAAGCTTCACTCCTTGTATGAGCTTCCTCACCAACAGCACCACCAACATGACCACACCAACACCGGGCTGTTGCAGCTCCTTGAAGTCTCTTGCGAGCAATGGCACCGGCTGCTTCTGCCAGCTCTTGACCGGAGGGGTCCCCTTCCGAGTCCCCATCAATCGGACTAGCGCTATTTCCCTTCCGCGAGCTTGCAACATGGCCGGCGTCCCCCTTCAATGCAACCGTGAGTGCCATAACCGGTCATTTCTTACTCCAATTCTATGTTTGTGACTCAGTCTTTGAGCACTTTTTTTCGTCGTTTCGCAGTAGCCACAGGCGCTCCAGCTCCGGCCCCAGGTCCGAGTACAATCGCCTTATCGCCCACAATCGCCACCTCTCCAAGCCCGTCGGGTAAAACTAACAATCTAATATAACAATTAAGCTAAACGAACATCAATTCACAAGACTATATGATACAAATTTCAAACCGTTGTTACTCTTTGTTTAGCAGCTTCAGCCATCCCAACATCTCCTGCTGAGGCACCGGTGTCTGACGCAACGCCAACAGTTACCTCGCCGACAGACGCATCTCCAACAGCCAGCACAGAAGCACCTACGACATCCACGGCTACTCCGACGAGGACCTCCACCGCTGCCACATCAGCTGCTGCACAGCCGTCTATCGGCGTCTTGCCTTCTCTCCTGCTTGTCCCTTTGGCCCTTGTTATGATCAAGTACTATTAGATTTGGATTCGATTTTACATACTATTATTCTTTGGGGTTTTGTGTGGTAAATTCTGTGCTGGTTTGAAGTTTTTTTTTTTTTTTTTTTGATTAGTGCTGGTTTGAAGTATGATTCAGTAGATGGGTGTTATTTATTGTTTTTCATTTTTTTTTGGTAAACAATATTAATTGTTTTTCATCGTTGTATGTAAAGTTACATTTGTGAAATACGCATGAATTCTATGAGTTGTACACCCATTGGATGATCTCAAAAGATGAAATTCACGACCAAGGAAAAATTAATCCAGAATTTCATTCAAGTAAATTCTATAACCTCGGCAAAGTTCTTCGGCTAGATTCGCCGAGTTTAGAGCTTCGCCGAGCAAATCTCGGGGTCTTAACAAATACCACGACGCCCATCTTAATTGCAGTCGATGTGGGAAGCTTTAATAATCCAGTTTCCTACATGACTGCTCATGGATTGGAATTTGGAAGGGATTAACGATCTTGGATCGGGCTGGGATTAACATTGCCAACCTCCATCCGCTGCTGACCACCTTCTCCATTAGTCGCACTCCTCCGCCTCTCATGGAACTCGCGAGTAGAGACCTTCTCTTCCCTCTCAACTCCTATAGGTTCAGGTCAGATTCTAGGGCTTGAATTACTTTAAATCAACATTATGCAATAGTGCAATTTGTAGTTCATACCTACGTTCTTACTTAGATGTGGCAATCGGGCTGTTCGGCTCGTATTCGGGTTCGGTCATATGTCGGGTCGAGTAAGTTCGAGTCAAATGGATTTCGGGTTGGATCAAGCTGGGTCACATTTATCTTAATTATTAAATGATAATTATTTTTTGTTTATCTTAATTATTAACTATTAAACATCTTTTATTTAGTTATATTAGTCTCATTATATATGATTCACAATATTTAAATATTTAAAAATAAGACAATTAAAGTAATTATAAGGATATCTACTAAAAAAAATTAGTATAAGGATGAGTCGGATTTTATTCGGATTTGGTGAAGGACGGGTTGGGTACAAGTAGGGTCGAATTCGGGTTCATTCGGGTAAATGGGTAAGGGGTTGGGGTCGGGTTCGGATTCAAATCGTGCATGATACTAAATTTTTGAATTTTGAATTTTTGATGGGTTCTGATTTCAGGTTAGTCGGGTCGGTCGGGTCATTTTGCCCGCATACATTCGTCTTTCTTTTCCCGGTCCGTGTCACTCCCAATTCCCAGAGAACATCGTAGGTGAAACTGGAGATGGGGTTTTCAACACAGAGAAGAAACGCAAGGAATTGTGCGAGTTCGAATGTGAAGGGAGGATCAGGATTTAAGAGCCCTTTGAAGCTTCTCTCGCCCATAGTTCATACAAAAACGGTGAGAATAGATTCTATAGAGCTTTCTAGAAACGATTTTTGACTCCTATGTCGAAATTCCTGTTAGGGTTTACACCTTTTTTTACCCCCTTCTTTTTTCATGTCTTGGTGAATGGTTTACAGATATATTTACATGATTGGTGGTTATTGCGGCCCCAAGGAGGAGATGGCATAGCTGTTGGAGGGCTTACCATCAAGAGGTGATCTCTACATAAAAGCTTTAGTGTCCATTTTCTGAGACAATTACATGATTGACTTCTGTGTTCTAACTCCTACTAGCCACCATGACATTCTGAATGACTAGCCATTTTTTAGAGGAAGAAGTTGATAAAACTTGAAAGATTGATCTGCTTCCATTTCTATTTGAGAAAGTATGGCCTTCTCCTTTGAGGTTGTGGGGGGTTAAAGGGGATGGTTCTCTTTTGAACTTCCCCTACTACTCCAATAGCAAGAATAGGTGTTTTAGGATAGCAGTTTGCTTGTATTTTGAATCTGCCATGCGTTTAGCTGTGATTATATCAGTAGTTCAGTTTTCTGATAGGGATACAATTTCTTTTTAGCTTATTCTTCAAGAATTGTGTTATTCATTGGTTCTTTTTTCCTAATGTAATAGGGAAGGAGTTGAAACCGCCTTTTACTCCGCTTCCATTGAGGAGAGACATGATTGTTCCACCCTAGAGTCATCGGATGGCTTTACCATTTTCATCAGTGGTCTCATCAATAGGTCACAGACAGAGGAGAATGGCTTCCCGCCTCAGGTGTGTATGTCCCATTTTCCGCTTATGGAAGTAGTCATAATATTGAAATGAATCAATTGATATCAGTTGGTTTGGTTCAAGTTATGTACCAATCATTCTTTTCTTTTATTTTATGTACCAATCATTCTGATTATTTCAATGCTGTAACTTTACTGTAGTTATTTTGCCAAATTAGTCATTTGTATTGTTATGCCAAATTGTCAAAGGGAAATTGGTGTGGAAAGTAATTGTTCATTTGTTTGAGAGTAGAACACCAATTGAGCTCACATGAAGACGAGGGATATGGCTTTATGTACTTAACGGTTAATTGGATATGATAGAATTGTTTGTTTGAAAGAGTAAAGCACTATTGCTCTTGATGAGAAAACAAAGTAAGTTATGGAATTACTCGCAGACTTAGACTTAAACAATCTGCAAGGTCGGAATTGTCTTAGGAGGATCTTGTTATAGGATTTGGATTGAGCTGAAAGATTTCATATGATTTCTGGATGTTGTCGTCTTTTGGATGCTCAAAAGATTGATCTGTTGGATGTTTAAGTTTCATCAGGTAAATTGTGTGCTCATACTTGCTCAAATAACAAACAACCTTTAGATAAGCGAGCAATTTTCTTGTGTTGTTGAGGCTGAATAGACTGATGTCAGGGTTCATTCTTAAGAGAAATGTTTTTTGTAAGCACTCGTTCTTGAAGTTAATATCTTTGGAACATCAAGTTGAGGATAAAAAGAAAAGTGAATTGAACAAAAGCTAAATGATTTGTTTCAGCACTTTGAACTTTGTATAATGGGTATTTAGTTTTGATCAAGGAAGCTACTTTCTTCACATTCATGTATACTTTTGCTTTTCAATAAATTGTTTCTTTTGCTTTAATATTGAACAGGTTTGCAGCTATTTCCTTAACGGGTTTCCTTTGAACTGGAAAGATTTTGCTTCTCAACATGTCAGGGAAGGATCAACTCATGTAAACAGTTATATGGGCTCTCCTGATGGAAGTCATACCTTCCCATCAGTTTCTTTCCAGGATATGTCCTTTCATCAGAAACGGGATTTCTTGCTGTCCGCCCATGGGCTTTATGACAAAGATGCCATTGGAGAACGTCTATCCAATGATCTCTTTGAGAAATTACAGCTTATAGTGGCTCGTTCCAAGGTTGATACTACTAATGATCTTGATTTACCAAGAGCAAACAAGTTAAAGGAACTTCAGGAAAGCGGTATACATGAGTGCCCTAGTCTCAGCATTAATGGTGTTCGCACCAGAAGGATGGCAAAGATGGAGGAAGCTGTCAGGGTCAAGAAGTAAACCAGAGGAAGGCCCAGGACTCTACTATGACTTGCTACATTCACTTGTATGTTGATGTTAGTGAGGTGCGGATTGCATCCTTCTTAACTTTTCAAGTGACTACTTTTGAAGGCTCTAGAAATCTCAAGTGAATCTATCAAGTATCAACTCCTAATTGACATCGTGTTGCGACTCCAAAATGTATGTTATGTCCAACCTGAACTCTGTTCTGTGGATTTGAAACCACTAAGACTCTGTTTGGTGCAATTTGTTGGGTTGCTTTTTGGTACGCCCTATATGAAAGTAAGGTATGTATATGTATGTTTGTCATTTGTGTCTCCCTTTATGCTCTTATATAATGAATCCACCAATTTGTTCTTTTACAGACAAATTACCTGCAGCAATGTCTAATGGGTTTTTTTTGCTGTTCTTTTGTAATTGCACACTTTGCAGGGTAAAGGTAATATGAAAGCAACCACAGTAAAATCATGAGTAATCACTATCAATATTTTTCTTCTATTTCTTCTTTGTAAGCTTTGAATCTCTTTACATGAATGAATATCTCCTCCTCTATGGCTCTTTCTTTTTCCATTAAAAAAAACTATCAAGGAAAATTCTCAACAGGACTTTTCCATGGAGATACACAACAACTAAATGATCAAATCAACATCTCCAAACCCTAAAACTAAAATTAATCAACCTAAAAAAACACTCCTGTGATCAGCACAAAATCTTCCTTCTTTTAGATGGGTTTGCTCATCCTGCAACATGGAAGGGTTTATTCTGGTTAAGAATACCGAGTATCGCCAAATAAACTCAACTAGATAAAGAACCAAACAGAAAACCAGGAATCCCATACCTAGAGTAACTACACACAGCAGCAAGCGCTCACGAAAGACTTGATGATGTTCATCAACTCGGTAACTGAATGAGACCAAAGGAGCAACGGTATCGAATCATCTATTATCCACTGCCCAAAAAATGGCGCTACTGGTGTCAAGTTCTTGTATATATGTCTTTGTTGGGTTAGCTGACAAAATTTCATAAAATTTACACCTGAAAAGTGCAGATGACGGGGTTAAGTCAGTGGTGAAGGGTATGTGATGAACATTATGCTTAAGTTATGATGAATATGTGAACGAAACCACCGCGGAACAGAATGAAGAATGTAGAAAATAACGCGAATTATTCCCACAGCAGCTTACCCGGAACAGAAGCAAATGTGTGCTCTCCATTTTCAAAAGAAGCAAAGCTCAGTATACCCATGTGAGTAGGGCAAGAGATCTGCAACTTCAACCCTAGAACTCGAGCAGCTTATGGTTCTCCTCAGCCGATCCTGAGCTGATTCAACCTCGGCCCAGAACATGCTGCATACTGGCCTGTGGTCAGAGAACCTAGATTCTGCACGCACATATGACTGTTGATGGAGCCCTCTTCCGTACCAAAGTATACGATCACACCTTTACCACATGAAAATGACCGTAAAATCAGACAAAAGCTGAGCTAATCAAGCCTGAACTTTCTCATTTGAGGAGTAACTTTGTGACCATTTAAAAGGTATAACGAATTTGAGCTAACCATGCTGGTGTTCTGCGGTTCTTGTTCGCGTGCATGTCATCACCTGCATATCTATCCGAGTTGTGTGAATATTTGTAAGTTGGAGGGAAATATATGTTCCCTTCGCTCCATCCAGCAAAGACGCGCCCTTTTTTCTGCTGTATACGTAGCTGGAAAATAGAATCAGTTGTCAACAGAAGCTCGTAAACTCTTTAACCGAAATGTTAGAGACTCGAGACTGAGCATTGCACCTGATCCCTTTCTAACAATGCCCTCCAGTTTTGCATTTCAACTAGGGCCCTGACGGACCGATAAGATAGTGCAAACCGATAGTTCAAATCGCCAAGCCAAATAACACGGCTGCATTGAAAAAAGTATTGTATATTTGTATCAATGGTTAACAATAACCGAATTGAATTTGGACTTTGAAGGGGCAATGAAAAACTTACTCATGATCACATATTGTCTCAGGGGACTTCTCTTCAGCCATGCTAGTAACGCGAGGAAACCTTGTCTTCTTCAAGATCTCCATGAAATCAGAGTTCCTTCGTAGCTCATCACCCTCCTTCTGCCCCGAGGATAAGTGGCTACAAACAAAGCAGAAACTCGTCTCGTGCAATAACATACTGACAGATATGGAACCCTACAAACGAGAAAAGGGCGACATTTTGTTGAGTAACTAGATTCAGCAGCAATGATGGATTATGAAAAAACCAAAGAAATGGTACCTTGTTTCCAAGATAACCCATCAATCCTCTGCCTACACACGACACCTTCACATTCCGGACATGATCTCTCAAGTCCTTCCTGATCCAAACCGTGAGAAAAATTCCAACCATTTGCTTGCTTACAACCAAGCAGTACCGCGACTTCCTTGGATGTCTATACCCATCATCTGTTTGAGTAGAACCACCAAACGACATAGGCGAGAATAACACAGGGCTTGGTGAATATCCAGGTCCGAAATCTTCATCAAAGGAACCCCGTCTTGAAAAATCACTTGCTCTATAATCACTGGAGCTGAAATCACTGGGCCGAAAATCGCTAGGCCTGCAATTGCTAAGTCTATAGTCACTTGGCCTGTGACCAGACATAACTCGGTCACAAACACTGTAGCGTCTGTCAAGGCGGGGTTGAGGGACTGAAGGCTCATAGTCCATTTTGCAGCTACTGGGTGCCTGAAATGAGCGGCGAGGAAGAACAGATGCAGCTCTCAGCCTACTTGGTCCTTCAAAGTCAGCATTCGTTTCTACCACTGGATTGAGAACATGAGATGGCGTTTCGCAAGCACTACTCCCTCTTGATCCAGGAACATTATTTAGAGTCTTCCTGATGAGAGATAGCCACTTCTTAGCAGGCCCATTATCCTCCGCCCCCAAGACATTACTCGCATTTAGGGGAACGATTTCTTGAAATCTGAATGCCCAAAGAATACATAAATCTAATTTGGTCAAAAGCAATTGAGTCACTTCATATCTGATCAACATCAATGTTTGAGTCAGGGAAAGACATACCCAAGAACATATATATCGGCTGGAGGAGCACCGTGAAGCCAGTCATCAAGATTCATGTTACTTGGAGGGGATTTCCCTCCAACATTCCATGTAGCAACAAAGACACTGTTTGGAAATTGAACAAAAACACAAACAGTTGATGCATCTATAGGAGAGAGTGGTTTACGAAGAACAAAAAAACATTTGCTAGATCCAAAATGTACCTGTGATTTTGCACATCTATAATGTTAGGGTGTTCAAGATATTCTCTGCTCTGACGAATCCGATTTGTATTCCACATGAAGTTCTCTACAAACATACAGATTAAAAAGAGAACTAAAGATCATCTCACCACAAATTATAAAAAAAACTCTGAATTGATCAACCATAAAAGAATAAATTGGTATCATGTTGGTGAATTAAAGATCATATCTAACCAGTTTTGCTCTTCTTGATTGAGCAAGGCTCCCTCTCTGAGAAGTTGGTCCCACAATCAACCTCACCCACTGAATCAATGATCAAATAAACAAGTTCAATTTGGGGGTTTCTTATCATCTTAGGAAAGACAGCAAACCTTAAATAAGACAGAGATACTATATTGTTTCTAAAGCAATAGGGAATGTAGCAAAGATTCAAAAGCAAATATAATTAATTAATTCCTCTAAAGACCATCAAAATCAAATAGTTAACTTCTGTTCATCATTCTCATATTTTTATTTGTGTTTAAGTAATAAATAACCTACCTCCATGGGAGACCTTATCAGCCTCATAATCTTCAATTTTACTTCTGAAATTGAACCACTTTCTGACCAGTGACTTTGACCATGAGAGCTTCAAAAGGGAAGAACCAATAAGAAAACATCAACCACTCAACTGATTACAAAATTAACGGTGAAAACTAACCTTGTTTCTCTTAGGGTTTCCATCTCTCATTGTATCAAACCCTTCTTCATACAGCAATTGATTTCACAACACTCACCCACCCTCCAGGATTTCTGGGCTTCAACCCAATTAAACCCACCAATTGAAGAGAATAAACCAAAATTCCCCAAACGGCACCGCTCAGAACTCCAAACCCCACAAAAAGATCCAATCTTTAAGCGTCTTCCGCTCAATTGAATCCAATTCAGATAACCTTTAACGACAATGGAGCACAGAGAAAGCGAGAGAGGGGTTTTCACTTTAATGGCTGGGGAGTGAGATGAGATTCTGAACTTTGAGACAAGGTTACAAGACAAATGTCGTAAAGCATTGGGGATTTGAACCGAATAAAATAAAGCACGGAGATCAGAAGGAAGAAGGAAGAGGGGAAGCTTTAATGCGAAGGGACCCAACAATAAGGACAGAGACGATGATGGCGAAAACTGGAGAAGGTGGGAAGGGGGTGTCGTTTTGCTTTATCTCTTTAAAGCAAAACGACGCCTCTGACCAGGTATGACTGCTTTTGCTTTCTTAATCGCGCAGTTGCCCTTGTTTCCATTTTTTTGGTCTTCCAACAAAGTGAAAAACAAAGATGAACACTATTCGTAATGAGAGTATGCTAGTGCCCAGGCCAACTTGATCATTGTCGGGCTGGTTTCGCTTTTCTTTATCTCATCAAGCCAACAATTTAAGCTAACAGTTCCCTCCAATAATCTCTAAAATACATAATTATAAATTAAATATTCTGAATATTTTTTTATCTCGTTCCAACGATCTTATCTTAGAGTTTACTTCAAAATATGTATAGTTTTTTTTATATCAAATTTAGGGGAAAATCTCTATATTTTCTCTACAATTCTCTAAGGGTTCGTTTGGTTGGCAATGGAAAAACTCATGAAGTAGCTAAAATATATGTGTTTGGTTGAATTTTTTTCCGCGGAAAAACTCAGGACGTTAAATTCACAGGAAGTTCAATTCCTCAATTTCAAAGGAATTTAACTTACCTACTTCCCCTAGGTAAGTTCCAATTCCCCCATTTTCTATTTAAAAAATTTCAATTCCTTTATTTAATCCTCTAAACTAAAAAGTTAACCAAACATATTTTCACAATTCCCGTGAATTAGACTTCATGGGAATTCAATTCCCATGAAATAACTTCCCGGAAATTTCAATTCCCACATTGAACCAAACGAGCCCTAAAATAGAGAATGTAATATGGGAAAGCTCTTGGACAAAAAATCATCTCACTATTCTTAAAAAAAATCAAGATGGAGAATCTGTTGGGCTTGCTCTTATAATTCAATAATATTATCAATTCATCCCGCTCAAAGTAAGGATTATGGAGATAAAATGTACCCACCGTTTTCTAAATTGTATTAAAAGAGTGTTTTCAAGTGGCTCAAAAATGAACAAAAACATGAATGCACAAGAAACACACAAGAGCAGAAATGACGACCACAATGAAGAGGATTAGTAAGCGATAACTAGCATGGAAACAAAAAGAAAAAGGATATGTCTTTTCGTTCTCCTTTGTCGTCTAGACTAGCATTTTCTGATATGATTAACATTCTTTCAACGTGTCTTATTCCAAACCATATTCTGATCAGGATTCAAAGGGATAAAAATAATCAATTAATCACGGTGAAATAAAAAATCAGTGACAAACTCACTTAACCGAGTTAGCTTTATATGGACACTCGGAGGTTCATACTTCAACTAAAACTTTTAAATTCCGTTAAGGTAATCTTAAATATTTTGCTTCTAAAATAAAAGGTAATAACTAAATGAGAGATGGATATTGATAGGGCATTGTGTAAATTAAGGAAAAGGGATTCTCCCTACATGATTTTTTATAGATATCATCTTGATTCTTGAATGATACTCCGTATCATTTATTATTATTATTATTATTATTATTATTATTTTGGTAGAAATTATTATTATTATTATTATTATATCATTATTGTATATGAAACAAAAGAGTGATTCTTGTTCAATCATCAAGATTCAAGAGAATCGGGTTTGTTTATTGTTACCTTTGATTAATTCCCAGCCAAGCAATTTAAACAAGACCACGTGGAACATGTGTTAAATGTAATTTCTTTAGCACTCTTTTTAATTATAATGTATTTTATAGAATCTTACTATTTAGCAAATTAGATCTCTTGATACTAAAACTCTTACCACATTTATTTATTTATTTTAAATTAATACTCCCTGCTTCGTAAAAGTTGACGGATCACTACCCAAATTGATGCATATATAGTATATAGTGATTACAATTTTAAATTAATGGACTATGGACAGAGCTAGATTTTGAGTCTGTTTAGACGACTACTAATTATATCTTATAATATTACATTATAATATGTATTATAATAACGTACCATTGTACATTATAAATTGTAATTAATAGTCATTCAAATTACTGACCTTTGAAGGTTTGATTTCAATTAATTAACTTTCATTTTGATGGTCTATATTTTTTTTTATTTTTTTTTGTGGTAGCTAATTAACTTTACTTGCTAAACATTTATGGAGAATCGAACTTTTTATATTATTTTCCTCTTTATATGACATCACACAAATGATAGACCATCTCCAAAATGGAATTTCTTGCAAACTTGAAGCCTTCTAGTTTTATCTTTATGTCTAGTTACTCTCATTTTTCCTTTCAGTGTTAAAGACATTGTTTATGGATGATTTGAAGATTTGCTCAAAAAAACAAAATACCAAATCCTTATCTCAATTAGAATTGAACCACCGTATCTCTTAAGGGACCACTTCATTAGCCCTACTTGGTGACTGCTGAGTTATTAGAGAATTTTCTTCCGTAGAGATCCAAGTTCAATTTCATCTTAAAACCAATTGTCAATAAAAGGAGCAACCGAGCTAACTTTGTTAACTAGAATTGTATTATTAAAACTATCGATTTGAGATTATTTTTTTTTTGTCTCTTTTCTCAACAGGAATATTATCTAAATTTAGCTAATAAAACATGATTGCTAGATAAACTTAAAATGTTAGGATTTTTTTGCAAGTGGGAGTTTTGATAGATAGTTAGATGGATAATGAGGAATTTTTGTAACCAATGTGCTTGTCAAACACATTTGATTTGAGAGGGCCACAAGAGAACAGTTATTTCGTGAATGGATACTAAAGTTCTTTCGATTCATTATACGATACTGTTCTTAATTTACTCCTGTTTATTACTTGCGTGATTCATACATAAGTAGTTGCATAAACTGTGGATTCTAATCTAAGCAACGACTTGTACAAAAGGCCAAACGGTAGTATCTCACTTGGGTAGTTGAAGTCGACCTCATTTTGATCCAACTTGAGAGCAAGACGTACAAGACAGCATCTCCTACATAAAGTGGGCCCAAATGTCCAATATTGGGCCTAAATTATGGGCTCGTAGGCCCAAATTTTGTGCCACTATCAATTCCCAAATCTACAAAATTGGCTAGAAATTTGTCATCTTTATTTATTTATTTATTTATTTATTTTGATAAGGAAATAATTCGAGGCCGGACAGGCCCGGACCTCGATAGGCCGACAAAGTCGGCAGACGGCAAGCCGTCTAAACATACAACATAGTAAAGGAAATACAACATAAAACAACTACCTAATACAACAAAAGAAACTACAAGAAACAAACCCAGAAAACCCCAAACCCTAAGCAAATAAACGGACATAGCAATGAGAAGATGGAGACCTGACGTGGTGAAGTGGATAGCGAGCGCATGGGACAGCACAGCTGACACGATGTCTCGCCGCCGGAAAGACGGAAAGCAGCAATCCACGTAGGGCAAAGACGACTCCTGGGGAAGTGTGGATCACACGACGTTCCCTTCACCTAGATGAAGGATCTTCGGAGACCACAAACACCACCAATACGATCACTTCGATCAACCAGGGCCGCATAACTGCTCCTCAACCGAAACTAACCACTAACCAACAAACAGAACTCCAACCAACTCGAGAAAATGAAGCACGACCGCGAGAGGACAAAGAGCGCAAGAGTAATCCGGATTGTTAAAGTTAATTATTTATTTTAGTTTACTACTTTAAATTAATTTAATTTATTCCAAATTTTCTAAGGGTCAGCTTTGGGCCCAAAGAGAAAGCAAATCGGGCCCGAAAGCCAGAACTTCCATGCCAAACGGGGGCCCAAGCCCAAGGCACACCTAAAGATAGCACAACTAGGAACGCCTAGGGCAACTAAGCCGGCCATGGAGACACAAGCAAACGCAGGCGGCAAAGGGGCTGGAAATTGATGCCGCCGGCGATTAGTGACGACGGCAAAAAAGCGACGACGGCAAAAAACAATCGGAGCAAACCAGAATTCCAACGAGAAGGGAAGGGCGAAGGAACCCGGGTGGATGGCGGTGAGATGGGTCAACAGAGAAGCGGAGGACGCCATGGACACCGGACGAGCAGGACGCCATGGGTCTGGAGAGGCGGGGAGACAACCGACTCGCCGGCGACGAGCGAGGCCAGGAGACAACCCACTCGCCGGCGACGAGCGAGGATGACGGTGGCACAGCGATTGGAGGGGAGCATGAGGAGGGATGGCAAGGATGGAGAGATTGAAGGACCGGGCGGCCACAATCCGGCAAACATTGAACCATCCCAACCACACAAAGCCTGCTCAGAGAAAGCAAGTCCAACCACCCCGGACGGGAGCGAAACGAATCAGATCTTGGAAAGAGAGTGAGAAGAGACCACAAAACCCACAATCAGAAGCAAAAACCACGATTAAAGGGCTCGGCAGCCAAATTCGGCACCAAAATGGGGAAGAACGATATCCCGGAGGGGATGAGTTTAGGCTCCCGGAGGAGATTTGGGGCTCCCGAAGGAGATTTAGGGCTCCCGAAGGAGATTAAAGAGCGCAGCATTCAGAATCATTGACGGAAAGAGAATGACGGAGGCAATGAACCTCCCGGAGAGGATATAGACTACCGGAGGAGCGGCGGTGGAGGAGGGGTAGAGACTCTCATAAAAGAGTGTTTTTTCTAATTATCAATTGGTGAAATTTGTCATCTTTATGTTTACTTTTGAAATTTTGTTGGTTGAATTTATGTATTTTTATGTTAAATTTGTGAATTTCTTATAAAACTACATGTATGTTTTAGGAATAGTTTATTCTGATTTTTAATTCCTATTCCATTTTTCCTTTACATTCTCATTCCTACACATAACCAAACGAGCCCTAATATGTAGCAGGTCCTCCAACAATATCATAAAATGAACTATTCTTCCGCATTTTACTTAAAAATATCGTGTGCTCGAGGTATATATATATAGGTTGCATACTGGCATACCCTTATTTTCGAAGGACGATCACCATCCGATGAAGTTCCAAAACCATCAACAAATGCAAAACCTCGTTTCATTTTAGTGCATTGCATATATAATACAAACGAAGTTAATAAACAACAGAACTATACTCGAAATATCTAATAAGTTGGTTTAGCGGATTTTAGAGGAAGCATCTTGGCGATGGCTCTGATGGTGTTTGGGGTGGTCCGACAGCAGCCGCCTACAAGGCTTGCCCCGGCCTCCAACCACTTGGCAACGTAGGACACGAAATCCTCATCTTCAACCCCGGTTGTTGGCTGCATTTTATTTTACATGCCCCGAATGATATAAGAATAACGTGTAAGACGACGGGTAAAAGTTAATGTAACGGAATTAGACATACCACCCACTCCTTTGCCACAGCGTCATATGTTTCACCACTATTCGGGTATATCACAATTGGCTTGTTCGTCGCCTACAAAATAGTATTAATCTTAGCTAGTGAAATATTGATAAATCAATGATCAATAAACACAAACCTTCTTGATTGACAAAATGAGCGCATGAACGAATCTAGGAGCGGTGCAATTAACACCAACAGCAGCGACGTTCTTGCAAGAGTTTGCGACAGAAGCACAGTCGGAGATTGGATCACCGTGAGCAACACTCTCATTGTTGTTACAGCTGAAAGTGAACCACACCGGCAGCTCAATTCCTTCTTCCTCAAGAAGTTCCGCATAGGCCTACAAATTGATCCATGATATAGTATACCTATAAATCGTCGCAAGAAAACAAAGAACTAAGCGAAGCTATATATATACACCTCGGCTTCAAGCTTATTTGGGATAGTTTCGAATGCGATCAAGTCAGCTCCCGATTCAGCAAGCACTTGAAGCCTTCTCCTATGAAAATCCTTGAGTGTCTCCAGAGTAACCGCTTCCCCATAGTTGCCACTACAAGAAATGAGCAAGAATTCGACGAAATTAATTCGTCACAATTAATAATGAACATTTCAACAAGTTCAATATATTGACAAGTTTACAATATTGCAACGAGAATACACCTATATTCGGAACCATCAGCCAAATACGCGCCATAGCTTCCAATGGAAGCCGCAACCAGAATGGGGCGGCTTCTTGAACAACCCGTCATCTGAGCATAGACGTCGCAAGAGCCCTTTGTGCATCTCTGATTGTAAATGTCGCGCGCCTCACACGCGATCTTCACACTTTTTGTTAGCAAACTTTCACCTTCTGTTCTAGACAAGCCTTTTGCTTCAAAACCCTGAATAGTTGCCTGCAAAAGTATCCAATAACATGAGGAACATAATCAAATTAAGGGCATATTTGAATGAAAAGAAAAGAAAATAAATTTTATAAAGGAAATTATATTCTAGAAAACTTTGCGAGTATAAAGGAGATCAGAAGAATAATTTTTATAATAAAAGAGGTGTAATGGTTAAATAATTATGAATGTAGGGGATGTTAGAGACGTGAACGAGACCAAAAGTGTCCAACGTTAAAAAGTTGAACATAACAAGTCCTAGTATATGAGTTGACGGGCTACTCATTCTATTGGCAATTGGTTTTAAAACGGAACCCCACTCGGCTTGTGTGCTAGGCTATTAGCGCATGTGCGCCTGTGCACACGACCCCCAGTCATCGGTCGGTTAGCCTAACAACCCGTGTTGATCCAGATGACTCGGTTAGCCTAACGACCCGTGTTGATCCTGGTCTGGGTTACCCGATTGTCCAAGTCTCAACTAGATCGTCAATCCTAGTTGGACTTGCGGGGCTCCCAATTGGTTTTAGAATAGAACTCTGCGTTATTGGTGTGCTAGGCTACTAGCACATGAGCGCCCGTGCACACGACCTCAATCATTGTAACTTACCCTTTACCAATCTTGCAATAAATGGTCAACAATAATATTGAAAAAATGAGGGTTATTATATATGTTGAATTTTACAAAAATACAACAATCAACTGCAAAAAAAAAATTAAATCTTTAGTGGAACATTGCGTTGATTTGAAATTGAATTGACGTGTTTTGGATTCACACATTGACTTTGCAAGTGTTAGAAGGTTACAATATATAACTAGAGTAGCTAGGTTACAGTTAGAGTAATTGTGGGCTGATTATAATTGTTTTAATGGGCCAAACATGCCATAGCCCATGGGCTACTAATCTTTATTCTATACGGAGTAACTAGTTTTTGGTAGACCTATAAAATAGGAGTGATCGGACTCGTAAAATCTGAGTTTTTAAACACAAAATTAAAGATGCTCAAGACTCAAGAGGTTCGCCTTGATTGATTTCCAAGCAATCAAATATTCTTTGGATTTTCTGGAAAAATATTGGACAAACAGTAGAAATCAAGATTGATAGGCTGATAGCGAATTGTGTATATTACTCCGTCGTACTCCCTCCGTATCGCAATATTTGTTGTTTTAGAGTGTTAAAATTGTATCAAAAAACTTGTTGTTTTAGTTATAATTATTGTATTTATAGGTAATGATTGCTTTTTTTATAGGTAATAATTACTCATTTTAGGTATTTTAAGCTATAAAAATAAAGTAAAGATAGGTTATTAAAAAATGTGCATATAGCTAAAACAACAAGTATTCCGATACGAAGGGTGTATATAATAAGCCTCAAAGCTCACCTGATAAGAAGCAGATAAGATGATACTTGCACCAGATTCAAGGTAATCTAGGTGTACCTGTCATTCATATATAATCAAGTTTTCATTACTATTTTATTAGGAATTTATATTTATATTTGTTTTAAATAATTTTATATTTCTATAAATAAATTAATAAAAAGAGTCAAAAGAGAGGGAGAAAGAATGAACTTAACGTACCCTGCGTATAAGATGAGGGGAGCTAACGAGGCATTTGGCGCTCCATAGAGGGTCGTGGAGGTCGGCGCCGTGGCGTTCAAGTTCAGTCGCTAAGCCACCGTCGATGACGGCGTAGCCGCCTGAGCTCTCCAGAAAGCGGGAGAGGAAGGTGGAAGGGTCGGCGGTGAAAGAACCCATCTTTGCTTATAACTATATATAAGGAGTGAGTGAGACGTCGTCCATTTCGGTCAGATTTATAGGGACAAAAAATCGGTAACTAATAAAATAATAATAGAGTTGGAATTTCATTTTAAAAGGTTATTATTATGGATCAATGTCTATATATACCTTTATCTTTATTTATGAGGTTTATCAAGAAAACAAAATTAAATAAAAACATTATCTTTTGTTATGAAATGAATCTGGACGTTGGTTTGTGAAACGATTCAGCGAATAAGGTACTTTATACCGTTTGATACTATACGTGCACGTTTCCCGAACCAAATTGAGTACTGACCCAAACCGATCCGAATTTTTGGGGCGTTCACAAGTACTTGCAGAAAACCATGCATCCTATGTGTTTTTTGGAAAATCACCCTTTAAAAGTAAAATTACAGAAAACCACTCGTTAAAACTATTTTTCTTGCAAAGTCACCCCATTAGGCCATCATCAAATTTTTATTAATTGAATGTTAAAGTATGTAAAAAAAGTCAATTATACCCTTTATTTTTATTATTATTTTATTTCATTCAATTGGTATTAGTCGATATTTAATTTTTTTTTACATGTTTTTCAAAAGCAAAAAACTTTATAAAATATCAAAAAATATTTTTTTTTAAAAAATAATTCCATACTTACAAAAAAAACTCTATAAAAATTGATGTGTAATTTATGTTTTATACGTTTAAAAAAATGTACATTGCTAAAGGGCTACTTGAAGAAAATAATTTTTTTTAAAAAAAAATCATAAAGTTTTCATTATTCTAAAATGTATGTAAAAATTTTAAATAGAGAGCATATTTTATGATAATAAAAACTATATGAAATATCATTTAAAAAAATTATTTTTCTCAAGTAGCCCTTTAGTAATATACACTTTCAAAAATATATAAAACATCAATTATATATACTTGTTATAGAGTGTTTTTACTAATAAGTATGAAATTATATTACAAAAAAGATATTTTATAGATTTTTTACTTTTGAAAAACATGTTAAAAAGGTAAAAAAAATTTTATTAAAATTGATTGAATGAAGTAAAACTAGTACAGTGCCCGCGCCATTGCGCGTTTTTTTTTTTAAATTATAATAATATGGCAAATCAATATTATAAAATTAAATAAAATTTGAATAAAAGTTAGTATAAGATTAAAAATATATAATTTGATTGATTGAAAAAACTATAATTAATGTGATGATAATATCTCATTAAAAATGGTTCTCGTTTAAAGAAGTATATAAATATAGATATTTTAAAATTATCTTATTGGAAAGAAAAAAAAGTTACTATCATTGTAATATTATTTAAAAGATTTAACTAAATATAATTTTATTAAAATCACATAGATGAAAGAGAAAATATATACGATGTGATATTATCATGCTTTTAATTTAATATAGTATATAAAGAACTACATACAGATATATATTATATATTAATTCAATATTTTCAATTAAACCCATTGGTTATAAAATATAGAATATATTAAGGAAAAATTATAATAATGTGATGATATCACCCATCAAAAATATTTTTCATTGAAATTATATATTAGCATTAATATTAATTCAAGATTTTGAATTGAACCACTGATTAGAAAATGAAGTATACAATGAATTGAAAAAATGACCAAAAATATCTTTACATAAGGAGACGACACATGACTGTAAAATTATGGGTTATATATAATTCAATTTGCATAGATGAATGAATCTTATTAATTCAAAAAGAAAAGAAAAAGGAAAGACGCAACTTATATTATTTTATTTAACACGTTAATTCTTATTTTATTTTCTCAAAAACTAATTAGATTAGAAGTTAATTAGGTAGATATATTAAGGAAGGTAATAAAAAATCATGTATTTAAAAAAAATGAGATGTTAAATGAAAATTTTAATCTATAATTATTAAACAAATATCTTACTTTGAATAATTTAGGCTTCGTTTGGTTACACTTTAACTTCCCGGGAAGTATAAATTCCCAGGAATTGGTTTACAATATATGTGTTTGGTAGAAATTTTGAAAACTAAAAAAAATGTAGGAATTAGAATTCACAGGAATTGGAATTCCCATGAAAAGGGGGAATTCAACTTACCATGAGGGGTGGGTAAGATCTACTTCCCCCGTTTCTTCCCCCAATCTTTTATTATTTTTTATTTTTCATAAAGAAAATATCTAATTTATCCCTATAATGAAATGAATTTATTTATATATAAAGGTTATAAATGTAATTTAAAACCAATTGCTATCAAATATCTGTGTTCAACCAAACAAAATGCAGCAATTGAGTTCCTGGGAATTTATTTGCAAACAAACACATTTTCATACTTCCCGGGAAGTAGAATTTATGGGAATTGTATTTCCCAGGAATTAAGTTCCCGGGAATTGGAATTCCTACATTTGACCAAACGAATTCTTAATAAGATCTTTATATTTTGATGGATATAACCATATTTTGAATTTTTTTATGTGTATATATAATAATAAATTTTAACGGGTAGATATATATGGATAGATAATAAAATATATAAAACAAATGGCAAGTAATTGATAGACTAATTGATTTACCTTAATTATATAGATTATTATGAAAATAGACTAACCTAAAATAGCTTGGCATAGAATGATGACACATGGCACATAGTTGCTTCTCATTTAATATATAATAATATAGATAATAATAAAAGAAGGAGATCGATATAATTGACTTTTCATGCACTTTAATATTTAATTAACAGAAATTGGGTGATGGGTGTGACTTTGCAAAGAAAATGGTTTTAATGGGTGATTTTATGCAATTTTAGTTTTAAGGGGCGGTTTCTCTCAAAACACCCTATTTAAAGGGTAATTTTCTGCAATTTTGCCTAAAAACTATATAAAATATCGATTTTAATTAATTTTTTAATAATAAAGTATGATTTCATTTTAAAAAAAATTAATATTTTATATAGTTTTTACTAAAAAAAAAATGAAATCATTTAGGTATTTATTCTTGGATCTAAAGACCGGAATGAGTAATTAATGAAATGATAAAGAAGAGTGTGAGATGAATCGGAGTCCACAATATTAAAGCTTCTCTATCTAATTTTATTAGTTTTGGTAATCCGAGTGAGTAATCCACTTACCGTACACACAGCATCACCAATCCCATCGTCATCGACTCATGGATTCTGATTCATGACAAGTAATTAAGCAACCAACAACAACATCCATTTCCCTTTCAGTATGAATGCATTCCCCATTCATAAATATACTAATTAATAATTTCATCATGGATATACTGATATCATCTAGTTTTACGTCATTTAAGAACTGTATTTAGAGTTTGTTTTGAGTCATGTACGTACAAGATAGATACATTCATACACAGTACACTAGAACTATATTAGTTCGAATCTCTTCCGCTCGGTGTTATGCTTAATTATTTCAGGTATAAATTCATATTAAAAACTTTTAAAATTATATTTATACTCTATAGTCTATATACACTTATATTAACATGTTTCTACACTTTTATCATGAAAATATATGGTATAGAAAAATAAAAAAAATCTAAAATAATCAATCTTCTAATTATCAATAATTTTTAAACATAATTTTTCATAATAAAAGTTTATAAACATGTTAATATTATAAGTTTATAGAATATAAATATAAATTTTTTAATATGAATTTATACTCAAAATAATTAAGTGTAACACCGTTACAAGTTATCCGGACCGGAAGTATATATACTCAACCGCTTTGGGAGGTTTCAAGGGAAATCGTTACTGGGTTTTGGTTCAGCTGATTTCGTTACTACTGCCTTGGCAATGGCTCTGATGGTGTCCGGGGTGGTCTTACAGCATCCGCCTACAAGGGACGCCCCTGCCTCCAGCCACTCGGCAACATACGACGCGAATTCTTCGTCGGTGATCCCACCCGTTGGCTGCAAAATCACACAAAACAAGTCATCCTTGTACAACCGCGCAGTCATCATCGTCTTATGCAGCACTCACCTCCCACTTCTTCGTCGCAGCATCATAAACTTCGTCGCCATTTAGACCATTCGGGTATACGACGATTGGCTTGCCCGTTACCTTCTTGATTGAATGAATCAGTCCTAGAACATATCTTGGAGCGGTACAGTTGACTCCGACAGCAGCGACGTTCTTGCAAGAGGCGGTAATCGAAGCACAATCCGAGATGGAGTCACCACTAAAGACTGTCTCGGAGTCCTTACAGCTGAAAGTAAACCACACCGGCAGCTTAATCGCTTCTTCCTCGACAAGCTCCGTGAGGGCCTGCGAATCAATCAGTGATGTATAGCACAAATCGTCGACATCGATTATCAATTGAAGGGCGGATTTATATTACCATGGCTTCGAGCTTATTTGGGATCGTTTCGAATGCGATTAAGTCTGCACCCGATTCAGCGAGTACTTGAAGTCTTCTCCTGTGAAAATTCTTCAGCTTCTCTACCGTCGCTGCTTCTCCAAAGTATCCGCTGCAAGAAATATAACGACGAATTCAAAGAAGTTGATCATAAACAAGAATTTAACAACATAAAATGCACCTATATTCGGATCCATCAGCCAAATACGCGCCATAGCTTCCAATTGAAGCCGCTACTAGAATTGCGCGACTGCTCTTCGAATTAGTCTCGGTCTTGTTGTAAATGCAGCGGGCCTCACATGCGATTTCAACGCTTTTTCTTAGCAAGCCTTCACCTTCAACTCTCGATAAGCCCTTCGCTTCGAAGCCTTTGATAGTCGCCTGCAAGATGAATTACAGAACAAGGCACCTCACACTTTGATCTAAACACTCTAAACTATATAAATGATTGATCTTTGATTTCTAGTTCTATATAATCTACCTGATACGAATTCGATATGATGATGCTTGCACCGGCATCTAGGAAATCTAGGTGTGCCTGTAATTGATCGTCAAGTTCACCATCAACAAATTGCGTGAAACAAATCCAATTTCCAGTGTTGCTTATTGAAAGAGGAAATTTTGGTAAAAGCAAGTAAATTGGAAGATCAATGTACCGAATTGTGTATGAAATGCGAATTACCGTGCGGATTAGATCGGAATCGGGGGAGGTAAGAAGGCATATGGCGCTGCAAAGGGGATCGTTAAGGTCGGCTCCGTGGCGTTGTAGCTCGGTGGCTAAGCCACCGTCGACGACGGCGTAGCCACCATAGCTGCCGATAAATCGGGAGAGGAAGGTCGAAGGGTCGCCGTCGCCGTCGTCGGTGTTGGTGAAAGAAGTCATCTTGTGTTAGGATGTGAGTTGTGCGGAGCTCTGTTTTCCCCCAATTTTATCCAAAGAGGAAAAAAAGGAAAAAGATAAAGAAAAAAGAGTCTATATATACGTTGGTCAATGGTCAATGTCAAGTTAAACGAGAAACTGAGAAAGTATGAGGTCGTCTCCCACAACCGATTTCCCTCCACTCGGACTTGCGGAAACCCTAAATTCAAGCAACGCACTGAAAATCCCAGTCGAAGTATGGGACGATATCATTGCTATGCTGGATCACGATCGCGAACGCCATCTCGAATCCCTGTCTCTTGTATGCACCTACTTGTACGACATCACAAATCGCCTGAAGCAAACCCTAACAATCTCCGATCCCACCGCCGACTTGCTCCCATCAATTCTCTTCCGATTCCCCAACCTCAAGCACCTCTCCCTATCCGATTTCACCGGAGACCCCGTTCCGGTTTTGCTCCGCCTCGCCGATTTCGATTTTCGCCTCGAAAGCCTCGATCTTTCCAATCAATGCTGCATCCCCGTCGAAGCACTCCGGCTGCTGCCTCCCTCGATTCTCGCCGCTGTTAAGTCGTTGAATCTCGGTTGGATCCCCTCTCTAGGCGATGATGATCTGCAGATGATTCCGAACCTTTTCCCCAAATTGGAAGTTTTGGATTTGAGCCTTCCTAGCAATCGTTATATATACGACGACGACGAAGAAGATGATCCAAGGCGTCGTCACAGGTGGAATTCTTGGGATCCGGAGTTTATTAAGAGGAACGTCACCGGTCGTGGAATTTTGATGATGGCTTCGAAGCTCCAGGGCACTTTGAGGAGGATCAATTTGGAGGGGAACGATCGGATACCCGCTAAGGCCATAATTAATCTTCATTTGAATTGCCCTAATTTGGAGGAGATCGCGGTGCATGGGATCGCATACGCATTGAATTGTTGCAAAAATCTGAAAAAGATTGCTTTTCGTGGGACGGTATGCGGTAGGCCAATCGAGGTTCACCAGCAACTATGTTGCACTTCGAGCTTGTCGGGGATCGATTTCCGACACACGAATGTATCCAATGCCTTGCTATCGGCTATACGGAAGTCTTGCCTTCCCTTGGAGAGCTTCACTTTGTCCCATTGCCACCGATACACCGATGATGGTTCTCCGACGTTGGCATTCAGTTATTCTGGTATTCGTCAGTTCTTGAGCACCTACCGTTCTCTTCACTACTTGGCACTTGAAGATGTCGAGTTCCTGTCCGACGCTAAAATGGCCGCCCTTGCAAAGTTCCTTCGAAAGATTCGGGTTTTGAAGCTTAACCGTTGTCAACAGCTTACCGATTCGACATTCTACACTTTGATCAAGGAATGCCCCCTTTTACAAACACTTGAGATGAAGCATACTAGTATAGGATTAGGGGTGCAAGAGTATCGGATAAGTTGTCGAATCAAAACCCTAAATCTGTCGTCGAACTGGGAAATGACGGATAATTCCCTATGGAGGATTGCGTTGGCTTGTCGGGACTTGGAGACACTGGATCTGAGATCTTGCCTTAAGATATCGAGAAAGGGTGTCGGACAAGTTATGAAGAATTGTCACGATTTGAAGCATTTGCATATTGATGGCTGCAAAGGGGTCAAGAATCTTGGCATGGAAGGCAGCGACACTAAAAGACTCGAGTTCTTGGGAGCGGCTAGGTCGGGTCTTAACTACAAGGCCCTGATTGATGTATCGAAAAAATGCCCGGAACTCATGTTTCTGAACCTTAAGAATTGCAAGGCCTTGACACCCAAAGGAGTGACGGAAGTCGTCCAAAAATGCACCAAATTGAAGGAGATAAACTTGCACGGCTGTCCAATTGGCAGTCATATCCTGCATCGGATGAGGAAACTCAAAATCATCCATCCTGCACGATGCCTCGACAACAATGAGGAGAACCTATATCGGAAACATGGATGTTATGTGACAACCCAGTTTTACTGAGTTGTTTAGTTTTGTTTCTCATTGATCTTAAACTACATATCTTAGAGGTGGTATTATTCATTTTCGATCGAGCACCTTCACACTTTTATGGCTTTGTTCTGTCTTTATTCTAGCTAGGACTAATATTTGATTTAGGATCTAGTTATATTTGAAGTTTTGATAGATACAATTTAAGGGAAACATGGAATTTCATAGTTTTTTTTCTGCTTTCAATCCTTCCTTGAAGTGCAATGCTATTACATGGAATTCAGGGCTGGTTATATGGTTGTCGGGGCCCTGTTCTATAATAAATATTAGGCCCCGCTAATAAAAAAAAAATATAACACAAAAATATACAAGTTGTTTTATAATTATAATAATCTTAATTTTTACATATAATATATCAAAGACTTGATTAAAACAACAAACAATTTTCATCCTTGTAACAAAAACAAAGTCTTCCATAGGGCTCTACTCTCTCTCTCTCTTGATAGAAGAATACGTCTTTTTTTTTAGTTAGGAAAGAATTCAAGTGTTGTAAAACTACCAAATAACTGTTTTTTTTTTTAAATTGTGGTAGAGAATTAGGTTAAAATAATTATATATATATACACACACATACTAGGCTCGGCCCATATATTATGGGGCCCCGAAAATTTGGGGGCCCTGTGTGGTCAAACCACGTGGACCAACCTAGGGCCGGCCCTAACATGGATGTTGGCTTGCTGCTTTACCTTACCTTAGGCCTGTTATTCTAGTCGAGCGTGCTCGAATAGCTCCAAATTTAGGCGGGAGACGAATCTAAATTTTGATTTGAATTTTCAAATGTGCTCAACTCAGCTCGTAAATAAACAAGCTCAAGTTGAGCTTTTTTTCGAGCTACTTGGCTCATAAAGTAACTCTACTTGCTTATGACATTGTAACCTAGCAAAGTTTTTATAAATTCCGCAAAATTTGATATGCTCGAGCTTAAGTCGAGCCAAGCCTCAATTTGAATCAAACTTCAAAATGTGCTCAATTTAGTAAATAAATGAGCCCAAACCAAGATTTTATTGAGCTTAGCCTGAGTTCAACTACTCCGACTTGGCTCATATAAAAGCCCTAATCTAGTTATTAAACAACTAGGTTGAATTGATATGAATTTAAAGTTTAATTAGGTATGACATTCAAACTGAGTCTCAATAATCAGTCTCATTTTTCAGTCACATAATAATCCAACAATTTTGTAAGAGCAGTAAGTGTAAGTAGTAGTTGAAACAGATCAGTAAAAACTGTAAAACTCAATTCATATATGCAAAATCACTATATGAACATAACAATCAGTTCAAACCTACACCTGGATAAGACAGCAAAATAAACTGAATTATTACAAATTTGCTGCAAGTTTATAAAACATGGGCAGTTCAACAATTTCAATGATATGTCAAATGCAACTTGGAAAAAAAAAAAATTACAATGTGACATTCAAAACTCTCAAAACCTGATCAAACCCAAATACAATTTCAGGAACTCTGTGCATCGGTTTTTTTTCCGCAAATTTTTAAGCAATCTTGGACACCAAAAAAAACATTGCTCCAAGACTTGTCATCCATTGAAGAAATGTATTAACAGGACGGAAGAGGATCGTAGTCATGGGCCTCTGGAGGGGGCGAAGCAGAAGCAGCCTGGAGCCTTGTCTTCTGGTATCATCCCGCCCCCTTTGCTGGTATCGACTGCTTCCAGCAGCCTCACAACCTCGTCCATATCAGGGCGCTTTTCTGGATTCGCATCCCAGCATCGCTTCATGATGTTTCCTAGAGAATGTGGACAGCATCTTGGAATCGGTGGTCGCAAGTTCTGCCATCCAATCCCACACATAAACACAATGTTAGACATAATAGTATTGCAAAACAATGTAAGAGGTATTAGTATACGAAGATCAGAGGACTGACATGTCGAACAACAGCTGAAGAAGCTTCAGCGAAGCTCAGATCAGCATATGGCATGTCACAACAGTATGTCTCCCAGAGGCAGATGCCGAATCCATAGACATCACACTTGTGATTGTAAGGCTTCCCATCAAGAACCTTAAAACCGAAAGAGATAATCAGTGAAAACAGATGAGGCAAAATTGCTTTTCAAATGAATAAATAGATAGATACCTCAGGAGCCATGTAGCCAAGGGTACCAGTTTCACCAGTCATATCTTTCGGGTTTTGAGCTTCCACACGAGCAACACCAAAGTCAGCAATCTTGACATTCCTTTGAGAGCCCAGCAACATATTTTCTGTTTTAACATCGCGATGGACAATCTTCTTTGAGTGCAAATAGTCCAACCTGCACAATATTTCAAGGATAATGAATACATTTTCCACACATTCGCAGATTATATGAGCTATAACACGACATACGTACCCTCTAGCTAAGTCCAAAGCAAGCTGGATGACGGTTTTGAAGGGAAGTTTCTTTCTGCGGTTACGAATCAGGAACTGTTTGAGAGTGCCATTAGGAAGGTACTCTACTACAATACAACAAGCTCTTGGTGTAAGACTGCTCGGACCCTCACTTGACGAGCTGTTGGAAGGTATTTTCAGATTCGACGTGCCCATGGAAGCACCAAGAAACTGCACATGTAAGTATTAAATTGTAGTCCTTTCATGAGTTAGATTCATCAAACCTTAAAAAAAACTCATATAGTAACATATACCTTGGTGATATTCGGATGATCAAGCTTATGCCAGACAGCAACTTCTTGCTTAAAGGATGCCCTCAATGAAGCGGTTTCAGCAGCACTGGAAATGCCATCCTCTCCCCAATCCAACACCTTCACTGTAATCAGACATAAATTAACTCTATAAGCGAAAAATGCGTAATCTTGTGGTTAGCATAAGTGGGTTATGAACTTAATACTGATACATATAGATAATGACAGACACATTAACAGACTATATGGAAGAACTCAGAGATATTGACAGATTGCAAAGCAATTGGATCAAAAGCCGAAAAATTGGTAAATCGAAACAATCCCCAAACTCTCAATAGCAACCAAACAGATCATCAAACCACCCAAAAAAAAAAATCACAAGCAAGATAAAGGCATTTATTTGAATTCACCTGCAACGTCCTTATCGCCATAGCTTCCGCGGTAGACGGTTCCATAGGTGCCATTGGCAATCACATATCTCAATTCGAGCAAGGCCAAATCGATCTCCCACTCCTCCTTAGGGCGATCGGTATCGGCCGCGGATTTCGACCAAACCCTACTCAAGTGCTTCTCCAGCTGCAAATCGAGGCTCTTCAGATCGATCTTATCCGCCCTGAACATGCCGTCCTTGTTGCTGACGCTCCCTTTCCCCGCCAATTTGTGATCCCGCGGCGCCTCATTCTTGTCGCCTGAAGGTTCCCCCTTTTCGACCCATCCGCCTTCCGCAGACGCCATTTTCCTGACACCGATGAACCGAGATCGTGATTTCCCAAGTTTGGGAATTTACAGCGAAATCGGGAATGATCCGGAAGAATATTTGACGAATGGAAATAAATCGAATCGAGATTCACCAAAAAAGGGGGGGAGAAATTGGGATATAGACGTGATTAAAACATCAACGCGAACACGTTACGGCGTAGATTGAGAATCAAAGGGGGGGAATTGACCGAAAGCGAAAGGGTTAAAATTGGGCTTTTTCAAAGGGGGAAAAAGGCGTCGGCTTTGGATTCCATAGGTGACCTTTGAGATTGAGAGAGAAACAGAGAGAGAGAGAGAGAGAGAGAGAGAGAGAGGGGTTGGTTGAAGAAAAAAGCGCGGGTGTTTCTTAGTTTAGACTATCCCTCCTAACTTCCCCCCTTCAGTTGTGATTTTATAAAGACAATGGATAACGATAAATCGGATTATCAGGATAACTTTTTTTTAATTCTATCTGAATTATTTGATAATCTGTCCGAGATATATTCAAAAGGGGCCTTTACAAAATTATCCATAAAAATTAGCTAAATTAGAGGAGTATCCATATATTTGAAAATTTTACAAAAGTGTCCATCCCCCTTGCCCCCCTTTGCCCCCCCTCGCTGGACAATTAATCGGTCAACGTTCGGTCAACGTTGACCATTGACCGGTCAACGTTGACCAAGTCTTTCAGTTTTTTTTTTTTTTTTTAAAAAATAAAAAATAAAAAATTTCATGTCAGCACTTTCAGATATGCAACTATAACCCGATGTTATGCAAATAGAATATTATGATATGCAAATATAATACTATGTTATGCAAGCTTAAAAAACCTTATGAGAAGAATATGCAAATCCATATGTATTTTAAAATTGCATTAATATATCTTATTTTCACATAAGTACATCGCTCTACCATTTATTGACATAAGAGGCTTTAAAATTGCATTAATGTCAAACCCGATGTTGCTAACACCAACATTTCTGACACCGTTGACACTGACATTGTTGACATTGCTGGCACTGCTGACACTGTCACCACTAACATTGCGAACACCACCAACATTTTCCGTATTAGCGTTTACGTTAATGTCGGCTGACGCTGATTTAGATTGAAATTTGTGCCTTCGGCACAAATTTAGATTGAAATTTATGAAGTTACTACTCTTTGTATTGAAACTAAAAAGAAATTAATAGTGATCAGTATAAAAGAAATACCAGTTGTGCTACTATTATGTAGTACATATGCAAACCTCAGATGCTGCTGACAAGTAATAGTTGAGCTCAATATAAGGTGTTGGTTGATTGACTTCTAATGTAAAATGCAGTGAGATGTTGTGTTAGTAGCTTGTAATGATTATGTACAACCAAAATCTGATTTTGATTTCAGAATGAATTGAATTACTTTAAAAATCTGTTACACTGCTGACGTTTTATATAATGAAGTAAAATTTGTGCCTTCGGCACAAATTTAGATTGAAATTTGTGAAGTTACAACTCTTTGTATTGAAACTAAAAATAAATTAGTAGTGATAAGTCTAAAAGAAAGAATAGTTGTGCTACTACTAATTAATACTTATGCAAAAATCTGGTGTTGTTGACAAGTGATAGTTGAGCTCGGTCTAATGTGTTGGTTGAATGACTTCTAATGCTAACATGTAGTGAGATATTATGTTACTAGCTTGTAATGATTATGCACAACCAAAATCTGATTTTGATGTCAAAACGAATTTAATTACTGTAAAAATCTGTTACACTGCTGACGTTTGATATAATGAAGTAAAATTTGTGCCTTCGGCACAAATTTAGATTGAAATTTATGAAGTTACTACTCCTTATATTGAAACTAAAAATAAATTAGTAGTGATAAGTCTAAAAGAAAGAATAGTTGTGCTACTACTAATTAACAATTATGCAAAAATCTGGTGTTGTTGACAAGTGATAGTTGAGCTCGGTCTAATGTGTTGGTTGAATGACTTCTAATGCTAAAATACAGTGAGATATTGTGTTACTAGCTTGTAATGATTATGCACAACCAAAATCTGATTTTTGATTTTAGAATGAATTGAATTAATGTAAAAATCTGTTATAGTGATGACATTTGATGTAATGAAGTAAAATTTGTGCCTTCGGCACAAATTTAGATTGAAATTTATGAAGTTACTACTCTTTGTATTGAAACTAAAGAGAAATTAATAGTGATCAGTATAAAAGAAAGAACAGTTGTGCTACTATTATATAGTACCTATGCAAATCTCGGATGCCGCTGACAAGTATTAGTTGAGCTCAATCTAAGGTGTTGGTTGAATGGCTTCTAATGCTAAAATGCAGTGATATGTTGTGTTAGTAGCTTGTGATGATTATGCACAACCAAAATCTGATTTTGATTTTAGAATTAATTGAATTACTGTAAAAATCTGTTATAGTGCTGACATTTGATGTAATTAAGTAAAATTTATGCCTTCGGCACAAATTTATATTGAAATTTATGAAGTTACTACTCTTTGTATTGAAACTAAAAATAAATTATTAGTGATAAGTCTAAAAGAAAGAATAGTTGTGCTACTACTATTTCATACTTATGCAAAAATCTGGTGTTGTTGACAAGTGATAGTTGAGCATGGTCTAATGTGTTGGTTGAATGGTTTCTAATGCTAACATGCAGTGAGATATTATGTTACTAGCTTGTAATGATTATGCACAACCAAAATCTGATTTTGATGTCAAAACGAATTTAATTACTGTAAAAATCTGTTACACTGCTGACGTTTGATATAATGAAGTAAAATTTGTGCCTTCGGCACAAATTTAGATTGAAATTTATGAAGTTACTACTCTTTATATTGAAACTAAAAATAAATTAGTAGTGATAAGTCTAAAAGAAAGAATAGTTGTGCTACTACTAATTAACACTTATGCAAAAATCTGGTGTTGTTGACAAGTGATAGTTGAGCTCGGTCTAATGTGTTGGTTGAATGACTTCTAATGCTAAAATACAGTGAGATATTGTGTTACTAGCTTGTAATGATTATGCACAACCAAAATCTGATTTTTGATTTTAGAATGAATTGAATTAATGTAAAAATCTGTTATAGTGATGACATTTGATGTAATGAAGTAAAATTTGTGTCTTCGGCACAAATTTAGATTGAAATTTATGAAGTTACTACTCTTTGTATTGAAACTAAAGAGAAATTAATAGTGATCAGTATAAAAGAAAGAACAGTTGTGCTACTATTATATAGTACCTATGCAAACCTCGGATGCCGCTGACATATATTAGTTGAGCTCAATCTAAGGTGTTGGTTGAATGGCTTCTAATGCTAAAATGCAGTGAGATGTTGTGTTAGTAGCTTGTAATGATTATGCACAACCAAAATCTTATTTTGATTTTAGAATTAATTGAATTACTGTAAAAATCTGTTACAGTGCTGACGTTTGATATAATGAATTAAAATTTGTGTCATCGGCACAAATTTAGATTGAAATTTATGAAGTTAGTACTCTTTGTATTGAAACTAAAAATAAATTAGTAGTGATAAGTCTAAAAGAAAGAATAGTTGTGCTACTATTATGTAGTACCTATGCAAAAATCTAGTGTTGTTGACAAGTGATAGTTGAGCTCGGTCTAATGTGTTGGTTGAATGGCTTCTAATGCTAAAATGCAGTGAGATGTTGTGTTAGTAGCTTGTAATGATTATGCACAACCAAAATCTGATTTTGATTTTAGAATTAATTGAATTACTGTAAAAATCTGTTACAGTGCTGAAGTTTGATATAATGAAGTAAAATTTGTGCCTTCGGCACAAATTTAGATTGAAATTTATGAAGTTACTATTCTTTGTATTGAAACTAAAAATAAATTAGTAATGATAAGTCTAAAAGAAAGAATAGTTGTGCTACTACTAATTAATACTTGTGCAAAAATCTAGTGTTGTTGACAAGTGATAGTTGAGCTCGTTCTAATGTGTTGGTTGAATGACTTCTAATGCTAAAATGTAGTGAGATGTTGTGTTAGTAGCTTGTAATATTTACGTACAACAAAAATCTGATTTTTATGTCAGAAAGAATTGAATTACTGTAAAAATTTGTTACACTGTTGACGTTTGATATAATGAAGTAAAATTTGTGCCTTCGGCACAAATTTAAGAATGATTTTATGAATGATTTTATTTGTGTCAACATTTAAGCTAAATGTCAACATATAATAAAAGATAAAGTTTACAAAAAAGATTATTCCCAACATTGATATCACATTATATGAGATGAGAATATCAAACTTCTATAATCATCTAATAAAAGAAATGGTAAAAGAAAAAGCTTTTGCATATCAATGGGTAAATGTCAACATTTAAGTTAAATGTCAACATTTAATAAAAGTTAAAGTTTACAAATAAAATCATTCTTAAAATTGATATCATATTAAATGAGATGAGAATATCAAACTTCTACAATACTCTAATAATAGAAATGGTAAAGGATAAAACTTTTGCACATTTAAGCCAAATGTCAACATTTAAGCCAAATGTCAACATTTAAGCCAAATGTCAACATTTAATCCAAATGTCAACATTTACGCTAAATGTCAACATATAATAAAAGATAAAGTTTACAAATAAGATCATTCTCAAAATTGATATCATATTACATGAGATGATAAGCTCAAGCTTCTACAATCCTCTAATAAAAGAAATGGTAAAAGATAAAGCTTTTGCACATCAATGACTAAATGTCAACATTTAAGCTAAATGTCAACATATAATAAAAGATAAAGTTTGCAAATAAGGTCATTCCTAAAATTGATATCATATAATATGAGATGAATATATCAAACTTCTATAATTATCTAATAAAAGAAATGGCAAAAGATAAAGCTTTTGCACATCAACGGCTAAATGTCAACATTTAAGCTAAATGTCAACATATAATAAAAGATAATGTTTACAAATAAGATAATTCTCAAAATTGATATCATATTAAATGAGATGAGAATATCAAACTTCTATAATCATCTAATAAAAGAAATGGTAAAAGATAAAACTTTTGCACATCAACGGTTATATGTCAACATTTAAGCTAGAATGTCAACATTTAAGCTAAATGTCAACATTTAAAGCTTAAATGTCAACATATAAGTTACTGTTATGCAAATTTAACTTTATGATATACACAAATAACAATCTGTTGTGTAAATTGTTACTGTTGACACCAGATGTCAGCAACATTGTTTGTACCTCTTAATTTGAAGCAAATAATGTGACAAATCATATAAAAAAATGAACTAATCATATAAAAGCAAATGTAAAAGTATGATATGCAATTATAAAATGATGATATGCAAATATAAGATTAAAATATGCAAATATAAAGTGATGATATGCAAATGTAAAAGTATAATATGCAAATTTAAAAGTATAATATGCAACTAGAAAATTGCGCTAATATATCTTATTATTGAACAATTATTAGAAAATTTTGTAAATTACTAGTTTTATTATAAATTTTAGCCTATGCGGGATTCGAACCCACATATTTGCGCATAAGCACATCACTCTACCATTGAGCTAAAAGGCTTTTAATTATATTATAACATAACATTCAAATAAACAAATAAGAGTTATGTTCACGCCACAATCAAAAAAAGAGAAAAAAAAAAGTAGGAACTCCTAATAAACAGTACACATTTGCATAAAAAGAGGTCATGTTAGCACACAATTAGAAATAAAAAAGAACTTATACATCAACTTGAATTGCACAAAAAGAGACCATGTCAGCACACAATTAGAAATATAGAAAAAAACATACACATCAATATAAAACATAGCATAACTAGCAAGAGAATTCATTCTTCATAGGGAGAATGGGATAAATATAACATAACTAAAAAAACATATCACACAACCTTGCTATGTTGTAAGATAACCAAAAAAAGAAAAAAGAAAAAAGAGAAAAGAGAAAGTTAATTAAAAAAAGAGTGAAAAATAAGAAGTTTATGTTGTGCAAATATAAGTTACTGTTATGCAAATATAACTTCATGATATGCACATATAACTTCATGATATGCACATATAACAATCTGTTATGCAAATATAACAATCTGTTATGCAAATTGAAACTGCTGACACCGGATGTGAGCAAGATTGTTATTCCCTCTTAATTTTAAGCAAATAATGTGAAAAGAAATAGTAAAAATAAAGTTTAAGCAAATAATGTGAAAAGAAATAATGTTAAATAAATATAACACAATTAAGATACCTGAATCTGCGATGTATAAATCACAGCAAGAGCCAGTTTCTTTCAGATTAGAGTTGTTCTTGTGCCGGAATCTCTGGACAGTACTGGCCTCTTTAGGATGTTAGATGTGTTTGTTGGTGCTCGATTCGTGTTCCTATAATCAATCTTGGGTACCATAACAATTAGGAGCCAGCTCGAGTAACCACAAGGGTTCGATTCTAGTCACGTTGCGAACATGGTTCTGGTTGGTTCTGACCATTTCCTTGAAAATTATGTAATCTGGGACTGGTTTTGCTCGAAACAGTACTGATGACAGATGAATCTGCACCACTTGTCCTCAAAGACCTGCCCCAGAAAGGAAATCGACAAAGTGGGGGTATGGATATCAATTATCAAATGGTAACTTGCAATATTAATCTTCTTTACGAACACAAGTTTAGATATCAGTACTTGTCTGTTATGAGGAAAATTTAGATGCTTAATGACAGTGATGATTTTGTTGTTGTTGTAATGACAGTGACGATTTTGAACAAGCTTGACGAGTGAACGTTTTACCTGTATGTGTTCCCAGGCAGTCGTATTGCTACTTTAAGGGAAAAGGAAGCGGAAAGACAAATGAGGAATTCCTGCATGTCATCTCCACAGGAAGTAACAGGAAGACCCATCTGTTCAACGTGCTGTTTAATTTGGCTGCAAAAGAAACAAAACCTCTAAATATTTGAGAATAGACTTTAAAAGCAAAACAAAACATGATTAATATAGAGAAAAAGCTGGTTGTATAACAGATGCATAAATAAAGAGGGAGGGTAACACACTAGAGAAGGCTGAAGAAAACCGAATACTGATGCACATCATACATCATATATCCATGAAAACCCCCAGGATTTTATGATATATTCAAGCTGGATTCATAAGTTCTATACTTCTATGTGCGCCAAACAGAAGACTTTTTTGGTTATATAATGCTGCTTGCAATCTATTTTGCAGTTGTTATCAACATTTCCTCTAAGCAGTTGGACTGACTAGCAAGAATGAGGGCTTTGGAGTATATTGGATCAGAGAGTTTGCAGTCCTCATCTAAAGCACCAAGCAAGAACAATTCGTCAAGAGACTTCACAATAGCCATCCTGCAGAAATCATTTAGCGGAAAAAGATTCATGAGAAATAAATTAAATATAAGAATCTAGAGTTAAAGGACCATGCATCAATCAAGGAGTCACCGAGTCAGTTACCTACAAGAATCTAGAGTTAAAGGACCATGTATCAATCAAGGACCATGCATCTGGTAGCTGCAGATTTGCATCATCTGATTGTTCCAAGTAGGATGGCCCCATCAAACCTTGCACCTTCCAGTTGCTGAACAAGGTTAAAGAAGAGACAAGTTATGATGGTTTTCAATAGAGTTTGTCAGTTCGAAATTTGAACCGGAAGGATAAAATTTCTAATGGGAAGGTAAAAAGGTCGAGATAACATCAATACAAGGATTCCAGGCAAAGCTGTCAATTACAATTTCCATACAGTTTCAACTAAAATGCAAAAATACAAGACATAAGCTGAACATCCTGGGAAAGATAGGTTGATTTTGATACAAAGAATAATTTCATAATGACAAGAGGGCTCCTGCACTTATAGAGACCCTAGTTGTTAACCGATAAAAATAAAATAACAAAAATTGTTGATATTGTCGAAAAGACATAAAAACTCAAATTTAAGTCATGAAATGATCTCTGATGGCCTAAAAAGCCCACAGGTCACCGCAAGGCAGTGAGTTTGAACCGTGATGCAATTCCCTATCCGGAAAGATATCATAATAGAGAATCCGACACCGGATGCTTAATATCACTTTTACCGAGACCGCATACTAGGCAAGCATCTCTAGTTTCGAATTAAGCTTGCTTACATGATTTTTAATAATTTAAAAGTTCATTCATCTAGTGTACAAAACTCATGTCGACATGTTATATTTGCACAAGAGATCATGTCACACAATTAGAAATAAAAAAAATAACTTATACATCTACTTGAATTGAACAAAAATAGCACATGTCAGCACATATTCACTCCGTGTCAGCACATTTTAACTCCGTGTCAGCACATATGTTTCTGAATCTTATATATATGTAGCTGATAATCTTATATTGGAAATGGTCTACTTAATTACACAAAAATAATCTTATATTAGAGATGTCAGCATTTCAGAAGATGTCAGCATTTCCAGAAGATGTCAGCTAAATGTTTGCAACACCAGTAAAATCAGGAAAAAAAAAAGAGATTAAGCATCAGAAATAGAGATTAAGCTTCACAACTACAACAACTAGATGTTTAGTACTTGAAATAGTTCATATTTGGAATCGAACAGATGCAAAATTGCAGGGAATCGAACAGATGCAATGTTCTAATTCTTAGATGTCAGCATCAAATATTCTAATTATTAGATGCCATCATCAAATAATTAGACGCAAAAATAGTCAGGAACTACACACAACAAGACATCAACTATGGTGAAGAGATCTTTGGGGCAGTAGAAACTAAATTTGTATGCAAAATTGTACTAGTTTAATGAGAAAGCACAAGAGCTGTGAACAGATGCACAATTCGAACAAATTGGTGACAGGAGACAAAAGAGCTGTGAATATATATCATCCAATTCGGAAAGCAGAGATTCAGAAATTTGAAGCCAGGCATAAAAATACAAATTTGTATTTCCATTTTTATCATCTGTTCTTCATAAAAATACAAATTGAAAGGTAAAGAATGGTGTCAGCACTATAACTAAGTCTGGTGTCAGCACTCTTTCAAGCACCAAGAAAAAAGATTTCAGGAACCCAAGTAAGCATGATTCCAGGAATCCTTTTCTGTATCTAATCCTTTTCTATATCATAAGCCAACAATCAGCAACCCTAGTAAGCATGATTCAAAAATAACATGATACTCTCAAACTGCTCCTATATTGGTGTCAGCACAAAATAAAACTGGAAGCACATATAGTCAATGGACAAATCTTATTCAAAATAGACTTCTCCTCTATTTCTTGAGTGCCCCTATGCGTGTCCTCTTCTTGTGCAGATTAGAATCAACGCCAGTTTTTTTTTCCATTCAAATAATCAGTATTTACGAAGTTTCAACCAGATGTACTGCCAAACCCTTAATAGAAAATCACTGAAAGAGTAAAATTAACACTCACAAAAGTCACAAATTAGCTTGGTTCAAGCAAATACAACAGGAGATCAATGCTGCACAGAGCAGAAGCTGTAATAGAGAGGGAGATTTCTACTGCTAGGGATATTTCTTCAACAAAGGAGAAATCAACAACAGTAGATGAACTCCATTTGTAGGGAATTAGCAAAAATTAAAACCGCCATAAAAGCACAAATTGAGATCGCAAATACAACAGGAGATCGAACGAAGGAACTGACCTGCAAATTGAGGCATTGTTCCCAGTGGTAGGGGAGAGAGACGTGAGATTCAAGCTCAACGAGCGTCGTGGTGGCTTCGGAGGTCGAGAAGTTCAGATCCAGGCGAGAGATTGGTGGCCGTGTGAGGTCGAGAAGGGGAGGAGAGATCGGCGAGAGATTGGTGGCTTCGGAGGTCGAGAAGTTCAGATCCACCGTGTCAGGTCGAGAAGGGGAGGAGAGATTGGTGGCCGAGAAGTTCAGATCCAGGCGAGAGAGGAGATCTCCGATTTGCTTTAGATCCAGGTGCTTCTTCAGTTGCTTCAGATCGAGCTCGTGGAGGCGTTTAGGGATGTCGATGGAGGTCGGAGAGAGGAGGAGCAACCATGGGAGAGATAGAGATCGGAGAGAGGAGAAGCAACCATGAAGACGATCGACGCCAGGGATTTGGAATCTCAATTTTAATTTTTTTTATTAGGTTAATAGTAATGGACACTCTAGCAATTTTTACAAAAAGTAGGATACTCCTGTAATTAGAGCGAAAATTTGTGCCTTCGGCACAAATTTTCTCTATTCAAAATAACCTAATTTAGCATTTTAATCCAATCCATACAAACAATAAATTTTTATGTATAAACTAGTTTAAATCCATGTGCTAGAAGAGTTTTTTTAAGTTATTATTATTTATATAAAATTATTAGTTTTTAATCTATGTTATTTTTTAATAGTATGTCTTTTGGTATCATAAATGGTTATCATATTTTCTAAGGCACTCTATGAAATTTAGAAAAGAAATATTATATATAATTATATAAATATAAACTACTCTTATTACCTGAGTGTTTGTTAATAATAATATTTTATCATATTATGTATTTTTTTTTATTAAATTATGGAGGTTAAAATAGTTTACTTGAAATATTTCTAGAATTGTTTTTAGATAAGTAAGAATAAGTTCCGCTAAAATCAATATGTTTGGTTCAAGTCAATATATAATAATCCATTTGAATTTCTTAAATGCACGAATCATAACCTTTATAAATTTAAGGGTATAAATAAATATAAATAAAATTGCTAGGACTATTATGTACGTATTTGGTTAAATTGAGGTAAATTTGGATAAAATTCTTTTAAGTTTGGTTTATGGTTAAATCTACTCTCTAATTCATTAGACAAATTTTTTTTGACAAAACTGCTAGGGGTATTCTGCGTGGTTAAATTAAGATAAATTGGGTCAAAACTATTAGGTTTTTTTTTTTTTTGATAAAATACTCTGTACTTGTTAGACGTAAATTGTAGTAAAATTAAATCATTAAAAATTTATGTATATAAGTAATTTTTTTTTTTGTTTTTTTATGAGGTAAGAATTCGACGCACCGGACAAGTCCGGTGGGTCGATAGGCCGAATAAATCAGTGACAGAAAACCTTCAAACATGGTAAGACATAAAACTACAACGAGGCAAAATCACCAGAGTACAAGGGTACAATTTGTTTTATTGGTTAGTATGAATATTGACGTGCTAGGCCATCATTGGCGTAGAAGGATATAACTTGTGGAAAGGTTATCAAAGGTCATTGAACTTAATATCAAATTTATTTGCACATAAAGTGACAACCTCAGTATAATTGACCTCAGTATAATTGGCAATCTTAAGACTGCCATTTCATTCTCATATGAGATTGATCCGACTCTTCATTATCTCTCCTTCATTTCTCGGGATTTGAGTTCTCCCACATCTTTAGGGAATGAAATCGTGTAGTGAATCATCTTTCACATTTAGGTTACATCTTCTCCTGCTCTACTCCCCCAACTGGTGTTATTTTTTCGTAGTATCATCCTTAGAGATGCCCTTAATTAAATTACGTTGTCAATTTTTCAAATTCTTTCCGGTTAAAAAAAAACGAAGGGGGAATGAATGCTTTATTAAACTTCAATGAGTTAGATACTTAGATGTGTAATTAAGTAAATTTCTATAAATCTTCATTGCAAAAACGTAAATTTCTTTTAACCGGAATTAATACCCATTATTATTCAACACAAAAAACAGTTAGAAAGTTTTTATTTTAAAAATATATATTCATTCTCCAATCAAATGTAGTGTTTGACCAATCTACTTTTGCTAATTACAGTAGGCATTTAGCTAGGCTGCAATCACGTCACAAATGCAAAACTTGCTAACCACTATACCAAAAAGAAAATCGAAAATTCTTGATAATTGTTCTTCACCTTAGATTCTTTCTTGTGTGTTTGGACCTTTTCTTATAGAGGTAACTAGTTTAGAACCCGCACTATTGTGCGGTTTATCTTTTTAAATTAATACATTTAATATTACAAAAATGTATAAAATATTTCTGTAAGTAAACTTTAAAATCTAAATACCCCTCACATCTAAACATTGTTAATTATTATATAGTTAACAGTAAAAATGAAATATATGGTAGCATAGCCTTACCTTTATATCTTTCAATTTGTAATTAATTACTATTGGCATATATGAAAATCAAATCATAACCACCTGATCGGCAAATACTATCGGTATATATTATTAGTTGTATGTATCCTGTCGGTATATATGGTTATTTCTATTTATTAATTATTAATTACTCTATCATAGACTTGTCAAAACATGATCCGACCCAAAAAACCCGACCCGTACGCCCGGTAGTTTTACGGGTTAGAACCCGGTGTTTTTGACCAGAGACCCGAAATCGACCCGAACTCGAATTACCCGGTATTTTTATGGTCAAGACCCGGTAACCCATTGGGTCAAAATCGGCCCGGTGAGTCATCACTTTGTAGACACCACAAAGGTACCAGATTGACCCCACTCAGATTCGTCGTGTAATTGTATTAGTTAAGGAGTATATTTTATAATTATAGTATGTTTAGAACACTTATTTGTATAGATATGATTTTTTTATGCTTAAAATATTAATATATTATTATTATTATTATGATATCTATAAATTTAATTATAATATTAATATTTAATTTAATTTGACATATTTATATTACAATTTAATTTTTATTTTATTTTAATATTTTTAAAAAATCTTCAAAAAGTTCAAGTTTTTTTACCCGATGGGTCGACCCAAACCCGGGACAAACCCGGTTTGGCTCGACCTGGAAAGACCGGTAACCCGATTGACCTGGAACCCGATTTACCCGGGACTCGAATGACCCGAACCCGAACCCGACCCGAATGATCCGATTGACATGTCTACTCTATCATTTATAAGGACATTAATTTGATTTGAAATTAATTAATTAACAAATCCTATCGGCATATATTAATTAGAATACTTAATTAAATTAATTAGATTAATTAATTAACAAATTTAAAAAAACCACTTTAACAATCATTTAATCAGCATATCTTAAAACTAATCGGATAAGTGGGATGACAATCAATTAATATTTTAATTTTTAAATCTAATTTTTTTTTATTATTAATGTAATTAATCTAATTAAGTAACAAATCCTAAATAAAAAATAAAAACAAGCCACTTTAAAGGAGAAGTCGTCACATGGCGTAAGCGACTTCTCCTTTAGTATTATATTATATATTATGGATGTATATATATATACACACACACACAAATATAGATAGATAGATTTGATGATGATTGAGATAATACTAAATGTGCTTTAATTTATTTATAACAGAATTGCAACATTTATTCTCCCTCTTGCATCTCCTAAATTCAAAAGAGCTAATGACGCATTGTCGGAATACATAAGACATTAACAAATATCAATTTGCAATCATCATAAGAAATAAAAATAATATTAAAGATGAATGAATATAACAAAAAATTACAAATCTACATAGATGAGCTATTAAACCAATTATATATATAGTAGCATATAACTTTTAAAGAAAGATATTTTGTTAGTGGGCAATGTAATTAAGCAAGTTTAATACATACAATGTTGCCCGAAGATGGAGACGACACAATTTTATACTGAAAATAAATAGGACTAAAGATATTATAAATCTTTTTGAAATGTTGAAGAAAAAAAAATTAAATTATGATATCTTAACTAATTTGCATTTGTTAAGATTTGATCAAAATATTACTGCAAACAATAAAAAATAAAAAAATCAATACTTAATTAGGATAAGATTTGTTAAGATTTTGTGTTATTAATAAATTAATTAAATGAATGAAGTTGTTAATGGAATTTATAAAATAAGTTAATTAATTATTAATTGAAAATGCCTACTTTAAAGGAGAGTCGCCACATGTCTTAGGCGACTTCTCCTTTAGTATTATAATATAGATTTCTAGTTGCTTGAGTGTTTAGTTTTGGACGAAGATGAAGTAATACAACCTTGTTGATCGTATTAGCCAGTCATGGCCATGTTCGTAGTTTTTGAAAATTTCTTATTTAAGTGAGCTGAATGTCGAGATACCACACTTCTCCCGGAGCTAATTTTTTTCCCTATTTAAGTGGATATTTATATTGAAATCAAGTTAAAATATTGTTATAATAAAAATGAATAAATTTAAAAAAATAAATTTTATTTTAACAATTCAAATTTTACTATTTCTATAGTAGATTGTTTTAAAATAAATTCTATAATAGATTAATTAAAAAAAAATCCATTTAGATCTCATTTTTATAGAAGTGATGTGGATACATTAAAAAACAGATTTAATTTGGTCCTTTTCACGGCGTGAATATAGAAACAAAGTCAAATCCATTATCGAATTATATGTGCATCATTATATACAAGTTTCTTACGTTATATTAGATCATATTCAAAATAATTGGACCCTACGTACTCCCTTATTCATAACTTATTTATGGTAGAAAGATCAATCTTAGCATTCTTTCTATGAGATATCCGATTTATGAGTAGTGACGAATAAAATTCTCTTCTTTTTTTTTCCCTTACCAGTTGAAGTGGGCTTGACCCACTCTACATCTGGGTCGGGTTACTGTAGGCCCATTAATGGGTTGACCCTCCCACTCACATACAATTCTCTTTAATGATCACATGTATCGTAGGTCGAAAAAATGGATAAACTACACCAGGTAACAAAGGGAAAGTTTAAAGAAGGCACAAATCGACAATCTAGACCTTAAACTTGCCTTATAAAGGAACTATTGGTTTTTTTCCAAAGGAATTTAAATATACATGATTTTTTTCACCGCTTAATCCAAAAATAGGTGATCATGACTCCGAATGAGGCATTTAAACCTCGTTTAGTTCAATATGGAAATTGAAATTTTTAAGAAATTATTTCATTAGAATTGAATTCTCAGAAGTCTAATTCATATGAATTGTGAAAATGTATTTGATTAAAATTTTATTTTATTTTAGAGGATTAAATATGAGATTTGAAAATTTTCAAATAAAAATGGTGGTAGTTGAACTTACCTAGGAGAATTAGCTAAGTGAATTTCCTCCAAATGAGAGGAATTTAACTTATTGGAAAGTTGAATTTCTAAGTTTTTATATTTCAAAAATATTAAACAAACACATATGTTTCCTACTTCATGGGATTTTCTACCTGTTGGGTTTTTTTTACTTTTTTAGTTGTCAATCAAAGAAGCTTAACAGGATTTTTTTTTTGATTGAGTAAAAATCCGGGATCAGGCAAGCCTGATTCTCGAGAGGTTGATGAATCGGTAGACGAAAACCGACTAAATATTTAATGAAAATAGAAAATGACACAGTGAAACAAGCAAAAATAGCTCTACAACACAAGCATCTAATTTCTTTCCTTGTAGTAAAAAAAAAAAAAAAAACTCGATCTGGGCTTTCTTCTGACTATTGCCAAATTTATGGGCCGGTCCCAAATACATAATTGGGCTAAGCTGAAGTTCGAGATTCTTACATTTTATATTCACTGTTGGGGCTGAGGATCTACCGAGAAAACTACTGGAGACTTATGAAGCTCCATTAGAAGGAATTAATTTTGTTATGAAAGTCTAGCACCTCCTTTTGTAACATTTTGCAGATGATACAATGACATTTATAAAAACAAACCAAAAAGCATGCATTAAAATTTAATAAATTGTTGACGAATATTGTGTCATTGCTAACTAAAATAATTATATCAGAAATATGACGGTCCTAGATAATTATCTTGGTTGTCCTATTATTTATGAGTGTATTAATAAAAACTCTTTTATTTATATCATTTGTAAGACAAATATGCAGTTTATTATCAATCCCCTCTTACTCGATTGGTAAGAGAGAGCACAAGCCTGCTTTGTAGCTTGTCGCTTGATTTTCCTAGATCAAGTGTTTTTTCTATTTAGTGCTCGGATTTATGGAGGATTACTTGATCAACTCGTAACACCGTGTCATGAAAAAATATGATTTATTAAATGGAACCTAACTTACTATACTAAAAAGGAAGAATAATAGTCGTTAATTAAAAGCAAATTTGTCTACAATACCAATTACTAGAAGCAAAGCTTCATACTCTCATGTAATGTTTTTATAAAACCATAAAAGGCAACATTACATAAATTTTTGGAAAATTGAACCAAAGGCAAAAGGTGACACTTGCCACCACGTGGTAAAAGTGTATATACAAATAGAAATAAGAAAATTTTCGATCAGACTAACTCGATCTACAACAATTCAAAACATGAAAGTACTAACACATCAAATGTTAAGAAATTCAGGAAAAACTACAGGCAAAGACAAGAGAAACCGGACAAATGTAATTAACCAAGCACCGCCTAGAAAGATACGAAATATGAGATGAGAAAAACCACCAATAGGAACACACAATATCAACTTTGGTGGTAGCAATAGTGGCGTTGGCACATCAACCACATAGTTCATAATCCGGGATCACATGGGGGAGCCAACTGCTACTGGTTAAGCGCGCTGCGCACCTAGGTCAAAGGTCAACATTGATGTCGGAAACAAAGCTTAGTCTTCCAAAGGCACGAGATCTTGATCTTTTTCGAATTCTGATGGTGGAGATCACCTTGTCATCATCAATGCGTTTAAAGGTTGTTGGTCGTGCTCATGGGAGATCGAGATCCTCATTACTGATATTCTCCACTTCTTCAACATCTAGGTTGTAATTAAGTATCTTTCATGTCTTTAGGGAAGTCAATAGATGCATAGATCATATCATACATCTCTTCTAGACAGCCTCCGCACCAATACTCCGTCGTGACAGAGAACTCTGTATCTACATATGCAAATATATATACATGAAACTACTACGGATCGGAAAATCATGATTGAACCAATAATCTATGTGTTCGTACTATCAGTTCTTACCATAGGAATTAAGAGTGAAATTTTTCAATATACCAATTAGCAGTTGCCAAGCCAGTAAAAAACAACACTTCGGAAGTAACAAGGAGAAAACCCCAAATGATTCACTGAACCAACAAACTTATCATATGAATGGAGACATGAGAAGAAACAATTCCAGCCCTAGATTTTCCTCAACTTATCAATATTTTTTTTTTTTAATATTATTAATAATAAATGAATTGGTCCCCTAGAGAGAAATCTTTGGAACCATTTTGCTTTTGTTCGATCAAAATTAGCCAAGAAAGTCCAACCAAAATGGTCCTAAAGTCCATCCAAATTAACATATTGCCATGTGTACAACCAAGTATTTATACTAAGTATTTCTAATTTATAGGTCAACCACTCCTTAAAATAAACACACACAATATCAATCACAAAACTATATATTATAATTATATATGTAGGTTCTATAGTATATAGAGTTATATAATATAATATAATAAGAGGTAGCTTTGGAACATTGGAAGTAACAACTAACAACTAAAGTGAAAGGGCACACAGTACACAAGGTCAAGGTTTTTTCAGAAGCTGAACAGAGCTTCACCAAAAGCTTTGAAAGAGAGCAAGGACAATTGACACAATGACACATTTTTATAAGTTTGTTACTTCTCCCTTTATAAAAAGTCATAGATTGTTATCATCCAAAATCTCTCCACACTATTCCCACCCACTTATATACTGTGATTTCTGATGTCTACATATAACATATATAACTTTTACAGTTTCACATTTTTCACTTTTACTGCAGCAAAATCCGATCCTCTCACATTTTTTTTTCTTACTTTAATAGTTTAACTACTTACACAAAGCATGAAAATGACTAAATGAGTGTTTTCTTTTATACATACATATATACACTGAATTGGTATTTACATGGTGAAAATATCACTCAAGGAATAGACATGATCACGGTTTTCGAAACTGTCAGTAAATTTGACGGTTTTGGAATCCGTGATCATGGATAAAAATCACGGTTTCAGAAGCAATGATTAGTGTAAATTGTGAATGAATGATGACTCCTCTATTTCCCAGAGAATGTCTAAAGTTTGGAGGTTGAACCAAATGGCCAACTCTTTGTCGATAGAAGGCACGCGGCTAGTAAGGTTCTACCACAGCTTGAGAAGTTGTGATAACAGAACCTCTTTACAGTTCAGAAGTTATAGCTAGACATGAAATATATTACGGCGGCAGAAGTCGTGATCATGATCTTGTAAAGTTTTAGTATTGTCAATATATTAGTTTGACAAAGAATATTATATATGCAATGAACTATAATATATAAGTACTAGTACTTGATGAATATACACTATATAGTAATAGAAAACAAAAAGAAGGAAGGTGCAAATGAAAGAGGCATGTGAATATGTGGATACTCCATCTTGTACGCATGTAGTAGACACTATCATTTCATATTCCCTTCCATTCCATGCAAAGATGCTCAAAAGAACAAAACCATTTTTATTTTTTATTATATATATATTTATGTTTTTTTTTTGTCTGAATATATATATATATATATATATATATATATATATATATTTATGTTTGTAATATTAATTTCACAACTATCCAATGAAATAGTAATGGGGTTTTTTCCGTGGGTCTCCTCTCCTCTCCCCTATCACGTGATTTCCTTTAACTCCCTTTTATATATTCTTGTAGCTTCAATTCCTCCGTCAATGGACCACTCCACTATTCTCTTAATTCTGTATAATCTATACTCTTTGTTTCCTTTATTTATTTATTTATTTATTTTTTAATAATAACAAAGGTTACATCTGCCTACTTATCAAGTAATAGTGCTAAATGACGAAAATGTGCCAAAATAAATCAGGGCACAGATAAACTCTTCGATCACTAAGTACTGAACTCATGTACATATACAGCATAGACCATTATTGACTCATCAAACTTTAACATGATTAAATTTAGCTGGGCTATAAAAAGAGATGCGACGACAATGTGCCACTGGCACGGAGTTGTGGACTATAGGATAAATAAATGATCAATACAAGCATATAAGCAAAAGTAACTCGTTATGGTCTTGTATAGCTTAGATTTTTGTATTATAAAATGGATCCTAAACTTATTAAGCATATATACAAGTACATGACTAATATCTAACGTTCCAACTAGCAATTGAAATTATATTTTCATATTGATAGTTCCATATATATATATCATCTTTCCAAACACACCCTTATTTGATATAGATTTATAAAAGATATGATATTATATTCAATAATCGCTCTTTTAGATGAGTAATTAAAATTCTTGTAGCTTTTTAGATAATATATTTTCATTTTAGGGTGTAGATAAACAAAAGTTTAAAGGAAAAGAAAAAAGAGAAAGCAAAATATTGGGGGAGAAGAAAAGAGGAAAAAGAAAAAAGAAAAGGTTAAAATAGAGTAGAGTTGCGAAAGGTGTTTGGAGAGTTGGAGTGAGATTGACGCAAATGTTTTTGGTACCCATAAGACTAAATCTGGCCTTACACGTGTCCCTGTAATGATCTATCCGGTGGGTCCCACTTGAATCGTTCTTACTACGGAGTTACGAGTAATTAATTACTGTACTATACAATACGGAGTAATAATGACTGTATTTGTTTTACCGTTTTGATGCGGACGGCCAAACAAACCCTAACAAATAACAATGTCTTCATCTTTGATGTTTTACATAGATTAATCTAAGAGGCACCTACCTTGCCTTGGTGTACGACAAAAGCTCATATTTTTATATAACTAATGGTTAATTTTATAGTTGTACTATAAAGTTTACTGATTTACTCATCCAAACATTTACCCAATATAGACTCATTTTTCCAAGGCAATCAATTATGTATGTCAATTCCTATGTTAGTGTTTCAAGTCAATGAGCTTAGAGATTCCACATTCATGTTTTTAATATTATTTGCCTCTTAATTATTTTGTACTCCAAAATCTACAAATTGGAGTATTTTAATTATGCATGCTAAATTGTAGGCTGTATTATTTTCTTTTTGTTATTGATGCTATATATATATATATATATATATATATATATATATATATATATATATATATATATATATAATACATTTCCTAACTCACTATCAATCAAGATGGGCATATTATATTTTTTCTAATTTCTAGCAATTAAGATTTAAAATAATAATAATAATAATATGGTTTGCATGCAAACATTGAGATATTCTTAAAAAAAACTCATAACAGGGCTCCATCATTCAATAATTTTATATAAGTGTTTCTTCATATATTTATCAACCCTTGTCTTTTTTTATTTATATTTATTTCAAAAAGCTAATTATTTGATATTGTGATTAGGTATAATGTCCTTATCATTCCTCCTCCTGGTACAAACTAACACTCCATATCTAAAGTTTTAAAAACACCACATTATCCCCTTTTAGAGAAAAATAAAATAAAATAAATGGAAAATTAAATCAAACAATAATAAAAGACTGGGAAAATAGTTATTTAGCTTATACCTTTAAAACATAGGTTAAACATTATTGATTTTGAAAGACAACCTTATATAGAAATTTATAAACCCTATAGAATAATTAAAAATGTAAACAAAATTTAGAAAAAAATGTAAACAAAATTCCAACAATTATTATTTGATTTTGTTTCTCTTTATAGTGAGATGTTTTTGATTAATGGGGTGATAAATACCACTAAATAAAAATCCTAAGAATTAAACACATGATATTACAATAATTAACCAGTATCGAAACCGTCAAATAGAGAATCAAGGAAAGTATAAGTTACACTTAAAAAAAAAAAAAAGTCCTTTACAGCCATTATTATATTTTCAAAAAAAATATAATTAATTACCCAAAAAATGGGAAAACCCAACCATTTGTTTTTTGCTGCACTTGGCAATTGATTTCACAGTCCAGAGGGGAAGAGGGTGACGTTGGTGGGTCCGGCCTCCACCACGAGAAAACTCCACTTCATCCCGCCTTCCCGCTTCTACTTGAATCCCTTCACCCTCCTCACTCTCTCTCAACTCGCCTGTCATTACTCCTCAGTTACCCAAAAGCGGTGGATTGGGTGGGGGAGGAAGATAGAGAGAACGAGGGCCACAAACGAACCCTTCACCAGCGAAGGTCATTTCTTTCTTCTTTCTGGAGTGTGTTCAAGTGTTGATTTGAGGATGGACACACCGGAGAAGGCCCAGATCGGATCACCCATGTCCAATTTTGAGGTTTTTACTCTCTTTTTTCTGGTTCGAATGTGGTCTGATTAGGTCAATTTTGGGTGTAGTTTGATGTTTTGGTGGTCAATTGACTTTCCTTTTCAGTCAATTGGAGGTTTTTTTGGGTTGTTTAACACCTGCATTTTAGTGGATTGACTCTCCTTTTCTGGTTCGATTGTGTTCTAGTTAGGTCAATTTGGGTATAATTTGATGCTTTGGTGTTCAATTAACTTTCCTTTTGAATTTGAGTCAATTGGAAGTTTTCGGGGCTGTTTAACGCCTGCATTTTGGTGAATTGAGTTTTCTGAGGGTTGATCTTTGCATGGTGTTTGTTGATTTCATTTTTGACTGTGTTGTGTTTTAGGTTTTCAGTTTTTGAAGGTTTTTTCTTTCCTGTTCCCCACGAAGGATGAAACTACTGTGTATCTGTGTTCAGTGTGTTTTTTGATGCAATTATTTTGCTTTTCCAGGTCCCACTTTCTCCAATTATGTCTTTTGAGATTTGAAACTTAGAATTTCAGTCGCCCGCCCTTTCCCCAATTTGGTTTCTCGGTGTCTTCTCCATTGATGGATTTCTGTTGCTGAAGCAAATCCAATGGAATGAATATCTTGTTGCAGTACTAATTGCCATATTTAGATTCGTTTCATCTTGAAAGAGGATGAATTAGGGTTAAAATTCAGTTTGCTGTGATTCCTGAAAATTTTCACTGTCCATTTGATTGTTGCATGTTTCAATGAAATCTAATCATTCAGTGATTTAACTCAATTTATGTTTTCCTTGCTGAGCTCCTAATTGTTACCCTTGATGTAATGTGCTCTCATTGAGAATGTGTTTTTTCATACCTTCATTTCAGGAGTCTCCCTTTTCGAACTTCATCAACAGTCTTTCGCCCATCAAGCCTTCGAAGGCCATACGCGTTTCCCATTCGTTTGGTAGTCTTAGTTTTGCATCTCCTCCATCCGTTTTCACTTCACCACAGATCAACCTCCAAAGAGATTCTAGATTTTTAAGAAGGTATGACACAATTTTTTCACCATTTCATCTTGTTCATGTCATTACTCTAATGCAATTCTGTTATTTCTCAGGGATCAACTTCCGGAGTTGGCTAAACCCGAGTCATCATCTGATAATGAAAATAAAGATGTCACACATAAGGATGCCAGTAAAGCGGATAATTGGCCTAGCGACTCCTCAAATGAGGTCAAAGATGCCGAGCCTTCTAACCATGAAGGTTCTGTAGATGCGTCAAGTGACGCTTCAAATCTCGCTTTAATGCTGCCAAGGGAATTGAAATATGACTGTGGCAGCTCCACTTTTCAGACTGCTCCATCTTTTGGTTGCGAAATGATATTGAAGAGTGCCCCAGGCACCTCCTCTCGGGTTCCATTATTTCACGAGTCTTCTACAAAAGACTCATTTGGAACACAGTTGAGTTCTGTTGAGACCGACCAGAGCATAGACGGACCTGAATGTGTTTGGGATAATTTGATTTATGATGATGCTGATCTCTTAGTTTTCGAATCGCCCCAGGGTCAAGGAGCGCTAAAAGACCACCCGGAGAAACCAGCAGATGAACAAACAGATTTTTTTGCTTCACTGTTGTCACAATTTCCTGACGACAATGTAAATGATCTGGAGCAGCTACATGGTCTCGGGCCTTTAAATTCTGATGCACTGCTTCAAAGAAAAGATCAGCTCACTCAACTTGTACAAGCAAACAAGCTGAAGCAAATCTACCAGGGACAAAATAATGATGGAAGCTCCTCTCTGAGTGGAAGCTTTACTGGCAGTGGGCAAACCCTCAAAAAATTGGAAAATAAGGTGAGGAAGTATTTTCCTCGTGGTATTCGATTTTTCCATCATTGGCATAAACCTCTTGTGAAGCATTATTCGTTAAGAACAATACGTGTATTTGAATATGTAGCGTCTTGACAAAGCATTTCTAAAGTAGTCCTGTTTTGTATGTGTAGCCTATTATGCATCGTGGGATACGAAGGCGGTGCCTTGTGTTCGAGATTCCAGGAGCTAGGAAGAATGTAGCTGATGGTTCGATATCTACTACATCGTTACAGGATGAGGCAAACGCGTTGTCCAACAGTCAGCAACCAGCAGTTAGGCAGGGAAGTGATTCTCCCATGTGCATTCGTTCAGGAATCGGCCTCCACCTGAATGCTCTTGCAGTGGGACACCGAGTTCTCAAGTCAGAGAACTCTTCAATGCCTGGATCCTCTGAATTTTTCCCTTCTCCAGAAACCAGCTCTGAGAATTTTCAGTCATCAGCTCCAATTTCTTCACAGGAGCTTGGCAATGTTGAAAATGAAGTTGAAGGTGCAGAGAATGCTTCTCAGGCATCTGCGTATGGTTTTAACGAAGATCTAAATCCCAGTAGTCCCAAGAAAAAGAGGCATGTCTTATCTACATGATCAATTGGTACTTTTATTGACTGCTTGTTACCATTTAAATTAAGGTAATGACCGATGAATTGAAATTTTGCAGACGTCGCTCTGAAAACAGTGGCGAAGGAGAGGCCTGCAAGCGGTGCAATTGCAAAAAGTCCAAGTGCTTGAAACTGTAAGTGATCTGATTTGAGCCTGGTTTTCAAATAATTTTTATACTATCTGATGCTGTTCATCTATGGGTAGATATGTTGATTTTGTACTATTAAGCTTCTAACAAGACGGGTTTGTCTAGTTTCTGACTGTGTAGAAATTAGACTGGTTGTGAATGTTAACCCTGTCTTCTGTAGTTCTGTTTCCTTTGAGAACCAAATGATGAAAAGTGCAGCCTTTAACCATCCATGAGTTTTGATGATTGTCTTTTGTAGATACTGTGAATGCTTTGCTGCTGGGGTCTACTGTGTTGAGCCATGTGCATGCCAAGATTGCTTCAACAAGCCTATTCACGAAGATACCGTCTTGGCAACCCGCAAACAGATTGAATCCCGGAACCCACTGGCATTTGCTCCAAAAGTCATCAAGGGCCCCGAATCTGTAATCGATCTTGGGGTAAGTACCACACTAATGAAGTCCTACTTGTTACATTTACTCTTCAAATTGGTCTGATCCCCCAATTGTGGCTCCTTGACTCCAACCAGGATGACTCAAACCGAACTCCTGCTTCAGCACGACACAAACGGGGATGCAATTGCAAGAAATCAAACTGCCTGAAGAAATACTGTGAATGCTATCAGGTTTTCCTCCTCACCAAATATCAAAAAACCAATTGTTAACCCTTCAACATTGATCTCATCTCATGGATATATGTTTGTTTCTTTTGAAGGGCGGTGTCGGATGCTCCATTGGCTGCCGTTGTGAGGGTTGTAAAAACACTTTTGGAAGAAAGGATGGTCAGTGTTCTTTACAATGTTAGGATCTTGGTATTATTATTTGGTTTCAAACTACAGTTGTCTGAAAATCAGGATCTATAGGAATCGGAATGGAGCTTGAAGTCGAAGAGGACACACCAGCTCACGAAGATAGGATGGCTGATAGAACCTTCGTTCAACCCGGGATCCATAATGATGAAGAGTCCCATCCTCTGCCCGTCCTTCCTAAGACCCCTTTACGACTTTTCAGGTTCAATAACGTCATGATAACAATATACTGTCAATGTCGTTTTTGGAACAATTTTTTGCTGACAAGTAGTCCTTGTTGGGTTTGTTCCAGGTCAGCTATGCCACTCCCAAGTGCCTCGAACGGAAAACCCCCAAGATTTGGCGGCATCAGTTCATGTTCACTACTGAATCGCGATGGCATGGGGAGATCAACCTTCTTAAGAAGCCAACACAAGGCGGATATGCTCCTCCAGAACGCTGCTTCTGGGGACGACCTGCCTCCGGTTCTGCAGAACACTTCTCCTAGCAGCAGCATCAAGACGCTGTCTCCGAACAGTAAGAGGATCACCCCTCCTAATCATGACAGCCTCGGACAGTCACCCGGTCTTAGAAGCAGCCGTAAGCTGATCCTGCAATCGATCCCTTCGTTTCCTTCGCTTACTCCTCGCCACTGAGCCTGGCTGCTATTTATTGTTAGTTTTGAGCAAATCCTCTCTGCTGGTTAAAATAGAATTGCCTTTTCTTGTTCAGGGTAATGATCTTCATTACCTCCTCCTACAGTAGCCTTGTATAATAATCTTGTACCGATGTCGTTATTCGTAGAATTATGATGATGACCTTTCTATGTAGAATAGTTCATATAGCATAATGTAAAGCTCCTAAGATTCAGATTCAGATTCGGTTGTAGCTTTCAGTTCTTCATCAATAGTTGATGTAGTCTATTTAATCAGCCACTCGATTTGCTTCCCGATATATATATATAGTGATAAGTTGATATCTGCATCCCTTTTCCTGCCCATACCACATATACTTGTATTCACTCAATCTTGTCACACTCACATATGCCTTGAAAACCACATTGGCTCACATTTTTGGGCTCAATCTTAATGGTGTTGGGTCAATTTCTATTGGGCCCAACATGAGCAAGACAAATCATTTTTATCAATTTGATTTACTGGTTTATTCGGTCTCTCGATTTCTTCAGTCTATACAAGATGATTTAATTACATTGTTGTTATTCATGTTTCTTCGGAGATGATTCTTGTAGGGTTGCAAGAAGGGTGTAGGGGGGACTAAACAAAGGAATGATCCAATACTATAATCCATATGACTGTAGGATGTATGACTAAGGTTGCACATGGAAGGCCCCAACACCTTTCCAATTAAAGCTCTTTCAAGGAAGGTTATGTGAAGGTGGCAACAAACCCTAATAATTGAACCTCTTTTTTACACTATATATATGTATATGCACCCCATCACCACCCTTAATAAAAGTAGAAAAAGCAACACTTTTTCGTGTCATAACTCATTGGTTGAAAGGATAAGTAGATGTTATGTTTGCTACTTTAACAGTAACCTTAGGAGTTTGAATCTTGTTAGCAACTATGCGAAATTAACCTTAACCTTTAAAGTAACCTTAGGAGTTTGAATCTTGTTAGCAACTATGCGAAATTAACCTTAACCTAAGCCTAAGGGATCGGACTCACAGTCCGATCCCACAGTCCGTGGGAGCCCTTAAGATCAGATTTTTTGTTGTTGTTGTCGTGGAAAGTTTGGAATTTAATAGAAGGAAAAAGGGTGTTGAATGGGTCCATAGGATCAAAGTGTTTCCCCCTTTGCAACTAGGGCTCCAGCTTTAGTGTTGTTGAGCTCATTGTGGTTGGTGGGTGGGTTAAAGCTTAATCTTCTTTGAGATTTGGCATGATTAAAGCTTAATCTTCTGGATGGGCTACTCTAATTAGTATGTTGAACTAACTTAAAGATCAACACAGGTTGGCACTTCTTTCATTCCGCAATTTCATAATGGAAAGATATTCACCACCTAATATTAATTTAATGGGTAAATTGCAGAAAACCACCCTTAAAATATACCCTTTTGCATAAAACCACCCGTTAAATCCATATTTGCAGTAAACCACCCTCTAAACCCCTTCCGTTAGCAAAGTCACACCGCAATTCAATTTCCGTCTAGATTCTGTTAAATTATCGTAATTATCATTATACCCTTTATTTTTTAAAATCAAATTTACGAGTACATCACTCTTTTTTTTTTCTTTTTTTTTTAACAAAAATGTTTTCATCTTCCTTCATCTTTGAAATCCCCTGCAGGTGTATGAAATCACCAAATTGATTTCTAGTTGGCTCGCTTGGGTTGATTCTATACTATCGTGATTCCTATTGAAGGTCGCATAAGTTATGGAATTTGGTGCCAAATGTTGTTCAGCTTGTTTGCCCTCTTTTGATTTTGCTTAGGGATTTGGCAAGAGCAAGCGACTTTGGTTTGGATGTCGAATTCGAACAGATTGAAGTTCGAAATTTGTTTGCTTTGAGGAACTTTGGATTTGGAGCATGTTGATCATTCTTGTCAACTTTGGTTAGGCTTGAATTGCTGGATTCACAAATTAGGGTTCTTCGTTTTTTGCCCAGCTCGACACTCAAGATCCCGAATTCTCAACCCACTTAGTTCAAATTGGGCGTGGAGACTTATGAACTCAGGACTTAGAATAAAAAATCCACCAGAATCATAATTTTTTTTTGCTCTTTCGTTTATCTTCTTCGTTGGATCTCAGGGTCTCAGATCTGAAATATATGTCGATGACTAGGGTTCTACAGCTAGGTTCTTGGATGTCGTTTGATGAAGATAAAGAAGATGAGAGAGGATAAAGGAGTAAGGAGAAAAGAAAGAAAAAGAAGTCACCTTTGTTCGGACTTGGGCGGATGAGATTGATCGGAGACCAAGTACGGAGGTGAAAGGTAGAAGAAAGAAGACTACTACTGTAGTGTTATTTTGTTTCTTTCTACTTTTTTTTCTCATTAAATTTGATTAAAAAAAGGTTTATGTTAGTTACAATAATTTAACGGAATCTAGACGGAAATTGAATTGGGGTGTGACTTTGCTAACGGAAGGGGTTTAGAGGGTGGTTTACTGCAAATATGGATTTAACGGGTGGTTTTGTGCAAAAGGGTATATTTTAAGGGTGGTTTCCTGCAATTTACCCTAATTTAATTTGTGGGTTGTGTTCTTCAAAGATTGTTAGTTCATGTATTCTTTTAAATCTGATTTACTTATAAATTCAATCAAGATGACAAACATTTTATCATTATTGTCCAGATTCCAACTTGATTGTTTCAAAATCCGAATTCCGATTTCAAACATTATATCTGAACCAGACACCATTGTAGAATACTAGTCTATATAGATTGAAGCTCTACCCATGTCAATGCTGACATCTATTGTCATTCGACGTAAATCGTAATCTTGATGAGATATAGATACCTAATATGGAGTATGGACCATTTGGAAAAAGGGGAATGAGATCTAGCCTTTTACATACTTGCAAGTCTTTCCAACTCAAAACTCAAATAATGTATTGATCACATCAAATGTAACATAATGTGGGCGAGATTTGAAAGCCATCTCCCAAAAGTCTGCTTTAGTGCATACCATCACTCATCACACACCTACATATACACTAAAGCTGATATATAGTGTACTAGTATATGATAACTTGTGGTTGATTTCAAAAAAATTTATCCCGCCAATTTTTTTTTATTAAAAATACTATGTTGCCCTAATTTATGGAAAGTTATCACGACTTCACAATCTCAATTTATATTTTAATTGATTAAAGTAATCTATATATTATTTTGGTCATTGCAATCTTAACTAAAAAATATTTCAAGTAAGATAATTAATCAATCTATTATATCATATTATATTCCCAATATATGTTATTCATCCATTTATCTATTAAAATATATAATAATAACTATTAATAAATCTTCCACAAATTATTTTTGGATGGAGTTAACACTTTTTAAGGCAAAATTCATCTATTAGATTATTTATATTTGATATTTGCAATTTCATTTCTACTATTTTCTTCTGTAGAAGAAATTATTTATATTTTTTTTTATTGAAATCTATCAATCATTGAATTAATTATATTATAATTCATATTAATTGTGTTGACATATTCCCGCACACGAGACGACACACACACGACACACAAATCTGGAGCGTTCGATTAGAAAGATATATTAACAGCTGAAATTTAAAAGAAATTTTAAAGAGTAAAATTATTCGTCTGAAACAATATGGTTGGATATATAACTCATACGAATAATAATGTTGCAACATATAAATAATTTTTAAATGGAAAATGTTCATACATACGAATAATTACATGACATAAGAGGGGCTTATATCGGAATTATCAAGATACTATCATTGGCCTAACCTTCTCAAAGCCTCATCGATTCTAGAGTAGTTTGGAAAACTTCTCAAAGCTTGATCGATTTTCTTTTATATACATACATCTACCAATAAATCTGATATAAATAAACGAAGTCTAAATGACAAGGGAAGGTGGGGGTGAGGGGTAACTATCTCAAAGGCCAAACCAGCCTTTGTTATGTGCTTATGGCAACAATGATTGCGACACTTCACCCCTTCCAATGGAACTTGGGATTCACAAATCTCAACTAGCCACTCCATTTAATCCATCCGAGGTCAAACATGTGATGTTTTATCTAACCTGTTGTGCCGGGAAGTAAGGGGACGTCAGACACACCCTTTTAACACACACGAATCGGGATGGACAAGAACTGTAAACCAGAGAGCCAAACTCAAGCAACCCAAACCAACAATCAGACACAAACAGAAGATAAATAACCAAGCACAAAGAACACCAGATTTACGTGGAAAACCCCAAAACGGGGAAAAACCACGGGAGCTAAAAACTTCCACTATCAACAATAACAAGTGGGTACAATCTTCCCTAGACAAAGCTAGAGGCATACAACATCATCAAGCATCAACAAGCTTGGCCAAATCTCCAAATTTCATCACCCAATTGGTGGAAATCAACAAAACCCAAGAGAGGACACTAGCAAAGGGGATATGAGATTGGAGGCTCAAAACGACGATCCAACCGTACAAAATGAAGCCTATGATGAGGTGAACAACATACCAGAAAATCGTCCCAATCGGAGGTCGTTTGGTCGTCGATCGGGGCACTTCAAATTGGGCTGAACAAGGGCATACGGGATTTCTCTAAGCTCTCTCTTTTTCTCCCTTTCTCACTCTTTGTTTTCTCTCTCTTACTTTCCCAAATGGAAAGACATCCCCTTTTATAAAGGAGGAGGGTAAAACTTCACATGGTAAAAAACCATATGGTAAATAGTCCATTGGACTCTTCCCCCATATAGGAGGGAAACCCAACATAGCTCCCCCTCAATCCTATATGGGGGGCTCGAGCAAGCCCGCCTTTGAGCGGCACTTGATGAGCTTCTCCTTTGACAAAGTCTTTGTCAGCATATCCGATCCATTGTCATTTGTGTGGATCTTCATGAGCTCAAAATCTTCATCTTCTACTCTTTCTCGAAGCCAATGATACCTTCTTCGGATGTGCTTGGTTCGAGAATGGTAGGCGGCATTCTTGGCAAGGTGGATGGCACTCTGATTGTCACAATAGAGTGGGTAGCTAGCTTGCTCCACTCCCAACTCCTCTAGGAAGTCTCTCATCCATATCAACTCCTTACCAGCTTCAACTGCAGCCATATACTCTGCTTCTGTCGTTGACAAAGCAATACACTTTTGCAGTCTCGATTGCCATGAGACTGCTCCCCCTGCGAATGTAATCAGATATCCAGATGTGGATCGGCTCGTGTCAATATCACCTGACATGTCTGCATCTGTAAAACCATCAAGCATAGGTTTTCCAGGACCAAAGCACAAACACACTCTCGAAGTGCCTCTGAGATACTTGAGAATCCATTTCACTGCAGCCCAATGCTCCTTTCCAGGATTACTCATGAACCTGCTGATAACCCCAACTCCATAGGCGATGTCTGGCCTAGTGCAAACCATGGCATACATCAGACTACCAACGGCTGAAGCATAATCTCCTGTTTCTCTTTCTCACTTGTAGGACATTGATCAGAACTCAGCTTCATGTTCACTGCAAGTGGAGAACTCACGGGTTTAGCCTTGTCCATGTTGAATCTTTGCAGCACCTTCTCAATGTATCTTTCTTGCGATATCCACAACTTCTGATTCTTTCTGTCACGGGTAATCTGCATACCCAAAATATTTCTTGCAGGGCCAAGGTCCTTCATAGCAAAGGACTTCTTCAATGCAGTCTTCAAACTAGCAATCTTGTTGGTATCCCGACCAACAATAAGCATATCATCCACATAAAGCAAGAGAATCAGAAAGTCACCTTCGGCGTAATTCTTCACAAACACGCAGTGGTCGGCATGTGTCTTGTGGAATTTGTGATCGATCATAAAAGACTCGAACTTCTTGTACCATTGCCGAGGTGCTTGTTTCAAACCATACAAGCTCTTTCTGAGACGACAAACCATCTTCTCTTTTCCCTTGACTTCAAAACCTTCAGGTTGCTCCATGTAGATTTCCAAATCACCATGAAGGAAGGCGGTTTTCACATCAAGCTGCTCGACCTCTAGGTCCATGCTAGCAGCCATGCCTAGAACAACCCGGATGGATGACATCTTCACAACTGGAGAGAAAATCTCATCGAAATCTACACCCCTTTTCTGCTCAAAACCCTTCACCACAACTCTGGCTTTGAACCTGGGAGTTGTACCATCTTCTCCAGACTTCAAACGAAAAACCCATTTGTTCTTGAGAGCTTTCTTGCCCTTAGGCAATTTCACCAAGTCATAGGTGTGGTTCTCATGCAAGGAACTCATCTCATCCTGCATGGCATTGTACCACTCCTTCTGATGCACATCTGACATAGCTTCCTCATAGCATTCAGGCTCTCCTGAATCAGTCAACAACACATAATCCCTGGTTGAGTATCGTGAGGAAGTCTGTCTCTCTCTGGTGGATCTTCTCAACTCAACTTCAGGTTGGATAGGGGGCTCCTCTTGTTGAGGTTGTGGAACTTCTGGTGGATCAACATCACCATCATCATGCTCATCTTCCTGCTGATTCTGAACTGAACTTCTCTGCACAACTTGAGGAAAAACGGGATCAAAGGTGACTGGAGCAGGAGAGGAAGACGACGGTCGCTGGAGCTTCCAGTCATCAATAGTCTTGTCTTCCATAAACACAACATCTCTGCTTCTGACCACTTTCTTGTCTCTAAGATCCCACAATCTGTACCCAAATTCATCCTCTGAGTACCCTAGGAAGATGCATGGCTTTGTCTTGCTATCAAGCTTGGATCTCTGATCTCTAGCAACATGAACATATGCTAGGCATCCAAAGACTCTCAGATGCTGGAAGGAAACATCTCTCCCAGTCCAAACCCTCTGTGGAACATCACCATCAAGAGGAACTGAAGGCGAGCGGTTAATGAGATACACAGCAGTCAACATTGCCTCCGCCCAATAGGACTTTGGCAGTTTTGCAGTCGACAACATACTTCTGACTCTTTCTGCTATGGTTCTGTTCATCCTCTCTGCAAGCCCATTCAGTTGTGGCGTCTTCGGAACTGTTTTCTCAAGCCTGATGCCCTGACTCTTGCAATACTGCTCAAACGGACCCCTGTACTCTCCACCATTATCTGATCTGACACACTTCAACTTCAAACCAGTCTCTCGTTCAACTCTGGCTTGGAACTCCTTAAAAACTGTCAGAACCTGATCTTTGCTTTTCAACACAAAAGCCCACAATTTTCTAGAATAGTCATCAATAAAAGTGACAAAATATTGTGCACCACCATGTGACTTGCAATCCATAGAGCACACATCAGTATGAACAGGATCTAATGCATGTTTTCTTCTAGATGGAGGTCGAGTATGAAATGCTACTCGATGTTGCTTTCCGGCTAGGCAATCAACACAAGGTTTGAGAGAAATACCTTGCATATCCGGGAGAATGTCCTTCTTGGCAAGCATTTGCAAACCCCGCTCGCTCATGTGTCCAAGCCGCTTGTGCCATAGCTCTCCGGCACCATCATCAATCACATTTGCTTCTTCTCTACAAATCTTGGCTTGCATCACATACATGGTATTCTGCTTCTTTGCCCGGGCTACAATCAAGTTTCCCTTGGAGCACTTCCAAACACCGCCTTGTGCATTTTGAGCATACCCATCATCATCAAGTATCCCAGAAGATATCAAATTCAATCTGATATCAGGAACATGGCGAACATTTCTCAAAATCAAACTGCAACCAGTGGATGTCAACAAACAAACTGTGCCCATGCCAACAACATTGGACACGCCATCATTTCCCATCCTCACACGGCCAAAATCTCCACAAGTGTAAGACGAGAAGTACTCCTTGTGTGGAGTAATGTGATATGAAGCAGCTGAATCAACAATCCAAGTGCACTCATCACTTGCAAGATTCAAGGAACCTTCATCAACCGCCACAAACAACTCCACTATTTCATCACTGATTGTAAGAGCAGCAGTGTCTTTATCTTCTTGATTTCTCGACGTCTCCGACTTCTCAGGTTCTTTGCCTTTGTCCCTCTTGAACTTTCGGCAATACTTTTGAATGTGACCCGGCTTCTCACAATAGTAGCAAATGTACTTGCTTCGAGACTTTGATCTCCCTTTGGACTTGTCTCTGTTCTGCTGCTGTCGTTGCTTACTCCTTCCTCTGTTGTTACCAGAACCCTGTGTCACATTAGCCTCTGACTGTGACGAGACACCCATCTCCTTCCTTCTAGTCTCTTCGTTCAAAAGACTAGCTTTCACACATTCCATAGCCAGCTTGCCTTCCGGAGCGGAATTACTAAGTGACACGACAAGTGTGCCCCAACTATCCGGCAATGAGGAGAGAAGTAGTAGAGCCTGCAACTCATCATCTAACGACATTTTCGCAGAAGCTAACTGATTCACAAATCCCTGAAATGTGCTCAAATGCACAACAATGCTCTCACCATTTTTGTACTCCAATTTCACAAGGTTTCTCATCAATGACGCCTTGTTGAGGGCATTCTTCCTCTCATACATCCCTTCAAGCTTATACCATAACTCATAAGCATTCGTGTCATTGGCAATATGCTGGAGCACACTCACATCAACAAATTGTCTGATCGTAGCAACCGCTTTTCGATTCAGAATCTTCCATTCAACATCAACGACACCCGTTGGAATCTCTTTGTGCACAATCAGCTCATACAGATCTTTCACATACAAAAGATCTTCCATCTTTATCTTCCAATCTGAGTAGTTGCCTGAATTCAACACAATCATTCCCTGAAAACTGTTCTTTTCCTCCATCCTAAACCAAATGCTCTGATACCAGTCTGTTGTGCCGGGAAGCAAGGGGACGTCAGACACACCCCTTTAACACACACGAATCGGGATGGACAAGAACTGTAAACCAGAGAGCCAAACTCAAGCAACCCAAACCAACAATCAGACACAAACAGAAGATAAATAACCAAGCACAAAGAACACCAGATTTACGTGGAAAACCCCAAAACGGGGAAAAACCACGGGAGCTAGAAACTTCCACTATCAACAATAACAAGTGGGTACAATCTTCCCTAGACAAAGCTAGAGGCATACAACATCATCAAGCATCAACAAGCTTGGCCAAATCTCCAAATTTCATCACCCAATTGGTGGAAATCAACAAAACCCAAGAGAGGACACTAGCAAAGGGGATATGAGATTGGAGGCTCAAAACGACGATCCAACCGTACAAAATGAAGCCTATGATGAGGTGAACAACATACCAGAAAATCGTCCCAATCGGAGGTCGTTTGGTCGTCGATCGGGGCACTTCAAATTGGGCTGAACAAGGGCATACGGGATTTCTCTAAGCTCTCTCTTTTTCTCCCTTTCTCACTCTTTGTTTTCTCTCTCTTACTTTCCCAAATGGAAAGACATCCCCTTTTATAAAGGAGGAGGGTAAAACTTCACATGGTAAAAAACCATATGGTAAATAGTCCATTGGACTCTTCCCCCATATAGGAGGGAAACCCAACATAACCTCACCTCAATTTCATCATGATTCAATTTATATTTCCTAATGTAATTATATAGGATTACTATAGAGATCATATACTCCTTTAATTTCTTAGGAGATAATTAAAGTTGTCTATGTAACTAGTTTATTTGTTTTAAAAAACTTATACAAAATCAATATGTGACAAAAATTTCCCAAAAATGGTAAAGTCAATTCCATGAAAAGTGATTAGTAGGGTGCGCTTGGATGATAGTACATCAGTATTTAACCTCATCCAAATCCTTACTGAACCCACAAGATCAGTGCGGTTCTATTTTAAGATCAATTAACATTAGGAGGAGTGACCCACCAACTTATAAAAAACGTTTGAAAATTTTATATTATTAATTAATGTGTATATCATTTCACATCTTCTACCTCACCCAACAAACATGTCCTTCAAATATAAATTATTCAACACAATTTTTTCGGTCTAATGTATTATCAACACATTAATTATTAATGATGAGATTAATGCAATTACAAATATGTAAAGAAACATTTCAACGGCTAAAAATCTAGACAATTACTTCTTTCCTCCCTAATCCGTACAAGTTTTTTTGGTCTAATGTATTATCAACACATTAATGATGAGATTAATGCAATTACAAATATGTAAAAACAACCATTTCAACGGCTAAAAATCTAGACAATTACTTACTTCTTTCCTCCCTAATCCGTACAAGTTTTTCTTGATTTGTGATTAAACAAATACTAATACTCCGTAGTATTAAAGGAGAGATTATGATGATTCACAAACTTTTAAAATTACAATAAATATCACACAATCTGTAAAATGTATATGGTGTAACTCATATGACTCTAAAATAACCTATGACTAGGGTGACTCAAAATGGACCCGACCCGAAAACCCCACCCGATCCGATCCGAAAAATATGGGGTCGGGACTCGGAGTTGACCCGAGACCCCTAGGGGTCGGATCTCGGGTCGAATTTTAGAAAATCCCGAGTCAACGGGCGGGTCGGGGTCAGACCCGTTGATCCGGTTTTTTTTTTTTTTTAATTGTTGTGTCCCGGAACTGTATAGTCTGTATGTATGTAATACGTAGTACCATATGAATTCGATCAAGTTTTACGGTCTTTGCTGATTAGAACTAGGGGTTGTGCATATATAATATGTATATATACTTTATAAATATATACCATACCATATGTATACACCATGCATGTATACAATGTATATACCAGTATATGTTAAGTACAGTGTGCATATTACGTGCAGTGTATATGCACTGCAATAAAATATATATTGTATAGTATATATAAGGAAAATAATAAAATATTATAAATCTATATATGTTACGCCTTTGAAAACCGTAAAATATATCGGAATTTTAAAACTCGGGTTTTTGGGTGAATCCATCACCCGACTCGGAAAACACGGAATTACAAATATCGGGTTCAGGTCGGGTGGCAGGTCGCATTTTTAAAAATCTCGGGCCTTCGGGTTGACCTCACCCGGAATGTTCGGGTCGGGTCGGGTCGACCCGGATGAGCCACTCTACCTATGACATATCTTTTATCTATTTTTTTTATTAAGTAAAAATTTAAAATATCACACAAACTTTTATGAAAATTTTTATCACGGAAAGGTTCACAATTCACAAATTGATCGAATTAAAGATTATGATATATGTATATTGTAACTTTAAAAGTTAGTGACAGTAAGCATAAATCAGTTTGTGCAAGATTAAATTATAAATTAATAATACAACCCCACGAAGAAACACTATGATTAGCATCATACATTCAAAACCACTGTGTCATCTCCTTTCCACTTCATCAACTCTTTGAGAGACGTTACCCGCTCACCTCTATTCCCATCCCATAAACCCCATTGCAGACTCAAAGATCACACACACAGAGTGAATGAGTGAGCGAGCGAGCGAGCGAGCAATTGATCGAAAAAGAAATGGTTTGAAAGCTCTTGAATGCGGCTGCGGATTGATCTGTCACAGCTGCAAATCACAACGCCTTCCGTTGTATTTGAATTGGTCATTGTTTCGTTTTCCGGTAGGTGCTGGAGGAGTACAGGTTTTCATTGATTTTTCACTTCTGATTGTAACATGTCAAAGTTTCTTTCCCGTGTTTGATTTTTATAACCTAAAGCTCTCACCTTTAGTTGGATCATTCACCAATTTTGAATTCCGGATGACGGTTACGAGTGTTCAAAATTGATCATTTAGTTGCTTGCAGTTCGCATCAATTCAGCGTACTTAGTGGCTTCGATCTCATCATTTGAATGATTCTAGTGACTTTTGTCTGGTTTACGTGATCTCATATCATCATGTTGGGTCGATTGTTTCTAGGAGGATCGTTTTATGTTATTTTGACTACTTTCTTTTGTTCTTACTTCTTAGCATACACCAGTGGATGTCGATTGTCGAGAATTGTAGCAATTGCACTTGATCAAGATCTAATTCAAGTTCAATTTATAGGTAACTGAATTTGTGCAAATTTTATGTGTTTATGAAAATTGAAATGAACAAATTGTTTTTTCATGGATAAATGACAGAAGAGAACGAAGCCTGCAATTTCTTTCCCAACGTTCTTAGGGTGGAGTTGTCAGCATTGTAGATTGAAATTCGACTCTCACCGGGCGATCCTGGTTGCCCAATCTTGCTAGCTAGTGCAGCATCCGGCCTATTCTGAGTCAAAACAATCCGTACTTCAGCTGTTTGCAGCAATCATGGCAGGCAAGCTAACGTCTGAGACGAGGCGATTGTACTCCTGGTGGTGGGATAGTCACATTAGCCCAAAGAACTCTAAATGGCTTCAGGAGAATCTTACTGGTGAGTGATTGTTCCTTCCTACGGATCGAATCCCTTTACTTTTCCGCCTTTTAAATTTAGTGTGTAATGTTCTGATTGTTCTCAGCAAATTTGGTAACAGTGTCAAATTCATACTGTCTCACTGATATGAATATCACATGGTTTTGACAGCTCTTATGCTAGATTGAAGAAATTCAGAATTTGCTGATTATCATTTTCTGGTGAAGCATGATTGATTAAGAAGTTTATATTGGACTTTTGAGTGGATTTAAAATCAACTGTTACATTGGTTTTTGAAATATCAATGCTAAAAGTTCTATTAGTATAATTGGTTTTTTAAGCTGTAGTTGGAATTTCTTTTGTATGTCAGCATTGACATCCACTGTTACATTGAACAGATTTAGATTCCAAAGTAAAAGCAATGATCAAGATCATCAATGAAGATGCTGATTCATTTGCAAGAAGGGCGGAAATGTATTACAAGAAGCGGCCAGAGCTCATGAAGCTTGTTGAGGAGTTTTACCGTGCCTACCGTGCACTGGCTGAACGGTATGATCACGCAACAGGGGAGCTTCGCCTTGCACACCGAACCATGATTGAGGCATTCCCCAACCAGGTTCCCTTTATGCTGAGTGATGATCCCTCTTCAGGATCTGAGCCACCTTCGCCTATAGCCTCACATCTAGAGGGGATCTTTGACCCGGATGACTTGAACAAAGCTTCTGATGTTGGGTTCAGCAAAAGGGGGTTTAAGCAGCTTAATGAGATCTTTACGTCAGGAGAAGCTGTGCTTAGAGAGTTGAAGACAGCTGAGGGCAGGTTGAGGGGCAATATCCAAGGAGATGAAGATAGAGATTCGAGTTTGAAGCACGGGTCATCTCAATTATCGGATAGGAATCATAGTCTTGATCTTAGGACTATGATACTGAATGAGTCTGAGCGAGCAGCAAAAGTTGAAGCTGAAATGCAAAGATTGAAGCAAGCTCTTGCTAAGATGGAAGCTGAACGAGATGCCGTTCTTGCTCAATACCGGGACACTCTAGAAAAGCTAACAACTATGGAGAAAGAGTTGAATTCAGCTCAGGTTGATGCTAAAGAAGTTGAAAAGTGCGCAAGCGAAGCTCAGGGTGAAGTGAAAGCATTGAAAGAGTCCCTTAAGAAGCTAGAAGTTGAGAGGGATTCAAACCTTTATCAGCTTGAAGAGGCCTCAAAAAGGATATCTTCTTTGGAGGCTATGGCCGCGGCAGCTCAGGAGGACGCTGCAAAGTGGAGGGGTCAAGCAGTTAAAGCGGAAACTGAGTCTCAGTGTCTCAAGCAAGATCTTTCAAGATCAGAGGCTGAGAAGCAAGATGCTCTTGCTCGCTATCAACAGAGTCTGGATAAGATCTCAGCACTGGAAGAAAGGCTTCGACGAGCTGAAGAAAATGCTGAAAGGCTATCTGAACAGAATCAGCAGGCTGCAAGTGAGATTAAGGCTTTGAAGGAAGAACTTTCAAGATTGAACAAAGAGAAAGAAGACGCGGTTCTTCGTTACCAGCAGTGCTTGGATATGATTGCCAAGCTTCAGAATGAGCTGATGGAAGCAAAAGAGGAAGCCAGGAGGCTTAACGATGAGATTTTGTTTGGATCAGACAAGTTAAAGGTTTCTGAAGACCAATGTGCTTTGTTGGAGGAAGTGAATCAGTCACTGAAGCTGGAGGCTAATGATCTGGTTCAAGAAATCGCGGCAAAAGATCAACAGCTTGCCGAGAAGCACACTGAGTTGGAGAAGCTTATGAACCGGTTGCAGGATGAAGAGTCTCAATTTACGCAAGTTGAAGCAGCCCTCCACAAGCTGCAGGATATGCACTTGCAGTCTCAAGAGGATCAAAGAGCTCTAGCATCAGAGCTAAGAGATGGGCTTCACATGTTGAAGGGCCTTGAGTTATGCAAAAGGGATCTAGAGCTAGAGATCCAGTGTTTAAGGGAAGAAAACAGAGGGTTGACCGACATGAAATCAGCTTCCAGTGCAGCTGAAAAGGATATGCAGCATGAAATCCTTGGTTTGAAAGAGATCAAGGAGAAACTTGAAGCGAATGTTAGGCGACAAGCTGAGGGAAATGAAGTCCTCCAACAGCAGTTTCACCGACTTAAAGAAGAATTAGAGGACTTATACAAGAAGTATCAAGATTTGCTTAAGCAGCTGGAGGCTGCTGGCATAGATCCCAACTGCATCAAGTCGTCGATCAAGGATTTGCAAGACAAGAAAAGCTCCTTATCTGATGTGAAAGTTGAGCTGGAGAGCTCAAAGGAGAAGATGAAGGCCTTGCAAGAGTCCTGCAACGCGCTAAGTGGAGACAAGTCGAGCCTCATGGCTGAGAAATCAGCCTTGCTTTCTCAGTTGCAGATAATCACAGAAAGTATGCAGAAACTCTTGGAGAAGAATGTGTTGCTAGAAAACTCACTCCAGAGTGCAAACATTCAGCTTGAAGGATTGAGGGTGAAATCAAGAAGCTTAGAGGATTTCTGTCAGTTCCTCAAGGAGGAGAGATCCAGCCTTCAAACCGAGAGATGCAATCTTGTTCATCGACTGGAGTGCGTGGAGAAGAAGCTGGAGAAGCTTGAAGCAAGGTTCACAAGACTAGAAGACAAATATGCTGGTCTTGAGAAAGAAAGGGATTCGACTCGTAACCAAGTAGACGAATTGATGATTTCCCTTGTTGCTGAAACTAAGGAACGCAGATACCTTGTCCTGACTAGCGAGGCGAGACTATCAGGTTTGGAAGATCGTATTCATGATCTCCAAGAAGAAAACAAGCGCGGAAAGAAGGACTTTGAGGAGCAGCTGGAGAAAGCTGTGAGTGCTCAGGTTGAGATCTTCGTCTTGAAGAAGTTCATGAAAGATATGGAAGAGAGAAACCAAACTCTATTAGAGGAATGTCAGAGACACACCGAGGCATCAAAGTATTCAGAGAGGCTGATTTCAGAGTTGGAGAGTGAGAATATGATGCAGCACCTTGAAACAGAATATCTGCTTGACAAAGTTGACAAGCTCAGGAGAGGAATTTGTCAGGTGTTGAAGGCCCTTGAGATCGATCATGTAAGCGAAACTGATCCAGAGGTCTTTCTGCCACGAGTGCGTGGCAGCATCAAAGACATGAGGAGATATCTCTTAGAGAGCAAAGACGAAAGCCAGGAGCTTCTGATTCAGAACAATGTTCTCTCAACTGTGATCAAGGAGCTGAGTTTAGAGGGATTGGAGCTCAAAGCAAGGAAAGACGCGGTTGATCATGGACTCTTTATCCTCAGCCAGCAACAGCTTGAGCTAGTTGTGGCTGAGAATGAAAGCAGGCATGAAAATTTGAAGGCTGAGATAAGAAATCTTGATTTCAAGCAAGAGTCTTTACTCAAAGAAAACCGGTTTTTACAAGACAAGTTGAGACACGTCGAAGAAGAAAAGGATATGCTAGAAGAGCAAAATTCAGCAGCCATTATGGAAGCTCTAAGTCTTGGCAATCAGTTTGTGGTTTTCGAGAGCTCATTGGTTCAAACCTTATTGGAGTTGAGGAGAGTTGTTCAGGAGATGTGTCATCTCCGCGAAGCATACAGTTATCTGGAGAATGAGACAAGAGCAGTGAAGGGAAAGTTGGCTATGAAGGAGACTGAAAATATAGAGCTCCATGTATGTAATGAAGAGTTGAACCAACAATTTTTGATTGAGAGGGAGGTGCTTAATCGAAAGGAGGCGGAACTTCTTGAGGCAGAGCGAAGAATTGAAACCATACAGGATGTGAACACAGAGTTGAATACAACTATTGAGGGCCTACAAGTGCAATGTAAAGCTCTAGACGATAACCGCGGAAATTTGGAGCTGCAGATCTTTGAGCTATCCAAATGTAGAGAACATCAAGACAAGGAGATTGGATTGCTTCAAGAGGCGAATGGGAGTCTGGAAAATGAAGTGGCTGAATTATGTCGAGAAATCGAAGCATACAGAATTAGAGAAGTGGTCCTACATTCCGAACTGCACGAGATGAGCTCCGAGTTTGAGCTCTGGGAGGCTGAGGCCACATCATTTTATTTCGATCTTCAGATATCGTCTGTGCGCGAAGCTTTGCTCAAAAATAAGGTTCAGGAGCTTACCGGATTGTGCGAGGATCTTGAGAATTCTGGTACTAGAAAGAACATGGAGATTGAGAGCCTGAAAAACAGAATCAGCTTCTTGGAGTCTGAAAGCGAAGAGCTTAGGAGTAAGGTGGATGCATATGTTAAAGTCGAATCTCTAAAGCAATCTCCAGCATTGCAGGTAATGCCTCTTAACTGTTTCTTTCAATTTCTGAGCTGATTCCTAAAGATGTTAATGTGTGATGGCCAAATGTATTTTCAGGTTGCAGAACTTATGGTGCCAGAAAGCCGCGGCAAGGCTATTGGGACCTCGGTGGAGGAGATCAAGGAGCCGAAATCTAGAAACAACTCACTACCAAATGTTACAAACCATGGTTTGGAGAGGAAAGACACGAACCTCCATAGTCGGTCCAGAGATGGTGCTCATATGAAAGACATTCCACTTGACTATATCTCTGATGCCTCACCCTCCAGCCATAGGAGGAGGAAAAGCAGCCGATTATCGGACCAGTTGCTCGGTCTATGGGAACCTTCCGAGCTGGACTCCTCCCACAATTCAGCCCTCAGCAAGACAAGGAGGAAGGGCAGCCAGCTGCACCGTGGTGACTCGAACCCTGAGATAGAGAAGGAGCTCGGCGTGGATAGGCTAGAGGTGTCCAAGACTGTGACAGAGAACAGGAAGGCCATTCTAGAGAGGCTTGCTTCGGATGCACAGAAGCTCGCGAGCCTGCAGGCTTCGGTGCAAGAGATGAGGAGGAAGATGGAGATCAATAAGAGGAGCAAGTTCGCTAGAGATGTTGAGTATAGAAGACTGAAAGGCCAGCTGCACGAATTCGAGAGCTCCATGGTGCAGCTAGTGAGTGTGAACACTGAAGTGAGCAAGACAATCAAGGGAAGCTCGTCCTCATCGGATTCTGCACGATCAAGAGAGGCGGTTGAGCAATCAAGAAGAGACTCGGAGAGGATCGGAAGCCTGCAGCTAGAGATGCAGAAGATCCAATCAATGCTGGTTAAGCTGGAGGAGGAGAAGAATAGCATCAAGAAAGGCGGCAAGAGCGGGTTATCGAGGATTCGGACAGGCATTATCCTGAGGGAGTTCGTGTATGGCCGTTCGAGGAGTAGGAAGCAGAAGAAGTCGCGCTTCTGCGGCTGCTTCAGGCCTTCACATAAAGAGGTTTGAGGTAAATTTATCAGCTTTGAATTTGAGAGATTCATTTTTAACTTGTTTGGATTTGCAAATCATTTGATTTTCTTTTGAGCTTGAAATTTGTAGTTGCAGATTGTGCTGATCAATGCAGTTTGTTTTTCCTGTTTTAGTGTCTTGATGCAGTTGTATTTGTTAATGTACAATTGAAAAATTCAATTGATTTGTGTATGAATTCTGTTTTGCTCTTTGGATCATAGTCCATCCCCTACTATATGTGATCATTTCAAATCACCTATAGTGATCAAACTGATCATTTGGAAGTTTCTTGTCGGAAGTGATCATTTGGAATTGTGGTGTTTACCAGGAAAATTAACTTGAAAGTGTCAAACGTACTTATAACCATTCTAAAATATCGAAATCTTCATCTTCATCACTGCAAAATTCAAAGTTAGTAGACAAATATTCGTCGAGCTTCGAGTGCGGGCTCGACGAGGACCTTGACCTCTTTATGCCAAAGATATCTCTGGCAATTAAGGGTCTTAGTTAATTCGAGCAGTAATACTAGTGCGGGAGCCGCTCTAGCGTCTGTAGAAAAATGAGTATATAATGCTTCAAGTATTCCCCTAACTCTAGCAACTATAATTGAAACATTGCAATCGGAATCATCCTGGACATCGAGCATAGGAAGTTTTCTAAAAACTTTTGAAGCCCAGTTAATTTGTTTCTAGGGTCGAAACAGCAAGCTATGAGGAAAATATCAGGTATAAGCCAACCATTTCTCCCGCATGGTGAAAACAGCGTCGGAGATACATTCCACTTGAAGCCCGTCCTGAAGGGCTATGGCTCGATGTTCATGGCGACAAAACAAAACCGCTAGATGTATGAATGTAAGCATGACTAAAAGTTTCGGTTGCATCATGGAAAACCTTGAAAACCTCAATTACATCTCGAGCGACCGGTAGGTCACGGGTTGACCCGGCCATGCCAACCTGTGACCCGTGGTTGCGCCACCCTTGGAGTATAGGATAAGATTCCCGTTTTAGAAAAAAAGATATCCTTAATTAAAATGCATTAGCCAAATTTAAAATTAGATTCATAGAGTTGCTTATTTTTAGTAGGTATTTTTCTCAATTAGAATTTGAAAGACCGTTTAAAAAAAACATAACACATCAAATTTTGGGAAAGCATAACTTGGTGCACCCTTTTGCCCTTCTAAACCATTTAAAAGTGCTATAATGTTTACTTCGATCGAGCTTTACCTTCATGGCTTCATATACTATGCACATTAACAGGTGGGCAGATCGTATGACTCGGCATTTTCAGACCAAATTCACGTCAGATCTCCGGACAGACAAAGAACTCAACACCCTAATCTATTAGTATGCTATTTGATTGGTGGACTAGCATGATCTAGCCCACCCAAATTATTGCATGTATAAAATAAAAACAAATACTATGCTAATCACTAGTCTTCGAAGACTTGTCCGCCAATAATGTCATTACCTGACAGAAAATGGAACTTGCTACCTAGTTGCTATCATATGGCGTGGCACGTTGTAATTAAAGTGATAAAGAATATGTGCATTATTGATTCTACAAATCAACCTTTGTTAAGTATATCAGCTCTCAAATTTCATTACCACTCCTTTTCACCACCACCTTCAGATTGATCTCCAGCCATGTTCAGCCTTGCTTCCAAACTCCTCTCCACTATTGCGACCCCTGCATTTGAGAAGGCCTATGATAAGGGTTGTTCCATCTGGGACGCAAAGGATGAGCTCGATAAGCTTAAGAGAACAGTCCAGACTATCCAAGCTGTGCTTCTTGATGCTGAGAGGAAGCAAGATAGCTCTGCTTCTGTCAAGGATTGGATTGAGAGGGTCAGAGACGTGTTGTACGATGCTGATGATCTGTTCGATGAGGTTGCCACCGATTATGTGCTTAAGCAGCAAATAATCAAGGGGGGGAAGCTCTTGAAAAAGGTACAATCTTTTGGCTCTAAGTTAAATCCGATCGTCTCTAGAAACTCTATTGCAAATAAAGTCAAAGATATCAGGAAGAGGTTGTTTGAGATCTCTACTGATATGGAAGGATTTAAATTTGTGGAATTAGTGTATGATCAACCGCAAACGATAAGCAGTGTAAGGAAAGGACAAGAGGCAGGGTCTTTTGTAGATTCCAAGGAGGTCATTGGTAGAAATGAAGACAAGAAAACCATTTTAGAATTGTTGTTGAATGATAAGTCAAATAATGGTGAGCAAGATGTTTCAGTTATTGCAATAGTTGGGATAGGAGGTATGGGAAAAACAACACTTGCCCAACTAGTTTACAATGACAAAGAAGTTGAAAAGAGTTTTGCAAAGAGGTGGTTTGCATGCATTTCTAATACATCTGATAATAAAGAAATTATAGGGAAAATCGCTCAATCCATAAGTGAGGAAAACTACAGTAATTTCACTCTCAGCCAACTAGAGACCAAAATTAGGAAGGCGATCCAGGGTAAGAAATTTTTGCTTATCTTAGATGATGTGTGGGATGAAGACCGTGCCAGTTGGCTACACCGATTGAGTTTGTTAAGGGGTGGTGCAAAGGGGAGCAAGATAATTGTCACTACAAGATCGTTATCAGTTAAAAGTGCTATGGGAGCATTAGAAGCTCATAATTTAGAGGGTTTATCAGAGAATGAGTCGTGGGGTCTTTTTAAAAGAATAGCCTTTACTCCAGAACAAGAGAAGGATTCGAGGTGGACTAATCTCGGAAGAGAGATTGTGAAAAAGTGTGCAAATGTTCCTCTAGCCATAAGGAGTGTAGCCAGCCTTCTTAGCAATAAAGCTACCATCAAAGAGTGGGAGTCGTTGAAGGATAACGAACTGTCAAAATTTGAGCTAAATGGTGATTTAGTCATGCAAACCCTAAAATTGAGCTATGACCACCTACCATCCAACTTGAAGCCTTGTTTTGCTTATTGTTCCCTCTTTCCAAAAAATCATCTTTTTGATAGTAATGATGGAACATTAATATATCTTTGGATTGCCCAGGGATATATTAAGCCCAATCATGAAATGCAAACAGTTGAGCAAGCAGGTTATTCAAACTTCATGGACTTGCATAGGAGGTCCTTTTTTCAAAGTTGGGAAAATATGCATGGGTTTATAGGATACAAAATGCATGATTTACATCATGATCTAGCACAACGGGTAGCTGGAGAGGAAATTATGGCGCTAACCAAGCCACCCAGTCAGTTTAACAAGAAAGCAGTAAGGCCTCGGCATGTAAGTGATGGCCATGAGGCACTTACTTCGTGGGGAAGTGTAGCACAGATGCTAAATACCAGCCGACTACGTTCCTTGGTATTTTTTAATCAACATTTTCCCCAAAGGATTGGGGATCAATGTTTGTTGTTGGCTCTTGATCAACAATCCACATATGGAAAGTATTTGTGTGTATTAAGTTTGCCAAAGTTGGGAATTCAGACTGTTTCGAGCTGTGTTGGGGAGTTGAAACACTTGAGATATCTTAACCTGTCCTTTAACTCGTTCGAAAGCCTTCCCAAATCCTTGACGAATCTATTGAATTTGCTTACACTGGACCTCCAAGGCTGCCACCTTTTAAAGGCGTTACCTGATAGTTTCAGAAAATTGATCAATCTGAGGCATTTGCGAACAGCGGGTTGTAGAGAGTTGAAGCATATGCCACCTGGGATAGGGGAGCTGACTTGTTTACAGAATTTGAGTAATTTTATGGTAGGGAAAGCTATTGATAAGGCGGTTAAAAGGAGTGAGCTTGATGCATTGGCTGGATTGCAGCTTACAGGAGTGTTGCAAATCAAATTTGAAGATGGCATAGACAATTGGGATGGAGATGAACGCTGGCAGGTACCTGTATCTTTAGAACAGCTAGAGATATTGAAGTACCCGGGCAGGAGAATACCACATTGGTCGAATCGCCCTCCACTGCTACCTAGCCTTGCTTGTCTAGCTGTGATAGGTGGTCGCAAAGTAAAGCATCTCCCACCCTTGAGGTTCCTTCCTAATCTCAAGTTTCTTCATCTTGAGAGATTGGATGAATTAGAATACATTGAAGAGGAGGAAGAGGAGTATAATGATAATAATTCCTTGTTTTTCCCTCTTTTGGAACAACTTGAAATGCATCAGTTGCCGAAACTGAAGGGCTGGTCGAGGAGGAAGGTAACATCATCACCCGGAACTGCAGCATCTCCTGATCTGCTTTTGTGCTTCCCTCTTCTTTCCCAACTAACGATTGGATTCTGTGAAGAGCTGACGTTGTTGCCGCTATGTCCATGTGTTCTGAAACTAGAGGTCCATTGTGTGGATGGTGGTCTGATACAACATTTGTTGCCAACACTTGCATCTGCTAAAATCTGTCACATTGGTAACTGTCATAACTTGGAGAATTGGCATGACCTCCTTGCATCTCCGATTCTTGAAGATTTATTCATCTACCGGTGTGATGGGCTTAAGAGTGTTGAGGTTGAAGCACTTCCGTCTCTTGTGTCTCTTCAAATTAAACACTGCGACCGACTGAAAAGTCTGCGCATTGCACATCTCAATGTCCTCCAATCATTCGTAATGCTAGGATGCCGAGAACTGGAGTTGTGGGGAATACAACAAGAGAAAAGTGTGTGTGTGGATTGGGATTCCCTCCCCAATCTGTGTCTACTAGAGGTTGATAGGCTTCCATCTCTAGAGGAGCTCCCAGATTGCCTTCGACTCCGGCAAGCCCTTGGCCAGTTTCAATTCAATTGTTAAAAGGTCATCTCTAGAGGAGCTCCCAAATTTCTAGTTGCAGATTGTGTTGATCAATTAATGCAGTTTGTTTTTCCCGTTTTAGTGTCTTAAAGCAGTTGTATTTGCTAATGTACAATTGAAAAATTCAGTTGATTTGTGTATGATTTCGGTTTTGCTCTTTGGATCATAATCCGTCCCCAATCCAAATCACTTGTACCACTCCCTATGTTGTGTTATTAATCCTTGTAATTTTGTTTGTAATCAAAACTATGGTTTATTTGGTATTAAGATGCACATAGGTCTAAGTTAGGATATACCACACTTGACTACACACCAACCTGGCCATGCTGTGAGCAAGAAAAGCTCATTGGTCCCATGGTCTAACCATGTTTGGAACCAATGGCTAGCTTGGCTCACCAGGCGTGACCATTGGAAGGGTGTGTGTGTCTAAAAGTGGTTATTGGGATGCTTCTGGTTTCTTATGTCTGAGATGTGCTTCACTGGTTGTTGGACTTATTCTCTTGGCCCACTCCTCTGGCCCACCTCACTACTTGAGACCGTTGCTTGCTCGCCTATATATGCTCTCTTCAGGAACCCTAGGGCAACGGTAGCATCTCGACGCTCTCTCTCTCTCAGGTAAGCCAAGGGGATAGGGTTTGGGAGAAGAAGCTAGGGTTTCCAGCTTCAGAGCGATCTGCCGACGACGATTTCTAGGAAGGAGCTCGCCTGGGTCTGGTGTTACCTGAGTTCTTGCTTGCTTGATGAAGATGAAGGCTTGGAAGGAGGGTTCCTGTGTTGAGAAATCTCTCCGAGATTTCTCGGTGTCCTTTACGGACAATTCCTAACCCTATTCTCTTCTTATCTTCGTTCTTGTGTTGCTTTAGAAATCGCTAGCTTAGATCTTGTGCATCTGAATCCTTTGTAATCGGTTTTGAACTTGGTTGCTTAGTGAAATTGGGTGAGCCTCCCCTCCCGAGGTTCCGCGGATGTAGGGTAACCGAACCGCGTAAACAAAGGATGCGTGTTCTTGTGTTTGTTTCGTTTATCGTTTTCGTTATCTCGTTGTTTGAATGTATGAGCGACTCAACCCTAGATCGACAACAATTGGTATCAGAGCCTTGGCTTGGCCCTTTTTCGTCCTCGAGAAAGGGTTGAACCGGTCCTGATTCTTTGTGCTTTTGCTGGATCTAGGGTTTCCTGTTCTTCGCTTTTTCGTTCATTCTTACTTGTGTTATTTTTCTTTCTTGTCTTGATAAATATCAGAAAAACCCAAAAACATCCCTTTGTTTGCATTTGTGTTTACCTGCTGGTTTTCGATCTAGCCTTTACTTGTTCATTCTCTTTATTAAGTTGGTTGCTGACTTATCTTGTGTTTTTCTATGGCAGAAAACACTATGAGAATGAAGCCCTTTAATGGGACGACTGACTTCGCCATGTGGCAAGTCAAGATGAAGGCTGTGATGATCAAGGAGAAGTGCTGGAAGGCAGTGACTGGAGCTCACCCTGAAGGCACTACAGATCCATCTAAAATGGAGATGGACGAGCAAGCTCACTCAGAGATCATGATCAGGTTGTCTGACGACGTGGCTCGTCAGGTTGTAAGTAAAACTACTGCTAAATCTCTCTGGGATGCACTTGAGGCTTTGTATTTAACAAAATCTCTGCCTAGGAAGATTTCACTGCTAAGTAGGTTGTTTACTTTCAAAATGGACACCAACCTATCTCTGAATGAAAATCTAGATAAGTTTCTTAGATTAACACAAGAACTGGAAAGGGTTGATGACAAAGTTAAAGATACCCACCTGGTTGTGTTACTGTTAAACTCCCTACCTGCTCAGTTTGACAACTTTAAAGATGTGGTTCAATTTAGCAATGATGACCTAAGTAAAGATAAAATTCTGGAAGCCATCATTGAGAAAAATGAAATTATGAAGGTGTTCAAAACCAAATCTGAAAAGAAAACTGAGCCTAAACCTGAAGCTCTTATGGCTAAGGGTAAGGGAAAGGGAAATAACAAGAAATCTAAGAAAAATGATAAGGAAAAGGATGACAAATCCACTGGGGAGGGAAGCAGTAAGGGAAACTACCATTATTGTGATAAACCTGGTCACTACATTAAGGATTGTTACAAAAAGAAAAAGGCTGATGAAAATAAGAAAAAACAAGAAACTGCTGCTATGCTTGATTCTTAAAATGATTACCCTCATCAATTGTTTGTTTGTTCCTCTGATGCTTCTAACAACTCTTGGATTTTAGATTCAGGGTGCGCCATTCATTCCACCTATGACAAGTCTATGTTCAAGACCTTAGATGAGTATGATGGTGGTGAGGTTCTGCTAGGTGATGACACCTCTCTGAAGATCAAAGGTATAGGTAATGTGGCCTTAAAAATGTTTGATGGAAAGGTAAGAGTTCTCCAGAAGGTCAGGTGGGTTCCTGACCTTAGGAGACATTTAATGTCTGAATCTGTGTTAGATGATGAAGATTATGACATTAATACTCGAAATGGTATTAAGGAAGTCTCTAAAAATGGGATTACACTGATAAGAAGTATCAAGAAAGGAGGGTTGTACTATGTACAGGGTACTCCTGGACTGAACTTCACCTCTGTGAGCCTTAATGTCATATCTGATCCTACTATGTTGTGGCACTCTAGGCTTGGTCATATTGGTATTCAAGGCTTAACAAATCTTTACAAACTTGGCATGATTCCTGTGAAACCTGCTAGCTTGAGTTTTTGTGAAGATTGCATTTATGGTAAAAAATCTAAGCATGCTTTCCCTAAATCCACCTATGTTGCTAAAGAACCTCTTGCATATGTCCATTCTGATATGTGGGGCCCTGCCCAAGTCAATACAGTAGGTGGTAGAAAGTATTTCATTTCTTTCATAGATCATTTTTCTAGAAAGGTTTGGATATATTTGCTTAGATCTAAAGATGAAGCTTTTGATAGTTTTAAAAACTGGAAATTGCTTGTTGAAAATGAATCTGATCATAAGCTTAAGTGTTTGAGAACAGATAATGGTCTTGAATTTTGCAATCATGTGTTTAATGATTTCTGCACTCAATATGGCATTAAGAGGCACCTCACTGTCCCTGGCACTCCTCAGCAAAATGGTATAGCTGAGAGGATGAACAGAACCTTGCTTGAAAAAGCAAGGTGCATGCTCATTAATTAGTGCTGGGATGAAACCCTCTTTATGGGGTGAAGCTGTGACCACTGCAGCTTACCTCATAAACAGATCCCCATCTTCTGTGATTGAGTTTAAAACTCCACAGGAGATGTGGACTGGGAGAAAGCCTGACATTACCCATCTGAGGCCTTTTGGATGCACTACCTACACTCATGTGTCCCAAGGTAAGTTGCAACCAAGGGCCCAGAAAGGTGTGATGTTAGGATATCCTGAGGGAATAAAAGGTTACAAAATATTACTTGTGCAACCTCATGGGTACAAGGTAACACTACTAGAATTCTGTTATTTAACATCAGTCAAAAAAACATGCCATGTTAAAAAGTTTTTTAACATCGGTTTTTAAATTTGCGAAGTAAATAAAAGAATAGACATTGTCGCATTTATTTGACTGATGTTAAATATGTGTTTTAAAAAAAAATTAGAAGGCGCGGAATGAAACCTGAATTCATTTTAAACACCCTCTCAAACAAATATGTATATGAGTTTAGAAGGGCGCATCTTTCTTCATTCTTGCTTCATTCTTCAGAAAATCGACCCCTCCTCCACTCTCTCCCGGTGGAAGTTGCAAGCCTCTACTCTCCGGCGACCTAATCCCGACTCCGCCCTTCTTCTCCTCTCTCCGGCGGCCAAATCCTGGAAGTTGCGTGGAGTTGTCATCTTCTTCACCCTCACTATCTCTCTTGGGAGTGAGCGTCGTCGTCCTCGATCCGCCACCAGGGAGAGCACCTCTCGTAGTCTCGCTCTTCCCTTAGGTTGTCAATCTTGGCGAAATCCCTCAGGCTGTCAAACCCGGTGAATTCCCTCCGGTTGTCGAACCCGAGCCTATCTTCGTTCTTGTTCTCATCTCTTTGGGTATCAAACCTGAGCCCGGCCTCTATCGTTGACTCTCGAACCCGAGCCAGGCTGTCGAAATCCCTCAAGCTGTGGAAATCCCTACTGTAGCACTCGAAATCTCACCAGTCCTCCCTACTTCGTCTCTCTCACTGCCTCTCTGCCAGTGGTACGATATTCTGCCCCCAATTTTTAAGATTTTTGATTTAGGGTTTCTATGAATTGATTTTGATTCATTGTAACTAGCTAAAATTGATTTTTCATTTTTGATATAGGGTTTCTTTAGGGTTTGAAGTACTCTCTAATTTAGATGATCAAATTAATTTAGGGGTTTTATCCTTAACATCAAGTGTTCTTTGATTTTAGGAATTTCATACCGAAAAGAAAGTTCTCTTCATTTTTGGGTACGTTTTTCCCCTTTGATTTTCAATGTTTGTTATTTAGGGTTTTTGTTAATTGGTTTTGATTCATTGTTGAAGAACAACTTGTGCTGAATATAAGAAAAAAAATGATTGAAAGAGATTATTATGCTCCAAAGTAACAGTCCCGATATCCCGAGAACATGAATTCCGGCTTCTAAAGTATTAGAGTTTGCCAGTATTTGATAGTGCTCTGTTTGTGGAGGTTAGTGCTGGTTTAACATTTTACAAGTTCTGCTTGTTATGTTTATGTGAAAAGGTGCTTTATTTTTATGGCTTTATTGTTTAGAAGAAATATTAATCTAACATTTGATTTCGGGGGATTTGGATAGGAGTATAGGACTTAGTGAATTAGAAACAGTGGGGGTGTGGCTAGTGTCTACACTTTAAGAGCGAATTTGTGTAGCTAAGTGCGCAAGATAATTTAGGGTTACTATATAGGCATCAAGGAATAATAATTTACTAAGATTGATTTTATTTAACAAAATATTCAGATTGATTTTAGCATAACTATTCGTTTACTGATGTACTAACACAGTAACACTTGAAAACATAATAACCCTTTCATTTGGGGTTTCAGGGATACTTATTCAGTTTCATTTACTTTCAACATTCAAAATGTTCAGATTGATTTATAGGCATGAAAATTTGTAGGTATCTTATGCTTTAAATTGATTTTTCTTATATTAATATTTGAGCAAATCTGTACAGTTCATTATGCTAATCAGTTTACAAAACTTGGTAGGTTTCTTACCCCGAACACCTCCGTTCTGAATGATGAAGCTAGGGCTGTGCTAATTCTGGATCTCATCCTGAAATTCAAACATTGGTTTTGACACAGGTAAGTGCAAGTTATTATTTCCCTCTCCCTCATTTTAATCTCTAACTAATGTTTAGACTTTGGAGATTGGGTAGATAATAATGACTTAAAGAAGGGTCTGCATTATATGAGATATAAGAATCAAGATCTGTAACTAATGTTTTTTTTTGTAGTTGCAGAGAGCTGACCAGTTCTTGTTGATTGTTATCTCAAATTTATATAATCTGATTTTTGTTTTGATATGCGACTTTGTTTGCATTTCTCTTGCTTTGGTTTGATATCTTTCTTTCATTACAGCTGCACTGCATTTAACTTACCTCCTACTGAATGTAACCAGCAGGTTTCTTGGGCATTTCCAGCCACAACAGGGAAAGCCTGCTACATTGGAGCTGGTCTCAGATCAATATAAATCTGAGAGGAATGGGAATATGGAAAATGAGGAAGGAAGGTAATTTGATGTTGTTAAAATTATTTTTTCGTGAAAGGAGCCTTTATGTCTTTTGTTCAGAGTGTAGAAAGAAAGTGACAGAGTCAGACTGAACAAGAAAGCACATCCTGCATTTAGTGGCTTTAGAAACTTAATCTCTTAAGGAACTTTTTTATTTGTATATATCCCCCTTCTACTTCAGCATTCCCTAAAAGTTCTTAGACTATGGTATTCTCTGATCATCTCAGGAGGAATAGATTGATGTATTTGCATTCATGGGCGGTTTCATTTATCTTACCTTTTTAATGAATACAGTATGTTATATGCCTAAAGATGCCTATGCATTTTGATTCCAATTTCGTGGGAGAAAAAGGCTCTTAGCACCATAATGCTGCTATACTTGAATGAAAAACTCTGCTGCCTTGGTAATATTTTCCCTCAATTTTACACTTGTTTTCCATGATTTCTTCAAGAGATATCTGAAAAGTTAAAGTCGCTCAAAAGCAAGTTAGAAAGTGGAGACATTGGATCCATAGGTGGAAACAAGCATGTTTTGTGTTTGTTTATGATTAATTCGGTGTTGTTCTTTCAGGTTGATTCTCCTGACAAATCAATCTCCTCAACCTCCTCTGGGTCGCAAGATAGCATAGCAGGTTCTGCCGCTCCATCTCGTGGTGGTAGATTTGGCTCACAGCTTTTCCAGAAAACTTTTGGTTTGGTCATGGGAGCTCGTTCAGGCAATCAGGTAACTGCTGCATTTTTTTGTTTTTCAAGAATGTGAATCAACTATATTGCATACATGACATAAGAATTTTTTTTCTATTCATTATATCTTTTAAAGACTTCAATGATTGTGATCTGGTGGTCTAGTTGAGAGACTGCTCAAGGGCTGATTGTGGGTATCAAATAATGCCACTATTTCATTAGTTCTCTCTTGCTTTACATTCTGAAGCTGTATTGTATTTATAAGCTTTTTAGAAGAAGAGAAAGGAGAACAGTGAAAGCTTCCTAGAAGATAGCTAGGTCCAGCTATGTTCATCAAGAGGTGAAATGGTAGCCTGGGTTTGTGAACTCACTATGGTTCTATCTTGTAACTTACAATACATGTTTTGATATTTTTACTCATGGTGGGAGCTGGGAGGGGTCTTTTTTTCCAAGATATGATAATTCAATTGATGCAGGCATTCCTGTTTTATACCTTTTGAGCCTTATAATTTTTTTTCCAGATCAATATTCTTCTCTTCCGAAAAATTTATTATGTGATGATTTCTCTTTAATTGTTAGGGTTACATGTGATTTGGAAGATGATATATTATTGACTACAGATGCAAGTATGCAACTATACATATTTTTCCATGAACTTACATGGTATTAAAATATTATTCAATTATTTTCTGTTTTGAGTTAGAAAGGTTTGTTGGGATATGATAAAAATAGAAGTGGATACACAATTACACATGGTGGGACATAAATTGGGATCTTTGCAGATATGACTCTAGGGCAGGGAATGAGAAGTCCATGGCATACCCCCTGATTTTTCTGATGGAGAGATGAAGGACGAGCTGTTGTTCTCTTTGGCGAGGTCTTACTGTTCTGTATCTTTTATTTCTATCTGATTTCTTTTCTTATACTATTTTCAAAGTTCTATTATGTGACAAGGACCAACACTACCGTGTTATTATGAAATTTCAGTTTAGTTGGTCTTGAAATGCATACCTTCTACTACCTGCTTGTTAGAGAGTCCAGAAGTTGTTAAGTTCTGCAGCCTTGAGACTTTATACCTTTTGTTGGTGTGTATGGAGTATTTGTTGTAAAATTTGAATGAAATACATATGTACAGCTCTTTAGTTTCCCACCTTTCTAAATCTTTTTTTGCTTTTCTTATTTATTTATAAATGATAACCTAGCTTTTCGCAAATAGATTGAGCAAGTGTTTTATGAAGATGATTTCTAGTAGTGTTAGTGTATTTTACTGTAGTTTAGTTCTATTTCTAACAACGTCTTATTGTTGGATGAAGTGGCACTTTGTTTCACATGCTCTTTTTGTTATTATGTAAGAACATTATATCTAATTTAAAGCCTATTAGCTCAAATGGTAGAGCATTGCATTCAAACACAAAGATGCGGGTTCAAATCCCGCATAGGCTACGATAAAAAAAACCCGCAAATATGTCATTTCACATCGGGTAATAGCCGATGTCTATCAAAAAAAATCGATGTCTATGTGGGGGATGTAAAAAGTCAAAACATTTTAACATCGGGTAATAGCCGATGTTTTGTATGTTATAACATCGGTTATATTTTATAATCGATGTTATAGGATAACAAAGACATCGGGTTTAAAAATATAAACGATGTTATAACATACAAAGACATCGGGTTCTGGCCGATGTGAAAAACTTTTGACTTTTTACATCCCCACATAGACATCGATTTTTTTTTTGAAAGACATCGGCTATCACCCGATGTTAAATAACAAATTTCTAGTAGTGTAATCACCTCTAGAAATGTAACCTTTAATGAGGTGGAATTTCATTTTAAAAATGTATTGACAAATTCCTCTGAGAGTGCAGGTACTGATCAAGAAGCAGCTGTGCAATCCTCATTCTTCCTACCACATGAAGTAGATCATCCAGAAGATGAAGAGGTGGAGGAAGATGGACCAGTCCTAGGGGTGGGCATGGGACGGGACGGGACGGGATTGGGGTAATCCCGCGTCCCGTCCCGCGTATTTTTTGCGGGACGGGATTGAATAATTTTTTTTCAAATCCCGCCGGGTCTTATCCCTCTCGGGACGGGACGGGATCGGGACAGAACGGGATTTATCCCTCGTAAACAAAGATTAAAATACAATTAAAAATAACTAGTATAAAGTTGTAAATGGGGTACAAATTAAAGTCATGACATTACCAAAAAAAAAAAGTGCTAAATTAAAGCATTACAAATGTGGAATCCCATTACAAATTGAGTGAAACTAGCAAATGACAGTAACATTAATGTGGATTCCCAATTTCTCATGCTTTCCTGGTAAGTGGTGACTACTCTGTACTCCAGACTCCACAGCTACCAAATTGCCAACTGCCAAGTGCTAGAAAAGTAACTCTTATTTTTTTCTAAATAGGCCAAAGCCCAATAAGTAATAACAGTGGGTACATGAATTTCAAACCAAACTACTTATTTAGTTATTTCTTATATAATTTTATGTTTTAATGTTTTTATTATTATTTTATATTTTATATTTTAATGTTAAGGTATAATATATATATTTTATACATTTTTATTAATTTGAATTAAATATATAAAATTTTATATATATGCGGGACGGGACGGGATTTGCGGGATTCGAACCCTCTGTCCCGCGTCCCGTCCCGCGTAATTTTTGCGGGACGGGATTGAATTTTTTTTTTTAATCCCACCGGGATCGGGACGGGATGCGGGACGGGACGGGATTTGTGCCCACCCCTAACCAGTCCCACCCCCTCCCCCTGATCCTGAACATGGTGGCCAAGCAGAAGAACAAGAACTGCAAGAGCCACCTCAAGGTCATCAAAATGACCACAATGAACACCTGGATGCAGCAATCCCCCATCAACCTGATGGGGAAGTAAGCTCATCTTCCTCTCAATCTAACTCTCAGTCTGGAGAGTCTTCTGTGCAAATTGGTGAAAATGTTTTGCATGATTACCAATTGACTAGAGATAGAGAGCCTAGGGTTATCAAACCTAATAAGTGGTTTATCAACCTTGCCGAACTAGAAGATGTTGATTTGGTTGAGTTTGCTTTTATTGCTGCTGAGATTGTGAGATCCTATACTCCTGAAACCTTTGATCAAGTTGTTAAATGTGCTAACTCTGACATGTGGTTAAAAGCTATGAAAGAGGAAATTCAGTCTATGATTGTTAACAAAACATGGATATTAGTGCCTAAGCCTAAAAATGCCAGAATCCTTGACTGTAAATGGATCTACAAGTTAAAGGAAAGTGTAAAACCTATTGAACCACCTAGATTCAAAGCTAGACTTGTGGCTAAAGGTTTTTCACAAAAAGAGGGAATTGATTACAATGACATATTTGCCCCAGTAGTTAAATATAAAACCCTGAGGTTAATGTTGGCTATAACTACTGTGTATGATTGGGATTTGGAACAGATGGATGTCAAAACTGCCTTTTTGCATGGTGATTTGTTTGAAACTATTTATATGTCACATCCTAAAGGATTTGTAGATCAACATAAATCTGATCATGTGTGTTTGTTAAAGAAATCTATTTATGGTCTGAAACAAAGTCCTAGGCAGTGGAATCTAAAGTTTGACTCATGCATGAAAAAGCTTGGTTTTCTGAGAAGCAGTTATGACACTTGTCTGTATTTTAAGGGTGTTAAGTCTAAGTCTCCTCTGTATGTGCTTCTTTATGTGGATGATATTCTGATCATGTGCAACTCTAAGGTTCTCATATCTACTGTTAAAAGAGATTTGAAACTTCATTTTGACATGAAAGACTTAGGAGCTGCTAAAAGGATTCTGGGTATTAACATCACTAGAGATAGAAAAAAGAAGATGATGTGGTTATTTCAAAGTGATTATGTGGAAAAGGTTTTGAATAGATTTAACATGGCTGATTCTAAATCTACCAGTATCCCTTTAGGAGGGCACCTAGACTTAACTAAGAGAAATTGTCCCAACACGTACACCTGAAGAAAAAGCAAAAATGTCTAAGATTCCCTATGATGTTGCTGTAGGGTCTATGATGTATGCAATGTTATGCTCCATACCGGATCTTGCCTTTGCCATTAGTGTTCTAAGTCGATTCATGTCCAATCCTGGTGATGTGCATTGGACTGGCATGAAGTACTTACTCAGATATCTGTGTGCTACTAAAAACTACTGTCTTGTGTTTGCTGAACATGCTTCAAAGCATGATTTGCATGGTTTTGTAGACTCAGATTATGCAGGTGACAAAGATAACAGGAAATCTACCACTGCCTATTATTACACATG